>OY728134.1:877999812-879465760 GCA_963277665.1 Viscum album | reverse complement strand
CTTAGAGAACATTCCTTTTTGTTTTTGGGGAGTCCTATATCATATAGATTTACTCACCCATGCACGAGAATTTCCCTCACATGTCGTGTCTTGTACAGAAGATAGATGCTTTGATGGAGTCCTTTGTTGTCCAGGACTAGGAGGTCCATCAAGTGATCAGGCAGGTGTGGCGTTCTTCTAAGTCTTTAGTTAGTAATCCAACACCTACCCTTCAGGTAGGGTTTTATATGGATGAGTCTTATGAGATTTTCCTTTCACTTTTCAAACTCTTTCTTTTGGGGGGTTTATATTCTGGTCATATTTATTTTCCATATTTAATATTTACGTACAATGTGGTTGGTTTCATAGTGTATACATTAATAGTTTCTTGGTGTTTTCTATTTTAGCATTTAGGCTTGGATAATTTCTTGTGTGTATAAGAAAATAGAAAAATTCCTCCCATTTGTGGGATATGCATATCTGGTGCTAGAATTCAGCACCTAGAGTATGAAATGTGGGCATAGGGTAGTCACAGCCAGGGCCCCACGGGGATGGGTTGTAACATATCTAGTTTTCTCTGAAAACTAAAGTGATTGGTACTTTAGGATGAGTTTCCATGTTTCCTTTAAAAATTTAATGGTTGGAGGAATATGCTCTTGGCTTCTGGTGTCAAGACACAATGGAAACATTTCATCATTTGTCTTTCTCTCTCCCACAATAGAACCATTTATCACTTTCACATTCTTTTTTTTCACATCATGATAGGATTATTTTACATTTATCATAATTATATATATTTCCTCAAATACATGGAATATCTCATTGAAAAAAAATTAATTCCTTCCCTATAACTATTATTTGAGAATTTTCATCAATTAGAGACTTTTTTTCATCATAATGTACATATATTTTCCCCTATCATTTATATGTTTTCAGAGGATATTGAAAATCCTAGATTATTTTAGGGATTAATTCTCCATAGAAACTTCTTCATCCTTTTGCTATGACATTTCATAAAATAGTTCCTTGATAACAAAAGGAACATATTCAATAAACTCCTTATGAATAATATATATATGACTTTTAATGTGAGAGTAAAAATATATTGCACATTTTATTTTCACATGATCAATATATCATGAACCAACTTCATCTAATAAATATCACTCACTATGTTTAGTGGACCACTAACCACTCTAACAATTTTAAGTTATTTGGTGATCCAAATTTTACTTTGATTTATTCCACACATTCATTGACTTCTTTACTACCTCTATCATAGAGTTTCGAGAGAGACATTACAATTTATATACAAATGAATAAAAGCTGTATATCTATATGATTTTTTTCATTGTTCATCTTAAATATGAATGTAAAATGAACCTAATTGGGCATTCAAAATAAATACAATAAATGGGTACCATCACTCATATACAAATTTAAATTCCTAATTGTGTTTTTAAGACATCTTATGTAGGGTGGGTGTATTAATTGTTATCAATTTTAAAAAAAAATTCCAACTGTACATGGAAATGTTACACCTTTAGGAATTTAAGTCATATTTTCTATTAGTGAATAATGATCTATTATATAATTATATAAATTTTCAATTTACCACATTCATGCATGCAATTTAATAAATGAGATCATAATATTTTTACATTTTTTGAAGTAATGAAATAAAAATTACCATGATTGGTTTTCCCCAATATATTATTCTCCAATGTATTTTATATTATCTATAATAGGATCATTGAATTCCAAAAATAAAATAACCAATATTGAACTATAATTATCTATACAACTTCTCACTAGACATATTATATTAAATCTACTCTATATATATAGATTTTAACCATGATCTCCCTATATAACCTAATTCACACAATTTTTATGGATTCCATAAATTTATATGATATTGTTCCATTTATTCTCCTCAATGAAGTAGATCTATGATTCTGTAGAAGATTCCTTCTACCCTAGTGTAATAATTCTCCTCCAACTCAAAAGATGTCTCACCAAATTCTAGAAAATATAGATTAATTATCGAAAACATGGTATTTATTGAAAGAAAAATATCAAGGATTTTAAGAACTTATTCATTTGAAATCCTCACTCACTGATCTATTGTGATTTTTAAATCAATTAAATCCACATATTTCGTCAAATGTTGTACACCATGAATTTGGACCATTCAATGAGTGTCATCCAACCATTTTGTTATCATTCTTTTCGAATTCAACACACAAATCATTTAGTTTCGGTTAGAAACTACTTATTACATATATTCAATAACCCTAAGACGTATATCATTAGAATAAAATGGGATATACCATATTATTATTTAAATAGGTCTTTATCAATATTGATAAAAAAAGGTACCTGAAGAAAGAAAAAATTATACTAAAAACATGTTTAAATTTTTTTTTGAAATATAGACATTACATGGGGGCATTACAAAGGTAGGTATATTAATCACCATGTTTTTATACATCAAAAAAATATGAACAATAATATATGATCACATAAAATCAACTTTAATAGGATTTAAAATTTTACCACATGGAGAGAGCATCAGCAAACTAATATTCTTCCTGGTAAAGATGGGTAACATCATGTTAGAAAAAATACACAAGCCAGAGGAAATAAATATAGGAAAATGAAATTATATACGGGAAATTCTTGAAATGCACATTAAGAAGTTACCCATCTATAATTGAGTAAGATTACATACATAGTGACTACCAACCATGATGGATATCATATTAACTACCTTTATCATAGCAAATAATTCACCAAAAATTGTATTACCTTGTCCAATGAAATGTTAAAAAATCCATTATTGAGGCATCAATGGGTACGAAAGATGAAAAAATAACCTGAGTTCCCCAGTGAACCTATTTTATTCCCCATAAAAATTTTCATTCATCCAATCATATATTTTAGGGATCCTTCAAATACTTATTACCACCAATGGTCTTCTTAACCTTCCACTAACACCGAAAAACATCAATATAACCATGTTAGAAAAATAATTATTCATTGATTTGTTTTGGTTGTTGGAGGAAATAATTGATTTTTCTATGAATTTTACTAATTCTATCATGTATTTATGGAGCATGATAATCCAAATATAACCCATTTCATTCCCTACATATATATAAAATTATAGTTTTTGTCATTGTAAATAGAAGTTCAAAGATCATCTCCCTGCAACCCACTTTATTGAAAGAGTTCATCAGTTCCTTAAATCCCCAATGATCAAAATTGGTGCAAAAAATATCAGGCACATAAATCTGCAACATGAATGTAAACTATATGTAGAAAAACATATGGTCAAAAGTTTCCTAATCTTGTATATTGAGATGAAAATCAGGGGAAAGGCTTATCAATAAAAATAGGATGATCTTATGCAGTGGTAGTTGCTACCTTCAGATCTAGAATATTAATATCACAGATGATAGTGGTATATAATCCCTCTTAAATCCCATCATTAATAAAGGATGGGTAGTTGAACCATCATAAAAAGTCCAATAGAAGTCCCCAATGGTGAAATTTCTAGTCATATTTGTTGTCCAAATGAGAGTATCTAAATCATTGTAGTCAAATATGGATATCTCCATACTGAACTAACAAGGAAACATATCATGAACAATTATATTGTAATATATATCATAACTTGATTCATCCTTCTTAAAATATGTAATATCAAAATCCTCATTTATAGTCCGAGAATTCGATAATGTACTACAGGCCCACTTGTTCAACACATAATTCAATATCCTGAGATCATTAATTCACATCCCACCAATGCCCACTTTTTCACCACATACATTTAATAAAACCACAAATAACATTCATCCATGAATATTTTCAATCCATATAAAATTATAAATCATAATTTAAACACCTAAATGATATTTATAGTTCATATGTATAGTTATAATTCATTGAGGTGCATAGAGGTTATCACAGAATTTGAAACACAAATTATATTTTCATGAGACATAGTACTCCCTTTCCATGATTCAATATGATTTGTAGTAATGGGGTAATTATCCTCCTTGTATAACCTTCTAACCTCAAACCAAAATAAATAGTATCGTAAGGTAGATACATGGATAGGAACCCATCTTAACATCAAGATACATATCCACCCTATTTTGTTTAGAAATTGGATGTTCTATTCAAAATTCCATAGAGGACATATTACAACTAAAAACCTAACTAGAAACTTGTTCATAGAGAAAAAAATTATTTTATAAATTGCTAGTTCTATAAGAATTACCAAATAGAATCATTTCATCATCATATAATAGATTTTATGGTTCAAGGAAGCCTATTCCAATCTTTATTTGCATGTAAATCCAGGCTTGAATAAGATCATATAGGCAATAAATTAAATAATCCTCATCCATATAATTGAGAAGACCAGATAAAGGATCACCTTGTGCTACCCATTGAGAACACTAAATGAAACCCCTCTAAGTCCCATTAAAAAGAAATAAGATACTACAACTCTTGAAGATAAAACTAACCAATTTTATAATATAGATGAAAACACATGAATTTTATGAATAAAAAAAATGAAATTCCACTTCTTTATTTCAAACAACATAGAGATATCAATTTTTAGGGAAAAATTATCATCCTTTACCTTTTATCCTTATGTGGACAGGTTCTGATGTAGAATAACGTTTCTTTTATATAGTCCATCTATGAACAAATCCAAACTGGTTCATAGTAAAAAATCTCTTGGAATTTTATCCCAATCTAAAAGTCATGATCTTATTGATCACATTTGGAATAGAGTTCTCAATAGAATCATGTATGTTTCCTTTAATATCCATAGAACTCTCTCATTTTCTAGAATCAAATAAAATAATTTTTATTTCATTTTATAAGGAATAGATGCATGATTGTAAAATAATCTCATAGCATTGGTGACCTTAAAGTGATCAATGTACCAATTCATTATAAATATTTTTTTTGTAAAACCATATAGTCTTGAAATACTATAAATATTAAGAGAGAAGAGAAATGACTTATTTTCCATTTCATTAAGAACATCAACATGACTTGTGTTCTATAGATCTGCAATACTAAGAAAAAATCTATTGATCAATATTTATGTTTTTAATAGCTTTTTTAACATACAAATCCTAAAAATATATTGTGACATCATTAGAATTTTAATTATCATAACTAAACATATTACCATTAATATTGAGGGAAGTGACCCCTCTTATTTAATTAGATCCCTAGTTCATATAGTTAAAAAATGTTTATTCATGTCTCCATACAAAATCCACTTGACATTATATTGATTTCTCGAAAGTGTTTCATTGTTGTCTAGAAGACCTCATGATTGCAGAGGTCCTTCATATCCTCTCAAAAGGGGACTTCATGAATCTGATTGATATGTTGATAATGTGTTTTGTGGATTTCAGCCTACGTGATATCATGATCAATCCTATAGAAGAAAAATTTTTGCGACTCTTTCATCCTTGAATTATAATTTCCATATTAGTGTCAATTTTTTAGGGGACATCGAAAAACATCAACCTTCGAATAATTCAAAATAATTTCCCTACAACCAGGCACAACTAGCCAAGAATTTTTGAACATGAAAGGTAATGTAATTTAAGGTGATCTATTGATACAAATATCAACAATACAATGATTATGATCAAAGTGTAATATAGGTAATGTGTGGAAAGATATATCAATAAAATCATTTCATTCATCAATTTTTTCAGTACACATATCCAATCTTCTTGATTTCCTCACATTAAGGGTGTACCTACTCTATGTTTAATCATCACCAATAATGGTAACATCAACTAAACCACACTTATTGCTGTAGGAAATGAATTAATAGGCTACTGTCCAATAAAAATTCTTTCATGTTTTTTAAACAGTCTTATAACAACATTGAAGTCTCCTGCTATGATCTAAATCTGTAAAATATTTTCATAGATTCACTCTTGACTTCACCAACATGGTATTCTTCTTGTATACATATTAAATGTATAATAAAATGTTCTATAAAATTCAGAACTATACATTCCAATATTCACACTAATTTAATGGAGGTCCTTATTGCAAGATCTATGAGAAATTATATCATGCTTTAGATCCCATGAGGACTCCATTACACATTCGTACTGATTATGAGAAACCATGATAGAACCTAGGGAATTATACTTAGAATCATTACAAACATAAAATCTCATTCTTGGTTCTGTTAGACATATATGAATTGGTATTTTATATTAATAAAGTGCCTATGGGTTGTGACAATGGGAAAATTCCAAATCCATTTTAAATTATTGAATAAACATTTATTTGATTACGGGATATGAGGCTTGTTCAAGGAATATCTGGTACATTCTTCATTGTTTGATTAATTTTCAGTAGAACACCTTTATTTTATACCTTATATATTGTAAATTATTTTATTTTACAACGACCATCAATAAGGATATCATCACTATAATCATTCTCATATGATGGATAGAACTCGACACCTTCAACCCAATAAATCCAACAAAATGTGGTGTACTTATTGAAGGATTAGTATAGTTTCTTAATGAAGATCTCAAGAAGAATCATTTTCATAGTTTTATATTATTACACCTTTAACAAGATATCTTCAATTTTATTATGAGATTCATCATGAGTATATAAATCAACACTCTATCCAATCATATTATTCATGTTTCCTTCCATTGCTCGATCAACAGTTGTTTTGATAATCATACATCCATCAATTGTCACAATACCATGCATATATTCATAATAATCCATCTCAGAGACATGTGATTAAATAATTTTGAATCCAACCACAATTGAGATGTTTAAGATGAATTCTTTTAAAAATCACAAATAGAATCTTGAACATCAGTATTTTCATATAAAATAGCCAGATCAGATCTTAGTGGAAGAGGACCAAACTGAGGGAATGAACCAACATAGTCCAAGATAGTAATTTATGTGTCCTTATTATAGGTATCACCATTATTATCACCTAGACAAACATTATAAACCTTATCTTTTAATTAAGGAGAGTGTTCTTTCACCCTCTTGGAATTGTCTATATTAAGCAAAAAATCTTGTGTAGACTCGAAAATGGTAGGGAGGATGATTGTAGATTCTTCCGCTTGGAAACCATCATTTACCCCCATAACCAAAATTGTAGATGATTGAATGGTGATAACTAGATTCATCACTTGAATCATTCACATTAATGAACTCTTTTGGGAAAGCATCATATGGAATCCTACAATACCATCACTGGATGGTCTTGGATCAGGATAATGGGATATAGAAATCGGGATAATACTCTTCATCTTATTCCTTATATAGGTTTCATCATCATGCACACTAATATTTTTAAAGCATCATAATTTATCTCTCTTATATTATGTAATAACATTCCCAAAAATATTTTTGTTCAAGTAAAACTTCAGTTTCCTCTCAAATTTAACCTCTATATGGATTTTATCATCACTAGAATTCAACAACAAATCTTAGAATAAATTGGAAAATATATTGACCTCTAAAAGTATCATATCATAGTGAAATTATCTTGGATTTTCCATCTTTTTATCCATCCTTATATGATTCCCAACATACGAGGAAATATCCATAAGTATTCATAGAGGCCAGTATAACCATTTCAATTTTCAAATTCAGATTTATACAAGAGTATGAGTGATTCTATAATTTCCACGATTAAAATTGTTGACCAATTTCTAAATCCATATAAAATCATGCTTCAAAGAGACTGATTATATATCCTTTAGAGACAAAGATTTCACTCATATGAAGGAATGAATTAATGGAATTAACCACACTATAGAGTTTTCATCCCCTAGTAATTTAAACAATAAATATCTATAATTCTTTTTCTAAGCTCACTGAATTTCTATAACATTGCCCCTTTTGGAATCAAGACCCTCGCACTGATGTATTACCTTTAATGGCACAAAAGATCCTCAATGAATAATTGATTTCTTGAAACATGTGCCATTTGACCTTTATTATAACCCATCTAGCTGGAAGAGAATAAAAATTAATGAATGATAGGTTCTCCACTTCCATTCCCACATTTATTAAATTTGATTTATATCCTTTCACATCATGAGGTGGAAGCTCTATCATATTTTATTTTTCTTACACATAGATTCTAAATAGATCCTTATCACCAATATGAAAAATTCCATCAACAACCAGATCTAAAACATTTATCATCCAACATTCATCCTTCTTAGAAATAGATTTATTTTCACTTGTTCTAGGGTTCTCATCAATCTACCTTCTTTGATTCGCAATGATAAACACGTCTCTTAGTAGATGATCTATCATTTCCGAAAAATATTGACATCCACACATACACCCAAATTAATAATTCTCTATGTAAATCAATCAGTAATTAGTATATCTATTCCAGAATATAAAATAATAGTAAAAAATTTATTTCCCATGATCTCTCCTTTATTTCCATAAATTATTTGAAACATATGAGTCCTCCATAATCTCGAAATCAATATTATCACTAATGTTATTCTAATAGTAAATTTTATCAGTTCCCTCTATTTTTTCATTGTTATTTCATTTCTCATGCTACACTCAGTTCTCTTGACTAGCAACAATTAATCAATATTCATACATTTTCCTATACTTATCTATTTAGTATTCCTTATCCCATTCATTATCAATAAATTGTCTCAATATCTATATTGATAATCTTAGTCTAAAAATAAAACATTTAATAACTAACTCAGCATCTCCACTGATATATCATATTAATCAATTACTATTTTAAATCTCCAAAACTATTCAAATTAGTTTATCTTCATTGATTATCGATAAATGTATTGAAAATCATATTATATATCATTGTTATACCCATACTCCTACCCCAACTAAAGGAGTTCCCAAGAGAACACTGGTTGAGACAATGAAATCATAATCACATTATGATCACAACTAATCTTAAAACATATTCATAATTTCTTTTCTTATATTGATATCCTATTTGTGAAAATAAATGAATTTTAGAATTGAACCAACATCATCATAATTTAAATTATCGCAAATATCTTAATATTTATTTTTAAATATTCCAATTGGAAATCATTATACAATATATGAAGTGTTCCCCTCATAATATTCTTAAATAATTTTTATAAAATATAAGATTTAATATGTGATTATAATTGTATCATAATGTACAAATAAAATAGAAAAAGTATAATCATAAAAATATATATTTTTTATATATTTTTTAATTTATCAATTAAAAATAATTTCAAATGTTAGATGATAACTACTAATTTGTTCTTCCATGAATTTCCATGATGATCAATACCCATTATTTCAATTCATGTTTGAAAATTTCCATTTTGATATTTTAATAATTATAAATCATCTTAAGTATAATCAAATTAAATTTCATCTTTACATATAGATTATGTAATTCTCACTACATTCATATATACTGTATTAACTGTTTTTCGCTATGTGTTAGATCGAATGTGAGATATTTTTATACAAGTCAATATATGCCAATTGAACATGGTGATTATATATTTATTTCAAGGAAAAATAAGTTCAATCATTATATTATAATCTCATCCTAACATAAATATAATCGACTAACTCCAACTAGTAGATGGAAAGTATGAAAAAATAGATCTACTAGTTAACTAATGTAATTTAACTCATGAAAAAATGATCTACTAAAAGAATCAACGAAATATATTGATTGGACAGATGATGTAAATTTACAAGTAGTCCACAGATCTACTATGAACTATAAAACATATCTCAACCCCATAATATCTATTATCAGGTCCATTTCATCCTCATAATACTTCAATCCATGCTTAAACACTTATATGAACTTCATATCACTAATGAGATTTTATTAAAATTCCCAAAACTCTTCAAATTGTGTCTTATAGACTAGAAATATATATACTCATCTTAGAGTATCAAAGAAATTCCACTTTACTTTAAACCTCACCCTTATCGGAATCACATTATACCTTTATACAGATGATTGTAAAATTAATTTCTACATTTTTATACTACAACACACTATGATAGATTTATACTCAATCTTCAATCATCAAACTCTGGAATAAACAATCCTTTTCACAATAATAACAAGATATTTTCAAGTTGTATTATTTAGCCACCCATTCACTGTAAAAAATTATTATAATCATTACTAGAAATCCTCATTCATTACTTATCATGTTTTAAATTGAAGAATAGTTTTTTTAATGTGATGAATGGTGTAAGATACAATATAAATCAGGAAGTAAACAACATTTCATATGTATATGATTAAAAATTTATTATTCATATTCATCAATGTTTTATAAAAACTTTATGAATATTTTCAATTGAAAAATATATTCTACTATTTAACTAAATTATTTTTCAATATACTAAATTGATTAATTTCAAATGAAAATTAATGCATTTATGAAATTTATACTAATAAATTAGACTTCCTTTTTGTAAGTCCTTATGTTAAATTATGTTGATGATATATTTTTTCAGTTTTTTGATATTTTTTATGTGTATTGTGAAACATATCGTCAATAAAAATAGGGTCATTTTTATATTGTATTCATTATATAATTGTGAAAAAAATTATGAAAACATTAATAAATACTTAATATATGTTTTATATGTAGTGTAATTCATTCAGATGTATTCTATTCAATATTTATATAAATTGTTGAAATTTAGGATTTATAAGTAATTTTCTTGTTAAAAAACTAATTTTTGTCTTGGTATTTTAATCATGTTTTTACAAGATTCAATTAATTTTTACTTTTATTTAAAATATGAATAATTATTCTTTAATGTATCATAATCTAATTGATTGAATTATAATTATTATTATAAATAATTTTGTTGTAAAACAATATTTATACTTGAAAATGAATTCTTCAAAAATAGATTTTCAATAGATTTTTTATAATTCTTATTAAAATTATTTTTTATAAAATATAAATATTGAAAATAAAAATATAAATTCCAAATTTTGTATAATAGTTTTCATTTTTTGTGTGGTAAATTTGGATTTTTAAAAAAAATTAATATTTACATAGGAAAATGATTGACCACATGGTAACAGTTTAAAGGTTTAAAGAAGGTGGGAATTAAACTAAAAGATATGGTTTCAAATATTAATAAATGTTGAATAAATAAGAATTTATGATTCTATGTGGGAAATAGTTTATATTTTAGTTTAAATTGAACAATTTTTTTTTCCACTTTCTTATGTAAATACTTTTACTAAATAATATTTCTATTAATATTTATAATAATTCCACTCCTCTCACTTGTAAAGTTGAATATTCCCCCCAATACGTGAGAGACTATGATAACCCTAGATCTATACTGAATTGAAACATTTCCCCTCAATTTTCTCCCAATGACATATAGTATTGTTTCTCAACAAAAGTCCAATCCTATAATGCTTATGATGTAATCCAAAACAAGATATATGAGGTAGAGGTAGAAGTATTATCAAAATTCTTTAAATTTGATTTATTCTAATACGTCATTAAAATATATTATATCCACCATAATTTTATCAAATACATATTTAAAAAACCAAAATGTTTTTTGATTATAGAACAACTATTTTTTCATATCTTCCTTCTTATGGAAAATTAAAACGTTGTATTCCTTACATGATAAATACCCCCCTTGGGATTCCTTTTTCATAAACAACTCAATTTTTTGGTTATGAATATAAATTAATTGGATTTAAATGATTATTATTAAATAATTATGATTATTAATGGTAATATATAATCTACCTCTTAAACTAAAATATTATATTGAAAATTATTAAAACACCACTATGGACTGATGGACTTCCACCTATGTGATTTGATGTAATTATTTTTACTGTTATGACCTAATAGGTTTAGAATTAAATTTGGATATAGGAAAAAATGTTATTTTTATAAATAATATAATTTTTTATTTTAGAACATTTATCTTAGTTATTTTAATTTAATCAATTGTAGAAAATAAAAATTTCATTCATGCATACATGTGTATAACCGCCTTCATTAATGAAATAACTCATTTTTTACAACAATTTAATAGAACATTTAAAAATTATATTAAAATTAACAAAATTAAAACCATAACATTTTTAGGATTCTTTTTTTGATTATAGTGTGATCCATTCAGTGGATGGCTAGTAAAAAATCTATTTTGGATCAAATGAACACAAAAGTACGATGGAAACTTACTATATTGGTAGGTAATTAGGTCAAAGTAATTTATAAAATGATAAGAATAATGATAGAGGAATTAAAATATTAAAGTCTTTTTGTAATTGAATATTCAATATCATTATATTATTTCATAGTTCGATATTGTTTTATGAAATACAGAACTCATTGTAGTAGATTTTTCATTAAAACATTGTTTATATATTTCATTGCAGATATTTTTCTAAAGATTCATTAAGAAAAAATTGTTCCAATAACGTTATTCTTTTGGATATGATAATTTTTAATTTAATTTTCCAAATTAAAACACTATTTATCAGGGTATTTAAATAAATATTTTTAATGTTTTCTATATGGGATATTATTGACTATTTGAACCAAGGTTTGAAATAATGTTTTTAATGTTTAATAAGTGATCCCATTTTCCATATATCATTTCTCTTATTCCATTTAGTGCATCCACAGTGAGTTTTCATTTATTTTCAGGAAAATTATAATATTCTTATTCTTGATTCAATTTTATATTTTTAAGGGGTTTTTATTGGTACAATTTTTTCTCATTATAGTTTTCAAAACATTTAATGTGATTTTCATCTGGGGATCAAATGTGTTTTTAAAAGAGTTTTATAATGAAAAATTAACACATGATAAACCTTTTAATCATATTATATTACTTGGTTATTAAATTTTATTACATGTCGTCTTGAGATATAATGACCCAATGAACTCAGTAATGATTTAGTATATAAAGAAAAACTGATAGACTTAACTAGTTATGTTACTCACATTGATATGGTTATATAAAATAGATTTACAGAAGTTGAAATATGATGCATTAAGGTTCCTTACTTTTTTATATGATATAAATTTATTTTAATGGTGTTTCTTTGCATAATTTGTTTCTTATGTGGTGATTATTTATTTATAAAAATATTGTTTGTTATAAAATGGTGTAAATTTTCATTCATTTTCAATTTTTCACCCGATTAATGGTTTTTATTATGTTTTTTCACCATAATGATCATTTATTTTCCAATCCCATGATTTTAAATGATTTTAATTGTACGTAAAGTTGTTTAGGAAGTATATAAATTTAAATAGTTCCTCTATGGTGACCCATAATAAATAGTAAAAAAATTTCATACATGTAACACATGTGTAAATTTATGAACCTTATTTGGATGGGAAAATGTTCATATAGTGTAATTAATGACATTTATATATAACAATTTTTTATAATTATTTTAAACTTTAAACATTAAATTTTCTATATATTTATAAAAGTGAATCCCTTGTTATTAAATTCATAATTTTGAGAAATGAAAATTATTATATCTTATATTTTTTATCAAAATGAGGGTTTATTTTGAATTTTATATATAATAATGATAGAATAAATTTTTATGAGTTATATATTTATGGATATATTTTATAGAGATATATTTTTGAGTACTTAAATGTTGATTATTCAAAATATACATCTACATTATAATTGTTTCCAACTGATAAAATTTGTAAAATGATGTATGAAGATAGGAAGAGTATATTATCCTTCCAAGGCAACAACCAAAATTGGTTGGATACGAAGGTGATTATTATTTTTTTGGTTTTTTAGCTCAATTAAGAATTGAAATAAATTATGTAATATTTGCATGATTGTAACCAAAATCTCAAAATATTATAACTTCTTTCGTCATTAAATCCATGTAATAACAACCTCCATAATTTGGTTATCCTTATGACCTATTCGAAGATGAATGATAAATTTTTTTGGTTGTTCATATAATAAAATAAAAACTCCTAATATATACATTTTTATGGTAAATTAATGAATTTGGGGTCTCTTATTATGATCATAAATTAGTAAAAAAAATTATATTATGCATTACATCTACTTTAATAATCATTTCCTTAAGATATATTTCCATAAATTTCATTAAATAGAAAGGGAAAACACATTTTTGAAATTAATTTAACGGGAATTTATAATGGTTTTAATTTACCTTGAAACTGTCACTAGACATAACTACAATACCACAAATTTCATTCTTGACAATTAATGGAACACATTAAAAAGAAAACATACAATGGTGTAAAACCATAGTTATGAAGAGGATAGACCTATAATTATTCTAAAAGTTATGAGGAAGTTATTAGTTTTTTTAGAAAGATGTGATTGGGCTTCCTGCACATATATATTCCTTCTAAATCTAAATAAATAGTTTTTATAGTGTGTTAAAGTAAAGAAGTGATCAATAAAGTAATCTATAATTAAACTTCCAGAATGTTTCATATATAACAAATGAAAATAAATATTATAGAATGGTAGAATTAAGGGAATTTTAATTATTTGGTTAGATAATTAATGTGAATAATGATTCCAAGTAAAAGAGTTTTCATTAGACCATAAATGAGAAAATATATTTTCGATCCGTATTGATATGATTTAATTGCAACGAGTTGGGATTTTGAGAAAAATCATGATCTATTTATGTTAGTAAAGATACAAATCGTCCAGATTAATATAAATGTGGTGTGAAAAGGTGTTTTTATAAAACACTAACAGTTGATAGAAACATAAATGAGTTAGTGATGATTTCATTACGTTATTAGTCAAATTATGCTAATGAAAGTTTTACATTTTGTATAAACATTATATTATTTCTAATAAATTAAAAATTAAAATTGATATATCACCTTTTGAAATGGTGGATGGAGTCTTAGTGAATACTATTACATAAAGTATTAATGAAACATAATTTTATATGATTATTCCAATTATGATATATGGTATTGTAATCATTTAATTCCTAATTATAATACCCTAATTAATGTTTTATATTATTAATGTTATATATTATCATACAGATTATCATATGAAGAAATATTGTGGAAATAAATAATTTATATCCAATTATCAGAATGAGATTTAATTTTTTTGAATGAATTTGTTCTTACATGATATAAATAATTAATAAGTATATAAATTTATTAAATATAAGTTTAAAATATTTCAAACACATATCATTAATTGTAGGGAAATATTTAGAATACTCATATCTCTATATCAAGTAATTTTCTTTAGATATTTCCTAAGTATAAGAATAGTGTTCTTTGTGATTGGGTGGTCAATTTAATCATTGATAGAGTTCCCCATTCATTTAAAAATTAACAACCAACATATTAAATTTCACTAGTGGATCCAATTGAATTTCAAAATTAGTATTAATTGTTACATTATAAGGGTTTCATACACCCTATCCCCTAACTATGGGGTATAATTTTGTATATTTATAAATATGTGTAGTTCAACAAGGATTTTTTATGATTTTATAGTACTCAATTACATAACTCAAAAAAATATATACTTCCTCAAATAGATGAACTGATTGAACATCAACATGGTGTGAGTAATGTATCTCTTAATTTTCCTCAGATCTATATTACATTATTTGAATTTTGTGGAATAAATCATTTTCAGGATAACATTTCATAATTTGTATAAACATTATGATTTTTTAGTTATTACTTTTGGGTTATCAAATACATTTCTCATTTTCATAAATCATATTAATATATTTTTACGTGAATTCCTTGATATAATTTTTGTGATATTAAATAATGAAATTATGTTATATTCAAAATGTTATGAGTATCATTATAGAAACCATAAGATTGTTCTATAAACAACTATAGAAATGATTTTTTATAAAAATTTTACAAATATAGGATTTTTTACTAATTATTTTTTCCTTAGGGATATGATTTATATAAAGTGTATAAGTATTTACCTAAATAAAACATACTTATTTTATGTGTCCATGATATTATAGTGTCACATTATTTCAATATTTTCTTTTCCTATGAGGTGAATACTGATTTTTTAAAAACAATTCGCAGTTATCTATTCCAATTACAATGTAACTTTAAAGAGTTTGAAATTTATTTAGATAGATTAATCTATTGATTGTTTTTATTAATTGAAAAGAGGAGTTTTTAATTTTTTAGTGTATGATTTTCCATAATGAATTGGGGTATTTTTCATTTATAATGATTCCTCATTAAAATTACTTATTTTATACAAGATGATTAAGAAATTTATATGATTTACAAGAAAATTAATCTCCATTAGAATAATTATCATAAAGATGACCATAAGAGAGATTTAGAGTTATTTTTTTAAAAAATAATACATGTTCTATTTTTGGAGAAATGTGAAATAGATACTTATTTTAAATGTATAAATTCTATATTCATTCAATAAAATTATTCACAAGGAACAATATTACATTTTGAACTAGTAAATGATTTAGATTTCTCGATACAATATAATCTAGATGAAGGAAATGTGGTACTTTATTTTTTTATATGAAAAGAAAATAAATCATTAATTATGTTATGTTTGGAAGATGATCCTTTTATTAATGATTTAAGAAATGATGTTCTAGAAGTTTTATATGCCGAACCACCATCTATTGTTGTTAAATATTAATGAAGATAATTTTTTATCATTGAATATATATTTCCTAGAAAGATGATATTTTCGTGAAATAAAATGTTTAATTGGTCAATAATTGTATGTTATGCGAGTTTAATGTTGATATAAAAGGTAATATTATATATTAAATGAGGTTATGTCTTCCAAGTGGTTTTGATTTGAAAAAAAAACTGTTGAGTGAGGCTCATAGCTCATTGTGTTCCATTCACCATGGTATAAATAATATCTATAGATATTTTTCGAATATTTTATATGGGAAGTAATTATGAAATAAAGTTCTTCTGTACCAATAAATATTAAACCTTTAAAATGGTTAAAGATGAATGACAACTAATGTAGGGGATAAATTAGCCTTTCTAGTTAATGAATGGAAAATAAGGAATATATTAATATATATATTTTTGGTTTTTCAAAAAATTATAATAATAATGTTATTTGTATTTTATTACTTTTGAAAAAATTCCATATTATTTATATTTGACATATTATGTATTTAAATTAAAATTATAGTCATTTTTAATGTAATTGTCACATTACGTTGGGTCCCTCTCTCTATCATGTCCCTGGAATCACAACCCATTTTTTTGAAAGGACTTATAAATTCACTTGGTACTGAATTAAATTCCAGTACAAAAATGGTTATTCAATCTGATGGATAGTTGTATTGGACAATCCAAAAGTGAAAATATATTATTTGAGATTTATATTTATATCATCAATGGTATTTGGATCCAAATATTTCATTTGTTGATTTTTTTACAATCACAGTTTCATTACATCATATAGATCGAACCACTATGGTATTATAAGGAATGTGGTGTACAACACAAACATGTTTTGAAACAAATCATATAGAGGCTATTTTCATGGTGAGACCATGAAAAAGTAATGTATGAGACCATAATTATAGTTCAACACTCTATGAGGATATCCTAGAGTTAGAAAATTTTTTCCAATTGAAACTCCAGGAATGATATTTCAATTATAATATAGTAAAATGTTTTTATTAAAATATCTCATTTGAAGGGTACTATTAATTTTGAATTAAAATAAAAAATAATTACATTTTATAATATTTGAAAAGAAATTATTGCTAATTGGGAACTAGTTTCATTCTGAGTGTCCTTATAGTTGATTCTATCTCAGGTATATTATGTATTTCATGTTTCATTTTTAAGAAAATATATTATAGATTCATGATATCTCACAAAAGGAGGAGTAAAATATATCAGTTGGGGGAGAATATTTATTATGAGGAAAATACAGTTTTGATTATTGAACATAGATAGTAGGTAATTTGGTATAAGATAACTCACTAGTTTATAGTTTCCTGTAATAATAATATAATTTAATAATAAACATATGAATATGAAACATCTATGATGGAAAAACACCCACCATTTCTAATAATGAATTATATTATGATGGTGTCATTTTATTAAGGAAAAAGGACATGACAATCCATGTAACTATATAAATATATATGTTATAAGAATTATATGTATTAATTTGACAGAATCTCATTCATAAAATTGTGTATATAATTTTATTTAATTTATCAAATAAACAAAGAATATTTTTATTTAAATAAAAATATCTCCATGTATTAAATTGTTTTATAAAAAGAGGAATTTTAAAATTTTAAAATTTGAAGATGATGAGCTGGAAATAACATAAAAAATAAACATGTCAAAATAAGTATTAGATTGGTTTTTCTTATTATTATGAAATAGATCATTTTATGGTGAGTATTAGAAATTAAAGATTTTACAAATACCGTCATTTTATGACATTATCTTGATATAATAATAATTTAAATGGTTATAAATAATTTTTAATAGAAAAAATATACATTCAATAATTATTATAATGGATTAAAATGGATTTTATTCATCAAAATCATTCATTTCATATGATAAATTTATTTTATTTTATTATTCAAATGATGACTAATTGAGGACCATCAAATTTAATCATGTTTTCAAAGTGTCACAGTATGTTTTGGTTTTGTATGAATGTAAAATAGTATATTTTAATTTTAAAAAACTAGTTAATTTCAATATTATTATCATTATAATATATTTTAAAAAAAATATTGTTCACACAAAAATGAAATTGTGTAAAAATAGATTTTCAATGAATTTTAAGAACATAAATTATCTTTAATGTTAATCTCATCATGAAATTGAATCATAGAAAATTGATTAATGGTATTTAATCATAGCGTATTTATTTTTTCATGAGTTATATTTTGATCTTAGTCTAAATTATTAGATAATATTTTAAATGTTTTCTCCCATTGTGAAGGATAAAATGGGATTACGATATGGTGATTAAATGAGAGATAATGTTTCAGTTTTCAACAAAACATTTTTATATATTATTGATTGTGTGTATTTTATAATTTTCAAATTATATATTCTTAATTTGAATAAATTTGATCTAATTATGATGAATTTTTTTATTTATTTAAATTTTATTAATATAAAAAAGGGTCTCAGTCATCTCACTTATAAGAAGACAAAACCTCTCATCATATACACACAGAATATGATAAACCATTCATGAAAAAAAATCATATAAAAATTATTCCCTCAATCTCTTAGTGAGTATGGTTTCAAACAAATGTCAATCCTAGAAGGCTTCATGTGTAATCCATAATAACATATCAATGTAGGATGCATAACTCTCAAATAAATTGTTTTACAATAAATTTATGTTCTTCCATATTCATATATATATATATATATAATTCTAATATAATGACCTTATTTTGGTAATAATAGTGTAATATTATTTTTATGGATCAATTATTTTATAAGTCTTTTAATTCATATCGATATTGAATATGTTTCTCATGCATACATGTGTAATATCACCTCCATTAAGTTATGTGTTTTGTTTTTAAAAATCACCTCATATGACTATATATAAATATATATTAAATAGATATATATAATTTTAGTTAAATATAAAATAATCTAAAATGATAAAATATTATTACCTTAGTCACTCTCTATTCCGTTGGAAAATGATATTGTTGCTTGTTCATATATGTGGTCTACCACCTACATGACACAATGTAGATTGTTTTTACATTACCATGTCACATTTAAGGACTTAAGGATAGATTTTATGAATAAATTTCATGTTACTAAGGTTATTATGGTTCATAAAATATAAACAATTCATTTTTATTTTTAGTTTCTATAAATTTAGAATAATCAAAAGTTACTAATGCCCCTGTGAATACTTCAGCCAGTAGAAATGACATACCTATTTATTCATTACCACCATTCATAAATTTTTTTATAAAATATTTACTCTAAAAATTATAATTATATCACATTTAATAAGATAAATTTTATTTATCTATATCCCCTTTTGACTGATGTGGACACATTGAATCCAGTTGTGATTCAAAATACCTCAAAAACCTTGATATAAATGTTACTTATTTGAAATAATAATAAATAATTGTAATAAGAAAAAAGAAGAATAATGATAATAGAATGAAAAAGGAAAATTACAATACGAAAATAAATATTAAATAAATTATATTATTCAAGAGTTTGAGAAATTATAAATTAATATGAGACTCTAGTAAAAATGTTTTCCTTTAAAAACATATTAATGATTTCAATCCAGAAACATTTCCTATAAATATATGTGATTAAAAATGATTTAAAAATATTATACTCTATATTATAATGATTTTTGAATCAAAATTTAAACTATCCTAGATATTTTAAGAATGTTTTATATGTGAATTTTGTTTATTGTTGTATGTAAATTTCACTTTTGAAACATTTTACCATTATGAAAAACATTGTTTCTTAAATGTTTACAGCATAAAACCCTTATACTTCCATTATATATGTTATTCATTATAATTATTACAATATGATATTTTATGTCCTTTAAAATTTTTTTCCTAATGTCATACATACATAATGTTTTCATTTTATGTCTTTTCAATGTTATTTATTCTTGTTTTTATAGTTAAATGATATTATATTTATTTATGGGTTTTGATGAGTATTTTAATGGTTTATAATTAAAAAGGATAAACTGATTACTATTTTGATCATATTATTATATTAAGTCATTATAGATGTTTACATGTGATCCTAGGATATATTTATATAATTAATTGAGAAATTATATAGTCATCAAAGAGAAAATATAATTATTAATCATTTGGGTGATGTGTTCTATGGTACAATTTAACACATGTTTAAATATGGTGCCTCATTATTCCATCAAGGTTTTTAAAATAATTCTATGGGTTTTAAATGTTTATCATTTTTAAAAAGATTGATTTTAAATTACGTTATGATTTATTTGTTTTCTCAATGTTCATTGTTTTAATGGTACACATTTTCATGTTTTTTCATGGTTTTCGAAAGACTGATTGGATTCATTTTTTTATATCTCTAATGTGAATTTATTTTCTAAGCAAAAGATTTATATTTTTTTCAAATGATATATGGTTTTACAAGAATTTTAAGATGTTCATTAGTCCCACTATGGGCAGTCATTTAAATGAATAAAAACTGTCTCAAATGAAAATGGTGTAAAAATTAAATATCTTTTTTTCATGGAAAAATGTGCACTATGTGGAATTATCAAAAATTATTTGTAATTTGCAATCATAATTATCAATAATTCAGAAAACTAAAAGTTCCTTGAAATTTAATAGTTTAATCCCCATGTTATAAATCTAACAATTATTGGTTGTTTTTGTTATGGTATTTTATATATGGTAATACCGTTATAACAAATCATGCTAGTTGTTCCAAGGTACCTAGAACATCCAACTTTCATTACAGAATTTGAGACAACATTATGATAAAAACTGAAGAATATTAATTCTTCATATACTATGTTGATTCTCCAATCCATCACCAAAATCATAATCATTTAATTATTACATGAATATTGACAATATGACCATGTTGAAACAAGTATAATCATCAACAGAAAGCCACTTAATGATGATACCAAAAGAAATTATTTTATTTCTTAGTTAGTTTAATATTGCGGAATTAAATGGTTTAGGGTCAAAGAGGATTTTGGAGACATGAAATAGTCATAAAAATGGATTAAAATATCATTATATATAAAATATTATAGATTATTTGATAATGTAAGTTGGGTATTTATGGAAATTTGATTGTTTTGTATTGAATGTGATGGTTTTGGCTATCATTTACCGGCCTAACTGAAGAAAGTGGAGAATATCTACGATTGTGATGATATTTTAAAATATTAGAATACTAATAGAGGCATAATATTATTATAATTATTTTTATTTTTTAAAAGATACACTCTTGGGGGAGGGTGAGTTATTCGTTATTATAAGACCAATGTCGTTTCATATAGTTAGTTGTTGGGAACCAATATGGATAATGATTCGACTTTGAATATTGTATATGTAGTAAATTTTAGTGAATTTTGGTAAATTGGAATATCAAACTATATCAACTATAGAAATATCCCAATATATTTGAACCATTTATTATTGCCTCTATCTCATACACCTAATCTGATAAAATCATTGTATTGAAAATATTATTTCACTAACGAACTATACAACAAAATAATTTGAAGGGATTGATTTGAATTAAAATAACCTAATTTACATCCTTTACAACTTAGGTAATAATACCTTTCATGGAACTAATAAGTCATCAAAGATATTTAGATTATGTTTAAATGTTATTTCTCTCATCTTGTGTTGTGGTAGATAAATTTAATTCGGAATTAATTTTTATCATCATTTCATAACATTTAATATTACATTTTAATAAAATAATAATTTAACTTTAATCATTATTCTGGTATGTTTTGTCTGTAAATATTCTTGGAATTTCTATAAATTTGTAAATATTGTTGTCACACTTTGAGAACATAATGAATTGGATATGAGACATAATGGAATCCATTTATAATTATAATCACATTATAATAAAAAATATTCATGTTTGAGGCCATATTTTTCCTCAAAAACAACATGAGATAAATTATGCGAAATTTAAGATGTTTTTAGTAGATTATGAATTAGAACATGTTCATATATCTAAATGAATCTCTTAATGAATAAATTGGAACCTAGGTGACCATAATATTGGATTTCAGATAATTTTATTTTGATAATGGTATTATTTTGTGTTATTTTAAATCAATATCTAGGATAATGAATGAGTTAGTATGTTAAGGGACATATTTTATAGGATGTTGAAAACTAGAAGTGTACATGAAGAATGATACATAAAATTGAAATGATTCCATGTTTCTTATAATTTTTTGGTGTGGAAAAATAAAGCATATAAATTGTTTTCCTCTTAGATAATACCAAAATATGTATAAACTATATGAACAATATAGGGAGTATGTTTTACGTGGTCCTTGATGGAGGCTATGCTTAGTAATTTAACATTCGATAGACCCTATGGGATTTTCACCTAGTCCAATGATATTTTATATGAATAGTAAATGATATGGTGAATACAAAAATGATTTATTTTAAGGGGTTAGTTAATTAGATGTGCTCATAGGAGATAGTATGCCAAGGCATAACATAAAGGAGGAAAATGTAATTAAGTTTATCAGAAATTTTTTAAGAGGACTTTTTCAAAAATATACCCCACATATTAACTCATTTATCATTGATGAGAGGATAAAGGTCAACTAATTATTAATCTGATAAAATATAATGTCATTATATTAATTAACAAATACAAAATTAGATAATAATATTAGTTATTAGAGAAAAGGTTGATGTGCATCTGTATTATTAGATATTTTTCATGACATTGTTCAATGAAGATTATGTCATAACAAAGTAAATGAAGAACAAATCTACATAGAACAACTGATCATGTGATATTCATTTCTACATACCATGATTTTTTTCATAATTAGAACATAGTGGTTCACTTGATTAGTATGTGGTGAAGATTTATTCACATAGGATATATGTGTATGGTAGTTTTTACGAATAATTTTTACATGACAATTTCTAGGGGATATTTTTGTGACTAAGTATTTCATTAAAGAATCATCAAAAAAATATCATGATCCAAATCAAATCTAAATTTCTTAACATAATAAAGCATGTTAAAAAATTAATTAACTAATGAAAAACCCATTTAGTTTAGTGTATAGATGTTGACATTTTGGAATTGCATACAGGATGATATTAATTATTCCTTTAATTCAATAATAAATGTGCTAATCCTTGAATGGAGTGACTGTGATTAATAAATACAGTAAAAAACTAATAATTTATAATGTAATATGCTAAAACTAAACAAATATTTTAATATTATCCTTTTATTAAAACTTTATAGTGAAAAAAGTAAAACATAATGTCCAATTTTTTACTTCAGCATGTGAAATTTTGGTGAATATGTGTCTGACATTTTTAGGATCAATGTGTTCTTTCAAATATTGGAATAATATTTATTGGAAAGAAAAGAAATAAAACCTCAATTTTTCCAAACCCTATAATGGTTTCTTATATTGTAGCACATTCTTGGACCTAGTGATAGTGATTATATATGAGAATATATAACTTAGTGAACCAATTGAGGATGTTAACATTGTTATGTAGATCTTGACATGATTTCCACCTCAATTAAATCAAAATGAATCAATGATTGAGGATACATGGTCCAAAATCCGTATATTATGAAGATCTAGATAGTAATATTTATTCCAATAAGATGTGGACAAAAAACATTTCTTATTCAAAAGAAGTGATAAAGTTGATTTAAATTTAAGGATTTGAAAAATCTAATTATTTAGGATTATCCATAAAACAAAGATGATGATAAAGTATTGTTTTTTATTAAATTATAAATTGGGGGAAATAATATTGAAACTGACGGATCCACTAACATTATATTTACTTATAAAGGTTTTCCAAATTATTTTTATTTATCTTAATTAGAACGATAATGATATTTATTATTAAACACCATTAATAAATATTATATATATGTGTAAAATAATAAACATTCAAACCAATATGTCTTGAGAAGAAAAAAAGTGGTTTTATAAGAGATTAACAGCATAATGGAATTAAAAGTGATCGAAATTTGTGATTAAAAATTCCACAATAATTAACTAACAATACCTATCATAATTTGAAAACAATGTGAAGAGAAAATTCTCTGTCTTGAAGATAATGATGACAGATATTTATATTACAAAAAATAGTTATTTGAAAGGCTAATAAATATATTGTAATTGTTATTGATTGTGATTTATATATTTATATAAAACAAAAATAATATAAAAATCACGACATAAATGAATATATTGTAACTAATAAATTATAGAATAAAAAACCTCAGATGCATGGGGTTTTCTCAATCACACCATTGATGTGATGGCTTGAGTTGTAAATAAATAATTGTTACTGATATATAAGGGTCTAAAATAAATAAGGATATTACATGAAAATGTATTTAGATTATTTAGAAGATATGAAATAAAAAATAATTCTTCTTTATAAAATAAATATTCAAATTTCCTTGTTAAAACCCCATTGATTTTGAAAAGAACACTATGTTCAATAGAATATAACTTATGCCACACCAAGCATAAATAAACATTAAAAAATATTTATTTTAATATTATTTTTATAAAATTTCTACTCAATTAAGGGGCATAAAAAGTATTAACAAATTTTATAAATATATATATTGGTCATACGTAATAAATACATATTGATTAATTCCTAGGAAATAATCAACCCTTTTGTTTAGTAAAGGAATTTTCTTCTTCAAAAATATATTTTCATCAAAAAAATGTTTTATGGATTTTTGTGAGCGAATAATATAAGTAATTATTAGGAAAACATAAATTATATTTTCTTAAAAATGATATAATTTTCCAATTAATCGTTTGAAATTTCCATGGGATGTTTTTTTGATTTTTGTGGTAATGATTTATTCTTAATGAACAATGAAAATAATTACTTCTATTGAAAACAATATTGTATTGAATAATCTAAAAAGATTGATCTTATTAAAAATGGTTCAAATTTAGAAAAATAATTTATTATTAATCCAACTAAGATCATTCGATACATTTTTTTTGACTTGGGTAAAAAAACATTTTTCTACTTAACAAAGTATTTTTTTCTAAAACTGAATTTTTAAATAATTTTTTTTAAAAAATAATTTCCACTTCATATAGAAATTTAACCAAGGAAAATAATTTCTACTTTTGGAATAATGAGGTAAAAATTTGGTCGATAGTTAACTATATTTTTGAACGCTTTTAATAGCGACCTTTGTAAATATTTATGACCCTAATATAGCTGAAATGGGTTAAAGATGGTTAAAACATTTGGAATAGTAATTAAAATATACCTTAAATTTATTTTATGGGAGTGATGAGTATATTTTTTAAATTCACATAAAATATTACAAAATATGGGAAAATAGTGAATTGTTTTTATCAATTTTTCCATTTATAATATATAAATAAAGGATAACCTAATTTTAATATCATGAATATTTTGTGAAAGGAATAAAAACATATTTTGAGTTATTAATCGTTACTTTACATATTATATAATTTTTTTTCAAATTTATTTTATTATAAATTATATTGATGAAATAATTGCATTAAATACTTATGTAATGTAGACATATTGCTTGTGTATACAGCAGATAAATAAAGTATATTATTTTAAAGATAATAAATATAATATTTTTGTTGGTGATATATAGTGTACTAAAATATTTAAATAGAAATATAAAATATTAAAGATATATAAAAGGTTAATATTGGAATTATATAATAATCTAATAATTTTCAAAGTAAAATTATGTAATTAGATCTAAAAAATACATCAGTAGAATTTTATGTTTGATAATTTTTTTTAATTACAATGAAAAATCATTGTAGATGAAAATTATTATGATATATGGTATGAATTGGTATTCTTTTTCTATTAATGAACCATTTTCCTTATAAATAAAATTATAACCCTTTAATGTTGATAAATCCATCATTATAGTCAAGGTTAATGTTGGTTTTCCATAGGATTGAAAAAAAATACAGGATTTTAAATTATTAATAAATCTATAAAATTTATATATTTTTTATATTAATTACACATATTCCTTATAATTTTATCCTTGTCATTTGGGAACTATTTTAAATTATGTAGAAATATATAATATTTAAATAATTTTTATATTTCCAGAAATAAATTTATTGATATTAGATAATAAATATTAATTTAAAAAATTATTTATAATAAATAAATAAAATATTACACAAAATTAATAGGATATCTTAAAAAATATCAATTATGATCTATTTAAAAGTCACATGTCCTTTTACAGTAACATTCTTAAACCATAATTATTAAAAACTATTGATTTTCTGGTAATTTTTAGGAGGGTTAGTAGGGTTTAACACTAAGATGTTGGTCGGAGAAAAAGCAAGGGAATGATGGCAAGAGGGGGGGTGAATTTCCTTTTAAAAAATTGATTAACAAATTAAAATCAGAGTTGAAAGTGCAGCGGAAATAAAGAGGCAATCACACAAGAAATTGTTAACGGAGTTCGGCCAAAACCCGGCCTACGTCTCCGCTCCCAACTCAACCGTTGAGAGATTCCTACCGCTTGCTTTTCAATGGTTTTAGCAAGAAACCCACTAGGCTTTGAGGTAGCACTAGAACCTATTACAGCTTTCTTTTGATGGTTGAGCAAGAACCCACTTGCTATTAATTGGTTGAGCAAGAAACCCACTAGCCTTCTTACAGGTGAAGGCTAGCTCACCTTTGTCTCAAGCCTTTTACAAGGTAAGGCTTGACCAACCTCTTCACACCTTGAAGGTGGTGTAAGAACCCAAAGAAGAGAGGATGAGAGAATTGGGAGTTTGTAGGCAGAAACTCAAATTTAAGCTCAAAATGAATAAAACAATAAAAACCGTAATTGGAGAATCCTTGGGCGCCAATGGATGATTGGAGTTGAAGACGTGCACTCCCAAGCTTCTTTGGTGATGCTCCTTGGATGTGGAATTGAGTTGGAGCTATTGGGGTTCCCTTGGAGGAATGCGCCGGAGGTACGCCAAATGATCAACAAGGTGTCCGTGGGCTTCTGTATAGTTCCGGTTGGTGTCTGGGGCTTCCTTGGCCTTTATTTATAGGCATGGAACCCTTGGGGAGTCTTCGGAGCCGTTGGAAAAGGCCTCGGAGCCGTTGGAGGCCAAAAGAGGGTTGACTGGTCAAAGCCAACGGCTAGTTTGACTGGGCTACCGGCTGGCCGGTACAGCTCCACCGGCTGGCTGGTGCCTTGGTAGAGGAGAGGAGATTTGGTCCAGGCTCGACCGGCTGACCGGTGGAGGAGCCACCGGCTGGCCGGTGGCAAGACAGTAGCAAACACTATTTGGGCTGGATGCCACCGGCTGGCCGATGGTCAAGCCACCGGCGGACCGGTGGAACCTGGCAGTGGGCAATGCCTCTGCCAGGTCCACCGGCTGGCCGGTGCTATCACACCGGTTGGCCGGTGGACTGCAATTCAGTCCATTTGCCAGATTTCTTGGGCCAATACTTTGGCAATCTTTTGCCTATCATCCACAACACTTAAAAACAAGGTTAGACAAATAATAAGGTGATTGTGATCATGAAAATCAAACAACGAGGGGAACGAGAGGTACAACAATCTCCCCCTATTTTGATGATCACAATCACCAAAACAATTAATGTAAAATACTGAAATTGAAAGGAAATGCAAGCACGATGAAAGGGATTCTCCCCCAATGAATCAAGAAATTTCTCCCCCTTTGTGATTATCAAAATAGCGTGGGGCATAAAACTTGCTTGAGGGAAAGAAGTTTGAAAAACAAGATGGAGATTTTAAACCAATGAAATTTTTGAAATTTGAATTGAAAGTTTTGAATCAAAAATTGAATAACAGTTTGAATTGAAAGTTTTGAAAATAAATTTTGATACCAAGTGTTGAAAATGAAAGTTTGAATTGAAAGTAAAAAGACAAAAACGATCCTAACTCCCCCTAAATAAAAACAACAAATCACCGGGGAGAGGGATTTTGAAAAGAGACAATTTTAGGCCCGGAGAGACTCGCTAGAAGGGATTTTTCAATCCATACTTGTCTCATGGCGGGTCATCTCCTATAAAATTCGTCCGAAAAGAAAATAGACTTGGGTTGGCCGTACCGGGCATTTTTGCAATCACACTCATAAATGAGGTGCCCGGATTTTTTACAATAGTTACAAAATTTATAACAAGAGCTCCCCCTTACAAAAACAGTTGGAGCATGGGAGGAGGAAGCTACATTGGTATATCCTAGCCCTTGGGTGGTTCTTGAAATTCGTTGGGAACCAAGGAGATTGTTCAAATTTTATTCCCCTTGGGTGAACTTAGCTAGGGTCTCCCTTAGGTCTTTGATGGTTGATTCCATAGAATCAACATTTGGGAAATTTTGGATTTTAAGGGAGAGTTCCTCCTTCTCTTTGAGAAGTTGTTCTTTTTCGGAGGAAAGTATTTTGAAATTCTTTTTCAAAGAAACAAATTTAGAAGAAAGTTCATGAAAACCATTTTCAAGTTGGTCTCTAACATGTTGGAGTTCTTCATAAGACAAATGATTGAAAGAATTTGAAGAACTAGAGGATGATGAGGAAGAAGAGTCGGAAGATGAAACCTCATGTTTTGCCATTAGGCATTTTTTACCTTGGTCGCTCGAGGAGAAGGAGGAGAAGGAGGAGCTATCACTCCAAGATGCCTTTAAATCCTTCTTCTTCTTCTTCTTGCCCCTTTTCTTGTGAGGTGGGCAAGTGGGCTTGATCTTTTCGTCGGGTTCTTGCTTTTGATCGGATTCTTTCTTTGGAGCCTCGCTAGTACCTTCATAGGTTAGTTCTAAAAATTTCCAAAGATCGTAAGAAGTAGTGCAATAAGAAATAAAATTAAATACATTACGGTCAAGACCACAATGAAGAGCGTTCATGGCTTTCCCATCAAGCTCAAAAAAAGCAATGTCATTGGGGGTCCATTTAGACTCATCGGGAGAGGAGAGCGTAAAACCATGCATAAAAATTCTAAAAATAGGATAGCCAATACTTTTAAGAAATGTGGTCATGCGGGTTTTCCAAAAACTATAATCGGTTCCATCAAAGAATGGAGCACGATCTAAAGAAAAGCCTTCGGGGGCGTAAGAGGTTGAAGCGGTAGAAGCCATCAAAAAGGATCTTTCATTTGAAACCGGTTAAGGTATTACTCAAATTTCCCCTCTGATACCAATTGTTGGTCGGAGAAAAAGCAAGGGAATGATGGCAAGAGGGGGGTTGAATTGCCTTTTAAAAAATTGATTAACAAATTAAAATCAGAGTTGAAAGTGCAGCGGAAATAAAGAGGCAATCACACAAGAAATTGTTAACAGAGTTCGGCCAAAACCCGGCCTACGTCTCCGCTCCCAACTCAACCGTTTAGAGATTCCTACCGCTTTCTTTTCAATGGTTTTAGCAAGAAACCCACTAGGCTTTGAGGTAGCACTAGAACCTATTACATCTTGCTTTTGATGGTTGAGCAAGAACCCACTTGCTTTTAATTGGTTGAGCAAGAAACCCACTAGCCTTCTTACAGGTGAAGGCTATCTCACCTTTGTCTCAAGGCTTTTACAAGGTAAGGCTTGACCAACCTCTTCACACCTTGAAGGTGGTGTGAGAACCCAAAGAAGGGAGGATGAGAGAATTGGGAGTTTGTAGGCACAAACTCAAATTTAAGCTCAAAATTAATAAAACAATAAAAACCGTATTTGGAGAAACCTTGGGCGCCAATGGATGATTGGAGTTGAAGACGTGCACTCCCAAGCTTCTTTGGTGATGCTCCTTGGATGTGGAATTGAGTTGGAGCTATTGGGGTTCCCTTGGAGGAATGCGCCGGAGGTACGCCAAATGATCAGCAAGGTGTTTGTGGGCTTCTGTATAGTTCCGGTTGGTGTCCGGGGCTTCCTTGGCCTTTATTTATAGGCATGGAACCCTTGGGGAGTCTTCGGAGCCGTTGGAAAAGGCCTCGGAGCCGTTGGAGGCCAAAAGAGGGTTGACTGGTCAAAGCCAACGACTAGTTTGACTGGGCTACCGGCTGGCCGGTACAGCTCCACCGGCTGGCCGGTGCCTTGGCAGAGGAGAGGAGATTTGGTCCAGGCTCTACCGGCTGACCGGTGGAGGAGCCACCGGCTGGCCGGTGGCAAGAAAGTAGCAAACACTATTTGGGCTGGATGCCACCGGCTGGCCGGTGGTCAAGCCACCGGCTGACCGGTGGAACCTGGCAGTGGGCAATGCCTCTGCCAGGTCCACCGGCCGGCCGGTGCTATCACACCGGTTGGCCGGTGGACTGCAATTCAGTCCATTTGCCAGCTTTCTTGGGCCAATCCTTTGGCAATCTTTTTCCTATCATCCACAACACTTAAAAACAAGGTTAGACAAATAATAAGGTGATTGTGATCATGAAAATCAAACAACGAGGGGAACGAGATGTACAACATAAGATATATGGGTTGAAGAACAAACAATACATGAAAAAAATTATTTTATGAGAGTATTTCAACTCATATTCATATTAAAAAATAATTATAATATATGTAATCCATTTCTATTGAAAATAAATTTATTTAATTTAACACATTATGAAACTCATTGAGTTACCCTCTCTTCAGTTATAAATGGGAACCTCGCATTCTCTATTACTAACACCCATTGATCCTTCTACCTTATCCATGACCTACCCTAATATAATAAATTATTCTGTCACCATATCCTAAAACTTCTGGTATTTCCATAAGACCATCAATTAAATGCTTAATGTTTAAACAAAATAAGGTTTCATGACTAATAGGTAAAACCTTAAATAGAGAGTCATAAAATTAATTTCATATTATATCATTTGTAAATATATTATTTATATTATAAAATAACTAATTTTTTATATTAGATATATTATTTTTATTATGATCATATAATAGCTGTTATCCACCTTCTCCTGTTCTGTTTGGATTCACTGTTGTTATATTATTGAGTTTATAGTATTTTATTTTAATAAAATGCCAATGATTTCATACTTCTGTTTGAACAAGTAAAATAATATAATATTCTTCTAATTGGTTTTATATTTACCTATGAATAGTATTTATAAAATATATAATTTTTATGTTATTCATAGTAATTTATTTTTAATTTTCATAATATAAATAATTGACTAAATGGCTTGAAAAATGATGATGTAGTATTTATTTAATTATTCCAAATAACAAAAATATGATATTAAAAATATTAAAACAAATATAATATGACATAATAAAGGTCATCCATGAATTTTATAGAGACATTGGAAAGGTTAGTGATATGTTTAAAGAGTTTGTTTGATGATATCATATTTTATTTATTTTCTGAAAAAATGTCATAGTAATGAATATTTTCAAAATTGGCATTAATATTATTTTAAAATAAATAATATTTTCTTAAAATATAAAAAATTATTAGAAACTTATAATTAGAACACCATAATGGGAAAATGTTTAAATTGTTATCAATTATCTATGTATGGTTATTTTGTTATTTTATAGTAACAATATCAACCCTCAAAGAGTAAAAATCCATGTTGTCATGGTAATAGTTAAAGAGATTAAATAAGGGTTAAAAACAAATGATAAGGGTATGGATGTGACCTAATGTTGTCTAGAAAAATTTAATAAATGTTATTAAACCCCTATCACATTAATATTTAATTTTAGTTTTTTAATGAACAGTTTTCCCTGAAAAAAATTCTATATTATTTAAATCAATGATAATAACCAAATGTCAATCATTTTATATTTAATATCATTTATATCTCATTCTGAAAAATTCAAACAATGAAAGAAAATAAATATCTATATTATTCCTAATGAATTATTTTCATTTAATAAATCTATTTTCAATTTAAAAAAATTATATATTTACATTATCTTCTTCCGTAATTCGAATATAGAATTCATTAAATTAAAATAAAAATAACATAATTTATTCAAAATGTTTTATATTTGATATATTTGATGTGATTTATTTTCTAAAATTAATTAAATATATCTATAGGATATTTTATTGATTTATTAAAGAATTATATTCTATCTCCCACATATTATTGATTTATTTTTTGTTAAATTAAATTAATATTATCAAATCTGAAAATAATGATATTTTATTGATTTATTATCTTTTTAAAGTAGTTAAACATCTCAGGAATGAATAATAATACAAAATTGTATAATATTTTATCAATAATTTCTTACCCAACTCGTTTATTATCCATTTGAATTACTTTTTATCTATAATATCCTTATAATATTTTAATATTTTTAGGATTTCTGAAAGTTCCCCTCACATAAATTTTAAAAGGGAACATCCTCCCTTAGATACTAATTACAAATTTAGAAATATATCTTTACAATAATGTTGAAAATATCTATTAACAACCACTTTATCCATGATTTTTATGTCCTGAACATTCAAAAAGTCCTACCCTATATCCCATAGAAAGATATTAAGTAGAGTCCATAGAAGAATATGTAATAGTGTTTATCGACTCGTTCAAATTTATTTCATCTTCTACAAACTATTGAAATTTTGTTTCCTTTATAATACAATAAATCCAATATATTTATATTTATATATGTTATTATTATTATGGAAGAGCTATATTCACCTTTTATCCATCCTACAAAAAATAGCATCGCGCGTTCTTACGTACAACTTACCATATCCACATCGCAGTGTAATTTTTTATTCATCATCAATTTAAATTTATGGGTATATGCCTAAAAATGGATATATATATTAATTAATAAATTTTAATTATTCTAGATATATTAATATATCATCCCCATTCATACCCATTAACCAGTAATTGAATGATACATTTTCTTGTGCGTACATTTGGCCAACTATCTCCACGACGCGATGCTATTTATTTTCCATGTTCATGATCCACAAATCATTATAAGAATGAACATAATAAATAAATATGATACCTATTAGTTTGATATCGTTATAGAGAATATTTAACTATATCCTATTCACAATAACCTAGACATGCATGACAAACCAGGAAAATGATAATGATTCATTTAACACAAGAAACAAGGGTAATATTGAAATATTATTAACAAATATGTGATAAGATGATATAATAGAATCATAAATGATATCATAAACTTTTATATGATTCTATAATAAATTAATAACTTTCTTTAAAAAATTATACAGGATATTAAATCACAATTAACTAATCAAAAGTGAATGGTAAGGGTTTTTATCATCTCAATTTTATTTCTCTGTGTTATGAATTATTCACCACTTATTTATTTTCTATGGGGTACTTCCCCATTGATATATCATATCATTAATCTCATTAAATTCATTAAATTCAATGTATTATTTAATAATTATTTACGTTCATGTGTCTTATGGTTTAAATATTTTAATGTGGTACAGAAGACTATGATTAAATTTATCATTTTAAATAGATTATTCAATATAAGAGGAATTCTTTTAAGATGAATCACATGAGTTGGGAAACAATTAATGAAATCCCAATACAGAATCGATTGTCTCTTGAGATGAAATCAAATTGAGACAAACCCGTCATATTTTTTTCAATAAGAATAAGATTGGTTTCTATCCACAGACATAAACTATCAGGAGGATAGAAATTAACAATAATTATCTAGAGGATATATATTGATAGTTATGATGTTCAACATTATAAATCTTCCTCATTTCATGTATTACTATCTCAAGGATTTTCTAAATGAAAACAATATATATATTTATTTTCACTCTCATTTTATTTACTAAATGACACGTGTGTTTAGTTATTTACCCTTTTATATTGACTATAATCATTGATTAAATTTATCTTCAACTATACATTAAGCTTAATGAGAATTTTAGTTAACCCATTTCTTTTGTTTTATTTCTCCATAGTTTCAAAGAAATTTATTATTAATGATATGCAGGGTTAATATACGAGAATAATGATCTTCTCAGATAAATTATATTATGTAGTTTAGTTTTTGAATGAAATTTAAATTTCAAATATGTAGATAGTTTATCAAGACTAATGAACAATCATGTGGATTAGGATGTGATTCCTTATATCTTATTTTAATTTAAAAATTTAAGGTAGGAGCTCTAGGATATTGGGGTAAGGCTCTTCAGTGTTGGGATTAAGGAAATTTTAGTATATACTATGGGATCTTTGAAGATTATATAAATAAAACCTTTGATTGAATTTAGAAAAATATCCAAAGAAACTAAGCATATGATTTAGAGATTAGTTATACCTAAATTTTCATGTTAGGTTATGTTATTTACTAGGTACATGATTATAAATCATATTTCAAAATGTTATGACCTAATATAGTTTCTCCAATCCTATAAAATGGTGAATTACATATATATAGGGAACCTATAAAATTCACATAATGAAAAGAGTAAGAATGGTCATTTCGTTTTTGGTATTAAGACAATATTTCGAAGGGAAAGAGTCTCTCCAACATTCTCATCATATGACAAAAATAGTTTCATGTAATAATGTGAAAAAGAAACAATTATGTATTTATTTTTTATTTTGATGGAATCATGAGAACAAGAGTAAAACAAGTAATTTTTTTTGATAATGTTATGGTGAGAATGATGTGTTCTACCACCTATGATTATTATGAATAAAACACGCTGGTACATTCATAAAAGGAATGGGAGTTTTTTAAAATTTTGGAGATAAAAGAAATTGTTTTTATGATTGAAAGGGTATGAAAAAATATTTAAAATGTAAAATTATTCAATATCTTGAAGATGATATAATACGAAAATCAATGGCTCAATCCTTAACGAAACATTCCGCAAATAAAGTTAATGGATCATGGCCTAGCTTATGATCTTACCAATGATGATGATGAATGATTAATATGATTATCCTTGTATTAAAAATTATTTCATTTGATGAATGATGTACGAGTCATAACAATTAGGTAATAAGTAAAGATTATATGGGAGAAAATATTCTATATGTATTTGGATGTTTATGATAAATAGTAATGATAACCAGGAGAAGTGATTTTGTGGAAATTTAATCTTTTGGAATACTTATTATTAATAGAAGATCACCATTAATATATACATAATATCGAGATAATATGAAACAGATTTTTATATAATAGTATTGGTGACCATTAATTTAGATAGTTTATTTTATGGTTTATGATATGTTTGATGGAATTATTAGATACTTATATTTAAGGAATATGTTCAACAACCTAAGAATTTATTTTTTGTATGAATAGATGTTTTATTTAAGGTTTTTAACGTGATAATATATTTGGAATGTTATAATAATATCTATATAATATTTTTGGGTAATCTAATGTTATTTTTATTTTTTAAAATTCTAGGACCTTCCATCTAAAATTTGTACTTTGATTATGGAAAAAAAATTGAATGGTCATTATGGTATCTACTTATGGATTAGATTATTTATATCTTTTGATATTATTATTTTATGTTAAATTAAGATTTATCATATTTAGTAACCTCTGTTAACTATTTTTTATGAATATTTATATTATTAAGGAAATAAATGAATCCATTATAGTTTATAAAAAGTTATTAAGGTAAGATATGTTCAACTTGAATATCCATTTTCCCAGTATAAGAAATGATTTGAAAATAGATAAAATCACAATAAATAGATGACATTATTCTTATTCAATGGAATGAAGTCAATTATTTTAATTTTCTCATGTTATTATCTGTATATAATTTGATTCCCTCAACTCTTGGAAAATATTTTAGAATAAAAATTCTATATTTTGTCTTTTCTTTATTAGAAATCAACAATCTTTTAATGGATCACAATATTTATGATTATTTGATGGTATAATTTTTAATGAAAATTTTCTATATCACTCTCCATTAGAACAGGATAGTCATATTTATCATCGTAGTCCTTGTTATCTCTTTCCATTAACAATTTTCTAACCAAAATCCTAGTTTTTGGGTGACCTTTTAATTTTCATTCCCAATTTTTAAGATGAATTTTTATTATCATATTTTATGATGTGGGATTCCCATGAAGGAATTTTTAACTATAGACCCTTTATTTTCAATTTGAAATTTCAAAATGAGAGGGCATAATTTATTTAAGTGGGTTTGGAATTTAACACCCCAATATTATATGATATGTCTCTTTTTAAATTTAACATCTTCGATAACTTACATTGCACACAACACCAAAATTAAATGAAAAAATGAAATATTATTTTCACATAGATTTTAAATTGGAATAATGAATACTATAAACAACATTATTAATCTTATATATTCATTAACTATTTTTACATTAATCTAAAATATTTGATTGGCATAAAATAATAATAAATAAAATTTTTACGCATAAAAATCTAAATTTTTTTAAAGTTAGTTCTGTTGCCTTTTGATGGAGCACTCATTTTAAATGTTCTTTCAGAAACATTTATTAATAATAATTTTCAAAACAAACTTTTTATTTTATGTAATAATCTGAAAATTTACTTCAGATTAATTTTTGATGTTTGATAATATGATTCGTGTTTGGAAGAATTGGTAAAAATCCAGGATTATAATTGAAAAATACTTTTAATATAAATTATTTATAGTTTTAAATTAATTTATTGATTGGTTTTAAAATGTAATTAGGTCAATTTTTTAGCATTTAATCTATTTTATGTCATTGGAATATATTTTACATTGACTTTTGATATAAAAACATTTCAGTATTTTGAACGTTTTCCCTTTTAAGACATATTTGATCACTCATTCTACATGATTAATATTTAATTAATTATATCCAATTATGTGTTTTTAATTTTTAAAAATTGATTAGATATTGGGAATAAGAATTTAAAAATCATTTAAATTTGTATCTTTCATTTTTATCAAATATGAATAATTACATTATTAATTTTAATGTCCCATGTTAATGGTAAATTAGGTAATTAAGGGTCAATATAATATTATAAATATTGTAAATTTACTCTAACACATGGTATAATTTTATTTGATGAGTTATTCTAGAAAAATATTAATATTTTTATAATTCTATAAACTTTTTCATGAACATATATGACATTAACCAATTTATAGTATTTCATTTTATCTTAAAGTAAATGATTTTATATTTTTTTTAACAAGTTATATATTTTAATATGGTTTAACCAATGGTAAATATTTAGTTATGAATTATAGTTTGAAATATAAAATTTTTATCTTAATAAGTGTAATTTATTTGTAATTTTTCTGAAATAAATAATTAACTTAATGTCTTTCACAATGATGATTTAATAATTGTTTAATAAATAGAAATACAAAATAAATGATATTTAAAATATAGCCACAAATATAATTTGTTATAATAAATCTCAACCAATAATTTTATCGATACATTTAACATGTTAGGGATGTTTTAAAACATTTTTTTAATGATATATTATTTTATTGAATTTTTGTAAAAGTCAAAGAAATGAATAAAGTAAAAATTAATATAATTGTTATTTTAAAATAAATAATATTTTGTTAAATGATATAAAATACTAAATATGATAAATATAGGATATATTATTTATTTAATTTTTCAAATATCAATTATTATCTATTTATGGTCTGTTTAAAATATGATAGTAAATATATTGACCCTCAAAGAGTAAAAATCTATGTTGCCATGGTAAGAGTTAAAGGGATTAAATAAGGGATAAAAAAATAAGTGTAGCAATGTGACTTAAACATTAATGAAAATTATTTTATAAATTTTATTCGACTCTTACCAAATTAATGTCAAATTATGTTTTTTTAATGGAATCATATCCATGAAAATAACATAAATTTTATTTCAATAAAATATAATTACCAAATATTACCCTCTTTGTATTTAATATAAATTATGTGTCCACATGTTGACAATTTTATAACATATAAAAATGATAAATTTAAAATTTCTTCCATATGAAATAATTTTCATTATAAAAATTTGTTTTAAATTTTTAAAAATTTTATAATTCCATTAAATGCTTCTACAATGACAACACAGTATTAATTTAATTGAGAGAAAATTAAAATAATTTAATTCAATTTTATTACTTTTAATACATGTTAAATTAAATTTATATATCTATATTATATATTAAATGTGTTTGAAATAAATAAATTCAAACTCCAACTTATTCTAATTTTATTTTTTTTTTCAAATTAAGTTAATAGTATCAAATTTGATTATAAATATATTTTATTGTGTTAATATGTAATTAAATTATATAAAAAGAAAAAAATGATACAATTAAAGGGGGGATAAGATATGGTTGAAAATGTTTTCCCATTTTTATTTATTAGCCATTTGGAATAATTAGTCTCTATAATATCCTTGTTATATTTTAATATTTTGAGGATTTTGGAAGGCACCTCTCACATTGTATATAAAATGGCACATACTCCCACACTTCCTCACACCACATTGAGCTAGCTATCCCAGAAAGACCTTGTACATTTCTATTCCTAACATCCTTATTCATGTTATGAATATCTTGATATTTCAAAAAGACCATCTATAGGTCCCTTGAGAAGATATTAAAATGAGTATATTGAAGAGTAATAAACTCTATCGACTCTTTCAAGTTTATTTCATCTTATACTCCCTATTTATGTGTTGTTTCCATTATAAAGTAATAAACATAGTATAATATATATTATTAGGTGTTATTATGATTATTGGAAAGCCATATTCCACCTTTTATCCATCTTACCATAAACAAAACCACCACATGTCTGAACGTACGTCTTATCATCTCCACGCCTTTGTGTAATTTTTTTTCATCACCACATATAATGGATTGGTATAATAATGGAAAAAATGGATATATATTATAAATAGAACACGCGTTTTATTTTGTATAATTTTATATACCATCCACTTCCTTACCCTTTTACCATTAAGGGAATGATATCGTCCCTCGTGCGTATATATAGCATGCCATCCGCATAGTGTGACGTGATTCATTATTCATGTTCACCATCGTAGAATATTTCTTTGAATTTATATAATGAAAAAAATTTGATATATATGACTTTAATAACATTATAGACATTATTTAACTATATGATATTAATAATAATAAGTACATACACCACATAACCGAAAAATAGAGCAGTTAACATGCAAAATAAGGCTAATAAAGAAATATTATTGACAAACGGGTGATAAGATGATATAATAGGGTGATGTATGATATAATAAACATGGATATTGTTATTGTTTAGATTAATTGATTTTTTTAAAAAGTATATAATATTTTAAAATAATGATAATCTAAATAAAATTTCAATGTAGTGGTTCTTATCATGTCACATTTTTTCTGTGAGATATTACTTATTCACCACTCATTAATTTCTTTTATTGTGCTGCCCATTCGATATATAATATTTTGAATCCCTTTATATTAAAGGTGTCCAATGATTCATTTGATAAATATTTAATTTTATTGGTATTATGATTCAAAAGTTTTAATTTGGTATGGGACTCATGAATTTAAAAATTTATTTTTAAATTGATTATTCAATTTGTGAGGAATTAAATGTAGATATAAGGCATAAGATGGTGGCTTCTTAATGAATGAAACATTATGTACTGGTAGTCTCTACATAATACATTAGATTGCGAATAACCCTTCGTGTTTATTTATGAGTAGAATTATATGAGTTTCTACCCACAGACGTAAACTTTCATGAAGATTGATCTTGAATGTAACTATCTAGAGTATATATCTTAACAGTTCCGACATTAAAAATTATGTTTTCCTTTCAATTAAGTAAATATTTTTCAAAATGAAAAAAATATATTGATTCATTTTCACTCTAATTGTATTTGATTAAATAGAATTTGTTTTCATTTATTAACCATTATATATTGATTATGACCATTGATTCAATTTATCATCCAATATTATTTAAACTTACTAAGCATTTGAGTTCACCCCATTTTTATGATTTACTTTATTCTGGTTTCCATCATGTTTATTATGACTGATATGAAGGGTTAAGCTATGAGAATCATGCTGATATCAATGAAAATAAATTTATCATTTTATGTTTAAAATGTAATTTAAATTTTAAATATGTATCTCGTTTAATGGTACTAATAATATATTATGGCCTTTGGGATTCTATTTCATTTATCATATTACAATGTAATAAAATAAGGTAATGGCACCTGAATACTTGGTTTAGGATCATTATTATAAGTAAATAATATATTTTAGGAAATATATTATTACAGTTTTTGAGTACATTTATTATAAAAATTTATTTATTATATATGTGGTTTTAGGTCATATAATTAAAGATTAAACTTAATTTTCCATAATTTATCTCATAGTTATTTTTGTGAGAATAATGCCACATTCACCACATGTGTAATTTATGTGCTGTATATTTTACACATGAATTTATTTTAGGATGATTATCATAACAATTTTTAGGATACACATATCAATATATGTTTCTCTCTTCTATAATGAAGTGTTAAAAAATTTACCAATGTCGTTAGGGATTTATGTTTCAATCACATAATATATTATATTTTATATGCCTAAATTTCCATTAAATAAATTATATGATCCTTAAATGATAAATCCTTTTATATTTTCATAACCTATAATTAGTTATAGAGAATTCATTTTTTCCTTGATTTTTCAACAGTATATGTGCCCAAGAAACTAAAATATTAGATTAATGGAAAACCAAATATGTTCTACTATTAGATCATTATCGTTTGTCTAACATATTAATTTTCTCATTAAATAGTGCTTGTGGATGTTTTTATTATCTTTTGAAGATGTTTAAATGTTATTATACCCATTTTTTCTTTCAATATAATTATTTCATGTAAATTATCTTGTAATTTTTTGAATCAGTTACTTATGAATTTTAACCAAAAATTAGGAATAAATATTTATTTTAATATACACAACATGAATAGAATTTCCCACCTTCATGATCATACAATTCCATGAATCTTCCATTATAAATATATAGGGTCTTTTCAATGAAACTGTTTACATAATATTCATAAAATATTTTAAATATTTGTTTTAAAATTTTAAATATAATTTTACTTAAAAATATTCCTATAATAATTCAATAATACTTATCATCTATAATGACATCCTTAATTTTAAAATGTTCATTACTATAGATATGGTCTAATGATAACAAAATTATTCATAATTTGGATGGATTATGATATTATTTACGAAATTTTTATTAAACCCATTTTTTATCCATTTTTTATTCATTGATAAATTAATAAAATGTTAATAAATTCATTTTTCTCTTAACATTTTATGTTATGATGATAATATGGTTGTTTTATGATATTGTGGAAAACCTTAGTATGGTTTTCATTTAATGATGGGTGGGCCCAGAATTATATTTTCCTCTAATTCATTGGTTCCATTTTTATATCTCAACATATAATTATGGTAAACAAGTAAATGTTCTTTATCCACTATGGGAAAAAAATTTATTTTATAGATCCAGTAAGGAAATTATTTTGGGATTCATGATCCAACATGAGAAACTATTGATGATTTTTGATCCATTAGTATTTTTTTTCTTACTATATCAAATTCATATATGAAATTATTTCTATACATATGATGGTTCTATAAATTGATGATATGAACATATGATTTATGAATGATTTGAGGTAATTTATGACTCTAATTATGCATATATATTTTTGAGGATAATTTTTTCTATAATGGTCATGATTTTAATCCATGGAAATTTTATATAATCATTGTAAGTTACGTTGGTGGTTTCAAAACATTATTCCCGTCTAATGATTCCATATGACCATTAATTGGTAACTAATGTGTTTAACTTTACTGGGAATGTATGTTCACCACTGTTTACCTTTTATTTCCCCCTAATTGGAAAAAATGTTTGAATTATAATATGGTTATGAATTGTTTTAGTTGAATAGATCTTATTGGGAGATATTTTAGATATCTTTTCAATTAGTTATATATATATATATATATTTAAAATACAGTAAAAATAAAAAATTATTATATGTATCATAATGTTATTTAGTGGACAATTAGATATTAATATGAGATATTTATTTGAAAAAGGTATGTGTTTCTTTTTTTGAATCTGATCAATGTACAATTAACACTGGAAAATATTATAAGGAAAAATTAGTTAAAACCCTAAGGATATTATTTAAAAATGATATTGTGTTATGTTATATTAATGAAAAGAGTGTGTTTTCCATTGAAAATATCTATGTTTGGATACTAGATATAGATATGGTATTATAATAGATAGATCAAGGTGTATTAACCTAAAAAAATGGAGGATGATAATATATCATCCATCAATCTTATGCACGATGATTTTTCTCATTCTACACACCTATTATGACACTATAAGGTATATTCTGTGGATAATTATCATTTTTTATGAGCTATAAAGTAGTATTTTAATTGGTGATGATCTTGGATAACCTATATTAAACCCAAGGTTTCATAGACATAAAAAATAAAGTTATTATTTACACATCCTATAAAATATTTTAATGATTTGACTGATTCCCAGTATGATTATTGTTCATAACAATGTACATTTTGGTTTTAGTCATTGGAGGGAACAAGGATAATACATTTTAATATTTAATGTAATAGAAAATGATACAATTTACCTCATAAGAAACCACAAGACACTCAATATAAAGGAAAAAACCATATGTTATTCATTTTCAGATATGTAGTTGTATAATTAACAGCATCAACTTATGGTAGTTTCCAGAGACACCTAATAAGAGAAAAATGGAGTTCCATGAATACAATGGAAGAATGAATATTCTACTTCCTACCAATCGATAGTGTGGGAAAAATAAAATAAAAAGAATGTTTCAATAATCCATAACAGTGGTTTTATATGGAGACAAAATCAATAAGGAATTTAATTTCTAAAGGAAAAAATGAAGATTTAAATGTTGGGAAATAAATGTCTTCCAATGGTACCACTTATATTTCAATGTATTCTATGTGATGAATGAGGGAATTTTATGATACAATGCACTAATCGATGGGTTCTCTCATATTCCAAGGATGGATCTATGATATGGGAAATAATGTTGTAAAATATTTATGCCTTTATGTATTAGGATTCAAAAGTTATATTAAAAAAGAGTTATATAGAAGATAATTCTCAATAAAAAAATCATTAAACATATAAATATAATTTCACAAAAACTAAGTTAATAAGGAATTTAAAAAATATGTTTAAATATACTGATGATCAGGAAAATTTATTTATATGTAAAGTGATATTTAAGTCACTGGTATTAATAAATTACAAGAGATTCTATTGGTTTCATTGATTTTTTTTTGATATTTGATGAAATCATGGTTCAGGTAATCTATGTTAAATATTATTCTATTTTTGTAATTATAGAAATAGTGTAATATATTATTTGAATAAAATAGATTCTTTTTATTTGTTTAAGCGTATATACTTTCATGTGAGGTTAAAAAAAGATAAATGTTTTATATTATGGGTTTTTAAGTTTGTGGTTGACTATAAGTTCAATGTAATAAATATTCCTTTAAATGTTTTTATGTTATAGAATATCTAGGTTATTTGAATCTTTTACTATGACTTGGGAAGAATAAACTATTATGATTTAAATAAAACATTTAGTTAGTATATGATTTCTTATTTTGTTAATTATGGTTTATTGGATAGTGGTAAATAGATAATTACGATGTGTGAAAAGTGATTTTTTGATAAGATAATGTTGTAAGATGTTTTTTTGTCATGGTAAGGATTACCAATAAGTTTACTATCAAATTTTATTTATGATATTTTAGTGATGATCAATGGATTATAAGATTGTATAGTAATTTATCATAGAAACTAGTGATATTTTGGTTTGTGGAATATATAAACATATGTATTAACAATTCTCTATCATGAAATATTGTTTCAGAAGAATGAAATATATAATTTATGTATGAGATATGAATGGATTATGATCAATTTTTAGGTAAAAAAATTCTATAATGTTTATTTTATTGAGTTAATTTGAGACGTACTTTTATTTATTTATATAAAGACATAATTTTATCCTTTAGTGTTATTTTAGAAAATTTTAAGAAAAGTGTATTATTTCACCACTTGATGGATTATAAGTTTTATGCTAAAAATTATGGTTTGGTTTATTGTTTAAATACATAACGATAACATGTTATCATTTATTTATTATGTGATCCCCTAGATATTTATTTCTATTCTTCACGTATGGAAAATTCAAATTAAATACTAATTTATTGGAGAAAAGATGATATTATAGTTGAAATTGTTTCAAGAATAAAATTTTACCTTTAAGGTGAGTATATTTCATTTTGATATTAGTAAATTTGGAAAATGAATTCTTCAAACCTAGGAAAATAATCTTGTGAAAATAATATTACCCGATAATTATATTTGAAAAATCAATTGGTCTTTTAACAACTCGTGGATTAATGGTTTTATGGTTTTTAAAATTTACATTATCATTCAATTTATAGTGTCTACATTTATTCATCATTCCCCATAATTATTTGGAAATATATTTTTCATCAATTTTTATATTTTAACTTCACAAAAATGATTGATTATTTAGAATCTAATCTACATGTTATTATAGGTGGAGTAGGTGTTTCCCTTTCCATCTATTCAATATGATGATTTATTTAACCTTTTACATTGATAATTTTCAATCGAGGAATTATAAAATATAAAACCCTTGATTACCAAGAACTTGTTACTAATAATTATGAATCAATTTATTAAATAGGGGGTATAAATTAAAAAATTATATAATATATGTAAATTTATTACCGCTTAAAAATTCATTTATTAATTCATTCGAAATTAGTACCCAATTTGTTTAGGAATGAAATTTTATTATTCATAAATAATAGTTCTTCATATTTAGTTTTTATTTATTTTAATGCATAAATATTGAAAAAAATATTTTGGAAAAATCAGAAACTATATTTTTTAGAAAAGGTTGTATTTTATAATTTATTTTGTCAAAATTATCATAGGATAAATTTATCATACATTTCTTAACTATTTGATTTTGAAATGAAAAATGAATAATATTTATTTTTATTGAAAAATGAATTTATTTCAATAATTTAAAAGGTGTAATTTTTTAAAAAACATTCTAAATGTAAATTTTGTTCTATTATATTTTATATATTATAATAAATATCATTTTAATGAATATAATGTTTAAATTTTATAAATAGACATTGGTTAAAATAAAATTGAATTTTCTTAAAAAAAGTTTTTCATAAGGTTTTTTGATTTTATATGAAGTTAATTTCATCAATTTATTAGATTGAATCATGAAAAAAAGATACCATATTTTTAATTAGTACGTCAGTATTGGGTAAATATTGACCTTTTATTTTTGTACATTATGAACAATAACATTGTAAAATATATGTCACCTCGGTAATGGTAAATTAGATAAAACCTTGTTAAAACTTTGGTAGAAGTCATTAGATGATTGCAAAAACTAGCACATAAATTATTTTATGAGTGTATTTAGTTAATTTATATCTATGATTCATAAATATATAAATTTGGGGCCATTATTAATTCATTTTACTGATATAATATTTTAGTAAATGAAAAGATTAAAATATAGCTTTTTAACTTTAATTTAATTAATATTTGTGGCATGAATATAATCAAAATATGTTCTATTATAATTTTTTTATTGTGAATTAGTAATTTTCATAAAGGTAAATTATTTTAATTTTTAAGGATGAAATAATTATTTGAAATGATTATGCAATGATGATAAATTCGTTATACTTGTAGTATAAATATAATGTATATTTTATTTAAAACACTAAAAGGAAAAATATTTTGGGGGATATAACATTTTCAAAAAACATTTTAGGTATACATAAAATATTAGATATGATTAAAAGGCTTATATTTTAATTTAATCTCTATCATTATGTTTGCAATGTAAAATATTGTGATGTTCAAAAAGTAGTAATAATATTGTTTTAAGTAAAATATAATTATTTACACATATAAAAAATCCTCAAAGAAAATATTTATGATTATATATTGTAAATATGATCACACCATTTCTATTGTTGAGAAAATATTTTTATTATAATTTAGATTATTCCATTTAAATATTTTAAAACTAATTACCATGGTTGTGGATAAAATTGGTTAACTAAGGGGTTAGACAAAATTACATGGTTTAAAATGTTATCTAAACCTATAAAAATTTATTTTATGATTATATATAGACATTATTATCCTAATTGGAGAATATATTACTTATTTACCTAATTTATATGATTTAGTGACATATTATATTATAATATTTCATATATTCCCCAATATTGACTTAATGATATTACATAATAATAATATTTTATTTAAATGAATTAGAATTAATAAAAAATTTAAATATTGATAAATAACATAGATATGTTTACTTATATCCACCACGGTCCATTAATTAGTTACATTACCTTTTATTGTATCATTAATAACCATTAATGAATAAACAATATTTATTTTTTGGTACTTTTCCAAAGGGTTAACAATGTTTAAATGTAAGAGGAACATTTGGAAACATAACCAAAACTTGTGAAAATGTTTTTGATAATAGGATATAGAATTATATAGATATTATATTTTATTTATTATATTTTCGATCAATTTTCCCTTGAAAATTAATTTATATTAATTTAGAACCACTAAAAACTCCATGATTTCCCCTATCCTCATATAAAATAGGCCAGTTATTCTCATATTTTCACCACAGTCATTGAACCATATAGATCATAAAATACAGGACCTAGTATAATACAAGATTCATTGACCATATTTTCGAGCTTATGGTATTTTCATAAGATAATTTCATCATCATAAATAATTACAATGAGGGAAATGTACTAAATTAACTTGACATAGAGATTACTATCAAATCATCTGTTATTAAAACACATCTGTCATAATAAGGTATCCAATTCTGAGTACCATTCTCTTTGGCCTTGTTTTATCCTATACAATGAATTCATAAACTTGTATAAAAATCTTTCATCCTTCCCAACAATAATAGCACATGGTTATTCAATATATACATCCTCATCGTGATCTCTATTTAAAAATGTTGAGTTCACATCCATCATAAAATTTAATTAATGTAATATAGCAATAATAAAAAAAATTCTTATTTTTTATAGTCATGCCACCAGATAAAAAGTATCATCTAAATTAATGACTTCAATTTTTTGGTATTCATTGAAATGTAATCTTTATTTTTCTCCTTACCACTTCATCGTCTTCATTGATCTTGTTCCTAGAAACCCATATTGTACTAAAATCTCTTTTTGTCTATATTATGTATGAGTTCCCAAGTATCATTCTCTTCTATCATATCTATCTATTCATTCATAGTGAAAAACATTATTGATTCTCAAAATCTTCATTGAAATATTTTGTCTTACCTTCTAAATACAAAAAATTATATGTAATAATATTTGATTTTCATCATATTTGATCCATTGTATGATGATCACCAATAATCCTTTGATCTTCCACTTACTTCCCCTTCCGAAGATGAGGTTTTTGAGATTAATCCTCCTCAAAGGAAATATCTAGGTATGATTCTTATTCTGGTGACAGATCACCATTGATGGAATCCATATCAAAATTTTAAACAAAAAATCTTTCATCTTGTTCATCTCCCTTATCTACATGAGTCAATTATTCTATCATAGAATTTTCAATAAAATTCACATAAAATGATGCAAGTAATCTTTATGTTTCCTTTTTTAAAAAATCTATATCCTTCTTTTTCTATAGCATAGCCATGAAAAATTCCATCTTCACCTCCCTGATCAAACATCTAATGGTTTCCACTATTCTTCATAATGATTCATGGACTCCAAAAATTAAAAATTGTTTCAAACATATAGTTTTTTTATAAATTCATTCATACTAATTCATATATGATCATAGCTTATTAAAACATTGGATTTGAATATGGATAATAATACTCATGGATTCACTCCAAAAGTAAAGAGAGAGACCATGCTCAATTAACACAATTATTCACATGTCAATAAAACTTCTATTAATCATTTTAGCAACCACAGTTTTTGAGTAGTGTGTGGTGTACTGAACTCATTTTTGAATTCTATGCTTCTCAAGATAAAATTCAAATTTTTTATTTATTTATCAAATACCATTGTATATTCTTAACTTCTTCAGTGAATACTCACAATCCTTCTTAACTTACCTCCTAAAACTATTAAATTTTTTCATATAATCTTACTTCTATTTCATTTACATAACACATGCAATGGGAATAAATTCATCAATAAATGTGATCAATTACTCATATTTTAGAGTTGATCATTTTATCATCAACCCATGGATATCATAATGACAATGTTCCATGTGTCATTTTGAAAAAATGTCATCTTTCTTATGTAAAGAGTTTATAATACATTATTTCTAATAAATATTTCACCACCAATATCTTATTATGGACATATTATATATTCAGAATACACTATATTATTTTGATGACTTGTTAATGCTTCACTGACACATGTTTCCCATGCCTTTATACCCCAAAATAATTTTATGCATTATTATATAACAATAGTTTTGAGCCTCACCAACATGGAACATGTTTCCTTTTGTATGTTGACCTCTTTTAATTATCGTTCCAACTTCCTCACTTTTCAAAAACCCCCACATTTTTTATAATAACCTCTTACCTTCATCAAAAATTGTGAACACGTAGCATGTTGTGTTTCATCCAAAAAAATGATTATTGGATTTCAAATTTTCATTCCCAATAATGGCTGACCAAACACCTTCTCTTATGTGATATACATCATTTCCAAATGTCACAGATTCATTTTGGAGCCTTTAAAATTCTTCATGAAATTTAATGCTTGTTTCATATAAGAATGACACCCAAAATCTATGATCCTTGGTCATTATATGTTTTTTGGAATTAGGAAAGGTATCTACAAAAAGATATTTTCCATTCCCATTATCATTGTTAACATCCAACTTATAGGAATTATTAAGAAACATTTATTGTGCTGAGAACAAAATGAAACTGAATTTTGAAATATGTCCATGATTTTTATATATCTCAAAAAATAGTTTTAGATATTGGAACCTATTTTAATCTTTTACACTTAACTTCTAAGCTTTTTCAAAAACATCATTCTTAAAAATATTTCCTGGAGGATAATGAATTACCCTAAAACATTTCCTTATGTTTTTTAAATGGTTGAGGCGCTGGCCTCTTTATTGAAAAGAAAAAAGAACAGTCAAATATTGGGGCTAAAAAACAGAACCATAAAGGGAAGACAATTCCTTATGTAATATTTTCAATAATATTTTTTTAAGAGTGTTAATTTTTCAACACCATGATTTATCTATCATTCCTCCCATTCTTCCCGAAATATTATTTCAATTATCCTTTAAGTTGATATTCTAATTAATTTTCTTCTTCTTCAGAACTACTTCTTTTGAATTCATCATTCTAATCTATTGTAATAAAATTATTCTCTCCATCCCTTTATACTTTTTAGACATAGATTAAATTTTTTTCCTCCATCATATATAGATAGAAAACTACTTATTTCGAATATGAAGAACAATTTATCTTTCCCTTTGAAAGATGATTTACCCTTATCACTATTTCCGGCACACTATTCTTGTCCTTCATTCATCTTTATCACTATCATATTCTTTATCTAATTGAGGAGAACTAGAAAAAATGTATCTAATGGATCTATATTCAAAACATTTCAAGGAAATTTTACCTTTATTTTTACCTATACAACATTTTACATTTTTAGAAAACAAGGGTAAAAATTCGAAAATATTTTTATGTATATCATTTGTGAATCAGAATCACTAGTTTCTACTACTTCATGAATCATTTTATGTTTTTCATTTTGGGTAGTTTTGAAAAAAAATTCTATATAAACTTTATATTTTACCTTTATAACTTTCTCACTTCTCATTTTGTAACTAATTAGAGTAATATATAAATCAACAAAATATAATTTTCTAGAGTATCTATCTTCTAATGAATAAATTTTGGCATCAAACAAGTCAGGAATAATTCTAGTGATATTTTGAAAAATAGTATAATCTTATATATTTTCACCATGACATATGATAGTGCTGACAATGTCATCCACCCTTCAAAAGTAGTCTCTAACTAATTCATATTCATCCATCTTGAGATCTTCATAATCCTGCATCTAGATTTGTATCTTTTCATTTTTCACATTTTTATTTCGTAAATAAATGAAATTCACCCTATCCAAGACAACATCGGTAGTGGAAATATCCTTTATTCAAATAAATTCACATTAATAATGTCCTGATAGTAAAATATTTTTTTCTCGTTCATTATTCTGAAGATTATTTTTATTAATAGATGTAAGTGGGACATTTTCATCAATTGGAGGAAATTCATCTAATTCAGCTTCAAGAAAATCATAACTAATATATATAAGATAAGGAAACATTTTATCATTACACATATGATAGTCCTTCACATCAATGACTAGAACCCCTTACGATTGATAAAATTCAGATTCTATATCATAACTTTACTTCAAAAAATAATCAACAAAGAGGAAATGAGTGGAAAATTTGTTGTGATACCAATTGATATTTCCCTATATGTATTAATTAATTAAAAATTGGGGGATGAGGTGAATTTTTAATATATTTTTCATTTACATATCATTTCTTTTGAAAAATAATTGTTCTCCAATTAAAGAGTTTTAACGTTTATGAAAACAAATCAATCACACATCAATATAAACATAAGAATTTATAAGGTTAATTACTCAAAAAAATTAGTTATGTACTTGTTATGGTATTGAAACAATCTGATACCATAAAATCCATTAGAAAATTACACATATTTATAGATAAAAAAGTAAGATATGGCCATACGCCCGTGCATCAGTATGTTTAATATAATAGGTCATGTGTTTTGTGTAGCTTCAAATAATATAAAAAAATTATGTTACAATTTAATAAAACATAACTAGTTGCTTTAAAAATGTTATTGTTCTTCCTAGTGAATATTTAAAAATATAAAATAAAAAAAATTATTCACTTTACTACCAAGAAGTAGGTAACATATCTTGGAATTCAAAATGATACTCAGTCCAATTTCTTAGTTTGATTGATAGGTCTGATTGCTTAGTACAATAAAATAATTCAATAGATAAACCCATAAAACAACTATGAACTACTCTAGACTTAGCCCTGAAATACCAACCCTATTGTAAAATCTAATCCAAAAAATGATATATGCAATCTTCTAAATTCTTCTTTCTCTCAAGAAAACCACCTCAGTAAGGCATGATATAGAAAATCCTCTCTAAAATTCATCATTTATCCTATTTTTTCATCTACACCCATAAATTGTACATGTTCTAAGAAAATAAAAATTGCATCCTCTATTTATAGTTGGTCCAAATATGGATTATATGGGATTCGTAAAAAACATTCACGCTCATCGAAATTTCATGAAACAAAAACAATCCTTCAATTTAAGTTGCATATTTCACTTCTTCATTTCTTCTAAATTATTCTTGTTTCTTCTTGAACGTTCCTTAATCTTGACAGAAATTCATCTCACATCATACATAGTAAAAATATTCATCATGTAATGATTTTTAATTCTGAATCTTCTTTTACGATGAAGATAGTAGTTTATTCATTACATTGATCCGCACTAATTAAAAAACACACATATGAAAATAAGGTGTCTTCTCATTTTAATTCGTGGAACTAACTATCAATTCAAATTCTCCATACCAACTGAACAAACAAAAATACTCATTTGTATACTCTATACTAACATGGAAATATAAAAAAATCTACTCATTATGATTCTTTGTACCAACAGATAAGACAAGTGCCTTGAAATCTTTTTTTGAAAATCATTGTTTCTATATCATTATAAATATATTAGATAAGATTTTCGTTAAAAACAGTCATAACATCTATAGATATCAATACATCTCAGAAAACCTTTAGCCTCAGACTCATTTTTATCAAACCAATTACCTTGAAATCTCTTTCAGCAAAATCATTATTCAAAAAATCCATTCAATGTACCCCTTGATAACACATTTTAATTTACATGAACAAATTCTACTTTTCTTCTTTTTCTTTTTATGGTGATCCTGAGTAAGATGATGTTATCAGTATCAGTATGTGACTAATGAATCAGTTTTAGCTTTACTCTGATAATCAATTTCATCTCTTGGTTGATGAAACTTTAACCAATTGATAAAGAATCAAAAAATATTATTTATGAAATTTCTTACTACATTATTGATTGATATCTGAGTTCATTCATAACATCAGTCCAAAAAAATTATCCTTCTCTTCATTAATTTGTCTCATCAACTCCCAATGATAAAAATTTGGCCTTTGATGTTTGGTGGCACACCATACTAGATGGATCGGTTTTAGCATCTCCACCTTCAATATCTTTATATTTTAATAGTTATGAAATAGAAAAATCATTTTCTATAAATATTTTTTTGGTGGATTATTAGTCTAGCTAAAAACTAGAGTAATAAATTTCTCAAGATCAGATCAAACATCCTAGACTTTAATCAAATTTGTTCCCGGTGATATCAGAAATCTTTAGCTACAACAACTTCCTTCTTCCACAAACATATTTGTGTAATAATGAATTCCTCATTACAGTAAATATGTTTAATATTTAATTCATCATAGTCACGCTTATAATGGAATGTAGAGTAACATCCCATCCATCAATAACAATTTCCATCCAACCAAATCTGAATACAATTTGAAGCACTAACATTCCCACATTCCATCATAAAGATTGGTTCAAATGTTTTAGAAACCCAATGATTTATGAGAACTCCATGATCATCAAATCAACAACATATTTTAATTGGATCCATGAAGACTCCAATAAATACTGATTATGATTGAGATAACATTCCATACTCAAGGAAAGTCCAATGAACTGTTTCTTCTTGAAAAAAACATCCCAACATGAAGTAAATTCTTATGAATACTGAGTCGGATATTTTGACAATGATGGTGATTTTTATGATAATCAATAACAAATATAATTGATTTATTTTCTTCTTAATATTCTTATACAAAAAAAATACAACACAAAACATCATGTAACAACCAAAAATAACATCTTCTCAACTCAGTTTGAAAAATTGATGTACTGGTTATGCATATTTGTATCCCATATTTATACACGGAACACTGGGATATGTTCTATAATACAAGAGTTACTTATTATATGAGTTGTCTAAATTGAATGAAATTGATTATAAATTGACACCAGACTTAATGTTTGTTCAGATACTCATCGGATAAGGATAAAGGATGTAGTAGAGGATGAGTCTCCATTGAATCCTAGAATGTATAGGTTTCTGAATTTTATTACATTAGGGACATATTTTTTTATTGCCTGCATACTTTTATTATTATATATTCCCTGACTAGATAGAACATGACCTTTTCATAGTTACATACTGGGATTTGTTCCCTCATCTTTCTTATTCCCCCATTGGTTAGTCAAATAAAATATATTATTGCATGTATAAATAATGGAATGTTTCGTGCTTTAGGATCTTTACGGATGCTTAGGAGTAGGTGATAACATGAACGAGATGATTCTCATGATGGTATTTGTATTGTTTTTGGATTTTTTTTATTTTTGTTCCATGTATTGTACTACTGCCATGTATACCTATTTTCTTCATATTATAGACATTTCACTTATATGTCATCATTTTATATATAATATTCCTTATTGTATTGTTTTTTTATATCTATCATGATTTTTTTCTGTTGTCTGATTGATTTAATACTTACAATAATTATATTTTATTGTATATCAGCTATAATAGAATTAGGTAAGAATTTCATTTTCTCCCCACATAAACACCAAGGACCTCACTCCTAATGGGCATCCTTTAGAATTTAGGAAGATGCCCTTGAGGCCATGTGGCCAACAAGGATTAAGGAACTTTTCAGTGGAATTCGGGTTTGGGACACTACAAAATATCATCAAATATTATTTTCTGGTTTTATTGGATATTTTTATATAATGGAAATGAAAATTAATTTGAATATAAATTTTTAATGAGTTTCACCTAAATTATCAGACTCACATATTGGAAAAATCTAAATTTACCTGAATAAAAATTTTTTTTTCTAGATTTTGAAAATTATAATTGATTTGATTCAACTATTTGGTGAAGAAAATGAATTGTGATGTTTTCATTTATATGGTTATGGTTCTATTTTTTTGCAACCTGATGAGATAAGGGTATTCTATCTAAAGCATCATTTTAGGAATCAGTTAGAATTAAAATTCCATGCATTAGACCATTCCACATAGGATGAATTAATTATTTCATGATGATGTGATAGGTTTTGTGACTGACTACCCTATAATTTGATAGAGAATTTGTGCAAGGGATTGAAAATAAATTGTCGGTACCTAGAGTTCCAACCATAACTAAACTATTTTTTCCTAATTAGGATAAAATAGACCCCTTATGCACCCAATTGTGGGATGTTGATTAATGAACCATGATTCAACTGTAATGGAACATGATTTGTTGTAGATTAGGTGGAATATATATTTTGTTTTATAAAGAGTATGGTTACTTATGGATTTGAATTTGCTGAACAATTTGTTCTAACCATTTTAAATGAGTAGGGATAAAATTGAAATTAAATGTGAATAAACATGAAACTAAATTTTTTATTTCAAAGAATATAACCTAGACCCGACCTTATCAGTTGTACGTAGGAAGTAACTCTTGATTTTATTTGATATGTACCTAACCCAGACCTGATTCGGGGAGTTGGAAGAGGAGTGTGTTTTTATATAGGACGTTTTGTGCCAATCCCCATTTAATATAAACACTTTTAGATGAAACAATTGATATTATTTAGGATACGAGGCTTGTGATTGGAATTTTTAGAGGTATTCCAACACAAAATCCACTAGTCACACACCAGGATGGCGGGGGAGATCATGATTTAGAGGTGGTGGGACATGAGCTACCAATAGATCCTCTAGTAGTTACTATTGTGGCATCGTAGTTGTATCAGGCAAAGGTGATGAGTTACAGTTCTGTGAGGATTTATTCATTTCATTCAAACCATTTATGGAGCACGACAACCTACCTCGAATAAGGCAGAGTTGACATGTGAGTCCAATAGAAGTATCGTCCCACATTAATAAGGGATGGCATACCACAAGATATATATTCATGTCTATATGCCATGCTATCTATTTTTGATCATCACGAGAAACCTCTAAAGAGGAAGGTAATTCACTCTAAATATATGATGCATGTTTCCTCCAAGAAATGTTGGAATGTAATTATACATAAATATCATCATCAATAGATTGAGTGGAGGGACTCTTTATTGAATTATATGATTAATTCTATAATGAAATGTTTAGGACAAACAAATTCCAAGAGTTATTAGTTATAGATTATTTGCCCTTTTTTACAAAGATCAAATTATTTTCATCCATTCTAATGGGTTATAAGGAATCATATTATGAGTGATTCAAGTATGTTCATAGTCCTTACATCTAATCAGAGGTGAATATATTTTGGCTGACTATCATTTTTGGAAAACTGAATCATGCACTTATCATAGTCTAACCTAAGAGTGGATGGGGAGACAACCAGAGTGTTTTGGAATCTAGATCTTATGCTACATCAATAGGTATTATAATTTCTCATTTAGTTCATCCACTTTGTGACATTAGAATCCATATCACATACCCAGGTATCTTGGTGAGGTTCCAATAGTGCGGAATATTGGGACATGCGAGACCATAGTTTACGAGATACCCAATAGAGTGTTGATCATGCGGAATGTTGGTCCATCTAATACGATTTTGTATGAATATTCCACCAACAACAAGTGAGATAGGGTCTATACAGACTCCATGAGTAGGAGAGAGGTCTACAGCTTCTCTTCAGATAGGGAGCTGGAGTATGGTTATCCGATCAAGACAAGGAAAATGGTCATGCTAATGGGATTCAGACCCCATATTTTCAGTGGTTGTGGAGGAGATCTACTCAAGGTCACCAGGTTGTACCACTATGTCATAGATCATGCAGGACATATAAAGTGCAACCAATACTAGAGGAGCATAATCATAAGCATTCATCAATTATTGGTACTATTATAGAATCATCTATATTAGAATCTTCCATTTCGTATATAGGGGTATCTCATATATTTATATATATATGTGCATTTTAGAGATACATAGAATCAATTTTCAGTGCATTGATGGAATTATGACGCTTGATATTCCATTGGGGATTCCTACAGAGGAGGTGTGTCATTGCAGGGAATTCACCATTGATAATGGATGGTTTGACTTAGTATCTGAGCTCTTTTCTCTCAAGATGATAGGTTTTTACATTATTATCAGGATGAAATGGTTGGTTCCCTTCATGCTTTCATTGACTATTATAACTGAAAGTTGAACTCCACATGACTATAAGGAAGATATTTTATTCATAAGGGTGAGTGGGATGTCCTTGAGGGACGAGATGAACTCTAGAATCTTGGGCATGAAGGGATGAAATTCTAGGGTGTGAGTTTATATCTAAACGATCAAGGATCACATTAGGTAGATTTCCATTGTGTGTATGATAATTTCAGAGATGTTTTCTTAGAAACAATTTCAGTATTAACACTAGCGAGTGTCGTAGAGTTCACTATTAGGATTGTTCATGGAGATTCACTAGAATCTATTCTTTCACATACGAATGATACTACTGAGATGTAGTATCTCAAGAGGAAGCTATAGGATTTGCTGACAAAGGGGTTTATCTGACCAAGTAATTCTCTATGGGGTTCACGAGTTCTTTTTGGGAATAAGGTAAATGGTACTTCTATACTATGTGTGAATTACCAAAAGTTGAACCAAAAAATGCTTAATAACTATAATCCTTTACCACTTATAGACGTAATTTTTATTAGCTATGATGATATTTGGTATTCTCGACAATTTATTTTAGATCTAGTTATCAATATATTCATGTTAGACCATCATTCATACCTCTCTTAACCATTCCTATGTGGTATGGTCTATATTTGTGTTTGGTTATTTCATTCGGTCTCAAAAATTCACCCCTAGTCTTTTTGGAACTAATGAACAAATTTTTCCATGCTTATCTAGATTAATTTGTTTTCGTATTCATTGATGATATCTTTGTGTATTCTCACAATTAACACGACCATGAAAAAAATCTTGCGATCATATTGAATATAGTGAGGGAGAAACATTCATATGCTAAGATCACAAAGTTCCACTTTTTGATGGATCAAATTAACATCCTGGTTCACATTATCATAGAGGCAAAATAATTTTCCATCCTAATGAAGGTGAGAGCTCTAGTTTCCTTGAAGCATCATAAGAACATTTTTGAGATACATAGTTTCTTGGGGATCGCAGAATATTAAAACTAGTTTATACAGAACTTATCATGCCTAGAAAAACCACACAAAAACATGATTATGAAGGTTTTGATGTTTGTATCATTAGATACATGTGATTCAGCATTTCAGGAGAGTAAAGGGATATTTTCCTCTGTATTGATACTGATTTTTTAAAGCCATGAATGAGTTACACTATTTACTATGATGCATTAGTTATTGGGATATGATTACCATTCATGAAGGGGAATCGTGTTGTGGAATACGGGTCTTGGATGTTGAGGCCACATTATAGATATTACACAATGTATGATCTCGATTTAGCTATAGTTTTCTATGCATTGCGATGTTGGAGAAATTACAAACATAAATTGCATATTTTGATGTACACAGACCTCAGAAGCATCAGAAATCTATTTAAACGGTGTGATCAAATCCGAGGTAGTGAAGGTGTGTTTAATAACTAAAATTTATTGAGTTTTATATTTCTTATACACCTTGTATGGGTAATGTAGTGAAACATGCACTAAGTAGGTGGACCCTGATACAAGAAGAGAAACATTCCAGTAGTGAGTGGAAGCTTATGGAATTGTTCTCTGGGATGAATTTGGGGGTTTTGGATAGTTAGGGGAAAAATTTTATTTCATCTTATTTATGACCTCTACCCTTCTGGATATAGTAAGGATGCGGATCCTATGGGATGTATAGGGAAACATTCTATAGAAGTGTGTGGCATGAGAGGACCCACCAATTGGTTGGACTATAGGTGAGGATGAAATTCATAGGGTACATGGTTGTGTATTGTTCTTAGTGGAAATTTGTGAGCAATAGAAAAGATACTATCATTATTCAACTTTGTCTATTTACAATGACATCACCAAGATGTATCAGTATTTATATCAACACTAGTAGTGGTTAGGAATGAAAATATATGTAGCTGGTTTTTCCATGAGATGTTCCACGTACCAACAGGTGAAGGCAGAACACCCGCAACCAGCTGGACTTATACAGTAGATACCCATTCTTGAGTGGATGTTGGTTGATGTAGTGATGGATTTTATAACCAAGATTCCAATTTCACTTCTAGGTAATGATGTTATATGGGTTTTTTACAATCTCATAAAGGATTCCTATTTCTTACTTATCAATGATACACTTTATGTATGTGATCTTGGAAGGTTGTGTATCCATGAGATAATACGCCCTCATGTGGTCCTCCAACCGCTCATTTTAGTTAGGGATTCCCACAGAAATTCACTATTCTTGAAACAGTTACAGAGGGCACTGGGTACACTGGTACTTCTGACCACAACATAACACCCTCAGACTGATGGCCAGTCATAGCACATGAATATTGTGCAGGAGCACGTGTTGCGAGTATGTGTACTATATTTTGGGGTGTCATGTGAGAGTCATATACGAATGGTTAATTTTTCATAAAAAAATAGCTTTCATGATACTATTTTGAGAGTTCCATTTGAGGATTCATAAAATAGTGTATTCTGATCAACCCTTTGTTGATTGGAGGTATGAGAGGTGGGTATGCATGGACGTTGTCACCTGTAGGATATTAAAGAGTATGTTTAGTTGATTATGAATCGTATGGATACTACATTGTCTTGATAAAACTCAATCATCAATCACCGTATATGAGATCTTGAGTTCATGGATGGGGATTGGGTTTTATTTTATATTTCAATAAGGCTGGGACATAGACGGATTTAGAAAAAGGTTAAACTTTAACCAAGTTATTTTTGGAAATTTATGATTTGAGGGAGATTTGGGTCGGTAGCCTATCCGTTATAGCTACGTCAGATGTTCCAGACCGTGCATGATGTCCTCTGTATATCTCAGCTAAATTTCTATAATCAAGACATGTATAATGATTTTTATCCTGAGGAGGTTGAGTTACATGTAGATGCATCCTTTGATGATAAAACAATATGGATTGAGAAACATACCAAGAAGGTTCTTCAAGACCAATGAGTTACTCTAGTATGGGTTCCATGGAATCACATCCAAGTACAAGATGGGATATATGAACAGGAGGCGAAATATGAACACAGTGGCAGGATTTTTTCATTGATGATACATCAACTTACTTGAGTGTGAAATTATGGTATAAATTGTTTTAAGTGGAATGTTTGTAAGAAAATATTTCATTCTTGAGGTGAAAAATCATTTACATCCATCATTTGTTAAGTAAAAATGTCTATTTATGGTCTACTGAGAATTTTCTTTGAGTTAATGGTGGTATCAGGGGTGTTTAGGGCTTGTTAGAACCAGGAACTATCCTTTTTTGAAGAAAAAGACCCATCACACGATTAGTAGAAACAATGAAAGGAAGTTTGTATGATTACTATGAACCATGAAGTTCTAGGAAGAGGGAAGCGGAGACCACACAGTTTAGAATACCATGTAATTTGAGGTACATGCTTGTGCGGGTTTGTATGTAGTTATTAATTGTGGTATGAGACACATTTTGACTGGTGCTTTCCAAAATGTGTGCAAGAACCATACATAGTTCACGTTACTATAGCGGTGAGTGCATGTTTGACACTTGTTTTGGAAACCTGTGTGGAAAAATAATGTGGACCAATATTTTTGGTAAATTTATTAAACCTCCCTTATTTACTCTTAATTTTAAATCCCTATTTTACCCTCCTCCCATGTTGGATAGTCATGGGAATATGAGTTTGTCATTTGATGTCTAATATAAGAAGTGGAAGATATCCTATGTTTGATATTTGAATAAAGAACTATTTTTATTATTTGATAAATTTTGAAAATATCTCCATTCATTTTCTATAGTTCATCATTCTTCTTGGTATCAGCTATGCTATTTAGGTGAAACATAATGTTCCATATTTTTAGGTTTTTCATCATTTCTTCATTTTCTCCCAATCTGAGTCAAATTAGGAGTTGATACTAGATGAGCAATCCATTATGGACCAACTATGGTTGGTCCTTTTATTTCTCATTAATTTCAGTGTGTATATTTATATGATGTTGTTCTTTATGCCAAATTATCAAATGGACACCCTTGAAATGGATCATAATCCTTGATTTAAATGGATAGGCCTAACTTATGCAATTAATGTTGACTTTTGGTAATTGAATAATGTTTATAGACCTTAAATTGAAACTACCCCTAGCGTGTGTCGTATACTTTAATCGACAAACATGGTTTGTAAAATAATTGGATTTCCCCTAAGGTGTTTCATTAACCATTCTGCAAGATATGAATTTAATAATTGATATTTAATTTTTTTAATTGTAATTTTTAATTTTATTTATCTAATAAATTGAGTGAATGATCATGTAACTAGGATTTTTCTATATATATATATTTATTCATCATTTTCTTCCTATATTAAAATTCCCACAATAGTTAATTAAGAGGAAATCCTTCTATGCTTATCCATTCCTTTATCCCCATTCTATGGTGAGTTTTAAATGAATTGATTAGGGTGATTACCTTGACATAAATAAAAGATATTTATTTCATTATTATATTCCTTATGTGATATATGGATTATTATAAAAATTCCATGGATGGAATCATTTAGCTTATACCTTTCTTATGCCAAGTGAAACTCAGAATACCTAGTGGATAGCCAAGGACGGAGTTACGGGGGATCACCATTATATGTCTGTGTGATACTTGGACTCCTTATAGATTCCATGGATGGACTCAATATGAATTCAATCATATACACATTGTGTGATAATTAGGCACCCTCAATGGGATATCGAGGATCGACTCAACTGTTAATGATGATATTCCACACCCTGAGAGATATAGTGATTCCTATGATGAATTCCATGGATGATCTTGTATGATGCTTGGTTTATGATAATACTAAAGCGACACCAGGATTTCATATAACGACTTACATGGATGAGTTTAGGTTCATAAATATTTAATTAATGAAATAATATATACAAAATTCATTCCATGAAAAATCAGAAGCATTGATTTTTTCTATGACATAAACATTATTGATGGCATATTTAGGCATATTGTGATCACATATATATATATATGTAGAATGTTGGGATACATTCTAGGTTATATTAAATACAAAGTAAATGATACAAATTAATTAAAAGAAATTGATTGTAAATTGATACAGGACAAAATTTTTATTTAGAGACTCACCATCAAAGGTCGAAGTTGGTAGAAGAGAATGAGTGTCCATGGGAACTAGGGCTTTAGGGGTTGTTAACATTCATCACTTCATTTACATATTATATTGTTTCCATCACAATGATATTATTATATATTCACTATCTAGATGTAAATTAACATTTGTGTGGATCCCTACTGGGATTGTATCTCAGGGCCTCTTTGGGCGGCCTCTGGGTACCTGGACAAGTTTAGTGATTGTTGGTATGGATAATGGAAATCACCCTACTACAGGTTCATGATCGTTATGTTGGTGTAGGGGTGAATTTGAATGAGTATAGTTTCATGATGCAAGATGGATGGATTATGGGATTTTGGAATATTGTTCCATGTCATATATAGATTCCATGTATAGCTTTTTGGCTACTTGGTAAACATTTTTAATGTACGATCATCATTTTTATAGGATATTCGTTACAATATTTTTTATTTATATCCATATTAGATTTTTCATATTGTCTGATGATATATTACATTCAATACATATTTTTTATTGTATATACAATGTGATACACTAGTGATGAGGACATATTCTCTCTAAAGACACAGCTTGGATATCACTGCTAGTCAGTAGGCTCTGGTGGTTGCATAGTTTCACTAGATGTTATGTGTCCAACTCTGCTCAGGTCAACATTCAGTGGAATATAGGTCTGGGATGTTACACCCATTATCAGTGTAAAAACAAAGCATTCATATAGGGAATATTTATATGTTCTTTTTTCTAGAAATGAAAAAGGAAAGTGCTATTAAAGTCTTGTTTTGTAGTAGTGATAGCCACGTTGACTAAGATCCATAATAACAAGGAATAAACTTCATGATTTCTTGATCCTTTTTCAATTGTTATTAAAATGGTTCATGTGATAATTGGTAAAAATTGTAGCTCCACATATAGATATATCACATATGTTTCTAATTGAAAATAACATTCAATATTACTTGGAAGAAATTCATTAATAAAGGTTTATTTTCCATTTAATATCCCAAAAAAATGACCTTCAATAAACACTATTCAATAATTCATATCCATTATAATAGGTTAATCCTTATTTAGTAGTTAATTAAACAGCACATTAAAAAAATTATATTAAATCCTGGATAACACTCATTGTGTGTTTTCTAGACTATAACAATCAAATCATAAAGTAATGATTTAGCACATCATTAATCATAGTTAGATGGTTTTTATGCTATAGTTTTATAATATAGGAAAAATATATTAAATAAAATTTATTGATTTAATTAGAAAAACTTAATTTAGAAAAGCTTAAACTATATGAATAACTTATTTTTAATCAAAACAATGTTATTAATTGAAATTTCCCAAAAATCATGAGTCTGAGTTCGATGGTAGGGTGAAAATTTGATTTAAATTGTAAACAAATATGATCTTAAAGAATGGGTTTTTCATTGTGTTACATTTCATGATATTCATAGTGCGGTTCCTTATATTATTTTCATCTACATCACAACCATCTTCTGAAGATAATGAATTCTTATATGGAATGAACACTATTATTATAGACTTTAACCAAAACAAATTTTAGATTGATTTAGTAGATGATGATTGGATAATGACTAGTATATGTAAATGAAATTTAAATATTATAAATAATATCTATACAGTTCCACTATCAGTGTCATTTATAGTGATTATAATGATGTTATTATGAATATGTACCTATATTTAAAAATGTGGCCTTTTTAAAACAAGGTCGATGTAATTCGATTTGATATATGTTTTCATATGGTTTAGAGTAAACTGATCATGAATATCTATATTTATAGAACCATTTACATTAGTTTATAATGTGTGTTTCTTAGACTAAATATTCAATATTATTTATGTATCAATTAGAGGATGTTCATGATATACCATATATTTTATGGACTCATTGATAGCAATTTCCACAAAGGATGGATAATGAAACAACATGAGTCATATGTGTTTGTTGGTGGAAGAATAACTAGTTGCATTTATTGAATTTAATTTTTTCAATATAGTGTACAATTTTCTAACAGGTTCTAAATTACATAGGCAATTTCATTTTTTTGTAGAGTGGTTATTCTTGGGAACTAGGACATAAATTGGGATTATGGGTGTCTAGATTCATTGAATGGTATTTTCAGTCATGTTTTAAGGCATTGTTCATTCCTTGACTGTTTTGGAAAACATCAAAATATCATACATGTTGTCATTATAATAAAATATTTTTTCAACCATCCAGTCATTGTGTGATAGGGAATTCACATTGTGAATGACCATCATAGTGTTCCTTTATGCCATGAATATGGTATTTGTGAGTTACTCTTACTAACATAGAATATTCATAGTCTGTAAATTTATCATTCCATGAATATATCAAGGAAGAGGGGATCAAATATTCATGTGTAGGGATTTATGGTATGAACCCACTATTCATGTCCTAAAACTATAAAAAATACCGAATTTTTAGAGAGTTGGTCATAATTCATTAAAGGTTCTTATTTTTGGAACCCCATTGGTATATTCATTTTTATCCAACTAAATTTATAGGTATAACCCTATTTTTCTATAATTTATTCCTCATTTATTCCCCCTCTATCTTGTTTCTTAGAGTTGATTTCTTATTGTGGGTTTGAGGTAATACCCCCTACATTCCCCTTTTATGTTTTGATTGACTTTTATATTTTATGGATTGGATATAATGTAACACCCCAAGCTTATACGGTAATCTTCTCTTTGAATAATGCAATAGCATGTGTTGTACGCAACATCGAGTTCTAACACACACCACAACTGATCAAACTAGCCGTTATGAATTGTAATACCTACTTTTTTAAATTTTATAAAATTTTTCACTCAAAATGGACTTCATTTTTGGATTCATAGTATCGAATTTATCATAAGGTGAAATTTTGGTACTTTTCGGATAACATTAATACTTTGATGAATAGTGAAATTTACTAAATTTTATTTAAAAACAACTTTTTTAATCAAAATAATTAATAGTGATAAATTATGAATTTGAGGTGTTTAAAAGTATATTTAAAATATATTTTTACCATTTAATACAATTTTGGTCATTGGACATAATTTCACAATTAAACCGAACATAAAAAAGTATCAATCTTTTGATAGTTATTATATCTTAAAAACACGCTTTTTGTTATGACAACGGGAATTAATTTTAAATTAATTTCATCCACTTATGTGTTTTGAATTTGGAAAAATGGATTCCATATTTGGAATCAGGATGTTCAAATTGTGTAAATAGGTAACATTTATTTTTAGACATTTTGAATAATTACTTCGGTAAATATTTTATTTATCATGGTTAAAGGGTAAATCCTGTAAATGAGGGTTAAAAAATAATATTATAATAATAACAAATTACTCTAAAACATGTCCTAACCTTATTGGTTGGTACATGTCAGACCATGGGTATATTTGGATCGATTTTGGGACCCCATGGTGCCACTTTTAAGTGATAGGGACACTTTATTTTAATTAAGTTAAAATGAATACAAAAATGACACAATCATATATCTTTTAGACAAGAAATTTTTACATAAGGTTATATATCTTGGATTTTAGACTATTAATATTAATTAGAAATCTAACGAGATTTCCTACATAATGGTATTTTATTTATAATTTTTAGACATTAAATAATTTAATTTATTAATTAGACAATGGTGATGCAGTAATTACCATAATAGTGAAAAATTAAAATGTTTGATATTGTAGATACCCAAATAAATATAATTTGAGACTTTTTATGAATTAAAATAACTTTATAGGTTAATATTACGTGTTAGGTATGATTTAATTAACTTTTTTAGAATTAATAATTCTCTTATTATTTTTACAAAAATCAATTATTGAATACTATCAAAATTGACATAAATGAGTTTTTAAAAGAAATATTATATTATTAATTGATATTAAATTTATAAAAATCTAAGGTTCGTCCAAGAGACTTATATCATGATATTTGTATCATTAATGGAACACTTGGGGGTCTATTGGATGTATATAGTATGTTTATTAACCATATAATATAAAAATACAAAGAGACATTGTAAAAGTTAAACTAATTAACTAAGAGTTAATACTTAATGATAAGGTTAATATTGTAACCCAAACCTCTATAAATTCTATTTGTTGAGTGGTTTTAGACCCATCCCCACCTTAACCTTTAAATAATCCACTTTGGAGCCATTATAATCCGAATATGAATTTATTATAAAATAATATTTCTAGCTTTTCCAAAGGTGCCCCTCACCCCTCTTATAAAAGGGCACTCCCCCTTCTGATTAACTCATACCTTCAATGCCTTTTGTCTCAGAACAAATCTGACCAAACACTCACTCAACTTCCGTTAATTCATCCTATAGGCCTTACTTTAGTCATAAAGCCAACCTAAGAGCCCTTTTGATGAAATAAAAAGGAAGAACCCGAAGAAGAGGTAATGATTTCACCACCCTTTTCCAAGTTCCTTTCTTCTTCCACTTCTTCCTTATTTGTTATTACCATTCTAAAATAATAACTCCAATATCTTATATATAATGTGATCTTATTATAAATATGTTACAACCATATTCAATATTCTATCCATCCTTTGAGTTACATGTCACCATACGTGCGTACGTACAGCTTATCGTCTCCACGTCGTGGTATAATTGTTATTCAATAAATTATTATTTGGATGGGTATAATAATGATGTTTAACTCATGTAAATAATAAATATAACATGATAATGATTCTGTATATATGATATACCATCCAATTATGTATTATATTAATATCAAAAGAATGATATTGTCGCTCATGCGTACGTACAGACTACCGTCTCCACGAACGCGATGAGATTCATTCTCCATCGTATCCATTCAAGTATAATTCTCATTTGATGATTAATAATAGTATCTAAGGACTTCATATCATTATGTATATGATTAAGATACAACCTATCCATGACAAACATAGCTTACGTAACAAAACATATTAAAGAAAATGAGTAAGTTAACACCCAAAACAACGATAATACTAAGTTATTATTAACAAATCAATGTTAAAAAATCATATATGTTATCCTATTAACATATATTATTCTTGTATAATTTAATAACAATTATTTCACCATCATACAAGAGGTTAACCTACCCCAACCAAGGAAAAGAACAAGGTAAGTGTTATTTCACAATCTCTTCATTATCCGAGGTTGTTTATACGGAATAATCTATTGGGATCTCTTTATCATCCACATCCATATTTCATAAAAATGTATTTCAAAATTTTTTACTATTTAAAAGAATATGGGTTAAAGTCATTTATACCCTTTTTTGACTATTTATAAGAGTTTTTTAAAGGAATATTTCCGTCATTTTCCAAACAAGGTATTTTTTATCCTTTTTGACAGAATTAAGGTAAGAATTTTTTTAACTTATACGGCGGGTGCAGATATTTTCTGCTATTATAAAATCGTCAAAGCTTCCATTAAATTATTATAAGAATATTTTCAAATAAAATGTTTTATTTTATAAATATATTACTCTTATATGATTTCAAAATAGTAAGAGATATTTCTCTAAAAAGAGTTTTTATTTTATCTATGTCAACAACCATTGATTGATTTTACACTTATTTGAAGTTGATTTACTATGATACAAAACTTCTATATTGTATTGAAGGTTTTGTGATATGTTTTACTGTGGATGTGCTATTTTTATACCATTCATGGTTTATGGTGAAAGTATTGACATTTCGTATGGTAGTTTTAATACGAATGTTTATGTTATGTTTAATCCTTTTCATATGGGAATGCATTGGACTTGATATGTGATGGGTGGAGCCCGCTATAGCTCCTCGATGCATCAGTAGGTCTCATGAGTCAAACTAGTGTCTTGGAATAAGGCCTTGGCAAAATCTTATTTGTAGTCTTGGCACGAGGCCTTGTCTATGTGGTTATGGTAGTCTGGCATTATGCATTCCATCATTATGAAAGTGGTTATTGATATTGCATGTGATTATTCGATTAGTAGAATATCCATGTGAATAAGTAAATGGAATTTTTTTAATTTTATTTTTTCCATTCTATGTTGAAGTTCAATTTTAAAAGGGTTTTGTTTTAGTTATACACTGCCTTAAATGTTTATTCTTATTTATGAATGTTTCCCCTATATTGTTATCCTTACTGGGAATTTGAGCTCACCCCTTTTCTATGTTTTATTTTTCCTAGGACGTGAAGAAGTAAATTCTGAATGACCTGCAGGGATATTATGAGGGGATAATAGTGTGGACTATGGAGACCATATGTTTTTGTAGTAGTTTTTCTCTTTATGATGTAATGTAAAACTTTATGAATATATCTAGTGTTTCTAAGGCTACTAAAACAATCAGTCTTTAGAGATTTGATCTTTCTTGTGATCATGGAAATGTTATGTAATAATGCACCGACTCTAGGTAACTGGGGTCGGGGTGTTACATTTGGTATCAGAGGATGTTTAGTACAAACCATAGAAGCTAGATTTAGATAAACTCTGAATAGAGCAGATAGACCTAAGATGGACTTTGAGAATTAGTATAGAATAACTTCCTAGAATTTTGGTATTGTAGAGATTTTGTGAGTTTTCCGAGAAATACATCCCTGTCTAGATACGAGTAGGTAGAGGTGGCTCTGGCACAGATGTACCTAGGGGTAAAACCCGAAAACACCGCTTTGAGCTAGACTCGAACGGGAACTGGTGCATGACAACGGGCCTTGCCGCACTCTTGGTTACAACCCTCCCGGGGGATATGCTTAGGATAACTCTCATTTTCTTTACAAATCATTATGAAGGGTTTATGAGTATATACTTCCTCAAAGAATACATTATTAAGATTATGGATTATATCCATAAATAGTTCAATTTATGTAAAGTGTTTTATATGTTTAGAATTATGTATTTTGATTCATAAACTGGTATAGTTTATGCCATTGTTTAGAAATGGCTCCTAGTGGAAGAAATGGAAACTGTATCAATGCAGGCACTCCATGTCGGGATTTCTCTCCTCCTCAAGATAATTATATTGGAGCTAGTGGTGCAACTGTTGCCGATCAGGTAATCACCATACTGGGACAACTCACTCAGATTATGAATAATAACCTTATCCATATGGAGCACCCTGATCTGTAGGGTGGAGGATCAATGATAGATTGATTCATGAGGAAACAACCACCAACGTTCAGTGGGAGTACAAATCCATTAGTAGCTATGAAATGGATAAATTCCCTAGAGAAAATATTTCATGCTTTGGGGAGTAGTGAAAGGGAAAAAGTTATCATGGCAGTTTACCGCCTCAGTGGAGATGCTGATCAATGGTGGTCATTGATTCAAAATGTGAAGGAAGATGATGAAGTATCAAATTTGGAATGGAGGGAGTTCAAACATCTATTTTTAGAAAAATACTTTTCTCGTGACCATCAAGCAGATATGGAAAGGCAATTTATGAGTTTGAGACAAAAGGAGGATAAGAATGTTGTAAAGTATGAGGCTAACTTTACAAGGTTAGAAAGTTATGCTGGAGATTATATACATAACCCAAGATGTAAGATTGATCGTTTCTTTGATGGGTTAAAACCATTTCTCCGTCGATCATTAGTCTAACAGTCCTTCTCGTCATACGAAGACATTGTCTCATGTGCTATGAAGACAGAAAAGGAATTCTCTATGTCTTATGACTTTAAAGAATTACCAGAGATGAAGTGATTTTCTAATCAATCTGGGAATGGAAATATGGGAATGAAGGGAAAGGTTGAATATCCATCCTGTGGTAAATGTGGGAAGAATGACCCCTGTATTTTCATGAAGGGAATGGGAGTCTATTACAAATGTGGTGAAAAATGCCACGAAGCTCGTGATTGCAAAGGGAAGAAGGAAGCTACCAATGTTCAGTGCTACGATTGCAGGGAGATTGGAAATTATGCAAATGAATGTCCTAATAATCAGGGGAAATTACCTCAGAAAAGGCCAAGGGATCAAGGCCAATCTTTTTCTATCACTACTGCTGAGGTAGAAGCTCCAAAAGACATGGTGGCAGGTAATTTAATGGTTTCCTCAAGTTTAGTAAATGCATTATTTGATTCTGGATCATTTCATTTTTTCATATCTTTGCAGTTTTCTAAGAAAATAATATATTTCCAATTTGATTTAACAAGGGAGTGGTCAGTTAAAACTCCAAAGGGAAGTATCATTGCAATAATGTTTTGTGAATCAGTCCCCATTAGTGCACATAAATGTTCTTTATCTGCTGATCTCATCGCCATACCTATGATTGAGTTTCATATAATCCTCAGTATGGATTGGCTTTCGGATTATGATGCGAAGATTTATTGTAAGAAGAAGGAGGTTACGATTTTTGATGATGATGATATGGAATACCTTATCTTTAGATCAGAATCGTCACCACCTAATCCTTTTCAAGATCCACCCACAGTAGATCAACTAAATTAAATTATTGGGAAGGAGGAGAATGAAATGACTGTTGGTGAGGAATGGAAAGTTCAAATAGAGGATGTACCTATTGTGAAAGAATATGTAGATGTATTTCCAAAATATTTACGTGGACATCCTCCAGAACGAGAAGTTGAGTTTTCCATTGATTTAATTCCTAGATCAAGTCCTATATCGAAGACCACTTATAGAATGGCCACTATAGAATTATTTGAACTAAAGAAAAAACTAGAGAAATTGAGTAATAAGGGATTTATTCGCCCTAGTGTTTCTCCATGGGGAGCCCCTGTTCTTTTTGTTAAAAAGAATGATGGATCTTTGAGGTTATGTATCAACTATAGGGAGATCAATTCTATAACAATAATGAAAAAGTATCCCCTACCTTGCATTGATGATTTATTTGACCAACTGCATGGAGATCAATACTTTTCAAAGATTGACCTTCGATCTGGATACCATCAGTTGTGTGTAAAGAAGGAAGACATTCCGAAGACAGCATTTCGAACCAGGTATAGGCATTACGAGTTTACTGTAATGCCTTATGAATTGACTAATGCACCCTCTATATTCATGGATCTGATGAATAGAGTTTTCATGGAATATCTCGATGATTTTGTGGTGGTATTTATAGATAATATCTTGGTATAATCTAAAACCTACGATGATAATGAAAATCACTTGCGCATTTTCCTGAAGACTCTGAGAAGACATGAATTATATGGGAAGTTTAGCAAGTGTGAATTCTGGATTAATGAGATCTCTTTTCTGGGCCATATTGTCTCTAAAGATGGAATATCTATTGATCCTTCTAAGACCAAGGAAATCCAAGATTGGCCAGAACCTACGAGTATAACTTAGGTATGCAGTTTTATTGGTTTGGCAGGTTATTATCGACGTTTCGTCCACAATTTTTCCCGATTGGCTAACCCATTAACGAAGCTCACACAAAAAGGGGTCAAATTTTTTTTGGAAAAAAGAGTGTGAAGAATGTTTCGAAGAACTTAAGAGAAGATTAGTCAATGCTCATATATTGACTCTACCATTGGGGAATGATGGGTTCGTTATTTATAGTGATGCATCGAAGAAAGGACTTGGTTTTGTCCTTATGCAGAATGATAGGGTTATTTCCTATGCATCACGACAGTTAAAAATTCATGATCAAAACTATCCTACTCATGATCTTGAGTTAGAAGATATGATCTTTTCTTTGAAGATATGGAGGCACCACCTCTATGGTGAAAAATGTGAGATTTATACTGATCACAAGAGTTTGATGTATATTTTCTCACAAAAAGAACTCAACATGAGGCAAAGGAGATGGCTTGAATTACTCATGGATTATGATTGCACGATACACTACCACCCGGGGAAGGTAAACAAGGTGGAAGATGCTTTGAGCAGAAAAGACCATGGAGTTTTGAATAATATGAGAATGGAAAGGGATCCAATTTTCCTGGATCTAGTGAATATGGACATGGGAATAACCAGGGAAGGTGAAACATCAAATCTTTTTAAAATGGTTTCCAAACCATCTTTAATAGAAAGGATTAAGAGTTCTCAGACTGATGATGAAGAATTTCAAAAGAATATTAAAGTTTTGAATGATGGGAGATTGAGAGACATTATGTATGAATATGGAATTTTGAAATTCGGGAAGAGACATTGTGTTCCCGATATACCTGATCTAAAAAGGGAATTGTTGGATGATGCTCATAGTTAAAATTTCTCTATACACCCTGGGAGTACCAAAATGTATAGATATTTGAAGGAACATTTTTGGTGGGACAACATGAAGAGGGATATTGCTGATTTTGTGTCAAGATGTATGGTTTGTCAACAAGTGAAAGCTGGAAGGCCACAGCCTGGAGGAGTCATGAAACCTCTTCCCATACAGGAGTTGAAATGGGACAATATTACGATGGACTTTGTCATGGGGCTACCAAAGACTCCTAGAAGGAATGATGCAATATGGGTTATTGTTGATTGTCTTACCAAGTCAGCACATTTTCTTGCTATAAGAAAAGATCTACCACTGTAACTTCTAGCAATACTATATATTAATGAAGTTGTGAGACATCATGGAGTACCTCTATCGATTGTTTCTAATCGTGATCCTCGTTTTACTTCAATATTCTCGAAAAGTATTCAGAAATCCTTAGATACTGAACTTCATTTGAGCGCTGCCTACCACCCTTAAACAGATGGACAATAAGAACGAACTATTCAATCCATAGAAGATATGTTGAGATCCTACTCACATGACTTTCAGGGTACGTGGGATCAATATTTACCTATGAGAGAATTTTCCTATAACAATAGCTTGCATTTGAGAATTTAGATGGCACCATATGAAGCGTTATACGGAAAGAGATGTCGTACAACAACCTGTTGGGATGACATTGGTGAAATAATACTTGTAGGCCAAGAACTGGTGGAGGAAACGATGGAAAATGTTAAGTTAATCCATAATCACATCAAAGCAACTCAAAGTAGGCAGAATATCTATAATGATAATCGAAGGAAGGATTTGGAATTTCAAGTCGGTGATCATGTTTTCCTGAAGGTATCTCCATGGAATGGAGTCATACATTTTGGTATGAAAGGTAAATTGAGTCCCAGGTACATCGGACCTTTCGAAATTCTAGAACGAGTTGGGGTTGTAGCTTACCGATTGGAAATGCCACCAAGTCTCTCCAAAGTTCACGATGTGTTCCACATATCTCGGTTGAGGAAATACATGCCTGACCCAATGCATGTACATACCTATGAGGAATTAGAACTGGAACCCAATATGTCTTATTGCGAAGAACATGCCAACATTATTGATACGAGAGAACAAGTACTGAGAAATCGGACAACGCGTCTGGTAAAAGTTTTGTGGAGAAACCATAAGATGGAAGAGGCTACGTGGCAACCCGAGGAACGTATGATGAAGAACCACCCGAGACTTTTCATGCGGTAGTATTCTAGAAATTTCAAGGAAGAAATTATTTGAACGATGGGAGAATGTAACACCCCAAGCTTCTCCAATACACTTCTCTTGGAATAATGCAATAGCATGTGTTGTACGCAAAATCGAGTTCTTACACACACCACAACCGATCAAAATACCCGTTATGAATAGTAACACCTACTTTTTGAAATTTTATAAATTTCATCTCATAAAATGGACTTCATTTTTGGATTCGGAGTATCAAATTTAGCCTAAGGTGATATTTTGGTACTTTTCGGATAACATTAATATTTTGATGAATAGTGAAAATTACTAAATTTAAATTAAAAACAACTTTTTTAATCATAATAATAAATAGTGATAAGTTATGAATATTAGTGGTTTTAAAGTATATTTATAATATATTTTTACCATTTAATACAATTTTTGTCATTGAAATAATTTCACAATTAAACAGAACATAAACAAGTATCAATCTTTTGATAGTTATTATATCTTAAAAACACGCTTTTTGTTTTGACAGTGGTAATTAATTTTAAATTAATTTCTGCCACTTCTGTGTGTTGAATTTGGAAAAATGGATTCCATATTTGGAATCATTATTTTCAAATTTTGTAAATAGGTAACTTTTATTTTTAGACATTTTGAATAATTACATCGGTAAATATTTTATTTACCATGGTTGAAGGGTAAATCCGGTAAATGAGGGTTAAAAAATAATATTATAACAATAAAACATTACTCTAAAACGTGTCCTAACCTTATTTTTTGAAACATGTCCGACCATGGGCATCTTTGGGTCGATGTTGGGAACCCATGGTGCCACTTGTAAGTGATAGGGTCACTTTATTTTAATTAAGATAAAATAAATACAAAAATGACACAAGCATATATCATTTAGAAAAACAATTTTTACATAGGGTTATATATGTTGGAATTTCCACTATAAATATTCATTAGAAAGGTAAAAAGCTTTCCTACATAATGGTATTTTATATATAATTTTTAGACATTAAATAATTTAATGTATTTATGACAGAATGGTGATGCAGTAATTACCGTAATAGTGAAACATTAATATGATTGATATTGTAGATACCAAAATAAATATAATTTGAGACTTTATATGAATTAAACTAATTTTATATTTTAATATGACATGTTAGGAATGATTTAAATTTCATTTTTCTATGTAATCATTCTATTATAATTCTTAAAAAAATCAATTATTGAGTAGTGTCAAAATTGACCTAAACGAGTTTTTAAAACAAATATTTTATTATTAATTTATATTAAATTCATAAATATCTAAGGTTCGGCCAAGAGACTTATATCATGATATTTTTATCATTAATTGACCACTTTGGGGTCTCTTGGATGTATATAGTAAGTTTATTAACCATATAATATAAAAACACAAAGAGACATTGTAAAAGTGAAACTAATTAACTACGAGTTAATACTTAATGATAAGGTTAAAATAGTAACCCAAACCTGTCTAAAATCTATTTGTTGAGTGGTTTTCGACCCATCCCCACCTTAAACTTAAAATAATACACTTTTGAGCCATTATAAACATAATATTAATTTATTATAAAATTATATTTCTATCTTTTCCAAAGGTGCCCCTCACCACTATAATAAAAGGGAACTCCCCCTTCTCATTAACTAACACCTTCAAAGCCATTTTATTCGGCCAAACTCTGCCAAAATACTCTTTTAACTTCCCTCAATTCATCCTAGAGGCCTTACTTTAGTCATAAATCCAACCTAAGAGCCCTTTTGATCAAATGAAAAGGAAGAACCCGAAGAAGAGGTAATGATTTCACCACACTTTTCTAAGTTCCTTTCTTCTTCCACTTCATCCTTCTTTGTTATTACCATTCTAAAATAATAAATCCAGTATATTATATATACTGTGATGTTATTATAAATATGGTACAACCATATTCAGTATTCTATCCATCCCTTGAGTAACATGTCACCATATGTGCGTACTTACGGCTTACCGTCTCCTTGTCGTGGTGTAATTGTTATTCAATAAATTATTATTTGGATGGGTATAATAATGATGTGTAACTCTTGTAAATAATAAATATAAAATGATTATGATTATTTATATATGATATACCATCCAATTATATATTATCTTAATATCAAAAAAATGATATTGTCGCTCGTGCATACGTACGGACTACCGTCTCCACGAACGTGATGAGATTCATTCTCCATCATATCCATTCAAGTATAATTCTCATTTGATGATTAATAATAGTATCTATGGACTTGATATCATTCTGGATATGATTAAGATACAACCTATCTATGACAAAAATAGCTTACGTAACAAAACAAATAAAAGAAAATGAGTAAGTTAACACCCGAAACAACGATAATACTAAGATATTATTAACAAATCAATGTTAAAAGATCATATATGATATCATATTAATGTATATTATTGTTGTATAATTTAATAACAATTATTTCACCATTATACAGGAGGTTAACCTATCCCAACCAAGGAAAAGTACAAGGTAAGGGTTATTTCACAATCTCTTCATTATCCGAGGTTGTTTTTACGTAATAATCTACTGGGAAATCATTATCATCCCATCCATGTTTCTTACAAATGTATTTCAAAAAAATTTTACTATTTAAAAGAATATGGGTTAAAGTCATTTATACCCTTGTTTGACTTTGTATAAGATTTTTATAATGGAATCTTTCCATCCTTTTCCAAACAAGGTGCTTTTTATCCTTTTTGATAGAATTAAGGTAAGAATGTTTTTTTAACTTATACGGCGGGTGCGGCAATTTTCCGCCGTTATATAATCGTTGAAGCTTCCCTTACATGATTATAAGAATATTTTCTAAGAAAATGATTTATTTTATAAATATATGACTCTTAAATGATTTCAAAATAGAAAGATATATTTCTCTAAAAAGAGTTTTGATTTCATCTATGTCAACATCCTTTGATGGATTTTACGCTTATTTGAAGTTGATTTATTATGATACAAAACTTATATATTTTATTGAAGGTTTTGTGATATGTTTGACTATGGATGTGCTATTTTTATACCATTCATGGTTTATGGTGAAAGTATTGACATTTTTTATGCATGTTTTAATACGAATGTTTATGTTATGTTTAAACCTTTTTATATGGGAATTCATTGTACTTAATATGTGACGGGTGGAGCCCACTATAGATCCTCGATGCATCGGTAGGTCTCCTGAGACAAACTAGTGTCTTGGCACAAGGCCTTGGCAAAATAATATTTGTAGTCTTGGCACGAGGCCTTGGATATGTGGTTATGATAGTCTGGCATTATGCATTCCATCATTATGAAAGTGGTTATTGATATTGCATGTGATTATTCGATTAGTAGAATATCCATGTGAATAAGTAAATGACATTATTTAATTTTATATTTTCCATACTATGTTGAAGTTCAAGTTTAAAAGGATTGTGTTTTAGTTATACACTACCTTAAATGTTTATTCTTATTCAAGAAAGTTTCTGCTATATTGTTATCCTCACTAGGCATTTGATCTCACCCCTTTTCTATGTTTTATTTTTCCTAGGATGTGAAGAAGAAAATTATGAATGACCTGCAGGGATATTATGAGGGGATAATAGTGTGGACTATGGAGAAAATATGTTGTTGTAGTAGTTTTTCACTTTATGATGTAATGTAAAACATTATGAATATATCTAGTGTTTCTAAGGCTACAAAACCAATCGGTCTTTCGAGATATGATCTTTCATGTGATCATGGCAATGTTATATAATAATGCACCGACTCTAGGTAACTGTGGTTTGGGCGTTACAGATAATGGATTTGGAGGAAATATTTCATTGGATAATGGATAAATAATCAATCTTACTGGGGATATAATTTTTATCTCATAGAGGTGGTCATGATATTTTGTATCCTACTCTATGTTTCTCAACGTCCATAAGTTATGTCTTTGGGTCTGTATATTTTCTAGATTTTCTTATTTTGTTTGAAATATTCCACTTAATGGATAATTTAATTTATGGATTTATAATTTTTAGGGATTGAAAGTATGTTGGGAGTCTACCACACATCATTTAGCATAGGTGGTCGCACCTCTTTTCCAATGCATTAGGTATAACAGGGACGCTCGGTGAGTACTTCTTGAGATATATTACTTTTTGGCGATTGTTTTAAATAGAAAGAATAATTAATTTAATTATGTATTTTATGATATAATTGATTATATAAATAGATACGGTCATACTGAGAGTTGGATATATTTATGATCATCATTTTTTGGTGGTTTCGTATAATTATTTGAGACACATTATCACTAGTGAGTTTGTGTTCATGTGTTATCATTATTATCTGCATGCATGGTTTGTTTAAAATTGTTTATTTTACATCTCATTTTAATATATTCTCACATTATAGAAACTTTTATCATAGACTATTTATTTTGAACAGATTTGCGATCATGTCTCTTAGTTTTAATGAGTATTGTTGACCCTAATTATTTGTTTCTGAATTCAAGCATAGATTTTCATTGTCCAAATTGATTTCTCTTTTTAAAATTAAATTTTAATAATGGATTTTGTTTTGAAATGATATATCAAGGGTAAAATTGTGATTTAGAATAATGGATTTTGAACTGGTTTTGATTCATTTTTTAAAATAATCTAGAATGGCATGGTGTGAAACTATCATGGTCAGTTTTACATCAAGGGGAAAATGAAATATTTTTCGATGCATGTGTTGTTTATGTTTGTTATGATTATAATTTCTTATGAATTTTGGTAATATGAGATTTCATTACTTGTTATACTATCAATGATATAATGATCATAGTGAAATGGTATGAGGTTAATCATACTAGATGCAAGAAATGTGAGGATGGTTAATATTTTCAAAATAATATGGGTTCAATGAATCCATAATCAGTTGGGAGGATCAATTTTTTGATCTATTATTTACATGAGATAGGAAATATTGAGTATTCAATGTCAATAATGGTTGGGAAGAATAAACGGATGGTTTATGATATTTATTGATAAAAAAATTCTTCAATTATCAATTGTGTTAAGAAGCTGATGTTTATTTATATGGTTATGATAAATGGATTGGAGGGGCTGTATCCAGGGGATATTGTTACAGTCTTGTGGTGTTTCATTATTGTTTTTTGTTTTTATGTAATGAAATTATGGTCTTTGGTGTGAGTATTATGATTTATGAGATTATGTAAGGAATGAAACCATGATTTTCAGGGTTCATCCTTTGGTATATATAAGTGAAATGGTTTCCCTTGATGTATCGCATGAATCGGTGAGTTATATAGAACAGTCATTATGAACTATGAGTTATACAATTTTCCAAGATGTGATACATATATCCGTGATGTTTATAGTTCATAAATGGGTTTCCATGAGTGATATGGTTTGATTTTCTGTAATGATTTGGTCATCCATGAATGAGATTATTGGAGCCATGGAGGTGGATGTTTATTAATCATGATTGTGATAATTGATTCCCTTGATAGAGATATAGTCAACCATGAGTGATAAGGGAATTTATATTTTGGGTAAAATATAATATATAGTGGCACACATGACCCACTATCTTCTAGTTTGTACTGGGTTTTTTTTGGTATATAGTTACACTTCTTTTCGAAATCAACTGTATCAGGTTTGGAAAGGGTTTATGATGGTTATGTAATAACACGATGACTTGATGGGGAATATTGTTTGAAATTTTTTTTATGTATCTATGTGGGTATGAAAAAAATGGATAATTATCTTTATATATATACTTCATGGACACACACATGATGACATCAACACTTATTATGTTAACAAATTAGGTATTCCTATTGTGATATATGACACAAACCCTATCTTCAAAACTGGAAGTTGTCTTGATTAACTTTGCTTGACCATGATGTTTCCTCTCATAGGAATGTTTATAAAGATTATCTTCAAATATGGTTCAGTAAGTAGATTCTGAGGATGATGGAATAAAATGATGGTTTTTGAGTTTTTTAGATGTTAGTTTCTCTATTTTACAATTATTATTTAACATGTACTAGCTAGTGTACTATTTATTACATATAAATAATGTACTTATTTGACTCATGGGTCCCCTATTATGTTTCTATATATTTTCTATATATTCATCATATTTATTGGCCTAATTAAATTTCTACAGATTTAGGACTGAACCTAAAGAATAATTTTAGATGGTCTAATCTCCCCATAAATATGTTATACAATCACCCCAATGTATTTTGATGAAATAATTAGGTAAATTGGTGAACCCACCTCAGGACTCATTCAGGAGATCATGATAGGGAATCTAGAAAATGGTATCAGAGAATATATTGGGATTGGATGGTGAAATTATAGGTCTAGATTAGTTTTCTATAAATACTTGTAAAATAAAGAACATTATAGGAAAGTATGAAATTTATCAAAAAACAATATAATAGGGGATAACATGATTTTGGATTAGTCATACTACAATATATGAAATTTTTTCTTGGATTATGAATCCCAAAATCATTTGGATGATCCTCATTATCAAAAACTGTGATTGGATGGGAGCAAGTGTGTAGTCTATATAATTATGTTGGCATAATAAGGGAATGATAAATGCACATATGGGTTGTGTTTTTTGATATAATGCATTATTATAGTTTATTATTAAATTAATGAACATGTTATACAATAAATGTTTTCTTTACTATGTTATATTGGGTGACTAAATAATCTAATATTTATTGATCATGGATTATTTTACTGTGATTGTGATTATTTGGATTATATAGGGAAATTATTTTCACAATGTGTGGATTTTTATGAAAATCCTAATATAAAAATAAAATTCATATGGTGGTGTGATGTGTGAATGAAATTATTTTAATTAAATTTTATAATGGAATGTTTCAACTGGATGTTGATATGTAATTTTATTTGGATTTTCATGTTTTGAGGGAAAATTATGAAATTAGGGTTTAATAATTCTTATAAAATAGTTTTTGAAAATAAATTTTAAATGGTTTTATAAATTGTCATCAATTTTTGTATAAGGTATTTTAATTTCTATGGATTTTGATATTTTAGTTTTTTTGTAAAAATCTTTATACTCCAATTGTTGTTTGAAAAACTCTATCATGTCTTCAGAGTGTATAAAATGATATTATTGGGTTTTTTTAAAAGGTGACAAGTTAATATGTGAACATATTTTTCTGCAATATGTTGTTTTATTTTGGAGTTAAAAAATTATTGAAATGTGTGGTTTGATTTTGTGAAATTGTTATTTGGAAATAGACAATTTACATTAAATTTTGTTCTCATGAGAGTTGTCATTGTATGCATAGAGAAATAAGTGTATGTGTTAACTGGATTTGTGAATTTTTAGGGTTCATTAATATATTCCACTGTGTGTAGATTCTAAATTTTGGGGACATGTAATGGATGTTTTCGTATAGCCTCTTATAGTGGGATAATGGTTGGTTTTCTTTTGTTGGGATATATTAGACATATATGAGTTGATGGTTAACTAGATATTACACCACAATGGGTGTTTTGATGATTTTGTGGGTTTGACTACAATGTGTGTGATTTATGAAAGGGATTCCATTGATGTAGAATACCATTAGGTAGAGTTAGTTGATAGTATTGGAGTGTTATATAGTGGAGGGAAAAATATAATGATAAATTGGTTGTCGACACTTTAATTGTTGGGTTTGATATGTGAAGATGATCACCATCAAGGTGCATTATTATTAATGTTTGTATATGGTTCATGGGTGTGACTAAAGTGGTCACATCCAGTTGTTAGGTTTTGAAATAGATGTGTAATAGGTGAATTATTAGAGTGTTTTAGTATATAATGTTTATGAAAATGATTCAATTATATTGAGGAGAATCATATTTATTTTGGATGATTGACCATTATCTCAAAAGAATCAGGGTCATAGTGAAACTCATTTTTGGATGGAAAAAAGTGGGATTTGAAAAGATTTATGTGGTACAATAAAATTTTGATAGCTTTAATAGTAATTTAAAAATTACAAGGTTCAATGAAATATTTGGTGTAGTTAGTAAATTATATTCTTAGATTGATGCGGAGTCATAATAATTTAAGTATAAGTCTGTTTGATGATGTGTTAGTGCACATTAGTAGATCATTATGATTGAATGTATAGATTAAGTATTAGACCATTGAATCACATTTTTTTTATTTTCCTATGGTGTTTATGTTTTTTTGGTTTACATATTTCCTTAGGTTCATAGAATCATGATTATGTATTAAGATGATTTAGTGATTCATTGATAGTGGTGGTCAATAATTTTTTGGTGGGGTCATAGACCGGAGGTTTGATATGTGTACTTGTGTAAAATTGAATGAGGTGAGGTGAAAAAATGTAGGGAATCTTTTTTTGGACATTTTTAGAGTTGTTATATTTATTGAAATAAGGTTTTTGGAGACACTTTGGTGCGTATGATCTACGTATTGTAGTTGCGATGTAGAAGTGTAAATGAGATTCAATGAGTTAGTGGTGAATTAATGACCAAGGATGGTTGGGAATCATGGTAAAAGGAGTACCAATGCTTCCTGAAGATGATAAGTATTATTGTAGGTGGTTTTAATGAAATATTTTATTAATTTTTGTGAATTACTGATGGAATATGTATGTTTTGGATTTCTAAGGGGACTATCTTCATAAATGGGACATTATTTTGTATTTTTAGTGTCATAAAACCATAAAATATTTTTTAAAAACATGGTTTGAGTCTTGGGGGATGATTCAGGTGTTCTGGAAGACAAGAGTGACGTGGAAAGTGGGTAGGATACTCAAAAATGGATTCAATATTACATTAATTTCATTATAGTTAAATTGAATCATTAATGAGAACTCTGGGGTGTCATTCATGGTTAAAATGGGGTATTGAGGATATGTATATTCTACAAAAGACATTTCATGATGTGAATAGGGTTCACCTCATGAATGTATTAGTTAAGAATGGATACCCTCTACCTATAATGGTATTCACAATGTGAACCCTCAATTAATTCCCTAAATAGATGCTATGTTCCCCCTATTCCATGGAATTTTTGGTAATTTTATCGAGGATCCATATTTAGAAACACTTCAGGGTCGATCGTTCTTATTCATCCAAATTAAGAGGTAGTTTCCTCTTTAGCTACCCTCTCTTACACTATGATTTCCCATTGATATTCTAGATCCCTGAGGGTTTTATAACACAGATTCAAAGTAATAATGTACTATATCTTCCACATTAATCATCTCATAGTTCTCAATATATTATTATTCATCTAGACGAGGTTTAGAGTAATGATTTCATCAGTGAATTGAGAAATAATCTCAAATTAAGGTTCCTTCATGTTCATCTCATATGTTTCATAGTATGATATACTAATGTTTTTTTTCAATAGTTTCTATAAGGTATGTTTCCTTGTGAGTTTTTTAGCGATTTTGATATTTTGGATTAAATTAACCATCAAATCAGTTATATAATCTAGGTATTTTTTTCTATTTGGTCATAGTGAATAATGTATGTGGACATCAATATGTCTCTCTTTGATCAAATGTCTTAGTTTATCTCGATGAGTTTGGTTTTAGTTATTCTATTTTGAGAAATAGATTTAATTATTTAATTATTTAACTGAATGATGCTTAATATCAGTATATGTCCTCATTATATTTTAATTGGTACACATGAGCGTTGAATGGCTTTTTGATTTCCAATTGTGGTAGGTGGTAATTATATATTTGAGTATGTTGTTTTATGTTGATTTTATATTTTTGTGTCTGAATTGTTATATACCATCATGGTTTCATCACTACTGTGTTTTTTACTCTATGAATTCAGAAATAAACATGTTTTCCAAATAGTTAACATAGAGATAATGTATTGTTAAATATTTTAATGGTGGTTCTATAGTCAAATGAGAACTGGAGTCCATCATTAAGTATTTTTGGAGACATTTAAATATTATAATAGTTAAAATAGACATAATTTTAAACATTAATTGAAAAAAGGGTCTTTTTTCAAATTGGATATCGAGACTAATTAGGTGATATATGAAATTAATTTTAGAAAATATTATTACATGGGTTTCAAAATAAATCAAAGAAGGTATTTATTTGAAATTGTCCTGTAATGTTTAAACACATGTGGTAAACTCCATGTTTTACATGGAGTAAGTGAATGATATGTTCCCTGATTATAATTTCATAATATTTTGTTACTGTATGATATATCGTTTTTTTATGTTATTGTTGGTGATGTTCTTTTCTATATCATTGTCTGTAGAAGATCATCTATTAAATAATTATTAGTAGTAATATATAATTTCAATTAATTTTGTTCAATAAATAATTTCTTAGGTTGAGGGATGGACATAGTGTCATATTACGTAGAGGAGATATCATAGTGTGAGCTATCAAAATTTATTATGGTAACTATAAATAAAGTGTTTATGCATGATCTTATGTGAAAACAAAACACATCCACTTTCTATGGGTGTTAGGAATGTGAATATAGTTCATAATGATGACCCTGAGGGGTCGAAGAGGATGAATCTAAAGGGTCTCCCTATAGTGTTTTCAAGTATAATTAATTTTTTTGGTTTCTCTATGTTGACATGAAGGTCCTGTGTTTGTGGATGATGAGATCTGATAGAATGTAATAAAGGTATCCATGAGTGATATGGTTTCTTTATTTGTAATTCATGAGTCTTACTGTTTTTAAAAATATAAAGGAGGCATCCATGTGTGATATTGTTCATCCTATGTCATAAAAGAGTTCTTTGGTTGGCACCAATTTGATTCATGAGACCATGAGTGATTTGTGATTTCATTTCAATTCCCTGAGTGATATAGTTTTTTGAGACTATGATGTTTTTTCCATACACGAGTTATATGATTTTCCCCGAGGAGGTCACCATTGACTGATAATGAGTGTGTATATTAATCACTTAATCTTTGATGTTTCCTCCTTTTAATGATAAGGGAAGATTAGATAATTTGTATATGATCATACAATATGTAACACCCCACATAGTGTATTCTAGAATGGGTCTCACTATTTCATTCATTAATTATTCCTCACGACACTTGACGAAGAAGGTGTATTCTTGTAAATTGATGGAAATTTTAGAACATGATAATGTAAAATATTATATTTTCCTATCTATTATGTATTTAATTTTTTGTATAGTGTGATGAAAGAAAATTACTAATCATTATTTAATCATATTTTAATCTCTCCCTCATGATCACACCAATAATTGTTATGTTAATTAATTATGGATTCTGAATATTTCATTGTACAAACACCTGACCAGTGTAAACAATATTGGTTTCGATGTGGGAGATTAGACTGTTATGTATCTTCTTAGGGGAAAAAGTAGCATAATGAGATGGATATGGGTTTTATTTGGAAATTTTTAGAAATATAAGACACTATATGATGCAATGTGAGTTGGGCTAGATGTTAGTGTATTTATTTTCATGTTATTTTTTCTTCTTGTATTATATATTTTGAAATATATTGTATATGATTAATTTCATTCATTTGTATCTTATATTTATAATCTATTATATATGATGCATTTTTTGACTCAAATTTTAATTAAATTTGAAAATGTCTCTTGTTCATTGTTTTATAGGGAACAATCTCCCAATAAATGTGTTAAGCCTCCACTTCTATCCATCATCCACACGACTTCAGTGAGACTTAACAGTGATCATGTAGTGTTGCTCAATATACTATCATTTAGGAGACAGATTTTGGGGAATTTAAATAAAATGTTTATGATATTAATCTAAGAATAAATCATTTTTATGTTAGTTTATATATTTTTAAATTTTTAAAAAGGGGTGTTTTTTCTTTAGTGTCTATTGTTTTCAATGTAAGTGTCATTTTTTGGATATGTAGTGATAAATTACTTCAATGAGACAAAAACATAATTTATCAATATGATATATATTATAAAGGTATTCGTAAACCTAAATTATTAATATAAAAAACAAATAAAAATACATTTAAATATCGGTTGGATTAATGTGATGATTATGAAAAATTTTAAAAACATAATATTATATGTGAAAAATGTTTACAAATTTATATCTTTGTGATTTTGATGCTAGAATTGATATATTGATCACTGTTAAAATGATTTTTAGATCCATGGTGAAAACATGAATTGGTCATTGTCTTTTAATTTGTTAATAGTGGGTGGGTAGAAACCTAGTATTTGGGAATGTTGTTAATGGCCCTATTTACTATTCGCAGAGTACGATAGACTTTTATAGTAGACCATTATGTTGATTTATAATGGAAATAGTCGTTCTAATGGTTTGTTCCTTATATATTTTCCTGGAATTACAATGGATTTGTCTATGCACTCTAGTAACAGGTTAGTGATTGGAATCAATCTATAAGAGGAAGTAATGAGTGAGAATAATATTTCCTAAATAATACTTTTCTATGAAATTATGTGGATCTACCATGAACGTTTATGAATAGAAAATGTGTTGTACATTTTCTGTTATTAATGATTTCATTTTCACTTTATTCATTTATTAAAAGAAACTCAAATTAAAAATATTTTTAGTGGAGTTCATCAGGAACATTAATCATCATGTATAATTTTTAAAGAATATTTCAACATATTTGTAGTGGGAATTCATTTATTAAATATGAAAAAGTAAATTCACTAAAGGATTTTATTTTGATCTTTTAATTCAACATCATAATATTTTGTGATCGTATTGGATTGTTATTGTGATGTAATTCTTGATAAACCATTTATATTTCATTCAAAAGGTCCATTATATTAAATAAATGATCATGAATGATTGATTTAGTATTATAATAAGGTGGTTCATATGTAGCCGATTTACTTGTATCTTTTGATTTAGAATCATTTTTTCAAGTAATTTTATTCAATAAAATTTGAAGTGCCCAGATCAGTGTGAATCACTGAGAGGGGGAGGGGGTGAATCAGTGATCCCTTAAAACTTTTTACTAATTGATTCTTATCAATTAAACCTCTATGGCTGGTTAAAGCCTCGATCCACTCTTCTTGTGTCTCTCAAACTTTCCTCGAATAATGTTGTAAATGTAAAGTCACAGGACACAAGGATTTACAAGGTTCGACACCAAAGGCCTACGTCCTTTCCATGTTGGTTATACTCCCCAACATGGTTTCTCCATTATAATCGGTTAGTATTACAATGGTCGATACAGAGTCCCACTGTATCTCTCCTGAGTCCCACAGGAGGGTCTTTATACTGCATCCCACAGTGTTACCAGAGTCCCACTGGCCTGCTCCAGAATCCCACTGAAGACTTCTTCCACCCTGAGTCTCACAGGGGGATTCTCCTGGCTCCTAGAGTCACACGAGTAGCTCTTCTTCTGTTCAGCTCTTCAAGTATCCTCAGCAGTCTGGGATAAAGACTGCTGACCTTGCTCTGTACCTCTGATCACTTGAGTTGATCAGGTCTTCTCGTCTTGCTCAGGATTTATCTCCTTCTTCTAAGGATGACCTAGCCTCTCTCCAATTACTGAATACTCAGACAATTGATGTCTTTAACTTTAGTCTGGTCCAGTCTCACTGCAATTCAACTTCATGCACTGAATGCATGGCATCACAATATCTTCAAGATCTCCTGGTCTTGGACTCCTCAAATTCACCCAACCAGATTTGGCTTTGATCACGTGTGCATGTGCATGCATGCATGCATGCACTCCCTTTTTCTCCTTGGTGTGATAAACCCACAATGGGTGTAAATACTTTTAGCACACACACCTTCTTCCTTCTTCACACTTTGTTCTTTTTGTTTACACACTCACAAGTGTGTTGTACTTTAGTGTGTGGGTCTCCTCTTTCTTCCTTCTTCTAAGTGTGTTCACTTCACTTAGTGGACACACACTAGGTTCAGCCTCTTTGCTATTTGCACACACTTCTTTCACTTTTGCACACACTTGAGACTTGGCCTATTCTTCTTCTTGTTTTTCACACATACAAAAGGTGTTCTTTTATTTGTTCTTTAATGTGTGCACCCACAAGGCTACGGCCCTTCACTTCTTTAAACAACCAAGGCTATGGCTTATTCATTTCTTACACACACAGAAAGTGTGGTCTTCCACTTCACTTGGCACACACCACTTGGTGTTGTTCTTTGTGCACTCACATGGCCTCGGGTCTTCCTCCTCTTGCTCACACCCGAATACCAACACCTCCACTTCCACGTAGGGTCACAAGCAAGGATCTTCTCCACTGCCTCACCGCGTAAGGTGTGCTTGAGCCGCGGGTCGCGCAAGTACAACACCCGTGCAAGCCCTCTAGTGTTCATGGTGAAACACCGTGGGCTCCAACCGTGGGCGTGCAAGATGTTGCGGCCACGGGTCTTCCTGTCGCGCAAGGAAGGCGCACAGGGGACTCCCTTTCTTCTTTCGTGCAAGGAGTGCACAGAAGGAACTCAGCCGCGCAAGTAGAATGTGCGGGGCTTCTTTCTTCGTGAGGCAGAGAGCACTCACGGGACTTCGGATTTTCAACAAAGGATCAGCAAGCAAGTACGAGGGAAAGGCCTCTGTTTATATAGGCGAGAGATGCCTCTGTCCATCCGCGTGTTGAATCTTGAATCACCGAAGATTTCGGATCATCAAAATCTTTCCAAATTTTTGCGTTTTCTCTTCGGTGCACGTGGGTTCTTCTGTTTTTATTTTCCGTCACATTTATGCATTTTTGAACGCGTACATGCCTCTGTTAATACCTGTCCATGCAGATCAACAACACCAAATGGCCTCGCACCTTTGTTTTCTTCGGCCGAATGTCGAATTCTCCTCTCATTGCATGCAAGCCAATTTTTAGGCATGGATCTGTTCAGTAGGTACAGACGAACTCCATGGAGCCTTCGGCTTCGGAAATGGTGGCCCGGAGCTCGAATTGTGAAGCTCGGAGGACGCCTGGTTCGTAGGCGGCGTCGGGGAGGCCTTCGGCTGAGCTCGAGGAAGGAGACAAGCCGGGAGCCGTCAGATCATGTGTTTAATGAAGTTATACGGCCGGGATTAGATCATCTCCACACCAGATGAGATAAGCGGTCCAGATTTGCGCGCGATGGAACGGATGGCCGAGATTAGATCCCGGGAATTTTTTCGTCGTCCCACATCGAATCGCCTCGCGGAATTTCTGCGGTTTATCACCCAGCTCCTGCTGCAACCCCTCGATTGAACTTCCAACCCTCTCGGTGCCACCCCGCACCGAGTTCTTCTTGCGGGCGCACTCTTGTGCCCCCCCTGCCACTCAGGCGTGCCACTGGCGCCCACTCTGCCTCTCGGGCGCGAGCTATGCGCCCACGCTGCGCGGATTTCACCACCGCGTGGCTCCTGCCGCCTTGGGCTCGCTCCATGGGACCCCCCATGGGCGTGGCGCCTAGACCCACATGTGCCTTGGGGTTGAACCCGTGGCTGGCCCTTGGCTGGCCGTTAATTTTTCTAAGTAAACATGGTGAGACTTTGAAGTCCTTCTCATCAATTCTTTTTAATAATTCCATATTCCTTCCACCTTCTTCATCCTCATGTAATTCCTTACTTAGGAATGGAATCCTCAAGGATTCTTCATTTCTTCTTCATTTCTTCCCTTCTCTTCTTCATTATAATTCCAAAAATCTCCTCAACATATATTCATTACTTTGGTATATCGAATTTTCGAAGGGTCTTCTTCTTCAACCGAACTCTTGAATCACATAAATTCTTCAACGAACATCATTGTTCTAATCAGAGATCAAATTGGAACTTCTTCTAATTCACATGCACTAAGTGATAGTGCATGGACTTCATTAATCCACTTCATCCACTTAGAGATTGTGGATGGATCACTTCATCTCATCATGCATTGTCAATACAATGCATGGTCTTCAAACATTGTTGTGACTTTGTATCATCAGGATACAAGTTCTTTGAACTTAATGACCAGTTCAACAATCATCTGATTTTCATGGAGAATGATTCAACCACTTCTCCTATGTCACTTAGTGAATCTCCTAAGTGAAATGCATCTTAGTACCATGTCCATTCTCCATTCATCACCATCACCATCACAACCTTTGTCATTCACATATTGAAACTCCTTCACATCCATCCATTCATTCCTTGACAACAACATACCTCATTGACAACAAATGAAACACGGTGCACTTCAATCTCCCCCTTTGTACTTTTTGTCAATACACTTCTTTAGAACATATGAATGGGTCAATATGTGTGCCAATATTTTCTCCCCCTTATTGGCAATCAAATGCAAAGGTGTGGTGTGGTTCTCTTCAAAATATCACTTCCTCCCTTTGAAAAGTATTTTCTTGAAAAACACTGAGAGAGGGATGATGTCACATGTTCTCTTTAGAAAAGAACCTTTAGTAAATCAACTCTAAGTCTACTTGGGCTAACCCAGTGTAGAAAACAAGAGTGATGTAACCAAGGTACTCAATGTTGTCCAACATTCACTGTACATGTGAGATCATGCTTCAGGGGTTTGAAATTTTTCAGATATATTAATGAATTGCTAAATCCTTCACATACTTCACCAAACACATCAGAAAGTTCAGGTGCAAAGATAAAGCTCCCCCTCTCATTCATTTTTCTTCAATCAATACTCCCCCTTAATTGTCATGATGAATACAATTAAGAAACAAGGGATGAATGTATGATTGGAATACCTTCACTTTTCTCAAGATAGTATTAATCTACGAATCCCATCTTCTTCAGATTGGCTCCCCCTCAAGGGGTGCACTCCATTCTGTCCAAACCACTCTCCAGATGAGAATGATCATCATCTTCAATTCCCTGAAATGTTAGCACATGTAAATACAAGTGATTAGGGAATAAGATGGAACCTTCTTGGTTCATCAATGTGAACAACAAGGTTGAGATGATTCTCTCAACCGAGATGTCCCATTTTCACCATTCTTCACACTTGCACATTTGATCTTCAATGATGTTTGTGCTGGTGTGGATCTCAATACATATTCATGTTAAATATTCTTCTTCCCTTTTGCCTTAGCAATTGCCAGAACGTCATCTTCAGCTCTTTGCTGATCTTTGGCAAGTTTAAACTGATTTGTCCATATGACTAGTAAGTCACTTGGAAGTGTGACCTCAGTTATGGATATTCCACATGGTTCCTTTGATGCTTTCAAGCTACCTTTCTTAGGCAACTTGTTTTCAACCAATCCCTTATGCTTCATCTAGATTGATTGTCTGTTTGAGTCCAGTCTGCCTCTATTGAATTTCATGCCTTGTTTACAATGATCCATGATATGTCCTTTCTTTCCACAATAGAAGCATGTTTTCTTCTTGGTGGTCCTTCTGGATGAATCACCCTTCTTGGATTTAGAATCCAAGGTCTTCTCTTCCTTTTTCATAATCTTCTTGGGAGCATCTTCAGCTTTCTTCTGCTTACTTCCCAAGGATTCTTTCTGAGCCAGGTTCTGTGATCTTTTCTTCTTTTGAGCTCTGGATACAGTTGGAGATTGACATGTATCTTTTTGACCACTTTTGCAATCATCCCAGATGTTTTCAAGTAATCCAAATCTATTTGTAGTAAACAGATGTCTCTGGACCTTTGGATGCTGCTTCTTTTCCTCTAGCTTGCTCCCCCTTGGCATGGGCTTCCTTTGTGCTTTGAAATTCAGTGGATTGTACCAACAATCATTTGCACAGTGCCCATACTTATTACAACACCAACACTGACCCACAAATCTTGACCTCTTCAGTCCTTCTGATTGATGGGTACTTTTCTTGACTTGCTGTGTTGTTTCAGGAGATCACTCTTTCTTCATCTTCTTCATCCATACTTGATCAATGTTATTCTTCCATCCTGTACTTTTTGTGGAAACACATTTAGAAACATGAGTACATGATGGGATTGATGGTACCTTCCTTTTAGAAGTTGTTGCCCTTTTATTAGAGGATGTATTTATTTTAGAATCATCCTGCTCAATGCATACTTGAGTAGCAACATTTCTCCTTTCAGCTGACTGGGAGGCTTTGGATTTGGGTGATTGCTGATTGTTCAATATCACCTCCAGTTCTAAGCATTTCATATTGAGGGAGTTCTTCTCATCCTCAATAGTTCTTAGCCTTTCTTCCCATTTCTATTCCAGCTGCTTTATATGGTCTTCATGCACCTTATTCATTTCAAGCAATGAGTAGTCAAGCTCTTTCACCCTTTTTACTTTGTCTTCAAGTTGAGCATATTTAACAACCATTGATACTCTGTGTAATTTTTCAAGTGCACGGAAAACATCTTTGACCATTGTCTTAAAGAATTCTTTCTCAGAAAGGCTTCTTTGCAATTCTTCAGCAGTGTCTTCATATCTTTCATTGCAAATAGAAACAGTTTCATCTTTAGCCTTCACCAACTTTCTGAGAGTGTTGGTTATGCCAACACTTTTAGCCAACTGATCTTCCATTGCATTGGATTCTTCTTCTAGCTGTAATTTTTCTTCTTGAAAATCAAGTATGCCTGTAGCTATACACATTGCCACTTCCTTGGGGACTGTCTTCTGAAGATATTCGATTGCACTTTGAAGATCATTCATTATTCCTACTTCATCACAGCTAGGACAGGCTTTCTTAATCTTCTTGGCCTGTTTCTTCTTTCTATTTTTCTGAGTCTTGGCAGATATCTCCATTTGAGGCTGGTCGCTCATTTCCTCAAATCTGAACTTCATAAAGACTCCCTTGGATCTTTTAGAGGCAACCTTCCCTTTGATACCAATTGAAGTGCCCAGATCAGTGTGAATCACTGAGAGGGGGAGGGGGTGAATCAGTGATCCCTTAAAACTTTTTACTAATTGATTCTTATCAATTAAACCTCTATGGCTGGTTAAAGCCTCGATCCACTCTTCTTGTGTCTCTCAACCTTTACTCGAATAATGCTGTAAATGTAAAGGCACATGACACAAGTATTTACAAGGTTCGGCACCAAAGGCCTACGTCCATGCCATGTTGGTTATACGCCCCAACATGTTTTCTCCATTATAATCAGTTAGTATTACAATGGTCAATACAGAGTCCCACTGTATCTCTCCTGAGTCCCACAGGAGGGTCTTTATACTGCGTCCCACAGTGTTACCAGAGTCCCACTGGCCTGCTCCAGAATCCCACTGAAGACTTCTTCCACCCTGAGTCTCACAGGGGGCTTCTCCTGGCTCCTCGAGTCACACGAGTAGCTCTTCTTCTGTTCAGCTCTTCAAGTATCCTCAGCAGTCTGGGATAAAGACTTCTGGCCTTGCTCTGTACCTCTGATCACTTGAGTTGATCAGGTCTTCTCGTCTTGCTCAGGATTTATCTCCTTCTTCTAAGGATGACCTGTCCTCTCTCAAATTACTGAATACTCAAACAATTGATGTCTTTAACTTTAGTCTGGTCCAGTCTCAATGCAATTCAACTTCATGCACTGAATGCATGGCATCACAATATCTTCAAGATCTCCTGGTCTTGGACTCCTCAAATGCACACAACCAGATTTGGCTTTGTTCACGTGTGCATGTGCATACATGCATGCATGCACTCCCTTTTTCTCCTTGGTGTGTTAAACCCACAATGGGTGTAAATACTTTTAGCACACACACCTTCTTCCTTATTCACACTTTGTTCTTTTTGTTTACACACTCACAAGTGTGTTGTACTTTAGTGTGTGGGTCTCCTCTTTATTCCTTCTTCTAAGTGTGTTCGCTTCACTTAGTGGACACACACTAGGTTCGGCCTCTTTGCTCTTTGCACACACTTCTTTCACTTTTTCACACAATTGAGACTTGGCCTATTCTTCTTCTTGTTTTTCACACATACAAAAGTTGTTCTTTTATATGTTCTTTAATGTGTGCACCCACAAGGCTACGGCCCTTCACTTCTTTGCACAACCAAGGATATGGCTTATTCAATTCTCACACACACACAAAGTGTGGTCTTCCACTTCACATGGCACACACCACTTGGTGTTGTTCTTTGTGCACTCACATGGCCTCGGGTCTTCCTCCTCTTGCTCAAACCCGAATACCAACACCTCCACTTCCGCATAGGGTCACAAGAAAGGATCTTCTCCACTGCCTCACCGCGCAAGGTGTGCTTGAGCCGTGGGTCGTGCATGTGCAACACCCGCGCAAGCCCTCTAGTGTTCAAGGTGAAACACCATGGGCTCCAACCGTGGGCGCGCAAGATGCTGCGGCCACGGGTCTTTCTGTCGCGCAAGGAAGGCGCACAGGGGACTCCCTTTCTTCTTTCATGCAAGGAGTGGACAAAAGGAACTCAGCCGTGCATGTAGAATGCGCGGGGATTCTTTCTTCGCGAGGCAGAGAGCACTCAAGAGACTTTGGATTTTCAACAAAGGATCAGCAAGCAAGTACGAGGGCAAGGCCTCTGTTTATATAGGTGAGAGATGCCTCTGTCCATCCGCGTGTTAAATCTTGAATCACCGAAGATTTCGGATCTTCAAAATCTTTCCAAATTTTTGTGCTTTCTCTTCGGTGCACGCGGGCTCTTCTCTTTTTATTTTCCGTCACATTTATGCGTTTTTGAACGCGTGCATGCCTCTGTTAATACCTGTCCATGCAGATCAACAACACCAAATGGCCTCGCACCTTTGGTTGCTTCGGCCGAACTTCGAATTCTCCTCTCATTGCATGCAACCCAATTTTTAGGCATGGATCTGTTCAGTAGGTCCAGACGAACTCAATGGAGCCTTCAGCTTCGGCAATGGTGGCCCCGAGCTCGAATTGTGAAGCTCGGAGGACGCCTGGTTCGTAGGAAGCGTCGGGGAGGCCTTCGGCTGAGCTCGAGAAAGGAGACAAGCCGGGAGCCATCAGATCGTGTGTTTAATGAAGTTCGACGGCCGGGATTAGATCATCTCCGCGCCAGATGAGATAAGCGGTCCAGATCTGCGCGCGATGGAATGGACGGCCGAGATTAGATCCCGGGAATTTTTTCGTCGTCCCAAATCGAATCACCTCGCGGAATTTACGCGGTTTATCACCCATCTCCTGCTGCAACCCCTCGATTGAACTTCCAACCCTCTCGGTGCCACCCCGCACCGAGTTCTTCTTGCGGGCGCGCTCTTGCGCCCACCCCTGCCACTCGGGTGCGCCACTAGCACCCACTCTGCCTCTCGGGCACGCGCTATGCGCCCACGCTGCACGGATTTCACCACCGCGTGGCTCCTGCCGCCTTGGGCTTGCTCCATGGGATCCCCCATGGGCGTGGCGCCTAGGCCCACATGTGCCTTGTGGTTGAACCCGTGGCTGGACCTTGGCTGGCCGTTAATTTTGCTAAGTAAACATGGTGAGACTTTGAAGTCATTCTCATCAATTCTTTTTAAGAATTCCATATTCCTTCCACCTTCTTCATCCTCATGTAATTCCTTAATTAGGAATGGAATCCTCAAGGATTCTTCATTTCTTCTTCATTTCTTCCCTTCTCTTCTTCATTAGGATTCCACAAATCTCCTCAACATATATTCATTACTTTGGTATATCGAATTTTCGAAGGGTGTTCTTCTTCAACCGAACTCTTGAATCACATAAATTCTTCAACGAACTTCATTGATCTAATCAGAGATCAAATTGGAACTTCTTCTAATTCACATGCACTAAGTGATAGTGCATGGACTTTATTAATCCACTTCATCCACATAGAGATTGTGGATGGATCACTTCATCTCATCATGCATTGTCAATACAATGCATGGTCTTCAAACATTGTTGTGACTTTGTATCATCAGGATACAAGTTCTTTGAACTTAAAGACAAGTTCAACAATCGTCTGATTTTCATGGAGAATTTTTCAACCACATCTCCTATGTCACTTAGTGAATCTCCTAAGTGACATGCATCTTAGTACCATGGCCATTCTCCATTCATCACCATCACCATCACAACCTTTGTCATTCACATATTGAAACTCCATGACATCCATCCATTCATTCCTTGACAACAACATACCTCATTGACAACAAATGCAACACAGTGCACTTCAAAATTTTATTAAAGATTACCAACAATAGTGTTAATATTTTAAATAAAAGTTTTGGTAGAAATGAATGGAGATTTTTTGAAACATATAAACATTCAACTAATATGTTATCATTAGGATAAGATGAATAAATAATTTATCCTTTTCAATTTACAAAATTATTTGATCATATGTGTCTTCTATCTTTTGGGAAGTTGAGATAACATTGGTATTGTAATACCCCGACCCTAGTTACCTAGAGTCACTGCATTATTATGTAGCATTGGCATGATCACAAAAGATCAACTCTCGGAAGACCGATTAGTTTAGTAGCCTTGAAAACACTAGATACATTCATAAATGTTACATTACATCATAAAGTGAAAAACTACAATAACATAGTCTCCATAGCCCAAAATCATATCCCCTTCAGACTATCCCTGCAGGTCAGTCATAAATTAATTTGTCACATATTGGGAAAAATAAAACATAGAAAGGGGTGAGCTCAGATGCTCAGTAAGGATAAATATATAGTGGAATAATTCATAAATAAACATAAACATTTAAGTAAATGTATAACTTAAACAAAAGCTTTTTAAACATTAACTTAGACATAATATGGAAAAAAGTAAAATGAAATAATTCCATTTACTTATTCACATGGATATTCTACTAGTTGAATAATCACATGCAATATCAATAACCACCTTCATAATGATGGAATTCATAATGCCTGACTATCATAACCACGTAACCAAGGCCTCGTTCCAAGACTAAAAATATGATTTTGTCAAGGCCTCGTGGCAAGAAACTAGTTTGTCTCATGAGACCTACCGATGCATCGAGGAGCTATAGCGGGCTCCACCTATTACTTATTCAGTCTAATGTATTCTTCATATGAAGAGGTTTAAACATATCATAAACCACAACATAATAGTATCACATAAAACATGCATAAAGGAAACATAACATTTCCACATTTCAATCACAAGATATCAATAAAACACATTAAAAAACATTATCAAAACATAATATGCCTCAATGAAAGGAGATTGAGACGAAGTCCCTTACCTCATGTCTGACATGCCTCGATTGTTCTTTTACCTCATGAATAATAAACTAGAGTTAATTTATAAATGATTAAGAACCTTTTTCAAGTTCATTGTTCCTTTTATATCACTTATTACCATGTTATGAACATTAAGTAATTATTTATGTTAATAACGGTCATTTTTTCGATCATTGGTACTTGTGTCAAAAAATAAACTTCTTATAATTACAAGCTGTCCATGTGGTAAAATATCCATTATATCCAGAATTATATTCATGATGTACATATCATATATATCATATATATATAGTATATAGAAGCATTTATAATATTACATAACATTTAGAGGTATGAAATGAAACACAACGTTCATGGAGACGGTAAGCCGTACGTACGCATGAACGCTACATTCATTTATATTTCGAATTTAATGGAATGAAACCATAATTATATAAAGGTATATTATAATTCCTGTATAATATCATATATAAAATCATAAACTCCATCCTTTATACATCCAAAATATGACATTAACAAATCAAATCACTTTGAGGGGGCGGTAGTCCGCACTTCCTAAAATGAAGATATCGCGTTTACCCATAATGGAAACCATAAATGTATGACATAAATTAAAAATACAGAATAATAATGAAAACATAAAAATAATATATATCATATATAAATGGAGTGACATCTTAATGGCCACCATGAAATTTGTTAAAAAAAGATTGAACAATCATCGTTTCGTGATGAAGTAATTCGCCAACCATAGAAACAGTATGTTATTTAACCATTAGATGGAGGTGTGTGTAATTTTAAATATAATAATTCTCACAAAAACATCATATTTTATTTAAGATTCTATTTTGGTGACAAAAGAAAGGAATAAAAATTGTTTAAGTGGTTGGAGAAGCAAAATAAAAAAAGAACATAAGTGAAGACAATACCTTAAAATCGGGTAACTCTTTTTGATTTGAGCCAAAGGCTTCCTTGGGAAGACTTCTGCCAAAAGTGAGGCTTATATGAGTAAGAGAGTAAAGTTGAGAGAGTATTTGGGCAGAGGTTGGCCGAGCCAAATGTATTGAAGGTGTGAATAAGGTGGTAGAGGTGGGGGCCATTTATAAGAGGAGAGGAGGGGCACTCTTGGAAAGTCATGAAATGTTACATTATTATGAAGAGATTTTCGGATTCCAAAGGTCCCAAAATTATATATTTCTAGGATAAGGTGATAAGGGTTATAAATATACTCATACAATAGTCTTTAGACAAGTGTAAGTCTTATATTTTACCTTATCATTTCATTTTATTTAAATTTTCCATTAATGATGTAATCGGTTCATCATCATGATGTCATAAATAAATTTATTTATTTAATGCCTAAAAATTATAAATAAAATTACCATGATGTAGGAAATAATTTTATCTTTCCAATTAATAGTTATAGTCGAAATGATAACTTATATAACCCCATGTAATAATTGTTTTATTAAAACAACACATGTTTGTGAGAATTTTATTTTTACATTAAATAAAAAGTTATTAATGTCATTTTCTTACCCAAGTGGCTCCATGGGGTCCCCTAGTTGACCCATGGATTGTCGTGGTTGGGTATGACTTATACAATAAGGTCAGGACACGTGTAAAGGTAATTTCATATTAATATAACATTATATTTACCTTAAATTACACTAATTACCTTTAATCGCGATTAATAAAACATTAAAGTTACTATTCACAAAAAAATTATTTTATTCTCATGGAACAAAATTTTACATACTAATGACAACCATGTATGTCATATTTCTGAAATTCAATTCACAGAAGTGGTAATGTTTCATTTAGAAGAAAAATTAGTTTTTTAACTACCACTTAGTGGTTTCACTATTCATAAAAAATTGATGTTTCTCAGAACAATAAAATAAATCCACCCTAAGCTATAATTGATATTCCAAATTAAAAAATGATGTCTATTTTAAAAAATTCAAAACATATATGTTTCATTAATTAATTTTATAATTAATTTCCGTTGTCAAAACAAATAGTGTGTTTTTAAGAAACAATATCAATCAAAAGATTGACAATTGTTTATGTCCAATTTCAAAGTGAAATTAATAATAATGATCACCATTGGATAAAATGGTAAAATTATATTCTAATTATACTTTAAAACCACACAATAGTATAATTTATCACTATAAATTTTTTTGATTAAAAATGTTGTTTTTATGTATTTTTCACTATTCATCAAAAATTGGAAGTTCTCAGAAAAATACCAAAACTTCAACATAGGCTAATTTTGATATTCTGAATCCCAAAATGAAGTACATTCTGAAATATAAAATTTATATAATTTCAAAAAGTGGGTATTAATATTCATAATGGTTGCTTTGATTGGTCGCGGTGTGTTAGAACTCGATATTGCGTACAACACACGCTGCTCTATTATTCAAAAAGAAGCGTACCATTGAAGCTTGGGGTTTTACATTCAACCCTCCTTCAATAAATTGCATCCTCGCAATTTGAAATTTTTCTTCTAAAATAAAATGGATTAAATAAAAAATTCCTTTGTGGAAAACCGACATCGGAAATAAGGTTAATAAAATTTAACCTCAATAAGAGGGAAAGGGAAATGAAAAAGTCACCACCAAATTATGATCTCGATTAGGACAAAATTGGTGGCAATTAGAGACATATAAGTGGATGAAAATTGTAAATATTTTTTGGGATTGATTGAGGTAATCAATCACAAAGAAGTGTAAAATTGAGGGCCTCAAAGCCATTAATCTACGTTGATTTAAAATATCATCAGTTCAACAAAACATAAGGTATTAGGATAACACATTTTTTGTTTTAATGTCCCATTTATAAAGTTTAATAATTAATTTATTCATAGAATAATATATATATATATATATATACATGACAAGAAGAGTTTCAACCTTCAACTAATTTCTACCACAAACTCATCTTTCCCTCAAAAAGATAATAGAACACAAAAATATTATATTTATTCTAATCGTACTAGGTTTTAAATATTAACACATACCATTTAGATTAGGAAAACTATTTTATAATATCCAAGGACTTCCTGTAGGCTAGTGGAAGGTAATAAAGGCATGTCGCGCTATTGTTGTGGGTTCGATTCCTGCAGCTTTGTCTGACACAATGGGTTGTCCCCCAACATGCAGGTTGTCCTTTTCCTAAAACTATAGTATTATAATATTCCAAAAATAATCTTCAGAAATGTTTTAACCTTAAACAATACTATCCAAAGATCAACTTTATCCATTCCAACCTTTATAGTTATCTAAAATACCTCTGTCCATACATTCTCTAAAAGGTATCTAAATTTGAAAATCAATTGTAACATCATATTCCCAAAACAAACTAAAGTTTCTCTTATTGTCACATACTAAAAATATGATTAACTTCATCATATTGAAACCTTAATGAAAAAAACAAGTACTACATTACAATACTTATATATATCACATTATTCTTATAACCAGAATACAATCCTTGATTCCAAAAGCACCAATACATTAATTATTCCAATTCAATTGTAGTAAAAACAAAAGATTGGCCTTGATCCCTTGGCATTTTATGAGGTAAGTTTCCCTAATGCTTATAACATTCATTTTCATAATTCCCCGTTTCACTACAATTGTAGTATTCAACATTGATAGCCTCTATCATTCCCTTGCAATCACGAGCCTGGTGACCTTTTTGTCCACATTTATAACAAACTCCCATTCCTTTTAGGCAAGTACAGGGGTGATTCTTCCCAAAATTATCACATAATGGAAAATCCTTCTTTCCCTTTTTCACTTTATCTATCTCTTGTTCCACCATTATCTTCTTCTCTTTCTTTACTTTATTGTCATAAGATTTACATGATTCCTTTTCTTTCATGATAGAACATGAGACTATATCTTCGTACACTGAGAAAGATTTTGATATTAAAGCTCGACAGAGAAATGGTTTAAACCCATCAATGAAACGATCAATCTTACTTCTTGGGTTACGTATATAATCTACAGCATGCCTCGTTATCCTTGTAAATTTAGAATCATTTTTTGCAACATTCTCATCCTCCTTTTGCCTCAGGCTCAGAAATTGATTTTCCATATCTGCTCGATGGTCATGAGGAAATTATTTTTCTATGAAAATCTCTTTGAACTCTCTATATTCCATTCATGATACTTTATCATCTTACATTGTATTTTGAATCAATATCTACCATTGATCAGAATCTCTAGTGAGGCGGTAAACTTCCATGGTAACTTTTTCCCTTTCACTACTCCCCAAGGCATGGAATATTTTATCTAAGGAATTTATCCATTGCTCATTTACTAATGGATTTGTACAACCATTGAATGTTGGTGGTTGTTGCCTAATGAAGCAGTATAACATTGATCCTCTAAGTTGCAGATCAGGGTGCTCCATACGAGTAAGGTTGTTATTCATAACCCGAGTGAGTTGTCCCAGTGTGATGATAAGTTGATCAGCACCATTTTTATCACTAGCTCCACAATAATTATCTTGAGTTACAGGGAAATCCCTACATGGAGTGAGTGCATTGATATGGTTTCCATTCCTTCCACTAGGAACCATTTCTAAACAATTTCATAAACTAGATTATTTTATGAATTAAAATACATAATAACAAACTTGAAAAACAATTAACATAAATTTCACTATTTATGGATATAATCCATAATCATAAAAATGTTTTCATTGAGGAAGTATAAACTCATAAACACTTCATAATGGTTTGTAAATAAAATGATAATTATCCTAATCATATCCCCTAGGAGTGTCATAACCAAGAGTGCAGCAAGGACCGTTGTCTTGCACCAGTTCCCATTCGAGTCTAGCTCAAAGTTGTGTTTTTGGTTTTTACCACTAGGTACATCTGTTCTAGAGTCACATCTGCCTGCTCGTATCTAGATAGGGATGTATTGCTTGGAAAACATACAAAAATTTCTATAATACCAAAATTCTAGGACGTTCTTCTATACTAACCCTCATTGTCTATCTTAGGGATATGTTCTCTAATCATAGTTTATCTAAATATAGCTTCCAAGGTTGGTACTAAACTTCCTCTGATACCAACTATAATGCCCCGACCCCAGTTACCTAGAGTAAGTGCATTATTACGTAACATTGGCTTGATCAAAAAATTTCATGTCTCGAAAGGCCGATTAGTTTAGTATCCTTAGAAACACTAAATACATTCATAAATGGTACATTACATCATAATGTGAAAAACTACTATAACATTGCCTCCATAGTTCACACTCATATCCCCTTCAGACTATTCCGGCAGGTCAGTCATATAATATTTCTTCTTATCCTGGGAAAAATAAAACATAGAAAGGGGTGAGCTTAGATGCTCAGTAAGGAAAACAATATAGTGAAAACTTTAATAAATAATCATAAACATTTAAGGCAATGTATAACTAAAACAAAATCCTTTGAAACATGAAATTCATCATAATATGGAAAAAGTAAAATGAAATAATTCAATTTATTTATTCACATGGATATTCTACTAGTTGAATAATCACATTCAATATCAATAACCACTTTCATAATGATGAAATGCATAATGCCAGACTATCATAACCACGTATCCAAGGCCTTGTTCCAAGAATAAAAAAATATTTTGTCACGGCCTCGTGCCAAGATAGTATTTTTACTCATGAGACCTACCGATGCATCGAGGAGCTATAGCGGGCTCCACCTGTAACTTATTATGTCCAATGCATTCCTCATATGAACAGGTTTAAACATATCATAAACCATAACATAATCGTATCAAATAAAATATGCATAAAGGAAACATAACATTTCCACATTTCAATCACATGATATCAATACAGCACATTAAAAAACATTATCAAAACCATTTTCAATACCAAAATAAATGAAATGTAAAACATGGTATTTATTTTTCATTTAAAAAAAGTTATGGCTTGTAGAGGAAACCAAAACTCAAATAATGGTCACAACGATGGAGAAGTCGTTGTCGCCGCATACGTAAGACAAAAAATTCCATTTGTCGTTTAGTAAAAACGATTCGTATAAAAATATTCCTTCTGAATAAAAGTAAAATTAAAAGGGGTTTATACACTGTATAAAGGAAATTTGTGTATAAAACAAAATATGCTCCAATGAAAGGAGATTAAGACGAAGTCCCTTACCTCATGACTGACATGACTCGATCATTCTTTAACCTCATGAATAATAAACTAGAGAAAATTTATACTTGCCTAAGAACCTTTTTCAAGTTCATTATTCCTTTTATATCAATTATTACAATGTTATGAACACTATGTAATTATTTATGTTAATAACAGTCATTTTTTCGATCATTGGAACATGAGTCAAAAATAAACTTCTTATAATTACAAGTTGTCCATGTGGTAAAATATCCATTATATACAGAAATATATTCATGATATAGATATCATATATATCATATATATCCAGTATATACAAGAATTTATAATATTACATAACATTTAGAGGTAAGAAATGAAATGCACAATTCATGAAGACGGTAATCCGTACGTACGCATGAACGCTACTTTAGATTATATTTAATATTTAATGGAATGACACCATAATTATATAATGGTATATTATAATTCCAGTATAATATCATATAGAACATCATAAACTCCATCCTTTATATTTCCCACATATGGCATTAACGAATCAAATCACTTTGAGGGGGCGGTAGTCCGCACTTCCTAAAATGAAGATATCTCGTTTACCCATAATGGAAACAATAAAGGTATGAGATAAATGAAAAATACAGAATAATAATGAAAACATAAAAATAATATATATCATATATAAATAGATTTAAATCTTAATGGCCACCCTGAAAGGTGTTAAAAGAAGATTGAACAATCATCTTTTCGTGAGGCAGTAATTCGCCAACCACAGAAAAAGTATATTCTTTAACCATTAGACATAGGTGTGTGTAATTTTAAATCAAATAATTCTCATAAAAACATCCCAGTATATTTATGATACCGGTGTTGTTACAAAATAAAATAATAAAAATATTTTAAGGAGTTGTAGAAGCAAAATAAAACAAAAGAACATAAGAGAAGACATTACCTTAAAATTGGGTAACTCTTTGGGATTTGAGCCAAAGGATTCCTTGGGATGAATTCTTCCCAAATTGAGGCTTCTAGGAGTTAGATAGGGAAGTTTTGAGATTATTTTGGAATATTTTTAATGATCCAAATGGCTTGAAGTTGTGAATATGGTTGTAGAGGTGGGGGCCTTTTATAATAGGAGAGGAGGGGCACTCTTGGAATGTCATGAAATGTTACATTATTATGAAGTACATTGTTGATTACAAAGGTCCCACAATTATATATTTCTAGGATAATGTGATAAGGGTTCGAAATATACTCATCCAATATTTTTTAGACAAGTGTAATTCTTTTATTTTACCTTATCGTTTCATTTTATTTAAATAGTTTATTAATGAGTTAATCACTTCATCATTATGGTGTCATAAATAATTTTATTTATTTAATGCCAAAAATTTATAAAAACAATTACCATGATGTAGGAAATATTTTTTATATTTCCAATTAATATTTATAGTCAAAAAGTTAACTTATATAACCCCATGTAATAATTTTATTAGTAAAACAACAAATGTTTGTGACAATTTTATTTTTACTTTAAATAAAAAGTTTTTAATGTCATTTTCTTACCCAAGTGGCTCCATGGGGTCCCCAAGTTGACCCATGGATTTCATTGGTCGTCCATGACTCATCCAATAAGGGTAGGACAAGTGTAAAGGTAATATCATATTATTATAACATTATATTTACCTTAAACTACACTAATTACCTTTAATCATGATTAATAAAACATAAAAGTTACTATTCACCAAAAATTATTTTAATCTCATTGAACCAAAATTTACTTAATAATGATAGGCATGTATGTAGAATTTTTTAAATTCAATTCACAGAAGCGGTAAAGTTTCATTTAAACAAAAAATAAATTTTTTAACTACCAGTTAGTGGCTTCGCTATTCATAAAAAATTGATGTTTCTTAGAACAATACCAAAAATCCACCCTAAGCTATAATTGATTTTCCAAATTCAAAAATGATTTCTAGTTTACAAAATTAGAAACATATAAGTGGCATTAATTAATTTTATAATTAATTCATGTTGTCAAAACAAATAGCATGTTTTTAAGAAACAATATTAATCAAAAGATTTACAATTGTTTATGTCCAATTTCAAATTGAAATTAATTATAATGACCACCCTTGGATAAAATGTTAAAATTATGTTCTTATTATACTTTAAAACCACTCAATAGTATATTTTATCACTATAAATTATTTTGGTTAAAAATGTTGTTTTTAAGTATTTTTCACTAGTCATCGAAAATTTGAAGTTCTCGGAAAAATACCAAAAATTAAACATAGGCTAATTTGGATATTCCGAATCTAAAAATGATGTCCATTATGAAATATAAAATTTCTATACGTTCAAAAAGTGGGTATTACTATTCATAATAGCTACTTTTATTGGTCGCAGTGTGTTAGAACACGATGTTGCGTACAATACACGCTGCTCTATTAATTCAAAGAGAAGTGTACCATGGATGCTTGGGGTGTTACAGGTATCCTTCAATGTTATTGATATTGGAATTATGGATAGTACTATGAACACTATAAACGTTTTCTGAGTGATCCCATCTAAGAGTTTTTATCATATATTAATGATTTCATAATTTATATTTTATGTCAGAGATCTAGACGACTTTTTGTGAGTTGGAACAACCCATTGGTTTGATGTGAGATAGTTCTGAAATATAATAATTTTATCCTACAAATTGTTGACAACATAAGATTGATAACATATATAAATATCATAGTAATGTTTTGAATTAGAACATATGATCCCCATCAGTGTATGTTGATAATTAAAGGGAACAATAGAGTATAAAATATATGATAAGAATCATTAACATCTTCTCCTAAATATTCTTATTTGAATTAATACATTTAAAGGGAGAGAGTATGAAACATATCTAACATTTATGTGAGAATGACATGTATTAGACACAAAATTATCATTATTTTTTTCCAATGGATTCATTGGTGCCAAAATTTATTGAATTTAAATTTTATAATATTTTTATTAACATTATAAAAAAATATTATATAATATATAAAAATAATAAATTTGTATAGACAAGACACCCTATATGAAAAAATATATATTTCAAACCATGCCTCCAATTATAAATATTTCAGTATAGTGTTTTATAGGGGAATGATGCATCAATTAGTGGTGAACTTATTAATTATGAATATCCATTCAAATAAATAATCCCTTTTTTCCTATGAATAATAGTTCTTCCATCTTCTTAGTTCATTTTTGACATGATTAATGGAGTATTTTAAAATGATAGTTGGTGGTGAATGTAGGGAATGAGGACAAAACAATAATTTAGTTTTTTAGAACATAATAAATAATTTTCTAATATTACAAATAATGTTTATAAAAATTTATATTATATAATTAATTTATGTGAATATTTTATATTTTTCATTTATTTTTATTCTTATTCTTATGTGTTGAATCAATTTATGAAGTTAGTTTATCAAAATGGCCACCATCTGTACAGACTTTTTGTGTGGTAGTTTTTAGTGAAATGCATCCCGATTCATACTAGTCTTGTATGAGGGATAACCCACAAAACTATTTGGTTAATGATGTCCATTGATATGGTGAATATTGAATATATATATATATATATGAATTCAGCCCCATGAAAACATTTTCTTTATCCATGTTTTTGTAGACCATCAGTTACATTATGAGTAATTTATAATATCAATGGGAGGGTAGTGACTAGGTTAATGGTGAGTAAAAATAGTGTGGTTGTGTAATAATAAGTTATATATTAGTAGATAGGTTTCCTTAAAATAATAATATTTTTTTATATTTTTTATTTAAATCATTTTATTTTATTATATTTATTTCATTTTAGATTATTGATATATTTTTAATAGTTTTAAAATATATTTTTTGGGAGGAGGAGACGATGATAATATGTTCATATTTTAATGATATTATAAATCATTACATATTAAAAAATATATAAATATATGTCAAATAGGAAAAAAACATTAGGTTATTGGAATTTTCTTTGGGGTATACATAATGATTGTATGGTATCTATTTTCTAGAGTGAGTCTAGAAATGAATTTTTGTTAGTTGTATGGATTTTTATAGATATTAATGAGTTAGTGTGTCAATATCAATTATTATAGGGAAAACTAGGGGTATTAGGTGATTTTAGTGTTAGTGTGTGAGCAAGAAAATCACAGGTTTTTGCAACAAGTCACCACATAGTATTTTTTTAGGTCGAACTACCAATGTAGGTCAGGTCCCAATCTAGTATGATTGTAGATCGTGTTAATAACCATATGCCACAAATCTAGAATATTCTGTATGGTATGAAAAAACCATATCACATTGTATTATAAATTTTGTAAATGTTTTCACCATACCAAATAGTTCTAGTGTCCATTTTGGGTAAATTTATATTCAATTTTACTATTTCTCCCCATAGATCTTGATTGTAATTTTAAATATATTTTAAAATAATTTTAATATATGTATTTCTAATTTTAAATATTTTTACATTCAAATTTATGGTGACTAAAAATTAATAAATTCAGTTAATATGTTTTTTATTTTCTTGTGCTCAACAAAATTATATCTTAAATTATGTCAATTGGATCACATAAGGTTGTGTTTTTTACTAAAACAGTATTTTCGTTACCTAATCACTAATGTTCTGTCAATAAATTATTTAAATATTTACTTTATTTGAGTATATCCATGATGAACCTAGGATCAATATTATGTATATAATCATTTTTATCAATCATTTTCTTATCACGATCCAGGGATTTAATGGAATTATAACCTATGATGAAAATTCGTCAAACCATTACTGATTCTATAGGATATGAATTTTTTAATGACTATATTAAGAAATGGATTCATTATTTTAAAATTTTTAGATATATTTTGTTGTATTCTAAAATCATGAAATGATTTCATTCTCGCAGTTCTTCATATTTGATTCAATAGATGGAAAATGCGTCATTGAGTGTCGTTAGTGTCAAGTGGAAGTTATGCAATAGTCCTTTACATATATTGATAGGACTGCCATTATGATAACCAAATAACCTAGATGTTTTTATTGATAATTATACTTATTAACTGTGGGATATTACTTAATTATTGTGACATTATGAGATTGTGAATCTGATAATGGGAAAACCTAGTGTTTACATAAGTAGAAGACATATAGACACATGATGAAATTATCTATAAGGAGAACATGTTAGTAATGGGATATCATCTAACCTTGGGTTGGAAAGTATTTAAGTTCATTATACATGTTTATTTCAAATGATAATTATTTTATAAATGTTTTGATGTATGTCACCACTTATTTTATATTATTTCAATGATAATTTTTCATTAATAACCTTACTTGAGTTTGTAACAATGTAACCAAAACACTATAATGTGATTTGTGGTTGTTATAAAAATGATATAATACCTTAAAATGTTTGGTACATCGAAACTGTTACACATGAATATGGTTTTCATCGATTAGTCTAGAAGTATTGATTTTAATACCCATTTCACTAGTGTATCTCGTTGATGTTTTGGTAAATTTTAGGGGGTTTCTAATACTTATATTATAGTTAATTTATATAACATGGAATGGGTTATTTGAACTACACCATCTACTACGTCCGAAACATCCGTAACTCATAGCAGAAATACAATACCATTTGTATAATAGTGAAGTTAGTTGAGGGACTATTTTTTTTATATACCTTTATTTGACTTATTAATTTGTTAGTGATATTTGGATGAACATGGATAAGGTTTTCTGGGATTATTTAGATTTATGTATAATTTTTTTTTCTTTTGAGGATGTTTAAGATTTAAATATAACAAATAAAGATGCATTAATGATTTTATTTTTATAATTATACATTGAAGCTAAAATAATGACATGATAGACCAATCAATATCATGGTTTTAGAATTGAAAGGCACATCATTGAGGATATCAACTGTCACGAAGAAACCCTGAGTTGACACTGAACTGGTAACCCGAGCCGGTCCGCAACATGTCCTGAGGGGCGTTCCCATTCCCCACAGGCTGATAACTAGTGTCGGGCATCAAAGTACACATAAGGGAATGATTTAAGCCCACGAGATAAAACCATGACTTGAAAAAAATAAAAAAATATAGAATGAAGAAAAATATCAACTGAAACTTAAATAAACAAAGAACCGATCCAGATACAAAGTATCACTAAAAAGAAAAAAACTGGAATCAAGACCCTGCTATAACGATCTCATTGTGACCCCTTGGTCACCTCTAACCAAAAGCCCAAAACTGCTCCCACATGAGTAGCCACTATGAAAAATCCAGAACAACAGCTGAACCTGAACCTGAAATGGTAAAGGATAGGCATGAGAACAAAAATTCTCAGTAGGGATGCCAAAAGAAAAACCACTGAATCCACGTGTTGTCAGGTGACACATGTTTGGAAATAAAATTATAAAAATAATGTTTTTCCATTTAAAAAAAATAACACATATTTACCACTATGAGAACTAACCCCCCCATATATTATTTCAAAAACATTTTACCATTTTATAAACCAAACCAAACATGTAATATTAGAGCTGTGAAAAAGGGAGACAGGTAAACAATACAAGCTGCAAATAGACTAGTGTAGTAGAAAATAAATAAACAATATAATCTAAATATAAACCAATGTAGGAGAAAATAAACAAGAAATACGAGCTATATATAAACTAATGTAGCAGAAAATAAAAAAGCAATACAAGCTGTATATAAACCAATGTATCAAAAAATAAACAAGAAATACAAGCCGTATATAAACCAATGTATCAAAAAATAAACAGGCAATACAAGATGTAGCCATGGGCGATCCTGAACATCCCTAGACAACCCATGTACGCACTCAGTTCGGAACCACCTACCGGCATAAGGTGAAGCCCCAGAGACTATAACCCACGTATCGCCCTCGCGACAAAATCAGCCTCAAATCCCACTTGGCCTCTCTATCTACCAGGGGGAACCAACCCGTCTAATCGGGGCTGGTAAGAAACCTTCACTTGATAATCTATAAGACGCCCAGGAAACCATGGTGGTTATAGTAATATTGTGTAAGTAGGAGGCCCTCGCACGCATGAATCATCTCACATTACTTGCCTACCCCTAACACGGATGTTTCCTTTACATTCAACTATAAAAGGTTACACTATATAGGACCACCCCATATACACATTCAGTTATTTCACATTCAACAAAGTTCCAAACAGGCTGCTATAACATATAAACTTTAAAAAAATTTAGAAAACATTTAGGATTTCAAATTTATCACACACATTTATTCAAAATATCGTGAAAACACCACTCCTACATTTACAAAACCAAATGATCCCTTTAGTTTAAAACACACATTCAAACACTTCACATTTATCAAACATTCTTTTACCCTTTTCCGACCCACACCAAAACATGTTTTAAACTTAATGGTCAATCCTTAAAGAACACATTATAAACAATGATTTCCAAAATAATTAAAGAAACACTTTAAAAAACCACTTTTAAAATACTCTTTATAAACCACTCAGGGGGACCACATTTATTTGAAAACTAATATCTATTTAAAAGACAAAACTGCCAAAAAAACACCAATTACCTTAAAACCATAACTAGCCACTTACTTTAATTATAGAACATAAAACAATCCAAAAAATAAATAAAACCCTTTCCAACACATTTTAACATATTTAGGATGCTATACCAATATCAAACCACACACACCCAAAATCCTATTTTGAAATCAAACGCACTCCAAGAAAACATTTTAAAGCCCTGCCCCAAAAATCACCACATACCCACATTATTTTAAAAGAATACCAAATAAAAAAATTGAATCCATTAAACCCTTATAAAGGTGTATTAACACAATAACTAAGCCGTAACACAACCAAACCAAGATCATTAATAAAAATATGGTTGCAACATAATAATGGTGATATATTTTCAAAGGGAATAATTCCTTCTTAAATAAATATAAGAGATTCATGCAAGCTTTCTAGGTATCATAAAACTAAGAAATTTACACTAAAACTCATTTAAAACAAATTTTAACAAATAAAATAAATTACAAATTGCTATTATAATATAAACAAGGGTTTCATAGAGTTGTGACACTAGTTTATATATTTATTTAAAATGTAAAGGGTAAAAGGAAAGTATATTAAAAAGAAAAACATGGAAACACCTACTGAAGGCTGATGCGATTGGAATGAATCTGCAACGGGGAAGGAGAACGATGCCCCATGGACAAAACACACACCCAAAAACCAAATCAAACCTTACATTTAGGGTTTTTTCAACAACAAACCCCACATGAAAACCCTAAAAATTAAGTGAGGAGAGATGAATATGGAGAGGAGACATACAGGATTGAACCGTAGGAGGGAGGAGCATCCAACGGAAGAATATCCGGAGGGGAGGAGGGCATGTGTGAAGAAGGGTAAGAGGAAGATGGGTGCGTGAGGGTTGGGGTAAAGAAGGGGTGCGGGGGAGATAGATTAAAAAAATGAAATGATTTAATTGGGATAGAGGGTGTGCGTGAGGGGATATGGGGATAGAGGGCGTGAGTGTGAGGGGGTAACAGAAAAGTAGGGGTGGTGTGGAAGATAAAAAAGATGAATTAATGGAATAGGGGGTTTGAGTGGTGTGAGTGGAGAGAGGTATATAAGGAATAAAATAAAATAAATAATAATAATAATAAAGTAGTAAGAGAGTGTGGGGAGGCATGATGGAATAAGGGGATATGGGTGATTGGAGAGAGGGAATAATAAAAAAAGAGATGAATTAATGTAGAGAGAGGGGTGAGGAATTGAAGAGGTGGGATTGGAGAGATGAATACAAAAAAAGATATTAAATGGGATATATGGCTGATTGGAGAGAGGAATAAAAAAACAAGGGATTAAGTGGGAGGGTGAGGGTGAGGTGTGTGGGAAAAAAGATGGATTAAAACCTCTTAAAAAATGAAACAAAATTAACAACAATAAAAAATATGAAATTGTTAATAATAATAATGATAATCATAAATTTATTAATTTTTTTAATAATAACAAAATTAATAACAACCAAATAATAATTATATTTATAACAATTTATTGATTATAAGATAATTAATAATTTTAATTTAAAAAATATTTTTATATACTCAGTATTGTTATTATAATTATATCTTAAACATTTAATTTATTTCATTTTCATAATGTTTTATTATTTTATGTAATGGGTAACTGCAAGGGTATCCGGGTCGACTACATGGTGGGCCTAAAGCCCAATGAACTCGGCCATGCCCCTGACTAGCCCTCTGGCAGATAGTAGACCCCAACACCACGAGTAGATAATAGCCCCCCACCTCAAACTGGACCAGATAACACATTGTAGGAACTGTCCCCATCCTGGCGAGGATTTAATATGACTCCCCCTCAACTTGATCCCGTGAGCATAGGCTTAAAGGCCAACTCGGAAATGTTACGAGTACCATTGGGACAATAGCTCAGTGGTACTCGTAACATTTTCCATTTGGACTTTAAGCATGTGGTCACGGGTTCAAGTTGCGGGGGAGGCGTTTTAAATCCTCTCCAGGCATGGGACACTTCCTGACACGTGTTATATGGGCCTGTCTAAGGTGGGGGCCTATTATCTTCCCGTGGGGTGGGGGTCTGCTATCTGCCAGAGGGATGGGATCGGGCGTGGCCCAGTTCATTGGGCTTTAGGCCCACCGGGTTCGTTACATAAACAATTCATGGTTGAGTGAATGATAGTTTACACATTTTGAGTGCAACGACCCAAACATTAGAATAATAATTGTTTCCTAAATTTGTGTGTTATTTTATTTTATACTCAACAAAACTATATATTTTATTTATTAAGTGAGTAATTAAAATGAGACCATTGCGTTTTTAATGTTATATTATTTTTGTTCAATATGACCGTTGGAAACTATACTCTTAACATTATGATTATTATTTTTATAAATAAAAATAATCATGGTTAATTAATAAAGGAATAGGAGTCGATGGCCTCATCTAGTAGACTCGGGCCATATAAAGCCCATATTTCAAAGCATGGTAAGGATCTAGCATCACTGGTCTTTGCTCATGACCAAGGCAAAGCTGAACTCCAACACGTTAATCTTGAACAGAATCACTTATAAGAGAAGTTCAAGTTGATAGAAATCACCACTCAGGAAATGTTGTTTGAGCCACCCAAAGATTCTATAACCATTGCACTCCTTACTCTTAGGTCATATAGAGGCGTTGTAAGGGGTTATGTAATGAGGCCTTAATAACATTTTTGTAATTCCTTGGTATAAATAATATTTTTATTTCATCATTCTTGCTTTAATAATAGCTATTCTTAAGAAAGAAAATTTTAAATTAAAACAAATATTATAAATTTATTTTAAAATTACATGTAGTAATTTTCCAAGATTCCTCATACATATATAATTATAATGATAAAATATACATCATTTTTTGAATTTCTAATGACAAAATTAAAATAGATTGGATTTTTTGATTTTTTCTAAGAAGATTCAATTTGATGAATAGTGTTTTATGAATACTGTTTTTTCATGAATAGTAAAAAAATATTTTATTATGAAATAAGATTTTTGTGAAATGATTTTAAAAATTCGGACATTCATGGTTGTAATTAGGGTGAAAATTTGGTTCAATAAGATCAAAATAATTTTTTGGGTGAATAGTAACTTTACACTTTGGAATGGTAATTTTACCCTTATGAACAGTAATTTTACCAATGGAATTGTAACATCACCTAAGGAGGTATAAATATGATTTGGTTATTTTATGTGGTAATGTCATATAATTATATCATAGTATAAGAATATAAATGTTTTAGAAATTATTAGTCAAGTATTAGTATTTTATTTATTTCATATAATTTATAATGAAATTAATTTTTATATAATTGGTTTCACTTTTGTATTCTACACGTCGAAAAAAGTTTAGAGTGATTTTTTGGGATTTTTCTGAAACAATTGAATTTTCAAAGAATAGTCAAAATACAGTTTTGAGTTTTGATGTGTTTAATGACATAATTAATGGGGTAATCATGATATAATAATTCTGGTAGACTTTGTACAATAAGACCTGTTATGAGATGTCCCATGTGGCTAATTACATGGGAAAATACCATGGTCAAGCCCATGGTTTTGCAAATACCACTAATGACATTTCCTTTGGAAATCAATAAAACATTCCCTCATTTTTTCTATAAATACCAACCCATTCCTTCATTAATATCATTCCAAATTCTTCATAATTGTTTCTCTGGTATTTTTACCTACAAATGAGTCCTACCAATGTGCCCACAAGCCCCCCAAGGTCATAATCATTGATTTTTTGAAGTTATTATTCAAGGTAAGGGAACCTTTTGACCCCCCTCATTTAGTCAAGGTCTTCTCTTATGTTATATCTTTAATATTCCATTTTCATATGTTATGTTATGTTCTTATATATTCTTATTACATTCCATTTTATGTCCAAATGATGAGATACCCTCTCCACTCTCATTAGAATATTTTTTTTGAATTTCAAGCTGTCATTAGGCTGGTGAATTTTGGGAAAGGAAATCACATCTTCCCTTTTTTCATGTTTCAATTTATATGTTATGTCATTAAAATATCCACACCATGATCTTATTTCAATTTTATTCAGTTAATATAGTGTAAAATAATTCTTTTATGGATTTTAGAACCTTTCCCCCCTCTTTTTAATGTTTTCTAAAACCATGTTCCCTAGTTGTTATGATTAAGAATTGTCATATCAAAATCTCTCTCTTTTTCTCAAGGAATTATCTTATTTTATTTTTGGTAATACCCAAACATATTTAATTTATAAGGGTATTCACCAATACATAAAAAATATATATTTTATTCTGTAATTGACATATATAAACCACTTATTCTCTTTCTATGGGTTGTAAATGACATAATGATCTTGTTTTTAAGTGCATTTATAAACGTCACAGTTTTGATATCAACCCCATTTCTTTTATTCTCATTGGGTTATTTATGAAATATGTGATTATGATATATGTGGATCACATGAAAATAAAGAAATATTTAGTGTCCAATATGATAGTGCTTCAATTCATTGGGTAAAAATTTAATCTCTATAGATGACATGTTTTACAATACCTTGGTGAATAACCTTGGTAATTTTTATGACACCTTGGTGATGGACCTCTGTGATATGTTAATTAATATCAAAATTATATGTTGTATCCACATTTTTATGTTAGGTTTCATGTTAGTATTACTATGATATGCCTCTTTATCCACAAGTTCTTATTGATATCACTCAATTTCACATGTAAACTGTTTCACTAGCCTTCCTTAGTAGGCCTTCTCCTCACCCTTTCTTTTTATCTATGTATCTAGGTTATAAGATACAATGTTTTTACCTAGGATGAAAATAATATTAATCCTTAAAATTGTATTTAAGAGAATTATTTATGTTTTCATGTATTATGTTCCTAATTTCCAAGAAAGTAGACTTTAATTATCCTCTTTTTGTAAAATAAAATGAAAACTTATGTAATAAATAATGTAAGAAGCCATAGTTGGTGCCAAGGATAGTTTAGTTGTTTGTGGAAATTAGGCTAAAAAGACTTTAGGAAAAATCCCTATATAAAATTTTAAATACAGGAAAACATCCTGGTATTTTGTTAATATAATAAGTAAGGGGTTTCTGAACAAATAAATACGTATCTAGATACGAACAAGTGGATGTGGATCTGACATAGATTTAACTAGGGGTGAAAACTCCGACAAAGAGTTTTGGGATTGACATGAGGTATCAAGGTACATGACAACGGGTCTTGATGTAGTCCTATTTTGACACTCCTGGGGGATATTTTTGGTTAATCACAATCTTTTTTGAATTGTTACAAAGTATTTTTAGAGAAATGTAATTGTTGTTAAATAATAATTTGTTTAAGCATAATGTTTTAAGACGTAAAAATCCTTTAAATTTAAATTATTCATAAATGAAATAATATTCTAACTAACATTTTTTTCTTTTAGAAAATGGCCGGAAGTAGGAGGAACCGTGAAAATGTTGACTGTAATGAAATATGCACTGACGACCCTCTGATGGAAGCTAAAATGGAAACATTCATGAGAATGATAATGTAAATGACTCAAGGCATGTGAAATAACATGAATCAAGTTGAGATACCAATCTCATGGTGAAGAGAATATATTTTTTTGTGTTCTTTATTCATTAACCACTACATACCTTTAATGGATCTACTGACCAATTGATTTTTTAACAATGGATTATCTCTATCAAGAATCTATTTTCTGTGCCCCACTATTTTGAACAAGATAAGGCACCCTACCTATTTAATACTTAGAGAGAGAAGCTAATCTGTAATGGGGAATGATTAAGCACATGAGGCCAAGAGTGGATGATTAAGCTATGGAGTGGTAAGAGTTCATATGGATCTTAGACAATAAATATTTCCCTCATTATATGTGAAAAAAATTGGATAAGGAGTTTCTTGAGCTAAATTAGAAGGAAAATGAATCTGTTGGAAACTACACGATGAACTTCACAAGACTTTCTCATTAAACCTCAAACTTTATCAAGGATCATAGTGGGAATGTTGAAAGATTCTCTGGTGGTCTTTGACCTGATATGTGGAATAATATAGCCAACTAATACAATGATAGCTATGAGGAGATCATGCGGAGTGTAATGAATGTTGAAATATAGTTTGTTGAGATGTAGTGGTTTCATAAATCCAATGAAAATAAGAGATCAATGGAGCCCATCTTAGGGATTTCATATGATGAGGGAATAGGATGCAATAAGGTGTAATATCCTATGTGCAATAAATATGGGATGAAGCATTCCGGGAACATCCTACTTAGGAGTGGGATGTACAAAATGTGTGGAAGAGATGTCCATATAACATGGAACAATCGTAGTTAGGTGAATCCTCAACTTCCAAACACAAATGAAAATGGTAAGATGGTTCTAGACCTAACTGGTGTCCAATGATATATGTATGGAAAACATGGTAAAATTTCCAATAACTATCCAAATCTATAGGTAGTGGAGGGGAACCACCATCAACCTCAGAAAAGGCTAATGGTGGAAGTTTGTGCCTTTTCAATAATGACAACTGATATTTAAGTTCCAAATTATGTGGTGGAAGGTAATCTTGTTTTTCTATCAAATCTATAAGTAATTTGTTTTATTCTGGTTCTACACATTATTTTATTTCCTATATTTTTTGAAATCATTTATAACCAACCCCTCAATTTCTAAAATTTTACTTATTAGTCAAGACTCCGGGGGGGGGGGGGTATCCATGAATCATCAGTGATTAGAAACTCCGGTATTTAATTTATTGAGAACAATATTATTTCATATCTAGTAGTCATTCCCATGCTGAAATTTGACATTATACTATGGATGGACTAGCTCTCAAAGTATATTGCTATGATCAAATGCAGAATCAAGGAAATATCAGTAGTCTTTAATGGAAAACCCACAGTTATCTACCTAGGAGAGATAACTCAACCTGATCTTTTTATAGAAGAAACTCCTATAACCTTATTTATAGAGTTTATCGGTGAAGAGGAAGAAAGAAATGAGAGTATAAGGTCATAAAATGTTCCCATAATTTAGGAATACATTAATGTATTTCCTGAGGGGTTACCCAAGCTTCCCCTTGAAAAATAGGTAGACTTATCTATTGAACTCGTACCTGGATCTCATCTGATATTAATGACCACGTATAAGATAAAAAATGTGGAGCTGGAGGAATTAATGAAACAACTCCAAGATCATTTGGAGAAGACATTTATCTTACAAAGTGTGTCTCATTTGGGAGCACCAATTCTCTTTGTTAAGAAGAGGGATGGATCAATGTGGCTATGTATTGATTGTAGAGAACTGAAGGGGATCACAATGAATAACACATGCCCTTTTTTGAAGAACTTAGGACTTATTTTACTAACATTGAGAGGCTCAATTCATCTCCAAAATTGATCATCGATCTAGTTATCATCAATTGAGGGTGAAGAAAGAAGATATTTTAAAAACCACCCTATGATAAAGATATTTACATTATGTGTTTTTTGTTATGCCCTTCAGACTGACTAATGCGCTGCTATTTTTATGGATTTGATGAATAGAGTCTATGGGGACTACTATGATAACATTGTTGTAGTTTTTATTGATGAAATTATTAAATATTAAAAATCTCACAAGGTGCATGAGGATTATCTAAGGGTTTTTTTGAAAAACTATATATAAGTGTAGGATTTTTGGAATGTTTAGGAAATGAGAATTTTGGTTACAACAAGTTTATTTGTTGGGGAACATTGTAACCAATAAAGGAATAAAAATTGACCTTGAAAAGAAAAAGGTTATAGAGGACTGGCCTTAGTCTAGAATAATAACTAAGATTCATAGTTTCCTTTGATTAGTGGGATATTATAAAAGGTTTGTGAAAAAAATCATGAATTTATAATTCATTAACCAAGTTAACTTGAAAAGGGTTCAAGTTCATATGGACAATGAAGTGCGATGAAAGTTTCCAAGAGATGAAGAAGATATTGGTTACGGTACCCATGTTATCTTTTCAGTCAAGTGGAGAAGGATTCGTTATTTTTAATGATGCATCTATGAAAGGTCTTGGGTACATACTCATGAAAAATTACAATGTCATTTCTTATGCATATCTATAGTTGAAAAATCATTAGAAGAACTATCCCACGCATGACCTGAAGCTAGTTGCAGTCATTTTTTATATAAAGATATAGAGGCACTATATTTATGAGAAGAAATGTGATAAAGACATAGAACATGAATGTTTGAATTATATTTTCACACAAATTGAATTAATGGGGAGACATAGGAGGTTGTTGAAACTTCTTAAATACTATTATTATTCAATTCATTAACTTCTTGGAAGAGAAGTCAAAGTCTTTCATGCATTATGTATGAAAGACCAAGTTGTTCTGTCCATGATCAGGATTCAAAGAGATCCTTTGATCAATGACCTATTAAAGATGAACATGGGAATTATAAGAGAAGGGGCATCATCAACCCTCTCTGAAATAATTTCTCAACTGTCATTAATATATAATATCAAGAAAGCTCAGATAGAGTATCCTTTGTTATAGAAGAAGATTGGGTCTTTGAAGGATGGGAAGTTTCCTAAGTTCAATGTTGATCATGAAGGTGTATAGAAATTTCGTACCAGACTAAGTGTTCCCTATATTCCATAAATAAAGAAGGAGATGATGGATGATGCTCATAACTATATACTCTCTATACATCATGGGAGTAAAAAATGTATAGAGACCTTTTTGTTCATTTTTGGTGGGATAATATAAAAAGGGGGATTTCTGACTACACTACAAGGTGTCTGGTATGTCAGCAAGAGAAGTCCAAGCCAGAACTTCATAAAGGGGTATTACAACCACTGCCCATACTATCATGGAACTGGGACAATATCACTATGGACTTTATCATTGGTCTCCCAAGAACTTCCAATGAAAACAACGTGATATGGGTTATTGTGGACCATCTCACCAAGACTCCCCATTTTATCTCTATTCGGGAATATTTATGTATTGATCAAATTTAGAGGATTTACATGAAAGAATTGTTAATGCTTCATTTATTTCCAATTTCTATCATATCTGATCATGATCCAAGGATCTAATCAATATTATGGAGAAGTCTTGAACATTCTATGTGTAACGAATTGAATTTCGGTACGACCAATCACCCCCAAACTGATGACCAATATAAAAGGAATATTTAGACACTAGATTACATGTTGAAAACATTCCAAATTGAATTTAAATTTGTATGGGATCAACATCTCCCATTACTTGAGTTCACATACAACAACAACTTCCAATCAAGAATTAAAATGGAACCCTATGAAGCTCTATATGGGAAGTGATGTAGAAATACCATTTTCTGGGATGAAGCTGGTGCGAGAAAGCTTCTTGGGTCTAATATTATGCAAGAGATGCTAGAAAACCCACATTCCATCCTGCAACATATTATGTCTGCTCAAATTCAAAAAAAGAGCTATGCTGACAATCGTCGAAGGGAATTGGAGTTTGATGTTGGTGACAAATGATTTCTTAAAATTTTACCTCGAAGAGAGTAATGAGGTTTGGGAAATAAGGGAAGCTCAACCCTAAGTAAATTGGCCCCAATAAAATCTTTGATCATGTAGAATTATTGGCCTATCTCTTTCACATTCTCTAAATCTATAACATGTTCAGAATGCCATCTACGTATCCCTCTTGAGGAAATACAAACTAGACCCTTCACATTACTAAATCCCTAAGTGGTACAACTAAAACATGACCACTCTTATGAGGATCATCCATTGGAGATCTTGGATCATAGAGACAATGTTCTATGTAACAAGACTACCCAATTTGATAAGGTGTTATAGAGAAACCCAAAATTTGAAGTAGCCATGTGGGAACCAGATGAGTCTATGAGGTAGAAGTACTTAGACCTTTTCACTTATGTGGGTATGATTTGAAATTTTAGGGAATATATTTGTTAATGGGGGATGAATTAAATGACCCAAACTTTTGAATAATATTTGATTACTAAATTTGTATGTCATTTTATTTTATTCTCAATGAAATTATATCCTCTAATTAATGAAGTATGTAATTAAAATGAGACTGTTGGGTTTTGACTGTCATATGACCATTGGTCAATATGACCATTGGTCAATATGATCATCAGAAACTACACTATTAACATTATGATTTTTTTTATAGATAAAAATGATCATAGTTAATGAATATGGGTAGAGGACTTGATGGCCTCATCCCTTAGAATTGGGCCATACAAAGCCCATTTTTTAGCGCTTGGGAAGATGGTAGCATCCCTGGGCTTTATTCTGGACCAAGCCCAATCTAAACTCCAAAACGTTAAGAATTAACAATATCACTTATGGGAGTAGTTCAAGTTGATATAAATCACCAGTTGGGAAATGTTGTCCGGGCCACCCCAAGATTCTATCACCACTACACAACTTACTCTTAGGTCCAATGCACGCATTATAATGGGTTATGTAACAAGTCCTTATTTAATTTGTGTAATCCATTGTTATAAATAAAATTATTATTTCATTATTCTTGATTTAGCAATATATTTTCTTAATAATGAATATGTTAAATAAATACAAATATGATAAATTGATTTTAGAAGTAACAATTTGTACTTTTCAGAGTTTTCTCATAAATAAATAATTATTATTGTAAAATAAACATAATTTTTTGAATTTCAAATGTCAAAATTATCTAAGGATTGATTTTTATAATTTTTCAAAGAAGCTTAAATTTTATGAATAATGTATTTTGAATTGCGTTTTTTTACGAATTGTACAAAATATTTTATTAATAAATAATTTTTCTGTGAAATGATTTTCAAAAAAATGATATAAATCTTTGTAATCATGGTGAAAAATGTGTTTCAATAAGATCAAAATAATTTTTTAAGTGAATAGTAACATTAACCTATGGTATAGTATTTTTACCCTTATGAATGGTAATTTTACCAATGGAATAGTAACATCACCTAAGGAGGTATAAATATTTTCTTGTCATCTTACGTTGTAATGTGATATAATTATATCATAGTATAAGTAAATAAATGTTTTATAAATTATTAATCATGTATTAGTATTAGTATTTATTTAATTTAATTTAAAATGAAATTATTTTTAATAAAATAGTTTTCTTTTGGTATTCTACTCATTGAAAAATGATTAAGGTGAATTTTTGTGATTTTTAAGAAATAGTTGAATTTTCAATGAATACTAAAAATTGAGTATTGAGTTTCGGTGAGTCTAATGGCATCATCAATGATGTAATAATGATGTAATAATACTGGTCATCTTTTGTACTGAATGATATTTTATGAGGTGTCCCATGTGGTCAGTAGCATGGGAAAATACCATGGGCAAGCCCATGGTTTTGCAAATACCAGTAATATGGTGTCCCTTGGAAATTAATAAAATATTCCCCCACTTTTGCTATAAATACCAACCCATTTATTCATTTTATTGATTCCAAATTCCTCTCCAACAATGTTATGGCCTTTTTAAACCCCAATGAGTCCTCCCATGGTACTCTCAAGCCCCCAAGGTCCCAACCATCGTGTTTTTAAGTTACTCTTCAAGGTAAGGGAACCTTTCACCCTTCTCTTTTAGTCAAGGAATTATCTTATGTTATGTATTTTAAATTCCATTTTCCAATATTGGGGTATGTTATTCTATATTATTATTTCTTTACATTTTATTTCCAAATGATTTTATACCCTATACACTCTCATTAACTGATTTTTTTGGAATTTTAAGCGATGTCGTTAGGTTTCTGAATTTTCTTAAAGGAAATCACATCTTCTATTTTTTATGTTTTCTTTTCATATAGTATGTCATTAAAATATACAAACCATGAAATTATTTCTATTTTATTATGTACCTATATTGTAAAATTAGTCATTTATGGATGGGATACCCATGTCCCTTATCTTCTTAATGTTTTTTAAAACCATGTTATATAACTGTTATGCTGTAGAATTTTCTTGTAAAAGTCATTCTCTTTTTCTCAAGGAATTATCCTATTTTATTTATGTGAATACCCAAACATATTTCGTTTCTAGGGTTATTCACCAAGACATAAAAATGATAAATTTTATTCTGTAATTGAAATAAATAATACCCCTATTCACCTTCCATGGGTTGTGAATGACATAATGATCTTGTTTTTAAGCACTTTTTAAAATGTCAGGATTTTGATATGAAACCCATTTCTTTTATTCTATTTTGGTTAGTTATTAAATGTATGATTATGACATGTTTTACAATACCTTGGTGAATAACCGTAGAAATTTTTATGACACCTTGGGGATGGACCATGGTGTTATGTTCATGAATGTCTAAATGAAGTGTTCGATCCCAAATATCATGTTATTTTTCAAGTTATTATTATTATGATATGACCCTTTATCTACAAGTTATTATTGATATCGTTCATGTTCAAATGCAAACTGTTTCACTTTCTTTACTTATTGGGGATTCTGCTCACCCTTTCCTTTAATCTATGTCTCCAGGTTATGAGAAGTAGTAATTTTACTTTGGATGTACTTATGATGAAGCCTTACAATTGGATTAGAATATATTTTAATATTTTCATGTATTATTTTCCTGATTTCCAAGACACTAGACTTTAAAGATCCTCTATTTGTAAAATTTAAAGAAAAGTTATGTAATTAAAATTTGGGATGCCATAATGAGTTAGCATGTGACATATCTCATGCCTCCTTCTATAAGTTATCAGGTTCAATCCAATATATGTGTGATTATTATCAGGAGAGACTATATTTTAGAATTGATTTTTTATGTTGTAAAAATTTTATCATTGTAGTATTAAATGATTTATATAGGTTATAAATCACAAAAAATAATGAAATTGTTTTAATTCAAGAGTAAAAAATGATTGATAATCTATATATTACAATATAATGAACCACATTTGTTTTAAATTGCTTGTGGAAAAAAATGGAATTATACCATAAATATATAATAGAAAATCCTCATATACCAATATATTTTTCTTAAACAAAAAAATACATAAACACACTCTTTCACTATTTAAATATCTTCAAACATTATTCTAGAAAGAAGTTAGGAAGAGGGGATAATTGTAATGAACTAGAAGATTTATTCTATTTTTATGTACCTTATGAAGAAATCATTTTTTAACTATTCTAAGTAAACTATATCATTATCATGTTAAAGGTATCAAAAAGAAAAAAAATAATTAGAGATAATATTAAATGGTCATTATTAATTAAATCATTCTATATGAATGAACGAACCATTAAATTAAGTTGTTTTTTGTTTATTGGTTCCATTACAATTGGAAAAGTATTTTCCCCACCAAAATGCTTAATTTGTATCATAAAATATTTTATATCATTTATATTAAGGTACTAAATATAAGAAAACACGAATAATGAATCTTCCCAAAACCAAAGTAGATTTTGTAAAAAAACATCTTGTTTTTTAATGTAGTTCAAACCATAACTATACACAATTGAAATATTGACAATTATATATAAGAAATATATAAAAAATCATTAATTGTGATAAATGAGTGATGAAAATTTTCATTATAAATATATCACCAAATGGTGATATATTTTTTGCATGGATTACTAAAATAATTACAATGTCTTGTATTAAAATTTGATTCACATTAGAATACCATGATGTGGTCTGGTGAAAGAAAAATTGTGGTTTAAAAAGGTTGAATTATAAATTATTGTTCCCAAAATAGAATAAAAAAAAATTCACTTTTAAACATAGTTTACCTAGTATAAACCACAAATATATTTATAATGAAAATGCGTTCACATATATTTATTATAAAGGAAAATTATTTTTCAAAAAATTATAAGAAATCATTTTTCATTGTATTCCCCAAGGTCCCACAACTTGAAAAATGTAAATTTTAATATAAAAATCCCTAAACAAACACTCCTAGTTCTATTGTAGAAAACAAAAAAATTAAATTTATTCCATTTATATATTTAACATGAAAAAATTTAGAAATATAAAACATATATCATCATAAGAAAAATATTTGATAAATTCAATATTAATGGACCTTTATTTCTTATTTTTTAGTTAATTAGGAAATATTCTAACATAACATAACTTACATTATCATGTAATAATTTATTCATGCTATATCAATATTTTATTATTTCATATTAATTATATAGCATCTTCTATAAAAATATTCACATACAAAACCATTCAGTACATTACTCATTTTTCATCATTCATTATAACATGGTGAAATGAAAAAAAATATTGTTGATCTCAAAGGCTTTGTAAAAGTAGAAAAAATCATTAAATTTTAAATGTAATTAGTGTTTCTAATAGATAATTATGTTTATTATGGCATGAAAAATTTCCATGAACAAATAATAAGAGAATTTATTTAGATCAAATCCTAGATCATTAATCATGTGATATGTAATAATTAATTTACAATAGAACCAGTCATAAGAGTCAATTATATTGATCCAGGGGGATTCAATATTCGTCAATTTAACCATAAAACTCATATAATGCATGAATAAAAAATCTATTATCTATGAGCATAAACCATCCATCATTGAAAAAAAAATAACATAATTTTAATATATATTATGAGTTACATATAATGGTTAACTATGTAACTTATAAGGGGTACCTCTATTATGATATCTCTTCCATACTCTTTTATGAGTAACTTACTTCTGTTAACTCCATAAAATTAAAAAATCAACAGTGAGATTGAATAGATCTAAAATCTATAGGTTATATTCAATAAACCCTTAAATAAACTATAGTAATGTTAATGTACCATATATTGATTGAAATATTTACTAAAGTACACTTTTTAATAGAATACCCTTGAAAAAATACATCATTCCATTTTATCTTGATTAACTGGTGTTAAGGAATAAGGTTCCTGGAAATCTCACTAAAAATAGTAATCCATTCAAGAAATTAATATATTCTATAAGATTGGAACATAAACCCATTATATATTAATAGCACAATATATATTACTTTAATATATTAAAAATAAATTTAAAATAACTGTTAATATATTTCATAAACATTTGTGAAAATATCCTTTACTATTGGTAATATTTTAATTTTTTTGAGATTCCTGTGTTGAAGAATTTATTTCAAAATAACCATAGAATCATATAATGTAATCATCCAAGATGATTGGGGTAATGATGTCAGTAAAATATGATTATATTGTAAAAATTAAACAAAAATATTCTTTTCAATCATTTGTAATAATATTATAAATTGATCCATATAGAAGATGTTTTGAAATTTAATTTTCATTTTCATTAAACATTCATTGATTAGGGAATATAACTACAAGAAATTATTATGGTTTTTAAAAGAACATTATTTTAATATTATAATGATCATGGAGACAGAGTTTTGATAAAACTCATTATAAACTTTAAAATTAATTTTTTATTGGAGACCCTTTTATAACATTTCAAAATCGAAATCCATTTCAAAAAAATCTGGAGTATGAAAATAAAACACCATGTTTATTAGTAGATTCTATATATTATATGTCATGTGTTGGTGAATACACCATAATACTATGTAACTTCCCAAGAATTTATAAATAACATTCACCTATGATATAAATTAAATGTTTTATTATGTAGAAAACAAATTTAATTATTTGGTGTTATTATAACATATTTGATTTGAAAATAACATTAAGAATAATTATCATTGAAAAACATATTCTTTGAATAGTGATCAAATTATTACAATAAATATAGGGTTTTTTCAAATCTGATTGACATAGAAAAATGATGTGATTCCCACAAACAATAGAATCGTACACTATGATTCCAATTTATTAGAGCATCAGAGGGTGATATCATATCTAGGATTTCCCCTTGAAAAATACCAAGGTGAAATCCGAGAACATAAGAATGAGTGATACCATACATGAGAGAAGCTAAATCGCATCATGATCATGACCCAAACCATGTACGTCAAACCACCCCATGAATATATCATCATCTTCATTCACCTTACCCTTAGGAAGTTTTCTATTGTATTAAAGGGTTATGTATAAAAAACAAATCAATATGAGTATGCAAATTGTTTTCAATAGAATAATCGTAAAATTTACTTCTTATTATTTTTACATTATATATGATTTTGATTTTGATTCAGTTAAAATAGAAAGTATATGTTTGGATAAGATTAAAAATCAATTATATAATTTATATTAATGAATTATTGGTTTTTTTACATTAAAAAAATAATAAATTATTATTATAATTTTTTTATTAAATATATATCATCATATTAATTTTTTGATGTCATATGTAACTTTTATATGGGTTCAAAATCATTTTTTGTTAAAAACCAATTATTTCCTAATAAATGTCAATTATATTTTAAAATTGAAAATTAAAATTTGTTGAAATATATTTGGTTAAAATAAATAACAATTCCAAAATCATAAGGTCAATCTAATCCATTTGTGAATGTTTCTTATTTTTCTGAGATAGCCGAATTTTTGAGAAAAAATTAAATACCGTATAAATATATAGTATGTATAATGACATCATAATGATCCAAAACTGATGTTATAATTATTATAATGGGTATACATGACTGAATATATATTTTCCGTTTACTTTAGTATGATTTTTTAATTTATTAATTTTATATAACCTTTCTGAATCCTACAAATCCAATAATATATTATAAGGTTTTAAATAATTATTTTAAGGGTATGACTCATATAAAAATCAGTAATGGAATTGTTGTATTATTATCATCCCATGGACTTATAAAATAAATAATACCACACCAATTTGGTATAAAACATCAGAAAACCATGGTATGGTTTTTGTTTTTTTATTATATTGATTCAAAAACCAATCTTTCTTAATAATAAAGAATTCCCCACTCATTTATTATATAAACCAACCCATGATTCCATTTATCTTCACTAATAATCCTCATAACACATCCTAAAAATTCCTTCACATCTCCAGAGTCCTACCATGGTGAACTGAAGCTTTCAGGAATCTCCCCCAATCATTTGAATTCAAACATTGAAGGTATGGTATCCTCTTATTCTCCTTCTATTATAATTTCATTATTACGTTATGCCTTATATTGAAATTTACAAATTTATGGAGAATTCATTCCATATACATATTAATTCCCATTTTATTTCCAAATTTTGAGAGTCCCCTTTAACTCTCACCAACCACTTTTATGATATTATAAATAATGTCGTCGCGCTGTAGAAATTTCACACTAATTTTCTATGCCAAAGAAATTGTGTAGTTAATACCATACCCAATTCATATCAAGGTTATTAATAATTATAAAATTATAATTAATTAAATTTAGACATTTATATATGTATTCCACACTCCAAGATCCTGTAATAAAATATAATTATTAATCAATCCATTTTGAATGATTTATGACGTACACATAAGTATGAAAATGAAATGAAAGTGATGGGTATGTCCAGAAATAGATAATGTTGGTCGGAGTAGTTTAGTAAAGAGGGGATGGGTGAAATGAGTAACTATAAAAATTTCTGTTACAAAAATATTTTTTTAAAAGAAATGGTTCCCCCAAAAATAGATACATCCCAGTTAATCAAGGTTATATTATTATAAGAGTTTCACTCTTTAAACAACTTCTTAGTAGATTTATTAATTATCAGTAATCTTAAAATGTATTATTAATATTACTTCTGAAGTTATCCTACGAAGAAAAATCAGTTATAACATTTTTTCAAGACTAACAATCAAAGGGAAATTAGAGTTTTCTAGATTGTGCAACAAAGTAGTAAAATAGAGAAGACTAAATTTAAATAGCCCAACGGATATGAAAGAAGTGGTTCAGTCTCAAGCCGATACCTAATCCAATCCACTTGGTGATCACCTGCCACCAAGAAGTTTGTATGAATAAACATTGATCCACACCTTGGATCAGGGTTAACAACAATACACAGACTGTCCAGGTCACACAAGGACCTCTACCACAATTTTCGTGGGTAAAAAATAATAATAACCAGGCCACATAGGGACCTCTTCCATAGTTTTCATGGGTAAAAAAAGTATAAAGTGTTTGGTTTAAGGATTTATAAATCCTTCGCTTGATCACACAAGTCAGTGTGTGTATAGAATATACAGAGTACACACAATTCTCAATAATTTTGTAAAAGAATCACTAAGAGAGAACATATATGAGTTTAGAATGCTCTAGTGATTTGTAGTGTAGCTCTGGACTGCTTTGATTAAACAGAAATGCTTGTGAGTCCTTCTCTGGTTTTTTCTTGAAAAACATAGTGTCGTAATTCAGATTGTTTTCTTCACGAGTGTTGATAATGCGAAGATGCTCTCTGGATTCTAGTGTACTTCGTATGTTCTTTGGCAGAGTCAGATTTCATGCAGGTGGGAAAGATTTCATTGGAAATATTGCAATGTGTTCTTCACGGTTGTGCTCACAGGCTTTTCTTTCATTCAGTATCGCGCTATTTTGCTCTTGGGAAATCTTCACTCTTTATCTTCTGATGCATGAGTTTTAGCTGACAGGTTCCATGTGTTTCGTACCTCATACCTTGTACTATTTCTACAAAGAAACATTAATTATTTCATTACTTTAAAGGCATCAAATATGTTTGTTAAACATTAAATTGAAATACGACAAAATAGATTATGAAACGGTGTCACAATATGTTATGAAAATGGTGTCTCATTCACACAGTGTCTGAGTGTCATGGTCTGAGTGTCACGGTGTCTGAGTGTCACAGTGTCTCCTTTAAGGTGTCTTGCTCACGGTGACTTGCTCAAGGTGTCTGGGTTACGGTGTCTTGCTCACGGTGTCTTGCTCACGGTGTCTGGATTATGGTGTCTTGCTCATGATGTCTTTCTCACGGTTTCTTGCTCACGAGTTCTTTCTCACGGTGTCTTTCTCACGGTGTCTTGCTACACGGTGTCTCGCTTACGGTGTCTGGCTTACTGTGTTAGGCTTCATGGTGTCTGGCTTAAGGTGTCTGGCATACTATTTCAGGCTTAATGGTGTCTTGTACATAGGAAAATAACAGTATTCCGACATAAACAATAATATGCATGAAATGCATTGAGCTTAACCATTATAAAGCATGAGAGATCATGAAACATAAATACAAATGATTGGATATAATTTATAGGAGTTAACTACGTTGAATAAGATTGGTGATCATTAATGAGATTTGTGATCATTGATGAGATTTGTGATCATTAAAATATGATTAATACACGAGGAGTCCAACAATCTCCCCCTTCTTGATGATCACAAATCATGGACATTTAAAGTTTAAATTAGATGCAACTATAGAGAAAATAACATATAGATAGTTTTCCCCCATTTAGGATTATCAAAAGTTGGTGATAAGAGAGGGTAAATAGTGTGCATTCCATTAAGAGTAAATAGTTCAGTAAAAAATAAAGAGAGATACAAAAACAATGACATCCCCATCAAAAAGTAGTAAGCACTTCTCTTCTTCAGTGATTGTCCGTCTCTTTTCCTTTTTCTATAGCAGAAAAGGATGCTATATGGGAATTGGTTGATGTAGAAGAAGGAAGAGAGGTGGTAGATAGAGAGGGTAATGGGAGACCTTCAAAGACTGAGGGAGCCAAGGTAGGAGCATTAAAATATTTAGGTAGTTGATGATCAAGAATGATAGGCCTGATATGACTGAGAGATTGGCCAACAGAGATGGTAGTAGAGGCTAAGGCAGAGGTGAATGTAGGTAGTCCAAGTCTAAGAGGTGCAGCTGCTGGAGGAACAATTACTGTACTCTGGATAGGAAGATAATGTCTTAGAAGTTTGATGAATTCTACAATAATATCTCCACCATACTACATGGCTTTTTCAAAGTCATCTTTATTTTCCATGAACATGTCCAATAATCTTGTAAACTTGGGTAGCTTTTGGACTTGGTTTTTGAAGGCTTTATTTACAGGAGAAATTCACAAATTCTCTACAAGGTATTTGAAGTGGTTGGTCATATCATTTTTGGAGAATATTAGGTTGAAATAGAAACCCACTTTCTTAGAAATATCTTATTGGGCATCATTTGCAATAATAGAGTGAATGGGCACAAGGTCAAGAACTAGATAACTGTTCTTGAAAACTTTAGAGAAAGAGGCCACATTAAATCCACTGAAAGTATTCTGAAGCACTTCATGGACTATAGATCTGGGAAAAGTACTATCTAAGGAAGGAGTAGAGGACTCACCAGAGGTATTAGAAGCTTTGACGGCTGTTTTTAGAGATTTGAGTTGATTCAAAACCTTTTGAAGACAACCAGTGTACTCATCAGTGAGTTTATTAAGGTTCACCACAAGCTCTCTCATTTCCTTCAACAAATATTTCTTCCTTTTGGAAATATTTTCATCAAAGGATAACAGATAAGGGTGAATCTGAGAAAAAAAATCTCGATAGATTTGAGAAATAGTGGGTTCTAGAGGATCAGTATCAAGCACTGATCTCGAATTCATCTATTTCTGCATGTCTTCCACCATGATTCTCAGGGTTGTGACTTCATTACTCAGCCACTTATTTTCAACTCGTACATCTTGGAGTTCATGGAGCATCTTTGGTGGGATTTTCCAGATAATTTTCTCCAAAAGCAGTGAGGCATCTCTCTCACTCAAATTTCTCACAGGATGAGGTTGGGTGTTCATAATGTTCTCAGCTCCAGATAAGATAGTATCACCAAAATCCTTCAAATCATCCTTACTATCAAAGTACAACTATTCAGGTAACGGTTCAGGTGAAGGTTCAGGTGAAGGTTCAGGTGTAGGAATTGGTACAGGGGCAGGTTCTAGTTCTGGTTCCATGTCTGGGGCAAAGATAGAAATTAACATCAACTGAAACAGAGAAGAGTGATCAAGCCCGGTTACAGTAACCTACTGATACTCACTCACATCATAAAAATTATGAAATTTGTACTGAGTGTCCACTAGACTTGACTCAGTTGGACGTGAGGCTTCATCAGACTCAAGATTTGGGGTTTCCTCCCCCTCAATAGATGATTACTTTTTAGGATTGAGAGGCTCGAGAGCTTGGTCAAAATCCATAGTTTCATCTCTAAGTTCCTCATTCTTCTCTTTTCTAGCCAGTTGAAAGACTATCTCCATTCTCTCTTCAACAGAGGGTATTATTTCAGGAACAGGTTGTTCCTCAATGAGTTATTCAAGATTTTCTTCTTCCATAACAGGGAGTTCTTCTAGAGCAGGCTCTTCCATGACTTGCTGCTTAGATTCTATCAACACTAATTCTTTTCCATCCTCAGGTTGGATTTCCATATTGACACTTTCATTTAGGGTAGGAATTTATTCTTCAAGAACAAGAGGAGGAACAATAATCCTTTCTTCCTAAACAATAAATTATTCCCTATGTGGTACTTCAGCTTCTTATTCCACTTCTTCTGAATACTCACCAAGATCATCTGGTTCTAAACGAGGATCCGAAATGACTTTCGGCCTTGATGGATAGTCAACAGGATTAAACTTCTCATAAAATTTATCGTTGTTTCCACCCATTCCCTTTTCCAAGGATTCCAGTTTATCTTCATTCTACTAATGGTGGCTTTAGAGAGACAGTACTCACAGTCTATAAGCACTTCCTCATTAGGTCAAACTACGCCTTTTGCAACAAGCATGGCTGATATCAGCCGAGAGTAGAATAAAGAGGTGTACATGGATGTATCCTTGATCAAATCACACATATGGTGAATGATGTATTTTCACAGGATAATCTTGTAAACATTTTTCATAAGATGAATCAAGAATACATCTTGATAATTTAACACAGCAAAGTCACCTTTTCTAGGACTAACTAGATTTTTAACAAACTTAAACAACAGCCTTCTTTTTTCAATCATGTTCTGCAGCGATGGACCTTCCCTTGGTGCATTTCCGGTTAGGGTTTTCCGAGCATCTTCATGATCAATGAAATCAATTATAGGTGGAGGTTCTCTCTGATAATCTACTCATATTCATTCACGAGGTATCCTAAGGCTTTTTTCCCATAACATCAATAAGAAGGAGAATCTTTGGACATTTATCAATCTCCTCATAACAAAACATTCACCAGATTCAAATGAAAACTATGTGTACTGGTAGAACTGAGCTACTAATCTAGGATAGATGACACTATTATCCCTTGAGAACCATTCTAACCGACCTTGTTCTTTTAAAAATTTCAAGACTAGATATTTTCTATATAAAAGACATTTGGGGGAAATTTCTTTCTTAGGAACAACACTAAGATTTACCAGGTTCGGATTCAGAGGCCCTTCGGGTGTCAGCTTGGGAGAAATCTTCTTCTTCTTCAGGCGGCACATCTCAGGTGTGGATGAAGATGGATGATTCGTTCTTGGCATCCATTGAAGTTTCAAGAGAGAGAGAAAGAGAGAAGGGTACAAAGGTTGAAACGGTTCAAAATGATAGAGATTCCGAGTGAAGAACCAAGTGATTCTTTTTGTTTTATCATTTGGTAATGCCAATCGTTATAAAAATAAAAATGCGGGAAGGTAAAAGAGGAGAAATAAAAATTACCGTGATACGGGTTTAAAGATAATCATAAATAATTTTCATAGTGAGACAGTAACTAGTCGTCATAGTGAGACAATGAGTGAACGTCACGGTGAGACAGTGAGTGAACATCACAGTGAGACAGTGAGTGGATGTCATGGTGAGACAGTGAGTGAACATCACGGTGAGAAATTGAGTGAACTTTTCAGTGCGTGTTACGGTGATACAACAAACATGAGAGATAGTAACTCAGAAACCATAATCATAAAACAGTAATGTAAAACATGGTAAAATGTTGAACAGTAAGACAAGTAAGATATCTATTTGAGATTTATCATTCCAAGATCATGTATTATGTGGACTATTTTCCCATGATTTAATAGTTTAGTGAATATATCACCAAGTTTATATTCAGTACCAATGAATTCCAAGGTGATATCACATTTTTGATAATGATCTCTCCAAAATTGATGTCTTACATCAATATGTTTTGTCCTAGAATGTGAAACATGATTTTTTGAGATGTTAATAGCACTTGTATTGTCATAATTTATTGGTACATGTCTGAATTGATACCCATAATCTAGTAATGTTTGTTTCATCCACAAAATTTGTGCACAAAAACTGCCAGTAGCTATGTATTTTACTTCTGTAGTAGTTAATGCAATAGAATTTTGTTTCATACTTCACCATGATACTAGTGGCTTGCCTAAACGGTGACATGTTCTAGAGGTGCCCTTTCTATCTAACATAAAGCCACCGAAGTCAGCATCAGAATAACTATCTAGTTCAAATGATTGTCTTTTAGGATAGAACAGTCTTATATTAAGTGTATGCTTGAGGTATTTTAAAATTCTCTAGACATCATTCAAATGAGATTCATTAGTATTTTCTTGAAAACGAGCACACATACACACACTAAACATAATATCCAGACGTCTAGCAGTTATGTAGAGTAAACATCCAATCATTCCTCTATAAGTGGTTTGATCAACAGATTTTCTATCTTCATTAAGTTCCAACATACAGGTGGTACTCATGGGAGTGTCACTACATTTAGTGCTTTCTAATCCAAAACGTTTTAGAAGATTTATAGTGTATTTAATTTTTTGTTAAAACAATTCCATCATTATTTTGAATGGTTTTAAATCCATGAAAAAAATTTAGTTCACCCATTAAACTCATTTCAAATTTGTTTTGTATCATTTTAGAAAAATAAATAAATAATGAATTTTTTGAAGTTCTAAAAATAATATCATCTACATAAATTTGAACTAAAACATCATTAGAAATTAGTTTTATACAATGGGTAGGTTCAACTATTCCATTTGTAAAACCATTAGAAATAAGAAAAGTACTTAATCTGGCATACGAAGCTCTTGGAGCTTGTTTTAAACCATATAAAGTGTTTGATAGTTTGAAAATATGATTGGGAGAATGATGATTTGTAAATCCAGTGGGTTGTTCAGGAAAGAAATCCACAGCTATATGCCCATTTAAAAATGCACTCTTAACATACATTTGATATAGTTAGAAATTCAGATTTGTAGCATAACAAGTAGGATTCAGATTGCTTCATGTCTGGCTACTAGAGAAAAAGAATCATCATAGTTAATTCCTTCTTCTTGACTACAACCTTGTTCAACTAACCTGGCCTTGTTCCTAACTATATTTCCATCTTCATCTACCGTATTTCTAACCACCCATTTAGTTCCTATGATGAAATTTCCCTTGGGTCATTCGACAATGTTTCCAAACATTTCCTCTTTTAAACTGATTAAGTTCTTCTTGCATAGACTTTACCCAAAAATAATCGTTGATGGAATCATCAATGTTTTTATGTTCAAGTGGTAACAAGAAGGCTTGATGTTCAACCTGATTTCTATGAGAAGCTCTAGTTTGTGTTCAATTGTCTAAGTATCCTACAACAGCATCTAATGAATGGTTTTTAAGGGTTCTAACCATTCTAGAAAAATAGGGACTTGTGATTTCAGATTCATCAATAGATTCAGGTTCATTATGACTCAATTGTTGAGAATTTCAAGAATTGGAAGTTTTCACATATTCATTCAGAGAGGAATTTTAGGTTTTTGAGTTGATGTTCAGATTTGATACATCATCCTCCAGATTTTCTAGGATGGTTCTAGGAACATGTGGATCTATTTCATCAAACATGATATGAACATATTATTCCACGTATTTAGTTCTCTTATTGAATACACTTTAAGCTTTACTTAATATTGAATAAACTTTGAAAATTCCTTCATCAATTTTGGATGCTAATTTATCAAGATTATCCTTACTGATGAGAATAAAGACTTTGCATCCAAAAAATTCTAAAGTAATTAAAAAAAGGCTTTATATTGTTCTGTAGTTCATATGATATCTTTTAGAGAATTGGCCTAATCCAAACTATGTTGGTTATGTAGAATTCTATATTAATAGCTTCAGCCCAAAAGTAAATAAGTAAGTCATATTCACTAATCATTGTTCTAACAATTTCTTGTAGGGTTCTATTTCTTCTTTCTATAACACCATTCTGTTGAGGTGTTCTAGGGGCAGTGAAATTGTGACTATAACCATTTGGTGAGAAAAAGGATTCAGACTCTTTATTTTCAAACTCACAGCCATGATCACTTCTTAAAGATTTAATTTTAAGGCCAATAAGATTTTCTACAGACGTGGCATACTTAGTAAAATAAGAGCAGGCTTCAATTTTGTGAGCCATGAAGAAGGTATAGGTATTTGAAAAAAAAAATATCAAACAAAACATAAACATAGTGCATACCATTTAAACTAGAAACTCTGGATGGTCCAAACAAATCCATGTGAACCAACTTGCGAGTTTGAGAAATATAAACTTATTTCTTTGATCTGGAAGATATTTTGTGTTGTTTCTTATTTTGACAAGGATTACATACATTTTCATGTGGAAATTGATGTTTGGGTAAGTATTCAACTAGACCTTTTCTAGTTAGCTTTCTATGGGAGTAATCATTACAGTGTCCTAGTCTCTTATGCTAGAGCCAAGACTCTTTATAAAGTACACTTACGCATGAAAAATTTTGAGAATCTAGGGAATCTAAGTTAACATAATAAATGTTATCATTATTTGACATAGACAATACTAATTCATCTTTATATTTAAAGACATTACAAGAATCATTTTAAATTTAACATGATATCCATCATCACATAATTGTGTGATACTAAGATGATTATATTTTATTCCATTAACAAATAGTACTTTAGAGATTAAAATCGAATCAGAGTTACCAATCTGGCCTAAGCCAGTGATCTTCCCTTTGGCATTTCCACCAAATGTTACATGTTCTCCATATACTCTTATCAGGTTCTTGAGGCAAGAGTAGTCTCCTCTCATGTTCCTTGAACATCCACTGTCCAAGTACCATATATTTTTAAAGGAGCTCTTTAAGCAGCTTTCCTATAACATGATCAAGAAAAGATATATTTTGGTACCCTTACCTGTTTAGGTCCAGTAACATTAGTAAAAAGTGAGTTAGGTACACATATTTGTATCATAGGTTTCTTATAAGCATTATGTAATGTATTTAAAAAATAATCATTATTTGGTTCACAAAAACTTGAAATAGTAGTGTATGTCTCATGAATTGCGATTTAAGTTGTGTCCAGAACTACGAACAAACATATATGTGCTAGACTTTGAAATAATATACGTTCTACCAAGGTTTCTTCTAATAGGTTGATAAGCTATGCTAGTATTTTATTTTGGGGAAATTTTTTTCATTCCATTTGGGTAAGGGTATTTTTCCCAATAGTAAACTTTTCTATGTCACTTTTTAATATCTCATTATAAAATTTTAATTCATTGTTTTCTTTGAATAGTAGATCATTTTTTTCCTTTTTAGTAGTATGTTGAGATTTGAAATTTAGAGTGAGAGCATGATGTTTCTTCAATGATTTATATTTATCTTTTAATTCATTTCATCCCTCTTCAAGAATGTTGCAATATACAAACATTTCTTCATTAGTCATATTTTTAGATTCACTTTCATCTTTAGAATAGTATGAATTATGTATAGAACTGTTCAATTTTTCCTCAGATGTGTTTTTTAAAAAACACATAATAGATTTGCTAGCCTGTTCATCATGTGATGTCTCTGAGTCACTTGAACTATCCTCAGAGGGAATCCAAGTTGCTTTCATTTCCTTTTTTTAGTTCTTATCCTTGTCCTAATATTTCTTCTTATATTTGAGATTTGGAAAGTCATATTTTATATTTCCATTGAATTTACATTCATAGGATACAATTTCATCAGTTTTATCACTTATTTTCCAATCCTTTTTTCAGTGTCCTTTTAGATCATACTTTCACATGAAGTTTGGCTTTCTGAAAAAGTTCTTCTTCTTGTAAAATCATTTGAGTCTTCTGGCCAGTTGAGCCATCTCCTCATCACTGTTAGGTGATGATTGTTAAGTGGGGGAACTTTCTACAGAAGCTTACCATTTACCTATTTCCTTGTCCTTCGAGAAGGTGGTCTTGAATGCTATTGATTTCCTATATGGTTCATCCCCCTCTTCTTTGTTGACTTTCAACTCTTCGTTATACATCATCAGTTTCCCAATGAGATCTTTTACAGGTAGCTTGATAATGTCACACGATTCTCTAATAGAAAAAAAGGTTCCCCTCCATCTGTCAGGTAGACATCTAAGGATTCTCATGATCTATTCTTTGTCAGTGACGTCTCTTCCTAGAGAAATCATTGTGTTGACAATCTCATTGAACCTAAGATACATTTCAGATCTAGGCTCATCAGGATTCATTTTAAAATTGTCATATTTTATAGTATAAGTATTAAGACTCATTTCCATTACACAAGATGTGCCTTCATGTGAGAAAAACAAGGTATCCCAAAATTCATGGGTAGTTTTACTAGAAGAAATCCTATTAAATTTTTCATCTCCTAAGGAACATTATAAAGCATTCATGGATTTTCAATTTTTTATGTAAGCAATATTGTTAGATTCATCCAATGTAATTATATCAGTCACAGGAAGGTTGTGTTCATATATAACGGATGACCAAATTTCAAAGATCATACTCTCTAGATGCATTTTAATTTTAATTTTCCATTGAGCATAGTTGGTTCCATTAAAGAATTGTGGTCTGTTGGTTACAACACTTTCCAATCTATTATACATACTAAATAATTACTTTAAAAGTGCTAGAAATATATAATTAATAGAAATTTACATATCCTTAATGTACAACTACAATCACGGTTGTGTAAGAGTACACAGAGTCCTAATAAAGCTTCCCTTTGCTACCAAATGTCGGTCGGAGTAGTTTACTCAAGAGGGGATGGGTGAATTGAGTAACTATAAAAATTTCTATTACAAAAATATTTTTTTTAATGAAATTGTTTCCCCAAAAAATATATTGAGCCTAGTTAATCATGGTTATACAATTATAAGTGTTTCACAACATAAAAAACTTATTAGAAGATTGATTAATTTTCAGTAATCTTAATATGTATTAATAATATTAATTTTGAAGTAATCCTACTAAGAAAAATCAGTTATAACTTCTTTCCAAGACAAACTATCAAAGAGAAATTAGAGTTTTCTGGATTATGCAATATAGTAGTAAAATAGAGAAGACTAAATTTAAATCGCACACCAGATATGAAACTAGTGGTTCAGTCTCAATCTGAGTCCTAGTCCACTCCACTTGGTGATCACCTGCCACAAAGCAGTTTATATAAATAAACTTTTATCCACACCCTGGATCAGGGTTAACAATAGTATACAGACTATAAAATTCACATAGGGACCTCTTCCACTGTTTTCATGGTTAAACAAAAATAGAAACAAGGCCACCGAGGGACCTCTAACACAGTTGTGATGGGTATACAAAATTATAAAGAGTTTGGTGTAAGGATTTAGAAATCCTTCAGTTTAGAACATGATTCAGTGTGTGTATGGAATATATAGATTACACACACTGTTCATGAAGTAAGTAAAATAATCACTCATAGAGAGTAGATATGAGTTTAAAATGCTCTTGGGATTTTTAGTGCAGCTCTGGACTCCTTTGATTAATTAGAAATTCTTCTGAGTGCTTCTCTGGTTTTGTCTTGAAAAACAGAGTGTCGTCATTCATCTTGTGTTCTTCATGAGTGTTGATAATGCGAGGACACTCTCTGGATTCCAGTGTACTTGGTATGTTTTTCAGCAGAGTCAGATTTCATGCTTGTGACAATGCTTTCTTTGAAAATCTTGCAATGTGTTCTTCGTGTTCGTGCTCATAGGCTTGTCATTCATTCCGCATCACTCTATTTTCCTCTTGGGAACTCTTCACTCTTTATCTTTGAATGCATGAGTTTTAGATGACAGGTTCCATGTGTTTTGTACCTCGTACCTCATACTATGTCTACAAAGAAACCATAATTATTTTAGTGCATTAAAGGCATCAAATATGTCCGTTAAATATTAAATTGAATGATGACAAAATAGTTTAATAAATAGTGTCACAGTTTGTTATGAAAATGGTTTCTCCTTCACACGGTGTCTGAGTGTCATAGTTTAGTGTCACATTGTTTGATTGTCACGATGTATTCTTTACATTGTCTTTCTCACATTGTCTTGCTCACAGTGTCTGGATTACGGTGTCTTGCTCTCGGTGTCTTACTCACGGTGCCTGGCTAACGGTGTCTTGCTCACAATGTCTTACTCATAGTGTCTTGATCACTGTGTCATGATCATAGTGTCTTGCTCACAGTGTCTTGCTTCACGGTGTCTCACTTATGGTGTCTGGCTTACTGGGTCAGGCTTCACGGTGTCTGGCTTACGGTGTCTAGATTACTATGTCAAGATTCACGGTGTCTTGTACTTAAGGAAAATAATAGTATTTAGACTTAAATAGTAATATGCATGAAATGGATTGAGCTTAACCATTATAAATCATGAGAGAACTGGAAACATAAATACACATTATTGGATATAATTTATAGAAGTTAACTAGGTTGAATAATATTGGTGATCATTAATGAGATTTGTGATCATTGATGAGATTTGTGATCATTAAAACATGATTAATACATGAGGATTCCAACAGATAGCACTCTAACACATTGGTTAATGTTTAGTCTTGTGAGAGTTCATGTTGGTATATTGAGTAAACATGATTCCTTGATGATACATTTTTCATCCTGATTTCATGGAAGTTATCCTTGACCTATGATTATGATGCTGTGTTTTAAGTTGTTACCACATCTCTCATGTATCCATCATTAATATAATTTTATATAATGTCTCAGTGTTTATGTTTATGATTCTGAACCCTGTTATGCAATATTGTTATGCATATTGACCGACATGTATTATTTACATCATGTTATTCCTTGTTTGTTCCCATACTAAGACTTGTGGTTCACCCCTTTCTTATGTATGTATCCAGGTTAACCCATCTAGTTTTAAGTATGAAGGAATATTTTGAATATGATAAGTTGGTTTTCAAATAAGATGATGTATAACTTATTTTACATTGTTTTAAAATCTACATAATTCAAAAATACAAAATAATTATTGATCTTATGGGCTGTATTATGTGTATTCTAATGTGGAAAATAATTAATTAACATGTAATAAAGAGAAGATTTTTTATAGTTAGTATCAAAGGAAATGTTATGTTATTTTGTGGATTTAGATTCAAACATTATAGAAAAGCCCCTAGGGATAAGACAATGTATAAGAAAAAATTCATAAATTTTGGTTAGTATAGAGTAAATGGTTTATCACCAAAATAAACACCATTGAGGATAATATGGGAGGATGTGTCTCTGGAATGGATGCCTATAGGGGTCAAAACAAAAAACAATGTGTTTTTCTAGACTTGAATGTGATTTAGTGGAGGACAATGGGCCTTGATACACAATGGTTTTTAGACTCTGGGTGGATATTTTTCTAGAAATTTCATAAGATCATTACGAACAAATATTAATGGGAGAAAATACCCATAAGAATATATGTTAGGAAATAGATCATCATAACATATATTGAGGCCTATAAATTCATAAGTTAAGGAAATACATGTTATTTATATGCTACATATATATTGTCCCTGGATTCATGTTTATGTGTCTAATTGTTCAAAAATACTGATCCATAATTTCCCCATTATTCTAGAAATTGGCTCGAAATAGGAGCAATCATATAATCAATCAATGATATGGGAAAAGTAATGACTTCCCAAATGAGATTCCTAACACATTGGTAGATGGAATTGAATTTTTTTATGGTACTCTTTCAGCTATGATAGTTTCTGAATATAATCCTTGATTAGGAGGAGATTCCAAATCCCCCTAAAAATGAAATAGATGAAATTCATAGATTTATGTGACCAAGACCTCTGACTTTCAGTGGATCATATGACCCCATAATCATGTATATATGGAATTACTCTATTGAATAGATGTTCTCCATCCTTTAATATTATGATCATGAAAAGTTTCTATTGGATGTTTATCATATGGAGGAAGAATCTAATTACTGGTGAAAATTGATTAAGAATACGAATCTAGAGGAAGTGACAGAATTGATGGGGTATAATGAATTTTTAATATTTTCATTGATAGATATTTTCCTTACACTATAAATATTTAAAAGAAAAGGGATTTCATTTCCATAAATAAAAAAGATGAATATTCTTTCAGGGAGTAAAATTCAAACTTCGCAAGACATGTACGATTTGCCTTTGGAATTTTTGTTACCCCTTACTGAATGGTTTACCTTTTTATTGGGGGGATACAACCTATTATACAAAAACTCTCTTGATATGATACATTTATTGCAATGGTAAAATTGTATGATGTTACCTCAAAGTAAAACATGGATATCTTTAGATTTCATGTTTATCATCGGAGAATTTACTGAAAGTTTAATTCTATTTTTATGATGTACAAATTTAATGGTGCCATGAAATATCAACACCCCACTTGTAAATGGAGCGGAAAGATGACCCATTAAATTCCCTAATGGGGACATGAAAATGATTTAAGTGTCGTAAGGAAGGATAGCTGTCTAGCCCTTTACAACTGGATAAACCCACTAATATGTTAGAGGAGTGGAATGCTCTAGTCATCCCTTACTGCATTTTCCATTACATAAACTATAAAGAACAATTGAAATTTCCAAACCAATGACTAAATATATGTTATTTCAAAGATATCCAAAAACATCAAATCCATCATGGGTGATTTTTTCTGATCACAACCACTAAGTTGTATCTTGAAATTGTAGTGGTGGTAGGTATGCTAGTAATTCATTCTATAGTAGTGACCAACCATTTGTATTCTTGTTTGATACATTCCTTTATAGCATTAATGTTGAACAAAACTATTCAAACAACACCGCAAAGCATTGATGTTGATATTTTGTTGGAAAAAGGAAAATTGTAAAATTATTTATCCCATGTTTACCACACCTCCCATTTCCAAATTTGGGGCCTAAACATCCCATAGTCCCTTTAGGGGAATTTTTTGTAATTTTTGATATGTATTGGATTTCCCTAATAATATCCAGCATAAATTTCCATGAAAAAGATTTCACTCTCTATATAGTTAATCTTACTCTTATTTGGTACAACATCAAGGAGGACAATACACATCATTAGCACCTTAGTCTATAGAATGTATATTATTTCCTATGAGAAAAAATATCTATCTAAAATTGTTTATTCTAATGGTAGAATCATTAATGAAGACATTCCTATTGTGAGGGATTATTCTAATGTGTTTCCTGAATAATTTTTGGGATTACCTCATATTCCAAAGGATGAATTTTAAACTGATATTATACCATGTGCATTCTCATTATCCAAGTCTCTATATATAATAGCTATTGTAAATCTCTAGGTGGTGAAAAAAAAACTATAGGTGATTCTAGATAAAGTGTTCATATGCCCAACTACTTCACCATGTAGTGCACTGGTCCTCTTCATCAGGAATAATGATGGGTCAATGCACCATTTCATTGATTGTCTTGAGATCATGAAGATCACGATAAAGCAAAATTATCAAATGACATATATTCATGCATTATTCACTCAGCTATTTGGAGAAAAATTATTCTCTAAGGTGGATATGCAGTTTGGGTATTACTATTTTATGACAAATAAGGATGATATCCCCAGTACAAATTTTGTTCCATTGTATGGGCACTATGAGTTTATAGTAATGCCATTCGTACTCACTAATGACCCATGAATATTCATAGACCGGATAAATAGAGTCATTATATGTTACCTCAAAAAAATTGTTGTCTTTATAGATGATAATATAATATATTACAAAATCAAGGACAAATATGAGGAGAAACTGGGACTTTTGATAAAATCCCTTCAATAAGAGAATCTTTATGAAAAGTATAGAAAATGTCAGATTTTGTTGAAAGAGGACGCATTATTGGGTAATATTATCACGTTAAATGGGGAATCTATAGAACCTTAAATGAAATAATAATTTAAAGTATGGTTGAGTCCCACATATGTGATATATATATGGATTTCATAGATTATCTGGGTACAATCATCAATTTGTTACAACTTTAACATGATTTCCAAACCTTCTATCAAATCTAACTCATAAAAGAGTTGTGTTTTCATTGAATTATAAATTTAAATATAGCTTCAAGGATATGAAAAGTAGTCTACACATTGCAGCTGTATTCACTCTACACAAAAGTAAAGAGATTTTTTTAGTGTAAAGTGATGCTTCAAAGAAGGAATTAGACGTTGTGTTAATTAAAAATGACAAACTGGTAGCCTATTCTTCATGGAAGATAATAATTCATGAATAGAAATGTCCATCACATGATATGGAGATGGTATCAATGATATCCTATTTGATAGTTTGGTGGCATTATATATTTCATTATAATTATGAAATATATACCAATAACAAAATCCCCACATACATATTCACACAGAAAGAGATGAATATGTTCCAATGAATATGGTTAAAGCTGATCAAGGACTATGACTGATCAATTCACTACCATCCTAGGAAAGGGAATAAACTAGTGGATTATCTATATAGAATTGATCTATAAATTCTATCAATAATGAGAATTGATAGTAATTTGATCTTCATATACTTCAAATGGAAATACAAGGTAATCATAAACGAATAAATATCATCAATCCTTTCATATATGATTTCTCAACTATCAATTTTGGAGAGGATTAAGGATTCCAAATGAGATTATTTTGGAATTTAGAATAAATATGAAGTTATAAGAAAAGGAAATTCCCGAAAATATAATCTTAATGATGAATGATTCATATGAATTGGGTCATGACTATATGTACCATCGAATCCTGATTTAAGGAATAATCTATTAGATGATGCCCATATATCGTATTTCTCCATCCATCTAGGAATCAATAAGTTGTATCAAGATCTATTAAATTCCTATTTTTATACAATATGAAGAAGGAGATCATGGAATATACATCAAGATGTCATGTATGTAATCAAGTGAAGGAGGAAAGTAAATAATATTAATGTATAATGCAATAGTTACACATACCTACATGGAAATGGGAAAACATCACCATGGACATTGTCATTGGTCTTATAAATTCATCAAGTGGGAATAATGCTATATGGGTTATGGTGTATCATCTTACAAGTACTTCTCACAAAATTGAAATTAGAGATGAATTATCACTCAATAAACATGAATGGATATGCATAAGTGATGTTCTTAGGCTACATGGAACGCCACTATCTATTATATCCGATTGAGACCTGATATTTTCCTTTATGTTCTGGTAGAGTCTCTAACACACTCTAAACACTGAGTCGAACATCAAAATGACTTATCACCCTCAAAATGATTTCCAATCAGTGTATAATATCCAAAAACTTGAGTATATGTTGATATAATTTTCAATTTACTTCAATGGAGGATGAGATTAACATCTTCTTCTTCTCGAGTTCTTATAAAATATTAGTTTCAACACTAGCTTCCAAATGGCCCCCTATGAATTCCTTTGTTGGAAGAGGTGTAGAAACCAAGCATGTTGGGATAAAGATGAGGAATGAAACTATTAGGCCCTAAAATGGTCAGAGAAATGGATGAAATGGATAATACCATTTAGAATAAATTCAATGTAATATCTCATATTTTCCATGTATTATTTTTTGATATTATATGAAATTATTTTGAGACCAGACATTGAGAGAACATGCAATTATGAGCTCTAGGGTGCCCATAAGAAATTTTTTACAATTTTAAATTATTTAATATCACATTCATGTGGTTTTCCTAATAATGTGGAGTAACTCTTAAATGGTTTCCCATATCAAAATTCCAATGACACTATTGAGTTCAAAATAGCATCATTATGCAAGGTGTGTCCTATCTTTAGTCGATGCATGTCTTTTATGAAAAAGATCTCATGGATGTAGAAGAAATAAAATAATTTAAGAAAAATTATTTCTAAGACAGTGAATTATACATTCTATAAATGTATTCGTATTTCATAATTCCATGGTTAGCCTCATAACCCTGGAACTTCTAATGGATCATTAGATAGGGCTCTGGGAATCCTTTATGATGAACGATAATAGATTGAGGAGAGGTGAAAAAACAATGATCATTATTCCTCATTGTGTGACCAAATCAAGGTAGGATGTGTGTTTATGTCGTTTAATTCACCATAAATTATTTTTATGATGAATGTGGATCAATCGATGAATGGATTCAATCAGATATTGTTCATATTGTGGGTTGGGAATGATTTAACCCTTTTTTTCCTATCCCAAATCCCCCGATCTGGATCTTTAGCCAAGAAAATTTTTCCAACGATGATAGGCCTTCATAGATTTACTTTTCACCCTCTATTATTTGAATTCGTCACTGTTAGAACCCCATGGTTCCCAACTCAATGTTTCATGGTGGTTTCGAACTCGATCAGACCCCGGGAATCAAGTAAAATTAACAATCTTGGAATGATATGAGAAGATAGAGACCCCAAGAGATTAGATTTGTGATCATATGATATCTCAGGTATCCGAGGATGCACAATCATCTATAGAATAGACCACTGGTGTGTGCAGCTCCAACCGATGCATGAAGAGGCATACAACGGTGTGGGCACTCGGTGTCTAATGTGGTAGAAGCCAGAGCCAAGTACATGAGGCGCGATGTTGCCAAGACACGATGACAATGTGGTTGTGATGATGATGGTGATAGACTACATTGGGTAACCATGTGTGGATGCAGTGGAGGACATGGAGGCATTGGTGGGGTCGACAAATGTGGATATAGTGGTGTGGTGTGGGAGACACAGCGGTGAAGAGAGTGGGGTGGGCTAGGTGGGGCTGTTCAAAAACAATTTCCATGTCAGAATAGTGGGCCGGACCTGTGTCAGACCCGAGTTGGATTCATGGATACCGGGGCAGATCTGGTTGCGATCAACCATGATGATTGACCATGGTGGTCAACCATGCGGTGCAGTCATCTGTATAGTGTGGTTGAAAGTGCAAGAAGGTTTACCATGAGGTGGTGTTGTAGGTGGACGAAAAGTGATGGTCATTCCACGCATGGATGGTCCTTGTGGTTGGTTGATGGACTATCGCGGTCAACCACTGTGGAAGGTCCTCAAGCCCTCGGAAGGCTTATGGGTAGTTTTTTTAAATGATCATAACTTATAAACTGAGCTTCTAATCGATGATACCTCTGAGTCATTGAGACCCAAACATTGAAAAGATCTTTTCGAAGCAAATGGTGTGTTTTTAGTTTATACCAATATTGGTTGAGATATATCCCTTGGTCCTTTCCTCTAGGTTTCAATATGACTTTACATCCACACCACATGATTATAATACCCTCAATAGGCAGAGTCTCTGATAGAGTTGTAGTATCCCTCCATGAGACTACACTGCAATCCTCTATCACCCCTATAGGAGTTTGAGTAATTTCATGACATTAATGAGAATGTCATTGATCTTCTATCTATTGGTTACATCAAAAAGTTTTGTGGAATCATTTTCATATGATCCCCTATGGAGAGAGTTGATCCATATTGGGTTTGTGGAATCCCCCATTAGTTATGGGAAAAATACCCTCTCTATGTATGATATTCTTGCTTGACAAATATGTTCTCTTGGGCATGTAAAATTGAGCTGGACCACTTATTTGAGTTTCTCCAATGATTTCATTGCTCAATGAGTGATTTTTCCCAGAATGATCATGCTTCGAGAAAGAACCTATGGATGGCAGTTTGTTATGACCTCCTAATGGTATGGCGTCTCTCTCTTGAGTATATGTGGATATTCTTGTTATATGTGTTTTGGAAATATAAATGTGGTGATTTTACAATGCTTTCCTTTATTGTATTTCTTTGTGGTTTTGGGGTGTCCTAATTAGTATTTTGACACTCACCCCTCCATAGGCTTTTCCCACATGTGTTGTGACTTTTTTAGATGATCATCCTTGTAAAAGAGTCCTAGGAGGACAAGAACAAAACGATGTTTAGTGAGACCAAATAGACCGAGGTGTATTCTAGAGTCTTTAATAAAATAGTCCATGTACCTTTACATTCAGTTTGTACTTGTGTTGTAGACTATTTGTGGTTTTCTTTTATTTGGTCAAGTTTACTTCTCGTTTACTTTGTGTTGAACTATGGTTGTGAGATCTTAGTGGTATACATGTATTTTTTACTTAGTGGTTTTTTAAATGTATGCTTTTTTGGGATTGGAGATAAGTTTGTGCATATATGTACATAAGAAATGCCTCCCATGATAGTGATATTTCTACTCTATACTAGTCATTATCCCATGGCCTATTGGAGGCATGTTTCATGAGTCATGGCACAGGCCCCACTAGGACGGTTCATGACAAAGTGGTATCAGAGTCTTCAGTTCAACATTGGGACTGGAAGTCTATGTGGTTTGTTTGGTGAAATATTTTTAAGTGTTTCCGATTCAACTATAAGGCCAGGGACCCCAGTTTTGGTGTCGTGACATCTGTATCCATACACTAGGACTGTGATAATCTACATTTCAACTTGGTTCATGAAACACTTGAAGCATGAAAAAAACTAAGGTATTTGAATCATATAAGAATGTATAAGTGTTCTATTTATTTCTTGAGTCACCTCCACCTATATACTCAATTAAAATTGGAACATATTATTTTTTTATCCCTCCATGTGGTAATCTATTCAAGATTCAAATACAATAACACAAGGATGAAACTTTTAGTGACAAGGTATTGATACATGGTCATGTACCATAGATATAAAATTCGGCTGGATTACTATATATACCACAACCCATCATGAAGTAGTTACTCCCATCACTAATAGATAAGGATAAAAAAAGGTTGAGTGAGTTGAATGAGATTCATAGGTAGCACCCCCAGGTTTTTTTGTGGTCTAGACCACCTGATGGATGAGTATGAGCTAAATCTAGTAACCTGATTTTTCTTCCTTGTGGGGATTCTTGACGACAAGATTGTAGTCCTTACCGCAAAAATTCTTCATGAATTTGCGGGTCAATGGTGGATCTTGAGGTATCATTCATACAATGACAAAACAATATCCTACACAAATGTTAAGTCTCTCTTTATAGAGGAGTTATATCCAACCACATTATGATTGGTACGCAATTAGAATCTCCTACATCTATAGCAGGGTAATATAACTATGGAATAGTATTCATTGATGTCTATAGATCATTCGCACTGCTCCTTATACATGGTATGAGACTAGTTTTCCATAGCTTGTACTTTCAAGGAGGGATTATTCCAGTACATCCGTGCATCAGTGGTGTTCCATGGAATTCTTACCTATTCTAGGGTACTTGAGAGAGACCTGAAAGGGGAGAGTTTTCTATAAGAGTTGACATAAGTAGTGGTAGATAATAGATGGAATTGGGTACCTATGATCTTGGCGGTATGTAGATGATGGTAGTCACAAGGATCCAAGTTGTTCATGCACTTCATGGAGATCGCATGGAATAAGGGTTCACATTGATGTCCTCTGAGGGTGGTTTTATTCATCCAAAGGACAGACAATTTTTCTCATCCAGCAGTCAAGGACATCTATAATGAGATTTCCTGAACTTTCATACAATTGATTGGGAGATAGTCCAGGGACCACCAAGTCAGAGATAGAGATAGGAGAAAGGTGTTCTATAGAGAGGAGGATGTTGTAGAGGTGTAGGTTGGCCACTAGGAGGTGGTTGGAGTTTTGACCTTTTACCGCCACCACCCCTTGGTGGTCTACGCCAGGCATAGTGAGATAGTGGAAAGGGACAAGGCCAGAGGTAGGAAATGGATTATTATAACCCCGAGGATCTTGGGATGATACAAGGTATTATATAGTTCTTTACCACCTTATCTTATATTTTGATAGATACAAGTTCTAGTAATTCATTTCATGCTTTGAATCATGTTTATACTCAATGATTTAGGTTGACCTGTTGGCTTGACCATTATGATAAGACTCCTACTAGATGGGAATCGATGATAATTTAATATTTCCAATAGTGTGAAATGACTATTAGAGGTGCTAGTTTCAGTTTTGATCTCTTGGTAGCAACGTTGAGGCATTACGACACCATTCCTAAAATGGGCAAGTTATTCATAGTAAAAGCTCATATTGACTGTTTTAGTTTCAGGGTGTGGTGTGTCCATAATGATGGAACTATATTTTCAATTATTGGTAAAAAAATAAACACAGGTAGGAGTGGATGGACTCACACATAAAAGGGTGTATCCAATTACTCATCTTTTGGACAACCTCACACTTAGTGTAGTTAATGTTGTGTGTCCTCAGTTTCCTATAGCGATGGTAGAGTATGAGGATGTATTTCCTAGATATGTTCCATGATTAACTCCCCTCAAGGAGATAAAATTATAAATTAATATACACCTTTGTAAGACTTTGATATCAACAACTACATATCATATTTCTTTTGTGGAATTTCATGAGCTAAGAATATGGTTGGAGGACTAGTAGAGGAAGGGCTTTTTGAGTCCTAATATTTCACCCTAGGCTGTGCCAGTTCTATTTTCCCTGAAGGTAGATGGGAGCATGAGGTCTTGTGTGGATTACTAGTTCTTAGACCAGGTGATCATGAAAAATATTTATCAACTACTAAGGATCAATGACCTCCTTGATCAGTTGAAAGGGGAGCGATGTATCTCGAAGATCAACCTCAGATCATGCTATCACTAGCTATGAGTAAGAGATGAGAATGTTAAGAAGAAGGCCATAAGATGTCATTATGGTTACTAGGAGTACTTTTTTATTTTATTTGACATGAAAAAATCCGTTATAGCATTCATGGGACTCTTCAACTGGATATTTCATCCTAATAAAGACCGATTTGTGGAGGTCTTCATTGATGAAATCATAGTGTTTTTTGCATCCAATGAGGAGTAGGAGAGAAACTTGAGGATATTCATGGAAAACCACTAAGAGAAAGAACATTATATTAATCTATTAGAGTCCCAATTTTGGATTCAAGAGGTCTTTTTTCTGAGACACGTAATCTTAGAGGATTGAGTTTCACTAGATCCAGCGATTGTTGAGGAAGTGTTTGTTTGGGATCCACCAAAGAGTTTTACTTGGGCATATAGTTTCTTTGTATTAGAAGGTTATTAACAGATGGTTTTACCCAACTTCTCTATGGTGGAAGAAAAATTTACTTCTTTTACATGGAAGGGGAATCCATTCATGTGGATTCAAAACATCCAGTAGTGATTTTAGGAGTTGAGGTTGATGTTGTAGAGTGCACTAATCATGAAGTTACTAGAGGAAGAAATGAGTAAATGGTGTTTTATGATGCCTGAAGAAATTATCTTTTCTACATCCAGATGGAGATTCAAGTAATTATTGCTTATGTTTCAAACTAATTGATACCACACGAGCATAACTACATGACCCCTGATCTTGATATAGCACTAATGGTCTCTGCATTAAAGATTTGGGAACACTACCTATTGGGTGATTAGTTTATCTTCTACTCTGATTACAAGAGTCTAATGTATATATTCTCCAAAAAAGATCTTTACATTGGACATGGGTTATGGATAGAGTTCATCTTGTACTATGACTTTGATATTTTCTGTACTCTAGGTAAGGGAAAAGAAGTGGAAGATTCTCTCAATAAGAGATCCATTTTGTAGTTACTAAAGGAGTAATCAGAGTAGTCGGCCTCATTACATATTAATTTTATGGATGGATAAGGATAATATTTTCTCTTTTTGATTATTTTCACCGATCCAATATTACAGCAATCCAGGGAGGAAAATCTTGGGGATATAAACAAAGACACCTTATGTGCTCATAATTTCATAGTTCATATTCCTGATGAATATTTGAAAGGTGTGGAAAACATAATCATTTTTAAAGGATGTGCAGTTGTACCAATGGTGTTGCGGGAGGATGTTCTGAGGTAATTTTAAACACCCCCTTGTGAGGTTCATCTAGGTGTGGAGAAGATGTACCAAGTCCTCTAACTACAATTTTGGTGCCCAGGGATGAATAACAGAGTTGCAGAGTTTGTTCCTCAGTGTTTTAATTGTTTAAAAGTGAAGGATAAGCACCATGTTACATTGGGTATAGCTCAACCCCTTAAGGATATATAATTGAAGTGGAGTGAAATATCAATATACATTGGTATGTGTTTACTAGGTATGTGCAGGTGACACGATGCCATCTAGGTGATCACTGATTGAATCACCATATCGGCCAACATCCTTGATATCTGAGAGAATTTATTAGTAGAGATCATGGGATGCCTCTAAGAGACTGAAATAGTTCGACAGTATGGAGTTCCATTCACTAAATATTCAGATCATGATGTTATCATTACACTATGGTTGTGGAAGGGATTACAATAGGTGTTTGAGGCCTAGTTGCACTTGAGAACAATGTTTCACCCATAGAAGGATGATCATACATATCAGACCATTCATGTTTTGGAGGACATGTTATGAGCTTTTATGTTAGACTTTTTCTATAGATGGGAGGATCACCTACCACTGGTGAACTTTGAAAACAACAAAATATACAATTCCACCATTGATATGGCACCATTGGAGGCCTTGTATGTGAGACCTTTCACGTCACCACTTTGTTGGACTATCCTAGCAGATTAATCACTCATGGGACTAGATTTGGAGAAAGCTATAATATAGTAAGAGAATATCATCTTAGATAATAAGAATAATTAATACACCCTTTATAAGTCTTATACTAAAATGTGGGGGAGGCATTTGTAGTTTTAAGAAGGAGACCGTGTGTTCTTTCATGTTTTACCAAGACATGGATTACATCAAATTTTATGATGCGGAATGCAATCTCTAGGGATCATCAACCCATTTCTGATACTACATATGGTTGATGACTTGGTGTACTGCTTGGATATAAATATGCAGTTAGGAATTGAACACAATTTCAATTATTTTTCACAATTAAGGAGGTATGTGCATGAGCAATTTCATGTCAACGACTAGGGCGATCTAGACATCGAGGATGGAGTGACCATTGTTGAGTACCATATAAAGATAGAGCATTAGTTGAAGAGGATCCTTTGAGGTTGATCAATTTCTTTAGTGCACGTTCGGTGGTCGCACAATAATCCCTAGGAGGACACATGGGTGTGGGAGGAATATATTCATTCTCAGTACCCTCATCTATTCATGTATTCCATGTTTTGGATTTTCGGGGATGTAAAACCCCAAGGCAAAGATAATGTAACATCTCAAATTTTAGATGTATTCTTTTGATATTATATGGAATGATTTTGAGACCAGTAACTGATATGGCATTAAATTATGAAGCCCAGTGTTCCCAGAATAAATATTTGGAAATGATTAAAATATTTAAGATCAAAATTTTTTAGTTTCTTGAAAATGTTTAATAACTCTTAAACAGTTTCCTAATTCAAAAATATGAGGCCACCATTGAGTTTAGAATAAATGTATTACACTAGGTCCAACATAACATTAGTCGGCATCGGTCGTTTGTAAAAAAATATATCACTGATGTAGAAGGAATAAAATAATTTAATAAAAATTATTTTTAACTTAGTGAATTGTCTTATCATTAAGTATATCATTATATTAGAATATCCTTTATAGTTGACATACCATAGAACATATGATGTATCATTGGATAGGGCTCTAGGAATCCATTCCTATTAACGAAAATGGATCGAGGATCGACGATGATCCAAAAATTGTTCTTGATTAATGACTAATCCAAATCGAATTATGTTGTTTGTTTACTTTCTTTAATTCCCCATCGATTATTTCTACAATGAATGTAGATCAGTCGATGGACTTATTCATTCATGGTTCCTGTGTATTGATATTTTAGATTGATTAAATCTATACTTCGAACTCAAATCCCCATATATTGATTGTTATGATGATTAACATTTGTTAATGTTATTCTATCCCTCGATTATTCTCTTTCTTTCCTGTTGGAACCCCTTTATTCGTGGATCGATATTTATGGGTGGTTCCGACCACATTCAGACAACTGGATTTGAGGAAAATTGATAACTGAGACTGGATATATGTATATCGGGACTCAAGGAGATCATATATATGGTCATTAAATTTTTCAGGCATTAGAGGAAGAAAAATGGTCCATAAATGGGACCACCAGCATGGGTGGATGGTGTTGTGTGTAGAAAAACTGCATGTGGTGGATGCAACGGAGGTAGGATGTAGTGGAAGAATGGTTGCGGTAGAAAAAATGATAGAATATGGTGGGTGGCCATGTGGGGACATGGAGGTATACATGGAGGCAAAAGTAGGTCCAGTGGAGGAGATGCGGTGGCATGCTAGTGAGACGAGGTAGTGAGTGGAGCCTGTCGGCCCAGGTGTGCCATGATATACATGTGGGATAAGACAGAATAGTGGGCCGACCTTGGTCAACCCCAAGTCCAATTCTGGGTAATCGGGAAGGGGGATGTTGTGGGTGGTAGTGGTGATCGACCATGGCAGTTGACTGAGGCAGTCAATCGTGTAGTGTGGTTGACTGTGACGCATGGTCGACCTTGTAGGCTGATCAACAGGGAGACAAAGCTGGAGGTGGATTGATTGAGATGGGTAGTACACACGTGCCTGCTCCAGGTTGTTCAAGGATAGAACGGGGTGGATGAATGTAGTGGTTGACTATAGCGGTAGGTGGACTGAACGTGGAGGTAGGTCTGCAGGTCCCTAGCAAGACTACATGCATTTTCATTCAAATGAACATAACTCCTAAATGGAGAATACAATCAATGATAAATCTATGGTGTTCAGAACAGAATTTGTATATGGTATTTTTGAGAAAAAATAGGGTTTTTTAGTTTGGACCAGTATTGGTTGAGAGTGGTCTCTTGGTCCTTTCCTCGAGGTTTCAATATGACATTACATATACACAAGTGGATTGTAATCACCTCTACAGGTTGACTCTCATATAGAGTTTTATTATCCATCCCTAACACTATAGTGGGATACTAAATATCCCCTAGTGGTGTTTTTGGAATCACAATACCTCCTTGAGATAGGAACTGATCCTCCATCTAGTGGGCCACATCGGTGGGGTTTGTGGTTTTGGTGGCATATGATACCCTATGTAGCGGGTTGATCCCGATTGGGATCATGGTTTCCCCAACCCATTCTGGTCATGATCCCCTATCTATGTATCATAACATTACTTTATTGATACATTCTCTTTGGGAAAGGAACAAATATGATAGAACTCTCTGTTGAGTGTCTCTTATTATATCATGGCTCAAGGAATGAGTTCTCCTGGAAGGAGCATGCTTCGAGTAGGATCATGTGGTTAGCAGCTATTTATGACCTCCTAATGGTATGTAATCTCACTCTTTAGTATATCTAGATATTAATGATATATGTGTAGTATAAATATACCTGGATAGAGCTAACTGTTATTTTATTTTTGGTTTTGATTTGTGGTTTTGGGGTGTCTTACTGTGTATTTTTATACACACCCCTGCATGGGATTTCCAACACATGTCATGTATTATGGAGACAATGGAAATTTTGATAAAGTCATAGTCATACTTGGACCAGATGGATCTTATTGAGACCTAACATACTGAGGTGTGTTCCTATCGATTTTGGATTGTAGTCCCATTATCGTTACATTCTGGATGGACTTTTATTTCATATACTTTGTGATGGGGTTTTATTTGGATATATTTATGTTTTGTATACTTCTTGTTGTACTGTGGTTGTGATATCTATGTGGTATGATTGAATTGTTCACTTAGTGGTTTTTACAATTTATCATTTTGGGGTCTTGGAGATCGATGAGTGAAAATAGGTACATCGGCAATGCCTCCTATGTTAGTGATATGTGTACATGGTTCTCATCACTATCCCCTGGCCAATTGAAGACGAGATTGGAGAGTCGCGACCTGAGCCACACTAGGAATGGTCATGAAAATCAAAACTAATTAGAGTAGATAAGAGATCTAGGCTATCAATATTTGATGGGATCTGTAGTTTTAGTTTTTGGGACATTGTATTCCTCTGTATATCTCCATTGAATAAAGTCATGTGATTTTATAAGAAGGGAAATCATAGACCATGATACATGTTTCCCTTTGAGATATTATGTTTCATTTGAGTAATGACTTATCTACTAGAACTCCCACCATATTTATTTAAATTACATGATATATTCCATTTATCCATTAGGAATAACAATATACCAAGCCCCTCACATGTACTCAAAATAGAGGTGGTACCATAAGAGAACGAACTCTAATGTACTGAGTACACATTTAAGATCATAGATCATAGAGACAAAGTTCTATGAAATATGAAAATGCACATGGTCATAGTTATATAGAGAAAATAAATTATTTAATAAGTTACATGGGGTCTGGAGGAAGTGATGAAATATAATTACACTCATCTATTTTAGTGTTGGATACAAAAATTTGAAGGGATAAATTTCTAAAGTGTTGATGATTGTAATGACACAAACATTTATATATAAAATGTATAGACCCAATCTTGAGATACATGGACATTACATTACTTTTTAATAATTCCTAATACATAACAAAAAAAATACACTAAAGGTCCGTAATATTTTAGTGTCTTTGGAAACTCGGAATATAGTATTCTAATCTTGGTGAAAGATCTTCAACATATCCTATAAAGATATTCCCTTTTTCCTTACCTAAAACATTTCTTTATATCCTGGGGAAAAGAAAACATATAAAGGGTGAGCTCAAATGCTCAGTAATGGTATGCATGGAGAAAATAAAACAAACCATATTCATTTGAACATCAAAACATGAACATATTGTTTAAACATCAAAATAATGAGTTGTGAAATAAATCATGGCAGTACGTAAGGAATAGATCATAAAGGAACATCAATAATTAGAAAATAGCATGGGGATAAAACATTTAATTCTGGAAAATCATTAATAACATGATATGATTTCCATAGTATCCAAGGTATTGCTTCCAAGACCATCTTAGTGGAAAAAGTTCCTTTCTGAATTGAGTTCACTCCTCGTTCTAGTTCGGTATCACTAAACCGGATTAACTTACCATTCCATCCATGTTTATACCATGAGATAAAAATCATTACCCAATGCATTGAAAGGAGATATAGGTCCCACTCATCTCATAATGAAATCATTCTTACTTGTGCCACAAAATAAACATAAATCATTCATCATAACCCAAAGAATAAAATGGGTTTCATAAACATCATCCCATCAAAATGTAATCAATATAAAACAAATGGATATCATTTCATCATAAGAAGAATTAATCCATGTAAATAATAGATACATTATACTTGAAATATAATCATAGTAATTAATTTCAGCTTATATGGAAAATAGTTTTGACAAAACACTTGAAATTTATTCTTGATGAAAATATCTTTTATTTTTAAAAATCTGTTTCTTTTCACAAAATTACATTCTATTTTAAAAGATAATGATTTTTTTGAAAATAATCATGAAATATTGTAGAGTAAGCTTCATTAAAATTAGGCATTATGAAACTGTAATAATCCGTTCATGTCGTATAAGTTAAAAAAAATTCTTCTTGTACTTTTGGCAGAAAAGTCAAAAAGTACCTCGTATGGTAAAAAAAATAAATATTCATTACATACCATGTATTAAAAGTAAAATATGGGTAAAAAGGACCTAAAAAATACATGATACCATTTTTAGAAAATAGGGACATGGATGATAAAAATAAACCCAGTAAATACTTACGAATAAACAATCTCGGATAAAAACGAGATTGGAAAGGTTATCCCTTATCTTAGGTCCGATATGCTTCGTTCATATATGAACCTTCTGTATAATGATTCAAATAATGTAATTGACTTATTACAGAATCATATTCATTGTTATAATGTCACATATGGTTCACTTATGACTTTATATTACCCGTTATTTTGTAAATTCCATGTTAAAGCATCATTTTGTGTAAACACGTTTTATTTATCGTACGTGTTTGGACTTGTTGTTCATGATATTATTATAACTTATATCATCATTTAATACTTCCAGAATTTATATCAAGACTTATATATCATATATAGTCAGTATATATATAATATATATATATAAATGAAATGAAATACACCGTTCATTCAGACGGTAGGCCGTACGTACAAATGAACGTTGTTTTCCTTTCTTTGTTGACATGAATTGAAGTAAGTAGATGTCATATATATGTTTATATATATATATACATATATACATTAGCTTTATTATGTCATATATTTCATTTTTATTCATTATATATACTTTGTAATCATTCTTGAATGGTTATCATTGAGAATGAATCTCATCGGGTCGTGGAGACGGTAATCCGTACATACGTATGAGCGATGATATCGTTCCCAAAATTTTTTAATTGAATTGTAGTGGATGATATAATATCTTAGAATAATTATGATGTTTTAATATAAATATATAGATATTCTTTACACCATTATACCAATCGAAGTAGGGTGGTGGTGGAAAAACAGATTACACCACGACATGGAGACGATATTCTGTATGTACGCATGCTTGGTGATTTCAATTTCCGTAGGATAGATAGAAGGTGAAATGGGGTTGTTTCATATTTATAATGAAATATAAGTATTTTAGTGATACAAAATTTTATTACTTTATAATGAAACTATTAAAGAATAAGAAGTTTAAGAAGAAAGAAAACATAAAAAATCGGTAGAAGAGATTACCACTTCTTCGACGCACCTCTTTTAAGCTTTTGCTTAAGGCATTAGAGTTGGAATTTTGAGGAGACCAGAACATATATAATGATTCTAGTGTAGTTGAGAAGGAAATTGGGAATGGTTTTTCTGAGCATGAAATCTCAAAATTGTGTAATGAGAAGAGGGAGGAGGTTCTCTTTTATAAGGGAGGAGAGGGAACTTTAGGAAAAAACATAAAATATTATTTTATAATAAAGTAAAATTCGGATAATAATGGATCCAAAGTGACTTATTTGGAAGATAAAGTTTGGATGGGTCGAATACCTTCATCAAATAGGTTTTAGAGATGTTTAGGTTACTATTTTGACCTTATCATTTTGATTTATCTCTATGTTAAATAATTTAACCTTTACCGTGGATTCTTGTTTTCTTAAACTATAAGGTTAATAAACTTACTAAAACAATCTAAATGAACCCATAGTGGTTAATTATTAATATATATAACCCTATCTAAGTCATTTGGCAGAACCATATATTTTAAAAAAATAGAATAACAATTAATAATATAATATTTGTTTTAAAAACTATTTTTGTCAATTTTGACACTATTTGGTAATTTATTTTTGTGAAAATCATAACAGCATTAATAGTTAAAAAAATTTAGTTAAATCACTATTAACATATCATATTAAGCTATAAAATTATTCTAATTCATAAAATGACTTAAATTACTTTTATGTGGGTATTTAAATATCAATTATGTTAATATTTCATTAATAAGGTAATTACTGCATCATCATTGTGTCATAAATAAATTAAATTCTTTAATATCTAAAAATTATAAATAAAATACCATTATGTAGGAAATATTTTTAAATATCTAATTAATATTTATAGTCTAATTTATCTTATGTGTAACCCTATATTAAAAATATTTTAGTTATTAAACATTGATTTTAACTATTTTAACTCTTCTTAAAATAAAATAATAATAAATGTCCTAATCTAATCCAAGTGAACCTAAAGGGTAATATTTTATTCCTAAGGTTGTTTTTGGTCAAATTGAACTTATACAATAGAATTATTACATGTGTTAGGGTAATAATAATATCATTTTTACCCAGAATTACCCTATTTAATTTTAACCGTGGTAAATAAAAGTCAAAAGTTATTATTCACAAAAAATTAATTTTATCTTATTGAACCACATTTTACTCCTTGATATTAACCGTGTCTCTCAAATTTTCTAAATTCCACTCACAAAAACTGTAAAATTATGTTTTATGTAAATTTTCAAATTCTCCTAGGAGGTGGGTAAAAAACGGTGAAAAGTTAAATATAATTTTTATATTTCTACAGTTATTATAAAATGACTCCAGTGAATTAAATTGAACATATATTGTTATTATATATCAAATTTTATCAAAAATAAATTTAAATAAAATAAATAATTATTTAAATAAAATGTATGTTTTTAAATAGTAACCTAGTATTTTCACTATTCATCAAAAATTGAAAGTTTTCAAAAATTCACCCTAGGTGAATTTCGATATTCTTAATCCAAAAATGAAGTCCATTTTGAAAGATATAATTTATAAAATTTCAAAAAGTGGGTATTACTATTCATAACGGCTATTTCTTAATAATATTATAATAATATCTCTTTTAGTGAAACTCTGTATTGCGTATAACACACGCTATCGAAGAAATTCTTGATTACGTGTAATGTAATCCAAGTTAGGGATGCATGTAGTGAAAGCTCTATTTGGTGTTGTGTATAAAATAATAAAAACTTATTTCATTTATACATTAAATAAAATCTATAGTTAATATTGCGTAGAATAATTTCCACAAAACAAACATGAAATTGTGTGTAACACGAGCCAAGAATAATGTTGAATATACTACAAGATAATACTGTGTTGAATATAGTACAAGCTAATCTTGGTGTAGCGTAAAATAGATTACATCAAAGAAATTAAAAAGAATATATCTCATAAAATCTCCGGGAGTTACATTCTACCCCCTTAAAATTAATTTCTCCCTCGAAATTTGTCGGTGTTATAAATCGTTTACTACTTGGAAGTTTCATTCATATACACCCACATCGTAAAAAGTAATACTAAAACCTAATTTTAAAAAGTGAAGTATGAAACATAACGATTACCCAAATTAACCCATCATTGGGTTTCCACATATGAGAACATAGGTGAAATATTGATATGGAAGAGAAATCTAACCATCATGTTTCGATGAAGATTTATAGGGAAAATGGCTATGAAAAAGAAAATAATCACAAAGCCATAAATTTGTGATAATCAAAGGTACCATCTGATTCATCACATATGAGGGCACTAAGAAAACATTTTTGGTTTTCTAGATCATTTCCCTAATGTTGAATATTTTTTTCAATTAAAAGAAATTCTTATATTATTTTGGTACAATCTAACTATTTTTTGTGCCTTGAACAATTTCCAATTCATCTATTAATGAAATGAAGTTCAATTTGTCTTTCGTGATGTGTTAGTAGATCATGCGATAGAATGATAGGTCATTCAATCTATCTCAAACATAAGGTTAGTAAAAGTTATATATAGAAGTACATATATAGTGAGATTAATCGTATATGGTTCCTAAAATGGACTTACAGATCATCTATAATATCTCTTAATAAAATAAAACTAGTTTATACTAACCAAGGACTTCATATAGGCTAGTGGTAGGCGATTAAAGCATGTCACACTTCAGTTGTGGGTTCGATTCCCGTATCCTTGTCTGACGCGACGGGTTGTCACCCATCCTACAAGTTGTCATTTTTCTAAAACTATAATATTATAACATTCCAAAAATAATATCAAAAAGTTCTAGCCTTAAAAAATACTATCTGATGTCTAACATAATATATTCCAATCTGTAGGCTTACCCAAACCCATAGTATAAAGAAAATGATTGATAGAGAGGTCATCTATGAAGTCTGTAAATATAGTCATTTATCTCCATATATTATATTATATGTCTTGTTGGTCACATTCCAAACATTTTAATGCCAAAATCATGTATTCTCTTGAAAAATGAATACCCATTGAACCATAGTGAAAACTTGAATGCAGTAGAAAGTTAACTCTTACTACATACCAAAATCCCAAAAATTATATATACTCAAATCATGATATCTCTCAGTACATATATCAATCATGAGCTCATGAATACTATAAAACAAATTATATTCTCCTTATACATTCATTATGTACATATCATCTACTTTCCAAAATATTTGAATCACTTTTCATGGTTACCAGTACCATATAAATATTGAAAACCATAATAAACATATTGATAGATATTCCAATATTTCGAAATACTATAAATGAGATTATAATAATTCCAATACATCGTTTTCATACTCAACATCGCCAATAGTGGTCACATGTGACTCTCCTTTGTCTTTTACCTTAAGAGGTTGTTGATTTAGATCATCATTAACCCTTGGATTAGGGCTTTGGTTAGCATAATGCCCCATTTCTTTGCAATTGTAGTATTGAAGTGTTGGTGGAGCATTCTCTACAAACTTTTCTATATTCAGATCATTAGATACGTTTTTCCAATGACTTCGATACTAAACTGCTCGATGACCTTATTTTCCACACATAAAACATTTTCTAGAACCTTTTAGATAATATCTACCTTGCTTCTTTCCACACTTTGGGTAATGAAACGTTCATCTTTTTTCACCATTGTTCTGAGATTTCTCCTTGAACTCCATCTATCATTTATTGTCAAAACCCTGAGATGGATATGTAACACCATCTTCCATTTCTAACTTGATATCACAATGCATAATTTCATCATAGCTACTGAAGTCTTTTATAGTAATGCCCTTTTAAGAATTGGGTTTAAGACACTGAAGAATCGATCAACTTTACTTTCAGGTTGGATGATAAATCCTGATGTATACCCTGCAAGCCATGTAAAATTGTCTTTGTATATACCAACAGATTAATCATCCTTTTTTTAAGCTCAAGTAAATCCTTATCCATCATTGTTTGAAGAATATGAGGGAAGTAATTATTGAAAAACAAGTTCTTGAACTCGTTCCATTCCATGGACTCAATTTCATCTTGTGGCCTTGTATTCTTAATTAGAGTCCACCAGTGGTCTGCTTCAACTTCTTAACGGTAAACAGCTAACATTACTGTTTTATGTTCTGGAATAGAATATTATGGAAAATTGCTTTTCAATGGTACTGATCCATTGTTCAGAAACACGTGGATTAGAAGACCCATTCAAAGATGGTGGGCATTGCCTCATGAAGGAATCAATAGAATATTGTTCCCTTCTATGCTCATTTGGAAGTCCAGAATGATTCATAGCTTTTTTAAGTATAGAAATAATATTTTTCACTCTATCTCCCATAATGTTGGTTTGTTCAAGTGGACAATTATTGCATCGTCCATTACGTTGATCAACAAGGTTCTTTCGGGTTCCAGCCATCATCTAAAACCCAAAAAGAATAGTGTGAGAGGAAAAATCATGGTAGGAAAACAACATAATAAAGGGGGAGTACCTTCAATATCTAACATATTAGGTTTAATTCAAATATCTCTACCATAATTCTATAACAATAACCTATACTTATACTTAACCTCGTAGACATCCCTAGACATACCATATAAATATCTCTAGGGATCTCACTAAAGTTTTCGCATCCTAGTTTCCAAAGCATAGCTAAACCATTCCTCTGATACCAACTATAGAGACCAAATCTTGACATACATGGAAATTACATTACTTTTGTGGAATACCTAATACCTAAGAATAACATACACCAAAGGACCGTAATAGTTTAGTGTCTTTGGAAACTCTGAATATAATTTTCTAATATTGGTGAAAGATCTTCAACATCTCCTATAATGATCTTCCATTTTTTTCTTACCTAAAACTTTTCTTTATATCATGGGGAAAAGAAAACATATAATGGGTGAGCTCAAATTCTCAGTATGGGTATGCATGGGGAAAATAAAACAAACCATATACATTTGATCGTCAAAACATGAACATAATGTTTAAACATCAAAGTCATGAGTTGTGAAATAAATCATGGAAGTACGTAAGGAATAGATCATAAAGGATCATCAATCATGATAAAATATCATGGGAATAAAACATTTAATTGTGTAAAACCATTAAGAACATGATATGATTTTTACAGTAGCCAAGGCATTGCTGCCAAGAACATCTTAATGGACGAAGTCCCTTTCTGAATCTAGTTCACTCCTCATTCTAGTCCTGTATCACTGAACCATATTAACTTACCATTCAGCCATGTCTATCTCATGATATATAAATCTTTACCCAATGAATTGGAGGGAGATGTAGGTCCCACCCATCTCATAATGAAATCATTCTTAGATGTTCCACAAATAAAAACATAAATCATTCATCATAATCCAAAGAATAAAATGGGGTTCATGAAAATCATTCCATCAAAATGTAATCCATATAAAACAAATGGTTATCATTTCATCATAAGAATAATTAAACCATGTAAATAATAGATACATTATAATTGAAACGTAATCACACTAAATAATTTCATCTTATATGGAAAATAGTTTTGACAAAGCAAATGATATGAATTCATGAGGAAAATATCCTTTATTTTTCAAAAAAAATTCTTTTCAAAACTTTCCATTCAATTTTAAAATTAACGTATTTTTCTGAAAATAATCATGAAATATTTTAGAGGAATATTCATGAAAACTAGGCATTATGAAACCGTAAAAATCAGCTCATGCCGTATAAGTTAAAAAAAATTCTTCTCGTACTTTTGCCGGAAATGTCAAAAAGTACCTCATATGGTAAAAAAAGAAAGATTCCTTACATACCATGTAGTAAAATTAAAAATTGGGTAAAAATGACTTTAAAAATTCGTGAAACCATTTTTATAAAATAGGGACATAGATGATAAATATAACACCATTAAATACTTACGAATAAACAGTCTCGGATAAAAACTAGATTGGAAAGGTTATCAATTACCTTAGGTATGAAATGCTTCGTACGTATCTGATCCTCCTGTATGATGATTTAAATAATGTCATTGACTTATTATAGAATCATATTCATTGTTATGATATTATATATTGTTCACTTATGACTTTATATTACCCGTTCTTTTGTAAATATCTTGTTAATGAAGCATTTTGGGTAAAATCGTTTTATTTATCGTATGTGTTTGGACTTGTTGTTCATGATATTATTATTACTTATATCATGATTTACTTACTTCTAGAATATAAATCATGATTTCTATATCATATATATTCAGTATATATATATATATAATTGATAGCTAAATGAAATGAAATACACCGTTCATGGAGACGGTAGGCCGTACGTATGCATGAACGCTGTTTTCATTTCCTTGTTGACTTGAATGGAAGTAAGTAGTTGTCATTTATATATATACATAAATACATTAGACTTATCATGTCATATATTTCATTATTATTCATTTTATATACTTTATAATCATTCTTGAATGGTTAACATGGAGGATTAATCTCGTCGTGTCATGGAGACGGTAATCCGTAGGTACGCACGAGCAATGATATCATTCACATAATTATTGAATTGAATTGGAGTAGATGAAATAATATCTCAGAATAATTATGATGTTATAATAACAATATATATTTATTCATTACACCATTATACCCATCCAAGTAGTTTGGAGGTGGAAAAACATATTACACCACGTCGTGGAGACAGTATTCCGTACGTACGCACGCGTGGTGATTTTGTTTTCTGTAGGATGGATAGATGGTGAAATGGGGTTTTGTAATATTTATAATAACATATCAGTATATTATTGATACTTATGTTATTACTTTATAATGAAAATACTAAAGAAGAAGATGTTGAAGAAGAATGAAAACATGAAAGAATCTGTAGAAGAGATTACCTCTTCTTCGACACTCATCTTTTAAGCTTCATCTTAAGGAACTAGAAATGGTCTTTTGAGGAGACCAGAACCTCTAAAATGATTATAGGTAAGTTGAGGAGGGAAATGGGAAGGGGTTGGCAGAGGTTGAAAGATCAAAATTCAGTAAAGAGAAGAGGGAGGAGGTTCCCTTTTATAAGGGAGGAGAGGGGTACTTTAAGAAAAAACTAAAACTATTATTTTATAATAATTTCATATTCAGTTAATAATTTCTCCAAAGTGACTTATTTCGAATATAATGTGGTGATGGGTCAATGTAACTTCAAAAAATAGGTTTTAGACAATCTTAGGTTACTATTTTAACCTTATCATTTAGATTTAACTCTAAGTTAAATAATTTAACTTTTCCCGTGTCTTCTTGTTTTCTTACACTAGAAGGTTAATAAAAATACAATAATAAGACAAAATAACCCCAAGTTGTTCTTTATTAATGTATATAACCTTATCTACATCATTTTTTAAAACCTTGTATGTTTAGGAATTGAATAACAATTAATAATATAATATTTGTTTTCAAAACTATTTTATGTTAATTTTTACACTATTTGGTAATTGATTTTTGTGAAACTCATAACTGAATGATTAGTTATAAAAAAATGGTTAAATAAATATTAACATGTCATATTATCCAATAAAATTAGATTAATCTATTAAAAGTGTCAAATTACATTTATTTGGGTATTTATAATTTCAATTATGTTAATATTTCATTAATAAGGTAATTACTGTATCATTATTGTGTCATATATAAATTAAATTATTCAATTCCTAAAAATTATAAATAAAATACCAAAATTTTGTAAATATTTCTATATTTATAATGGATATTTATAGTGGAATTTATCTTATCTATAACCATATATTAAAAATGTTTTAGATATTAAATTTTGATTTTAACTATTTTAACTCTTCTTTAAATAAAATAATAATAAATGTCCTAATATAATACAAGTGAACCTAAAGGGAAATATTTTATTCCTAATGTTTTTTTGGTCGAATTAAACTTATCCAAAAGAATTAGAACATGTGTTAGGTTAATAATAATTTCATTTTTACCCTTAATTACCCAATTTACTTTCAACCGTGGTAAATAAAAGTAGAAAGTTATTATTCACCAAAAATTATTTTTATCTTATTAAACAAAATTTTACTCCTTGATATTAACCATGTCTCTAGGATTTTCAAAATTACACTCAGAGAAGTAGTAAAATTCTGTCTTATAGAAATTTTAATATTCTCCTAGGTAGTGGGTAAAAGACAGTGAAATGTTCAATAAATTTTTTATATATAAAAAATTATTATAAAATGACTCCAATGAATTACATTGAACTTATATAGGTATTATGTATCAATTTTAACCTAAAATAAATTATCATAAAATAAATAATTATTTAAATAAAGAGTCGGTTTTTAAATAGTAACCCAGTGTTTTCACTATTAATCAAAAATTGATAGTTTTCAAAAATTCACCCTTGGCTAATTTCAATATTCCAAATCCAAAAATGAAGTCCATTTTGAAAGATAAAATTTATAAAATTTCAAAAAGTGGATATTACTTTTCATAATGGCTAGTTCATAATAATATTATAATAATATATCATTTAGTGAAACTCGGTATTGCGTACTACACACGCTATCGAAGAAAGTCTTGATTGCGTGTAATGCAAGCCAAGTCAGGGTTGCGTATAGTGAATTCTCTATTTGGTGATGCGTATAACATAATCAAAACTTATTTCATTTATACATTAAACAAAATCTGTACTTAATGGTGCGTAGAATAATTTCCACAAAACGAACTTGCAATTGTGTGTAACACGAGCCATGAATAGTGTTGCGTATACTGCAAGATAATACTTTGTTGCATATAGTACAACATAATCTTGGTGTAGCTTAAAATATAACACATAAAAGAAATTAATAAGAATATATCTCATAAGATCTTGGGGCGTTAGATAAAATTTTCCATATGCATAAATTAAATGTGTTCTTATATAAAAAATATATTCACTTATTTCACATTATGATATCATATATGTTTTAAAATACCCTTAAGAATCATTACCATTGATTATAAATCTATTGAATATTGACCTCATGATTTGTATAAATACAGTGTTTTACCAAATCCAATTAACATTGACAAATGAAGTGATGGCCTCAACCAGTATGATCATTCCCTATGAATCTCATTTATTAGAGAATATGAGGGAGATATAATATATCGGATTTCCCCTTGACCAAGCCCAAGATAAGATCCAATAACTTAAGAATGAGTGAAATTTTTTATGGGATAAACTCAAGCTCAACCGGATCACGAACCAAACTATGTTTGGTGAACCTCACAATGAAAGTCTTATCATCACAGACTATACGCTTTGGGATTTTTCTGGTGTATTAAAGGTATATGTATCAAGAACCAACTAGTATGAGAATGTACATTATTTTATAATGAATAATGGTTATATTTAATTATTAATATTATTACTCTAAATGATTTTAATTTTAATTAAATAAAACAAAAAGGGTAATTTTGGGTAATATTCAAATCAAATTAAAGATTTTAATTTAATGAAATAATTGATTTTGGAAATAAATATTATTAAAATATAATATTATGGTTAAATAATATTTCTTAAATAGATATGGTAATATAATTTTTATGATGTAAAATGAAATTTTTTATAATGGTTTGAATACATATATTTTCAAAAAACCCATCATTTCTCAGTATTTATAGTTTTTATTTTAATTTTAAGTTTCCAATATTTATAAAATTATTTGTGTTAAAAAAATATTATTTTTTGAATCATAACTTCATAAATAGACAATGGTGCATTTTTCATAATTCTCTAAGGAAATGGAATTTCTGGGTACAAAATAATTATTTTACAAGTATACTGTGTATAGTATAACCTCATAATGACGCAAAATTTATGTAATAGATTCAAAAAATGGAATCCACAGCCAAATATATGTTTTCCTTTCAAATAGAGTGATTTTATGATTATATTTTTAATTATATAAACATTTAAGAATCCTCCAAAACCTTTAATATATTTTATTATTTTAAAATATATTCGTTAAGATTATGGTTCATTTACACATCTAAAAGTGTACAATTTTAATAATAATAGACATTGGACGTATAATATAATTGAAAAAACACCCCTTTAGAAGAAATAAAGAGAAAAACCAAGGGATGGTTTTTAGTTTTTATTATTTGATTGTATAGAGACCAATACCTATGTTTGAGAAGTAAAAAAATATTTCCTCTAATTTCCTATATAATCCCACAAAATCATCCATTTATCTTCACTAAATATACATCATTCATGTATTTACTCTTCCCTTCCATATATAGAGTCCTATAAAGCTTCCCCCATGCTCTCAAGAATCTCCTCGCAATCATTTTAATTCACACTCTCATGGTAAGGAATCCTCTCATTCTCCTATTTATTAATGTTTCTTTTTTATATTATGCCTTCTATTTCCAATTCCAAATTTTTGTATATGTATTTTCATGTACATATCACTTCCCATTTTTTTAAATGATGATATACCCATTTATTTATAATCAAATCTTTTTATAAATTTTTACATTACCATGTCATGCTTCTGAAAGATCACTATGATTTTTCGTGCCAAAAAACAATTTGTAGTGACTACCACACCCATTTCCTATGAAGTGCATCAAAATTTAACCACTTATAATTATTTAATGTGAAATATAAATTTTTTTATTCCAAAAATCTTGATTTTAACTTCTAGGATGCAGGTGCTGCCCAAAGGTTCTTCGAACCCGGTTTGTCACATGACCTCAAGCGCATTTCACCAAATGATTGAGGCTGATGACTAGCAGTGAGGGATACGGTGTGATATTTGGGAAACTATTCCATCATTGTAAAATTTTACATAGTGGATTATTAATAGTATACAATAGAAGAAGAAATAATACCAAACATAAATAAATAGTGGTTGATTGAACATAAATCCAACAGAAGCCACAATATATATATATATATATATGATTCATGGAATGTGTATTTAAGAAAATATCCAATAAAGTAACAACGATGGTATGCAATACAAAAAACAAAGTACAAAATAAATAAGTAAACTTAAATAGAATTTCAAGCCCCATCTTGGTCTCATGCCCAACAGTTTCAATAGAAATAAAGTACGTGATAAAGAAGGGTGCTTTCCCTAATCTATACCTATAATCATATAATCTGTTTGGGTCCAACAGAATGACCCAAATAGGGTGTGATAGGAATCTTAGGAGGAAACATCAAAAAGTTTTTTTTAACTGTTATAGATTATATATAGTAGGTTTTATACAAAAATGAATCAATATACTATGAAGTACTCGAAGGCTACCAATACTAAATTTTCTAATTACATTCATTTAACATTTATTATCCATCTATTGTTTCATATAACCATGGGATCTACCCTAAGCTCTGTATCCCCTGTGTAATGTAACAAAAACAAACATCTCATATGGAAATCTAAACAATCATGTAGTATAGAATCCAAGCTTGTGCTGTGGCTTGGCAGACTCATTACAATCATTCAGTTATCCATAAATGACTATCTATGAATCTCTCTATGTCTAACCCATTCAGTCTAATATAGCATCAATTAATTATAAATGACCACCTAGGAAAGATATCACGATATAAACTCATAGGTAAAACATCATTAAACAAATATTAATTACCACCTGGGTATCTCACATAGTCAATATCCCCCGGTCAAAAATTCTAGTAAAATATACATAAATGACCCCTTTGAGAAGCTCTCACAGTCCAACCCCCCTTGGTCAAACATTACTTTAATTAATTATAAACTACCACCTAGGTAGATCTCACAGTCTAACACTTGGATCAAACCTTCATAATACATATCAAAAGCATTTCATATAATCAACAAATCCTTCCTAACTAAACATGGCTTTTAAAATAAGGAAATCCTAGTAGGAATCATAGAACAATCAGCCATAAGCAATAAATCAAGGGAAACATGCCCAAGGGGTGTACCTTAGAAAGGGTATCTGACCTTACACATAACCAACAACCCTTTATCAATCTATAAAATCATAGAATGTAATAAACATGGTTTAATTGCACATCACACAATTCCAAAAACATGGGTATGTGGCATGTTTAGTATATATAATCCAAATAAAAAAATGAACAAACCACCTACCTCGATGTTGTATGATCAGCAGACTTGAATGAAAGCGCCTAAATTATCCTAGATCAGAATAAAACTACACAATGGTTAAAAAATCCCAACATTGATTAAATCAGAAAGAATGATGAATCATGAAGAAGGGATCAAGAGGGTTTGATAACTCACTAGTGGGATTATGGTGCACCATATGGTGTCTCAATCAGATGTTGAATGTAGAATCAGTGTTTCAGAGTATGTTCATTACTCCAATAAAAACATGTATGAACCACGGCCAGAAGAAGCCATTCCAAGATCTGAGAAGCAACCCCACTCAGATTTATCAAATTAAAACAAACTACATGGCATGTTTATTAAAACTACATGATGTGTATTATCCTCAACTTCTCCCCCGACATAAGTGGGTCTTCCAGGTCACCACATAGCCATGCACTTGACATACATGGTCAAAACGCAGCTGTACATAGCAAGTTTGGTAAAAAGTGTGTAAACATAAGTACACAGTGTGTACTCAAAAGTACATGGTTTGTACACAGAATTACATGGTGTGTACATAGAAAAATCTCTTTTCCATTATTTTTCCTCAAAACAACCTGAAAATAAGATCCATACCTGATAAGAAGATCTAGGTTCTTAAAAATTACAACCTTAAAGGAAATTATCCCCGAATTTCCCTTCTAAGGGTGGTGAGGAAGTATTTATGAACAAATCCGGCCACTATGATTACACATCGGCCTCCCTCTACAAGGACTCATCCTGCACTCACATATGAGGCCATAGCACCAATTCCAAAGGAACAACCTGGCCACAGAACAACTTCATGTTGTGATCCACAATCAAAATAGGGTGCTCCTCAAACGATGCATCCACCTCTAACTCAACATCCTCTAGTTGAGAAATGTGAGAGGGGTCAGAAAAGTTACATCATTGATGAGAAACATGAAAGACGCCATGCATAACCCAATACCTCTAAGTCAACTACAAACGATAGGAAAATCATCCAACTCTCTCCAAAACCTCAAAAAGACTGACGTATCTCGTTGATAGCTTCCCTTATCTCCTAATACACATATGTCCCAACCTCGGTGTGATATGCATGAAAACCTCATCTCCGACTTCAAACACCAAAGGTCACATTCATCAATCAGAATATGATTTCTTGTGAGAAAATGCAGTAGCCATCCTATTATGAATCAAATCCACCTACTCAATGGTATCCTGGACCAGATGAGCTCCCAGCACAAGTTCCTCTTCTACCTCCAGCTAATATAGGGGTGATTGGCATGGCCTAACGTAGAAATTCTGATAAGCTTCCATCTGAATCATTTCTTAAAAACAATTATTGTAGTAAAAATCTACAAGGGGTAAGTGACTCTCCCAAGATCCCTCAAAATATTGGATGCATTCTCAGAGCATGTCCTCCAAAACCTGAATTGTGCACTCGGATGGCCATCTATCTGAGGATAGTATGTTGTACTCAGAAGTACCTGTATACACAAAGCCCTATATAGACCCTTCCAGACACAAGAAGTAAACCAAGAATCCCTTTTTGAAATGATATATTATAGAACCCCATGCAAACATACTATCTATTGGATGTAAAAAATTCCAATATCATCAATACTGAAGGTTTCCATGATCGATGTATAATTTTATTACTTCACGAGCCTATCGATAACAACCCAAGCCACATCATTCCCATGAGACGACCTCAGTAATCCTATCATAGAATCCACTATGAATTAATTCCAATTCCACATAGTAATGGGTAACTATTGTAATAGGCATGACAGTCGCTGATGCTCTACCTTCCCCTGGGGACATGTGGAACATCTCATAACGAAACCTGCTACATCCCTCTACATGCTTAACCCCCATTACTGAGGATGTAGATATATATATATACCTCTTGGGGACCCCAGGATGAACTGTCCATACAATGGAATGACAATCTTACAACATCTCTTTGCGTACATATGTTGACACCCATATGCTCCCATGAAAATGCAGAACCGCATACTTGCTTATGGTCCACCAAAGAGTATGGTCCTCACCTTACACACCCTCTAGTTGGACTATGCCTTCAGAATATGATAGCTAGCTCATTATTACACAATCTATTAGAGTAGGTTTAACAGTTTTAGTAGAATGAAACATTTACCCATGTCTATCATGAAACTCCAAATGGATCGTAGAGAATAGATCCATAAGTTGACACTAATTTCTAGCCTCCTGAACTACATGTATTTGAGCTCTCCATCTCAATGCATCAGACATTGTTTTTCCTTTTCCAGGAATATAGGAATGATCAAAGTTAAAGGACTGATGGTTCTTATCCCACCTTCGTTGTCTCAAATTAAAATCGCATTCAGTAAAGATATATTTGAGGATTTTTTGGTCAGTGTATACCAAAAAATTTTCTCCCAAAAGATAATTTCTCCAACCGCACAAGGAATGCACAACTATAGCCAACTCGAGTTTTTTTGCATCTGGTAATTCCTCTTATGTGGAATCATCTGTCGAGACCCTTATGCAATGAATCGTTCCCCCTGCACAAGCACTACTCCTAGACCAATACCAAATTCATTGAATTAAACAGTGTAACACATGCCCAGATCTGAAAAAATAAAAATCATTGTTGATGTCAATCTCCCTTTCATCTCCAGAAAGGACGAATCGTAGGAATAATTCCACAAGTAATTTCTACCCTTTTTGTCAGGCCCGTCAGTGGAACTTCTAAATGTGAAATGTCCTGAATTAATATTCTATAGTAACCAGTAATCCCCATAAAACTCTGTACCTAAAAGAGATTCATTGACTCCTCCTAGGAAACTATCACTCTCACCTTCTTTGGGACTTCTAATACTCCTCTTTCTGATATGACATGACCCAAGAAATGAATCTGATCCATCCAAAATGGGATTTTTGTGAGCTTATCATATAACTGATGCAATCTTAGTGAGCTCAAAATGATATCAGGATGGGTGGTATGGTCATGTCGAATGTGATAGTACACAACGATATAATCCACAAATACTACCACAAAATAATCCAAGTAATGATGCATCATTTATATTAATCAGTGCCACGAAAACTATTGACACATTTGTGACATTAAACAACATTACCAAATACTAGTATATACCATACCTACTCAAAAATGTTTTCATAGGTATATCAGATGGTCTAACGCAAAACTGAAGATAACTAAATCTCAACTAAATCTTTTGGAACACCTATTCTCCTCAAATAAAATCAATGAGAACATCAATCCTCATTAATGGATATCTGTTCCTGACGTTAAACTAGTTCGGCATCTGATAATCTACTCAAAGTCTAAGGGTAACATCCATCTTCTTCTCAAAAAGTACAGGCAAACCCCAATGATATGTACTAGGTCAGATGAAAAACATTGTGTAAAAATCCTCTAACTAATTATTATGCTCTTGTAAATATAGTGTAGCCATCCTATATGAAGGAATGGACACTGATTCTCCTCATAGAACAAGCTAAATTGACTAATAAACCTCTCACTCCAATGGTAAAACTAAAAAGTCATCGGGAAAGACAAATCTGAAATGATCCACCACTAGAATAAATTTAACCATCGAGGTCCCCTATAGATCTAGATATAAACTAGCAATCTGGGTTGTAATTCCTCCCATCCCAGGATGCTCGGGTCCAACTCTTCTTGTTAGGATATCACATTCCCCCTTGTGTAGAGAAGATCTTCCCTCTAGGGATGTAAAACCCACCTTGTGGTGATAGATGTCAATAAATGTCTAAAAGGAGACCAACCAGTCCATTCCAAGAATGAAATTAAATCCTATCATATCTAAGACATAGAGGTCCCATAAGAAGTGACAACCGCCAACCTCAAGAGGGCCCCCCTTTCACTAATATACACTAGCCGTCCTAATCCCCAATACAATGTCTAGAATCATAACACAGTTAGAAGTAAAGATAAAGAGCCCAAGTCCATCTACAACGGTAATAGATATAAAACTATGGGAATCCATTGTATCAAAAAGAGAAGAATCTAAAATTGAGGCAACTAGAATCATACCTCTAATCGTAGAAGTTCTATGATCATGCTCTTGTTTGGTATTCTCCGTCATAAAAGTCTAACTAGTACCGTGGCCATGTAAACCTTCCTATCAACCCTATGTTGATCCGCCATGTTTTCATTGAAAACCCGTCATCTTACTTCCAAGTCCATGACTTCCTCCTCATCCTAAACAGACTGATGAACTCCAGTTCTCTAAATCATGAGGAACTATTGACCCTTCTCTTGTATGTACAGTCATAAAAGTTCCCCTATCACTCACTGCTGGTGATAAAATCCGGAAAATGCTGAAAATGACTCATCTTTCTATAATATTTTCACTCAACAAGGTCTCCTGGGCACTACGGTATGGTTTTCCCACTTTTTCTACACCGGTATCACACCACTCGACTATCTAACAAAACATCTCATGAAATCTCCGTGCGGTACTTCTTACTATTGGTGGAAGAAGTACCAACCCTAGATGTTGAACCCCTCGGGCTTGAATCTCCAAAATCCCTCAGATTGTGATTGGTAATTTGTTCTTGGTGTACTATAACATTCACTAGAATTCAACCTAAAAACATTCTACTATGATCAGATGTCGTACGTGAGATCATTCTCAAATATCCTAGCCAGTGATAACTCATCACCTCGCAAAACAGGTGTGAAGTTCTGACGCTTTATAAATATAGAAGAATAAACCATCACTAAATGAGTTCCCTTCTCAAAATTCATGAACTCCTGAGTTCAGTCGGCCGTCGATGTTTTAGGGTAGAATTAACTATAGATGTTCCTCTAAAACTCTTACTATGAAATATCCCTATGAGCTCTCACATGTGAGATAACATCCCACCATATCATGGTGGAATCGCATAGGATGTAAGTCATGAGCTACAAACTCCACTCAAGAGGCATCTCCAGATGATCTATGATATAAGGAATAGCCTCTAACCATGACTTGGTAGCCTATGTTCTCCATCCCTTGAAAAAGTGGGGGATGTTGTTATTGGATCACTCATGTCAGCTCTTCCATATTTGGGCCAAGATGTTGTACTCCCTAAAAAGTATTTTTCTTCCACATAAAGCCTTTTTGGAACTATGAATCAACACATGCATCCGCTATAATAGCTGTAACCGAGATTGGAATGACATATGGTTTTGTTGGTAGTCCCTAATATACCATTTTCAGTGTCTTATCATTGACTTGTACCTAGTATAAAACTAGAGGACGACTTGGTCGCATGAATCTTCCTGGTCAAGCGCACACTGCACTATGATATTAACAAAAATAAAACTCATAAGTACATGTATAAAAAATGTGATGGAATGAATTCATGTTTTTGAAAATAGGGTTGCACGACATGTAGTAACACTACAAGATGTGTTCCCTTAAGCTTTAACATGGATGTGTTCCTCTTCCAACCTGGCCATGTAACACCACATACATGTGGCTTGTTCCATAGTAGGCATGTCTTGTAAATGAATATATCCTCTTACCAATGTAATTATACTGGACTAGAACTACATGGTCATGCTGGTGTAAAAGTACATGACATATTCACCCTAAACACGACGTGTACTCAAAAGTTTTATCCACCTATTTCATTAGTCACAAGTTTGGATACATGGTTGACTATAGAACAGTGTGTACTCCAAGTACACATACTATTCTACTGAATGATTAACAACCATTTATATCTTCTCAAAAGGTAGTTACACAGTCAATAACTACAAGGAGTGTACATATAGTACAAAGCATGTACATAATAAAAGTCATTTATTCCAGAACAGAAGAACACATGGCGTGTGTTCATAACATGACATGCTATGTTTTTTGGGTTTTCTAGATATTAAACCACTGAAACTTCCCTAAAACCCACAAAATAATAAAATTTGATCAAGGCATGCCATTTTCTAGTCCATGAGAGCTCATACTCCCTACGAATCAATTTTTGGCTTCATTATTGATATCATATCTTAACCGAATTAAATTAATATTCCAACACGATCCACCAATTTCTGATCCAAGAGGGCCCACAACACATAAGGGACCAAATCCCGGCATCCACCAGAATTAAACATTAAATATTCCAATACTCAATCAAAATAATAGTTATTTATATCATGACATATATCACAACATCATACATATTAGCACCACATCTATAACAACAACATGCAATCAGTAATGCACCCTAAATGGCATGAGAAGAACGAATTACATGTGATCTCTAGAAAATTTATTTATGATGCATGAGATGGATTAACCTAATCTCATCGGGTTGAAACATAAATCAATCCAAAATGATATTAATCATAACAGGACAAAACAAGTGAATTATCCAACGGTGAAATCAAATCAACTATAACAACTACACAACTAGAAAAAATTTCAATATTCATGGAAAAAGGTATTTTCACTATACTTGGGTTCTCTACTCTTGAGCATAGCTTATTACCAACTACCTATTCCTTCCTATCCCAGTCTACTAGCTCTAAATAGTAACTCATAGTAGAAAACGTTATCTTTGATACCTCTTTGTAACATCCCAAATGTTTGTTCCACCCAATGGTGATCCGAACCTGTTTGGTCACATGACCTCAAGAACATTTCTCCAAAATCTAGAGGCTTTTATCTAGAAGATAGGTCCACGGAGTGATATTGGGGAAACTATTCCCTCATTGGCAAATTATACATAGTGTAATCTAAATAGTAAACAATAGCAGTAGGAACAGTACGAAACAAAAATAAATACTGAAATACTGAAATTAAATCCAACAAGAGCCAATATATATATATATATGATGTGTATAATACGTATCTATGATAATAGACAAACAAGTCACAATGATGGAAAGAAATACAGAAACCAATGTTCAAATGGAACAAGTAAATTCGAGCAACATCACAATCCTTAACTTGGTATCATGCTCTCCATCTCTGATAGAAATCTAGTATCTAATGAAGAAGAGATATATCCCTTATCTATAACTGCAATCTTATAATTTCTGTGGGTCAAAAATCATGCCCCAAATAGCTTGTGAGATGATTTATAGTAGAAAATGACCAAAATATCTTGGCCTAACTGTTAGTGTATATATATTTCTAGTAATATGTAAAAGTAAAGCAATAAATTAGGATGTACTCAAAGTTATCCAATATTATAGTTTTCAATTATATTCATTTAACATTAATTATTCATCTGTTGAATCATATAACCCATGGATCTAGCCTAATCTCTATATCCACCATATAAAGTAACCAAAACAGACATCTTATAAGACTATCTAAATAATCAAGTAAGATAGAATCCAAGATTATTTTTTGAATCGGAAGGATCATCACAATCATTCAACAATCGACAAATAACCTTCTAGTAAGATCACACGGTCTAACCACTTCAGTCCAACATAGCATCAATTAATTATAAACAACAACTTGTACACGATCTCACGGTCTAAATTATTAGTCCAAACATTCATTTAATCAAATATTAATGACCACCTTGGAATATCTCACGGTTAATACCCATCGACCAAACATTCCAATAAAACATACATTAATGACCACATTGGGAAGCTCTCATAGTCCAATACCCCTTGGAAAAACATTCCATTAATTTACTATAAATGACATCATGGGTAGCTCTCACAGTCTAACCCTTGGGTCAAACATTGAGAATGCATATCATAAGTATTTCATATAATAAAAAACATTATGCTAACAAAACAAGTCATGGAAAACAAGGCAGGACTCTAATGCATCATAGAACAATCATCCATAAAAAATGAATCATGTTAAATACTCCTGTAGGGTTTCCCTTAGACAAGGTATCTAACCTTACACACAAGAAACAACCCTTTATCTATCAATAAAACCATAGATGGAAATAAACATGGTTTAATTCCACATCACCCAAAACCCAAAACATGGGTATGTGGTACATTATTCATATATAATCCAATTACAAACAACGAAAGTCAAAAACCACTTACTTTGATGTCATACGATTGATATAATAGAACATCAGCCCTTGAATCGGCCTAGATCATTGTAGATCTACAAAAAGTTTAAAACGACCATCCTTAAATAACTCACAAGAGTTGATGAATTAGGAATAAGGGATCCAATGGGTTTGAGAACTCACTAGTGGGATTCCAATGCACCCACTTGTGTCACAATCGGAGATCAGATGGAGAATCAGGAGTTCGGAGTTTATTTATCACTTCGAAGCACTCATGTACAAACCATGTCCAATGGAAGACATTTCATGAATATAAGATGTGACCCTGCTCTGATTTATCAAAAAATAAATAAAATTACATAGCATGTTTATTAAAACTACATGTCTTGTATTAGCCTCAACTGGCCCGCAAATTATACAGGTTTGACAGGTCACCACATATCCATGTGCATGGCATAAACAGTCAAAATATGACTATACATGGCAAGCTAGGTACACAACATTTATGCAGATGTACACAGCGTGTAGTTAGAAAAATCTCATTCTCTTCCATTTTTGTAAAAACAACCATAAAAAAATATCCATACATGAGAATAAGATCTGAGTTATTTCATTTATTATGGAAGCAAATATGATGATGAATGAATCCATGTTGTGTGATATATATGGCACAAATTATCATTTTATTGAAATGAAAATGCTAGGTGCACTCAAAATTATATATCACTTCAATGAATTGGGTTATGTTTAGTTTCATGAGAATTCATGTCGGGATATTGAGTAAACGTGATTCATTTATGGTAACTTTCCATCATGATTTTTTAGTTAACCTTATTTATGTTTATGATGTCCTATTGTATTTTGTTTTCATATTTCACCAAATTTATGATTAAAAAGATATATCATTTCTCATTATTCATTTTTATGATTTTTACTCCATTTATGAAACATTGATATACATATTTCCTAACATTTATTATTATCTTTATGTTAGTCAATGATTATTACATTCATGTGCTATGTATATCACCCCTTTCTTATGTATGATCATAGTTTATCCAATGCTCTTTTAAGTGTGATGGAATATTTTGAACATGTTAAGGAGGTTTTCAATAATTATGATGTATTCATTATTTTATGTTGTTATGTAATATACCTAATTCCAAAATATAGTAGTCATCTAAATGTTCTAGTCGTATTTTGTGTCAGGAACCAACCTGCGTTGACCTTGAACCGGTCACCCGAGTCGACCCATAACACGGCCTAATAGGCGTTTCTGATCCATCAGAGTTAGCGGACATATCCAAGGAATTAATAGAGATAAAGTGGGATGGATTTCACCCAACTAAAATAAATAAAGTAGTAAAAAAATAGTACAACTCAAATTTAATAAATGACACGAAAAAAGGAAGAACAACCAATAACAACACAATAAACTTACTATGACCAACACTCCTCATGACCCTAATATTTTCTCACCAAATCACAAAAAACACTCACCCATGGAGCGAAATATCTAGTCGAACCTGCCATAGAAACTAAAAATAGGAAAACCCTATTGCGTGAATATTAAAACATAGTAGGTGTGCCCAACTATCTATTCCCAAAGGACTACCATTAAGTAATGAATTCTACTAACTTCAATTTTAAACTACATCATATAAAATATCGATTTTCAGACACACTTTCATTTATAAAGCATGTAACTGTCCATTGAAGTTTTTAATTGAAAACCATGTATAAGTTTTGAAGGAAAATGTGAACTACATTTTAGAATCATATTCGCTATCGATATAAAAATCTAAATTTTAGTTGGTAGTCAAGAGGAAAACCACATACAACACGCAAAACAAAATTAGGGAAATGGAAAAGTATAAAATGGGTACCGACAACCAAATTAGGCCCTTCAATTATCTACCACATCCAAATAATCACTGAAGACACCATGGGTCGATCCTAGGAGCTTGTGAACAATCATTAATGATCTATACGTGTGACTCATCCAAAAGGCATGCTTACTCTAAATGACATCATAATGCCCAAGCTCCCAGTGTTTCCCTACCTAGCCTGAGGGGCCTAAAACCCTAGTAGATGAATGTTTGTACTTTGTGCTACTAGAAAATGAGCATTCTAAAGTAGTGCAAAAATCATTCTCAAAATATTCACTAACTATGACAGGATCCGATGTCAACATGTGTAATAACAAAAAGTGATTCAACAATGTCAAATAAGCAACCACTCACTATGCACAAACGTAATGGACAACAACTCACACAAACAACGTACATCGCAAGGTCACCTCGTAGTCACTCCAAAGAGGGTTTTCAAAATAATTTATTTTTTAAAGTGTCAAACGGTCCTTAACAAACTGTAAATAAAAACATCATTTATCAAGAGAACCAAAACACTTGATCACACATTAGAAGAAATCATTTATCATCAAACCATAACTACACATGAAAATTCGTGAATTATGTTCGAAGGCCAAATGGGAATTCGTTCAATATTGTGTGTCAATTCACCATGAAAATATTTCAAGTGTTGTGTATAAAATAAATAGCTTCATTTACATCATGTAATTATTCTAAAAATAATTATCAAATACTATTTCTAATTTTTTTAAAAATAATGAAATATGAAGAAATTAATAATTTCTAAATTTAAAAGGAAAGTGCAGTGGGGGACCTACTACAACATTGAAAGGGAGTCTAATAACTACCAAAGGCTCCCAATAAACCCAAATTGCACAAGGAATCTATAGGATAGAAATATGATGTAGATTCTCAAATAAAAGAAGGGGTGAATAATATACATTAAAAATTCCTTTGGAACGTTTAATGTTGTTCAGTGTTTAACAAAGTTAAACATGATAAACACACAGGACCTCTTAGTTCTACAAACTTACTAGATCTGGAAATATGGTTTTGGAAATGAAACTTATGTAAATTTTACAATGAAAAGATTATACCTTTATGCATATAAAATCTTACTAATCAGAGTATAAAAATGAACAAGGATGTATAAGAAGATATACTTTCCTTATCAATTAAAATGTAGTAGAAATAAACTTGAAACAAAAACCAGTTACAAGTAGGAAATCTTTTATCCCAAAGAGTAGGGTATCCAATAAAATTTGATAAATATCCCTTGATTTATAATTTCAAGAAAGTCTATAATACCCACACTAGGATAATCCCTCAATACGAATATTGGAGTCTATCTTGCTCTCCCCGCAAGCCCTCCAACATCAAGGTAGTTGACACCTCTATCCTCCTCAGAAAGAATGTCCTAGAACTTTAAGGTAGTCAGTGCCTCTACCTACCTATCCCCGGAACCCCTGAATTGTACAGAGAAACAATCAGAGTCACATGAAGCAAGATGAACAAGAAGTTCAATAAGCACTAAGCATGAGAGTCTCTCTATCTAGAAATCAATACAATAACATGTAATTTATAGTGCGATCGATCAGTAGTGAGATCTTTCAAATGAGCTCTTATTTATAGACAAAATTCCAAAGGTCTGCTCCCTCCTCCAACATTCATATTTTTGATTGAATATCAGAGGGACCAGTACATGTGTCACTCAACAAACAGTTAGTTTGTAACAGAATGTACGCCATCGTTTCTTAACTATAACAAGAGTATGAAAAATATTATTTTTTAACCAAATCTGGTTTTTCAGAGTCTAAGGAAAATATTCAGAGACTATAATACATGGATATTCAGATTATAAATTCAATGAATTTAGACTCGTAACTCAGAATTTTTGAAGTCTGAATTCAGGAGGTTTGGAGTTTGAATTTAGAGAATTTGGAATCTGAACTCAGAAAGTTCGGAGTCTGAATTCAGAGAATTCAGAGTCTAAACTCATAATGTTCGGAGTCTGAATTCAAGGAATTCAGATTCTGAACATAGAAATTTTAGAGTCCTAATTAAAAAATATCGGAGTCTGAATTCAGAGAATTTGGAGTCTGAACTCAGAATGTTTAGAGTCTGAATTTAGAGAATTCGGAGTCTGAACTCAGAAAATTCAGAGTCTAAATTCAGATTCTGAAAACAAAATACTCTATATCCTAGACTTTATTGAATTCTTTGGATTTGGTTAAAAACTGATTTTTACAAATAGAACCAAAAAGAGTAAGACGTAGATATACTCAATATAGAACAATGAAAAACAGGTAATGGAATAAATTTCCTTGAGGAAAGGAAATTTCCTTGAGGTAGGAAAACATTCTTCATCAAGATAAAATAAACATTTCCTTGAGATAGAGTGTTTGTGATTTTGAAAACATAAAGGAATGGAAAATTCATAAGAAAACATTATTGACTCAACAATAACAAGATAATCCTCACCCAAATAGAATTTACCATCACTTTTATACTTTCTGAAATTTTCTTTTTATAACAGAAGAAAACACAAAACTAAGACCGACCAAAACAATGGTCAAACACATTCATAAAAACACTCATTCATTAAACTAATTTTTAGAGAAAGATTTCAATAATTTAAAACTATTTAAAATTCAAATTTAGAAATTAACAACATGTTTAATATGCCAAATTATGTCATTTTCCATTAACAACATACTTAAAAACCTATCTTCACTTTATATGCCTTTGAAAACCTGATTTTCACTTTTCAAACAACCCCTAAAACCATTACAAAGTATCATCATCATAGAAATCACAAATTAAAAAAATTCATTTATATAATTACTAAACCATTTTTAAAATGCACAACAAGGATTTACCCAAAAAACGTATTCTATTTTCCATCCTTAAAATAAAACACGCATCAAAACATTTTCTATTGCACAAATAAATACACCATTACAATAACATATAAAAGAAAATCAATAGAACCCAAAAAAATTATTTTCTACCTATTCAAAATACACATTTAAATGTACACATCTTAAATACTCTTGAAAACATAGTTATCACCAACCAAACAACCCCAAAACCCCATTTTAAATCATTTATCCAAAACAACATTAAACATTGACATATCCTTAACCAAAAATTCCTTCTTAACCATCAAACACACCAATCATTCAAAAAATACCATTCACACAACAAAAATGAGACTAAAGAACACATTTATAAACTCATAAGAATAATAAATTAATCATACAAAAAAGATTCACCCAAATATTGGTTATCGATATAAAAACTTACATCTGGTGTATAGAACTCCCAAAAATTGGTGCCAAACTGCAATCACACCAAAATTGCACCACACATAATCGAAATTGGACCCTATAACCAGAATTCAAAAAAAATAACAAATAAAAATAGAACCCTAAATATAACCTCATACCCACCGGAAACCCATGAACTCAAGGGATAAGAGGAGAAACATTCTTGGAGGAGTTCCATCAGATGTCGCGGCTCATCACTGGAGGTCACGGGTCATGGCTGGATGTTACGGGTCATTGTAAAATGGAGACCAATCACCTAGAAATATGGTGGAAATAGGTGAGGGAGAAGGGAGAGGGTGATGTGCGCTGATTCTAGTGAAGGGGGGTTCGACAGCTTGGTGTGATCCGGACAGCAACCCGAATCGGTGGGCGGGGAAATTTGGAGCTGACCAGTAGGGGTGCGAGCAGGGTTGGTAGCACGATGGGTCCATAGAGTTCCAGGGGGAGTGATCCAATTGGGTAAGGAGGGGGAAAGGCTCTGAGTATGATGGTGAAACCTTAACTATAAAAAATAAAAGAAAAATACGAATAATAATAATAATAAATGGAAAATTATAATAATAAGATATAACAATTTTAGTAATAAAAATAATAACAACATAATTACAAATATAATAAACTATATAATAAATTATTTCATAATCTACTTAATAAAATTCTAATAATAAACATAATACTCTTAGTTAAATTATAATCCAATATAATACTAATAATATTCTCAAGTGACATTACTATTTTTATTATTTTTATTAAAACCATTCTTAATTCATTTTATTTAATTTCTTGAACATTAGTAAGGCATGCAGTGATCGGGGAGAGGTTGCGCAGGGACCCAGGTGAGGCCACATGGCTTCGACCGTAGTGCACTAGATGCAGTCAAGTCCAAAACATTCATTTTTAAATAAGTACTCAAAGAAAAGAAAAAATATGTCGCTTTTAAACATGGAACACCCGACATGCATAAAAATAATAGAATATTTAATTAAAAGGCGAAGGGTGTGACAATTCTCCCCACCATAAATCTTTCCACCGTCAGAAAGACACAACAACACTGAACCCCAAAGCAGCAACTCATACCCCATGATGATCGTAGAGGATCCCTACGAAAAGCAAGCAAAAAGTGGCAAACGCACCATGCTAAGAGAAAGTGACTTAAATGAAACCCTTAAGATACTATTAAAAAGATATTCTAGAATCCACGATGTTTTTTTCTTGAAGGAACAAACAAGACCAAATCATATCTAAAGAACACTCTGATCACCTACCACCAAATCATCTCTCAAAATAGAACTAAATTCCAACATAGGGAAAGTCTAAAGGGGTTTCGCACCATTAAAAATTACTGATACCCGAGACGAGACTAAAAAAACAACATGGGGAAGCCCGGGTAGAATCCCCTTCATTATGAACAAAGGCCAACACTGATTCATTCCACAGACATTTTTGCATGACCCATCATGGGTATCCCCACCTTTGGAACTGATAGAAGATACAAAATTATGACAATTTCATGATGATGACCAAACACCCCACCACAACGGGTGGGGAGGGAGGGGCCCAACTACCAAAGAATCAAAACCATGACCCAAGACAAACAGACTTCTCCACATCCCAGGATGAGCACTGTTCCAATTTGAGACTGAATTAACCAACAGACCCTATAAGGACCACTAAAAGCGTTTACATATGGTGGGATGCAACATAATAGAGGTTAAGGTGCCGAGATGACAATAACTTCTCATAGCCACGAGGAACCTCACACACCCAAACGGGTCATTCAGAATGGACCAACCATAGAAAAAACGTTAAACAACCTACATCTCCAATACCAATGACAGAAATAATGTTGGGGTTCCATATACTCTCAGGTTCATGACCACGCGCCATCTTCACTCTACGAACTATGGTAGGAGCCCTGATGTGTGAAGCATCTCCCACCTCACATTCAGGTATTAAAGTCTCCCGAATGGAGCTTCTCCTCTTGGTGCCACATGAAACCACACCACAACTGAGACAACACCAACAAACACAACACACCATTACATCCAACTACTCCCACGAAGAACATTTACCAACACATGGGTTCAGATGATGTGCATGTGTCACCTATTCACCTTATACAAGGAAGATAAGAAGGAAATCTCCTTGAAAACCACTCCCCTTTAGATAGAGAAATCAGAACTCCATAAGAGGATGATTCACTCCTTAAAAAATAGGGATTCCCGAGGGAGTATACAAAATCCAAACATTCTCTTCAAAGAGAACGCACAATGAAGGATGTCACAAAACATGACCCCTGCATCTGATGAAAGCACTAAAAGCCTTTCAAATCTTCATTCAGCACTGGTAACTCTGATCCGCCTTCACCCTTCCCTGATGGAATTCCTTTCACCGTTTCCGAGGGGAACCATCAGAGAAAACAATGTCAAACATCATTCCTGATGACTAGGACAAATCAATGTGACCAAAAATCCCTTCAACATCCTTCGCATCTTCCATCCTACTATGAGAGGATATTCTTAACCGAATAGAAGATGGGACAGACTTAGGCCTATCACTCTGAAGGATAGTCTTTGTTTTAATCAACTGGAGGGTTGTATAACAGCCAATTACATGTGACCACACATCAATCACATGTTAATGCTTATGGGGGGGGGGTGTACTCATCATGATAGAAACCCATGGACCTAATCAAACAGAACTAATGGCCAATACAAAATATAATAAAACACTAAACATGCGGGGGGGCCACTATAAGGGCTTCCCGAAGTACTTTTCAACAGAAAACACTAACCACACTCTTTTACACCAACTTACAAATAAGAATTAAAACTCAAGACACAAACCAGTCAGAAAGGATTCTCAGCTTGAAACACCTCACACCCAACATTTCAAAAATACAAGGACACACCACAAAATCATTGATTATTAAAACACCAAATTTTCCTTTAACAAAACTTTTTTAAAATGAACGGCGCTGGTGGGTTGCACAAACACCAATGTTGTCCCATGGATCCCACAAATGGATGTTCCTATACCACATAAGCACCCACCTCATTTCCACCTAGGCACTCATATGCTCATACCATTTAACATTTTCTTTCCCTACATACCCATGAATGAGGTTACCCATGAGAACACCAAGGAACAAAACTAAATAGTTCCATTTTTTTCAAACCCCAAATATTTAACCCATGATTTTCAAACCATACACACCATTTTCTTTATAAAGCACTTTATTTCAAAACATATTCCAAGACCAAATCATTTTTACTTAAAAACCATATTTCCACGAATCCAAACAAAGATACAAGGAATGATGTAAGGAGAAACAGTGTCAGTGTGTGATTGGAACATATGGTTTTTGGCCATAGGCCTATCGTGCAACCACCATGGATAGTATTTTAGGACAACATCCTAGGCTCCACATGGATTTCCAGACCCCGTGAGATCACTGGGACAATTGACCCTATTCCCTTTTCATTTACCCTAAACAATATTACCCACAAGGACCAAAAAATCATACAAACATCAACTTAGTTAGGTAACTCGAGTCCTACCTTGAGGTTTTCTATCCAAGTAACTTGCATAAAGCTAGAACAATGAGTTCTAACACCCTTAATTTTTGTATACCCTGACTCTATCCCAAAGGAGCACTACCCAAGAGGGACAAACTCCCTCTAATTCCATTTTTTCATGAACTAACTACGGTCGACCCTAAAAAAGTCACCTGAGTCGGCCCATGATAAGAACCGAGAGGTGTTCCCAATCCTCTTGGGCTGGCGGCATGCTACAGGGCATCAACAGAGAGCAAGTGGGAATGATTTTTCCCAATAAAAACAAATAAAGATGCAGAAAAAATATGAAGAGAAAAGCGAATAAATGGAAAGAAAAATGAAGAACAAAAAAACAACACACTAACATGATAGTGACAAAAAATATTCAAGACCCCGAGAGTCGCTCCCAAAATCACAACCAACTCTCACCCATGACAAGAAAGCTCGAGTCGAACCTCCAACAGAAACTAAAAACTGGAAAACAATATAGGCATGGGTACTCAAACTCATTAGGCATGACCAACATTCTCTTCCCTAAGAAATACCATTAAATATTAAATTATACTAACTTCTGGTTTGAACAACATCATATAATATATGGGTTTTCACATAGACATTCCTTTATAAAGAAACTAACTATTCATTTCCCTTTTTTAATTGAAAAACAGGTTTAAGGTTTGAAGGAAAATGTGCATTTCATTTTAAAATTATTTTTGGAAAATAATTTAAAAACCCATATTTTATTTTTTATTCAAGAGGAAAAGCACACACAACACCCAACACACAATAATGGCAATTTAAAAGTAGAAAACGAGGACCAAAAATCGAACTAGGCCCCTCAATCTTCCACCACAAACAAATAAGCACTAATGAAAACATGTGTTGAACCTAGGAGCTCGTGAACAATCCAGATCATACTATACGTGTGAATCATCCTGAAAGAATGACTACTCTCAATGTTGTCATAACACCCAAATGCGCGGTGTTTCCCTACCTAGCCTATCTATGGGGCCCAGTCCCCTAGAAGAGCAAAGTCCATACTAAGGGCCACTAGCCAGTGCATATTCTAAACTAGTGCACACTCATTCTCAGAAGATTCATTTATTATTCCAAGTTCCCATGTCAATATTTTTAATAAAAAATAGGTGAGTCAAAAATGTAAAACAAGAAACCACTCACTATACATCAACATAATTCACAAAAACTCACACCGACGACTTATATAGCATGGTCACCCCCCCAAGTCACACCAAAAAGAGTTTTCAAAATAATTTATTTTTATTAAAGTGTCAAACGGGCCTTAACCAACTTTAAAAGAAAAACATCATTTCTCAAGAGAAGCAAATAACTTTCTCATGCATCAGATGAAATGATTTATCATCAAACCATAAATACACTTGAAAATTGGTGAATTATGTTCAAAGGCCAAACATGCATTTGTTCACTATTGTGCATTAATTCTCCATGAAAATTTTTCAAGTTCCTTGTATAAATTAAACAGCTTCGTTTATATCAAGTAATTATAACAAAAATAATTATCTAATATTATTTATCATATTTTGAAAATTATGAATATATCATGAAATTAATAAATTCTAAATTTACGTTTGAGTGTAGTAGGGGACCTACCTCAAGGCATGATGCTCATTACGTGGAAACGCAGGACCGCTTCACCTATACACATATACATCATCATATATATATACCCTTTTACCAATGTACATATTCCCCACACCATGAAGGAACATGCACAAGTAGGATATACATATATACATGCTTAACCATGTATATACATATAGGTCTTTGTCGCTAATGACTAAAACCCACACCGAAATAAAAAAAACACCCTACAATAATGCAAGGGAGTCTAAAAACTACCAAAGTCTCTAAATGAAACAAAATTAATCAAAGAAACAAGAGAAACCGCACCCCAAAATCATTAATAATAACATTTATTATTTCTCAAATTACATTTTTAAAACACAAGAAAATTCACAATTAAGACCGAACAAAATAATGGCCAAACCACGTCATAAAAGCAATCATATATTAAAATATTTTTTTAATGATAGTTTTCTATCTTTAAAAAAAATTCAAATTCACATTTCGAACTGAACATAATGTTCAACATTCCAAAGTATATCATTTTTCTTTAAGAACATACTTCCTAACCGATCCTCACTCTTTATTCCTTTGAAAACATGATTTTCACTTTCCAAACAGCCTATAAAACCTTTAAAAATATAATCAGCATCGCACTCATAAATTTAAAAATCATTTAGATAATTAGTAAAAAATTTATAAAATGCACAACATGGATTTACAAAAAAACATACTTCATTTTCTCTCTTTAAAATCAAATACGCCTCCAAACATTTTCCAAATATTATTTTCACCTTTTCCACAAATAAATGCTCTATTAAAAAACATATAAAATAACTTCAATAACACCATCAAAATGATTTTATACTCATTGAAAATCTACATTTATATATACACATATTAAATACCCTTGAAAACGTAGTTCTTACCAACCAAACAACCCCTAAAAACCATTCTAAAATCATTACATCAAAACCACATAGAACATTAACACATCCTTAATAAAAAATTCATTTCTTACCAACAAACACAGCAATAATTCTAAAAATACCATTAACACCACAAAAATGAGACTAAAGAACAAATGTATAAGCTCATACCTATAATAAATTAATCACACAAACAAAAAATTCACCCAAATAATGTTTATCGATAGAAAAATTTACTTCAGATATCGAGAACTGCCAAAAATTGGTGGCAAACTCCAATCGCAGAAAAAACATAACACAAAGAATCCAAATTGGACCATAAAACAAGAATTAGAATTAAAAAAATCAAAATAGAACTCTAGAAAGATCCTCGTACCCACTAGAAAAAAACATCATGGGATTAGAGGAGAAACATTTCTGGAGGAGTTGTGTCAGAGGTCGTGGGTCAACACTGGAGGTCACAGGTTATGGCTGGTGGTTGTGGTCATCACCGGATAGAGACTGAAAGGAAGGGAATCCAACACGACTAGGAGAGGGAGAAGGGAGAGGGAGATGTGCACTGAGGCCAAGGAAGGGGGGTGAGATGGCTCAGTGAGAGGTGGACATTGGCATAGATTGGTTGGCATGGAATGTCGGAGGCGACCAGTAGGGGTGCGAGATGGGTTGACAGTGCGATGGGATCCAGAGTGTTCCTTGGGGGCGTGACCTGATTGGGTAAGGGGGGAGGAAAAAAACAATATAGTGATACCCTAACCAAAAAAATAAAAGAAAAATAATAATAATAATAATAATAAATTGAATATAATAATAATAAGTAATGAAAATTGTATGGATAATAATAATAATAATAAGATAATTACAAACCTAATAAACTCGATAATAAACTATGAAAGAATCTAGTTAATAAAATTATAATAATAAAAATAATACACTAAATTAAATTATTATCCAATATAATAATAATAGTATTCTCAAGTGACATTATTATTATTATTATTATTATTATTATTATTAAAAACATTCTTAATCCATTGTATTTCATTAATTGAACATCGGCAAGGCATGTAGTGATCCATGCGAGGTTGCATGGTGACCTAGGTGAGGCTATGTGGCTCGACCATGGTGCGATGGATGAATTTAAGGACGAAACACATATGTTTAAATAAGTAATTGAAGAAAAGAAAAAAAATATGTTGGGTTTCAACCAGGACCACCCCACATGAAGAAAAATAATAAAATAATTAATTCAAAGATGGTGGGTGTGACATTATGTGTATTATTATGTATTAAATTGTGAATTAATATTTAATAATGATAAGGTTTGTTATGAAATGAATATCGGTGAGTTAATCACACTTGTATCAAATACGAATGTTTGGGAAGGAAACCCTTGTAACTTGTGTAAAAATTTTATCAAAAGTACAGTGAAGGAAGTAACATAACATGAATCTATAAAGCTCAAAATTTCACAGAATAAATATTATAATATATATTCTCAGGGTAATAAGTACACCATATACAATATTTCATGGTGATTATCATGAATTATGTATCCATGATTATAAATGATGACAACAGAATCCCTTAAAAATTTTATAACCCTTGAATAAATGTATCATTAAATAATTTACCTCAAAAGAATAATAAATTTCATGATCAATGAGTCTTTATTGATTTAATATATCAATATAATTCAAATACACCTTATAAAAGGGATTATAATTATAATAGAATAACTGTATCAATGAAACAATATCAGGGTGAAAATTCCTTTAAAAGATCTAATCATTGAGGGTATAATTTGATCAGTGAATAAATTAGTTCAAAAAATTGTAAATCCACAAAATAAAAGTGGAAATAAAAACTAATAAATTCATAGGTCATTTAAAAAATAATAATGGCATAACATAGTCACTATAGTAGTTATATACCCCAATGAATAGAAATTTAATTAACGAACCCCATACATCAAGTCCAAGAAATATATGAATGTCATTTACGTAATATATTGTAATTATAAATTAAATATTTATATATATAAAAATAATTTCCATGTTTATTAATTATTTAATAAACCGTTCATTTCATTTATTTTAATAAAAAATTAAATCAATAAATTGGTTGATTTCATGTGGGGTGTTTTCAGGATGTTTATTATAAAATTGAACATATGAATTTTTAATTTCATAATAGTCAATGGCTTAATTATATTTCAATTAAAATAATATTAAACCTGAAATAATTAACTTGTTTTCAAATTAAATAAATAATTTAGAATCATCCAATAATGGTGTTTATAAAAAATCAATCAAATCTCTTTATTGAGGTGGTATTAGACTTGTATTCATGAGTGACATAACCATTAAATAATGGATACAATTGAATAAAAATAGATTATATAAATTCATTATATAACTATAATTATGTAACTAATACCATATATATTAATTAAAACCGTCATAATAATAGTCCTTCGATGGAGGGGATTAAAAATAATACAAATTTCATCATGGAGGTGTTAATGAAAACATATGCACGAGCAATGTTTATATTTACCACATTTCATAATGTAATATGAATAATCATTTTAATAATAATAATAATATCATCTAAATATATGGATGATGGTTATATTTTCATTTTTGTATAGTTATTTTTTTAATGGAATAGAATAAAAAATAAAAATAAAGAACTCAGTTAATAGTTATGCCATTTATTTCGAAAACATACATTTGATTGAGCTTATGGACTTAGGGAATAAATTTTTTATCACACTAATGGCCTAGTACATTTGGAAGATATATTTAAAGAGGGATTATGTTTCATAGGTTTGTGATAAAAATGGAACTTTTTTTTCTGTAAAATTATTTAAATAACTCCATTTTAAAGGTTAAAATCCATGGTATTTTCCTAAATATTTAGTCATTAAGGGTCAATAATGTACTTATAAAATACAAAGTTTCATAAAAATAGTCATAAAATGCTATTTAAACCATATTAAATCCCAATTTTGTATTTTTTATAATTTTTATTACCCTAAATCAATAAGTAATATGGAATATAATAAAATACACATAAATTCATTTTCATTATTATAATCTTATTTTGAAATTAAAATATATTTTCCTCCAATAAGTTCAAATATAATATTTTTGAATATCCCATATTATTTATAATTATCTATAAAATTATTCATATATATAATCTCATCTAAATAATATAGTTATTATGAAAAATTAAATTCATTATCAAAATTTTTCTTATATTTTCCAAAATATTATTCCATCATGGTGTAAATGATTTAAACAGTTATAGAAATTTTAATAAATAAGTATTAAATTTTTGAATAATAATAATTTATCAAAAATCTATAGGACTACTTATTTGTGTTAAATATCTATATTTTCTTCAATCTATGTAATGATAAATTTAAAAATATGGAATTCTGATGTTTCTCACCTTATAAAACCATTGCACGAGCATTATGATATGTTTCACGATATATTACTCCAAATTTCAAAACTGCCAGCAAATATAATCAATTATAGACCATATTAATTACTTTTCTCTATTAAATACTTCTTCTTTATCTAATAACACCTTCAGTACATGAATCTGACATTTTCAGTTTTGGGCAAGCACTCCATCGACATTAAAAATTATTGTAATATTTATCAAAAAAAATAATTTAAAATGTAAAATGTATTAATTATTTATGTATAATATATTTATTATATAATACTATATGATATTTTTCATTAAATTTATTTTTATATACCATATTTATATAATATATATAACATCAAATATTTTTTAATTAATAAAATATAATTTTTTTTACTACGGTTTGTATTTTTAATGGATAAAAAATAATTATTTAAAAAAACAGAACATACTTATTCCAAATATGTATATAAATTTTCAACACTAATTGTCATTATATTTTAAATTTTAATTTAGGAATGAAGTCTAAAACAAGATAAAAATAGTTTTTAGAAATAAAAAATGTTTTAAAACATAATATATAACTTATATCAAAAATCATGTATAATGTCGACTCATATGCTATTTAATAGATTTTATCTAATTGAATGAGACCTATTTTAATCTATTATAATACTCAAAATATAAGATGAATTTTAAAATACTTCATTTAAGGAAAATAAATAAAAGTTTTCTTTAAAACCCGTATTTTTATTATTTAGAGAAAAATCATTTTTTAGAAAAATCCAAAAACATCAATCTGATCTAATTTTGATAATATTATTTTAAAAAATGTTTCCTTTTAATTAGTTTTATTTTATATAATTGGTTAAAATTATTTATATTATTCACTCATAAAAATAATAAACACTTATTTTTAAGAAAATATGTTTTTCTAGCATAATATGAGTTTAGTGAAAAATATTTGATTATTTATTATAAATTAATCAATAAATTTTAATTGTATAAAATATTTATGCATTTATTTGGTAACTTTTTTTATAATTATTCATAACACTAATTTAATTTTTATGTTATAATCATCACATTTATTGACAAATATTTTTGATATCACAATTAATGTAAATCATGGTGTTGCAAGTTAATCAAGCTTTCATGCATAGTATTATATGATAATAAATTTTACGATTGTCATATTATTCCACTTATTGAAATTTATTCCTCTGAATTTTATATTTTCCTAATTAATAATGTTTTAAAAATTCATTACATAGCCATTTCCATGGTGTGGAAAAAAAATATTTCATCTGAAGGAAAAGTATTTTTAATGTTTCAAAATACCTTTTCTGAAAACCTGCATCATAAAAAATCATCATTAATCCTCATATAAAAAATACTAAAGGGATATAAGATGGTCAGTTATAATTCACATAATCAACATCCAATATAATGGAATCATTTTTAGAATATTAAAATATAGGCATAGAAGGAGAAATAATAATTCCTATATAAAAATATATAGGGATAGAGAACATTGTTATGATAAATATAAAAGCAAAAAAACATTAAATTAATATGGGAAAAGTTAAAAATACATTCATAATAAAGAAGGTAATATGATTACATTTTAATTTCAATAATCTTTTCCAAAAGTTGAGGTATTTTTTACTATCTACATAGAGAACACGTGATACTAAATATACTTGATTTTATTCCATCATAAAAGAATATTTTCTTGATTTGGTAGGGAATAAATCACTTTACACTTCTATATTTTTACTTAATCAATGAAATAAGTATCCAAGATGTAATTTTTTCATTCCTAAAGTACTAAAATCGACAAATATTAGATCACAAGATCTATAGAATGATAAATTTTTTCTTTCTATAGATATTAACCAAAATAAAAAATGTTACTGAAATATTAGATAATATTAAAAATTAATAAGCCTTCATTCTTGAATTTCAATAAGCTCAATAATAATTCCATTTTTTTCCTTCAATCATTCCATAAATATTTATCCATAAATATCTTCAAAATATTCGTTACCATGATAAAAAGCCAATGATTAGAATTATTTTGTCACATATTCATCTATTAAAACATGGAAATTATCTTAAAATAACGATAATCACTCAAAAGGATGTTTACTAAAAATTTATATTATATAGTCATATTAACTCCATAATATGCTAATAGTATACATAAATATATTTATTCAATATAAAGACACAAAAAAATTATAAATTCTTGAAAAAAATATAATCAAACCTTCATTACCTAAATATACTCTCACCTTATACAATAATAATATTTGTACCATATTCATGTAATATTTCACATAAATATAGTTTTATTTTTAAAAAATAATAATAATAAATGATTCAAAAAATCAATTTTGAAACATAGGATTTTCTATATGTCTTCCCAAATTATAACAACCCATAATTACTCAAAATTAATGAGAATTTTATTCCCAACATTTAACAGTAACCTTAAACATATTTCATAGAAATGTAAAATCATTATTCCTCACATATATTTTCCTTTTGTTAAATGTAAGGGTTTAATATACCTAAAATATTTATCAAAGCTCAATAAATGCATCCCAATTTATTTCAATAAAATAATACCACAAAAGTGTATCCATGAAACATAAATTATGAAAAAACTTAGTCTTACCAACCCATGATAGTTCTGGTTTATCTCATTCCAAAATGTATTATAAAAGGTTTCCATTGGATTTATCTTCTATATATTCATTATGGTTCAAAAGATATTTTAAATTATCGGTATAATTATCCCCACGGATTATTTGGATGAGTGTGAAATCTAAGGCCCACTCAATATACACCAGTGATGATCGAGATAATACCCAATCCTCTCCTTTTATAGTTGATACCCCATGGTGTGTCCCTGTCACTAGTACATCCATATTCCAATAACTAGTGATTGCTTCATTGTTATCAAACCACACTGACTCTAAATTACAAAAACATTAAGTTATTATACATAACATATTATTATCCCCTTGTTCATTAACAAACTTTTCAAATTATAATATGTAAATATATCGAATCAATTTCATTGATACCACTTAAAATAACCTTGAACCTCACACCCGCGTCCATTTCTAAAAATTTTATCTTTAAACTTTTGGATATTGTACTAACAAAGATGACCCAATTCAATCCAATTAGTATAAAAATCCTTAAACTGATAACATTTGATCAAATGCATAACCATGTACTGTTATGTTTTCAATTTTATATAATTATGAAAAAAACTAAAATATTAATACACATTTACTCAAGTGATTATTTTTAATATTACACCTATATTTTCACATTGATCAGTAAGACTTCATTAACTATAATAAAATTAATCACACGTGTATCATTTCTATTCAAAATTCATTTAACACAATTCTTCATAACCTGGGGAAAATGAATGCATAAGAAGGTGAGTTGAAATACTCAATAAAGATAAATATAAGGATTAAGAATTAAATTTCCTTAGTGATAATATCCTGAGCACAAGGGCGTGATGAAATAATCATAGTTCATGTTCAAAACGGAGAATAATTAATACAAAAAACATTGAATATAAAATACATTATTTGTAATAAATTATTTACATTGTAATCAATTATAGGAATCATTAATAATAAGTGATGTGGTCTCAATGTTGATAAAAGAAACAATCAGAAACTCATTATGTTCGTAGATAAAAAATATCGGAAACTTGGAACCTCTTAAATTCATCAATTAAACAGAAGAAATATGTTATTTTCCATATATAGTGGGTTTAACTAACAATATATATCACTCGTAATTCATTGGAGTACCTATCATATGATAAATACATAATACTCCCTTAAGAGTGACCTACAACTGTTAACTTTTTCACATTTCTGAATGCAAGGGAGGGTTATAAAGGAATAAATTATCCTTAATTTAAAATACACGAAACAATAAATTATCTATAAATAATTAAAATTACCATATAATGAAAAATTTAATTATAAGCTTTCACTTTTCACCATGACACTGATGATAAGAATAATCATTCTATTTTATCTTGATTAACTGGTGAAAAGGAAGCGATCTCTATAGAAATACATTTAAAAATTGAAAATCCTCCAAGTGAATGAATATGGATATTATCATTTGAATATAATACCATTGGAGAGTAAAAAAAAATTAATGATATTTTTTAATATGAAAAATAGAGTAAACATAATATTTATGATATTTCATTGAAGATGGGAAAAAATATTTGTTATTTATATTTTAAAAAAATCCCGCATATTGTGAAACATATTTTATTTGAAAATAATAATAGAAACATATAAATAAATAAAAAAATTTAATGAATGATTATCATAGTTGGAAAATCCATTTATGAAGAAAATATAATAGATAAACATTCTTTTCAATCATGGAAAAATATAGTAAAATGTGACCCTTGCAAAAAGTTCCTAGAAATTCACATTTAAAACCATTTAAAATAAGGTAAATTGACATGTAATATAACATTATCAATTAAAATATATTTATAAAATAACATTATTCAACTGGATAGTGAAAAGTGAGGAATATTTATGTTAAAATTCTTTAAAACATTTAAAACAAAAAAAAAATTAATTAAAAACACTTTACATCATTTTAAATCAAAAAAAAGAAATTTTGAAATGAAATAAAATTAATAGGAAAATAAAATACCATGATTAAAAAAGGGTGATGATATTAAATTTCAAGAGGAATCATATAAAGAATATAAATGAATATTGGTGAATCAATAATATCAGATATAAAATAATGATGTTTTATATGGAAAGACCATATAATTTGGTAATGTTTGAATCAAAAAACCATTGAGTGTGATAAAATTAAAAAAATTTGTAAAAAACTAATTTTCATGAAATAATATGTTAAAATAAATTCATGTGTTGTAAATCTCATCGTATAAAATAAATCTCTGGAACTACTAGAGTAATGTCTCGATGAATAGATATAACCTCTATGAAAACCCACAAAGCTATTATGAAATTTTAGTTAATATATCATTAATGACATAAAAAAATTTAAATATATTGATCAAATATTAATTCATATAATATCTAAATAGGTAGTATATAATCTTCATAAATGTATTTCAGTGAATAATACATGATATTCATAAATGAATATATATTGAGATGAATTATCTATAAAATATTCATCCCATTGATGTTTGAATTCAATTAGGGAATATAATATGTGTATAAATTGTAGAAAAACAATTGGAAATACAACATACCAAAATCAATGTACATTTTTGACATAATAATGTAATAATATCTTCAGTAATGAATACTGAAAACCTAGTGAATGGAAATTGATTTATGAAACCCCTTACACAAAGCCTGGGATATAAATGTTTTTCATTTAATACAAAATTAAATAACTTATACTATTTATTTACATTTATAGAATATTTTTATTATTATTATTTTATCATTACACAATTTTTTAATTTATTTAAAAATCATATTAAATAACTCAATCGATTAATATCCCTTCTATTTTTTTGACGAAAGTTTGATTATAATTGAAAAATTACTCTAAAATATTTAATTGGGTTAATGTGATCATTGTTCCATCATATACATAATAAAAATAATGATATAACTATAATTTTTATCCATTAAATATAATTTTAGGATATTCTATGAATGATTGAGGTTTAAAATGAGGGAAATCACTTTTGGAGGTGGTATTACACATGTATGGATGATAGACTTTAACATTTTTCAATGGATGGAATGTTATATAATAAAATTATATATATACATACCATCAAGAAACTTATATCTATAATATAATAAATTTTAATTAAGACCTTCATAATAACCATCCATGTGTGGTGGTGATGAAGAATGAATCTCATCTCTTCAAGGAAGTGGTTATCCCCAAGTATGGATGGCTGATTTCTTTATTTCTCATAATACCAGAAATAAATTATAAATTCTTTAAAAGTAATCATATTGAAAATTTAGTATATTTAAGATACTGATTTAATTTTTTAACATGGTTAAATAAATTATAATGAGTTAAAAGATGAAATACAAATAACAAATTTGGTTAAGAGTTATACATTATTTACTCCAAGACCACATTTTCAATGATCATTAGGATTTTATAAAATAGGTTTATTATCAATGTAATTTTATGTAATTGATGTAATTGAATATTAGTGATATATTTGGGCTGATTAGAGGGAGAAAGACTGAACTTCAAATATTTTAATATGGTTTAAATTTGCTAATTTTTATAGGAAAAAAATCAATAGTGTTCTAAAAAAATATTATTCTGTAAGGTAGAAAATTGTAATAGATCAAATAATTAGTGGCATAAAATTGAAAAGGTAAGACATTATAGGAAATTTTAAATATAACTTGTTGATTTATATAATTTTTATTATTTTTTACATAAATTAATATAATATTTTTTCTCAAAAAATATACACACATTCATTTCCATTATCACTATCTTATCAGGAAATTAAAAATATCATAAACTCAAACAATTTCAAATATATTCACCTATACTATCCAAAATCCTTAATAAATATATATAATTAACATCATATATTTATAATCTTATTTTTATATTTATTATTATTATTTTTAAAATCATTTAATGATCTTTTATTTTGATATTGCCAACAATGTGCCAGCTCGACGTAAATATTTTAGAAAAAATATAAAAATTATAAAAATTACAATAAATATTTACACGATAATAAATTTTTCTAATTCATAATAACTATTTTTATCATTCAATATGCATATTGACTAACATTTATGTCATGATATCTTATTTATTATGATATTTTATCTTTGTTTCTATGTGCAAGAGCAAAATAATTTTTTGGAAATTTTAATTATTATATAACTCAAATATTCACACCAATAAGTCAATATTATCAATTAAACTAATATTAAATAATCATTTCTATAAACTAATTCTTCTATAAAAATTATTTTTTTAATGAATTGTTTTCTTACTTTTCCAGTTTTGTGTATTAATTTTTTCTTCCCTAATTTTTTTTATATTTATATTGAAATAAATTATAATTTAAATATTTTGAATCCTATTTTTAGAATATTTCAATTTTAATAACATAAATAATTCCATAAATAATATTAATAAATTTATATACTATATTTATTTCTCTGTGATGTAATAATATATACCGTATTTCAAAGAAATGTTTTTTACTATACTTTCTATTCATAATAACCAAAAATAAAAGGGATATATTTTCAAAATTTGAACCTCAAAATTATCCATATTGAATCTAATTTTAAACATTAACTACTTATAAATAGGAAAAATTAATTTATGAAAAAAAAATAATATGTAATAGATAATAGTTTTGAAATAAAAATGTTTTTAATCCTTAAAATGAAAAAATATCGAAATCATTTATAATATTTATCCCTATATATTTAATTAGATTATATATACATAAAGGAAACATAAATAACATTATTAACACATTAAAAACATAATGAGGTTTCTGAATTACCTCATATAATTTAATTAAATGATATTTTTCTTTAAAATTGGAATTTTTCACCATCCACTAATAAATTATTCTTTTTATAAAATTATCAAAATTTCAAACTAAGATAATTATCATAATATATTTTTTTTAAATTTTTTTTAATTCAATTTCAATAACCTAGATGAAATTAATTATAAAATCCACTTATAAAAATTAATAAAAATAATTTTTCATAAAAACAAAATTTTAATGTGTCAAATGAATTCACTAAAATTTGTGTACTAATTTCATATAATAAAATAAATACATTTTAATGATATGAAAAAATTATTCAGATTTTTAAAAATACTGTTATTCTTATTCATACTGCAAATTTACTAACTCTTTTATAAAGATAATATAATTAAAATAATATTTTTATAATATATCAAAATTATATTAAAGTAAGGTGTTGCTTTTTTAGCAAGATTTGAAGAATTTTAACATTTTAAATAATATTCTCAAGGTGTTACAATGAAACCATACAAAAAAAACAAAATGAATGTTTTCAAGTATTAATGATGACATGTAATGTTTATCAAATTAAAAGTCATTTATTAATTGAATGTTAAGGCATAATATAATATATATTTATAATGTTATGAACTTTTCAGAAATGAAAATATGAAATGTTCATATTTAATGAATTAATTAAAGATGTATTAAAACATTCTTGGAAGATTTTTTTTGAATTGATAAATGTTAAAATATGATAAAATATTTAATATTTATTTTATATAATAACTTTATGTAAAATATGAAGTCATTATATCATTTTAAAATATTTCAAAAAAAATCCATATTTTTGGTATATTATGATGTTTTGAAAAAATTACATATAAAAAATTAACTATTAAGTGTTCAAATATAATATATATACATAATTAGTTTCAATTTAAATGTTATGAAATTTCCATAAGAGATTGTTTAATTTTAATGTTTATATAAATATTTTTTAAGGAATATTAACGAATTTTTTATTTATTTCTATATTTATGAATAAATTATTTACATAGTTTTCCATTTAATTTATTATTCAAAAAAAATCATTATTATTATTAATGAAATCAATTATTTCATTAAAAATTATATCTATATTTTTTAAATTCCATACCTTTTATATATGGAGCCACATGCTAGGTACAATATAATATTTAGTTAATTTCAACCAATCAATGATTTGATTATGGGTTGTGAGAATTAATGAAAATAAACATTATTATTTATATGTATAAGGTGATATTATCTTATTGAAATTATGACCTCTTATGAATAGTGGTCCAGAGATTATAGGAATTTATGTCAAATTTTACACTGATTCTTAGGCTCTATCCAAGAAATATGGGCTGGCTACCAATTGGACCATTCATACACATATGAGGATTTTGGTATTATATAATTCTAATCCTTTAAATTAATTTGATTCATGTTTCATATATATGTTATAAATCAACATATGTTCTTATAAAATTATATATTATTTTTTGTTTTGTATGAAAAAAATTATCTTTTTTGAAAAAAAATGTTTTTAATTAATATGCTATGAGCATAATAATTTAGTATAAGGTGTAGAATACAAAACCTAAATAATTTAAAACATGAAAAAATAAATTAAATATTAGAAAAAATGTGTTATTTGAAAATACATTAAATTTATTAAATGATAGATTGCTTCCATGTCAAACACATATCAAAACCTTAAAGGTCTAACAAAGTTAGAGCAATCCAATGATATGTGCTTGTATATTATCCTTCATTATGAATTGTGTAAATGGAAAACCCTTAGTGATACATAAAATAATTCCACAGGCTCGATTATTTTACACATACAAGGAAAACCTAAGTGATAGAATAACATATGAATATAGTTCAGTTTATCCACAAAATGGTTTTGGAAAATAGTTTATGAATCAAATATCCAACAGTAATATATGATATGATTGAATCCTAATTGTCTTTAGAAGCCAACTAATGAGGGCCAATTAGTGGATACTAAAGAAAATCTCAATTGTATTAACTACAACAATTATACAGAATAAAATTACAACTAAGATGAAATAATGATGATATAAATAATCATAATAACAAAACATGACAAAATACTAAAATTGAATATTCTAATTCTCTTTCCAACATGTTTCTAATTCTTAGTGTGACTTATTTGTGGTCACAATCAACATGATTTGATTTAATAATGAATAAGAATATCAAATGAATATGGGAGATGGACGAAAACTGGACATAAAATAAAGAATGAGGATGACCCCAAATATTCATTGATTCCATTCTCTATAGGTTACAATAGAATATAGATTCTATGTAAACCATTTTTATTTCGAAAAAATTGATAGAAAAAACTCATTATAATTTTTCAATGAATGGTAGTCATCTATTTTGGAGGTCATCAAATACATATTCCAATCTTGTCAATTCATTTAAAGAGAGACATATAACATTAACAATGTTTTCACTCTCCATAGTTTTACACCATATCCATAAACATATCATTATATCTACAAGGTATGAAAATAATATTCAATATATCATAGAGTACATTTCACCCCCATTATAGTGTGACATGGTTATTTATGAAAGGAGTTACTTTTCACTTATGGTGTGGATCACTCGATCAGTGAGTAAAAGAATGATTTTATAGATATATAATCTAAATACAATGTATTTTAGTAACCCCCTTTGAATCCATATGAAATATAACACAACCTACTGCAACATGGACAATGCACTATCAACACTAAATTACCAAATAATATTTCATGACCCATCCCCGTGGCTCGTCCCGTGACTACCCCAAGCCCGCCTTCTATAGGATAGGGGCTAACGAATAGCACCAAAAGCGAATATCTGATAAAAAGGGAAGGTATTTCCTTTAAACTATATCACATACAGTCTGAACACATGCAGTAGAGGCAACAAGTACTAATATTGAAAAGAACGGTGTGGTGAATGTATGTGGGCCAGTACAAAAACCCAACTGAACAACAAGTACATGTACAAGTAAAAAGGGAAACGAGCTCCTGGATCGTTCACCGGGGAATCCTACCTGAAGGGTAGTTATAAATCTTGAACAACTCATCCCTGAGGTACGTCCAGTCTCGTCCAACTCCCAGCAGTCTTCCGGCTATTTCCCTCGGACTCGATCACTACTGACCATTGTCTGCACAGAACACAACAAGGTGTCGGTGAAGCCCATGGAGGGGTGAGTATAAAAATACTCAGTAGGGGTCCCCGATTCCCCCGAAGGTCTCCCAAAATCCACTAAGTATAAAACACAGTAGTAAGTTACAATTAAAAAGTATCAACCAACCTAACATAGGTATATCCCAAACATATAACTATGTTACCAATCAAAAACTGACTACAACTCTTGATCCCAACCACATTCTATTCCTCAAGTGTAGAAACACTCCACAAAGAAAGTACCACACAATGTGTATCCCATAGGGAGAACTCACAGAAGAAAGCAATGTGGGCATCTCCACTACACATCCATGAAGAAACATCCACGAAGAAACATCCCCGAAGAAACCTACACACTTACATAGGTATATGCCCATACATATACCTAAGTCATCAAGAGTACACATCTCATACAATAGGTAAACACGAATGTAATAACTCAGCTCACACCAGGAATACGCCATGTAAAACAGAGTATGAGATGTTTAGTTGTATCCATTGAATCATCTTTCAATGTCTAATGACAGTTTTCCATAGAAACCTAAAACAACACTCTGTCGAAGCCGTCGATCCTACATGGGATCTCGGTAAACAATTCTTCGCTATCGAACCCATGGAGAATCTAGGTCCAGTCTCGTCGTTGTCGAACCCACGGAGGATTGTGGTCATATCTCATCATTGTCGAACCCACGGATGATCCAGGTATAGTCTCATTACTGTCAAACCCATAGATAATCTAGGTCCAGTCTCGTCACTGTCGAACCCATGGAGGATACAGGTCCAGGATAAGTCGCAGTCAGCCATAGGGTATCCATACACAACACGCTCGATTCCGGGAGGGTATGCTTCTCGAGCCAAGTGTCAATACATCAACCACCATGTAGTCTTGAGTTGGTGTATCTCATAGTTTCATCTCATCATAAGGAACCCAATGTGACAGACGACGCGTCAATTAAACGTCCGGTTTGTGAGTTATTGGAATTTCTGTTCCTGGGGACCGATTGGATTTTAGGTTCAAACCAACCCTTCCATACCCCAAATGCATCCAAACCTCCAGTGAGGTATTCCAAAAGAACCATACTGCTCTAATACTTATGTCACTGCAGACGGTTTGTCGTTTGGCCAACCGTTGCCCAAAATGCGGGATAAAAGTTGTAATCGGTCCATATCATGTTCGTGTCCGGTACGACCCAGTCAGACAGACCCAGCCTGACCCGGTCCGAACCTGGGTCTGTCCCGGTCCACGGGTCCGACAAAGTCCAAGGGGTGGCCTGACCCAAGTGGTCGGCCCCGCCAGAGTGGATGACCCGATGCGAGGAAGCGGCCCCACCTGAAGGTGAGGCCCGGCCTGAGGTGGCCCAGCCCGTGGCGGCCCGAGGCGGCACGACCCGTGGCAGCCCTCCCCATGGAGGCTCGGACCAAGGCGGCCCATCCCAAGGTGGCCCGGCCCATGCAGGCCCGACCCATGGTGGCCTGCGTGGCCTGGCTGGCCACACGTGCGAGGGGGGTGTCGTGCCCCTGTTTCCGATCCGAAGGGACCTGTGCTAGGCACGGGTTTTGGTGAGCCGCGGGACCAGGGTAGTCCCTCTTTGTTCGGCTGGCTGAGTGTCCAGATGGTTTCATGTCGTAGGCGGCCAGCCCGATGTCATCCTCTCATGGTTCCTCCACCGCGGTGCGACGGTGCCACAGTTCTTCTCCACCGCTGCAGCCCGTGCTGGCTGTGGCCCCGTGCTGCTCTATACGACATGAAGGCATCGCACCACCTCTGCTGCGGCCCGGCCTGGCCGCTGCCTGATGCTTTCCCACACGATGTGACGGCGATGGGCTCCTTTCGTCGTGTCCCTCCCCGGACGCGAATCTCCTTCCCCATACGGCACGGCGACACTGCACCCTTGTGGTGACCAGGGGGACTTAGACTACAGGTTTTCTTCATGGTCCACCTCCATCATCAATAAACATGAAAAACCAAAGGGGAGGGTCGGGCCATGTTCATGCTGTCCGAGCGCTCCTCATCATGGCGATAATAATTGCCATTTCTTAATACATAAATTGAACGATGGAGGTTATATCCCATAAATAAAATAACTCAAATCCCCCTACCTCGAGTTCGGTGACCGATGACAGTGTTGCAGAAGACGGATGTCATTCCATCAATGTCAAAGGAGGAAGATCTCAGAGAAGACAGGTCGAAATGACATCGTCGACATACATCGTGGGCGGTGGTGCTTCCCTTTTATGCCCCGACTGAAGAAGGAAGAAGGCAGTGTTTGTCATTATTCTATGGTGAGAGGCATTTTTCATTGGGAGGATGATGTTCTCCCAAAGGTTCTCTAAAGCTCCATCAAATGCTCCACCCAAGGATTTATGACAACCAAAGAAAAAAATAGACTTGAATATTATTTTATAGGCGGAAAGGGTTCAACAGAAATTGAATTAATTATGTTACTTCACATAATTAAATGGGTGGAGTTGGCTCATTAAATAGAGGGGGATGTTAAAGAGGCTCGCCCACATAATTGGGTTTTCCAAGGGGTTAAAGGGGGTTAGAAGAGTTAAAGAGCTCGAGTGGGACCCATCTAATAAAATCCTCCTAAGGGGGGTTATGTGCGGGTGGGTCCCATATCTAACCTCCACATGGAGGTTTTAACTACCTCAAAAAAAAATAAGGCTAACACATTATTTTTATTTAACTTCATTAAAAACCCCAAAAACTCTCTTCCTTTCATGTTAGAACCCAACTTTTATGAAGGTCTCACTAAGAAATCACTAATTTTGTGAGTTCAATGGTGCCCTCGGATTTCAGTTCCATGCACTGGTTTAAAAGATATTAAAATACGGCTCGTATGTTTAAAAAACGTAGCTGAAAAAAAATTCAAAAATTGATTTTGGGCACACTAGGCCTCAGAATCAGGCTCTGTTAGCAACTACAGACTCGTAAAATTCCCATGTATTTAAGGAAAAAAATTTCACAGAATTTCTAGGTCTTTACATTCTCCCCACCATAGGGATTTATGTCCCCATACGCTACAACTCACACTAAGGAATCAAATGGGGGTAGTAAGCACAAATCTAAGATTCCTGCTCCCATATGCTCTCTTGGTGGTTCTCGTGCTGCTAGCGAACATGCACTAGAGTTATTGACCGTCCATGCAGGACCCTCTCCTGTCGATCCTCAATTTACACTAGAACCATTGTTAATGTTGCCTCACTATTGATGTCCTGCTCCCCATGGTCTATGATGTAAGAAGGGTTATATATATATCTCCTTAACTGAGATACATGGAAGACGTCGTGCACCCAGTGAAAATGAGGTGGACGATCCAAGCGGTAAGCCACCTTACCTATTCTCCTGAGGATCGGGAGAGGTCCGATGAATCACAGAGATAACTTGACGCCTAGGGAAAATCTCTGTAGACCTCATCGATATAAGACACATAGAAAGATGTGGTCACCATCTTCAAAATCCAGTGGTCTCTGTCTTATATAATCATAGGACATCTGCCTACTCTGTGCAGTCTTCATCCACTCCCGGATGATCTGCATCTTTTTCATCGTAGCATGCACCATATCTGGTCCCATAAGTGCTGACTCCACTGGGTTAGTCCATCACAGAGTCGATCTGCAAGGTCGGCCGTAAAGTTACTCGAATGGGGCCATCCCCATGGTGGATTGGTAGCTGTTTTTATATGAAAACTATACCAAGGATAATTGATCCTCCAAGCTACGACCGATTTCGGGGATGAATGCTTAGAGCATGTCTTCAAGAGTCTGAATGGTCCTCTCAGTCTGACCATCCATCTGAGGATGGAAGGTGGTGCTCAAGAGAATCTATGTCCAGAAAGCCTCCTTCAACCCCTTCCATATCTGGGAAGTGAAACGAGCATCTAGATCATAGACGAAAATCGATGGTACACCATGATTTCATACGATATCTCGTACGTAGAGGCATCCCAAGCTCTCAATTGAGTCCTGCTCTCTGATCGGTAGGATGTGGGCCGACTTGGTGAGTCGGTCCCTGATCACCCATATAGAGTCGTGGCCTCTAGATGTATGTCGAAGTCCCAACATGAAATCCATTGATATCCCGTCCCACTTCCACTCCGAGACCTCTAAATGATGAACCAAGCATGATGGTACCTAGTGCTCTGCCTTCACTTACTGACTAGTGAGGCACCGCGAGACAAACTCTGCTACTGCATTCTTCATTCATGGCCACTTGTGCTATCATCATAGGTCATGATACATCTTTTCCACTCATGGATGTACCGCTAAAGGACATGAGTGGAACTCCTTCAACACATCCTCTTGAAGTGCAAAATGTACCGTGGTACATTCTTTGAAGAGAATTATGTGGTCCCCACCTTCAGAAAATCCATCAGCTGCCTGCCCTATGGATATCTGAGCACGCCATGTCTCACAGTCATCGTCCCCATGTTGTGCCTCCCTAACTCGCTGAAGAAGTGGAGGAGTCACTGTAAGAGACTGTAGATAGTCTGCTCTATCCCTATCCCTGAAGGATATCTATAAGGCCACCAGCTTCTTTGTTGCCTCTCCTAGCAGCTGAATTCATGTTCTCCTAATGAGTGCATCTACTACAATGTTCCCCTTCCTAGGAGTATAGAATATCTTGAATTCATAGTCCTGGGGGAACTCAAGCCAATGCTGTTGTCTCAAGTTCAGGTCCTTCAACGAGAAGACACATATGAGACTGTTGAGATTAGAGTAAACCATAAACCGTTTGCTCAACGAACTATGTGTGAGACTACCCAATTGTAAAGAACTTGAGTACACCATTCTTCGCCTACATCTTACAAGAGCTTCTAAGATTTACCCTTTATCGAAAAGAGAAATTTGGTCTCATCCCCTGGATGAACCATATCCTTTTCATAATACATTCAATATTGACATTAACGGTACTATTTCATGCCTTGGACGAAGTCATAATGCCTCGACGGTACTACCAAGAGATCAACCCATTACTCTCACATCCAAGGGTTGAGTCACACTATCGGTGTCATTGTGTGGTCACTAGGTATCCTCTAGTGGGAATCTCAAATGTGTGGGTCAAGTTAATGGTTTTAACCGGAACCTCTCAGTATCAACCACAAAAAACAACAGGAAAGAAATTGTCACAAAGAAATGTGTCTTTTATTACTCCATCTCAAAGTACAAAGATACAAAGTAACCATAAAAACATCATCAATGAAGCTATAAGCATCATGAACAAAGGTATCTATGCCTGGATCTTGTCCCGCTCCTGTCCACCTGCTATCGGAGCTCGAGGTGAACCCTTTATGGGTGGTGGTAGTAGTTCTTGATGACTCTACGCACCATCCACTGAAGGACCTAATCCACTTCCTCGTACACTGCTCGCCTAATGATCAATCTCTTGTCACTGCCTCTATCTATGTGGCTCCTCTAATGCCTGATGATCAACTGTGTGAGGAGTCGGATAGTCACGCGCTCTGTGAACCAGTTTCTTGCCAGAATAACATACCATTTTACGTTCAAATCTCCTTCAGCCTCGGGTGCCCCACACCCCCGTTGCCAAACCATGGGGTCATCTAACAGTAGATCTAACCCACTTGTGCACCCGTGTCATCTACCTAATGCCTGCTACAGATTACTCAGCTACTGTTGGAATGCCTTGCGGCAAGTGCAGCAGCTCCTGAGCACACACAGAGCATAAAGTTACTGGTTCAAACTCCATCCAGAAATGACCCTCAAAGTTCCCCCAAGTGAGGGTATCCTCATCGTAAAACTGGAGCATCAGGATCCACCACCTCTCAACTGCTCCCTGAAAGAGACTAACAGCTAGGTGCACCATCAAGTCAGCGGGTGTCCCAACTGTCTGGAAAACTCGTGCTACAAACTCCTTCTAGTACCCAACCGTCTCAAAAATCTTTCTCGCCTCAATACCTCAGAGGCCTCTATCGTAGGAACCCATGAAACTTTCTCAATCATCTCTCACCGTCTGCTACCAGGGATGTTAGCAATGGTAGACCAGTGGTTACTGGGACCACTGGTGCCTCCGCTGTGATGGGGCCCTGCACCGAGGCCATGCTGCTCGATGGGATACCATCACACTCTCTACTCAGAACACACGCTGACTGACTAAGTGAAGACATCCCGAAAAGAAACAGGTGTTCCTCGATCAAAAGTATACCTGGTGAGCTAACTCAAAGTAATTACAAAGACAACTTTTCAAAGGAAACACAAATGCAATCGGTGTTTTCATGCACTCAGTCGGAAATCCGAAGTAAGAGTCCTAGTGTATGGATACGTCGGCCGCCGAACCAACACCGGTTTCCCTAAACTAGTAACCACACCCAAAAAACATAACACTATTGTCATTAAAAGAATAAGAGTCCAAGTTTTTTGGTAGAACTGAATCCTCTAATACCAATTTGTCATGACCCATCCTCGGGACTCAGGCCGTGACTACCCCATGCCAGCATTCCATAGGCCAGGGGCTGGTGACTATCACCAAAGGGAAATACTTGATAAAAAGGGAAGGCGTTGCCTTTAAGCTGTATCACATAATGTCTGAACCCAAGAAGTAGAGGAAAAACATACTAATATAAAAAAGAAAGGTGTGCTAAAAGTTATTGGGATAGTATTCAAACCCATCTGAACAACTAGTACAAGTACAAGTAAAAAAGGGAAAAACTTCTCTTGGATCATCCACTAGGGAATACTACCTAAAGGGTAGGTACAGATCTCTAACAAATCATCTCTAAGGTACATACCGTCTAGTCCAGCTCTGAGCAGCCTCCTTTCCATCACCCTCAGCCTCGATCACTACTGACAGTCGTCTGCACAGAACACAATAAGGTGCGGGCGAAGCCTGTGTAGGGGTGAGTATAACAACACTCAGTATGGGACACCAAGACCCCCAAAGGTCTCCCAGAATCCACTAAGGAAAAATCATATTAGTAAGATACAATCATGATGTATCAACCAAACTTAATTAGGTATATGCCCATAAAAATACCTATGTTACCAATCAAAAACCGTCTCCAACACTTGAGCCCAACCATATTCCAATCCTCAAGTGTAGAAACACTACAAAATAAAAGTACTACAAAAGGCATATCCCATAGGTACAACTCACAGAAGAAAGCCATGTGGGCTTCTCCACCACAAATCCATGAAGAAAAATCCATGTAGAATCATCCACGAAAAAACATCCACCCTAACTTAGGTATATTCCCATACATATACCTAAGTCGTCAAGAGTACACATCTCATACATGAGGAAAAGAAAAAGGTAATGAATCATCTCACACCGAGTATACACAACATAAAATAGAGTAAGAGATGCCTTGTTGTAGCCACTAAATCATATTTTACAGTCGAATGGTAGTTATCTGTAGAAACCTAAAACAACAGTCTGTCGAAACTGTCGATCCTACGTGGGATCTCGGTGCAAAACACGTCGTTGTTGAAACCACGTAGGATCCATGTCATGTCTCATAGATATCGACCCCATGGAGGATCCAGGTCCAGTCTCATCCCTGTCAAACCCACAGAGGATCCAGGTCTAGTCTCGTCACTGTTGAACCCACAGAGGATCCAGGTCAAGAATCGTATCTGTCAAACCCACGAAGGATCCAGGTCCCGTCGAAGTCGAAGTCAGCCATAGGGTTACCGTACACAGCACTCTCAATTCCATGAGGGTCCGATCGTCAAGAAAAGGGAAAAAACATCAACTACCATATAGTCTTGACTTGATGTATCATATAGTTTTGTATCATCATAAAGAACCCAACATGATAGACGATGCATCAATCAGATGCTTGGTCTGTGAGTTATTGGCATTTTCATTCGAGGGGCCAAGTTGGATTTTTGTTCCAAAACAACCCGGATGTACCCTAACTACATCTAAACCAAAAGTGGGGTATTCCGAAAGAACCTTCATGAAGTAAGACTTATATCTCCATAGAAAGATCGTCGTTTGGGCACCCATAGCCCAAAAGGCGGGCTAAAAGGTGTAATCGGGCCATAACGGGTCTGGGTCTGGTCCGACCCAGGCGGACCGACCCGACCCAACCCGGTCCGAACCGAGGCCTGAATTAGTCCGTGGGTCTGACCTGGTCTAAGGGAGAAGCCCGACTCGAGTGGTCTGCCCAGCCCAAGTGGAAATCCCAACCCGAGTGGGCGGGCTGATGCGAGGGAGTGGCCTAACCCGAAGGCGCGTCCTGACCTGAGGCAGCTCGGACCAAGGTAGCCCGTCCCAAGGCGGCCCGGCCTGAGGCGGCCCAGCCTGCGGTGGCCCAGCCAATGGCATCCCAGCAGGCTGGCCTGCATGGCTTGGCTAGCCAAGTGTGGGAGGTTGGTGTCGCACCACTATTTCCGATCTGAAGGGATCGATGCTAGGCACAGGTTTTGGTGAGCCGCGGGACCAGAGTGGTCTCGCTTTGTCCGGCTGGCCGGGTGGCCAGCGGGTTTCTTGCCGCCAGCGACTGCCCCGACACCGGATGCTCATGGTCCCTCTACCACGGTGCGACAGCGCCGCAGTTCTGCTCCACCACCGCGGCCCGCCCTGGCCGCGGTCCAATGCTCCTCATCCCGTCACGACGGCGCCACACATCCTCCAGCGCGACCCAGCCTGGCTGCGGCCTGATTCTTTCTCGGGCGGTGCGATGGCGCTGCACTCCTTCTGCCATGGCTCGCCCTGGCCGTGACTCTCTTTATCCATCCGGAACGACCGTGCCACACCCTTGTGGTGACCCGGTAGCCTTGCGCCGCTGGTTTTCGTCACGGTCGACCTCCGTCATCAATAAACAAGAACAACCAAAGGGGAGGTTCGAGCTGGGTTCGTGCGGTCTGATCCATCCTCATCATGGAAATAACAATTTGTAGTTCTTAATCCAAAAAATTAATGACGTAGGTTATAAACCATAAATAAAATAACTCAATTCCCCCTACTTTGAGTTCGGTGATCGATGACGGAGTCGCGGAAGGTGGATGTCGTTTCTTCAATGTCGGAGGAGGAAGAGCTCAAAGAAGACAAGTCAAGATGATGTCCTTGGCGTACATCGTGGATGGCGGTGCTTCCCTTCCTTGCCCTGGTTAAAGAAGGAAGAAGACGTTGTTTGACGTTCTTCGGTGGTGACACGCATTATTCATTAGGAGGATGAAGTTCTCCAAAGGTTCTCCAAAGCTCCACCAAATGCTCCACCCAATGATTTATGCCAACCAAAGTAAAATAATATACTTGTCTATTATTTTATTTTTGTAAACGGTTCAAAAGAATTCAAATTTACTAAGCTACTTCACATAATTAAATGGGTGGAGTTTGCTCATTAAATGAAGGGGGAAGGTGAAGAGGCTCCCCACATAATTGTGGGTTCCAAGGGGTTAAAAGGGGTTATTAGAGTTAAAGAGATCGAGTGGTACCCACCTAATAACATCCTCTCAAGGGAGGTTATGTGCGGGTGGGACCCATCTCGGACCTCCACTTGGAGGTTTTAACTACCTCAAATAAAAATAAGGATAACACATTATTTTTATTTAACATAATTAAAACCACCAAATCTATCTTCCATTCACGTCAGAACGCAACTGCGATGAAGGTCTCACTAAGCAATCACGGACTCTATGAGTTCAGCGGTGCCCTCAGATTTCAGTTTCAAGCAGCGATTCAAAATATTTAAAATCTTGCTCGTATGTTTACTAAATGTACCTGAACAAAACTTCCGAAATTGATTCTGGGCACACCGGGTCTCAGAATCGGGAACCGTCATAAACTGTAGACTAGTAAAATTCCCATGTATTTATGATAAAATTTTCTAGGGAATTTCCAGTTCATTATATAAAACATTTCATGCCACACAACTATTTTATGATTCCCTCCTTTCGCTTCTGAAAATCATCTCGGATATTTGATACTTGTACATCACCAAAATAAATGAATAACTATATTCATAAAATATTATATCATAGAAAAACTCATTCGAATTGTTATTGATAAAAGAACTATCGTGATTAAATAATATGTTGGATAGAGTGACACATTTACATTCAATATCATCACAATAAATGTTATCCTTATACCATGTGGTTCATCTTCATAAGACACTTCCATTACTTCTAAATTCCGATGAGCTTCCAATTCAACTGTGATATTTTTTTAATAAAAAAATGTGCATAATTGAAACATGTGAATTAGTGACCTCATAAAATCACAGATCCCAATTTTTCAATTCCTTCTAATGGATTCTATAATTTTTTTTGTAACTGGAATAACCCCATTCTATTTATTAGACACTTGAGAATTTACCCATGATCTATTCTCCAAAATTCAGTAACTATATCATTGAATCTTCCACTACATCAAAAAATTATCTTCTCCTCTAGACCATTATAATCACCAATAAAAGAATCATGTGTCTATCACCTTTTTCAATAAGAGAACTATTATATTCTATAATAAAAAATACCCATGAATGAATAAGGTAAAACATTATTATCCATACATTTATTTTGGGAGCCATTTCACTCATTATTAATTTTTTATTTATTTTAATAAATCATTCTAAGGATTTTTTGTCGTGAAATTTTTAACATTATCCCTTTCCAAAACATTTTCCAATAAAAGGGAACGCAACACCACAATTTCCATATTAAATTTTTATTCGATTTCATTAATCTTTATCCATGAGTGTTTCACTAGTTGTTTTCTATTTTGTATTTCAATTTTATTATAAAATCCAACTATAAATGTGAACAAAACATTATCTCTCATATATTGAATAAAAATTTTAACCACATTATTTTCTATTTCTATTGATATTTTAAGAAAATACTCAACACCGGTAGTGTAATGAGTGACATAATATTCCTTCTTGGAGTTCCAGATGACACACCTTCCTCCCAAAAATAAAGAATAAAAAATATGTAAACATTATAAAATTAAAATCACTTTACAAAAATTATTTATAATAACAATTATAATTTAAATTTCACTCTTTATTAAACATCTCAATATAAGAAATATTTTAATTAATGTAGTGTAACATTTTTTCTCACCTCTTGAATATGGAATTCTTTAGTGTTTCGTTAGAATCAGGAAGAGTTTTTAAATAAAAATATAGATTTTTGGGTTTTATCCTTTTAAAATAAAGTAGAGAACCAATAGGAATTTGAAAAATTATTTGATCTATAATATATGGATCTTAATCACTGGAAAATAGATCACCTTTTAATATATTTGTTTAAAAATACATTTATTACCTCATGATATGATTTTAGAGTAATTCACAAGAATACATCACTTCTGATAAAAAATAAGTTATTCTTTAACTAAAACATACAAAGTGAAGAAAATATGTCTTTCACTGGTCATTGATATTTTTAATTGATTGATCATTTAAATATAAAAATCATCACATGTTTACAATTTTATTCTTCCAATAATTATTTCATTGACATACACAATAATCATGATGTTGTTATTGCTTTCACTTTGGATCATGTGACATGAATCAACACTATTGTTCTTGAATATTATTCTATAAATGTTATTGAGAGACATTTAATACAATACATGGGATTTAACTGTTGATGTTAATATCATCCATTAAATTTTTAGTTTTGGGTGTTGGATGTGTTTTAGTGGAGAGTTGATGAGTTTTCATGGGGCTCATAGGAGGCCTTGAGTGAGATAAGAGGTGTTGGATATTAAAAATATGGAGGTATGATGAATACATGTCATGTGAAGTTTAATTGAAGTGAAATTAAGATCCAAATCTTGAGAAGGATAACTCAATGGGTGTTACACGATGTGTTAAAAAATCTATATTTAATGGTTGAGGGGAGAATAATTTAGAAAAATGTGAAGTTTTTTGGAAACCCAAGGATTACATACTGTGTAAAATTTACCAATAGTGAAAACGTAAGGATCCATATTTTAATTTCACTTTACTTGAATGTTTTTTCATTTAGATTCACCTCATTCCATACTCATTAACAGTGAACCCTAGTCAAATTTTGTTGGAAACCCATCCTTCATTCCCTTACTTCAATATGTTGGTTATGGCGGAGGCCTATTGATGATTTTGGTGAGATCTTATCCCATTATTAGATTATTATTTTATCCTCTCTTGGCGATTCATTATAACGATCATTATTTGGTTTGTTTGATTTGATGCATTGTAGGTTTATATGTGTTTTAACATATTGTGGTTGTGGTTTCTGGGTGTTTCTTATTCCCCATATAGTGCGTAGTGGGTTAGAAATCTTCTCTCGATTAGGGGATCCACAATATCACCCTTCTTCATGATATATGTTATATATTAATGGTTTTTTATAACATTAGGTGGGTAGTAAGGGTTGGTATAATCATATAATAAATTGGAATGGCTAAAATTGATGTGTATGGGGAGTTGTTACATTCTTTATTACCTTTTTATATGTTTTTTATATTGTTATTAATACAGGTTTCCAATTCTGAAAATAATAGCTGTGGAGACCTTTGTATGTGTTGTAGTTATTTTTTTAGTGTCATTTTCTATATTTTCTTGTTTGATCACTCCCAAACCAAAGGTTGTGTGCATTATATATGTCCTGTTTTTGATATGTATGTATGTTTTTTTATGTCATAGGTTGTAATGAGAAAATAGATGTGATTGAAAAGTCATTGTGGTGTGTAGCGAAGTTGTTCAATGGTTGGTCAGCTTGGATGTGATGTAGATAGTTGTGTGATGTGGTATAGTGGTTTTGGTATGTGGTGATTGTGGTTGTTAAATAGATAAGATGTGTTCTTATTGTGTTTAACTTGGCATGAGTTATGTGAAGGGATGAATATAGAGGATGTATGGTGTTGTGATCATTGAAGTGAGTTTGGCTACCTGTTTCATGGTGTGGTTGGGATAGATTATTGAGTATTAGTTGAATAACATTTAATTTTTAATGAAATGAATAAATGAATGGGTTGGTAATTGAATATAATGGGATGGAAACATTTCGGTCTAGGAAAATGACTAAAAAATAACATTAGTGAGTCTTGTAAATGGAATGTTGATTGCTGTGTGGATTGTGTGGAGGTGGTATGGTGTGTTACAAGTTGTATTGACAATGGTTGAGATTGACCATGTGTGGTATGTGGTTGTGGTATGGTGTGTACATTCATTTTTATGTAAAACTGTATGTTTTGTATTCTATGATGTCTATATATCACGTATGTTCATGTTATTTTATACACACCCCACCCAAGTTGGACTAACATAAAAATGCTTAAAATTACTGATTTCTGTTTGTTTCCCCCAAAATCCCGAATGGTACTCATATTGCTGGTTGGATTCCCCCTCTCCCCTACTCTTCCCTAAATAGTGATGTGTGGTACATGTTTCCTCAGGTGATATGTGACGTTTTGGAATAGGTTTTTACAACTGATATGTGACATATTGACCTATGTGTTTTTAATCGAGATGTGATATTTTAGAAATGTGATTTTAGGATAGATGATTTGTTTCAGACTCGCTGATTTTAGTGAATATGTACTGTATTTCATTGTTTATTCTAGTGGAAAATTATTTGATGTGATGTGATATATGGTGGTGTCATGCATGGTTGGAGGGGGGGGATGAGGTTGATGTATTTCATGTTTATGATACCATACTATTGTGGTACTGGTTGTGATATGTGGCATAGTTGTCTCTATAAGGGACATTAGGTGATGTTATGTGATGTGATATAACATGTTTCCTAGGTGTCTGAATGAGGGATGTGATGTGATGTGATGTGATGTGATCTGTGTTGATGGAATGGGAGGAAAGTTGGTTCGATGTTGGAGAAATAGTGCATAAAATCAGTTGGGAAAAGTCAGTGAGGAACCTTTCTTAGTTATGATAACAATGTTTTATTAATATATTTGATTTTTAATTTAGTGAATAATCTATGGTGAGGTGGGGTTTGGTTACATGGAATGTGCATGTGCTTATTTATCATACTATCATTCACTTGTCCCTTAGCATTATCATTACACATATTTATAAGAGGCCTTTCTTATGTTCCTACAATGTATACATGTTATGATAACTCTATGTATATAAACTTTTTTTAGGGTTCCAATTTTTCTTTGGGGTCTGAGAAAGAAATTAATAAATGGGTTGTAGTTTGTATTGAGTTACTTCCTTAGATTTTTCTTTTTGGTATTTACATTAGAGTCTTTTATATGTATATGTATTACTTTATTCATACAATATGGGATGATTTATGGTTTACTGTTATTTGTTAATGTGGATATTTATATTTATTATTTATCATATCTTCCAATCATGTTTAATTTATAGAGAGAAATTCTTCCAATACTGTGATATTTGTATACCCTCTGTTCTTGTTGCCAACCCAAGGCCTACTGGAGGTGGGAGTCTACGGTTCATTATATATCTCTATTCACTTTATTATCTTTTATTGTTGGGGGTCATGACAGAGTTGTATGAAAGGTTTTGGTTGAGATATTGGATGGAGATTAGAGTTTGGAATAGTGATAATTTCATGGGATGGTATTGAATCCATGCCAATTGACCATGATGATTGGAATAAACTAGGGAGAATGGATAAGACATGGTATTTTAGAGCACCCCATGACATTGTGTAAGAACATTGTGCATATTGAATAAAAAATTTCAGTGGAACTATATATAGGGTAGAGATAAAGGAGATGCACATGCATCACAATTACATATCTTCATGTATTAGTTGAATGTTTTGGAAGAACAAAATGACTAAATTAAATAATATTTGATAAGATTATATGTTTCCAAAATTTGGATGGTGTCATAGATTTTATGAATGGATCATGTTCATAATCCATGATTTTTTCAGGGATTTGTGGTTCAGTAGGGAGATATATTTGATCATCATATGTTTGAACCAATAGAGGATTATGAGTCATGGATGCGGGCTTTGTGTAACTTTTAGTGGTCATGTTTTTTTGAGTTCATAGGGAGTGTCTCATATCTGGACACATATCACTTGATAAAGTATATTCAGAATTTTATTTAGTCATATCTAAGAACAAGGATATTATTGGGTATTATTGGTAAATTGTCAGATTCAAGGAGCTATGATTCAGTGGTTTATTATATTAGGGGTTCACAAGGAAGAGGATGTGTTGTGGCGTGGTATTCAAAAGGATTTTTAGTTAGAGTGTCTATCATCAATGCTAATGTAATCCAATAGGAGAGAGTTTAATTTTAATCACCTTGGGAGTCCATGAATCCAAGAGGCAATAGTTTCTTTCATAAATTATGATGTAATCCAAGGTATATTTGTTTTCTAGTGATCATGTATGTGGTCACTCTATTTACGCTTCTGACATATCTAAAATTTTAGAAAGTGGATGAATTTATAGAGAAATTTTTTTCCATGGGAGTTTTTTCCCATCAGGTTGTCCAACATGGGGTTTCGAGGAGAAAAGCTTTGGGATGTCGGTTGTGGGTGTTCAAGAAGACATGATTCTGTTTCATGGGAAATTATCTAATGCTCTAACTTTATCGATTGTTAGGGACAAATGCCTTCATAGATCCATTTTGGTGTTTTCATTTTTTTTATCTATCAGAGATATGGGTTTTATCCGGTTAATTTTCCAAACACTCAATGGGGTTAGTTTCAACTAGGTGGTTATGTGCCTTTTCAGTTGAAATAGATTCCTTTGATACAGTTACATTGGAAGAGACCTCCTTTTTTATCCAACAACCAAGACCAGGAAAATATGGCATAGGGAAACCTCGTGATGGTCCCTTTCCATGGGGATCATGGATAGAACCTGAATGTAGAGGTTGATATAAGTGATATACATGAGTTGGGTATGGTAAGATGTACATGTTAGAGGCAATAACACGAGTAGAGATAGGTTTTGTTTGAGGTATGTTATGTTTATCATAAACCCCTGTGTGTGAATTCATTGATTAAAGAGACTATCAATCATTTATGGATCCATCTTTTCTCAGTGTGTTGAGATTAGAAGTAGAGAATAATATAGGGCCCCTGGTGTTATCTACACTGGTTATAGTCCAGCGTTCCTTGTATGATAATATATTGGAATGTAGACTTGTGATGGGGAAGAACCAGTTGGTGGGGTACTTCTTATTATTGTAGATATATCCATTTGATAATATCCTTGGTATTAATTGGTTATATCACATGTGTGAAGTCATATACTGATTTCAAAAAATGAATATTGGTTTCCAATGTGGAATGGCTATTAGAGGCATTCATTTGAGGGAGAGTTTATCAGTTAGGTGGTAAAAAAGTAGAGAATATTTTGATGTAGTTGGTGGAGCTGTCAATAGAATATCAGTATGAGGATACACCAAGGTTTTTGGGGTAGTTCTTGGATATTTTCCCATAGGATGTTATGAATCTACCTCCACAACATGATGTCGAGTTCATGATAGATATGAAATCTTTTGAGTCTACGATTTTGATGTCTCCCTATTGAATTTAATCCATATAGTTGTTTTTGTGTTGTGGTTAAAATTTGACAATCTAATGCAGAGGGGTTTCATCTAACCCAGTGTGTTACCATTGTTTGCTTCACTATTGTTCTCTAAGAAGGTGAATGGTAGAATATGGTTCTTTATAGACTTTTGGAGGTTAAATAACGTAACAATGAAGTGTATTTACCCGATTTTGATGATTGATGATATATTAGATCAATTGAGATGAGATATTTGATCCTTTAATATAGATATATTTTATGTACATAATGATTTGAGGGTGAATGAAGAGGATGATCAGGAACTGCCTTTTGATGTTGGTATGAAGACTTCATGTTTGTGGTCATGTCATTCGGTGTTAAGAAAGAACCTGGTGTGTTCATGGGACTTTTGAACATCATGTTTTGTGTGTTCCTTGAACGATTCATCATTTAATTCATCAAAATAAATTGGTCTACTAGAAGTCATAGGTGGGAAATTCTAACCATATTTGAGTTATTTTTCAGGTCATTTGATACCATGAACATTATGGGATGTTATTGAAGTATGAGTTCTGAATGGGAGAGGTGAATTTCCATTGACATGTGGTGTTGATAGGGTGTGTCAGTAGACCTTTCAAAGGACTAGGTAGTTGTATATTGGAAAAAATCCATGAATACCATAGAGGTTTATAGTTTCCTTAATCTCGGGGGATATGATTAGATGTTTGTAAGTATTTATCTCATGTTTCATCCACACTAAATAATTTTATCAGGAAGAACTAGGATTTTTTGTGCACAGATCAGTTTCAATCATTTTTTGGATACATAATGGAAAATTTTATTTGATCCGCAGTGCATCAAATTCTATATGAGGGTTTGTTGTTTGAGGTTTGAGGTGGTGCACCTAAACTTGGATTCAAATGAATGTTCCTACAACCATGAAAAATTGTCTCTTATAGTTCTAATAAGATACATCACCATTGGAATAAATATGTCACCCATGATTTGAAGCTAGTTCCAGTTGTGTTATTGCTAATGTTCTAGTAGAATTACCATATAGGTAAACATTTTTCGGTTTTCATGAACCTCAATATTCTACGAAACGTTTTCTCTAAATGTTATTAGAATTAATACAAGAATATGTGGATAGATTTTATTCCATACTATTATTCTTATGTCTCTTACACCCTAAAGTAAGGGTAATATAGTTATCAATGTTTTGATATGGAAGACCCGATAGAATGTGGATCAGGAGTCTATGGATGTTTGCAAAGGAATTGAGGATCATATAGTGATGAATCCTGAAATTAGGGAAAAAAGTTGTCAAGAATGTCCTTATCTAATGATCAAGGAGTAATAATTGATGCAGTAGGTGTAGGAGTCTCAATTGGGATCATCAGAGGTCGTGGTGTTGTGTGATCGTTTTTTCTAAGGTAACACTTCTAATGGATGGTCAGAGGATGGTAAGAACCACATGTTGTTCTGGGAGTTGTTTTTTTCCGATGCTTATTTGTGAGGGAGATCTAAATTATTTAAATAGGTAACCATTAGTGGTACATCCATTGGTGACAATGAAGTACCACAGAATTAGGATAAAGCATTGGTTTCTAGGGATGAAAAGTTTTGTAGCGGAGTTTGTGGTAACAAATCTTGTTTTTCAATAGGTGAAACTATAGAACTGTGTTTTAGGTTTTTTTCGAATCCTTTTATGATCCCATGTTAAAGCAAGAACAAATCTCAATTATGTTTTTCACAGGGTTATTCATACCTGATGAAAGTTTTAATGTGGTTTGAAGGATAGTAGACTAGATGATGAAATTGGATCACAAGTTTTTGATCTGTGAGTCATGTTTCATCAATTTTTTAGTGAGGTAGTACATGGATGATGAGGTTAGGATTAATGAGGAACTGAGGAATATCATATCTATTTATTACCCGTGTGTTACCTTATGATACTAGAGGGTAGTAAAGCATGATTTTGGTTCCTTGTTTCACCTCATCACTACGTTTCACCATCATAATGATACACAGATGGAGTGGACCATACATACACTAGAGGATATGTTTCAAGAATGCATATTAGAATTTTGTGTATCATTGTTAATACATCCACATTTAGTCAAGTTGTTATGAAACATAATCTATCACTGTTACTTTAAAATGGATCTGTTTGTGGCATTGTATGGGTGACTATTTCATTCTCTATTGTGTTGTAAAAAAGTTAGAAAATTATCTATTCTTGGACATTATGTGGTGCAGAGAATGGCTGAGATGATATTGTTGGTTCGTGAAACAATTAGGGTGGAATAATAACGTCCAAATTCCAAATCTAAACATTGTAAAAATCCTCTTTATTTTTTGTTTGGATACCACGTGTTCTTGATTTTCTACCCTCATTGTGTCCATGTGTTTTTTGGCCAGGGGAGTAAGCCTTCTTCAATGTTTTATGGTAATATTCAGGTGTTGGGACAAATTTATGAGGTGGTGTATCATTTGAAATTTACACTACCATTGGATAGAATCTGGAACATATTCCATGTGTTTTAGATTCATGGATATCTTTAAGAATAGTCGCATGTTATTGAATTGTGATAGTTGGATATCGATGGTGAAACTTCATTTGAGCAGTGCATTATTGAGATCTAGGATCATCGAGAGAAGGTGAAATGTGGTTGGATGATTATTTTGGTCTTTTAATAATGATTTCATGGTGGAATATAGGATATTACGTTGGAGTGAGAAATGTATATGGGTTCCTAGTATCCAGATTTATTTCCTATTTATCATTTCTATTTTTCTCTTATGACGTGATGTTTGGATTTTTTAATGATATGAGATGTTTAGTTTCTAATTATGGGTGATGTATGATAAAAAAGTAAACATATTCCAAGTGGAGGACCAAATTCATAATCAAGATACATTATTTTTTATAAAACAAAACCCATGCTGTTGAGTCAGTGCTGCCTAGAACAGAGTGTATCTTGACATGGATGTTGGAATTCTCGGATTTTTACATCTTGGATAGTAGGGTTTGTTGGTTGTCATTATTGTGCAGGTAGTTATGTTGTGTGTGGTTGGTTGTGGTCAGTATCAGATGCAGAGGTGTTGTGTTTGTATAGATTTGAGGCGGTGTGAGATGTTGTGTGTCCACTTGGTTGTTGTGTTTGGTTGCTGGTAGCATCGGTGAGTAATAATATTGTTGAGAGGTATCTCTTGAGGTGGTTATTCAGACACAGTTTTTCATATGGTTTTGGTTTTGGATTATTGAGGTTGAGAATCATTTTGAGAGTTATATGATATTACATTTTATCTCCTCATGTTACATTACATTTCTTGTTTTGGGGGTTGGAGGTCTTTTAGGGGAGACATAAGGAGGTTTTGTGGTGCTCAGACGAGGCCTTGAGTGACACCAGGGGTGCTGGATATTAAAAATCTATAGGAATAAGGAATAAATATTATGTAAAGTTTACATAATTTTAAAGGATGGTTCAAAAACTATGAATGATGATTTAATGGTTGTAACACAAAGCGTAATACATTTTGGATTTAATTGTTGAGGAAAAAAATTTAAGTGAAAAGATACAAATTATGGAAATCCAGAGGATTACATGCCGAGAAAAATTTACACAATGTGAAAATGTATTGATGTGAGTCTTAAATTAATTTTTCTCAGTTGATTATTATCATTTTACATCACATTAATCCCCTCTCATTTGTGGAAAACCCATAGAATTTTTTTTTGAAGTAAATCCATCACTCTTCCCCCTATTCAATGTTCTAGTTCTAGTGGATTCACTCTAGGGATTGATGGAATGTTCTTATCACATTAATAGAGTCTTCATTCATTATTCGCTTGGAGATTATCTATGGTGATGCATCATTGGTTTGTGTTGAGTGGAGGGATACATTTTGAAAAAGAATTTGATACAATGTATATTGATCTTCAGTTTCTCATGGTGTGGTTGTGCTTTCTAGGTATTTCTTTTTCTCCTTGGGGTGCATAGTAAGTTGGAATGATTCTTTGATGTAGGAGATCCTTCATCAAGCACATTATCATGATATGTGGGAAATCATCAAGGGTTATTACCATTTGTTATATGTTATGGGTAATATAAATCATATATTAAATTGGAATGTCTAAAATAAAAGGTTATGGGAAGTTATTGCAAGCATTGTTGTTTAAAAATATTTTGTTACAATTTTTATTTAAGATTGTTGCCAATTATGAAAATGATGACTATTGTGATCCTTTCGTGTATTGTAGTTTTTATATTATGATGACCCCAGCTATGTATTTGTGTGATAAAACATGAATAAAAGGTTAAATAATTTATATTTGGATAATAATCTAGTTTCCCTTGGAATATGGGTTTTTATGATACCCATGCTAACAGAAAGAAGTAATATGATAATTCACCAAAATAAATGACAAGATAAGATATGTTTTGTTGTGTCTAAATTTTTAGTTTTTGATTATTTTCATGGATTTTTTGTAATGATAAACTAGACTATCTGGGATGTGCAGTGTATGTGTAAGTGGTTTTTTGGTTGTTTTTCATGGATGCAATGTAGACAGTTATGTGATGTTATTGAGAGGTTATGGAATAATGGTTGTGGAATGATGGTTTTTTAATGTGGTGGTTATGGTTATATAATGGATGAGATAACTAGTTGATGTGTTTGAGATGGCTTGGGTGGTGTGACACATAAAATATGGGGGATAGGTTTTTCTATGACAGTTGATGTTACTTGGTCCACTTTATATGTTGAAATGTTTGGTTAGTATCCTAGGTAGAAACGAATGAAATTTCAATAATGAATTTAACAAATATATGAATTTCATGGTAATTTAATATTATATGATTGAAATACATATGTGTGGTAAATTGATTAAAAAATATATGGGTTTAATATTTTTAGTGTAATGTAGAATGTTTTGTAGATTGTGTGGTACTGGTGTGGTGTATTGTATATAGTGGTTTTTGTTGTTGAGACTGTTGATGTGTGGTACACGGTGGTGATGTGGTGTGTTCTATTAATGTTGATGTATACCAATAAATTGCGTATTTTATGATATTTACATATAATGAATGTTTATTTTATTTTTTTGGGCCCCATCCTAGTTGGATAACCTTGCTAATTCATAGATGTTCTATGTTCTTGGTTTTTCCTCAAAATCTATGACGGTACTGATATAGATGGTTGTATACAGACTCCCTCTCACTCTTCATTTAGTTGTGATGTGTCAACCAAGTGTGTCACAACCCACCTTCACCAAGATGAGGTAAGGGCTAGCAAACTGCCAGACACATCCTTCTTCAAGTTGAGAGAGATATAATGTCCCCCAAGTCCCACATTCAATAGGCCACAGAGTGGTGACTAGCACCAAGGGTATAGAAATCACACATAAAATAGAAGGAATTCCCCTTTTTATATAAAAATATTGGGAGATAGGATGGTAAATATGAAAAAACTCATAATACAAAAAGCAAATGTAAATCTAAAAACCCATTTTCTAAATAAATGTTCAAAATAAAGTGCTATAAGGTACAAGAAAACTACAAAGGGGAAATACCAAAAGGAATGAAAACAAAAACAATAACAATGCCAACATCCAAGATAGTACGGTCTTGCACGGTCCTCGAAATCCACTAGGAAACCTGAAAGTAGTATTATACATATAGGGTGAGTATACAAGTATACCCAGTAGGAAAACCAAAATCTATCATACACATGTTGGGAGGCATTATAATAACATGTGATAAAGTAGATGTATCCCAAACACGTAGCAAGGAAAACTACACACCTAGCCTCACTAAGGCACACTCCCCAAATAAAAAAATAATGAAAAGTAATAGAAACAACACATCGATATTTGGGTAACCCTCAACTATTTCCCAATAGTTATTGAAGACATACTACATGTCAAACCACTCCCGCCATTTTCACGATTGTCCCACTGCCTCCCCAACAACAAGATTTTGGGTCACCGCAACCACACATAACCACACCTGCAGACACCTAGGCTAGAACAACCACCGCTAAGCCTGTAGACACCTGGTCTACCACAACCAAATGTAACCATGCTTGCAGACACTTGGTCTAGAACAACCATACATAACCAAACCTATAGACACCTAGTCCAGAAAAAACATCCATGACCAAAGACACTTGGACATCATCCCAGAGACACTTGGAAAACAAACATTCCCACACACACCTAGTCTAACCACCCCAATGTACCCTACCCAAATAATTTTAGTCTACAATGGACCTCAGACCGTCACAGCCTGCCCGAAGAGTCTTGGGCTATCTGGGAGAGGGAGTAAAAGGGATATAATAAACCACCACTAATAAGAATTTTGGGAAAACACCACCCATGAAATGGGGGTGTTCATCATGAAGATCCCAACTTGGGTGGGGTGAGATTAAGAAACAAAAGACTGTGATTATACATATAGGTAGAAAAACACTCATCCCAGCCTAAGGGTCCCAAAACTAGAAAATAAACAAACACTCTTGTTATTATTCATACATGAAAAATGCAAAATAACCACAACTAGAATACCATCGCTGATTTTTATCATGATCAAGTGATTTCAATGGAAAATAATTACCACAACCGAGCAACTAATAGTAACATAAAAAAGTCAAAATAACTCAAGAATAAAGAATAAAAAAACCAAATATCATTTTAAGTATTCACACTTGGTTCTCTTGTAACGTCACAACAACAAAAGGGACCCACGAGATCCCTCAAAGTACTAGAACCAAAACAAGCCTCAACTTACGAGAATAGATCCACAAGAAAACTAATGAACCATGGGAGATCCCATCCCCATACACATCACCCCACAAGTAGAAAAAACACACAAAGTAGTTTCCATATTTTTCCATACGATTCATTACGTTTATTTCTACCATTTGTTTGACCGGGATGATCACACAAGGATTATTATTCTTCATGCATTCATTTTATCGACCAAGTTTATGTGATTAACTAGTTTCCATGATACTTACATTCAATAAAATGTTTATAAATAGAAATAGAGGCTTATTTGTGTGCAATAAAGGACCACAAATGACCACTATTTTCAGTGGGCATATGCCCATATAATTCACAACATATAAGTGAAGATGAAATTGTATACCAGAATCACCATCAATCACAAACATTAATTATTTAAAGTACATTTAATATATTTCATAATATTCGGTTTCATCCATGCCCTGAGGAAACATTATCTCACCCACCCTGCATGATACACAGTAAAGAGATACAAAGGGAAACTCTACCTGGAGTATCAATGATCGATGTTTTCTTGATGTGCCAAGAACTGGGGTAGCGCAATGGTCTCCAAGGATGAACAAAAAGGGCTCTAACATGGTCACATTATTTGTCTTCAAAATAGGGACTCCAAGCACACAAATGAAAATAAAGGAATCATGGATGAATAAAAAAGAAACTCTGTGTCGAAAAAGGCCATATCCTGGAGTCACATGATATGAAATCTCAAACTGCTTAAAAGGAAGATCTTGGGTTCACAATGTGTTTGGGTTGTTAAACATGATAGAATTAATATTTATTTAATTATTATCTTCAAATATGGTGGATAGAATGATTTTGAGTAAATAAATGTCCACTATGCAGACAAAACCAAATAAAAGTGTCGAAGTTGGAAGGCATGGGGAAAGTGTGACACCGGGGAAAAGGCCACATGTTTTGGTAAATAAAGGGTCACCTGACTCTTGGGGGTTTAGAAACATCTTTTAAAATAAATAAATTTATTTAAAAATGGTATTGAAATACTTTTACATCAAAAGATACTTTATGGGAGAAGAACTGGAAACACATAGAAACTGGAAAACAAGAAAAGGGTGGGACACCGTTTGGTGAGACACCATAATGGTGCCACCAGTTTGATGAAACACAGTAAATGGTGCCATTGTTTTGGTGTGTGGCCATGACAGTGATACTGTTATGGTGCCACTATTTCAATGGAACCATTTTGTGGAACCGTGTTTTTGGCAAACTTCTTAATGAGTCATTAGTGGTCCCCCGGATACCGCAAACACCATAAATTTGGAAATGTAATGGACAGGGAGGGTCTGGTCGATTGCATCAGATACCTCCCAAATGATTCTCATCTTCGATAATCCAATACTAAACTCGAAAAAATAGAGGGTTCTAAACAACCACCACGTAAGATACCTCCCAGAGACAAAACAAACCAAAAGTTGTTCGATGGCTGGAACAAACCTCGATATCTATAAACACCTCTCCCTTATCGATCTCCTTAACAAATATGAATACACCACCAATATTCTCCCCCAATTAACCAAACAAACATTTAAAGGTCACAACATCCATTCATATAGATTATGGATTCCCATCCCCCATGTTAAGATACTATCCTCTTTGGGCAGCATTAACTTTCCCGCACAAGTTTAATCATATCCACCTTAATGCATTTCAATTAGGGATCAGGTCCTCCCTGCCCCATGGTTAATAAATTTCATACACACATAGAGAACAATGGAAACAAACAGCAACATTGTTAAAAAGGTTAAGCACTACATCACCATCAAGTAAACAATAACATAGAAAAAACACAAATTGCTCTGGGTAATGGGCACACATATGTGCTTCCCATTCCTAGGTACTCTCCTCAAGGCCATCATGCCTCTATAACACATAAACCAATGGAGTGGTTCATACATGAATCACATATCCTCACGTTCCCCAATCCTCACTGGTCGTTCTGTGAATGTTGCATCATCCTTGATATCCAGCTCTCCCCAATCGAGTGTGTGTGAGTCATTGTGTAGATACCTATGTATCTGAGAGACATAAAAGATGTGTGGACCATCAGTAGCACTGGTGGTAGCACCATCTGATAAGACACTTCTCCAACCCGTCACATCCACTCATAGGGTCCAATGAACCTAGGAGAAATCTTACTCCCCCATCCAAAACTCGGTTTCCCAGGCCATGGGGGGACTATTAAAAACACATGGTCCCCAACCTCGAACTCCAAGGGACTCCTCCTATAGTCGGTGTATGACTTCTCTCAGTCTAGAGCTTGTATCAACCTCTCACACACAAGCTGGACCCTCTCTATCATGCTCTGCACCACCTCTGGGCCAAGAAAACCTTCTTACCCAACCTATATCCAAAACACTGGTGAATGACATGGTCTTCTGTACAAGGATTCAAATGGATCCATGATAATGGTAGAGTGATAGATATTATTGTAGGAAAACTATACTAGATGAAAGTGTCAGACCCAGTATCCACCAAATTCCAAAACACGTGCTCCTAGAATATCTTCTACCATCTAGATGGTCTGCTCTATCTTCCCATCTATATGGGGGTGGAAAGTAGTGATAAGGCATAGATGGGTGCCAAAATAATGTTGCAATCCATAAAAGACTTGTGAGGTAAATAGTGTATCCTGATCTAAGAATATGGATATTGAAAATATAGGAAACCATACCACGTTATCCACGTACCTCTATGTTAAGTCATCCACCGCTCTTGACTCCTTGATTTCCAGGTAGGAAGCCGATTTCTCTATCTAGTCCACTAATACCTAGATAAAATCAGATCTGTCTTGAATCCTAGGCAGTATCGTGAATAAATACATTGATATGTCATCCCACTTCCAATAATGGAAATATAAAGGCTGCAAGAGACCACCTGGGATGTGGTGTTCAGCCTTCACCTATTGACACACGAGGCTCTTCGCCACAAACATTTCCACCACCTGTTTTACCCCAGGCCACCAAAAAAAACTCTTCAATAACTGTTACATCTTGGGAACTCTTGGGTGTACTGCGAGGGGTAATTTATGGGACTCGGCGATAATTATCTCATGCATCACCTTCAGTACAGAGAAATTCCCATGGAAGAGAATACGATTTTGACTATCTTATGACCATGATTTTGAAGAATTTCCCTAGTTGACAAGATCAGACATTATTTCATCCTCTATGACCCCCACTAAGACTCCTCCACTTTTTTTACCATGGAATATTTCACCATCATCTGAAATAGGTATCCCCAATAATACTCCACCATTTCATCCAAGTGTAAGGTAGCCAACTTCTAAACTTCTTACCAAGAATCCACTGACACTCAAACCACATCCTTCTATGACTTCCTGCTCAAGGAATTAGCCACCACATTCCCCATTACTAAGGTATATGAAATCATGAAGTCATTTTCCTGAAGAAAATTCATCCACCATCATTGTCACATGTTCAGGTCTCACTGGAAGAATGCATTCCTCAAGATCTTCTAATATGTGAAGACCAACAAGCATTCCCCGATGAGGTAATTCCACCACAACTTCAGCGCAAACACAATCGATGAAATCTCAAGGTCATGGGCAGAATAGTTTCATTCGTGAGGACGTGACTACATATACCCATAAGAGTTCACTCCCTGCTACTGCATTATTACTCACCCCAAGCCTAGGCTAGAAGCATCACAAAACACTTTAAACAATACCCCTCCCTCTGGAAACCATTGCACTGGTTAATTGACCAGCATCCCCTTCAGATAAAGGAAGGCTTCTTGGCATTTCTCACTCCAAATGAAAGCGTTGTCTTTTTTGTCATGGTTTTCAACAGTGCTGAAACTCAAGAGAAGTCAAGCACAAACCTCTGGTAGTATCCTACCACACCCAATAAACTAAAAATCTCTACCACCTTCTTGGGTGCTTCCCAAGAAACAACCACTTTTACCATTGACTGGTCCACTATTATTCCCTACTAGGACACCATGTTTTCAAGGAAATTCACCTATCGTGTCCAGAAATTACACTTGGAAAACTTCCTATAGAGCTGGTGGTGTCGGATGACTTCCAAAACTATCCTCATATGCTTGGTGTGATCCTCCTCTGACCTTGAGTAGATCAGGATGTCATCAATAAACACTACTACAAACTGGTCTAGATACACACGGAAGACGTAGCTCATGAGCCTCATGAACATGGCTGGTGGGTTCATAACGCCGAACTACATGACCACAAACTCAAAGTTCCCATATCTGCACCTAATGGTAGTCTTTGAGATGTCATATTACTTCACCCTCAATTGGTGATATAAAGACTTCATTTCAATCTTCTCGAACCAACATGCTCCCTTCAACTGGTTAAAAAGGTCGTCGATCCTCTGGAGGTGGTAACAGTTCTTGACTGTCACCTGATTCAACCTTTGGTAGTCTATATATAGCTTCAGACCACCATCTTCCTTATAATAGAAATATATTAGATCACCCCATGGTGACACGCAGAGTCAGAAAAAAATATTCTTAATCAGCTCATCGAACTAGATCTGCAACACTGAAGGCGATTTCTGATAGGGAGCCATCAAAATCGAATGGGTAGTGGGTTGCAAGTCTATCCCGAACTCAACATCATTTTGAGGGGGTAAAGTCACCACATATCTAGGTTAAACACCCATGAACTCACTAATGATCCCTTGGACTTCCAAAATCTTTTTATCTTATGACTCCACTAACTGCTCGGCTAACAAGAAAATAAGGGGCTCCAATCACAGGCTGCCCTCTTGGAAACCCCACTCACCAACGAAAGTTACATGTTGGCCGCCCATAACTAAACACAAAACCCATCTCTGGAAGTAGTAGATAATAGAATACATAGAGAATATCCATTATATGCCTAAAATGACATTATATGGTTGTATCTATAGTAATAGAAGGTCCTCACTTGACTGATATGTTCCCAACATCAATCTACATCCCCAGAAAACATAAGAAAAGTTGGTCTAAACTCCAACTGATGTACTCAATACTAGGAGCATTAGAAGTCACACTACTTCTTGACCAATGGCATGGGCTAGAGTGGCCACAAAAAAGGTGTGTGAAGCTCTTAAATCAAAAAAGTAACAAGAAAGAGTACTAAACAAGCTGATCGTACCTCGAATGACCTTTGGCCCTGCTGGAACTGATTCCTCTTTGGCATGCAACTACCCATACCCAGCTCCTCTACCTATCAGTTATTGACCAACTCTCTGACCATGCCCTGGTTGAGTTCTAGGAGGAGTTCCCTTAGGTTAGTATCCTCCTGTAATGCTTGCTCTCAGAGGTGCGGGAGATCGTTGTCCCTATTGCGGCATCTGAAAGGGCCTGGCTGGAAACTGATACTATGGAGGTGGGCACTGAACCTACCCACCTCCACCATACTCCAATCACTCTGGGAACTGATTATGAAGTTACCCATGGCTTCCATATAAAAATAATCTTGGTCCTAGGCTCATATAGAAATGGTGAGAACCAGGAGATTGAAACTAGAACTGCTGGGGTTTTCCCCCCATCAGCTGAAACCATAAAGGCCATGATGATAGATGCCTATTTCTAATGGTCATCCCCTTTGAAATACCCAACTGGCTCCCCTCTCATGGCACAAATCCTACCATGTGAATCCTCTCCACCAATTCATCCTTATTTTGGACCTCCATGTTTGTCAGTAGATTGAAGTGAGTAACTGCATAAGGAAGGTAGGGTCAGAGCACCTCCTATAAGCATCTTGCTCGAGACTCCTCATCCGGGAAGTGTTCTGGAGAGAAATAAATAAGATCCTTGAACATGATTCCAAATTCCCTCATTGTCATACTCCACTCTTGGAGGGAGAGTAAATCATACCTCTTCTCAGCCATCATTTTATAAGAAAATAATTCTTCCTGGAACTCCCTCTCAAAGTCATCCCATGAAACCTTGACTTCCCACTTCTCCCTGAGGTAGAGATTCCACCACTGACGCGCCACTCCCCGCATCTGGCTCACAAAAAAAATGGAACTCAGTACATAGCCGGAGCCTAGATCAAGCTGAATGCTATCACCAACTCCTCCATCCACCTTTCAATCTCTTTGTCTGAGACACATCCATTGTACTTTCCGTGGGTCTGCCACTGAAATGCACATAGTCACTTTTTCCACTAGTCTTCCTCCTACCCTTAATCAATCCTCCTCTGATCAGCTAGATTAGCCTCCTAGGCATCGATCTCCATTACTACTCATGGGAATCATTCAGGTGCCATATCTACAAGTTAAAAAAATAATTTCTTAGCCCATGTAGTGTATATGATTTATTTTAAATTTTTATTAAACATGTTATTAATTTTAAATTTACAAACAACAGATAACACACAAGAAAACAAGTCAGTAGGATGCATGTACCATTCCTAGGGTCTCTACCCCACATTTAGTGAAGCCTCACTTGGTCATTTAGTAGGTCAAGAGTCCTTGCATTGGATCGTGGGGGGCCTAAAAAACCATTTACTAGCTGGTCTTCCCAAGCCGATTTCACACACCCATATTTCCTAACACTATTTACCTACCATCACATGCAATCGTCATTGTGTCTAAATCCGAAATCTATCCTATCACACAACCATACCTATCATACCATTCTGTCACAACCTGCCTTCACCAAGATGTGGGAAGGGCTAGCAACCTGCTAGACCCTTCCTTCTTCATGTTGAAGGAGATATAATAACCCCAAGTCTGACCATCAATAGTCCCTATAGTGGTGACTAGAACCAAGGGTATAGATTCAGATGTTACATGGAAGTTACTACCCTTTTTATAGAAAATGATCATGAGATAAGATGTTAAATCTCAAATTACTCCAAATATAGAAAGTAAAAGTAAAGAAAAAAGTCCTTTTTCCACGTGCATGTTCAAAATAAATTGCTACAAGGTACAAGAAAACACCAAAGGGAGAATACCAAAAGGAAAAAAAATAGAAAAATAAAATATCCCTATGTCTGAGCTAGTACAGTCTTTCATGGTCCTTGAAATCCTCTTGGAAACATGAAATATGTTTTATATACATAGGGTGAGTATACAGGTTTACTTATTAAGGAAAACCAAAATCTCTCCTACCCAAGTGGGGAGGCATTCAAATATCCAAGTGAAAGAGTAGAGGAGTCGAAAACACTAAGAAAGGGATACTACCCACCTGACCTCAGCAAGGCACAATCACAAAATAACATTATTTATTACATAATATTAATAGCACATTAATATTTGGGTACCTTGAACCACTTTCCTAATATTTATTGAAGACATCGCATGCATCAGACCTCCCCCCTCCATTTTCACTAAAGTCCAACTTCCTCCGCAACAACAACCTTTGGGTACACCCCAACCATTATTAACCACACATATAGACACATGGGCAAGAACAACCACTTCTTTGCCCGCATACACCTGGGCCACCACAACCACATATAACCATGACAATGAACACCTAGGCCAGAACAAACCTACATAACCATGCCCGCAGACACCTAGTCTATAAAAACCATTACCACTCCTCAGGACACTTGGGCCTCATCCCAAAGATGCATAGGAATCAACCCGACACACACACACCTGGTCCAATCACCACAATGTTCCCTTCCTGAAGAAACTTGTGCTATAATGGACCTCGGTCTATCACAGACTACCCGAAGAGTCTTGGGATACCTGGGAGAGGGATTAGAAGGGAGATAATAACCATCCATACATAAAAATTGTGGGAAAACATTTTCTCCCATGAAATGGTGGTGTTCGGAATGATGTTCACATCTTGGGTGGGGTGAGAATAAAATACAAAAGAACTATGTTTATAATTATAGGTAAAAAAGCCCTCATCTTATCCTAAGAGTCTCGAAACCATCCCATACACAAAAACTCTCATTTCTATTCATACATGCACAAATGCACAATAGCCCCAACTAGAGAACCACCCCTTCCTGTTATAATGTTAAAGTGATTTCATTGGAAAATAAATCCCCACTACTGGTCAACTAATAGGCACATCAACACGTCAAAACAACTTTGGAACGAAGATGAAAATATCCAAAAATCAATTTAAGAATTCACACCCAGTTCTCTTGTAATGTATTGACAATAAAAGAGAATAGAAAAGTCCCTCAATGTAATAAAATAAATCCAAACCCCAACATACAGGCACAAATCCACAATCCAACAAATAAACAATAGGAGATCCCATCCCCATCCCCATCACCCCACAAATAGAAACCACACACAGTGAAGCTTACATATTTTTCAACATCATTCATTAGGTTCATTTCTGCTATTTGGTTTACTGGTGTCATCACACAAGGATTCTTATTCAATGGGAATTCATTTTGTCAACCAAATTTATATGATTAATACTTTTCCATATTAAAGTCATTTAATATCAAGTTAATATATATAAATACATTCTCATTACTGAACCATAAAGGACTAATAACGACCACTATTTTCATTGGGCATAAGCCCATACAATTCCCAGCATATAAGAGAAGATGAAAGAGTAAAACAACATCACCATCAATCACACACTTTTATTCTTTAAAGTCAGTTTATTATATTCACTATGATTTTGTTTCATCCACTCCCTGTGGAAACATTATCATACCCACCATTCATGATACACTATAAATATAGATGAAGGAAATCCCTACTTGGATGATCAATGATCAATATAAACATATCACGCTTAGAACTGGGCATGCACGAAGGTCTCCAAGGCTGAGCGGGAAGGTATCTAATACAGTTTCATGATTATTATTTGAAAGAGGGACTCCATGCACACCATGAACACTGAAGGAATTGAGGAAGAAGAAAAATAATCTCCGTGTGAAAATAGGCCAGATACTAGGGTCATGGGATATGAAATATCAAACCTCTTAAAAGGTGGATCGTGGTTTCACCATGCGGTTGGGTGGTTAAACATGATGGAATTAGGTTTTGTTTAAAAATTATTATTTTACGTGGTGGATATAATGGTTCTGAGTAATTATATATCCTCAAAACATAGAGAACCACATAACATGGGTGAAGCTGGAATGCATGGGGAAAGTGTGAAACCAGGGGAAAAGCCACATGTTTTGGTAACTGAAGGGTCACTTGACTCGTGGGGATTTAAAAACACCTTTTATTGAATTTAAATTGCTTTAAAAAGCATTAAATCTCTATTATGTCAAATGATACATTACGAGAGCGGAATTGAAAAAACTCAGAAACTGGAAAAAAGTGAAGCGCGTGACACTCTTCAGTGAGATACCCTAAGGGTTCCACAATTATGGTGCCACTGGTTCAGTGGAAAACCATATATTGTGCCACCGTTTTAGTGTATGACTATGATGGTGCCACCATTACGGTGCCCCCGTCATGGTACAATCATCATAGTTCGATAGTCACGATGCCATCATCACGATGCCACCCTCACGGCGCCCCCATCATGGTGCCACCATAATTGTGCCACCATCACAGTCCCACTATGACCGGTGCCATCATTTCTTGGAACTACGTTTTTGGAATACTCCTTAATGTGTCCCTGGTGGTCCCCCGGATACAACAAACTCCAGAAATTTGGAAAAGCACAGGACTGGGAGGGTCAAGGACAATACAAGGTGTATTCAGGTGAGATGTGATGTGTTGTCCTATGTGATTATAGGAGGGATATAATTTTTTATCCCATGGGTTTTCTAGATAGAAATGATGTGTTGGACCATGTGTTTTTTGGTGAAATCTGATGTGTGGCCCCATTTGTTTTTAGGAGATATGTAATTTTTGGAAGAGGGTTCTCTAGGAAATACATGATATCATGAAATTTCATATATGGTTGGGATCATTCGTGGTATGAGGATAGAAATTGGTTTATTTATTATGAGTTCATGAGGCCCTAATACTCGGGATATTATTGTGATATGTGGAACATGTGTCTTCATTCAAGATTGTGATGTAATTTAATGCATGTCTCACATGTCTTTATATGTGATGTGATTTGATGTGATGTGATATTATATTTTGGGAAGCGATGTGACCAGATTATATTTGGTGTTGGTTTGTGAGAGTGGAAATTTAGGGGGAATAGTTAGTGAGGTGCCTTTAATTATTATTATCTCGATGTTATATTGTATGTATTATGTTGTGAGTGAGCCATGGTGAGGATGAGTTATTTAGATAACCTGTGTAGGTTTTTATTAGGTATAATATTTTTTCACGGGAATATTGGAATACTCTCTTGACATGTTCACTTTAGGTTTTGGTCCTGTCCCTACTGAGTATACATGTAATGATCAGCCCACTTATATAAACTACTTTCAGGCTTCCATGAAGTAATTTGGGACTGAGAAATACATTTATATCTGTGATGGAGTTTCTAGTGGGTTTTTTTCGACAATTTGTATTTTTTTATTTACATTGGAGACATTTATATGTGTCGATATTAATTTTTTCTTGCATTGTTGGATGGTTATATTTTAAAATTTTAGTTTTTTGGTGTTGTATTGATATTTTTTAACATGTCACACAGTATTGTTTTATTTATAGAGGGACATGCATCCCATTCTATTATATTTCTAAACCCATTGCGCTAGTCTCCAGCCCTGGGCCTAAATGATATTGGACTCTAGATTTATTATCTCTCACCCTTAACTATGTTCTTTATAATGGGAGGGGTTTATGACATCAGGAGTGTGTTTAACCCATGTGTGTCTTTGTTGAACTTTTACAATCACAAACAATAACCATTAAGTATAAATCCTTCAATATGTTAAACATAGAGCACTTAATCATGTGAAAGGGTAAGAAAATATTTAGAAGGCATTATTTTAAAAAAAACATTATTTTATCATTACACACAAATCACATGAAAAATATCAATCATTAAAATCCTTGAATTAATATATTAATTTTTTAAATTTAAATATCATCAATTTAATTAGAAAATTCTTGAAATTTGATTACATTTTTTATATACAACCTCACCACGATCACTTTTATATTATTCTGAAATATACAATTTTCTAAATCAGATTATTATAATTGGGACATGACATTAACTCCCCATTTTTATTATTCTAGATTTAATGTTTCTATGTTTCCACTACATATATTCAATCCTCATGTTGTGGGTATTTATTAATACTCTTTAGTTAAACCAATGAATTAATACAAGTGTGATTGGAACATCATGAAAAAATATAGTCTTTTGCTCCTTTTATATTATCCTAAGACAATATTTCATGGTCTAAATTATTTCAATGTAATTGTAACATAGATCACCATTTATATAGAAATTAAATATCATATTAAACTTTAGAATCAATATTGTATATATGATAGTTAACATGATCTTCTATAAATCCTATATATATATTAAAAAATTTTATAAAATTGGTCCATCTATGTTTTCATTAATGGGAGATGATAATTATGATGCATATTTTCCTTCTAACTATTTATTTTAATGTTACCAATTATTATTCTTAGACTGATATTACATAACCAATATCTTCTTTCTTCATGTGTGTATCATTGAAATATTTCTTTTTCAGATCTCCCATCAATGATTCATGAACTATTTCAATTGATTTTGATATGTCATGGGAAACTGAATACTTAAAGGAAATTTTTGTTTTCACTACCTAACTATAACTCATGTTATTAAATGTCTAAATTGAAATAAATTAAAAGATTTTTTAGAATATAGACCAACACAATTGTGTCTTGTCTCATTATTTATATCAATGATCCATCATATGATATAATGGATCTTAATATTTTTACTATACCCAGAAAATTATCGAGTTAATTAAATTATTATAGAATAATTGATATAGAATATATATATTCCATGTGATGAAAATCATAAGTAACATCATGATTTTCTATTACTCATATGATAATTCAATATCATCATATAAAAAAATATTAGTTCACCAAACTCTAGTGGTTTCATCAATTTTATATCAAGTAGTATATGTCACATGTTTACCATATTACCATTATTATTTTTGTTACATGTATGGAGCCTCTCTTAATTTATTTTTGGTATCTTTCTGATAAATTCTTGTTAGACCATCATTGATATGTTCCTTTTCTCCTAATATACTGGCCTCATATGGAATGATCTATTTTCCTTCTTCATGATTATGAAAAAAGTATCTTAATCATAAGTAATTTAAAAACAAAATACATATTATTTGATTTCATCCTAGAAACAATATTCCAACATTAATTCGTCGAATGAAAAATCTACCCTTTAGGTATATCACATCATTCTAATTATCAAAATGTCGATAAAAAGTCATGAGATTTACCACTAACCTGTTGATATATAAAATTTAATGATATCTATCTATTCTAATATTTTATTCTAAATTCATTAACATTTATTTGATCTGTTTATTCAAAAAATTATTGAATCTATATCATATATTTGATATTTGAAAAATTATTCTTATTTCCCTCAATTTGTGATGGGTATATGCTATAATGTTTCTAATGATTTTATCTATATTTATCTTTTTTATATCTTCATCCCGTATTTTATGTTTTTTCTAACTCCTCCTCTTGATAGATTTGGAATTCAATTTTGGATTTAAATACACCATTATCTTTGTGAGACACATTTTTGTGATGTTTCTTGGTTTACCTCACCTTTTATATGTTTCTACATGTGTGTATAATGAATTATTTAGTTGAAATATCTTCTTGAATGTTGACTTTTCTATCTTATGGAAATCTGAAACAATATTCCCCTTGATTCAACACATCTATTTGACTGGGGGAGTGTGTGATTATAATCTAACATATATACTACCTATCTAATGATACCTATAGTCTAAAAACTTCAATTATAGAAAAATTATTTCTCAAAATAAATTATTTCATCATAAATATTATAATTTTGTATCTTCCAATTTAATATTGATTAATTGGTAATTATATTATCATGTTGTGTGATTTCTATTTTTTATTGGTTTACCACATTTTCATAGTCATAATACTAAAATAATTTAAAACCATATTCCCTCCACAATTATTTGAATATAAATTTTAATCATAAATGGACATTTTCATCTTATTGGGTGTTGTAATGACTTTATTATTTATATTAATTTAATATCAACCATCCATATTGATATCGATGATGAATAATGTAATGGATCATGGTACCATGTAACTGTATTTTAGATTCATTATAGAAAATGAAAATTTTGTTCACTAATTTTTAGCTTTCACCCGCTTCATTTATAAAATATTAAAACATTAGTGGAGTGACCCGCTCAGAATTTTCATCATAAAAAAATTCAATATAGGTGATTATACTTCATCATTATTCTATATGTGATAAAATGCATCAATTTCAAACTTATTATACCCATATTCAAGTAATTCAACGAGATCGTGCATAGTATATGTGAAAACCACTTGATTCTCGTCAATATCATTTGAATTTGAATAATTTATAGAATATATTTTTGAATCATTCAAAAGTTTCAGTGCTTTATTTTCTTCTTCAATCCTATTAATTTTTTTTTAAGAAAACCTAAATCTATAAACACAATTTAATCTATATAGGTGTATCCTATCCACTGATTTTATCTTATTGATAACTACATTAGCTTTTTCATTATATTTATCTTTCATCAAATTGGTTTATAAATAATATTTATCATACATTCATCCTTTGTGACCACAATATATCTTAATGTATCCTTATCACAATATATGACATATTATTTCATGAAATAATTCATATTATAATGTGAATTTTACTTTAGAATTCCTTTTAAGAACTTCAATCCATTTTAACCACATACCACATTGTTTATTCTATACAACTCTTAAAGTTGGCCATCATTATCATCCTCTTACTCTTAAACATGTCAATTTTCCAAAATGTGCATGATATGTCCATAATTAAAACATGAATTTAGAAAATTATAATTTTTTTTCATATTTATGTACTCCATTCTATTAAAAAAATTATATATACTTGTTGAATACCATGATATCTTCATTAGCATCAGTTACTTGCTCATGAAATTCACTCATCATAGGATGTTCTGACATTGTTTCATCATTAAAATTTATCCCTTTATGGATATTTATTTTATAAATAATGTAAAAGGTATTCTAATTTTAAAGTAAAATAAATCATAATTGATATTTTTTATGTTCCAGTCATCCTTGTCTTCATCCTATAGGTTTTAAATTTTCAAACTAATTTTTTATGAGGTTTTCAATAATCTTCTTCACAATGATTGTGTCTTCAAGAACATTCCCAAAACATCAATGCGAGCTAAAATAATTTTACAGAAATGATAAAATTTTCCAGCATTTTATATTATCTAATTTATATATCTTCTAACAGATCCTCTCATGAAAATAAATGAGACTCTTTAAATTTCATCTCTCTGTCATGTATATCAAAGTGTTTCTTCTATATTCCATTTTTTCATACGAATAATTTTAATGTATCCTTCTTTGAGAAGGATGAATGTAATGTATGAAATAATATTCTGTCAGATTCCATATTATTACTTTCAATTATTTTATATTCCCTCCAAAAATTTTGTAGAAGAATTCCATTATTGGTATTTTGAGTATATCTATGTGATTGAAGATGTGGATAGATCATATCAATTATTAAATGAAATCCCCTTCCATTGATTATAAAAACTCAATTTTTACTAATAAAATACATAGACTCCATTGATCTTGTTAAAAATGATATAATAATGAAATCAGACATCGTTACATGCGAAATTGATAGTACTACATTGATAATAACCATAGTGAAAACTCTCTATGATGATAACTTATATAAATTGAATCATAAACTAATTCTATGTTAATGTCCCTAGTTTTAGTAAAACCCCATCATGATGTGGGTGAATTAGTAACTACCAAAACAATAAATCATATGTAACATTCATATAAAATTATTATGAATAAAATATCTATGGATATAATGCCAAAATAACATAATGATTGACGATTAACCCACATGACATAATAGAAATATATAATATTCCACATATCATTTCATCAATAAGATAATTCATAGTTTGTATCAGTTGTTAACCTATATCCCACATTAATTATTATTTTTTAATATGAAAAAATAATTGATTATGGAGATATACATTAACAAATAAGACAACATTGATTGATAAGAACTGAAAATTTGAATGATCATTTGTTCCCATTATATTATGTGTAATAAGAATTTAGTTTTCAGGTGAAATTTTTTTCATATCCTCAAATAAAATAAGAAAACATCATTCTATGTCCCCAAATAATGGTTTTCCATTTCCCTTAGTGTTCGATTGAAACTTCTCTCAAACCCACATGAATGTCTTTTCTAAATAACATCTTATACAATTATTTTTCATCTATCATGGTGTTACACTATTGATTGGTGTATGCCCATTGGATATAGAAGATATATGATTAAAATCCCATAGATATCAAAGTATCATTTACATCCTTTTTGGTAATTACCAACGAGGTTGATATATGAGTACCTTTAAAAATGAAAAATGTATCCAATATCATCCCCACATGCAACACTAAACAAAATAAAAACTATGATATTGTTAGTGAAAATATAAATATTATTTATGACCTCTAAACCATAGCTTTTGAATTATATATAATGTATATGAGTAAACTCTTTATGAAAAACATGTATAATGAATATTAAGGTTATATATATATATATATGAATACCAATTAGATTACAAAAAATGACTAACAAAATAATTTATTATTTACAATAGTATTTTTCTTAAAATTTTCTTTTAATGTTATACGAATTTGTATTTTATGAAACGTATGATTAATGATGATAAATTATATTTTATATTAATAATTTTTTAACAGAAAATTATTTGTTAATTGATATGATATAATAATAATAACACTTTATATCTGAAAATGTCATTTTATAATAAAAATGGTTTGTCATTATATTTAATGATTGTATTTAAAAATTATATTTTATAATTAAAAAAGATTTAAATTTTAAAAGTCTAAATAATTAAAAAATTAAAAATAATAATATTATCAAAAGAATAATGTTATCTATTTTTTTGAAATACTTTTTTTTCAGCTCAATAGTGAAAATATATCGAAATTTCTCAAACCATCATTTTATGACATTTTCATAAAAAATATTGAACAAAATATTTTTGATGCATTTATATATAATTTAAATATAATTATATGCTAAATAAATAATCTAAAATTAATGTTTTATGTTATTGGACTGATGTATTTGATTATCAAAACATAGGAAATGAATAATTCTAAATACATTTTTAATTAGCTTACATTAAAAATTAAGATTTGTCACCGGTATAAATTAACTATATAAAATTGGATTTATTATTTTATATATAAATGATTCTATTTTTTAATAAAATAAATTTAAATTTTTGTTATATAATTCTAGAAACTATATTTAAATATAGTAACCATGATAATGGTAAAATTGTTATTTTCATTGAATTGAATTATTAATATTATGTAACTATTTTCTTATCGAATGAAATAATCTATTAACTATGTTTAATATTACAATAATTTTAACTAAAAATATGAATTATATTGGATAATACAAAATTTTTAACAAAATATAAATAAAATTAAGAACACATAATGGTTAAAACACTATTTTCTACTAAAATGGTTTTATAGATATATTTTTTAATTAAATGAAAATATTGTATTATTTATAAATTTATATATATTAGATGGAGATTATATTTAGGTTAATAAATCCAACATTTTTTATGAATTACAATATATTTTAGGTAAAATAATATGTACATAGTTAAAAATAAGTTACCAAAGTAAATAAATGTAAAAGTAAAACCCAAAGAATAAATTACCACTATAAAGATTAAAATATTTCTAGAAATACTTGTAACGTGATTTATTATCCCAATAACAAATCAAACTTTATTATTTCTTATTTTTTGACTATTTTTTCATATAATAATTTAATGATATCATTGAAAATTAATTTCTTTTCTATAAAGTGACATTTTCAATGATTATAAAAGAGAAAAATTAAAATAAATCATTCCGCACATTTAATTTTGATTCCATACTATAAAATTTATAATTTTATACTCATAGAATACTAATTATATTTCTTATGACTTTTAATGAAATTAATTATCTTAATACCATTTGTAAGTAGACATTGATGAGAAATATTATTGTCAAAAATTGAGAATGAATTAATCCTTAACACTATCATCATTATCATTATACATAAAACCAATAATTACCATATAATATGGTAAACTATATATAAATATTAGAGTGATATTTTTTAATATTAAGATAAAAAATTAGTTTATTCTCTTCCATCCACTTATAAAAACAAAATAATGGTAATCGTGTGTCGTGCGGACTACCGCCTCCAAGTAGTAATGTTTTTTTTCATTTAGATTTACATTATTTATAAAAAACACTTGAAATATAATTCAGTGACATAAAAAATATAAATAATAACTTTATTAACATTTAATAATGATATTATAGGGTAACTTAACCACAGTCACCCATCAAAAAATTGTTAATTTATGTTTATAATGATTTAACCACTTACATGATTAATGCAAAAAATATCTATCAAGGATTACTATAGAAAAAAAATTAATATTCATTGAAGTTAATAAAAAGATAAATATTCATTTTTTATTCAATAATATTTAAAATTTGTACGTAAATTAAAAATTAAAATATCATATTTGATTGTTAAATTCACTAAAATTTTCCCACACCGATTCATGTTTCCATAAAATATAATAAAAAAATATAATTAATAAATTGAATATTATAAAAAATGTTTTATATTTAATGAACTATATATGAAGAAGGTTACTAATACATTATATACTAAACATCATTTGATTATTATTTTTTTAAATACTTTCACTGAAAGAATGTGGAAAAAGATAAGGGTTTTTAGCAAAACATTGATAAATTGAGATATGTTAATGTTATAGAAGATGGTTACTAAATTATGTTTTTAAATAATAACACATTTTAATATTTATATCATTAATATATTATATTTAATTATATTCAATGTTCCATTACATGTTAACTCTCAACTTTTAAATGGGTGTTTATCAAATTATTTCTTATGTCTTTAGGGTTTATGGTAACTCAATTTTTTACCAATTAGTTATAGACATTCTTATTGAACTATATCAATCAATTTTTTTCTTCTACCTAATTTGTAATTTTGTATTGTATTTTCACTTCCATTTAATATATTTGGTATTTTTATTTATGATATTATTTTCATATGACTCTTAGAAAAAATATTATACTTCTTATAATGGTTTATTCATCCGCATCCTATTTCAAGAGATATACTTGTTATTAAGAACCCATTTATATAATATTGTCCATAAACAAACAAATTAAGATTATGTAAAAAAATTTAACATTTATTTATTATATTATAGGTTTAATTTCAATTCACTCTCTCCATCATGTGTTTTTAATTTAATGTTATCCAAGATATATGTTATATATCTTTTGATTCATTATAATATCAAGTGCTCTCAAATATGATAACCATTAGAGGTAATTCATATCGTTATTTTATTATAAGTTCACAATAATTTTTCCCCAATTTTTTATCCATATTGGGATTATAATTCTTATAACTTATACATAAATTTGATTCAGTTTACTATATTATGTCGATATTATTTTAAAAAGAATGTGTATTTTATAAATCATTAAAAATGAAATATCATTTTACAATTGTATCATATTATCAACTATCAATTTTGTGGATATCAATATATTTGAAAGGGTTCGTTTTCATCTAGCAGGACATCTTATGAAAATGATTTGAATGAAAACCAATTTATAATTTCTATAGTATGGTTACTTTTTCTATAAAATAGTTTCATTCAAATATATTTCCTATGAAAAAGTACTATCACCATAATTATCATTTTCTAGGATTCTTTATCTGAAATAAATAATCATTTTTATAAGAAAACATTATTATCCAAAATATATAAAATTATTTCAACTAAAAATATTATTTTAAAAATTATGAATGTTTTTTTATATATCAAAATAAATTTCTATAATACTCCTAAAATTAGATTTTCATCTAGGTAATTTTCCGATGTAATTTATTATTATTGATTAGGTACATTACTCAAAATTTACAATCCATATTTCCTTTCTATATGGCTTATGTAATTTTTTTCTATCAATGATGTGATATATAACTTCCTTTTTCTTTCTTAGATGTCTAAGGTGTGAAATAATTTCTTTAATAAAATATTTTACATTGTGGTCACTATATATTCCATTCATATAATTGAAGGGTTTTAACAAATATTTCATAAATATATCTATTTTGGGAAATTATTGACATAACTATATACCCACTATCTATACAGCCTAAATACCTTATAGTTTATTTTATTGAGTAAATGACATTAAACTAGAAAGTTACTTGATGTCATTGGACACCCATTTTATTCCCATATTTTAATAAATTTATAATTATTGATTAAATTATGAAGGATTTAATTTGGTGATTATTTTTCAAAATTACCTGAAATAAATTTTAATTTAATTTTCCTATAAGATTTATAGAAGAAACACCATTATCTTTTCATGGGATCATTGTGATACGGTGAGTAATTATTTACAGGGGTAACTCATATGAATTCATGATAACGTATGGGATCCTACATATCCCTCCAATTAATTGATTATAGTTTTATATCTCATGAGCTAACTCTTATATTCAAGTATGAAATGTTTTCAATAATAAGATAATTATATATAGAATGCTCACTCCACTATTAGAATCAAGTAGGGTTATCTTCTCCATTATTTGAATCATGTTGTGATTCATTATAAATAATGAATGTATAGCCTATGAAAATGGTTGTTCCATGTTTTTATGGGGTAATTCGTTTAAGGCTATAAAAATTACACCCTTATGAAAAAAATATACTTATCTCATTATTTTATTACTCACTTGGGGATCATTTCTATTGAATCATTATTCCATTGAATATTTATTCGTATTTTATTTTATGAAATGTATTATGATGAATAACATAATTGGTATAACATTATTATTTATCCTTATTATATATTAATCCTCATCATATTTTCACTTATTATCATTAATTATTTTAAATTATTTTTATCGTTACTAAGCATCAGAGCTCCTCCCCCACTTCTGTTCTAATTACCGCAGTTTAAAAAGAAATGTAATAAATATGAGGTGTCTAGACATTCATAATGTGTTCAGGAATTATCATAGATTTTTATGAAATTTTAAAAATTAAGTAGTTTTTTATAGAATGGTAGTTATTTTATTTTTAATCAAAAAACATGGGTTACACATGTTAAATATTTATCATGATTATCTAAAATTATAATCCTAAATTGTTTTTTTAGTGTTAAATATATCATTATCTTTTAATTAAAAATGTATATAAAATAAGTGGTTTAATGATTATTTTTTTTCAACCAAATCATGGATTATGGGTACTATGAAAACATTGTTAGTATTAATGTATGGTTTAGAAAACATTACAGGTTAAGAACATATCAGTTAAAGAAAGAGTAAGAGTTATATATGTTTTTAAATATTTATTTTTTATGTGTGATCATAGTTTCAAATCTATAGATAAATATTTAAGTTTGTTACAATAAAAATTTTTATATATATTTGTATGAAAAAACATCAATAAAAATAATAAGTATAAGAATAAATATCAGAAAACGTTTAGATGTTTTTGTAAAGTGGGCAATGTTTGATTCTCCTAAAAGATACATCCATGTAAGTATACAAGCATGTTTTTGTGGAAGTTTCACATGTCCACCATGGTATAATCACCAAGAAATTTGGTTGATAATTTGATTGATCATTTCTATAAGTTATCTTGCATGGGATAGTGACTTCAAACCTTACTAGACCCTCCTGAGGGATCTAATTTTGTTGATCATGTTGCATTAAGGAATTACTATGTGGTGGTAATTTACTAATTACACCATGGGATTAGATACAAATTTAAAACAGAACCTAAATGAAACAAAATAATATTCAGTTGCAATTAAAAAATGATGATATGATGGTTCCATTAGAGAAGATATATTTGTATTGAGTTTTCATATTCATATGATCAAAGAATAAGGTTTTTGTTGGTGTTGCATTCTATATAGATCCTTAATGGACCTCTTTGGGTAAACCAAGGGAACCTTCTGACTCCATGGTATATCCTGAGTATCCCAAGGGGGAGGCGCTCATGATATGATGCATGCATGCAAGGCATAAATTTGCATGCAATGCCCTTCTTAGTCCAATGTGACATCGAATGTGCCTCTACACACACCTAGAGTGGCCCTGATTGAATGTCGTGGGGAAGATATATTCTAAAATAGGAATATTGTGTGCCACCACAAAATAATTTCCCTATATATGTTCCCCACTTTATAATTTTGATCCCATGGAAGTAAAATTGTCATTCTATTGTGTGTAACAGACCTCTTACATGACATTGAATAAGATGACCACCTCATGGCATAAGATCTTGTATGATAGGTTCCCTAGGAGTCCTCATTCAGGTATTCTCACTATTAATTGACCCTTCCTTACTTCATGAAACCCTATTTCAGGTGCGCACAAAAGTACCCTCTAGCGTGCAACCCTAATCTTGAGTGCCACACGATATTTCCTTTAACCCATCCATTTTCATGCAGTCCTCCAGTCTTGAGTGCACCCCCTCCTTGAATCTCCAGGGATTTCTTTTACCCTAAAGAACCATGTTTGAGCCCCCTTGCTTCAAAACCTAATTTACAACATGAAACTCCTCTATGCAACCCTATAAGCTTGTGTTTAGTACGTTCTTCGTGCATTTCATGTCGCCGGTTATGCATTTCATTTAACTCTGTCTTTTATAAAAAAATGTACTATAATCCCCATTTATTTTTCAAATATAGTAGATAATGGGAACTATGTTATCAACCAGTCCTCTACACCATCTCCTTACATAAAATATTATGCATTTCCCTCCCCAAAGTGTGATGTGAAATATCTATTTATGTTTAATGAGTGAGGAGTGGGTCACCCACATTTGAGTTGCATGCCCTAAAACTGACTAGCACCAATTTCCTTAACACAGGATGTTATACTATGATCCATCCGTATGTGGAATTCCAAGGATTTCACTATGTATGAGTGATCAGAAATGAGATCCTATAAACATGGAGTGACATCCAATGCACATGATCATAGTGGGGATGGGAACCATGAAAATTTAAACTAGTATACTCCCAATATTCCATACATCTTCCATTGATATTTTTTCCATGTGCACATCAGTTAGTATTATTGCATAATCCATAGAACACCATTAATAGGATGCTCTTTGTATGACTATCATGGAATGAAATCTTCCCCACATGGGATGATATCTTCCAATCATGGAATGATATCTTCCCCAGATGGAATATAATACCCCTCATACATAATGAAGTCCTCCTTAGAAATCTTTTTTGATTAAACCATACATCACCTTCTATTTCCACATGTTTCATGACATGCTAGTCAGGTTTTCTAATAGTTCATATATATCAAACCAAACATGACTTGGTTGGGCTTAGAGGTTAGTAGTGACCATGACACATATCTTTCCTCATTGGTTGTTCCAATGCATAATCCCTACCATGGACAATGGTAAATAATCCTAGTTTATGCCTCATCATTCCAACCGCCCATAGGGTTATTTCCTAAATGTAAGCTCAAACCATGTCTTAAATTGGCCACTTCCATGAGTATTACCTAGCATATGCTCCATGGGCCTAATCCTTATGTGTATGCCCCAAACACTACCTTCATAACCACATAGAATTTTATCCCCAAATAAATGGGATATATATGAATCCTCCCTGAGGTTAAAGACCAAAAATTTATCCATATCACCAATCCCATCCTTTTTATGTTGATTTACTATGTCCATCATCGCATTTTGTTAAACTACATGGGTCTCTAGATCAATGTGGAATTTGATTCCCAACCAACTGGGACACTTAGGAAACTATGTTGAGGTTTGATCCCAACGTCCTCAATAATCAACCCATTCTATATATTTCTTCTAATTCGTACCTAATCCATATAAATTTCCACATGGGTTTCCCCATCCTGGTGGGGTTATGCTATCCTTCTAGGTCGTTCCTATATATAAGCCTTATCCACACCTTTTCTTATCCTAGAAGAACCTTGGAATCTCTAATGTTTAAGCCCCACACATTCCATTGAACTCAATAGGTTTTTATCCCTATATTATAAAAATTTTATGTAGGAAGACACCATGAGGTTCAATCCCAACCAATGATAAACCTTGGTCCCCCCTCATAGGGGTAAACCCTCCGTAATCCACATATAGTAGTTTCTAGATCTGGATTTTTGTTGTCAAACATTCTCTTTAAGTGACAAACCTCCCTTTGTCCATTATAATAGGCCATTTTGACACATTCATAGGTAATACTTCCAGGTATTCCAACATTGGGATGGACTTCACTAATCTTCCTCCATGGGTTATTATTATCATTTTCACAACATCTCCTCATATCGTTAAACTCGAGATTTTTCACTACTACCCAGTGTTAAATATGGGATGCATGAGGATAACGTCTAATGACATGACTCTTGAGTAATATACCCTAGGGTTTCCATGGTAAGAATCAGAATATACTCCCTTTGATATTCCCTCATATGAGGGACAATATAGGTGACCAATGTTCTAGTGTCCATACATGCTAGTAAAGACCAATGTGATTACTCTTGTAATTCCACGACCCCAGAAGCCTGGAGCTGGAGCATTATTTTAATAAATTATAATGAATACAAGGAATCATATTCTAAAGGAAAAATCAATTTAGTAGTCTTGATGAAACTAGATACATATATGTGACCCATTTTACATTTTTACAGGAAACAAAATATGATACATAAAAAAAACAAAAAAAATTCATCCTTGAAAACTCAATAAATGATCTCTTCTTCATAACCTAGGGAAGGAAAAATGAAAGGGGTTAGCTGAAATTCTCAGTAAGGTTAATCAATATAATGTAAGATATCATAAACGTAAACGTTATGAATGGTAAATAACTAAGAACGCATACCATTAAATAGAGAACTTGAACAAGTTATGGAAGGAAAATTAGAATAGTATATAATTCCATAATAAAACATAAACATGGGTATTCTTCTAATCGTATAACCACATGAACTTTCAATTAATACCTTCATAATGGGGGAAATGAATGTGCTGGAAATTTTAAAATACGCTATTATGGCCTTGTCTAAGATGTCTAAAAAATGATTGAGGCCTCGACCAAGACCATAAATGTCAATTTTGTCATGGCATCGTGCCAAGGCCATTGTTTGTCTCATGAGACCTACCGATGTACCGAGGGGATATAACGGGACCCACCCAATACTTTCTATTTGCAATGAATTACTCATATGAATGGGGATAAATATAAACAACATATACTTTTATATTGAAACTAATGTATCAAATGTAAATAAATTTCCCCAAATATTATGCATAAACACTATCCATTCGATGTAAATTGGTGAATGATTTTTAGATAGCACATCCACAGACAAAATAATCCTAAAACTTTTAATTTAATATGGTAGCTTATATAATAATAGATTAACCCCAATTAATTAAAAGATTCATCAAGGATGTTGACATAGATAATATACACATAAATGATACCAATGAAAATTTACTGAGGAAATAATCCTTAAACATTCCAAAGAGTCCCATACCACCTTGATATATTCAAATAATAATATCTTATAATATAATGAGAATAAGTATACTCTTTATATGATATAAAAAATGGGCAATACACACACCAAATTCAAGGAATAAGTAGTGAACAAGGTGTATATCCCAAAAATGATAAAGTGATATGAGAAAAATCTATTTTACTGTGGAAAGAAAAGCTCTTATGGAAAATCTTATATATTTTATATGAAATAAGATATTAAACATGAATATATCATAAAATAAAATACTACTACATTGAAATTATATTTTAGGCATAAATTATGTCCCACTGAATTGAAATCATCTAAAAAGAGTTTGTGAGATTCTTTAGAAATAAAGCATTTTAGAGCATTTTCAAGAATGTATTAATGAGAATTTGGAAGGGGAAAGGAATGTTTGTATATTAAATACAAAATGTTCCATAATAATTTATTCATGATAAAATTATTGTTTTTATAAATATAATTGTGGCTTAAAATAGATTTTGGTGTACACTTGAAAACATATAATAATTTGAAAATATCCCTTGAATTGGGTTTTTTTAGATAAATTTTTTGAATGGTCCTTTTAAAACATGTAAATCCCCATAAAAAAGGATTATGGATGGTAAAAATATATAGGATATTCATAAATAATTTATATGGAGTACATTATAATATATACCTATTTAATTGAGGTACGTATAGAATAAGAGTAGCCCGAATGAAAATGGAGGTTCGGGTAGAAATCCCTTACCACATTGTAATCAATTGATTCGTATGTACAAAAATTAATAATATTAAAATGATAGATTTAATAAAATAAAAATAAATATATTCATGATATGTTTTGTCAATTGGAAATATTCATATACCATACACAAGTATTAGTATTGAATACGAAAAACCTCAAAAAATTGAAGTGAGATGAAGAAACCATTACATTTAGTCTGATGGTGTTCTTCACAAGGTATTAGTGTCCTAGATAAAAAATTGAAATTCATTAATTAATATTTCCAAAACCTATTATATATTTAATTAATTCATTATAACATTTTTAAGTTCATTCATGGCCTTATTTATGGGTTAAGAGGTTCGATTTCATTGTTTGGGTCCATTAGATTCATGATCGGTATATTTATATACATGAATGGAGAATCATATAAAAGGTGGAATTATTTATAGAACAGAAGTTATATTTTATTATTGAACATACGTAAGGTTACATGGTTTTTAATTTAATTTGGTTACTTGATGTGAAGATGAATCATTATTTAAATCATTTAATGAAAATGTTTAGGGAAACTTGCAGTTTTTGAACACAACAAACTCATTTTGATTTATGAAACAAAACCCTATGTAAAAAATATTAAATAACCATATATGAGACATAATATATAATTTATATTGTGGTTAAATCATAATAATTGTTTCATGAATATAATTGAAGAAGTTTGTAGATATTGAAAGCCCATCGTCCTTGAATGTGGAAAATTAGCACCTCTCGGATGGTGTTTTCATTTTTGTTATAAAAGAATGGGAAAGAAGATATGATGAAAAATTGTTCCATTATCATAAAAAATTATAGTAAATTTAAGATACTGGATTCATCACAACATTTGGAAAAAGGAGGAGAGGAAATAAAAATAAAGGAACTCAAAATAAAAGAAAAGATGAGAAATCCATTATAAAAATCTGGCAGCCTAATGACATCCCTTATAAATTTATAAAATATATTGATTAGAGAAAAAGATAATATCATAATTATTATATAATATATAAGGTAATGGGTATATGTTATTACATATCCCAATATAATACAGTTTAAATTAAAAAATAATATCATAATAAGAGTGCTTGAAAAATAGAGAGATTTTGAGATGAAAATCCTACAACATAGAAGCTATGAAACATGGTTTTAGAAAACATTAAAAAGAGAGGAGACATAGTTCACCAATTCATAAAAGAATCATAAAATATTATAGGGAAATAATAATATTTAAATAATAACATGGTTTGAAAACATGAAATACATACCATATAAAAGAGAACATGAATGGGAGAAGAGAAGTTGAGAATTCTCTTACCTTGTTGAGTAACTACTAAGACTTAAGGTTGGGACATTGGGGGCATGAGGACGCCTTGTAAGGACTACTGGGGTGGTAAAACCACTAGATATTCAAGTATTATGAGTTTTGAATGAATGAAAATGAATTAATGAGTGTGTATTTATTGTAAATGAGATGAAGTTTTTTATAAATTTAAAGGGACACCACATTAGTGGTTTTATCCAACCATGTGCATGACCATGACATTTTCCCATGGTATTAGACACATGGGACACAACACATCACATTTAACTTTGCACAAGTCGACCATAATTTTCTATTAATTAATATGTTATTATGATGTCATTAAACATTCTGAAAACTCAAAAATGTATTTTTACTATTCACAAAAAATTATTGTATTTTTGAAAAACCAAAAAATCATCCTAACCATTTTTGACATGTATAATTAAAAAATTAATTCCATTTTTTTAAATTAATTTTCAAAACATTTGTAATTAAATTTTTAATAATATCATAGTATATTAAAAAAACATCTCTAAAACTATAACTCGTTTTATAACACATTGAGAAATTATTCAAGGTCCCATAAAATTATATTATAACTATAATAAAATAAATTAAAAATTTCTGATTAAATTTAATAAAAATACATTTCCATTTAAAATTATTACATTAATCATACAATTTTAATTAAAATATTTCTCAGATACAAAAAAACAAATACTTATACTATGATTGTTTTTCACTTTTAAGATATTTAAATTGTATTTTTACATTAATGGGTGATGTTATATATTTTGGAAAATTTACTATCCATTACTATTCATAATGGTATGTTACTATTCATTAATGTATGTTACTATTCACCAAAAATTATGTTTGTCTTATCATGCTCTAAATATCTTACTAAAGGCAACCGTGCATGTCAGTTTTTCGAAATTCGAATCACATAGGTGGAAATATTATGCTTACCTAGATAGGCTATAACAAAGTGGTGTTTTGTAGAGACTCGATGTTTCATGAATTCTATACTAAATATATTATCAAATTAATGGGGTGTTAAAACTCCCCTTGACCAATGGATGTTTTCTTATCAAGACCACTTGGAATGTTCAGAAAAAATTAGTGTAATTGATAGGGGTCCATAATGATATGAGATTGGAAATGAGTTTCATGAGAACATCTTAATCTATAAGGGAATGACGGACTAGATGATGAATTCTGAATAGAATTCGATGGAAAGAGGAACTAACATCCCATTGTCCCATTTTTATCATTGATAAGACATCACTGTGAAAATGATGAATGCCCTCCGCATTTCAAATGTGGTAATGAGGCATACAATGTGAAATCAGTGAACCATTACACAGAAGGCCGAATCTCCTCCATGAATGAGTTAGAAACGGATATGGTGAACCCGATGTGAATGATTTTTTCCTTATACCCTAGGAATTGACCATGTTGGTCATCAGTCTGACAGATAAACATGTAATCAGATCCAGATTCCAGTGCCATGTCCCATTAGCCAAACTATGGGCTTGGTGTGGAACTCACTAGAGATTGGGGCTATTAATCATTGGTCGTTTCAGTCTATGACTTCATTATCATGAACTTGTCTCTACAGCTATGGTATATTCGAAATTTTTGGGGGCATTGGTCTTTTCATTAATAATATCAAATAGATTAATGAATCTTACTTCTTTTTAGGACCCAAGCTACAAGGAATCAATTTCCACCACCCACATACATAGAGGAAGGAAAATAATAATGTTCCAATCCCGCACGACTTCACCTCTACCATGAACTCACTTGCGACTACATATACTAGGCACCCACACCTCATCTCACCCTCATAAATCATTCTGAGGAGTGTGATGGGAAACCTCATACACCAATACAAGCTGGAGGGGGTCATTCTAATAAGGGACATGGCACCCCATGAACACGTGGCTTCTGCGACTCATGAAAAACACATCTCCAAGGGCCACGTAGGGATCCAATTCTCCCCACTCCAACAACCAAATGCTTTGGGTGCCTCTCCCTGGAGTGTAATAATTACTCGTTCCCCTACACCATAGAGGTAGGGGATGCTCGGGTCATCCTGGCTATGACTACTCACTAAGATCCCCAAGGAGGGATCCAACCAGGACTCATCAATGTCGTAAATGATTTGCCTCTTATGTTGAAGAATAAGTGGTATATACTACAATGCCACAAGCCCCAGTCTAGATGGCATGATGCCAACTTTGGTGGAATAGACAATATGATTCCATTCATGGGGTATCAACTTATATAGATGCAATGGCCAATTCCACCACATGCAGTTCTCCTCAGATCACTTCCTCTAAAGAGCAGGGCCCTATCAGTGCCCAATCAGAATTGAGACATTAGCTACCACAGAAGCAGTTTGTGTTGACTGTTTTTGTTGCTGGAACCACCTATAGTCGTTGTGGGTTGACCCGTGATGATAAGATCCAGTATAGAGGCCCACCCCATCCCATATCCTACCAGATTAGAGGTCCACCACACTATCGTGACCAAACTGGAGGTCCTCCCCATGTTCCTATAATCTATTAAATCCAAGGTACCCCCTGGATCATCAATATGTTGAACAAATTTCCCCTCTTTCCTATGATTCTTGAAAGGAAGGCCCTCCCCATGTCATGGACCATAAACATGTTGGTCCTCCTAATTCCATTCCCATAAAAAGAGGAAGTACCCCCCATAGCCGCACCGGAAAAAGAGAAGGCCCTCGTCACTTCATCACTGGTCATTATGAAGGTCCTCCCCATTCTACATCCAACCAGAGTGGAGACCATCCCCACTCCCTCAATCAACTACATGGACATCCTCCCCATGTCTCCTCTATCTAGAGAGTTGGCCCTCCTTGCTTCTGAAATGTACCAAGAGAAGGCCCTCCATGTTTCATTGATGATCAATATGAGGGTCCTCCATGTGAAATCACTTCTAACCAATATAGAGTTCGTCCCCATGAAATGGGAATCAAATAAAGAGGTCATCCCCATGATTCCATCGTATTATGAAGAGGTCCTCCATGTTCTAAAATTCAACACCATAGAGGTCCTCCCTATGAATCTAGAAACTAGTACATAGGTCCTCCCTGTACTCATATTTCCAGGAATAAGGTCCTCCATGTGTCCCATTTGATATATGTGATGGATCTCCTCACACCTAAACTCACCCCATCATAGGCCCTCCCCAGTCTCACGACCAACATAGAGGTCCAACCCATGTTCTAGTTGACTCATTTAGAAATATTCCCCACTCCATTACCTAAAAAACCAATGTTCCTCCTCATTCCCAGTCACATCCTATGGAGATGTTGCCCGACGAGGCCCCTCCTCCCATGGGGGGGAGGGGTCCCAGCCTTCTGCTGTTTTCCATGAAGCCTCGCACTTGGGAGATCCCGATACCTTGCGTTCCTCGTCGGATGTGGGCTTTTTCGTTCCTCAAACCATCTTGGTGGCTTATTTTTTCCTCCAAAGACTTCAAGTTGTATACCTAATGTCATAGTATCATTTCAATGACATTTACCAGTAGTGCCGCATAATTGAGTTGGTAGTGCTTCTAGTGGCCCAGTTTCCAAGGTCACCCAACTACCACCGAACACTACTGAAAATATGCATTCAAAGAATCACAGTGCTCCAAATAATTATTATAGAGGAATCCACGCATGTGATGATCTAGGGATGGGGTTTTACACTACTCTCCACTTCTGTAATATCCAATGATATACTGAATTTCATAGATACAATTATTATATTCCACTAAACACTATCACATTGAACATGGTTGTCCCCAAGATAAACTAATATTGGGACATAAAAGTGGGATTTGAGGGAGAGAACTCACTCTCTAGGGAAGAGCATAATAAGGAGGACCCCACAAGAAGTTCACACTCAACTAAAAAGGCTAGAATATGGACTTGGATAACACTAAACATAATTTCATATTTGTAAGAATATTAAAAAAGTTTTGAACATGTCGAGACATTTAATCCACCTTAACCATCTAATGTTGTGCACGAGATAGAGGTTGATCTCATAAAATCTTCCTTTCTCTACCAGATTACATAACTGAAGAGGCTCATTGAAAATATCTTTATTGAGATAATTGAAGAGTATAGCCTGAATTATAGTTATCCTAGGAATAATCCCATCCCTACTCTTCTAGGGAACATGGGGTAGCCATCGGTCCTTATTATCCAGTTTCCTCCCATCAATCTCTATAATCCCATGAATGTTGATAGGGGGAGACTTATGTATATGGAAATATAACAAGGTATGTATCACTTAATCCACCAAAGTAGGGTGATAAAACCACTTGGTATTCGAACCAAGATTCTCCGGAAGTTGCACCTCATGTCGCTGCTCTACAAGCTTCTGCATGAGCTATTGAATCTGCATTTTGTGTTAATGATCCTGATAATGAATTGGTGGCTAGTGATCCTCATAAAAATAGGATTGCAAACAATGTGTATCTAAAATATTCACTCACCACCTACCTTGAAGAGAAGGAGATGTGATTGGTGGAAATCCCACCTGATTGATTGTTGTATCTGGGATGGGTATATGATATGCGAGCACCACCGGACAAAAAAATCATAAATTTATCCCATTCAATGAGATGGGATACCCTGTGAAACATCTATTACACTTCATATAAATTATCATACCCATTTTGGAAACTCTAGAGTAGTAGGAGTCCGTCATGTTCTGATGATTTGTTTTAGGCAGTACAAGGGCCTACATTTTTCTAGTACAACCAGACACCCATTAGGTCCATTACGTTTTAGGAACACCTTCACGGAAATTTTCTCTTCCAAATCAGATCTACCTCCTTCAAGACAACTATTATATACCACATAAATTGTAAAAAAGTGTCATATGTATACTTCAATTATTTTTTTCATTCAGTGGACGAGCCTCACATATTCCCTCATTATGCAACTAACTCAAGAAAAGTTATGAAAATGTGTGTGGGGAACCTAAAGACTAATCTGATACCCTCCCTCATCACATTGAATAATCCAAGTGGATTATAAGATTTTTTTTATCAAGGCCCATCACCTAAAATAATCTTGCAGCAGACCAAATAGGCACATGTGTTTCCTTCTCTAGCCCTAGCATGAAGAACTTCCAATAATGAGACCGTTTTCCTCACCTAGATAAAGGCAACCATGATGATAGTTTTTTTATTGACATATCCTCATTTATATCCAAGATAAGGGAAATATCCTTTGGCCCAGCCTCACACATAGAAATTCCCAATGATAAATTAGAAGGAACCACTTGTAATACACCACCGCCACCTAGGAGAGAGAATTGGGGTCTAGCCCCACATTTGGCTCCATCCCCTCATTGGGTCCTTGCTCATAGAGCTCCTTTTTTAGAAGGTATAAACCATAACAAGTCATTCAATTTTTCTTATGTTACAAATAATTTCCAAATTCCTTGCAAGAAATGAATTTTGAAGCTTCCAGAATGTAGGAAACCCCAAGAGGTCGGTCACACTGATTGCTCAGACTAATACCCTTATCACAAGATCCTTGGGTGTATAATTAATCAATGATATATTTTCAAGGACTAATAATATTACATAGTTGATAAAAATATATTAATATTTGTCAATTCCCCAACATTGGTAGCATGTATTTATGTTGAGCTCGATAGTGATACAGAAGGTGAATAACAGCTGGTGTCCAGCCGTCGAGCAAATAAATATGATGACTGGTTAGATCACATAGCAGTAGATCACATCCATCGTATCATATGTTCTTGATTTAATAATCTTGATCCTATTTATTTCACATATACTCCTCTATATATATCCTATGTATACATAAAATCTACATCGCATCCTTCCGTCTCTTAGAAGAGTCAGCATTGATGGAACAAGGGAAATCAAATTCCTCCAATAGAACAAATCACATCCTAGACTCTTTGTGGTGTCTATCCTCTAGAGATGGGAATTTCCCAGAGAGTCTACCTATGATTATATGACTCATCTGATTGTGGATAATTTTATTCCATTGTGAATACCATTGATCTCATGGATCCATACCTGATTCGTGATGATGAAGAGTATAACTAAATCCCAATAAAAGTCACTGATTGATGCCATTAATGAATGATACAAGGATATGTGAATCGTCAAGATTCTCTAGCCAATGATTAAATCAATTCCATGCATGATACAGATACTAGACAGTAGGCTTTATGTAGGACCCATCAGAAACAATCCCCTCAGCCCACCTGATCAGACACACTACCACCACAGATCATGCTACTCGACTAAGAAGAACAATTGTGAACTCATCATGATCAGCCATGTCCAGATGTAGTCGTGTATCAGCCTTCCAAAAGACATCTAGTAGTGACTCTAATCCATTTTTTAAATTATTATCAAGACATTCCCAGCCCATGTAATAATCCACCAGTTCAACATGCAGTGCTCATTGTGTCTTCTACCAAACAGAACCCCCTTGTGTGTAGGATTTGTCTCTTATCAAAAAAAAAAGAAATATTTAGTAATGCACCTCTCCTTAATTCTTTCAAATATTGTGATTCTAGGTGCACTCATCTTTTCATAGGATACGTGTGATGCCCTTTTTTAATCCTTGAAATTCACCTCTATCTTGATACATATGATTCGACTTCAGATACCATAAATGTAGAGGATTTTTAATGAATATAATTCCAAACCATCATATTATTCAACAGGGAAGATGAGGGTTCTCTAATGTAGGGGAACATCTACCCACTATATATCACAGACCAGTTCAATGGTATGGAAGTCTACCTTTTTTCTTGTAGACATAGGTTTTGGGATCAACCTCATCCCAACCTAAACACTCTCCGAGATAGGATTGACTGATGTTTGTCTGAGTCCCTCAGACCTGAAGATTCATGTATATGACAGGACTGAGTTAATGATGTGTGGAACAATTTTTTTTTTAGGACCCATTTCCATGGTTTCTTAGAAAACACAAAACTCATGGTTGTCTCACAGGATACTACATATATTTTGATGATTGGTAGGCCTTGGATCCATTTTTATATAACAATTCAATCACTATATCACCAATTCTCTAATTAACCCATCAACCATTCAATTAGAATAATTTTAGTTCATGGATATCCCTAATACGTTGGTCAATCCCAATGTATTAATTCCATCTATTACCATATAAGGAAAATAATGTTAAAACTAAATAGGTCTAGCAAAAAACCATTGTGGTTGACCCATGGATTTATTCGATGATGATTTCATCCATCCTATTCACCGGTTGGAGGCCTCGATTTCATTCTACTAACATTACATATTCATTTGTAAGAATAAAGGGATACTTGTTCCCATGTATAAGGAATGTAAAAATATTACTTCATACTCCTACATAGGATATGAATGGGTGATTACAGAACACCAACCCCTTCAAAGTATTGAGATATTCACCTCATGGCTATAGCTATGCATCAGACTCGGTTGTAATTCTGAGCTCCACCACGATTTCATTAGGTTATAAATTCCCCCTTAAGGATTCATTATATTCATAAGTTGGTACCAGTGTTCATCCTAAATTAATATGCATGTATTAAATGTCTGCTCTGTGTAATCACCCTACCAAAGACAATGAAGTGGATTTAGAATAATTTCCTCCATCATTTGAAAGAGTCTCCACCACCATCTATGAGATGGCTATGGTGACTCTTTAGACAAAGATAGATTTGGGGCTATTACTATCCAGTGCATCCATTCCAGCTGAGGAAAATTATCCATTCATGGACTTCATGAAATAGCATCATGATATATTCTCTTATAGCAATGATGAAAGTTAAGGACTGGACCCTTAGGTAACCATCCACCATCTTGTTCTCTCAATAAATCATCACGGGTTCATGTAACTTCCTAGAAAAATGCATCCTTCTCATGGTACCATTTTTGAGGAAAAATATGATAATATCATCAATTTTAACTTCATCAAGGAGGTTGATTACCCTTTGTGGATGGAAGACATTGTTATAATCAGGAAGAAGAACTAATAGATCAAGGTTTGTATCAACTTCCGAGACCTTAACAACCACTATAATTAGGATGATTTTCCTCTTCTCATGATATATCTATTTATCACTTCCAATGATTTGTTTTTGGCTCTTTCCTACCAAGATGGGTATTCTGGATATAATATGATATACATGGGACTCGAGGATGAAGAGTCTACCACCATTAGAGTACGACAAGAATATATCTGATATCAAGTAATTCCATTTGGTTTGAAGTATACGCAGTCTAAATATTAGCGAGATGTGCACCACATCTTCAATCTTGTCCCCAAGAAAGTTTTTTAATTATACGTGGATGATTTGGTGTTAAAATATCTGCAGTGAAAGGATCATCTCTTGGAAATTAAGAAATATTTTTATTACCTCCACTCTAAGAATTTAATGATGAACCCCTTGAATTGAACATTTGGTTTTACCTATGGAATGATTCTCATTTTTTTCATATAGAGAGGAATCAAGATTGACAGAGATATGATCAAAGTCATCAGCCAGATTCCCCATTTGTGAAACCTCTAGGAGCTCTGAGGCATTCAAGGCCACATATCCTGTATATTCTAATTCCTCATGAATATTTCTAGATATTTTAATACATTTTATTGGCTGGTGAATAATGGCACCATCTACTAATGGGATTAAGAGTGTGATACCACAATTGAGGAGATCATGAAATACATGATACAGCCTCTTGTTCTGATGTGACCTATCTTAGGTATTTCTTTGGTCATTTATGTGATGGTTCTGGAATGATCCCTAGAAAACCTACTCACCTAGAAGAATAAATAGGGGACAAGGATAATTTTATACAATCTCAGTCAAGTGATCCTCAAAAAAGAGTTCAGATACTATCCTATTTAGTAGAGCTGCCTCACACTAGATTTTTCTATTCAAAAGTTGCAGCACTAATTGAAACATCATGAGATATAACTTGTATCCCAAATGGATCCTCTAAAATATGTATTAAAACACCCTATATAGATAGTATATCTATAATGATGGATAGTGATACTTTAGATGTTTGAAAAGATATATTTTTTCTAGATATGGTTATCAAGGGTTGGGATTAGGTAGAGTTTTTGGCCACCCATCTTACCCCAATAGAGAAGACCTTAATTGTGATTTCCAAGTAGAGGCCATTATAATAGTTGATCAGGTTTTTCCATTTTGGTAGATGAATTTTGGTGTTGCCTCTAAGAGCCCAATCGGTAGAAGGTTCAACAATCCTAGAGTCAACAGAGAGTGCCAAGGGGTTGTCTTCACCACCCCCAGACAGGTTGTCCTTCCATACTCATTCCTACTATCATAAGGCTACACCCATAATGAGAAAGAGAGTTAGGATCTCATTACTAGTCTAAATCTAGCTCTCGAGTTTTATGTCCCCCACTTATAAATCATTGGATAATATGAGTTAGTCATCAAGAAGATCAACGTTGACTACATCTTCAAAAATAAGGAACTCAACCCATTCCTAGAACACACTCTATAGTTGATGGATAGATCTTTTCTAAACCAAAGGTAAATCATGTTCTTTAGTCACATAATGGTTGAGTATATACCTTTCCCATTCTAGCTACCTCCCTTACAGAGCCCATCAAGGACGAGGTATTCATTGATTTGGACCACTAAAGGGTTATTGCTCCAATCATCATAGATGATGATGACAAACAATAGGTAAACCACCTCACCACTGGTGCCTCCGCATCGTGACCTTTAGACCCCCCTATAACTGATGTAACCTAAAATTGGTTGAATCCCTTCATTATTTATTTCCATATTGGTACTCTACCACCATATAGAGCCAAATTTTAGCAAATCAATTGGCGTGCAGCATAGTTCACCTGCCAGAGTTGACCCAACTTCATTAGACTCTCTATGTATGTGGGTTTGAAACAATTATTATCTTCTTCTTGAAGAATATGATATTATCTTGGTTATGAAATTGGTTCATGTTGGGAATTATAGTGATCATCAGGTAGGGTGAAAAGACTCCCATCAAATTCGAAGGATGGGCTACTTCTGGCCCACCATGGTCTATTATTGTACTATGTTCCCCAAGAGGTTCCAAGTATGTCAGAGTCATTCCAAATTCATGACTCAACCAGCAAATACACTCCATAACTCAAATAATTATTAGCCCTTGTAGTCTAGGGACCCGTTTTCATGGGAATGTATCCACCAATGATAGCTCAACAGTGCAGTTTAATTCTGATTATAATAGATTATTCTTAAAAGTCGGTATATCTGATTCCTCTTAATAAATTCAAGGTTATATTTGTTGTTGAATTAATTTTCTCCCACATCATTTATTCATTCAGAGTCCCTAATTCTATTCTCACTATCAACAACACCAACTTACATGCAACCGAGATGAATAATTTTTACAGCAATTACAGCACCCTTTCTAACCATACTTACAACTATCACGAAAACAAAAATGGATAGATCGAGGTATTCAATAAAATAATCCATAACATTCTACTGAAGATGGTGTGATAGGTTTAGATAATTTTGATGAAGAATCTCTCCAATGTCCTTTGGGATTATTATACGATGACTCGTAATTCCACCTAGGTGACTTCATATTCCTTGGTGTACAGAACAGAGGCAGTCTTTCCATTGAGATTATGCTTCTCTCACAACAAATTGTTTCCTATACTAAGTTGATGATAGGAAGGAGTAATGATATAAATATAGCTTAACTAGAATCCCTATATTATAATAGGATATGTGCCTTTCACAATATTGAGAGGCACTGGAACCAGATATCAAATCATTCAACAAAAAACTTCTCCTCCACTCTTTCCTACACAGTGATATCATTCTGGATCTCCAAAAAATAATGATACCTAGAAGGAAGCCACCAATGTTGGAACCCAAGTGGGAAGGACCTTATATCATTCACAAGGTCAATCCCAATGGTTCTTACTCTTTTCATAACTTTTATGGGGAGCATATCACTAATCCAAACAATGCCATGTTTCTCAAGAAATACTGCACATAAGGAGTTATTCATACTAAGAACATGATTCTAAACAAGGAATTAGGTCTACATTCTAGGACCATAAACTATGAAACCAACATGTGGTGCTATATAAATTTAAACTAAAAACACCATCATCTTGGATGCATGACATTAAACAGGACAGATTTGATCATTATTTCATAAAATCCAAAAACGGAAATTACCCAACATCCCGGGAACAAAATGTTAAAAAGGGAACCTGAGCCGAAACATTATGGATTTATACTATGTGTGGGTTTTCCTTAGGAGTTTTTGGTGTGTATTGGACTCTCTGTTCCTCATTGAAATTGGTATATGGTTATTCCCCAATGCACTTCCCATTTGGATCACCTCTCCCACTAGGGCCCTAGTCGCAATAGGTAAACTGTATTAAAACCAACATCCTCATCACGTGATGATAACTATATTGAATGGTCCAAACTCTATGACCAAAAACTATGAGACAATTGTCCTAAATTTATGACAAAAAACTATGAATTGTATCAAACTATGTGCTCAATGTTTTGCTACATGACATAGATGGTACTATCTAAAAAACATTAAAAGGAATGTACCAAAGTCCAAAGCACATGACATTATTAAGGGTATCCAAGTCTAAGAATCATGACATTCAACTGTATGCAGGTTATCTCAGGAATGTGTTGTGTAGTATTGGGGATCATAGGAAATTCACATCAACTTTTTCACCCCCCCCCCCCCCCACAACACTTCACATATAAATCGGATATGTCAACCATTATGTTCAAAACACTATAAAAATAAACTAAGAGCCAATGGTCCAGATTTTATGACCTCAAACATTGAATTCTATAGTCCATCTTGTAATTATTTAAACTAAATAGAATCATCATGATGTTATCTCTTGAAATTACATCGGTTATGGAATATTTCATCAACCATGTTGTGATCAAGAACTATGTATGGCTTGATTACCATGCTTATGGGTTATGTAGGAATTCCCCAATATTTTATCATTGGACCCATCCATAATTTCTCCATTTGTTACCTATTGGACTGATTTCCCCAAGGGAGTGTGTTGAGTGACATTTGCTTCTATAGTATTGATTCATGTTGGGTTATGGTTGTGGCACCATGCACTTTCCTTTGGAAATACCCCTATACGCCAATGCCCTAGTCACATGATGATAAACTACATTATAATCATCATCCAAGCCACAAAATGTTAAAAGGAATATAAACTAGTTTCCTTACCATATGATGATCAAAGGCATAGACTGGTCATGTAACATGAACTGGAACTATAACATCACCTTCTTAGTTACATAAATAAACAGACAAATTATTGTGTTATTATCACCTGATTAGATATCTCAATTATCACTAGTCTCCAACTGTAATGCCTTTAAAGAACTATGTATGGATTGATTCATGGACACACATGATATGTAGTGATTCTTGGGAATTCCACCATGGTCCATCCACTAAAATATAAGGAAAAAAACAAAAAACAAACAATTCAATATATTGGTGTATTTTTCAGACATGTGCATGGAGATCTATCTTCAGGAACTATGTGTGTCTTGGTTCCTATCATCATGTGATACATACGGATTCCTAGATAACCAATCATGTGCCCAACAACACAATTCTCCCATTTTCATGTCCTTACCACATAATGTTATTCTTCATGGGATCTCAGAACTATGTGTGGCTTGATTACCATTATTATGTGATACATAGTGATTATCAAACACTTCATCAATATGCCTAGGTGTAATCTCCCCTTTTTTCTCCCACATGCCCCATTTATGTCAGATTTTCCTTTCATCCATGTTGTATTGATTTCTTTTGGGTCAATCTCAAAATAATCCTCTATGGTAAAATGGGGTTTATTATCAGTCCTTTCAAGTTCTCTTCCACATAGAATTCATTACTCCACTACACCACACATGCCTATTTTTTGGATCTTACTCCCCTAATATTGAACTCTATGACCTAAAACTAGGATCCTATATCCCAAATTTCATGTCATTAAACTATATGTGAGTCTCTTATTGGATGTTTTATGGTACGTGGGACTTTATGGTCCTCATTCACATCATATTTTTCATAAAATCACACTACACTTACCCATCTAAGATATCAACCCACATGGAGTGAAATCTATGACCTTAAACTGGAATATAATACCCTCAACACATTATTTTAAAAATTATTTTTGACCTGATTTTTTTTGGAATTATCATGATAATTATGGGATTTATTTGTTCACTATTTTGAGAGGATTTCCTATACAAGTGTCTTCTATCTACCACACTATGATCATGAAATATTGTTTCTTGATTCACATCCTTTGGGATATATAGAGACACCGAAACATATTTTCTTTGGGCCCATCTGAAAACTTCTTAAAATCATTAGGCCTTTAACCTCAATTTCATTCAATGAAATATGAAAATAAACTACATTCATTTCCTCACATAGTTTTTACGTGGTATGTGGGATCATTGGCCCTCATTTTCATTAGGTTATATCTCTTTGGTGCCGCGTGTATTCCTTGTGAATCAAAATTTCCCTTAGATTCCAAGCATTATGACATAAACTATATGCAATCATGGTTTGAGTTCTATGACCCAAAACAAAAAAAAATTATAGTCCATGAAGCATGACCACAAACAATATGCCATGGTCCGCGGTATATTAATATAAATTTTCTACAAAGCCCATGTTTGATTCCCACTCCCTGATTCTATTATTCTTTACCTCAATTCTTTTAGGTTCTGATCTCCACCATCCACAATATATAGATGGAACCTCTAATGGTTACAAAACCATGCCATATTTGTCTTACCTCCCATCCATGGCCAAATCCCTTAAGGGATTATTGGTAAGAAAATATCAGATCCTTTGTTTTAAATTTGTCGAATAGTTCATAACAACATCCATAGTCAGCCCTTATCTACCAGTATCCTCCTCATCAATACCTTAAATGTCTCTATAGAACTCCTTTCTACATTCATGTATCACGGTGGGATACCTCTCTTTGTGTCACCCCTAATATTCACACTCCCATGTCAAGTAAACCGCATGTAACATTCCTTGTTTCCTACACGAAGCACGACTCACGTGGGAATAGAAGTATTGGTAGGGTGGGTACCTATATTATTGATCCATACAAGGGATCCTAGGTCCAAAATCTATGACCTTAATTTAGGTCCCTCATGGGGATATGGGCTATGATATGTTAGCTTCTTGGACATTATTCATGTCAGGCCAGTCTCTCGCCGAATAACCAATGCCTCTTCCCTAAATGTTCATGATACTTGTGTGATGCACAAGTCTATTTTTATTATTGATGCTGGGTTTATTTTATCCACTCCACAAAAATATTAAAGGTATTGACCTTCTACATCAGTGAAAAATTAAATTAAACTGTTTTATAGGTCCAGGAAGATTAAATTTTATCAATGGGTAACTTCCCGATCACAATCCATTAAATAATGACACACATCATGATCCCGGGATGTTAAATTGTACCATGTATCATTTGTACCATATTTATTGAAACTACAATTATATAATCCCATGTTTTAAAATGTAAAAATTAATGGTTTACTAGGACCTCACGTTAGAGGTCCTCTCCCTCAGTAATGGTCATATACTACATTATTCGAATCTCCAATGGTCACTCGACATCTGTGATGGCACTCCCCTGAAAGAAATGATGGTTCTTTATGTAACCAATACGATTACCCAAATGTGTTCAATGCCACCGTGTCATAATCCTAAGAGTACTAGAGTCCATTTTCACATTCCATTAATCCAACTCAATGCTTTTGTTCCCCTTAATTAATATCCTCATCCTCTTCCATGTATAGGGGAACCTATATGAAATTATGTCCAATACAGGCTCACAAACTGTCTTTTTCCAACATTCATGAGCACTCTAGAAGAAAGTTTTATATAGGTCCCATGTTTTGAAAATGCTCAGTGGTTGACCCTCATTTTTCCCCCATTTTAGGCTAAGTGATATGGATACAATATATTAAACATGGTCAACAATTTTCTTATATCAGAAAATCTCCCCATTGTGCTCTAGATTTTTTGCATTGTGATTTACACTTTCCATTTCCCTTTGTTTGGATTAATTCCCAAAACCCTCAAGTTACCTCATTCAGGTATTAGCAAATGTTAAGAAATAATGTTCGCTACTCTGAGATCCCTATTCTCCAACCATAGCCTCCCTGAGTCCGAACACTGCCATTTTTAGTCAAAAATATCAGAACCCAAGTGTTTGATGGTTATCTGACACTCTCATATGAAGTGAATAATTATGTGGTCTTCTATTTTATCTCACACCATGCACAACCCACATGGGCATAGATAAGTTTTTTTTGTTTTCTCACCCATATGATAAAAGTGTGGTAATTAATGAAAGAAATAATGTTTCTATTCACATAGGATATTGAAAAGAAAAATACTAGTAAAATGCCTATTTTTTGAAAAATAACCATATAGATCTAATAATATGATATATCATTTTAGTTCTCCAAGCCTTTGTCATGTTGCCTCAAGAGGATATTTCCTCCTCCAAAACTCTGCTTCCCCAGCATTGGCCTTAGTAAAAACACAACATATCTTGTTTATTTCCATAACCACTAATCTTTTAGGTTAATAGTACGAGCAATTGATTTCTTCAATTGTTTTCAGCCTCCTCTAGTTGATCACTCTGAATGCGGAGGATTTTTAATTTTGTCCTGAGGAAGCCAGCATGCTTTCCAACTTTCTCATCCGAATATTGGATCTTATGAGTGACTTCCCGTATCATGTGCTTGATTTCAGATTTACCATAGATCTATGATACTTCTAGTAGATGACTCACCAACAAAATTTTCTCGACGAGCCATTTTCAAACTAGCATGTAGATATTTATTGGGTCTACCCCACCGATATACTAGTTGGGTTCCCAACAGTGAATTGACCCCATTAATATCAATAGTTGTGACTCTATAGTGTGACTAGTGAAGCATTGAATTTACCTCCATGCCATGTGATGGATGATGTGATTCTCCTCTAAGTTCCAAGAGTCATAGTAATCCAGGTCATTGGGATATACTAGCTCATATTATGTGAAGGCATCCATGTGTTCACGAGAATGACATTATTCTAGATTCCTCTCTATGGGACTAGGCTCCAGGTCACGAGGCCTTCAATTCTCCCTTTCTTCTTCTTGAGTAGCCTCATACAAGCCAGTCTCAGGTTCCGTCCCACCAGTGGCATCACTCATATCCACATCTGCTTGTTTATTCAGTACCACCATAGCTGGATCGATCTACAAAATGTTCTCCTCATGAATGGGTGCATCCATCAAAATGGATCCTGTAGATGCTCCAACCCTAATCTCTCACTTGGTTTATATTCTTCCGATAACTTCATTGAACAAATATCATCTTTAAATTCACTTGGCTATTGATAGGTATGGCTTTTTGAAATCCAAAACTAAATGGAGTTGAGTGCTACTAGATCAAGATCTTGAGTCACCGTAGGGGCCTCCATAATAGAATAACCATCAATTCTTCACATGTTGATGACTCAAACTATCCCTAAATGCATCATTTGAGAATGATTTTCATAATATAGGTACATGTTGATGAATAAGATCTATGGAAACCCAATAATGGTCATATTGTTTAGGGTTTTCTCTTACCCGAAGGTGGGATTTCAATGATGATCCTTCTTTTATGTGCCACTTCAGTAGGTTGTACCATGGGAATACCAAGGGATGTCCCCCATAGTCATCATAGTGGACTCGAGGGTATATGATTATAATATTATCCACCTCATTTCGCCAACATATATCCATATCAACTTCAAATAACATACCTCTGACCATCGTATCCCCAATTAACCCACTGCTACTAGGACTGGATCACCACTTAACTCAGCCATTGGTATAGGCTCTAGAGATTCCTCTTCTGCCCCCACTAACACATCTTATCCCACCATATTGGGGGACTCTAGGTCCTCACATATTTGATCATGTATAAGGTGTGTTTAAGTTTGTGGATCTGAGTGATGAAAGGAGATGATCAAAGAATATGTGAGTATGTTGATCTTACAGATAGTTGGATAGTGAAATCTTCTTTAGAGATCACATTTTTTACACTCTCCAAGTTACTACATTACTAACAATATTTTCCCCAAAGATTCCTTTTGGACTTCTTATTCTTCTTCTATATCTTTACCTTATTCCTCTTCTTATTAGTATTTGGATTCTCCTGATTCAACTTCCTCATCTTCGTTGTCATCCATAGGTATTATTTCTTCTCTATCATATTCTTTTTTAGTATCACCTTCACTAGAGTGTTAGGATCCTCATAACACCACATCTGGCCTGAATAAGTATACATATATGTTGGTTAATTGATCTTATAGTGAAATTTCACCCTCTCTTCCACCTTAATGTTCCCAATATCTTGTATTTCAATCCCACCAAACTATAGCCTTTGCCATAAGTATTCTGGTGATAATGATTGTTTTAATGTTATCTAAGAATACTATATGATCGGGATAATAGAATTTTTAACTACATGAAGTACATACCTTATCTTCTTCCCATGCACTTATTTAAATTGTCCATGAGGTTACTTTCATGACCACCCCACTTCAAAAGGAGGATGTTTGTCCTAACCATATGATGTTCCAACCATATTGGTTCCATCTCATGTTTCCCAAGAGGTTTTCCTAGTCTTCTATCTCTCACCAAGGATGGTACCATACATTCCATACCACCACTCTAACTCTTCACTCGCTACTTTGATCTTCCAAATTATTTTTTATGAGTTTTCTTCTAGGTATGACACCTCCCAATTGTTAGAATATTCCATTGATAGTAAGTCATCAACATCCTTAAGTGGTAGCATGATAGTTTGATTGAATCCATTATTCCCTACAATGACACACATATAATGTTGAATACATGGTTTTCATTCATCAAAAACCCCATTATACACCTTCTTCTCCACCTGATGAAGGAAAGCAAACTAACTGGGAAAGTGGGACAACACATATGGCTTGCAATGAACCTTCCAATTGATTCAGGCCACCAACAAACCACTCCTGAAGCTCTGTAAGTATTCCCCCTCTTCCCATGAAAATTCTAGGTTATCCATCATCTGACTAACTTGAGTGAAGAATGGGTGGAACTTGAATTGTCTATGGTTACAGATTTGGATGACAATATCCCCATGATGGAGGGTCATTGCAAGAACCCCAGTGGTTTTAAAGAGAGATAGTTGTAGACCATTACCTGAAGAATGAATGGAAATGGGAAATCATAACTGCCAAAGTAGGCTACATTAGATCCATGTAGTATCCAAAATGGTTTACATATTATCATTGGTGTTTTACCATTGAGATGAATCCTAGAATACTCTAATGTATTTTCAAGTTAGACATTCTTATATTGACCCTATTGCACACTTCAATTATCTAAAACATCACCATGGTCCCTGAGAGGTCCTCCATTATTTTATCCCTCACAGGTAATAGAAACCCTCTTAGGAATGTAGTAACGAATGTGGAATATTGAATAAGAGGGTCACATTACACAAAAATGTTGTGCCTCTATGTTTCATATTGTCTTTCTTATAGGACCACAATGTATGATCCTGACTTTCCACTCTAGGGTGCATTTATAAAATGATTCACTTTGGGTTGACATCCTCAAATTACCATTCATCCTAATGAACATGTCAAACCATGCTAGGAATGTGATGTCCTTGAATTTTAGCTTCTCATTATACACATCCAAAAAATTCCTTGTTACAATTCACGACTCTTTTTTATCTATCTAGGTGTTCATCGGTGGATGTAATTAATTGTACTGTAATCCCTCCATAGGAATGGATCTGATGCAATGAACATGCCAAAAGCTGCTTCCAACATACCAATTGTGGATGTAAAAAATGTGGGTTTCAGGCGGCCATCAAATGAATAGCTAAGGCATGAGCTCTTATTTGATATAGAAGTGGACCTATAATATCTATACAGCCTCATATAGCCCGATGTTTCTTATTTATTCTAGAAACTCCTCAAAAGTTTAGCGCACCCAGTATTTCAATTCCCAATAATCTGTGAAGTTACCCCCATATCATAGGTTCCAGTCTTTCTACCATCCCACACTTCCATCTCTCATGAAAATATGGAATGTTCTAGAATAGTGGGTGGTGGTATGCTCTACATTCGGTTCAATTAATGTGATCATTCTGGTATTTACATTTAACAAATAGATGGATATCTATCGATTATCCCTTTCAGAATGGCTATAATCATTGATGTCATACCGTTGAAGGATTCATTCACATATGAACCATGATTGCAGTGAATTGGTCTTGATTCCTTGGATGGATACTTCATCAGGTATTCTATATTTCCATAATGAGAGGTTATCACTCAAAATATAATCCTTTTTCTACTACGATAGTTGGATCAAAGAAATTTGATTTTATAATAGGTTTTTCATAGCAGGAATAATCTAAGGGTTTCTTGATCATTTTATATCTCTTTAAGTCATTGTTATCTTCCCTATCAGCAACATACTGTTGACCTGCTATTTGGATTGAGTTAGGAGTAACAATAGGAAGAAGTTCAAAGGCTAAATAATCTATGTAAAAAAGATAGAACTGTTCACATAAATGTTCGATTGTCACGCAATATTGATATATTTTCCTAAAAAGTGTATCCCATGGAATAAAATGGATGTTTTGTGTAATGTAGTGACCGAATTAGAGTTTTATGTCCAAGATTCATAGACTTACATGCATGAGATAGAAATATCCTATCATAAGAAAATTTAAGGTACTATGAAGCCCCTCCCCTACCACATATTTATAGTCATGGACTAGGTCCTCCAAACAATCTCAATGATACATCCAGACCAAAGCTGGTTCTTGCATGATTCGAGGAAAATGAATCCACATTTTCAATGTTTCACTTTAAATCTGGCCATCAAGTACCCTTTCTGTTCAGATTATGAGGGGGTATCTATTGGAACAAAATTCCACACAGAGTTATTACAACCATCTTTGGGTAGACCAAGGTCACATTTTTTACTCAACATGACATCCTGAGAATCCCATGGGAGATTTGTGAAAGATACAATCTTTTCACACAAGGTAGAAAATTTCACCCATGGCCCTTCCACAACCATTACAATGTCAAAAGTGCCCTTGTGTATTCACCTAGCATGGCCTGGGGAAAAAGCTGCTCGGAAGCCTTTTTTGTGACAAATATATTTCATTCCTCTAGGGAATAACTTCTATACATATAGAGGTAAACCGCATCCCCCTTCTTTAAGGTGATCCTATGTAAGTCGATGTGTCATGCCGCTCCGCATAAGTTTCCTCTTCCCTCACATTCCACAAAATGATCCCCTCATGGTATATGATCTTATACTAAATGTTCCCTCTGGTCCTCCTTAATTTGGGACCATTATGGTTTTACCCTGTCTCACTTCCTGAAAAATAAATTAAATGAAAAATTCCCCTCCTTCACGCAACCGTGATCCTGAGCACAACCCAATCTTATGCTAAACACATCCATTTGTCTGCTGACCTCCAGTATTCTGTGCCACCCCTCCAGGAATCTCCAAAGGTTGACATTATACAAAATTACCTTGTCCAACCCCCCCATTATTCTCAACCCTCATATATTATGTGCTCCTCCTCTCTATAGCTATTTAGGATTTTGAGTAGCTATTTCATAGTCTATTAGGAGATAACAGTTATTTCTTTTCTTTACCTTATTCTTTGTTGGTATAGATATGATAATCACATTTTCCTTTTTTTAATAACGATGATCATGTTTACATAATGATTGACCACTCATCCACACCATCTCCTTATGGTGATGTTGAATCTCTCCAATCCTAAAGGGTTGATGGGAAATAACTTTATAAGTCCAAGGGGTGAGGTGTGAGTCCCCAATGTCTGATCTGGATGACTTAAAACTTTCTAAAACCAATGACCTCAGCATATGATATTAAACGGTGATCCTTCCCTGTTTGGTAAAGGTAGGATTTCACAATGTATGAGTGACATGGAATGGGATCCTCCTCGCATAGTGTGACGTCCTATGCATAGGATCAGATAGGGGATAACCACTAGGAATCATTCAATTCCCTTACTCTCAATTTTCAGTCCATATCCCTTTGGGATTTGTCTCCATATGAACCTCGGGTAGTCTTCATGTGGAATCCCCAACAGACCTTTGGTAGTATGCTCTGTGTATAACTGACATTGAATGAGATCTTCCTCACATAGAATGAGATCTTCCTCAGATGTAATGAGATCTTAGTCACATGGAATATAATAGTCCTCATACTAAATGGAATCATCCTTAGTAATCTTCTATGCATAATCCCAACATCAATTCCTATTGATATATCATTTTTGACACGCGTATATGGTCCATTGTTTTTATTGTTTATCACACCAAGCATCAATCATGAGGGTTTTGTGGTTAGTAGTGACCATGACACCTATCTATCCCCATGGGCCTCTACAATGCATTGTCCTAAGCATGTCAAATTGGATACCATCCTATTTTTAGCCCCATCATTCCCCCATTCATATGGTCCATTCATATACATAATCCCAAATCATGTCCTCAATGTGACACTTCTATGCATAATCCCTAAACATGGGCTCCAAGGTCCTCTTACTTAGGTTTAATCACAATATTCTCCATTCTTAACTACGTCGAAATTTATTCCCATATAATTTGTATATATTGGAAACCTATTTGAGGTTCAAGCCTTTCACTTTATCAATCTCACATATCCCATCCTTTTCATGTCGGTTCTCTACCATCCTCACTATGAGATGAAAATACACATGGATCTCCATAATAATGTTGACTTTGGTTCCCAACTATCATGTATATGTAGGAAACAACCCTGAGGTTCAATCCCAACATCCTAAAAAATCCTTACATTCCTTCGATTTCATCCAATCTATCCATAATCCTTCAGGATTTCCAACTAGGATGCCACATCCCATTTGGGCCATGTCATCCATCTGATCCATTCCTATACATAAGCCACATCCACACCTTCACTACTATATGTAGTAACTGAGGGTCTATCATGTGTAAACCCCACACCGTCCATAGACCTATGTGGGTTTTGATCCCTATATTCTCAATATGGTTTGTAAGAGTCCTCCCTAAGGTTCAATCCCAAAAAATGGTAAAACATAGTGCCCAAATCATTGGGGTGAACCATTTATGATCCACCACTAGTGGTGTCTAGATTAGCCTTTGTGGAGTGAATCCTTCCCATTATGGGATGCACTTTTTTGATCCACCTCTACTGGGCATTCTAATCATTTCCACTCCCTCTCCATAAGACATTAAACTTGGAAACTATCATTATTACTCCATTTTAATCATGGGGTGCCTAAAGAAAACATAGGGGTACATTCCTCTAGAATAATATACCTCATGATCTCCATGGGATTCCTCAGGATCCACACCCATTGAGATGACATACTCTAAATAAGAATACAAGTCACTAATGATCTAGCATCCATGCATGTTAGTAATGCCCATCATGACTACTCCCCTTTACTGAAGGTTTCTCCCCTACCATGATCCCATGGAATTTCTAAACAGTAACACTATAATAAACTGTCATCCATAAATAAATTTCATTTGGATTGAGTTTCGTTATAATTTAATATTCTATGAGGGAATCCTGAACTAGGCGATGAATTATGAGGAGAAATTCATGGAAGGAGGAACTAGAATTCCATCATCAAATTTTGATCAAGTAGCAGACATCTTTGACAAAGTGATGAATTCTACCCACCTTTGGAAGGTGGGAATGTTGGGTATAATGTGATGTTAGTGAGAAATAACATGTAATTCAGACATGCCCCAATGAAAGTGTCAGGTTCAATTGTATTGATAACCATTTTGGGTTTTATTATTCAATTGGTGTCACGAAAGAAGTTGGTTTATCTCCCAAACTGATGCATGACCTCATTTATGGGATGGCCCGAAGGGAATTCATGATCTCCATAGTCTAAAACATGTTCTCAGGTATCAAAAAAGCAAGTGGAAATGTTTTACACAAATATGAAAATTTAAAACAATCGAAAATAACTAATAAAACAATTATGAAAATATTAAACCAAAAAAAACCTTTACAATTATTCAGAAAAGAGTTACATAGGATAAACCAAAATCTAAAAAACTACCACCATGTAAGGTGACAAAAAAAGCTCTATAACCACCACATGGAAAGAGGACACCACCCAAAATCTGTCTCCACAACACAACACCATGATATATAGCTAGCAATGAAAACTGTTATCTCCATCTGCTTTACCCTTACCTGTATCAAACATAACCATAACTACTTACATCCAAATGATTAATTATGGTGTGACCTAACAACCAATATGATACCATGGAGAAAAGGTTCCATGTACTAATCATTATATGGAAAATAAACATTCCAGAATTATATTTATAGTGTAATCTTAAACAGTTTTATAGAATATAGTTTTAATGAAAACAACATTTAATGGAATGAAATTTTAAATGAAAATACCAATACCTTTTATGCAATCCTCAAATTCCACTCTATATGCATATGGTGAGTGAAAAATAGTCAAAGAGCACAAAACAATGTGGATTCCTTATGGGTACTAGCTAGAAATGGGATCCTGGAACCTCACATAATAGTGAAAAGTGTTATAGGAATCACAACCACCTGTGTTCTCATGCACGAGCCACTAGGGGGAATCATATCATAGGGCTTGGTGGTCTCTAACCATATCACATGTTTTTTAGGGTTGTCGCCACCAATCTAGTTATTTTAATCTAGGACGAAGACACTTCGGAATCACTACCACACTAGTTCTAGTATTACCTCCTTGATACTTGGGCTTCCCTTTATGTTAAAACAGTTATCGGGTTCAAATAGTATGCCACATTCACACAAGAAATCCAAAAAAACTCTATGCATGCCAAAGCCACTATTTTCACACCCAACTCATATTTCAGAATCATACACACTCCAACACATTTCTTAAATATGATCCACACTACATAAAAAATTTAATAAAACAATTACATGATTTTATAAAACAAATTCACAATTCACAATGGGGTTCTTCACTAAGAATCTACACTATTTCACAAGAAAATCCCAATTTGAATCCAAATAAACAACCATCATTTTTTAAAAAACATTATCACCATTAATATAATTTTATATACAATTTAAAAATTTTATTAAAGAATTCCATGTATTATCCGATGTCTTTACACACAAATACACACTATAAATTCCCTTATTGAATTAAACATGCACCAACACCATACCAAAGAAATATACACAGCCCTTATAAATTTTAATAATCTAGTTTCTCAATTTATAAAACAATATCCAAATACACAATATGAGTTTCCTTAAAAATCCACCCATATTCATATACACATGGTACTTAAAAATTATATTCATATTAAATTTGTTAAAAAACTAATTTTTCCTTAATAATATTAATCGTTGAACACATTAAATTAATTATGAAAGAGAAATAATTCCCAAATAATGGTTATACACAGGAAAATATTTTTTTGGTGATGAAAACTCAAAAACTCAGTGTGAAACATACATCACATGCCAAAAGCACCACAATAAATTCAAATAAAACACTAATTCTAGAATTTGAACCCGTAATGTCATGATCTATTGATAAATGAAATGAATCTCTAACTGAAAACCTATGAGAAGAGGTAAAATCTCCCCTAATGTAGAACACAACTATGTTGGAGGGAGAGGATGAGTGGAAATGGATTTGGGAGGCTGCCTATGTGAAGAGAGGGTAGTCGGAGGAGATAAGCGTCAAAGATCTAACCAATAGGAGGTATGTGGGGATTAGTGCAGCGCAATGCAGGTCGGGCACATGAGAAAGTTTGTTAGAGGGAGTACGAGGCGTCAGTGAGAGGTCACAAGAGGGACGGGTAACCATAGAAGGAGAGAGACCAAGGGAAGGGAGTCCATGGAGGAGGAGCATGATAGGGTTCAGCATATAGGGGGTCTGATGAGATAGAGAGGCGAGTGGAAGAGGAGAGGAATGAAAAGAAAAAAGAAAAAGAATGAATGAAAAAGAAAAAAAAGTAAAGTGGGGAAATGAAAACCTAAAAAAAATAAAATATAATTGAATTAATAATAATAATAATAATCAATGATATTAATAATAATGATATTAATAATTTAATAATGATATTAATAATAATAAATAAATAATAATAATAATAACTGTAACATAACAATAAAAACATTTTCAATAGTAATAGTAATAGTAATAATAATATTGTTAAACAATATTATCATCATTATTATTTCTAATAAAATTCCAAATTTAATTTTATTATTCTCATTTGATTTTATTTTTTATCACTAATCTTAATAATTTTTTTTGAACAGCTAGTAGGCCAGATGGTGACCTAGGTGAAGTTGCACGACTTCGATCGTGTTTTACCCATGCGCATGATATTGTTTATCCCAAATAATTAATTTATTACCAAAAACATCAGCATTCAATTAGTACATGATCAGATCCTCCAAAAAAATTCAAATCCAGAAAAAAATATTGAAATAAAATTTGTTTCAAAATTGATGGTGTGACAATTCTCCCCACTATAAAAACATTCCTCTCCTAGAAAGTTGACTCAAAGCATAATGGGTGAATAAAAATGGATAATCCTATTCCACCCTTAACATTCACTCCCATGTCTCATGTACATCATTACCATGCTTCCAAAGGATACAAACCAATTAAATAGTCTTCTCACAATGCACCTACTCTTGGGAATTCACTATCCACACTGGTTGTTGAAACTCTGATAATTCAGCTCAATCTCCAAATCATCCCAATTTAGCACATGGGATGGATCTTGACTATACTTCCTAAATTGGGAGACGAGGATTATGTTGTGAATTAACTTCATCTGAGAAGGTAAATATAAGCATTATGCCACATTCCCAATCTTTTTGGTTATGTTAAAAGGCCTAAAATACTTCAATGTTAGCTTTCCCACTCCTCTGCTTTCAGAGGCTCCGTGTTATATTGTAATGATGGGGTTTTGTTCATGTGAAACTCTTGGGATTTATCCTTTTTATGAATAGATCCATCCTCTCTAACTAGACCAGAAGTGGGAGTAGGAGTAGGAGAACCTCACTATCCTAGAGACTAAATAGCCCGGACTATAGCTTCCACTATCCTCTGATCATACAGTGAGGGAGAATTCTCTATGGATTCTTCTTTCAGTTTTAGGGGAACTCTCTAGGGAGTCATACAAATAAAAGAAGAGAAAGTCACATAAGAACACCATTAGTTCATTTGGTCTAAAAAAATTTAGCGAGAATAATAAACATCACTAAAGTAAGCATTCCCAAAGAGACAAAATAATGAAACCACTTCACCCCCACACAATTTCCACATATAGTATGCAACATGAATGTCCAATCTATATGATATTCCAATCCAACATTCTAACATTCCATAGTGAATCGATGAATGTAATGAGGTGTGTTGGCTAGGCACCATAATCACAAACAGAGCTCCGACCCCCAACAATTCTAGGACATGTTTAACCATAATCATCCTAAATTAAATGACTCAATTAGATTAACCATTCTCTGATACTTGGCAAGGCCCGAAGGGCATTCCCAATTCCCAGCGGTTGGATGAAGTTCACATGTATCAACAAAGAAAGTGGGAATAGTTTAGCTGAATATGAAAATATAAAAAAATTGAAAATAACTAATAAACATAATATGAAAATTTCAAACCAAACAAGCAATAATAATTTTTCATAAAAGGGTTACATAGTTGAACCCAAAACACAAAAATCTACCACAAAGTAGGGTGGCCAAAAACCATCTCAAAAACCACCATATAGAAAGAGGACACCACCCTCAAACGGTCTCCACAACACTGTAAAAAGAAAGAAATATATCAACTCAAAATTCCATATCTATAAGAATTACCCTTACCCGTATCGAAAATATCCAAACCAAATTATGCCAAAAGGGGTAAATAGGGTGTGATCTAATGCCAAAAATGATGCCACTAAGAAATGGTTCCGTGAAATAAACACAATATCGAAAATAAACTTGAAATCCCAATATTGAAATGCAATTCTAGACCAATTTAATGGAAAAAATATATAATGAAAACCACTTTTAAAGGAATTCAATTTTAAATGAAAAAACCATTACCTTTGAAGTAACCCTCGAATACCACACCGTATGCTGATGGTGAGTGAAACATAGTCAAATAGAATTAAACATGGTGAATTCCCTATGAGTACTAGCTAGAAATGGGACCCTAGAACCTAAAATATTGGTCATAATTAATATAGAAACCAAATCTAATTATTTTGTTGAGCATGGGATACTGTGGGGAACCACATCATAAGGCCTAGAGTTCCACAACCATATGACATGTTTATTTAGTGTTGTATTCCTCAATCCTAGTTAGGGAAACTAAGCCAAAGCCACATCTGATTCACTAGAACACTCATTATAATCCTCCCTCCTAGAAATCAGGGATTCCCTTTGTGCTAAATCATATTTCTAGTGAAAATAGTATACCATAATCACATAAGAAATCCAAAAAAACACAAATCATGCCAAAGTCACCATTTTTACACCCAAATAATATTTCAAAACCTTACGCACTCCAAAACATTTCTGAAATATGATGTAATCTACATTAAAAATTTAATAAAAACTTCACACCATTTTATAAAACACTTTCATGATGCACAATGAGGTTTTGCACCATGAATACACACCAATTCACATGAAAAGCCTAATTTTTTTCCAAATACACAACCCATAATTATGAAAACCACATTCACCCCATTAATATAATTTAATAAACCGGTTGAAAAATTTATAAAACAATTACAAGGAGTATCCCATGGATTTTTACACAATGACCCACTCAAAATATCCTTTTTGAATTAAACGTACACCAACACCATACCAAAACAAAATATGCTGCCCATGTAAATTTTAATAAATGAGTTTCACAATTTATCAAACACTATCGAAAAACACAATATCTATTTCCATCAAAACAAACCAAAATTCATATAAACATGGTAATTAAAAATTTAATTCATAGTCAACTCATTTGAAAAAAAATAATCACTCAAATTAATCAGAGAACACACTAAATTAATTAATCAACTGAAATAATTTTTGAAATAATGGTAACACACGGAACCAACTTCCTTTAGTGTCAAAAACTCCAAAAATCAGTGTGAAATGACAATCACACTCAATATTCACCACAAGGAACCCACATTAAACCCTAACCAAATAATTCTAACCAACTATGTCGTGATCGAACCCTAAAAAAATGAAACCCCGATCAAAACCCTTAAGGAAGATGGTAAAGATCGCTCGGGGTAGAATGCACCTATGGAATAGGGAGAGGAAGAGCAGAAAGGGGACCAGGAGGCTAGCTGCGTGAGGAGAGGGTTTTTGAAGGGGGGTCGCGCTAGAGATCTGTCCAAAAAGGAGAGTGGCATGAGGGGAGCATTGTGGCATGATGCAGGTAGGGCGTCAGAGCGAGGTTCCCGGAGTGGGGTTCCAGTGCGAGGTCTATGGAGGGACGATATGATGTCCAAGAGAGCGGGCAAGGGAAGGGAGACCACAGAGAAGTAGAATGCTAGGGTTCAGTACATTGGGGACTGACGAAATACATAGGGGAGAGGAAGAAGAGGGGAATGAAAAGAAATAAAAGAAAATTAAAGGGAATGTAAAATAAGACAATGATTTGGGGGAAAGAAAACCTAAAAAAATTAAAATGCAAGTGAAATAATATTGATAACATTAAATGATAATAATAATAATATTATTATTATTAATAATTTAATATTGATATTAATAACAATAAATTAATAATAATAATAAATTAATAATAACAATATTGGAAATAATAATATTAATAATAATAATAATATATTTAAACAATATTATATTTATTATTATTACTAATACTGTTCCGATTTTAATGTTTTTTATTTTAATACATTTTATTTTTATCAATCATCTTTTTTTATCACCAGGTAGGTTGCACGATGTCCATGGTGTAACAGCACCACATTGACCATGTTTTGCTTGTGTGTCGGATGCTGTTAAGCCCAAAACATTTATTTATCACTAAAAACACCAGAATCCAATTGGGACTTGACCCGATCCTCGAAAAAAAAATTAAAATTCAGATGAAAATTATAAAATAAAAATTGTTTCAAAAAATAGGGAGTGATAATTTGAATTGGATTATTGAAATAATATAGAAAAGGTACGTATCTTGAGGCAACTACATCATTTAACACAATAAAGGAGCATATTTAAATTGTTTAAATTCATAGTATATTCCTAGTATATTATAAAATGTGAGTTTATTAGTCTTACAGAAGCTAATGATATTGAAATATTAATATAAATTTATTCTTGATATATATAGTTATATTTATCATTGAGTGAAATTTATAGATGATATTATTTTATATTCGTTGATTTGTGAGAATAATTTGAAACATCATAATATTTTTCTTTAGTAGTTATAATTTTATGATATGGAGATATATAATAAATATTATTAATGACCCTTTAATGAGATTTAGGGTATAATCATATCTTTTGGGATAAAAATTAAAGAAAACATGATTGGTATATATGCTTAATGTTGAGATAGAAAAGGGTGGTTTAATTTTAATAAACTACGATCATCGTATTGGTAACATTGGAATTCATAATTTATTAATTTTATTTATGGGTAATTTCATACCATTTTGTGAATATTGTATACTTTGACTAGTGTGTGACTATATAAAATAGTAGATAATATCATTTGAGTTTTAATTATAGAGTAAAATTTAGGTGGAAAATATAACAACAATTTGGTATATTAACATGGATATTCTAATTGTTTTAAAAAGTTATATTATGGATAATATATTATTAATGTATATACAAATTTGAGTATATGAAATTATGAAAGCATAATTATTTTTATGAAATATAACAGACTTGATATTGCTTAATTTAGTATTTTATGGGTCATATTAAATATGATATCATGTCTGATGAATATGTGATGAATACTATCATTTTCATTACTAAATGAGAATCAATTAAAAACCTAAAAGATGTAATTTATTTAAGGGGGAAAATTTAATGACATGGTATTTTGATTAATTACATCCACTTAGTGGGCCAAATTAATTTGATATAAATTTTCAAATGTGACACCGAACTAAAAATAAATATTTATATATTTTGATAAAATTATATATTTTAATTAACAATATAAATTTAAAGATATTTAAATATCAAGAATTCTTAGGGTTAACAACGTTATGAAATATATGCATAATTAAAATAAAGTATTCTTTTAATATATATGAAACCAAAATAGCTTACTTAAAAAATATCCATTGTATTTTAGAAAATTATTTTTAAAATAATTTCATCTGTATGTGATACATTTTTTATTTCATGAAATGTATGATTATTGATGATAAATTATTTTTTATATTAATAATTAGTTCAATACTATTATCTTGTTAAGTGAAATAAAATATAAATAATAATTGTTTTTATATGAAAATGTTATTTTCTAATAAAAATACATTTTCATTATTTTTTATTTTTTATAGAAATTTCTTTTCTTTTTTTTGAATTTTATTTTTACAAAGTGATTTCATATATAGAATAATAATATTATCTTATAAATAATTTTCATTATTTTTTTAAATAATTCATTTTTTGGTGAACTGTGAAGAAAATTGATGTTGTTAGAACTTTAAAATTTATGCAATTTTCATAAATGAAGAATTAATGATATTTATTAAACTATTTTAAATAATGATATTTATACATAAGTAAATTAAATCATTTAAAAATACTATTGTGTATTTATAAAAACCCTGTATAACATTTTATAAATATATGTAAAATTTTCTTCTATTTGCATATTTTACTAATATAAATTAAAAATATCATTTATTCACGTGTAAAAATACAATAAATAAAATTATATCCCATATTTTATATCAAAATGATAATATTAATTATTATATGAAATCTCAGCTTGGAAATGTAATTACGGTTACTAACATTGAAGTTACCTACTATAATAATGGTAAAAAATCTATTTTTCATGAATTTATTTATTAATATTGTTCAATTTTTATGTAAGAAAATAATTTAATATATATTTAATGTCTTACTCAAATATTATTTTAAAAGACATATATAAATTACATTAAAATAAATTTACATTGAAGTAAATTAAATATATGATTATGAACTCATGATGGTTGAATCATCCTTTTCTACAAAAATATTCTTATTTGATATACAAACATTTAAATTGTAATATATTTTTTCCATTATATAAAAATATGTCTGAAATTAAATGTAAATCATATTTAGGTTCACCAAATAAATTTTTATTAGCATGGTTATAATTATATAATATGTAAAAAATTAATTACTTAGTTAAAAACTAGTTACAAACACGAAAACAAAAAAAATAGAAACATAAAATCCTAAGAACAAATTGTAGAAAAACTATTTAAAATATGTGTTGAAATATGTGGTTGAGGGTATATAAAAAAATAATCCCATACTCTATTATTTATAAAATTTTGATTCATTAATTATGGAATATTGCAATGATATCATTTAAAATTAAAAGGTGTTCTCAAAAGTAGACTATACTTCAATGTCCCCAATTGAGTATTACTTAATCCATAACATTTGATTTATCACCATTCTCTACAAAATGTATCCTTAACAAAGTAATATGTCAACATAAGTATCAATATTAAAATAATTTAATAATATATTAATTTTAATAAACATTATTTATTCTATTATGTCAACTTTTAAAAAGAAAAGAATGTTAAACATGAAAAGTGAAAACTACAACCACCTTGAAGTAACATTATTTCATTTTTCGTCTTAATTTTATTTAATTATGAAAAATAAATAAAATTTGAATAATAAAGTTAAAAATATCAAAATTATATCATTATTCATAATTTATAATTATTTTATTCACCACCTCAACCATATACACCAATCATGATATGACATGTTCATATTCATGTTATTTAACAACCTACATGAAAAATGATATATACTCTATCATGGATGCCTATAATAACACAAATACCAATCCTAATATAAGATGATTATAAAATAAATATTAACTTTATGTGTTTTAGGGTGTATTATGTATTTAAATTATTATTAAAATATCATTATTGATCAATAAAATGATCACAATTATAAAACAAAAATTTAACATTCAAAACAATATAAGAAAAAAGTAAATGAAAAATATAATATCTTAATGAATGTATATAAAAATTGAAATAAACAAGAATAAGGTTCCTAATATGTTATCTATTAATCCACATTTGATTATTTTGAATATAATTTCTTGAAATAATGAATTTGGAATAAGCTAAGGGTTTTAGTATCAATTTCCTTTAGTTGAGACATATTTAATCTATACTTCATGTTTACTTTTTTTATAGATTCTATACTACCAATTAGTAATATTAATATCATGATTCTCAAAAATATCACATTTTTCATTATTATATTTCATTTTAACTATTTGTTTTATGGTGTTTTTATTGAACGTGTTTCAAGCCTTAAGGGTTTGTGGTAAATCAATATTCATCAATTGAGTAATAGACAATATTACTAAACTCTAGAATTACAATATTGATTTATTTGAAATAATGTATTCATATAATTTTATCTACTATTTATTTCATGGGAATTCCATTTTTTCTTATAACCATATTATCAATTAAATCCTATATCAAATATTATCCTGATTAGAATGGTTTATTGGTATCACTACCTATTTATTAAGACATATTGCTCATGATAACCTAATTAATTTAATATAGTATATAAATTAACCAAATTTATGTTAAAATGTGTAATATACTCTATTCATGATATTTTATGTTTAATTTAATGATCTATATCCTTTAATGGTTTTGATTTTAATTTCACTAATGTTTCATGGTTTCTTTTACAAATATCATTTTTAAATTTAGAACTCACAAATATGATAACCATGCTTGGGAAATTGTATGTGTTTCATTCTATGATCATAATTATTCTATTCCAATAAGGATATCTTTGGTGGTTTTTTATTTTGTATTTACCTATTTTTAATTTTATGTTTTAAAGGTTCATATCAGGATATTGTTTTCAAAAATTGTATTTTATAAATATATAAATAATATTTTTTATTTTCTGCTTATATTTTATTGTCAACTCATGATTTTTTGGAATTACTATATTTCTATTGAAAATTGAAAAGGCTCATTTTCTACTAACATGGCATCATTTGAATTTTTTTAATGTAAATGATTTTTATATTTTCCCGCACAGATCATTTGTTATCAAAATAATTTCATTATAATGTTTTATATTTGTATAAATACATCCATGGTCATTTCCATTTTCACTGAAACGCCACTTCTGTGATTTAAATTTTTAAATTAAAATTTTATTCTCCTATATTTATGAAAATATTTCAATTTAAAAAAATGTTTTAAAAAGAGTGATGTATATTTCGAATTTTTTAAATAATTTTTCTAAAATTCCATAGAAGTGATTTTTATCTATGTCATTTTACATAGACATATATTTTTCATGATTGCGGATATTACTAAAATGTTTCCGACCATGTTATTTATCTATATATCTTACTAAACATTCTTCTCTATAAAAGATATGGTTCACCGCATCCTTTTTCTTAATAATCATCGTATAAACATAAAATGTTTATATAGTATTTTCCATTGTAAATACTCTATATTTACTTCATCTTATTAATTTGGAGTACTTATTTATGTTACTTGATAACATTTGTCTACAAACTATAAAAGAACATATGATTTTTTATCTTTATTTAATGATAATTACCTATAATGCTTCATAATTTCATTAAATACAAATTTATTTCCATGGGATTATCACGTTATGATTGTTGATTGAATTGTGAATTATTTTATTATGTGATTCAATATTTAATGGGAGTGAAATAAATTTTTACTCTGATCTTTATGGTTATATTAGTTAAATATATTTTTATATCATGGGTTATTTTTTATATAACAAATAATTGCTTTCATGTATCAATCGTAGCAATGAATTATGATGGGTGAGTTCCTATATCTCCCTCAAAAGCAATGGTTATGGTTTAATTTATCTTGATATAACTATGGGAATAAATACACTATGTGAAATGAGTATGTAATGATTGTTCCTCTTTGGGAGTTAATTAGATATACCTGATACACTATGTGAATTAAGTGGAAATGCCTTCTCTATAATGAAATGATTACATATTCTTGTGATTTTTCACATTATTATTATGCCTTAGATTCTAGGATATGAAACATTTATTTGATGTGGAATATTTATAGATGAATTAAAAGTATTTTGTTACACTCTCAGGTCTCATTATTATTGACACATGTTTCCACACTCGTTCGATTTATATTTTATACTATTCTATTACTTATAATATATCCTTTATTATATTAAAATATCAAATGTATCCCAATTATACCAATATTCTCATCTTATGCCCACATATGATTATTGATATTTTTAATTTAAATTTACTATTACTATTACTATTCATTTGATATCACCACTTTATTTTGTTTCCATATTGTGAGGATAATAAGAAAACCAATCCAAAATATTTTTCTACATTTGTATCTTCTGTGAGGGACTTGTGAGAGATGTAGAAGTCATGTTAAATATTAATAATTTTCTTTTGTAATGTGATTGATATCCTTTTAATACAATGAAGAGGGTTTTGATAGTTAAATATTGTTCCTATTTCTATAAAATTATAAATTTAAAAAGTTCATTCTATTTTATATTTTTTATTAACTTGTAATTTTCGATATGTTTCAAAGATACTATATAATTTTTTTATTATAAATGAATCCAAATGTGGGTGTCCTGGGGAACCAAATTTTTTGAATAACTGTGTTGCTGATGATATGACTACATTAACACATGTGGTGTAGATCAATCACCTGAGATATTGGTCCTAGAACAAATAGATATGGAAACTATATTGCCAATATTTTGTCAGCCACATTTCCACCCCATATATTATTACCTACTATGGAATTCCGGATATACCCTCTCAACTCCAGTACTTCACCTAACTTATATCGCCATGAAATAATGGTGTGTGTCCTTGAATTATATTGTGAGTATCATATTTATCATGTGATAATACTTATTCACCAAAACTAGTGATGAAAAAAATCCCAATGGATTAATATAATGATCAAACATTTTCCCAACTATTCAATGAGAATATATTTACTATAGTACAATTTATATTGAGGTTTAAGACTTTGTCATTCAATATCAGTATGAAAATATGATCTCTATTTCACTGTGAGTTGCATCTTCCCCGAAAACACTAATTACTTCTCAATATATGCGATTATCCAACTCATCGTTTTGTATTTATGAAATGAGTAAAACATGTTGAAACATTAAATTCATGAATTAATCAGCCGTATAAATAACTTATCACCCTTTTTCAATTCAATTTATGTGGTTTCTTCAATATCATAGGGCTCATTAATAATAGAAATTATTGTCAACCAAAATATCTATGTTATGACTGAAATGAAATAGTGAACTCCTTTAATAGTGAAATATGGATATTGGAAAACTAATTTACGTGATGGATGAAGGTAGGTTAGTTATATTATTGGAATAAAAAATATTTTAACATTATTAAATGGAAATAAATATCCTATTTTTATCAATTAATCTATATAAGATAAAAATTGTATCTTCAACATTATTTAAATTATATATGATATAAATTATACATTAAAATAATCTTAATGGAATAAACATCATACAATTATATAAAAATAAAAATTTGATATTAAAAAGAATTAAAAATACAATGTGTTAAATAAATATATTCATATTTAACTAATTATTGATGTTTTAAAATAAAAAGATCATGATTATTTAAATATAAATTTTTTTGATTCATGTCATACCTCTACACTCTTGATTTTTTAATTATAAAATACTATCTGAAAATCAATAGAAGATGGAAGTGTTCACATAAATATAAATCATGAAATGTATCTATCAATAATAGGTTATATATGAGAGGTTTATGATTTTAAATTGGTTTTTTTGATTCATTATAATGAAATAAACATCAATATCCACACATGTATAAAAAATTACTGTCTATTTAAATCTCATGTTGAGTATGGATCTACATTATGGAGTGATCATGCAATGGAATTTATTTTAAAATTCCTATAGGAAATGTCTTAAAAGTCAGTCGTGAACAATATTATGAATGAGATATATAAAATTTTACCCAATATCTTTAATATGTTGAGGATAAACAAAGAGGACATGTGTAGACAATGACCTAGTTTTGTATATGTACTGTAGAATATTAAAGGTATAATCCATTGGAATAATATTTTGGAGTTCAATTTTCGTCCTTGGATGTTGAATCATAAATTTTTTGTTATAGAGGAGGGATAGTTATTCCATTATGATAAGCATGGTCAAAGAATAACAAATTTCACTAAGTTAACAAAAGTTTAGAAGATGAGACATAATTATTTCATGTCATGTATTTACTTTATGATCAAATTTTCTATATTATCAATAATATATAACATAAACCTAATTTATCCACAGAATCAGGGCATGTTTAGAGTGAAAAATGTTATCTAATACATAAAATATGTATTAATTTGAATGAAATAAATAATTTCATTATTTTTGGATATTTAATTTTTTTTGGAGGAAATCATTGATAATAATTGAAAATTGAACCTAAAAGAGAACTAAAATGAATGTGATTAATGAGAACACCATATGTAATTTTTTAAGATACATGAAATAACTATCTAGAGTAAACTCCCACGTTCCCACTCACATAAAAAACTCCATGTGGACTATTTTACATGTGACAATTGTGGTTTATTAACATGGTTGGTGGAGAAAATGATACTACACAACATTGATATGGTAACCAAATTCTTTGTAATACCGCTAGAAGACATATGTCATGTAAATTTTCAATGAATTTAATGATCATCTCTCTTATGATCAAATAAATCCAAAGATGTGTTGTTAAGGATAAAACAATAGGTGTATTTTTAAAGACATCGTGTAATTTAGTTCCTTTAAAAGTGGGCATAGTCTTCTAATTTGGAATAATTTATACAGAGGTGTGGTGTTTTCAATTTGGTAATTCAACCATATTAGCTATATATTTTTTCAAAATGTTTATATTTTTTATCCTTTTAATATATTGTTCGTTTCATACACTCATATACATGGGTTAGTTTGTGCATTTTCAAACCCATTCACTATCCCCTTTTCCATAAGTTGGTATAAGACATATGTTTAGTTATAATGATATTGTGAATGAACTAAAATAAACTATTGTGGTGTGATTATTTTTACAATTATATTTTTATTTTATAATATCTTGTTGAAATAAATTAATAAAAACAAATGTTTTATTCTTTCTGTGATATCTAGAAATTTTAACTTTATGGCTATGTTTGATATCGTACAACATACACATCATTGAGCTTAAACGAACAAAAAAATACTATAATTTAAATATTTAATCTATAACCTAGTCATGGAATGAGTAGGTAATAATTTTAATAACTATATTAAAAATGATAAATATTAGTACGAATAAAAATAAAGTTATCAATAAATGATTTGGAAATAAAAAGTAAATTATTTTAAAAGTTATTTTATTCTTTAAAAATCTATTTTATTTGTTTTCATGATAATAAAATTATCAAATTTCTATGACATTTAGAAATTACATTATATATAATTAACATATTTTTTTAAATCCACATAATAAAATTACATGGGTGATATTTTCATATTTTTCTAAAAACATTTATTTTTAAATGAATAATTTAAAAATTAATTTTTGTTGAAAACTATATTTTATTTTAATTTATATACAATGGAAATTTATGATGTGGATTGGTTTATAAAATTAAATAGTTTTTTTAATTAAAAAATCATATAATTTTATTTTGAATGAAATTTTTAATTGAATTTGATATGAAAATATTTTTATACTTGAAAAGGCATTTTTTTAAAAAGAATCCTTCGAGTTTTTCTGATTAAATTTTAAATTAAATTCTTATATATATATGTTTTTAATAATTAAAAATGAATCCCATGTTCATAATTTATAGGTTCTAGTTAGCTAAATAGCACCTCATAATTTTTTTAATTATCAATAGCTACAATAGTAAATAAAATTCAACTCAATAACAGTAAGTATTGTAATTATCATTATGAAAATATCATTATGATAAAAAATTAACCTAACATAACCTTAATTTTATTGTAAGAGTATGGGTTATAAATAATCATCCCAAGTTATAATATATTATATTTTGTTTTTATTTGGCCATGAATATTACATTTACAATATATTATTAAATGAAAACTCATTAATATTATTCTTGTTTTTTTATATATTTAAATATTTTACAAAGGGATAAAAAGGTGGTATATTAAGTTATAAACTGTAATTTGAAATATAATTTAATTATCATGGAAATATATTTATGATATTTTTAAATAAATAATTACCTTAATTACTTACACAATGATGGCATGGTATTTATTAAATTAATAGAATGTAAAATAATTGATTTTTAAAATATTTCAGGTAATATAAAATAATTTCAATTTTATGTTTCAAAAAAATGTAAATCTGTAAAACATTTAGGTTTTTTAAAGCTATGATAATATAATTTCAATATTTAATGGGTGTTATTAATTTCAAAGTAATTGAATTGAACAAAAATTGACATTAATTCTATTTTATAATAAATATTGTATTATTAAATGATTTAAACTTCCAAAATATACAATAATAATCAGTATGATTTTTTTAGATAAAAAATATCAATAACTATTAATAATGGTACTACTATCCTTTTATAGTATTAATATTGACCTCTAAACAGTAAAAACATCTTTATCTTCGTAATTGTCAACAAGGGTTAATTTGTTTAAAATAATGAGATAAAGGTAAAACAATAAACTAACATATAAAATTTTTATTTTATGAGTGTATTTAAGCTATAATGAAAATTAGAATCATATATTGTCTATTTTTTATCATTTTTAAATTAAAATTTATTTATACTGATTTTATATTTTATGAAATTCAAAAAGTACTTCTCCCTTATCTTATAAAAGTGTAACTACTCAACTATTCTACGTACAGGTAAAAAGAATTTATTCATGTAGAATAACTTCCAAAATACCTTCCTTATTCCCCTATTTATATCCTAGAATCATTATTTTGATAATTAAATTGACATACGAATTTTTTGTGCATAAACCAAAAGAGGTTGTTCGAAGAAGAGGACTTGTTCTTAAACATTAGTTTTTGTTTAATTTAATTTTCCACCTCCTCCAACTATTCTTCAACAGATAAAATATATTAAAGTAATTATCACCGATATAATTATATTCTATTATGATCATGTCAAAAAAATATCACTCTGTATACTCCATCACATGGGGAAGAAATTCGACATCCGTTTGTATGGTGGACTGCAACCTCGCAAAACGATGTAATTTTTTTCTATCAGCACCACTAATGTAAGGTTATAATAATGGGGTTAATGTATATATATGATATTAATAAAAAATTAATCATTCATAAATAGATCTTATAATACCAATTTTCATACATTGTAATTCACTGTAAAATGATAATATCAGTCATGTGTATGTGTGGACTACCACCACTATCAAGCAATGGCATTCAGTTTTCATCACCACAACACATCAATTATATGTAAAATATTAAATAAAGATATAATTTTTTTTGTGAAATATTAATTATTATTTAATTATAAATTAATACTTACCTTTCTTTCTCTAATGATCATTGAAAAATTGAAGCGTTACTCATGCGTACATACGCCAAACTGTCACCATGATTATAAAATAGTTTATTTATCATAACAATCATTCATGGTTTCTTATAAAAGAATAATTTATATATAAAAAATATATGTATGTATTATCATATAGACTATAGAATAATAAAACATTTTAGCACAGTCAAGACAATGAATCTTTTTTAAAATTTACGAACCAAACATTCTCAAAATAGCTCATGTGAACTTAAATGACTGTGTAATTTAATAGGTCATTAAAATTAATGAAATATACTGATTAAAGAAAAAAATTTAATCCAATAATTTTTTCCGAAGAACATAAACTATTGATATTAGTTTATTATATGAGATTAAAAGTGAATACATTGTAATTTTAGACATAAGGTAATGTATTTTTTCTAATATTTTCTTCATAGAGGAAAATATTAATGTTAAGAACAGAATTTAATTTATATGTTGTGTACATCAGACCATTGACATGTTTTATAATTAATTAATCATTATTCATGGTATTTAATGTTTCAACATGAAATATTTCCTCCAAGGGGATTTGAAATTAATGTGGCGAAGTGGTAAGGGGTTTCTTGACTCAATTTATATTCATTGGGTTATAACACTTATTAATTGAGTTATTATGACTTTATAATTGTTTACATGATCTATAAAATTTTTATTCAATATTTACACCTATTATATGTGTATTTATATTATTATATATTATCAAACAATTTATTAATTTTCAATTTGATGTTATGACGATTGTAAGGTTTTTTTATCTCAATTTCATATTCCTAGGACATTATTCATGTTATACACCATGATTTACTTGTTTGGTTTACTTATATCATTACGAATGAATTTTGGCATATTAAATCATGTAATTCATTAAATATTTTGATCCATTCCATTATTTTACCTTCAATGGATTTGATCTTAAAAATTACCAAAGTAGAAAATATAATTGGTAGAAATGATGATTAATTTCGATGTTGTTTATGTTTGATATTCTTATGGATGAAAACACATACTAGTATTTTCTTCATCCATGAATCTTCTCTTCCCGTGTGGTTATGAATTTCGTTTAAAACAATCATGTCCAATACATCACATATTGATAAATGAAAACTAAAGGTTGTTTATTACTGACATTATATCATCTTTAGATCAAGAATATTTTTCTCCAGTATACATGTTTTATAAAATGTTTTTAAAAATTTTACTCTCTAAAAATATATGAAAACATAAAGTAATTTCACATAATCATTTACATTTAATTAATAGGATTTTCAAATAATTATAAAATTTTCAAAATTGCTTAAAATCTACTCTATTTAAAAAAATAAATAGAATGTTTATTTTTATTGTTTATGCTAGTAATATATTTTACAGAAATCATGATCATTATTTTCATAGAATATTCCAAAACAATTTTCAATGGTTATTTTAAAAAAATTACCTAATAATTTTTTATTTTTGAGTTATTAATTGTTATTTTAAATGTAACAAGGTAATTTTCACTAAAAAAATTTAATGATATTTTAATGGAATTTCCATTCATCAATATCGAAAACCCTAGATTCTACTTATGATCTAATCGGGAAATTTTTTAATAATAACATCCAAATTATTTCTCTGAATGGATTATAATTCCTTCAAGAAAATTTTCATGGTTATTGTTTCATTTCCATGTTTTACAAAAGATATGGAAGGAATAATGGTTATTCCTTGGACTTTTATAATGAATTTTAATTTCTATATACTTCATTCATGATACGGTTCTTGAAATGTTTTTATAATAATGGGTGGTTCCATTATATATCCATGATGGTTAGTAAAATTATACATTAAGGACCAGTGGGTCTATGATATCCCTCAAACTCAATGGGTTATAATTACATTTGATGATGTCTATATGGTTATTACAATTTGTGTTGGGTCTAAAAAGGTTCTCTGAACATAATGTTCCATGATACCAAATCATTTCCATATGACTTCTATGGGTGATATATAACTCCATTGGTCATAATTAAGATCACATGTATAATTAATGGTGGTTCTAATTACTCTTAATTTAAATAAATCATAATCTATGTTTCATGTCATATAATCCATGTATTTTTTGATATATATTCACTTATGTTATGATTAATAACGTTTCATATGTAAATATTCACATTTTCTTCTCCTATTATCATTGATAGAAATTAATGATTTGATTATATAATTAACCGTACTGTGCATTTAATCTCAACCATCTCAGGTTTTATTTTCCCATAGAAATGAAGAATGATGATAAATGAAATGAGTCTGGAATGGTTTTCATGTGTTGAGAATTTCATTGGAGATGATGTTGATATTTATAAACTTATTGTTTATAAAGAAAAGTTGTCAATAGTTTTTCCTGATTATCTAAAAATCTAATCCAGTATTGGTACTTGTGTATTTATGTTGTTTAATAATTCCAATATATTTTTTATGTTATGGATTGGAAAAATTGAGTCACATATATCATTATCAAAGACATAAATATAAGTTTTCTACCACTGTATAAAGAAGTGTTGGTTAATTATTTTAATATATTTATGAGAGGAGATTTTAGATAACTATAGGGATTAATAAGTATTAATGTGGGGTAATATGAAAAGTGATGAATATCATCATTGGTTTACATGTTTAAGGTTTTTAATAAGTTATTAATCATAGAAATTCATTTTTAGGTTTTATTTAATGAAATTTGTAGATGTTTAATAAATTTTTTGGAGAATTTTTATTTGGTGGATGTATAAATATCGCTTAGTTTTAATGGTAGATATTATTTATGGAATAATTCCCTTACATTAGTGGACATAAGTCCAATTATATTTTTTGATCTTTATGTTTTATCATATCATTGCTTATGAGTTAATTCTGGGATATTAAAATTTGGTAACTCTTGATATACATTAACATGGTATTGAAAAATGATTTGGTCACTATGTGAAAAATTAAAGATTTATTTTAATTGGGGAACACTATGTTACTGAGTTAAATAAAATATTATAGGATTTCATAAAATGAATAAATGTGGGGTTAGATTTTGTAATAATTATAATGTTGATTTTTATTAATTCATGTTTACTTTGTAAATGATTATGAAATCTTGGAGATTATATTATTATGGAATACTCATTTTCTTTTGGGGTCATTAAGAATAAAACATCTGGATTTCAGTGTAATTTTCAATTAATCTCAAAAATATGTCTGATCGAATACATATTATTTTTTTGATTTGAATTTGGTCGAAAATATATTTGAGAATTTTTTATATAGCCATTTCTAAAATTATTTTTTTATCTTTAGGAATTACAATTGAATTTTAGATATTAATGTATTATTTATTAGTATTATGGTTTATTGATTTTGGTAATTATCATACCATGTTATTAAAAATTATTTTTTATTAACTTCTATTTATTGGAGGAATATATTATTATTATTTTATGGGTTACGGGAAAATTTTTACATCGATTCTAGTGTTTCATGTATGAATAATGCATCTTGAATACTCATCGCTCCGAGAAAAAATTGAGATTTTGAGGAAATTTTTTAATGGTTGAAATTATTACTTTCATGTAATTATATTTCATTTTATTATTAGTGTAGATAGTAAAATAACTTCTCAAATCAACTAAAATTTAATTGAAACAAAAATGATATCCTATAACCATATTTCCTTAGAATCAATTGCCTTTTCACATCACTTGGGTTTATGGTTTTTTCATCTACATTTTCATGATCATTTACATTCTTGTGATAAGAATTCTATAACAATCATCATGATTATTAAGAAAATAATTTTTTCTTCCATGTCTATATCTCTACATTCTACAAATGTTCTACTATATGGAAATCTAGTTATGTGTTATTCCACATTCCATTCATATTTATATCTCATTATTTTTAAGAGAGTAGATTGTTAACCATTTTCACAAAGTTTTATTGTTACGAAGTTATTTTTAAAAGTAAAAATCCTGGTTGTTGAGAACATGTTCATATTTAAAGGAAGTAATTTATTCAATTGAGAATATATATTAACTATAGAGTTTAAAATATTGAAAACTATCAATACTAATTATGAGACAAAACACTGAGCATAAAAGAACAAAGAAATATTATTATTAAAATATGATAATTATAAACCTGTAATTCAATTAGTGGGTATTAATCTGATTTTATGATTCATGAAATAAATACAATGTTCAAAAAAATATAAATGTTTTTATTACATAGTAGGACATAAAACCTCAATTTTTAATAGTCATTTAATTTTTGAACAATAAATTTTTATCAACGATATATTTTTCATTCATTGGGAAAATAATAAAACTAATTTGTAGAAAATTTAGGAATGAAATTTTATAGAATGAATAACATTTTTTAAATAAGCACATCAATATTATCTTAAGATGCCATTATATAATTTTTCCAAATTTCTTGGTATATTATTAAATACCAAAAAAATATTGATATTTATTAGGAACTGTATTTTATTTAATTAATTTAAAAACTAATATTATATTTTGGATTAGTTTTAAAATATAATATATTGATTTTAATTTAATATAATTCAGTTATAATGTTGGTAGTAAATTTTGTACATTAATTTGGCATGACAATATTTTCATACTTAGAAAGGAAATTTTATGAAATTCAGCATTTCATCATGTTTTTCAATCTTGATGTAAAAATAAATTCTACTACTTATATGTTTTGAATGACGAAAAAATGAATCTAAATTTAGAATCATGATTTCCAAAAATTTTAAATAGTACTGTTGTATTTTTTCATCATTAACAGTAACCTTAGTAATCTTTTATCAGTACGGTAACTGTAAATCATGTACCTAAGGTTTAAAATAATTTTATAATCACAAATAAATGACACTTTCACTTGCCTTAATTCTTTTGGATCAATTTATATAATCAATAATTATCCAATGTTATAATATAATACATTTTTTTCTAATTTTATATGATTCATATCATTATAATATCTTATTTATATAAAATTAAAATATGTCATTCACATTGTTTTATTTTCAATAAATCTTTGAAATAGGGTCAAAAAAGGAGTTATGTTTAGTTAAAAACATTCATACGAAAGATAAATTTTTTAATCATGGTGATTTATTTTTAATTTTTAGTCAATATATAACTAACATAAATTCTTACTCAATTATGAAAAATTATTTATTCAATTAATTGAATAATAAAATAGGGTATTTCAAAATTATTCAACGAAAAAATATTCAAAGAATTATTATATTCCAAAACATTTGAATATTTAATTAAAATTTTATGGTTGTATCAAAGTATTATTTTCTAATTTCATTATTTTACTTATATTTTTAAGGAAAAGTTTAATATAAACTCCTTAAATTATCATTACTGACATTTTAAAATATCTAATATTTTATTAAATCATTTAGAATTCCTAAATATCATATCATCAGCCAAATGATTGGGATACGATTTCAAATATCATCAAGGATCTGTTATATTGATAAATTTTATTATATAGTAACTATATTGACCCCTAAATGGTGAAAACGTTGTTATTGTCGTAATTAAAACAAATTTTTATACTAGGTTAAAATATTGTGATATGGGTGAAAATATACTCTCAACTTGTAAAAATTTTATAATATGAATTTATTGGGACACATCCACATCTATTCATAGAATTTTGTATTTTTCTATTTTTTCATTGAAATTAATTTATATTAATTTAATATTTTTATATATTCATCAAGTGAACCTCCACTCTCTTATAAGGTGGAACCTTCTATCCTGTTCTCTTTAGACATAAAATTCATCTCCAGTCAAAAAATACATACCCAAATAAATTATTTTCATCCCTCCTCAAAATCCTAGAAACAGTGATATGATAAAAAACCAAACTAAGAAATAATTTAGTGTAAATTGTAAGTGGTTGTCACAAAAGAGGTATCATTATTAACCAATTGTTTTTTTATTAATTTCTTCTTCCATATATTAAAATCTTCCATAAATTTTATTATATTATAATATAAGATTTTATATTATAATTCTATGTTATTTTTTAATGTCTTTATATATATCCATTATGAACAATCATGAAATGGGAAATGAATTGATCATTCATGATTATGAAAGACTAACACCTCATTAATTGATGTAATTCATTTTTCATCACCAAATCTCAAGGTCGGTTATAATAATAAACTATTACTCGCTCGTGCATTTTCACGGTGATAAAACAGAATTCTTAGTTCATGCGTTCTCATGACGATATGGTTCACGGATTTTATAGAGACCATAAAATATTTTGGATAAATAAAAGAAACTGGGAAATTTATTAACTGTACAATATCTAATAATTTGTAACCTGAATTTAGTGGAAATAATTCATTTAAAGGAACAACAGTTTAAAAAAAATATGAATAAAACATGTTACGAATATCTGCATAATCTATTAACAGTATAGATTATAGAGGAAAGGAAAACTAAGAAACAATGTTGAAAATAACTGAATAATGCTTGATTATCAATTACCATGCAATTAAATCATTCTTTTGGTTTCATAAATTAGTTATCCCAACTGCTGGTGGGTTAAAACCAATGTATAATAGAAGCACCATCCCAAACCAATATGAAATAAAGATTCAGTACAATATTGATATGAAAAGATAAGCTGATGTCACTGCCACTCCTGGTTTGCCAGCCTTTTTTAAACCTGTACCAGAGATCCTACCAAACTGATGTCCCATGGAGCTGTGTCCTGGTGCCGCTTGACCCAAGTGGGGAGATGATATTTCCAACAATTAAATTAAGAGTAAAACAAAATCAGTTGGTTCAGGTACCTGAAAGTAATGCTGATTAGATCAATCCATACCAGTAGGCGACCAGGAATCGTTGGTCAGGGCTTCGGCAACCTGAGAACTATGTGCAGTACATCAACCTTCTTGGTAATGTACATGGAAACAAACTGAGAATTGTGTGCATTACACCAACATGAGAATTGTGTCTAGTACACCATACTACATGGTAAATACACGATCAATTGCATGAGTACACCAACCTGCTTGGTAAAGTACACAATCAATTACATGAGTACACAAACCTGAGAATTTGGTGAAGTACACCAACCTGAGAATTCTGCGCAGTACACCATCATGCTTGGTAAATACACAATCAATTTCATGAGTACAACAACCTTCTTGGTAAAGTACATGTAAAAATAATAATATATTAATGTCACTATAATAAAAACTGAAAACTTAGAATTGAAGTGCACGCAGATGCTCATTACCAAGAATAGATGTCCCCCCTTGCTTGTGGGTTGCATACCAATGTGGTTACATTAGAACCACCACCAACCACATCAACCTATGGAAGAAACTGTAAATTCCCATCCATTGATTTTAGGACATAAAATTTCTCTAATCTTATCTATTGAGTAATAATTATTTTAAAAGGAGAATATTGATTTTGAAATTAAACAACCCTTTTATTAAAATAAAAAATTCAACACGAAAATTTAATCAAATCAATATCAGTCAACACAAATAATTCAATTCACAATACACAATAACTATGATTAATTAGAGATGTGAAAAAATTTTAATAATAAAGTAATTTTTATCTAATTCCAAACAAAACATACATCTATTATATTAAAAACAATGAATGAAAGTCATTGAATGGAAAACGAAATAGCATGATATAAAAAAATGATCAAAATATCTATTTTTCATGCATTCAAATACAATTCATATGGAATGTATTTAGTACATGAAGCAGAAATTTCAAAATAGATTTAATATTCCATGTAGCTTATATTTAAAAGTAGAGCATATATATTTGTAAACAGAATGAATATTTCATATAAAATAAGATCAAATATAAAAATGTAACAAATTTACATTTTCTTCGAATCTAATGAACAACATACTTTGAATGAATGAGAAGAAAAGATGTTGAGTACAACTTCTCCTGGAATAGATTTTATCTGGAATATAGGGGGACTTCTGCAATGGGTTAATGAATAGTTAGAAGAATTAAATAATGAAAATTTATCTGAGGTAAATGAAAAATATAATAATCCACTGCTAAATGAAAAATTAAAACAAAGGTAAATCAGAGAATCTGTGGGAGAAGAAATTGATACGAACAAAAGATAGATGATGCAAATAAAATGATTCCTTAAAGGATATGAACTAAAGAAATCATACCAAATTACTTAAATAGAAAGAAGGTTAACTAAAGTGACTTATTGTAGTTCCAACGGTAGAATGAGAATCTAATTGGACATAAAGGCTTGAGGAAGAGGAGGCCACTTGATTGCAACAAATATCACAAGATTATAACTTTAAATATTCACATAAAACTAATTTCAGCATAGAAAATCTTGGATTTCATATCTAATCATCAAAATGATACCAATAATCATAAAACCATAAAGATAATAAGATTAGTGGTGAAGTAGACATGTAAAGGTCTGTATTTTCAATACTGAGATACAAATATAGAATGGGAGTCAATAAACACAAGAAATTGATAAATAAAAGAAGACCTATGACAATTTAACCTATATTTGATGGAATAGTACCACAACTTGCATAAGTCCACCTCTTTATAGACTCTCATGCTTCATATGATATATTACAAAAATATGGGCACTGAAAAAACAGCAAATCAGTGAAAATATTTTATCATGGTTACCCAATTGTTAATCATTCTATAGCCATGAAATATTCATTATCCATGAAAACAGTGTAGGTACCCTATATGGTGATGATATTTTGGATACATTATAGGGGAGATTCTACTTTTAATTGAAAAATAGAGTTGTTCGGTCTATCTTATCAGAAGTTATTTTCCTTGTAATGGAGGAAGATGCTACTTATAATTCATCACCATCGTTTTGTGTGAAATAATGCTATATAAATGGTTGGAGGTGTAGCCAGTATCATGTTTAGTGAAGGCCTCCATTCACAACAAATAACATCCAATAAGAAAACATGCATTAGGTTTAAAAACAATATGTTCTCACATCATGAAGTAGCATAACTGCTGGTAACAAAAAAACAACAATTCAATAACATTCCCCACACGTTCCACCTTAATCAGCTTCTGCTCCCCCCTTTACGAGTAGCTCCCCCCTCCCCCTTCCCCTACCCAGCTCTACCACTCCCCTCTCCCATGCCCAGCTTTTCCTCCAACCCATTCCAAGCATCTCTTCCTCCAAACTCCTCCTCCACACTGCCCGGACAAATCCCCCACCAGCCCCTCTTCCCTACCCAGCCCCATCCCCCACCAGCCCCCTCCCCACTGCCATGTTATAGACCTCTCATCCCCTCCACTCACCTCCCCCCTATCTAGCTCTTGATGTCCCCTCCCCCCTGACCAACTCTTCCCCTCTCATCTCCTACCCTCCTGCCCAGCCCCTCCCATCTCCTCCACCCTACTTAGCTATTGACCTCCCCTCCCCCCTGCCCAGCATATCCTCCCACCCCTTATAAGCACCTCCCCTTCCCAAATCCTCCCCCCTGCCCAGCTTGTCCTCCCACCCATTCCAAGAATCTCTACCTCCCAAGTCCTCCTCCGCACTTCCCAGCCCCCCCCCCCCACTATCCCCTCTTCCATGCCCAGCCCCATCCCCCACTAGCCCCCTCCCTGCTGCCATGTTCTAGCCCTTTCATCCCCTCCCCTCCTGCCCAGCCCCTCCCTTCCCCTCCCCCCTATCCAGCTCTTGACGTCCCCTCCCCCATGCCCAGCTTGTCCTCCCACCCCTTCCAAGCACCTCTCTTTCACAACTCCTCCTTCCCACTGCCCAGCCCCATTCCCCACCAGCCCCTCCCCCTACCCAGCCTCATCCCCCACCAGCCCCCACACCCTTCCCAATTCATCCCCTCTCATCCCCTCCCCACCTGCCCAGCCCCTCCCCACCACTCCCCCTACTTAGTTATTGACCTCCCCTCCCTCTTCCCAGCATGTCCTCCCACCCCTTCCAAGCACTTCCCCCACCCAACCCCTCCTCCCCACTCCCCACCCCCTTCCCCCACCAGCCCCTCCCCCTTTCCCAGCCTCATCCCCCACCAGCCCCTCCCCCGTGCCCATCCCCATCCCCCACCAGCCCCCTCCCCCCTGCCCAGTTCTTCCCCTCTCATCACCCCCTTGCCCAGCTTTTCCTCCCATCCCTTCCAAGCACCTCCCTCTCCCAGCTCCTCCTCCCCACTGCCCAAACCCATCCCCCACCAGCCCCTCCCCACTACCCTGCCCCATCCCCCACCAGCCCCTCCCCCTTGCCCAGCCTCATCTCCCACCAGCCCCTCCCCCTACCGAGTTCTTCCCCTCTCATCCCTTCCCCCCTTCCAAGCATGTCCTCCCACCCCTTCCAAGAACCTCCCTCTCCCAACTCTTCCTCCCCAATGCCCAAACCCATCCCCCAGCAGCCCCTCCCCACTGCCTAGCCCCATCCCCCACTAGCCCCTCCCCCCTTCCCAGCCCCATCCCCCAGCAGCCCCCTCCCCCCTACGCAGTTATTCCCCTCTCATCCCCTCCCCTCCTGCCCTTCCTTTCCCCTCCCCCACCCCTAACCAGCTTCAACCAAAATTGTTAAAAAATAAACAGTTTCAATATATATGAGGATAATTTAAAAAATTACCAATTCTGAATAATTCACAATTAACAATGGTGTTTGATAAAGAAATAAGAATCAAAGAAATGACTGATAGTTAAAAATATATAAAAATTCCTATGAAAAAAAAAACCTTCATGTGGTTATACACTTCACCAATCTTCATCGCATTCCTATTTAATGCATCTGTGATATATTTACTTATCGCTTATGCAAACTGAAATCCTGAAATAAAAAGAATCCACACAGAAGAAGTCGAACAAAGTAAACATGTAGCAAAATAGTGGGAAAAGAAGTGGTAATAAAACACATTTATAATTCTTCTTTATTTATTCACATGTACTGCGAAAACAAATAGGAAAGATATACCAACTCCCAGTTTCCATGTAAGGCCAATATTAACATCCCTACAACTCATCCTGAGCTATATGAGAAAATAGTACATCATTATAGTAGCAATCTATAACATATAGATTTCTATAATTAAAAACAACAAAAACATTAAATTAATTAATCTAGAAAACAAAATATAAAATAAATTAATAATTAAGAGAAGAAACATTGAATAAAACCAATAAATCATAGGACATAAAATAAATCCATTGAGAGACTAAATAATAATTTACAAAACATTAAAGAACCCCCCCCCCTCATCCCAATGCCGGAAAGGATGGAATTTCCTCTATAAAAAAAGGAAGGAATTTACAAAATAAAATCATTTATAGAACACGTGAATATTGGTGTGTGTTTTTATATTAAAAAGGATGTCATTTCCTCTGTTCAAAATATTATCATCACTAAATTTCCTACAAAACATATATATTAATATATATTCCAATTATTACATTTATAAATGACTAAGTAACACTCATATGTCCATATATATGTTATTTATCATGCCATTCCCAGGGTTCATGTTTACAGAATCATTATATTTCACAGTGTGGATGTTTACAGAATCATAAAAAATCAAGAAAATTCAGTTGTATGCATATAGAGGCAGGAAAACAATAGCGTAGTAGAACACATATAGAGGTAGTAAGAAAGGGTGCAATTGAAATCTGTTTAAAAACATCCTAACCCCTGCATGAAAAGAGGATAGAATACAGTAATTATTTTTGAACACATGTAAAACCAGTATTTCCCTATAGTAAAATCACATACCATGAAAATGTAGTTGAGAAGGTAATCACCCCCAATATGATTCTTTAACAAATGGAGACATGCAATAGAATGTTCTGGTAAATATAAAATCCAAATGATTGATATAATAAGAAAAGGATGACTCAGAAACATTAACAGAAAATTGAGTAAATATTAAAAGTTCAAAGCATACCAGTGGTGAATGACTCATGGGGGGTACCCAACCATCGTTCTATCATGGAATTAGGAACCAAGAGGAGTCAGCCATGTGAAAAGCCCTAGAAGGTTAAGGAATCATTGGAGAATCCATGACACCAATCTTGGTGGGGAAAATTCCTTCCAATGTGAGCAGATCATGCCCCTCATGAGTGATACGGAGTGCGTACGACATCGCCAGGATGTCTCTCTTCAATAGAAATGTGCAGCAGCTTGTGATATGAATTCAGAGATGAAGAAGATGGGGGATCAAATAGAGTCTAAAATAATTCCAGTTCAACCAAAATGATTCATAATTTGAAGGAGTTCCCTTTTATTGAGTCGAATTGAAATAAAATTATAGAGTGAAGAATAGTTTACTTTGTTGGAAACTCTTTAAGGCCTTCTTTTGACATATTTTATAACAAAATTCATGTAAAGAAATTGAATATTACATTACTTATATCAGAAGTAATTACAATGAAACAACAAGGCCATTCATTGTTAGTGGCCAATCAACATGCTAAATTGAGAATACTAAAAAATAAATTTGTCATATTGTGAAAACATACTGAAAAATAAATAAATTCGAGGTAGGGGATTCCAAGAAAAGGATGTTCAAACAGAAGTGATCTGAATTAGAATTCATATTACATGTGTTTAGAGTTGTATAACATGTATTCATAATGACAAGATTGGAAATATGGAAGAATGCCAAAATACAGAAATTGTAATAGGAATAATTATCTTAAAGGGAAACATGAATAACTAAATTTCTGTATGAATGTAGAATGTGAAAAAATATATTTATAACTAAATAATTAAAATGAAAAGAGTAATGAAAAAATAAATAAATGAATTTAAATAATCATATGTTAAATGTAATCATCATTACTAAAATGAAAATGAAAAAAAATTAAAACTATCCTTCAAGTGGTAATACACTTTACCCATTTACATGGCCTCTAGAATTCATAGAACATTAATGGTTTCAACATTACATACACTTTACATACCCCACCAACATGATAAATCCAGAAAACAAAAAAAAATTAGTCAAATTGGGAAACCATAATGAAAAATTAATAAATCCATAGAATATTCCCAAAAACGGAAAGTTCATACATTACTATTCTGAATTATAATGCATATTACATGTCTTTTGAGACAGATAACATTTATTTAGAAAGGAAAGTTTCAAAACATGGAACAATGAGAAAATACATTAATTATAATAGGAATAATTACCTTAAAATGCATACTCATTATGAAATTTTTTTAATGAAAGAAATTAAATATAAATAGTGACCATAATACTCTAGAATAGTTATTTAGAGGGTCATCATCCGTGGAAAAGTATAAAGATTAATCATCTAATTAAAAAACCATAAAAATCAAATTCATTGATACATAAAGATATTTGACAGTGATTTGTTCGATTAACACTGGTTTTTAACCTGTCTTTCTCACTGCATACTTGAGGGAAATGGAACCATAGGTGAAGAAGAAGGCAGAGTCGATGGAGTCGATGTCGAATGAGCCGAAATCGACGGAGCCGATGTCGGTGGAGCCGATCTCAGAAGAGCCAAAGAAGGAGTAGTGAAAGTCGAAGGATCGGTAATTGGAGGAGCTACAGATGGAGGATCCGTAGTCAAAGGAGCTGAATTCGGAGGAGCCAAAGTTGGAGTCGCAGGTGGAGAGGGGATTCAGGGATGCGAGGGGAGAGGGAGAGAAGAATCAGAGCCGAAGTCAGATGAAGCACAGGTACAATCGCGGCTCGAGAGGGGATTCAGGGATGGGAGGGGAGAGGGAGAGAAAAATCGGGGAGGGTGTGGAAACCCTAGGTAATGGAATGGTGAAATGAGGCAGCCAATCAGTGAGAGGGTGAGAATGGAAATGGAAAAGCCTGATGGAGGTTAAGATTGGTGGGGGTAAATTGGGGAGGGAATTTGTTTTTTGCGATGTGGCTGCTTGTGGAGCTGACACATCAGCTGAGAGCAACCAAGCATTAGTATATATTGTGGATTTAGTGTGTGTATATATTATATTCATGAAATATTTTTAATTATGGAATTAGAATATAACACATATTTTCTTAATATTTTATACAATGAAAAATCATAATGTAGTTCATGCACATATGTAGAATACCACATCTATAATGTGATGTCATTTGGTTTTCATCACTGCATCACAAGGATTATATATATATACTTGTTTAATTAATGAAATAATATTGAATTTATGAAATAATTTTCCTCTTGTAAATATAATAAAATACTTACTATCATTCCATAATGGTCATTGAAAAATGGAATCATTACTCCTGCGTACGTACGACCTACTTTCACCGTGATTGTAACATTGATCATTATTCATAACCTTTATTCATGATTGGATTTATAATTATAATTTATGTATAAAACATTATATATCATTAATTGTTACTATATATTATGGAACAATGATAACTTTGACCATGGTCAACACACGTGTGATGTTTTGAAAATTATGAACGGAATATCCTCAAAGTAGTTGTCCAGGAAATAGTATATTTATTAATTAAATATGTCATCTAAATAAATGAAATTAATTTATTAAGTATTAAGGAATAGATATGGAATTTTTTATAAGAAATAATTTAATTTATATGATTTTATTATAATGGAGTTAAAGGACTACACGAAATGTTTGGACTTGAGCTAAGATTTTTTGTCTAAATTTTCCATTATTGAGGAATATTTTATTATCGTTCACATAATTTATATCATATGATGTTTTTACGTCCACATTTACATTTTATATCATGAATTCATCCAAAATAATAGTATTTTATGTCATAACTATAATTATTTAATTCCGAGTATTTGAGTTGAAGGTGATGAAGTGCTAAATTGTTTCATGATTAAATTTCAATTTATTATGCTATAACTTATCTTCATTGATTGTGTTATTACTTGGTCATGTATTAACTGATATGTAAATATTTTGTTATATATTTAAACATTTTTTAGGAGTATTTACATTGGTTATAAATAATAACTTCATCTATTAAATAACAATAAAAAATTATGATCATTGAAAGATTTTTCTTTTTCTCAATCTCATTTTCTAAATATATTAGTTATGTCGTACAGGTTGACACAATTTATTTGAGTATATTAAACTACCTGAAATAATTTTTGCATGTTACATCCCCAAATAAATGGGATTTAAATATACATGTCATGTTCTTACATTAATTTAATTTCATTTCAAAATATTACAAACATGGAAAATAATTTTTTTACACTCTTCTTTATTTTCAATATTAGTTAAATTCAATGTTCCAATGGTGGAAGTCACATGATCGTATATTTTTTAAATTAATCTAGTTTTTATCCAATATTTATTAATGTTTTTACTTGTGTATTACGATTTTACTCCTTTATTTATGAATGAAATTTCAATAAACTTTTTTAAAAATCATACTGTTCTAGTATCTCATTTTAGATCGGGAATTTGTCTCTTATATGTAGATCTTTTAATAAATGTTTTCAAAAAGAATCCATTCATAAATTTAATATTTATCTATAGTTATTTTAAATAATATTTTTTCTTCTTTTAAAAGGATTTAGAAGGATATTTCTTATCTTTTTCCAAATTTTTCACTATTGAGTCTCTTTAAAAAATGTATGAAAACAATGTGTAGTTATAGCATTAAGACATGAACCAGTTTTCCATCCAACATGATTGTTATTTTTTTAATGATTACATTATTATTTTCTATTTTTATTTATCTAGAAAATTATATTCATAATATTTTTTCAGTTTTCATATTATGATAATAATTTTCACAGTAATATGGGTGTTTTCCTCATTAATGATATTAATGGTCATTTCATGGTATTTCCATTAATCAATGTAAATAACACAAGAGGTTAAATATTATCCAATGGTGAAATTTTTTAATGAAACCATACTCATTCTATATCTATATGAATTTTGATTGTTTAAAATAAATTTCAAGGGACCGTCTTTCTTTTTCAATGACTAATCGGGTTACGGAATGAATAATGGTTGTTCGGAATAAATTTTATGATAAAATGAAATCTCATTGTAATTTATTTTTGTTTTGGATTTTAGAAATTTATTATGATGTTATATCATTCCAGTATAAACCATGTTTTGTTGGTTAGGGTATAAAACAATGTTGTGTTGGTTTGTGATTTTCATCACCTTCATTAGGTAATAATTACATTCAAAGATGATGATAATTTTTTTCAAATTCAAAATGGTTATATAAGGGTTATATAATGATAAAATTTTAAGATACCAAAATATTTACATCTTATATCAATGGTTTATAAATGTTTTTTTGATTAATATTGAAATCATGTGTCTCGTGATTATTTATTCATATATCTCTCTCTATTATCAATGAATTACACAATATTTGTTGTTTTATTTTTTTTATGTATTATTTAGTATATATTAACTTATTTTTTCTCATTAAATTTTATTTTATTAACATAACCATATTTTCATGATATTCTCATTGATGATATTCAATCGTTAATGATTATGTTTACCCTTACAGAGGATTTGATCTCTCCCGTATAATGTTTATTTTTCACTATGATAAAATAAATGATGATAAATTATATCCATATAATAAAATGTGATGTGTGAATAATTTTATGGTATATTATGTAGATTTTCAAAAAATAGTTGTTTATAAATCTATTTTATTGAGAGGATTCTCTAATTCTATAGTAATTTAATCCTAAAAATGTCCTTTGGTATATTTTTGATCCAATAATATTTTTATGGTTTTTAAATTTGTAAATATCAATAATTTGTTTACATTTATCGGTATCAAAGCCATAAATATAATTATTATTTTTTTATTTTGGGATCCAGGAGTACGTGTTTGGTATTTTTTTCATTATGAAATATAAAAAATATAAATATAGAAAATGAATTGAATTATAAAATGATTACCATTCTTCAATGGGTGTTTCCATTGGAATTATTTTAGTGTTTTTTAAATTCCCTTATATAATTTCATCAGTAGTATAGGGGGAAAAATTTAAAAATTAAAGCATTCATTGCCATAAAAATTAAATGATCATATAATTAAATTCTCATAGAAAATGATTAACCAATAAAATAAAATGTGTAAAAGGATAATTTTTATATCAATCCATAATTGAAATTGCATACAATATATATATTTTTTTCATTTCTCCATGTTTTTTTCATTCATTTTTTTATTTAAATTGATTAAATTTTATTTATTTAAATTATTCTCCATATGAATTTTTTTCCTACATAATCATATAACATTTAGATAACTTCCATAATAATATACTATAAATTTAACACCTACACATTATTATTATACTACGTTATTTTAAAATAAATTTGGTGCATCATGCATTGGGAACACTAAAATTACATCATCATTGAGTATGAATCAAGAAGTATTTTTTTTGATTCAACGAAATTTTTTTAGGAACCATCTAGGATAACCAGGTGCCTTAATACCTTTGATATCACTTTGAGGGGATAAAGGGAATTCCAGATCCCTATAGGTTGGAAACTATCACCATGTATCATACAAGTTAATAGTGGGATGGTTTTCAACATAATAGTATTATCTACACACACATATTAGTATTATCAAAACTATATAGGTAAATATTAATATAAATCAAACAAGTATATCAATAACAGAAATGATTATACAAGAAAATTACTAAACAATTATAAAGACAAAACTCAACCAACTGAAAGGAATCATCACTCCAAGACAAAAAGATTAATAACATCCACCACCTCCAAGATTCACATTCCCTTTTCCTAGACCTGGAAGACAGAAATCCACAAACAGTTGGAGGAAATTATTTGTTGTGAGCTAAAATCTTATTAGGATCTCACCAACTATTCAAAAATAATATTTTATACAAATAAACAAAATTATGATTTCAATTTTAAATTGAATAGTTTGTTGTGATAAAATTATATTTTAAAAAAACATGCATTCATTTCAATATGATTGAATAAATTTAAAATATGTGTCAAATAATAATTATACAAAATAAAATTTATATAAATCGGCAGGAATGTGTAATGATTCTTCACAACCAAGGGAATATTATCAAAATAGTCACAAAAAAACCATGGTCATTTTACCTATGGTATGATAGTTCCCAGTTTTAGGATCCTCACACACTTATATTATTGATCATGACAATATCACTACTCTCGTCCCTTAGGCTCAGGTTGAATTGGACTCATCAACATCCCATATTAGATTAGAGCTACCTAATTGATTTTTTATAGTTTCATTATCAATACATTTCAAGGGAATTTACATCATAACATGATTATCTTAAATAACTAACTAACTACAGAGGCTCTCTTCTGCTCAATCAATCTATCAATAATGGGAAAATCGTCTCATTTCAATTCAAATCATCATTTACAATTCAATTACCAAATTTTTCATTTCAATATTCCAAGTGAATTTAAAAACCAAAACAAGGTGTTTTAATCATTTCATGTATTATAAATACAAAACCAGTCATACGTTTTCATCATATCAATTTAATCCAATTTTTCCAAAATAATCTTTAAAAAAATTATCAATTCTCTATATTTCAAAACTATTCCCCAAATTCCTTTTACATTGGAAGTGTGGGTTTTTTTAAAAAAAATTCATAACAATTACAATAATAAATCAATATTTATATGAATTTTATTGTTTATAAAAAATTTCAATTTTATTTAGAAAATCAATAAAATCAAGGTTTAATTATTTAGAAACTTATGAAGGTAACCACCTACCAGTAATCATGGAATTACAATGCATAATTCACAAAATGGGTTCCACTAACAAATATTATCATTAATGGAGATTAATAAAATAGAACTAGAATAAATTTCCAGTATAAAAATGATTAGTTCCATAAAAACATGATGATATAACACATTCTATGGAAGAGAGAAAGATTGAGTAGGATAAAACACAAATTATTATATTTTCTTACTAGAGAGGGATCAAATGATATATTTCATTTGTCATTTCAAAAACTAGTGTGTTTATTGGAGCCAAAATTGGTTTTTTATATCCACCTACACCAAGGGAATCAACTTTTCTTGAGTTAGTGTCAAGCGGGGGTCTTAAATAAGGGTTTGGGGAAACTTTTTAACTTATTTTCAAAATAAAAAAATATTTTGTGTATGATTTGTTTAGTAAGGGTCCATGGTTAGAAAAATTATTAACCTAAGAATTGTTTATCATCATTTTAGAAGATTAATTAACCATTCCATTTTAATGGAAAAATTATATTAATGTATTTGAAATTCTTAAATTATGTTTTTTGTTTATCCCACTATAATTCTAAATCCTTTAATGGAGCACTAATCTTAGTGTTCGACTCAGGTGTTGAAAAATAATATTATTCTCAAGAGGGTAGTTTATTAATTGAAGAGGTTTATATAGAGGTTTCAATAAAATGTATAGTGGATCTATGTAAAGGGTTTAAATTTTCATCTTATTTCACATACACTACAATGAATTTTATTTTAAAAAAACGGTTATTATGAATAATACAATAATATTTTTTAACATATATTATAATGATGGATCTAATTATATAATAAGGTTTGATAATATGATATAAATAAATAAAATTATCTGACATAAAATAGTCCATCAACAATATTTTATAAAATATTTAGGATACAATGTTACAACCCTTTAGTGATTTATTTTATATAATAAAAATGCATTTTTAGAAACTATTGGAAATAAGATATAAAAATAACATAATATATATTTTTTAGTAGGTTATATATTATATATCCCCAGATAGAAATTTGAATTATTTCTGTGTACTAAGATGTTTGTGTCGTAAAAATATATTTTATAAGAAATATAGTTCTTATGAGGTTAGAGGTATTAGGATGGGACTTAAATATGAATAATGTAAAACAAGAAATGATTATATTAGTTTGAAAATATTAATTTTCTCATTACCTACAAAATATGTTTAGTATGTGCTAGTGAATAATGGTCATAATTAATGTAGTTATACTAAAAGTTTTCCAAAAATGATCTCAAATGAAAAAGGTGTAATGGTCCCAGATCATAATGATGAATTTTTTATGAGTTCCATATAGAAAAAAAATGATATTAACAGCATAATATTTGATATTAGAAATATTTTATTATAAAATAATATATTGAAAGAGTTTATTATGATGTTTTTATATCAAATATACCATTATTGAATCAATATTTTTTCATATATGTTTCCTATTAAATGTTTTTTATCAGGTGATTTTATTAGACGTTCCAATAGTGATATGGCCAAAAATACATATTGATATAATTATATTATCAAAACCCAAGATTTTCAGTAATAATTAAGAATATCAAGAATTATATCATATTTTAAATTATTATATATTTCCTTATGTATGTTTTTTATTTAAATAATTTAAAAATATAATATGGTTATTTTTATATCAAATTCACACTCTATTTTATCAGTATATTATTTTCCCAATTCGTATTTAGGAAGGGGGATGATATTTTACCTCTCATGGTTTTACTTTTAGTTAAACGTATTAAATTTTCATCAATGAGTATTTTATGTTTCGTTTACATGTCTATATAATAGATTATTTTGTTTCTTATAGAGATTCAAAATTCTCTCATGAGGCAGAAAAAGCGTTTTGTGATATATATGGACCATTATGTATACCATCTAGAGTGTCATAAAATATTTCAATAATATAAAAATGTTGGATGCTTCATATTATGTCTTTATAACAAAGGATACTAGGATACCTATAATGATATCTATCATTATTTGAATTTTTTTCAACATTAAAGATAACATAATCCATGGATGGTAGGTTATATTTTCTACCATATCATTATTTGATGTTTAATAAAAATATAATCCATTATCTTATATGATGAGTCTAAGAATTATATTAACTATTGAGATATATTGAGGAATGATATGTCAATGCCTCTAAAAGGAAAATGTGAGTAGAATATCTATTTGGTTATGTGGAATGAGATGTAATCAACTTCCTAAGTGAATGAATTTTGATTTGTTGATCTATTTCGTTATTCTATACTCAAGTAATTGACATTGAATGAGTTATTTAAATGAAATTAACACTCTATATGAATCTCCAATAGTCTATTTCATGGACAAAGTGAATATTATATTATGTGTACATTTTTATGATTCAAAGTTTTGACACAACGTATGGTTCTACATGTGTTTTTAAAGATCACTGAAGATCCATTGGTATATTTTGTAACATTGATGATATTATAGAGGATATAAATCATAGATTTATTGATGTTATAAATAATAATTATTATCATCAATTTCATTGTCCATAGTAGAAGACCTTATGGGTTTTAAAATCAGAATTACGTTTTGTTATAATGTATTTTTATAAAACATTAATAGCTACCCCAAAATAATTTTTGATAAATCTAAAAAATATTTTGGATGTATTTATAGATTTTGTTACTTATGATATAAGTTGTGGTGAAAATTAATAATAAAATTTTATAACCTAATCAGTGAAGATATTTAAATAAATTTTTTTATATAGTTTCAAATGTTTCTACAAGTAATGGGATATAATGATAATGTGATACTATAAAATGTGACTCTAGTGTATGTAAGTGATTGTTAATATATATAACTAAAAATGGAACCATGATTTGGAGATACTAATAATTCCATGATTCATGTTGGGTGCATCGACATAATGTTTTAGTTCATTGTAGTTATTTTATTATTATTTAAAAAATAACTTAATCTATTTTTATAAATATAATTTATCGTGTTTTGTAAGATTATAATGTGAAGATGATTAAAATGAGTTTTAATATCAAAATAAATATTCATGTATTTTAAATTTCTTCAAAATAATGATCGAACAATAACATTACTTTTACATCATAAATTCTTTATGATATTGTTATAAATCAATGGGAAAAATTATTAACATTATATAGAGGTGTAAATCAATTTTCCTAGTGTTTTTATACTTTTTACAATATATATCGGTGTTATAATTTCATCTATCAAATTATGTAGACATTATCGTATATAATGATTTATATTATTTTGTACATTCTATATCCCATTGAAATATGATATGTTTTAAATTTAAGCAAAATATCTTATTATAAGATGCTTTTAAGTGTGATAAAAATGGTTATTATGTCAATTTAACAATATACCATAATTTTCATCAATTTTAGGGCTTGTTCAATTATTATCCTATTTGTTTATTTCTAGATTTATTTAAATAACATATCATGCGTTAATATAACCATATCCATCTAGAAACTTTTGAGATTATTACATGATATTTAATAAATCGATTGATTATAAAGAGCATTTATATTAATTCTATATTATAAAAAATCATCATCATCCTTAAATATAAAACTGACTTTGGTCATGGAGGTCACTAACATAGTCTATTCCATGTACTAAAATAATGTAGCAATCCTTATAATCTATAATATTATTATGTATACTTATTCCAATGATGATTCCATTATTAAAGACTATATCGATTATAATTATTCATTTACACAATATACACATATTGAAAATAAGTAACTAAAATCAAAATCATTAACATATTAAAAATGAAAATAATATCAAATATAATTACACATAATGGAATCTACTAAAAACATTGCACATAAATTCCAAACTTCCTATAAATATTATGGGATATAACCCTTTAATATTATAAACGGAAATCATTTCATTGATTATTATATAATAAATATAATGTTATTATTGCTAAATTTTAATCACTATAAAAATGTACTCATGTTAATATGTTTCAAACCATAGGAATACTTTTCATATATTCATAATAATATGGTATTTTATTAAAATAATAAAAATTTAATGCCTTATACACTCTTTAAATAGTTTTAATTGTCAAAAATAAAATTATACATCCACATAACCCAATATATATCCATAATACTATACAAAAATAAAATCCCATTGTAAACACTGTAATAATAAACCACATTACACTTTTCAAATAAATTTTTCATCATTGGGTATAAAAATTCAAACAAAGACAATCATGTATCAATAATATTGATAAAATATAAATAAAAATATACATTAAACTCAAGCTAATTGTATTTCATATAATTATGAATGTGACACATTGTTATTTTTTGAGTGCATAAAATTTTATAGATAACCTTCCATAAATTTAATATAAGATAATTTTTGTATCATTCATTACTAAAATGTGTAATTCTAATATGAATAGATCTTATGAATATTAATCCAAATTAAGTCTTTAAATAACACAAACTATTGTAATTCCTTAAATTTTTTTCATTACAAGGAATTATTAGGATTTTTATTTGGATTAAATTTATCCTCATTCAGTATAAGAAAAAATAATGAAATAAAAAGTTAATATTTAATCCTATATAATTTGATAAATTTTATTATTTTGAGATGAGAGGAAAACACATTGTGATCTATTATAAAATTAATCAATTATTGATAGATATTTTTTTCCTTTCAACTCTATCATTTTAAAACCTTAAGAGAAAAATTTATTAATTATACACAATATTCCATGATAAATCTTGAATATAAATATGTCATATTCAAATATAATCAATAATATAATATTACTCATACTAACAATAAGATATATTTATTATCGAATGTTTTTTTCTATATATTTGAAAAAATATAGGAATATCACTAAACCAAAAAAATAATTTTCAAGAAGCATATTTAATTCTATATAGAGAAAGATGTACTTTATATTCGATGAGTTCATTTATTTAAATGAAAATACTATTCAGGATCCACATATTAAACCTCATTTGATGAACCCCTCCCCTAAATGTGTAACCCTATCGGGCCAGTAGTGGGGGAAGAGATATAATGACCAGTAAGTCCAACCTCTAGTAAAACCAGAGTTTGCGACTAGAATTGAGGGTATATAAAACACATAGATCAGATGAATTCAACTCTAATAGAAAACATGGGGAATATTGAGATAATTTAAACACCAACCAACTCATCCCTACACTAAAATACAAAAGAAACGTGTGTAGATATATGAAATTTCATGAAATAAGTACTACAAATAAAAGGGAAATCTATAATTAGCAAAAGAAAGTAAAAACGACAGCGACCATGAAGCTCGAATAGTTCCTAAAAAATTATTAGCAAATAATAACCTATCTATTGTTCAAACTACTCCAACAGACCTAAAAACATATTTTATATAAACTTATAGTGAGTATAATAGTTTACTCAATAGGGTCCTCCCCGAGCCTCTCATGAAAATGTAAAGAAAGCATGTTAAAGCATAGTGAACAATATGTAAAACTAACTCATCACCTAAATAGGTATACTATGTTACCAACCCCACTATGGATACTCTCACAGAGTATTTAATAACACTATATATAATATAATAAATAATTTCAAGGGTTCATACTACCACCTCCCAACTGGTTTACTGCTTTTCCCTAACGTCGCACGTCCTGATCATCTCTCTCCAAAAATGCTAGCCCATAGAAACCTTGGAAAAGCACCAGAACCATCACCTCATGAAACACACTATCACAATATCTACATAACCAAATGTATCCATGTAGTTTTTTGTAGCCCGTATAATTTGTATCAAAATATTTCTATTATACCTCAAACCACTACAACACATATACCAAGTAAGGATCCTCAAGCCATCATAACCAAAAGTTGTTTTAAATATCATAGTATATAGAAAAATATTTCCAAAATACATGTTTTTCAAATAACCACAAGCCATTACTTCCTTTCACGTACATATTTGGTGAAAACCAACCGTCATGCATACCATCACAAGTAACTAACAAGAGAAGAGAGTCGGTCCAAATGGAGAAGTCTATCATCTATCCTCCCACTAGGATGTTGGGGAAACACCCCCAAGATCTCAGAATCCCTAAGGTGTTAGTCAACTTAACTGAAAAGGTGGGTAAGCATGTTGAAATACAATAGTACATGATATAATATATCTCACAACCACACTGTGGAAAACATATACTCTCTAACTCAGTTTTAGATAATACCTCTCGGACTCCTGGCTGCCACAGATAAGACTACATTTACTATAGGTACAGGGCAATATAAAGAGATTTTTTATGCTACATTATAAATTTTTCTTAGTTAAACTTTATGTTAATTCATTCTTTAACAACTAACTAACCATTAATAATTACACATTATATTTCATATGCCTCACAACAATGTTTTATGCCCTCTAGGCATAGGCAAGCTGAGTCCACGACTTCTCAAAATCATAACATCCACATTGCAACCCAAAATGCTCCAACCCCATTTGTTAAACATTCATTCAAAATATTATAGAAAACATATTCAATTTACATATTTCAGGTATTCTACGAAAACATTCTATGTTACTGAATAGAAGGGGCTTAACACAGTGAGTAGATGAACAAACCATATAGTCTTTAACACCCATAGGAGGAGCATAGAGATAGCTATCCATGAGAATCTAAACACAGAAAGCATTTGGAATACCCCGTGTGTATTCACCTCCCTGTAAAATATAGTAAGCAAATCTCGATACCTCAAGGAGTTGGGAATGTAAAACATATAAATAATAAATAGATTCAACAAGCATCCAAATTTCATATCAATGGGTAAGCCCATCATCTACCCGTTCAATCATCTCAAATGTCCTCCCTGACACCCACACACATAAACTGGTATATCTCTCCACTATAGGCATCAACCACTACCACAACTACTGGTCCTCCTCACCCCACATCCCTCAATAACCCACTATGCTCAGCCATCCCAGGCTCACATCACATCACAAGTAGCAGGAAACAAACATATAAATTGGGCTCTTGGCCCTATGTAAGGTATTAAACCTTCACACACAATGAGCTATCAGGGCTCCAAAGCACAAGGCACTTGGACTTCAAAAGAAATTTTGAAAATCAGGACCCACAAAGTCATTCTATTCATAACACAACTGGATCATTATTCCATATTCAATTAAAAAAATACTTAATTAACAGGTTCAAACTATGGGTAACATAAGAAAAATGATATCACAAGCTATCGAAATATATCCCAACTAATTTACCAAACATTTAATTTAAAATACCATTAATTGATTTTTTTTAAAGAGAATAAATATGCTTCAGGTTCATTAAAAACATCAATTAAACATGCTTACTTGCATAAATTTGATTATTGTCAAATTGTAGCAACAACAAAAAGATTCATTAAACATTCCTCTATAACCATTTAGCCAAATAATTAAAAATTAATTACGAATTTATATTATTTACTTATTTCAAAAAAACAATATACTAACCAAGAAACACATTGATATCACACTATCTAGTAAATCAATAGGCAAAACCTTTATCTTGTTTCAAAGAAACAACAACATCACCATGCGACTGATACCAATTTATTTAACATTGTTCAAGTAATTATTAGGTCAATTACATTGCAATATAAGGGACTAAATCATGATAACTCTATAATTGCACATAAATAAATAGATAATCAATGAATCTCATACCACAAAAGGTTTTTGCTATTCCTTGCATGAGAATGGATGAACAAAAATGATTATGGTCACCTCTCCCGCAAGAACTGCATCCATCTAAAGATTCATGTGGCACAACCGCATCAACCCGCAACCATGAAAGACCCATTATAAACATGGAGATCATTTTACTTCACATGGAAATGGGAAATGGGATGAAATGGGTCAATGAAACCACAAAAACGAAGGTAGATCATACCATATAATGATGATGTATCGAATATGGAAGCATGTGATCAATCCTCATTGAAGGGATCTCTAAAATTCCATGGTGGGGTTGTTGGGTCACCTGGTATGAGAGGTAGGGGAGCATCGGTTGTAGGGTTTGAAAACCCGAGTGGCTAAACTATTTTAAAAACATATAGTAGTGGTGAATTTCAAAATTTATAATTCCCTTTTATGATGTGTAATTCCCCGAGGATATATTCCTACAAAAAAAAACTATCACCTTTATAATTTATTTATTTTTTCAACCCCAATATACTACACATCGTGAAACCCCCATTCATATTTTGTGACATTCTTTCACAATGTCCAAGCTCCCTACATCTAGATTCTAGAATCCAAGTCCCTCCAGACTTCCCCCAAGAACCTCAGTCTTCGAAAACATGTAAATGGTTGAACCACATAGATCTGGACCATTACATCAGCTACCTATAAAAACAATATCATCCTCTATAATCCAAAACCAACCTGAGAAGAAACAAAAAAATGGGTCATCCGAACAAACAAGCCATGGGATACATCTCAAGGCTCTCACCGCCACATGATCTCTACAGATTCATTGAAGGAATAATGCATAACCACATGAAAACCAAAAACAACTCCCAAAAATTCTCACTGGGGAAGATAACTCTCAAAAGAAATAATTACACAACAAGCCATAATATAAATACAACTCGAAACTAGAAATGGTCTTCCACCACCATAGAACCATGTTTCACTAGAAGATCTAAACATAAAACAGCTCTTGGTACTAAGCACATATATGCGACACATGTTCCCATGTACTCTCCTCTACGCCACCGTACCTCCATGGGACACAACCCAAGGGGATAACATGGATGGAAAACACCTTTAGAATCACATGATCCGCACCACCAATTCCACAGGACTCCTCATTTGATTGATATATGGCTTTTGAGGATCATTTTCCACCTTCATCCTCTTTAAAATCACCTGAACCATCTCTGTCATATTCTGTACCAGTTCTGACCTAATAATTTCGGACTCTCCAACCCCCGTCCAACATAATGGTGAAATGAATGTTCGGTCATATAATAATTCAAATGGAATAAAATATTTGGTGATGTGAAAATTATTATTTTATGATTACTCTACTAATGGAATGTTCCTTGTATATGTACCTCCAAAATCCAGGACACAAGAGTGAAACATATCTTCCAGAGTCTGGTTGGTTAGTTCGGTATGACGTTCATCTCCAAATGAAAAGTTGTGTTAAGGAATCGTTGAGAACCAAAATCTGGTTGGAGGCCTCTTCACACCATAGAGGAAAAATGGGAATATCAATCATAAATGATCATCCTTGGGACCCCATGGAGTCTCACCATTCCTTGCATAAACTTCCTCGACAAAACCTCCATTGAGATTGGCTCCTTGATTACTATAAAGTGGCATTTTTCATCAAACAATCCAATACCCCACATATAACATCATAACCTCCATGAGATCATGGAAAACTAGTAACAATGTCTATCTAGATGTCCTCCCAATTCCATTGAGTAACATCTAATGGATAGATAAAACCATTGGGATCTTAGTGCTCGGCCTTTACCTTCTGGTAGACCAATCATCGAGACACAAATTTTTCAACTACACACATCAACCAAGGCCACCAAAACTGAATCCTCAAATCTAGGTACATCATTTTAACATCATCATGTACCTATAATGATAAACTCTATAAATTTCTATGAACTATGTCACATATCTCCCAAGGACCGAAATGCCTTCAGTAGAATAACACCTAGTCTTGTTCATCCATATACCAACTATCAAGGGAATCACCTCAAACAACTCTGTATCTCGAGTCCTCCACCTCAGGATCCCCCAACTGTGATTCCACCACCTACTGTAGAAAATATGAATAATCCATCATCTATAAAAGACAACCTATACCCCTAACTTCTATCGTATCCAGATGTAACATTGTATGTTCTTCCATCACTCTCCATAAATCACCATATTCACACAGAACATCACAAGAGATGTGCTTCTGCAATACCAGCTCACAATATCTACATACATCGAACATGTTAGCTTGACATCAAACTAGAGTAGTCAACACTAGGGGCACTAGAATCATCTCTACCTTATGTATCAAGGCATGGGAAAGGGTAGTTTATATAAAGGAATATGCCGCTCATGAATAAAAAAAGGCATGGACCCATGTAGAAAACAAGAGAAGGGTACCTCAAACAAAATATGGCTTGCCTAACACTAGAAAAATTAAAGCATGAAACAAACATCCATCTACTCCAAAACCACTCAGACCATACTTGAAACCACCTAAAAAAAATTAACTTCTCTCTAAGGAAGAGGATTATCCTAGGGTTGGACCATTACATATACCTCTTCTCATTGCTGATCCAAAACTGGTGAAACCTACTTCTACTACCACTTTTGGAACTATCATAATGGAGGAACCTGATGTGGAACAAATAGTGCACACTGAATGTTCAAAATGGTCCAGAAAGCTCGCTACTGATGGACTCATCCCTTATAAGTAAATCACGTTCATGATCTCATAGAAATTTTTTGAGAGTCTTTACCCCTAGATAAATGATATATTGGAGGCTGCGACCTAACCCCATCTAAATGGTAACTATTCTTACCCAAAAACTGCGAACTCCAGACCACATCTCTTCTTCTTGAGGAATCTTGATGACTCCCCTCTCATGATGATCCGTTTCTAGATAATTTCATCTCAATGACCTCTTCCCTCACCAGTTCCATGAGACATTTAGTTTGAAAAAACAAGGTGAACTGGTGCTCAATCCTTGGAGGAAAAGCCTTATCGAAATGCCTCTCTATAGACTCCTCATCTGGAAACATCATCGAAGCATATCATATATTGTTCTGGAAATAGATCTCAAACTCTCGCACACTAGAGCTTCCCTTTAGAAGGGTATACAGCTCCTGGATACTATCCTCCATCACAGTCGAAGAAAGAAAATTATCTTTGAATTTCACTGAAAACGTCTCCCATGAGAATGTCGAATCCTCACGATCCCTAATGAATATGAAACACCACTTCCTCGATACCACATGAAACATCATCATAACCAGTGATAATCAGTGCTCCACACAATCATAGATCGATCTAAGAAATTTCGAAACATCTCTCAATGAATCAGTAGTGACAAAATTTGAAATGATTCCCTTGTACTTATGCAGACTTTGGAACTAAAATTCGTGGAGTTTCCTACTCCAATTTTCATTATCGTCGATCTCTACTCAATGCTGCTCTATTGGCACAACCTGATCAATCTATTCTATGTGAACCTGGTGAGGACATCCACATAGAGCAATACCTTCAAAAGAAAAAATAGTATGAGCTCATAAACCAAGAATGTGGAAGTATTTAACATTAATTAATTTTATCTTTTATTCATTTTAGATTAACCTATATCTTGTTGTACCAATTTAAACAAAGGAAAAAAGAATTATTATACATGATCTTTTCTTAGGTATCTTCCCAACAACTGGTGCAACCACATAGTTTATCCACTATAAGCATAAATTTTCATGTACCATGTCACAAGGGGAAATAAATACATGTTTCTCATCAGGTCTCAAGTATTTACAATGCTCTCTAATCATAGCTAACATAGTTTCCCTACCATCCCATGAAAACTCACTTGTTTCTAACACCAAATTCCATTTTATCCCTCAAATATAGCTCTGATACCACTATATCATGACTCCCTACACTCAAATTGTATCCCTTATGGGGTGGAAGGGGGAAAGAGAGTTAATGTCCCCCTGAGTCCCACCTCTAGTAGACCCTGGGTTGATGACTATCATTGAAGGTATAGAAAACACATATATTAGAGGCATTACCCTCTAAGAGATATCCTGAGGAAGATAGAGATAAAAAATCACCAATAAAATCCTCCACCTACTATAGTAATAATGAATCCCAAGTACATATATGTAATGTCTTGCATTAACTATTACAATTGAAATGGAAGACTATAAGTATGAAAAGAATGTAAAACGATAGCGACCATGAAGCCTGAACTACGCCTAAAAACCAAAAAGATAATAGTAACTAGAATGATCTCCAACCTGCTCTAATTTACCTGATATAAATAGTTTATATAAATGTAGGGTGATTATAATAATATACTCAATAGGATCCTCCACAAAGCCTCTCCTAAAAATCTTTAAAATCATCTTAATGAACAGTAAAAAATATGAGAAACTAACTCGTCACTTAAACATATATACTATGTTCGCATCCTCACCATTACTACTCTCACCAAGTATCACATACATGAGTATAACATGTTATAAAGAACGTTAAGGATACCCCACTCCCACTTCCCCACTTGTTTGACTCTTTTCCCAAACATTGTACCTCTTGAGAAACTCTCCCCAAAAGGCTAGCCTGATGACACCCGGGTGAAGCACCACAACATGAACCTCATGAAACACACCATCACTACTTCCACAAAACCAAAATTAACCAGGTATTTTCTACAAGAAACCATATCCCAAATAACATGTATCAAACATCAGTTATTATAACATAAGACATTATAGTCCATACTCTGATTAAGGATCCTCAATCTATCACAACCTATACATGTTATTCCTATAATAGTTTGTATAAAACTATATCCATAATACATGTGCGTGAAATAATCATAATCCATTACAACCATATAAACATATATATGTGGGAAAATAACTAATGTTCATACCAGAACATGTAACTACATTGAGAAGAGATCAAGGGCAAAGGGTTAAGTCATCCATCCATCCTCCCATTGGGATGTTGGGGAAAACACACACACCCCTAGGGCATAAAATCCCTGGGGTGTAAGTCTCCCTAATTGATAGGGTGGGTAGCATATAGAAACACAAAAGTACATGATATGATATATCCCACAACCACACTATGGGTAAAACCTAGTTTTAGACTCAGCTGGAGTTAATGTATCTTGGACTCCCGGCTTCTACTACTAAGGCTAGGTATCATGTAATCACACAACCATTTAAAGAACAATGTTATGTTACTTTATCCCTTTTTGCAGTTCTACTTTACTTTTATTAATTCATTAACCCTTAATTAACCCATATTAATTCCACATTAAATTTACTTAGCATCACAACAAGGCATCATAACCCCCTAAGAATAGCCAATCTATGTCCACAGCTTCTCAATAGTATAACATTAGCATTGCATCCTTGCAAGTTCCAACCCCATCGGTTAAACATTCATTCAATAATTTTTTAACAACATCTTCACATTCCATATTTCTTGGTATTCTACGAAAACATTCTTCACTACCAAACATAATGGTCACAACATGGTGAGTTGATAAACTAATATTTGAGTCCTTCTCACCTATAGTAGGAGCGTAGATACATCCTACTAAAGGAAACTAACCACTGAAATCACGTGGAATACCCCATTTTCCGTCACCAACCTAGGAATGAGAGTATGAAAAACTATCTTCCTCAAGTAGTGGGGATTGTAATGTAGATAAAAAAACAATATATTCAATAAGAATCTAACGTTCATATCAATGGGTTCGCCCAGATTCAACCCATTCCATCATCACTAGTGTCCTCCCCGACACCCATATGCATAAAACGATGCATACCGCCACTGTAAAAATCAACAATTTCCACAACCACTGGGCCTCCTCACCCCACAACACAAAACAGCCCTTTGGACCAGCCATCCCAGGATCACATCACATCATAATTAGTAGAAAATAATCTATGAAATTAGGCTCGTGGCCTTAAGGAAGGCAGTCAGCCTTCACACACAATGAGCTCTCATAGCTCCAAAGCATAAGGTACATGGCCGTCACAATCAAGAGGGAAACTCAGGACCCACATAGGAATTGTATTAATCACACAACCAGTTCATTATTCCATATTGAATTAACATATTCATTATTCATAGGTTCCAACTACGGGAAACAAAAGAAAAAAGCTGTCACAAAAAATAACCAAATAATTAAATTAACATGAATTTAATTCATTTTTCAATGAGCATCAACATGATTTAGTTTTTTTAACCAATTCAATTAAGCATTATAACTTGAATCAATTTGATTTTCATCAAATTATAGAAACAACAGTCATATTCATAAAACATGCCTCTTTAACAAATTAACCAATTAATTAAAAATTAAATCCAATGTTATGTTCATTACCAGTATCAATGAAGAACATCATGTTATCTAATCAATTAATTGATATCATTCTATCTATAAAATCAATAGGCAATCCATTATCTTGGTGAAAAGAAAAACAACACCTCCATGCGATCGATACCAATTTATTTAATTCGATTCCATTAATTAATATGATAATTCGATTTCTATCCAATGGAATAAACAATGATATGTCTAGGATTTTACATAAATATATAGAGAATCAAATAATCCTCTACCTTAAAAGGTTTTAATGTTCTTCACATGAGAATGGATGAATGGAACGGATCCTAGTAACCTCTCCCACAACAACTGCATCCATCCAAGGATGTCGCCACACAACCGCATCAACCCACAATAATGAAATTACCATTAGAAATATGGAGATCACGTTCCATAACATGGAAAATAGAAACTAGAGTAAAATGATTGAATAAATCACATGAACATAGTTATATCATACCTTATATCAATGATAGAATAAATATGGGAGCCTATGATTGATCCTCATCTAAGGGATCTCTAAAATGCTATGGAGGTTACTTCTAGGTCACCTGGGAGGAGAGGGAGGGGAGTTTGTCCCTATGGTTTGAAAACCTGAGTGGATGGAATTTTTTAGAAACATATAGCAGGGGGAATTACATGACGTGTAATTCACATTCATGACATGTAATGCCTTAGGATTCGGTTCCCCCAAAATAATTGTCTCCTTTACATTTTATTTATTTTTAGAAACTTCAAATACTTCAAATTGTGAGGCCAACATTCACATCGTGTAACATCCAATTACAACATTGTTAATGCTCCTTTCCATCACATAGTCTAAACTAATGAAAAATGGAAATACCTCAAGCACCAAGAGATTCATCATTTGATGTAACATCCAGAATTGACAAAGGCATGAACAAGGAACTCTTTAAGAAAGGCTTGCACAATGTTCACTATGGTCGCACAAGTATACCTGCAAGCCACATATGGGTCGCGCAGGTGACTTGTGCGCCATAATATTTTTTCACCCAAGGTCCTCAATGGCCTATAAATACCCCTTGTGGGCCCCCCATTTCGAGGACGAAAAATCCAAATGTCATATTTAAGCTCTCTGCACCCAAGTCTCTACGTGAAGTCTTAAAAACACTTCAATTGTAATTTATTACCTAGAATAGAAGAACTAAAGAGGGGGAATAAGGCCTAAGTGATGAAATTCATCAACACTTGCGCCCCTAAATGTTCAGCCCTTAAGGGAAATGGCCACAATTGCGCGCCACCTTATCCCTTCAATAGAACTTGTGCGACACCCTTTTGGAATCCATTAGGGATAATATTGAGGGCTTGAGCCAAGTCTCTCCCAAGTATTACACTATGGGTTAACCGTCACCCAAGTACACACGTGTCATGCAAGTCAGATTGCATGACCAGAACTTGGGCGCCCAAACAGGACTTATGCACCTACCTTGTTTTGGGTTCCCCTCCTTCTTATTCAACTCTTTTCTTCAAATCCACCCCTCCTTTTCATGATTTAGCCTTAAAAACCCTATTGGAAACCATTTTTGGCATGGTTCCGTTGTTGGATTCCTTAACTAATAGGAATTCGGTTGAACATCTCCCAAAACCTCTTTATTTACATAGCTTTATGTCACTAAGGTTAGAGATTTATTCATTCAACCTCATCCTTTAAAATGAGAAGTTAATTAATCTGGGCATCCTCCTTTGGAGTAAGCCCCAAGTTCCATAACCCGGGCCTCCTTTTCAGGAGTATTCCCCAGTCAAAATATCTTTAATCTGGGTATCCTACATAGGGGTAAGCCCCAATCTCAAATCCTCTTAACTTGGGCCTCCATATCAGGAGGATGCCCCAAGTCTCAAGTTCCCTAATTTGGGAATCCTCTTTAGGAGTAAGCCTCAAGTTCCCCAACTTGGTCCTCCTTTTCAAGAGTAATCCCTAGTCTTAATTTCATTTTATTTGGGCTTCCTTCTAATGAATAAAACCCAATCATAAATCCACTCTAATTTGGGAGTCTTTCTCAAGATTAAGCCCTAAGTTAATTATACAAATATCCATAAAGCACATATACCTTTATGGACCTTGTTCACGGTTTCCTTCCCTGATGTAAATCCCAGTCCTCATCTATCATGGGTAGTCATACATATATAAGCCCCAAATTATTTTTTATGATGTCATATTTAATGTCACAATCGTCATGTTTTTCTAATACCTCTTGTTTCTCACACCGAGCATGACTCACGTGAGCATAGAGCGTAAAAGTAATTATGAAATCTTTCTTTGGGCCATCAATCATTCATAAACCTCATACTTCTTCACCTGAACTACATGGGTTCTGATTCCTTTTCTAAACAATTATATGTAGGTTTCCCATCTGCGAGTACAATTTCAACTCTGAAATATTCCATGTCCTTCTGAACGATAATAAACTTCAAGTGCCCCACTAAGTACCATTAAAACCAGTATGGTTATCATAATGACCAGGAGATTTCCATATAATGTGTTAAAGGATTCCATTGGCTAATAATCACTAATAAATACAGATGATTCTCGATCAATGAATAACCTCAAATACAGATACGAGATTCTCTAAATCTCATACATATAAATCATTGATTGTCAGATCTAATGGAAAGTTTATTTTTCATGCTTAGTAAATTAATAAAGATTCATGAACATAACTCAAATATATAAGAGAGTCTCGGAGTAAAAAATAATTCCCCACAAAAAGGTTGGATGAGTCCGACCTCCCATCCTCTCAACCAATGCAGATTCTTATGCCTCATTGTTCCACAACTAATGAGCACCTATCTTTGGAAATTAGGTCCAAAATGGATATGAAATCATTGGATATTTCTGGTTCTATGAATAAACCCATTAGAAACCGATTGGAATGTTTAAACCTCAAACAAGCATGGTCATCCCATTTCTAGAAAAAACAAAAATGGTGAACCCGACGTGAATCCTTAACCAAGTTAAATGATGTTTTATTTATTTGATAGGCCACTATTTAACTCAATGCGAGGGCCAACAAAGCAATAAATAAACATATGTTCTCATCCAAAAGATATAGTGGTCTAACTTGTCTTGATTATGTATCTTATATCAAACAGGCACTCATTTCCAAGATCACTCTACATTACAGAAATGGATTCTCTATTGTTCACACCTCTGAATGCATCTGTCGCTACTCCAGCTGGATCCTCATTCGCTCTGAGGAAAAAATCACCAACTCAGCATCTTGAACGCTGGGTCTCAAATGCACTGGTTAAGGGAAACCATCAACATGGTACCATTCTGACTCTGGAGGATGCTCTTCAAGCCCTTCAAGTCAATAATTCACCCTGGTTGTCCTGACTACGATGACTACTTATCAAGAAGTAGGTGGTGCCAACCACCGAATCCAGCCGTTTCAGGTCGTTATCCCCAGAACGCAATCTTTAGTCACTCCCATATTATGGATATGTGAATTAGAATGTCAATCAAGGCCTTAATTCAATGAGACAGAAATCCTTCCTGAGGGATCCCATCAACAATCGCCACCAGAATCGTGCGGAATTGCGCCCTCAACATGATGAGGGTACTGCCTTTAGGTGTTCGGTTTAGTTTCCTCAAACCCGAGCATGGAAGAAGAACCATCAAAGGATAAATCTGGTCAAAAGGGAGTATGTTCTTACTTTTCACCCCTGCAGATATGTTCAGAAAGCCGACATGATGGAATACAACGAGCAGGAATATACACCCATCCGTCCTAATGTTACTGCCTAGCCGAATATTCTGGCAGTAACACACCAATCCCACCAGGCAATTCTGGAAGAGTATTAAAGGAATGTATATACACCTGTTTGTAATTCATCATCAAGTTATCAGGCTCGTCTCACTACAACCAAGGAAGCTCGTCAATCTAATATTGTGGCAACTGATAAGTAGGGACATATATCTGTTCACAATCAACAATTCTGTCAGCAGTCTCTTCATCTAGTATTGAAGAAAATTTTAAACCATACTTGACGAAGAATACATAGCAGTCACATACAACTTCCAATGTTCATCAATCCCGCCAAAAGTCTCATTTGGTACCACCAGAAACAAGTCAGTCGGAAATCTCTGACGATAAATTTGGAGCAGACTCAACTCTCTGCCCCCACACATAAGTACTGTCAGAATTCACTGACATGAAATGGAGGACAAGAGTAGGAATATACACCTGCTCCAAGAACATATTGGATTTATATTCCTATTCCGAAAGCTGATGTCACCAAGCACATTCTAAAAATGGTAATAGACCAGAAGATAATCCCTACCCATATTCTGGATGCCTGTCAGAATATTATAACAACTTCAACAGCATCATAGGGAAAGAAATAAAAATATGACCCAATCATTGGAGTGACACATCATAATATCACTCCGGAACAGATACACATATATGTTATATTCCAATAGGGTTGTGGGGCATACTCCCCCATGTCATATGGACAACCAAGTCAGGCACATACACCCGATTTGAATAGAGATAATCAGCCTAACCTACCCATTTCTCCTAATTAGGCGCATAATGCTACCCACAATAACAAAATTTGTCAACAAGTGGTTCGTAAAGTGAGTAAGAAGGTGTATAATAAAGAGACCCTTCCAACACAGTCATGAAATCAAGAGCCAATATATAATATGTCCTTGCTCGATGCTGGAGTTCTTGAATCCCTCTGACAATTATCCGTTGCAACTCAAGATTCTACTCTATCATTTCCCAATAATGGGAACAATAATTTCGAATGTCTTAATCAGACACTTGCTCTTGAAGGCTTGATTCATGACAGTTCGGTGTATCTCGAAATATCATCTTCAGATGAGAGCCACAATAACCCTCTATGTGGCCAGAAAGTCAAGGAGTAAAAAGTTTTATCTTTTTCTATAACCCACCATGGTGGACCTCCCCATGATGATGAATTTAGCTTCCAAAGTCCACTCCGCAGTAGTAATACACATTTCCTAGAAAATTATTCAAAGTACAATGTAGTAACGAGAAATCCCTCTTATCTTGAGGCACTTGCAAATGTGAATCCAGTCAAGTCTGATGCTTTACCGCTAGTTGGTGAAATAATTTCTCAATTAAAAGATAGCTCTAGGTATAGGTCATTCTCCAAACCACCCATGGGTCATTCATCTGCTTGTATGATAAATGAATTGTCTACTAATCTTGTTGAATCTGATGAAGCAACATGGATGAACCACCTCTGGTCTAATCAGGTAGAAGAGTCTCTTCATCGAATGATAAGGAGGAAGTGATGAATATGAGAAAACAGCTGGAGAAATGCGAAATACCAGTCATGTTTTGGCCTTGGGCTGACTCTCAATATGATATTCTAGAGATGTTGACAGATGATTGTATTCGCGATATTCGTATCAACATGTGTAATACTCTATAGAACAGGAAAAAATATTATATTATGATGAATAGGAAAATCATGTCAACATAATAGAAGGTTTAAAATGCCAAATTGATTTGGTATCTCTCTCAGTTACCAGATATCCAATGGTTGAAAAGCAGCAGAGAGACCTTCAGTGTTAATGCCATGGCGCACTAAAAAAAATGTGCCAGTTGGTTGCCAATTCCGCAAGTGGTATTCATATCAGGGGATGGGGTGTTCATGGAGCACTGCATTTCAATGTACTCTCTAGTCAACAAATCTCACCAAAAATTGTCTCCTGTGATGTTATTTCCCTAGGCCGGCCACATCCAATTGGTTTTTTTGTAATCAAAGGCTTGCTCAGGAACATGCCTCAACTAGTTCTTCCCAAAGTCAGGAATACAATGAATAAGTTGTCGAATTACTCTTTCATCAGGAAAATGAGAATATCAAACAGGATTCTCATTTAGAGCGTGCACATCATCAGGTGATAGAAGTGTCAGAAATCATCCAATAGTCGTTTGAGCTCAGTGATTTCAGTGGATGTAGGTTGATGCATCCCGCCCATTTCTGGAATAATGTCCTCAAAATTAGGAGAACTTTCAAGAAAGTATCATATTTAGCAGCTCAAGAACCACCTCATCTTTCCAGACTAGGGACTCTTTTAACCCAACCCTCAACATCAACAAATAGCATTCGAGGAGTTGAGCAGAAACAACATGAACATCCCTAGTCCACAAGACTGGGGACTATTTCAAATCCTCAATCTCTTCCTTAGGGAAAGTCAGTATTCTCATGATTAGGGAAGAATCCAGAAGAGGAATGCAGAGCCAAATTATCAGGAGATTCCCTCTAAATTACGGTTCATCAAGATGTTCTTGAGAAATCAACTCAACAAATGGAAATGTCTTATCAAGTAAATGGAAAAGGCCAGTATCATAGAAATGCCTACTAAAGCGATGAAATGCATTATGAATCAACAAATGTCATCAATTCCATTATTTCTAATCCTCTAGAACATGAGGCTCACTCAGAGGGATCAGATGAAGAAGTTTATGCTCAAGAGGTTGTACACAAAGAGGCAAATGAAGAAGGTGTGCGTACTCGAAATCAAAGGCTTACACATAATCTAGGTATTCCTTCAAATAAACCACTTCCCCCTCTCCGAAAGGAATCCAAAAAGGGGAATGGAAAGAATAATATTACATTCCACCGTTCCTCTGGAGAAGGCCAATCACTCTCACTAGAGAAAATGTTCGCACAACAAGAGGAAGAAATGAATGAGTTAAGTAGGTTGAATGCAGAACTACTTCAAGGTAGTCTTCTGCGTAAGCGTGAAGGATTCAGTCAGTCAAGGGAATTTATTGCAGGTACTGAGATGGATCAAGAATATACTCCTTTACTTGTACACCATCATAGGTCTAATCATATGGGGAATGTGAAACAACAACCGGTAGTGCTACCATCAGTTGCAGTAGTAGTCACCACACCTGTCCGAGCTCCAATTATTGCATCTGCTCAGGTACAAGCTCAACCAGATGCTTCTCGAAATTTAATGACTACCATTGAGTCATTAACATCTCGGTTGGATGATATGGAAGGAAATAATGCAAAAATTTGACCAGAAAATAGAGATTATTCTGAGTGGGTTGATGCAATCCTCCCCTATCAAATTTGGCAAGTACCATAGTCCCAATTTTTAATGGTTCGGGAGACCCAAAATAACACTTAACATGGTTTTTTTCTCGTTGTTATCCTATGATGGGGACCCCTTAACAACAAGAAAATTTTATGCTCAGGTGTTTTGTATATTCATTTCAAGGGCCAGCTTTTGTCTAGTATACAAGAATCTCGATCAATTACTTGATGGGAAGATCTCCATCAATGATTCTTTCATCAATTCACCTCATCATTGCAAAAGACAACAGTTTTTTATCGTAAAAATTGTATGAAAAGGGAGAATGAAAGAGTTTCAGATTTCATAGCTCACTGGAAGGGATTAACATATTCCTTGAGCTTAGCACTCCCTCAAGAAGAGTTGTTACCAATCTGTGTGGAAAATTTGCGTGATGAATTATGCACACCGTTGATCCCTGTGAAGTACACAAGAGGGTTTCGAGACCTTACTTCAATCGCTCCAAATATATAAGACTCTATTACTATGGATATGGATAAAAATCATGCGATTCCATTAGTTATAGGAAGGAGAATGGGTAGAGAAGAAACATATACAGTTACACAGAAACAAGCACATATACTTGCTTCTACTTCAAAACCTTCTCCTTATTGAAGGGATGCACCTCCTGAGCATCAAAAACATAGGTCATTTTGTCAAGATGATCAAATATATCAAAGATAGAATCAATTTGTAGAGTTGAAGAAAAAATTTTATTCTTTCAAGAAATGAACACGTTTCTGGTTACATCATTTCAGCACTAGATAAGAATTTGGTTCAGTTTCCAAGGCCCAAAAGGCCAAACAAAGAATGTGATGAAGACCTTCCCAACAATTTCCCATTTCATTAAATGTGGGGTCATCCCATTCAAGAGTGTTTTTTCTTGAAATACATCCTACAAAAGATGGTGGACTCTAGACAGGTAAAACTGAAAGGTTCTTCAGCTCAGGTAGCATGTGTTACTATTACAGATCGAGAGGAAGAAGAAGAGTGGAAAGAAGTCAAGAATACAAATGTACAGAAATATGATGATTAGATGGTCTGGAATATGATCAACCGAACTCATGAAATTTTATGAACACAATTGAAGAAACTAATTGTGTCTTATTCTATAATTGACACAAAAATCCCCTCTTCATCAGATGGAAAATCCTCAATTAAACGGCATAATTCAATGAATGAAGAGCAGTCAGAAGAAGATGAGATCATGTCAAAGCCCAAGTTGTCTTTGACTCAGGCAGATTTTATGCCATCTACTTTAAAGCCACGGGCATCGTCGCACCAAATGGCACAGCCTAAACTGGCTGATCAGGCCGAGTCTTCATCAGATGAAGTGTTGATCATAGGTTTTGTTAACATGATTGACTTAACATATCCTTATGCCGGTCACAGTCTTCAATCTTGATGAGCCTGAGTTCCCTGTATCAAACAAAGGAATTAGAGGGAGTTCCATAGTTCTAGGATATAGAGGAATACGTGGATATCCTAGAAGAAAATATTTCCATCCTACCCCTTCTAGAACTGTATATGCAGAAGAAACTCGTGGCAGAGCCCTTCAGCGAGCTCAACGAGGACAATAATGTTTCTCCATACAAGGAATATCCAGTCATGGAACAATTATTCTGGAGGATCGGTTGGAGGTTACACCTTATTCCTCTCAGCAAATAAATAGACCTTGTCAGTCTAATCTTCGTAAGCCATGAGTATTTCCATCTCCTACCCCAATACAATAAGCATCTACTTCCAAAGCATCAACTTCTAATGCACCTGTGAAACCACATGTTCCTATTGGAAAACACAAGCCTTTGGATCAAAATAATGATATCTTGAAACATTAGGCCCATGTACTGGACATGTTATCAATTCTGGATGGCTTGAATCTATCAAAAGTTCTTCTGGAAGCACTCATTGAGGATTTGTCAAGTCCTCAGGAATTCGAAACTGAAATTGTTGCGGCTGAAGTCTACCATGTAGAAAATGATCCAATAGATTTCCATGCAGTGATAACTTTTATTGATAAAGATGAAGACGATGTTGTGCATTGACATATTAGACCTTTGTATTTTTCTGGAAAGGTCATGGATGTAGACATCCGACGATCTTTCATTGATAATGGTTTAAGAGTCAACCTCATCCCTATTCGTACACGTAATCGATTGGGCCTCACCAAATCTGGCTTATCTCCTTCTTCTTTGATGTTTCAAGGATAAGATAAAAATGAACAAGAACCTTTGGGGGAGATCACACTCAGAACTCAGTTTGAAGACCTTGTATCTAATTCAGATTTCATTGTTGTTCGTCATGACACAATTTTCATCATTTTTCTTGGAAGACATTGGCTACATCAACATCTTGCTATACCTTTATCATACCATTAATGTCTCAAATATTGTTTCATGGTCATATTGAGACATTGTATGGGGATAAAGCCCCATTCAAAACATTTGAATCTCAATACATTGAGGAATAATTCTTTCACATGGAGGGAAAATAGGTATCTACGACCAAGGAGGTTACCAAAATAAATGCTCCATATGGTTTGGAAAAGATTCTAGTAATCCCATTCAAACATGTGAGTATAGATTATGTGTTTCCTATTAGTAAAATTGACAGGATAGACCCTAGTCCAAATACTCTTATGGAAACTTCCATAATGTCAATTACGACAATCAAGCCAAACAACATGAGAGAAATTGGTGATTCACCAAGCAATGAAGAAAGTTCAAATGGAGATGTCATCATTTGATCTGCTGAAATCCAGAAATTCTATACTTCATCAACCAGTCTAGAAGAAGTTATAGCAATGTTAGAGATGAATGATGATGTCTATTCTCAATCCATAATCTCATCTTTATTACCCAAGGAAGACCCTTCATCATCAATAGGGTTAGAAATGGTAGCCTCTTCTTCAATATTTCAAATTATAACATCTCTCTTGATCATGGAAATTATGCTTCATCATCTACAATGAAAGTAGAAAGAGAAGAAATAACACATATTGAAGAATAAGAGGAAGATCATAGAGATGGTCATCTAACTTTGTAAGAGGGTATCTCAACCACTATGGATGAACTCAGAGAAAGAAATCGGGGTACAAAAGAAGATCCACACCCACTTTAATTAGTGTGGCCATGACTCTTTAAGAGCATGAAATGTATATTAACTTTTTAAAGAAAAAATGGGATATATTTTCTTGGAATTATTCAAAAATTCCAGGGCTTAATCCTGATGTTGCTAATCATCATTTGGGTTTTCCATAAGAACATCGGGGATTTCAGCAAGCCGTAAGAAGAAAACACCCAACTTATGCCTCCAAAATTGTAGCTGAAGTGGATATTCTTATTAAAGATAGCTTTATTAGAGAAGTAAAATATCCCAAATGGTCGGATAATATTGTTCCTGTGAAAAAAGAAGAATAGAAAATTTAGTGTTTTCATTGATTTCAATGATCTTAATCGGCATTGTCCCAAGGAAGATCTTACAGATCCGATCACAGAAATCTTAATTAATGAAACAAATAGCTATGAAGAACTTTTATTTATGGATGGATATTCTGGGTATAATGAAATCTGAATAGATCTAGAAGATGAAGAATCTACAGAGCCCCTCAGGGTTTGTTTTTCTATCAGGTAATGCCCTTTGGCCTGAAGAATGCAGATGCAACATATCAATGTGCCATGAATCGTATCTTCAAACCATTTTTAGTGAAGATTTGTTAATTTTATGTGGACAATATTGTGGTTAAATTCAGAAAATGTTCTAATCAATTGGCTGAATTGGAAATCATATTCCAAAAAAAACCGACAATACAATTTGAAGATGAACCCTTGAATTGATCTTTTGGTGTAACCTCAAGAAAATTTGTTGACATTGTTGTACACCATCGTGGTATCGAATTCGATCCTGAGAAGAAAAAGTCAATCCTTGGTAGGTCACCTTCTAGAAATTCGAAGGAATTGAGAGGAATTCAAGGACACGTGTCATATATTCGGCATTTCGTTGCCAATTTGGCAGACAAATAATTACCCATCACCAAATTGATGATGATGGGAGTCACTTACCAGTGGAATGATGAATGTTAAAAGGCATTCAATATTCTCACAAAATATCCCTTGAGTCAACCGGTATCAATGCAAATTGTTGATGGAAGTCCACTTATTCTTTTTGTGACAAATTTAGTGTGATCATTGGTGCCTTCCTGGCCCAGAAGAATGATGTTGTGAATGAAAACAACCTTCACTATCTCAGTCAGACTATAATTGAATCAGAAACCTGATATTCAAGTATTTAAAAGTGCAGCCTAGAAATAATCTTTTCAGTTCCGAAATTGAGACACTACCTGAAACATCATGAGATCTAACTGGTATCTCGCAATAACCCGCTCAAATTCATCCTTAGTCGTACAATTCTTACAGAACGTCTGGAAAGGTGGGAAGTTAATTTGCAGCAATTTGATATTCAGTATATGTCTCAAAAGGCACTAAAGGGCCATGCTCTGGATAATTTCCTAGCTGAACACCCATTAGTAGAAGATACATCTTTAGATATTGATCTTCCTGATGAGGAAGGCTTCCCTATTCAAGATAATATTCAAACATGGTAAATGTACTTAGATGGTTCTTCCAGAAGTCCAACTGGGATGAAAATGGAAGATCCTAAATTCAAAATTCTAGGTTTGGAATTGTGCTCATTTCTTTAGAAAAGGAAGTGTTACCCTATTCCTTCTTATTGTTGGAAGGTGGTACAAACAATGATGCAAAATATCAAGCCCTCATCGCATGATTGGATTTAGCGCTTGAGGCACAATTGAATCACTTAAAGGTGAAAAGTTATTCAGACCTGGTAATCAAACAAGTTAATAGGGATTATGCTATCAGAAAAGAAGAGTTAATCCCATTGTATGATTACGTCAATGAGTTAATAGAGGAATTTCCTTCAGAACTGACATTTTCTTATGTCCCACAATCAGAAAATTCTCAAGATGATGCGTTGGATAATGTAGCCACAGCTCAGGAAGATCCAAATTGGGACAAGACAATTATCAGTATTTCCCACCGTCGTACATTTTCACCTTATGTTGAAATAATAATGAAGGAAATCAATGAAATTAGTCCCATTTTGGAAGAATATGGTCATACTACAGGATGGATGATACCTATTGGGGAATATCATCAAAATGGAACACTCCCACCTAATAAATCTGGGAAAGAACAAGTCTGGTGACCTGTGGTCAATATTACTCTTTATGATAGCCCAGATCACCTAGAAAAAATTCTCTACAAAAGTGGTATTGATGGGATTCTCTTAAGATGTATTGATTGTGAAGAGACAATGGTTGTCATGAAGGAAGTACATACAAGAGTCTGTGGTTCCCACCAGTCTGGACATAGACTGTCTGATCAAATTTGAAGGCTTGGATACTTTTGGCCTTCAATGATACATGATTGTATTGATTCACTAAGATGTGTCATTATTTCCATGTATATTCCAACACAAGTCATGAATGCCCAGAGTTTCTTCATATAGCTAAATACACATGGCCATTTGCCACATGGGGAATGGATGTAGTAGGACCTTACCCTTCAGCTACATCTAAGTAGTTTAAGTATATTATTACTACTACTAATTTCTTTTCCAAATTGGAAGAGGCAATACCACTCAATGATGTTAGTTCTAAAAGAATTGTTAGCTTTATCAAGTCTTACATCATTTCCAGATTTGGTGTCCCTCATACCATATTGACGGACAATGGCACCAACTTCTGTTCATCCAAGGTAAGGAAGTTGTATCAAGAATACAACATCAAATCCCACCATTCATCTCAGTATCATGTAGCGGCCAATGGACAAATAGAAGCCTTCAATAAGAATCTTTCAAACATACTGCAAACGATGGTGGATAATGATAAGAAATCATGGCCTGATAATATTTTTCATGCTTTATGGGATTATCGAACCACCACCCGCAATACTACGCGGTCAACCCCATATTCATTGGTATATGGAATAAAAGAATTCTTGCACCTTGAAGTTCAATTACCTTCGCTCAGATTATCCATTTGTGATCATTCATCTATAGGTGAACAATCTCAAAAGATATTGGATGAATTTGAATGATTAGATGAAAAAATATTGGGCACCCTACACCACTTGGAAGTCTATCATAATAAAATAGCCCGAGCTTTCAACAAAAAATTTCATCTTCATTCATTCATTCAAGGAGAATTGGTAATGGTTCTCAAAACTCTAATGATACCAGGAAGGAATCCTCACAAGCTTGAGCTAAAGTGGGAAGGTCCTTACTCAATACATATGGTCTACTCCAATGGAGCTTATTCATTAATCTCAATGGATGGAGAACTCATCACGTCTCCAACCAATGAAAGATTATTGAAGAATTATTTTGTGTAACACAAATACACTATCGTCCAACATGACGTTAAACTGTGTTGTCCTTGATACATGATGCGAAACTATGTAGCACTGGTCCATGCATATGACTTTAAGCTATTTTCGTCCTGGCTATATGACGTTAAACTATATAGTCCCTCTTTTTTCCTTATTACAAGACTTTAAACTGCATAGTCTGCATAGTCCTTACTATATGACTTTAAACTACACAGTCCCTCCATTTTCCAACATGATGTTAAACTGTGTCTAGTCCCTTATATGTCCTACATGACACTAAACTATGCATCGGTAGGGTTGTTTCTACCTATTATTTCTCACCCCGAGTATGACTCACGTGATCATAGAGTAAACTTCAACCTTAACACCCTCTATGAGATGATAACCATGCATAAGACCCAAAACCATTTTTTAGGTCTTTGTCATCAAGTACAACTTTATCACCGATTCATTCATAATCAAACTATGCAGACTTTGATCCATTCCTTCTAGACTGGGTACGTTGGCAACCTCCTGAGGTTCAATCCCAAAACCAATCTCTTCACATCGGTTCACCTCTGTCTCATATGATGTTGATCCGTGTATCAACCCAAAACCAATATCTTCACATTGGATCACCTCCATCTCATACGATGTTGATTTGTGAAGACGCCCTCAAAACCAATATCTTTACATTGGTTCACAATTCTTTGACACCCTCACCTGTGAGGGAATCATTATGGACATTGATCTCAAATCAATTTATATTCCAAAGTCTACGTGTATACATGGAAATGCCTATACCTTTAATCTTGGATCAAACGATCATTGCACTAAAGTCCCCTTTCACCCTTCACATATAAGAACCAAATCTGTACAGAGGGTATTTCAAGAACAATGTATGTCTTTATTCCCATCCTTATGGGATATGTTGGAACGCTCGAGCATCCCTCGAATGTAGCCCTAAGCCTTTCTACCAAACCCCAAATTCCACTTTCAGTCCCTTGGTAGAAAATTCTCCCCTTTGGAAACATGAAGGTGGTATGAAAACCCTATTCTTCATTCAGATCAGGTTTATAAAACACACAATGTGTATTCCTTATTATTGTCCAAGTTCTATGACCCTAAACTAATATCTCCTACACTCTCGTCCCACATGACGTTAAACTTTATTTAAAGAACAAAATTTGGCTTGATTATCATTCTAATGAGATATGTAGTGAAGTCCAGCATCTCAATTCTAGACCCAACCACAACATGAATATGGTCAGTATTGGTCTATGAATCTCTTTCAAGCATTGTAAAATACCCATTTTCATGTGTCATAATCTAAACCTTAAATACTTTTAGATCTCTATAACCTTTTTATTGACATCTTGACACAAAATTTCTGATAGCTGATAATTCTTTTGCCTAACTATGCCACACGTGCCCTTAGGCAGCCTTGCATAAGAAGTCTACATAACGGACATGTCAGCCAATAGATGCTATTATATGACTATGTAGCCAATTCCCTTAAGTGGAACGACATAATTCAACCCCCTAACGGGTTGGTAAAATAGTGGTAACTTCATTATTCTGAGGAAAACCTCCTTTTTCCTTATTGTTATTAACAACAATATGCAGGGATCCGCAAAAATAGCAATCCATAACATATTTTCCCATATTAATTTTCATGATATGAAAGTATTTAAGCCTATGGTTTATATTTACCTTCCTACGTTTGGGTTAGACATTCACATGAGTGACATCCATTCAATTCTTTGACAATCATTATTGGGAATATCCTCTCCATATTCAAGTACCTCTCTCCATACAGTTGACTCTATGCTTTGGAAAATTGGAATCTCCATAAACATTCACAGGATTTTTATCAATAGAAAAGTAAAATTTCTTGAGTGTTCTTTTTCCTAACAATGCAGCACGTTCCCTTAGGTGGCCTTGCATAAGTAGTCTACATAACAGACATGTTAGCGAAAAGAGTCTATATTTTGACTATGCAACAAATTCCCTTAAGTGGCCCTGCATAATTCAACCCCCTAACAGATTTCATAAATAATGGTAACTTCACTCTTAGGAAATACTTCTTCTAATTCATTTTAACCCTTTTTTCCTTATCATTATTCATATTAAAAATTTCGTAAATTCTGGTTTACATGTTTTCACCCATAATTGAATATTTTAATATGTTTTCAGATAAATTATCAAGGAATTGAGTTAATTTTAATCCATTCGATCAAAGCTATTCGACCATAAATGTTAGCCTTTTTATGTCTAATGTGCATGACATTAAACTGCCCATAAAGGACAATGGAACTCTGAACAAAATTCATGTCCCAGCTCCCTAAACATACATTTTGTATGATTTATGTAATACTGAGCAATAAAAATATTCAATTTTTATAGGATTATTTTTATAATCATAGAAAAAAATCAAACATTTCTTTCTAGGCCATTGGCTTAGGTAATATTTTTTAGCAGGTAGAAAAATAATGCATGCACAAATGATTAAAGATGAAAGTTATTTTCATTGACGCACAAGAGTTGGAAGGAGATCAACAGACTAGAGTCTCTTCTCTTTTTCATGAATTAAAAGAGGCTTTCAACATAACTCTTCATTTTAATTACGGCATCGCAAGATTTATCAGAAGCCGCCTGGAATTCATTCATTCAAATTGATAAAATAAGAGATATAGGGATACCATTTCTTTATGGAACAATTGTAAAAGAATGTTCTTCAGTGCGGTTTGAGAAAATATATTGTTCATCAAACAGTGACTCTATTTCTATCCAAGAGACATGGAAGATGGATACATTGATTTGATAATGTAGCATTGGATATAAAGAGCATTTTGGAAAGAGTACTATTTTCAGATATAGTTCTAATGCCATGATAGTCTTCTCTCCACCAAGCGGCAGTGGAAAACATATCAGCCCATGGATTTTAAATTTTCATATCTGCATGGAAATGTCATGGATAAAAAATTTGCAAGTTCACACCATTGTTGCTGCTCTTAATACACATCATAACCAAAATATAGAGGTAGCAGTGCGACTACATCTCGGGCATATAATTCTTTGCATCTGGAACATTGACTTCATGCAGATGACCATGGACATACAAAGGTAGGTAGATTCGTTGTGGGAAGTTAACATGATACTTCTTCAGGTAAATGGCCAAATCCGGCAGAGTGTTGTCGCAGATATTTTAGTAATCATGGCCAACATCGTTCATCATGTCATCAATCTGCTTTTTGGTCAGCGCATTAGTCATTCCAGTTTTTCTGGGATCCATTTAATCTGCACAAACATCAGATAATTGTCTTTTATGTATGTTTATTTTTCATTAAAATTGTGATGAAATTCAAAAATAATAGTTAATGAATTATGTCACGCAAGTCCCATGTTGGTGCGCAAGTCCAAGTTAGCCGTGCAAGTATGGGCGTACATGTATCACCACGGAAGTCCAAATACCTCTGCAGAAGCGCGACACAAACAGAAGCGAGAATGAGAGGAAAATCGAGACACTTGCACGACCAGGGCTACTAGTGTGATGAGAGATCAGAATCATTCAAAGAAGTGTTATTTGTGTGAAGTGGTGCTGAATATTTATAGGCAAGGTCGTGCCCCTACACGTCGTGCCCTGTGCGGCTCGCACCTGCGCGCTGCTACCTGCGCACTCAAACATCTGCGTGCCCAAAATTCCTTGGTTTTCTCCTTTACCTCAGAGTCAAATCCTCTTTCCTTTTTCAGATCCAACTCTGAGGGGGGGACTTTTGTTGAAGATCATTTCCTTCACAAAATCTAAAAGAATGAAAAAGGTTAATACATTCATCACCAAGAGATTCATCCTATGAAGGAACATCAAATATTGACAAAGGCGTGAACAAAGAACTCTTTAAGCATGGGTCGCACAAGTTTCACTATGGTCGTGCAAGTATACATGTGCGCCACATATGGGTCGTGCCAGTGACTTGAATGCCCTAATCGTTTTTCACCCAAGGTCCTTAATGGCCAATAAATACCACTCGTTGAACCCCCATCTTGAGGATGAAAAATCCAAAAGTTAGATTTAAGATCTCGGCACCCTAGTCTTTTATTGAAGTCTTCCAAACACTTTTAAGGTAATTTCTTATATTGAATGGATGATCTAAAGAGGGGGAATAAGGCCTAAGTGTTGAAATTCATCAACACTTTCATGCCTAAATGTTCATCCCTTAAGGGAAATGGCCACACTTGTGCGCCTCCTTATCCCTTAAACAGAACTTGCATTCCACCCTTTTGGAATAATTTAGGGATAATATTAAGGGCTTTACCCAAGTCTCACCCATGTATTACCCTATGGGTTAACCGTCGCCCAAGTACACACGTGTTGTGCAAGTATTCTTGCATGACCAGGACATGTGCGCTCAAACAGGACTAGCGCGCCTACCTCTTTTTTGGGTGCCCCTCCTTCCTATTCAACTCTTTTCTGCAAATCCACCTCTCAACTTAAAGATTTAGCCTTTAAAACCCTCTTCAATGCCATTTTTGGCATGGTTTTTTTGTTGGCTTCCTTATCTGAATGGATTTTCTGGGAACATCTCCCAAAAACTCATGTTTTACAAAAACTTACGTCACTAAGGTTATAGATTTCATTCATTCAACCTTATCCTTTAAGATGATACAATATTTAATTTAGGAATCCTCCTTAGGAGTAAGACCCATGATCCATCAGCTGGGCATACATTTCAGAAGTAATCCCCAATCACAAGATCTTTATTCTGGGCATCCTCCTTAGGAGAAAACCATAACCTCAAATCCCCTTAACATGGGCCTCCTTCTCAGTTGTAAGACACAAGTCTCAAGTTCCCTAATCTGGGCATCCTCCTTTGGAGTAAGCCTCAAGTTCCCTAACCTAGGCCTACTTTTCAAGAGTAATCCCTGGTCTTAATTTCATTTTATTTGTGCTTCCTTATCAGGAATAAAACCCAACCATAAATCCCCTCTAATTTGGGCATCATTCTCAGGATTAAGCCCTAAGTTAAGTATCCAAATCTCCATAAAGAACATATACCATTATGGGCCTTGTTCTTCGGTTTCTTCCTTGATGTAAATACCAATCCTCATCTACCTTGGGCAGTCATACATACATAAGCGCCACATTATTTCTTATGATTGCATCTTTTGTGGAACAATCATCAGGTTTTACTAATATCTCTTGATTCTCACACTGAGCATGACTCACGTGAGCTTAGAGAGTAAAAGTAATTATAACATCTTTCTTTAGGAAATCAATCATGCATAAATCTCATACTTATTCACTCGAAATACGTGGGTTCTGATTCCTTTTCGAAACATGGATACGTAGGTATCCCATCTGCGGGTATGATCCCAACTCTGAAATAATCCATGTCCTTCTGAATGACAATAAACATCAAGTGCCCCACTGAGTGGCTTTAAAACCAGTATGGTTATTATAATGACCAGGAGATTTCTATATAATGTGTTGAAGGATACCATTGACTAAGAATGTCTAATAAATACGAATGTTTCTCTATTGATGAAGAACCTCAAATACATATAAATGATTCTCTAAATCTCATAAATATCATTCATTGAATGTAGGATCTAAAGGAAATATCATTTTTCATACTTGGTAAATTAATAAGGATTCACGAACATAACTCAAATCTATAAGAGAGTCCCAGAGTAGGAAATAATTCCCCCCAAAAAGGAGTGATGGGTTCGACCTCCCAGCCTCTCGACCAATGAAGATTCTTAAGCCTCATTGGTCCACAACTAATGAGAACCTAGCATTGGAAAGTTGGTTCTAATAGATATAGAATTGTTAGATGTTTTCGGTTCTACAAATATACTCATTATAACCGATTTGAATGTTTGAACCTTAAAAAAACATGGTCATTGACATTTTAAAAAGAAACATACATGAATTATCCCAACTTCCATCTTCTATTAAAAAAGTCCCTCTAGAATTCCTTTGATCACTTTGGTTATCAAAAATACACAAAGGGTCGGTCCATGCAGATCCAGGCCCTTACACCTAATCTATGATCCCAATTAGAAATCATATTTTTATATCCATTTGATATAACTAAAAATAGTAATGTTTTAATATTTTCATAATAAATTTGAATGAATATTAATTTTAATTAATAATAATGTTCCTTTATAATCTATGTTATCATTCTGAGTCAATCCAATAGAAAAATTCTATAATATTAATTTGAAAGGCTACCATGATATTTTATTAATGAAATTTTTTATTAAATTTTTTATTTTATAGAAAACATATCCACTAATTATATTATTTATTGAAAATTCTATAATTTTTTTTAATATTAATGTTTTTCAAAATAAATCTAGCATTTTTCTAAATATGTAATTAATTGAATTTAATATTTTTATGGATAATCATTTTTAATTATATTCTATATTTTTTTATTTTAATTATTTAATGTTGATGAGAATCTGATTAGTTCTATATTGAGATTCATTAACATATAGTGTTTTAGAATTTGAAGATACTGATAAGTTATTACTTAATTTTATTGTGTTTAGGTAAAGTTAGGCCTATGTAAGAATAATGATCTGGTATATAAGGAAACATGAGTCATTGTGTGGGATAGATTAATATTATCACCTGTAATTTTATCACAATATATGATTGTTGTTTATCATTGAGAGACCTTAATACAAGTCCCTGGAAGTTCCATATTATCAAATATGATAATTCCTATTTGTAACTTTTGGTGAAATCATAAAATATTACATTTCATTATAGTAAGTATTTTATGGAACTGTATTTTTGATGAATAATCGACACGCATAATATCACCTTCAAAAATAGGTTAATATGGACATCTGTAATATATTAGTCTATCATATCCTCTTCTATGACATGTCTATTATCAATATGGAATTATTGTTTGAGGGATTGTTGTTGATGGAAAATTGATGTACTATCATACAAAATAAATTTATCAGATCTTACAATGAAATCAAAAACAGTGATAAACAAATATAATTTCCCATGATATTGAAGAACAATCTATTATGAAAATAGTATTTTTTTCATTATTTGAAAATAAAGTGCTTGAAATTTTTAAATTGAATATATCCTTAATATAATAAAAAAATATCATATTATATAGAATTAAATATATAATATATTCATCATACATTGTGAATAATAAAATATCATTTCATTCATTTAATAAATCCATGAATTAACTTAAGAAAGTAATAATGAATTCTTTATGCGATTTATTGTTATCCTTGAAGAAGATTTGTTCAAATATAATGTATGTAGTAAAGATAATAAAAAATAATATTATATTATATTAATATTAACTCAATCAAAAAAATGTAAAATTAATGGAATAAGTGGAACCAAAATTATGAATGAGAAAAGTAGTATACATCATGTATGTGTAATTCTACGATACCCAATGATGATTTTATAAGAATAGTTATGTGATCATCAATACATAAAAAATAATTTAAACCTCTTTGGAACATGTTGATTAAAACATGGAGGAAGGTAAAGATTTTTATCAACATATAGTGGAATGAAGTGTCCTAATATCAAAATTTTCCTTTTAAGATGATTAATTACCCATTCCATTTTTTAGAGATAATTATATTAACATATTTTAAATTCATAAATTTATTTTTTAATTATCCCACTACTTTTTTGGATAATTTAATAGAGCACAAAACATGGTTTTTGACATATGGGTAAGAAATTATATTATTATTAAGAGTCATATTTTATAATTATTTCAATTATTCTGGTTTAATTTCATTACATTTTTAGTCATAGTGATTGGTTAGTAATACGAATCTGGAAATCATCTTATGTATGATTATTTTCATTACGTTTAGAATAATAGAGAATGGTTTTCAATATATTGTAGTATATCATCATTCTTATTATTCTTATTACCTTATATTGTTTCTTCTTTTCATGTTGTTTTACTCAAAAAATCTCTTTCTATTATTATATATTAGATTGTTAGGGAACATGATGATTTTGGTGGGGGTGGTTCAAGATTGTTTCTATGCGAGATTTCATGAACTAACTAGTAGTAGTTTTTTAATGTATATATATATATAAATCACGTATTCTTCAAGATGTTTTGAGTCATGGTAGAACTATACACTATCATAAAATTGAGAAGTGTCTATAAGATTGTTTATTTAGGTGAATATATGGTATAATTCATAATAAATTATAATATTTATTGTTCTTATCAAAGAAAAAACAGGAGTTGTGTAACTAGGATAGGATATCTACCAATGAAGGATTAAACAAGAAAAACATTAATATAAAAAATAATGATGGTTTGTAGGGATCCACATAATGATTGTTTTATATTCATATTTACTTTTCCGATAACAATTCATTAAACCCACCATATGTAAAAAAATAAGAAATATCAAATAAGTGATTAGTTATAAACACTATATTTTTTCGTACTCCTTATAAGATTACCCATGATTTTTGTTAATACCACATTATTTATAGATATTTAAATATAAATTATATGACCTTGTGGAACGTCATGATTAAAATTTGGAATATTTTTCATGTGGGGAAATACTACACTCTATCTTCTGTTACCCTTTTTTTTTTCATTGACCATTATTTTTTTTGTACTCAATTTTATACTTGGATTTTCATTTTATAAATTTATTATGTATATATAAAATTTATTTTATATTTTTTTGTTTATTATAATTTTTGATGTATTATTTTTTTCATAATTTATTACTAGTAATCCTTTTGGTTTTATTTTTTCCTTCATTACAAAGAATATTGTTATACAATGATTACTATTAAAAATAATCACCATTTAGTATTAATATTTATATTATTTTCTCTATAATATTTCTCCTACAAATATTATGAAATGTTATGATTATATTAAAATTATATTCTAGAATGTTATCTAATAATATTAGATGAGGGGAATAAATCTATTGGGTTAGTTTCTTCCATTTTTAGAATCCTTTATTCTTTTATTTTTATAATATTAATTACAATTTCGAAAAAAAAATTAAAATTAATTATTCCCTTATAATTACCTAGAAGAAGAATATAATTAATTTGTAGATTTAAATTAATTTAAACACCACAACTCATAATAATATCACATAGCTTAGAGAATATTTTTATTAGTTCCTTGGAGGTATTTTAATATAGAGATTTTGTTTAGTAGGACATGTTAAAATTTCTCCATAATTGATTCATTCTAGAATCTCTTATATATTTCTTACAATATATAGAAATCTTCTTAACATGGGTAATAGAATCATACAGTTGGGTGTGCGATCAAACACTTACTGAGGGAAAAAATATGAACTCATCATCGAGGGTTTAATTATAATCATAGGATAAAATGTGATCTGAGAGAAATTTATTATTAAAAATAACATGGAATAATAAGTTTTTCTAGAAACCATGATAGAAATAAATGTAATATAAATGGACAAAAACATCTAATATGATAAAATTCCAAGACATTAGTATGGATACATTGTACAAGGAAATGATATCATAATTTTAAGGCATCATAAGTTTGTGTAAATGTCATAAACCCTGACATCATTAATATATGTAATGTATCACAGTTATGATAACATAAAATTTTGTATAATGGTTAATCACCCATCAAACATAAGAATATTTCACGGATCACTTCCAAAAAAAATAACGTTATAATAACCCATAATACAATAACCCAGTGTAGGAGTTTATTTTATTACAATTTAAAAGATAAAAAGGATCTATCCCCAAAGGACCGTATAGTTTAGCAGTCTTGGTAAACTAGATATATAAATGATTCCCATAATGAAATTGATAAAATAAATAAAAATATAGATTTTTTTCCAAGAATATCATATTTCCCTCTATAATTTCATTATGTATCCTTCCTAGTATACTATGTGGACTCCTAGGGATGGAAAACAAAATAAGGGTGAGAAAAAATGACCAGTACAGGTAAAATTATTACGAAATCTATCATAAATAAATTAGAATAATAAATTTAGAAATGTAAACAACTAATAAACATTACATTTAATCAATAAATTGATAATAATATGGATGATATAAATGATAATAAAATAAATACATTTGAATAATCACATAAGATTAAAAATTGACCATAGATATTCAATATTATCAAATAATCACATGGAAATAAATATCTAATTTCATAACGATGGAATGAATAATGTGGAAAACCATAATCATACAGTTATGAACTTTCACAAGACATTTACTTTCAACACCATTAACAAAATATATTAAAGATACTCAGAAAAAATGAACAAATTTTCACAACTCGTTTTTTCAGGAGATCTATTGATGAGTTAAGGGGATATCATTAACCATTCCCCACACAACAGATAAAAATTCTGATACATTACAATAATTAAATTTTGAAACATAATCAACACAAACACACTTATTGAAAAAAATAACCTAAAAATTATTTATACATACCCACAAAAAATAAAAATATTGATAAACCATCATGAATAATACTATGAATGGTAATAAAAATTCACATTCTCAAATAAATTGATCATATACAATCCAAAAAATTAATATGGAAGATATAAGTACATTATATCCATATTGGATGTTAATTATAATTAATGGTTGATGTAATTAGTGAACTGAAGCACCATAAAAATGTATATAATAATTTCTTGAGTAAACTAACATATCTTCTAAAATCACCCTCTTTATTTTGTACATTTTCTATATGTTAAAAAGAATATTTCTTTTGCACTGTAAAAGTAGAGATACGCAAATTATTCAAAAATTAGTAATAATATACATATCAAAATGTTTTTGAAAATCATATCATGGATAAAAAATCGTTAATAAATGATTTATAAGATGTTGAAAACTTTTTTATAATGCACGATATGTTAATGAAAATGGAGTTCTGACTAAAGAGATAAATAAAGTGGTATTTTCATTAAAATAATTTATCACACATAATAATTATCAATGAGTGGAAAAAATACTAATATACCTTCAAATGTCCATTAAAAAGAATATGAGAATAAAATATATTCATTTAAAGATAAATGTAACAAATAATCCCCCCAATGGATACTTAAGTATAAATAATCTCATATAATGATGATATTGTGAAATATTCCCTTACCACTATGATAAATTTTGATTCATATTACCCATGGATGAAATAAATTCCAATAAAACATTAAATACCATGAAAATAAATGAATTCATTATATAAGATTAAAAGGGGTTGTCTATACACCACAAAAAATAAAATAGTGTAGTATATGGTGAAGGACCACAAAACAAATGGAGTGGGGAGGGTTGAATCTGGGTGTAATCATTTTCTATTAATCTTATACATCTTGTTCCCATGTTGGTAGAAACGTTTTAAACTTTTCTGATGAGAAGGTGAAGAAAATAAACAATCACATGAAAAGCGAAGACAAAATAATTTTAGTTATTTCACCACTATGTGATACATACAAGGAGAGTACACCTAAAGTGTTTTCATCATTCCAAAATACACTAATATTCAGTATTTCTGGACTAGATATGTTTAGAACAGTCACTATGTTCCCGACACACTACCTTTACATGGTATTAGTGATAACAAATTTTGTCCCTCAAATCACATCTGCGGACTTCCCCTTTCTCACTACATTGGATTGAATATGATCTCAGTATATTGATATAACGGTTCCATCAAAGGGATGGAATTAACTCATTCATCCATAACTATATATTAATTATTTATTGAAGTTCCATTTTTACCAATGGATGATGTCCACTTTTATGTACACTAATAGTTCTTGAACTGCTCCTCCACAAACTGAAAATTATCCTCCATGTATCTCATTGTACTGCATACTGCATGTTCTCCACATACCAGCTCTATATAAAGCCTTCGGGAACTTCATATGCTAACCAACTTCGCATATTTACTCTAGAAACCACCTTCGTCAAATCGCCCCTACTCTGCGTACAGCCTTCACATTGGTGTACCATTTTTCCTCCACGAATTGTTCCACTCTGAGAATAGTCTCTACTTACACAACATCTACTACAGGAGCTCTGCAGACCAAGTTCTTCCTCTGTATACTAACTGTCCTACAAAAACCTATATTCCCAAAAACCAATTCACACTTTCAATAAACTCCTCTGAATGTCTAATCAAAATCTTTCTTTATAAGGTTTTTCCCACAAACTACTCTATACTTCACTAAATTCCTACTAGATTTATAAATAATATTCCCCTTCTATAATGATGATATTAGTGGTCCTTATATAGGAAAATATAACTAAATAATCCATTAAATAGAGATTTTCCAAATCTTCAATACAGCACCGCCTTCATGGTGTACTGAACACATCCCGTGAACTAGTCTTCCCAATGTGGTCCGAGTACTGCCACTATTCCACTAACTGATATTGGCCATCAAAAACAATTGGCCATCCATTGAACCATTCTTCTCTATGTATTCTAAATACCTCCACTCTACCATGAACTGATATCCACCTCATTTCTACAAATGACATCATTCACCTCTCCTCAAAATACCTTCTCGTTTCTGCAAATGATGAACCATCCCGCGCACCATTTTCCATCTGTGTATAGTGAGCCTTCCCATGAACTATTCTTGATGTGTACTTCACAGTTTTCCATTCCACGTACATTTTTCATGATCCATGAACTGTTCTTAATGGTCTTAAAATATTTCACTCCATTTCCAAAAATAGTTTTATTTCCAAACTCAAATTACCGATTTTAAGGCCCAAAAAATTGGCAATCACTGGAAAAATACGCAACCGTAAACACCTTCTTCATCTTGTATTATAAGATCAAAAGTATTTAAACCTCCATTATTATCATAATTATGATTTAAAAAAACACAAACCATACTCCATTTCCAACAATGAACGCCCTTGGTTCAGAAAATATTCCCTTTGGTTTTTTGGCAATTTGCAGATAAATTCACTAAAGCACCAGCTACAAACAAAACATGATAAAACATATCCAACACTATAATTATACATGATCAATTATCATTGTAGAAAACATGAGGGGTTTTATGAATTGGGTTATATTGATACCAGAACAATAAATTGTTTTCTCCATTCTCATCATTCTCCCATATTGCAATATTTTTAAATTCCTCTATTTTCCATTGTTCTGACACCTGAATAACATTGAATTTATCCATTCTCCCCCATTGGAAACAAACCCAAAGAATCAAATTTTAACTTTTAGTATGCAAAGTATACTCCCCATATATTGTATCTTCTCCAAAAACCTATGTCACTTCATAAATATATTAAAACGGTTAACAAAACTAGGGATAGGGGAATATGAATGACCTCCTTATGAACTCAGAGGTGGCTGAACACCATGGTTTTACTGATGCTTCTTAAAAACATGTGTTGATAATGGCTTGAAAATAATTTCAACCAATTGATCATATGTTTAAATTTGATCCATTTTAATTAGGCATTGTTCAACTTTTTTCCTTAATGAAGTGATACTAGTTATTAATGTGTTTCGTACGTGAGTGCTAAATAGGATTCTTCATACGATCAATTATGCTCTAATTATCATACTGAATATCCATTAGATGTCTCACCTAATCCCCATTATTATGAAATTATTTCTTCTTCCAAATTAATTGAGTGAAATACATTTTTGTGAAGATATTCACTAATTCAGCAATAATAAGAGAAGTTCTTTCCTATTTCTTACTCAACCATCTTACACATTTCATTCCATTAAATAATGCTCCACCACTTATAGACTTTATATCAACAAAATATCCAGTGTATTCAACAACATAAAATTCTAATAGTTCACCATATCTTCCTGTAACAAATTATAAGTCTTCATTGTGAGTAACTTGAATGTATCTCATAATTATTTTCATTTCTTTCATATGTTCTTCCATTTTATTACATTAAAAGCGGGTTGCTTGGCATGTTTCATAGATAATATCTATTAATGTTTCAGTTAGGTATAGTAGGCTTCTGATGATTCTCTTGTACATGGTGTGATCCATAGATGTCCTATCCTCATGCTTTCCTAGTTTTGTTCCACCCTCAACTAGAGTTGACATTGTTTTGAAGTCTTGTATATAGAATTTCTTTAACAACGGTCTAGCATACTTTTCATGATAAATGAATGTTTACATTTTCATTTGAATCACATATAGCCCCAAGAAGTATGTGATTTCACTAATAATAGAACTTTCAAATTCTAATTTCATGTGATTGAGAAATTTATCCACTAATCCCTACCTATTTCTTCAAAATAGAATATAATATACATACACCAGTACCATGAACTTATATTTTTTATAATTCTTCATATAGATATTGTGACCCACTCCTCCTATTTTAAATTTAAGATTCCATAGATAAGAATCCATCTGAGAGTTCCATGCGCATGGTGACTTTTTCAGACCAAAAATAGCCTTCTACAATCCTCAAACCTTCATTTAATCATTACCAAGTAGAAAACCACTTGTTGTTAAATGTAGATTTCTTCTTCAAAAACACTATTTAAAAAATCTACATTGACATCCTTTTGATACACTTTGTATCCTCTTTTAATTGAATTGGTAATAAAAAGTATATTTTATTCCAATCTAACCACCAGATCAAATGTATACTCAACATCAACTCCTTCAACATGGGAATAGCCTTTATAAACCATTCATGCATTATTTATGATCACATTTCCATGATCATCATATTTATTTTAAAAATTCTACTTCATACCAATCACATTGTGGTTAACAAATCTCTTAACTAAATCGCATGTTTGGTTATTACCAATCTGATAAATCTCTTCATTTATATCCTTAACCCATGATTCATCCATTGCATCTTCTTTAAATGAGGATTGTTCCACAGGTGAATAGAATGAAGATTGTTCATTATTCCTCATTATCCATGTCTACATGGTAGTTGTCCAATCTTTAATAATGTTGGATACATCAATTTTCTCTATGTGTTTTCACCTATGTGGTTTAGAAGAATTTTCTTTATCCATGGATTCCTTTTATAATTCTTCTTCTAAGTCAAAATAGTGATGTATTTCATCTGTGTCTTGTATTCCTTCCTCTACTTATGTATTTTGATTTGTTCTATCTCTACATTTTTCCTCGTCTTCTATCACCTTAATGGATGAATTACTTGAGGCATTTGGGGGTTTATCTTCAATGATCTTAACATAACTACCTTCAACACTTTTTATAATATGTTTATTGAAACATTTTTTGACATTTCTATTCATTGAATATCTAAGGAATATTAATTTATCTATAGCATCACCATACATCCCTTCATTCCCTTCATTGTAACGGATGAAACATTTACATCAAAAAACATTAAAATACATCAAAGAGGGATTTCTTCGATGCCACAACTCATATAATGTATTTGTTTTACCCATATAAATTCCTAATCAATTATGAATATTTACTGCATCTTGAAATGCCTCTTTCCAATAATGTAAAGTGATAAAAATCTCAATCAGTATAGATCAGGCCATATTTTTCACCTACCTATTTGATTGATCAACAACTGAATTTTTTAACAGAGTTCTCCCAAAAGTCACCTCATGTTGTATTCCATGTTTTTTCAAATAATTTTAAAATTTAATGGATGTGTATTCACCCTCATTGTCTGACTTTAGAACTTTGATTGTTCGTCTAGTGTCATTTACGGCTATTTGGTGATATGTTTTCACACAATCAGGTACTATTCATTTCCTTTGTATAACCATCACACAATCTATTGGAATAAAATCATCAATAAAATGGATGGCGTACCTCCCTCCATATGTTCCAGAAACATTTATCCTACCACATAAATCAATATAAATGATATCAATAAGAATTGATTCCCTTTTCATCTTTAGAAAATATGAACTGTGTACCAGCTTTCCTTGTATGAAACCATCACAATTTTACTCCCATATAAAATTCAGATTTGGGATATTCATGAAATTCATCATTTTATATATCCTTTCCATATCTTGTTGGTTGATGTGGACAAATCGTAGTTTACACATGTTGTTCTCTTATAAAACTACCCTTTAACAAGTGTTCTCTTTACTATCACCCTAATATAATTTTCCATCTATACTACATCCTTTCATGAGATAATTCCCCATTCCTTTTATTATAGTGCACCCATTTTGATTTAATATCAATATAAGTACAAATTCATATAGTTGACTCACACTCAGAATATTGTGATGCAAAGTATCCACATAAATAACTTCAGTCTTCTTCATCTTACTATTAACTAGTTTAGTACTTCCACTACCATTGATCTTCAGAGTACCATCACTGCTGAAACATACTATTCCATCGACTATATTCGTAAATTTTATTAATAGATAAAAATTTCCCATCATATGGGATGATCATACACTATCAATAATCAAAGTGCTACTATTCTTGGTAGCCTTAAGAGTGACTTCTGTGAGATTGGATTTCTAAAACTTCTTCTTTTCCACCCATGAAATATTATATTGAGTGATGGATGATAATGGACATTCAAAACTATTTTCACTATATATATGTTGATATTACTCATATTAGTTATCCAGTGGAAGAATCCTATTTATAAGAACAAAGTCTTCTGGTTGATCAGTATTGACTTGTCTCTAGGTTATGTATGCAACATTTATGATTTTCCTTTACATATAATATAATGTTTCATGGGTAATGATAGAGAAATTAAAACAGTATCCATAGAAACCATTCCTTCTATTACAACTAGGTTGTGAATTTGTTATCCTTTTTTGACTTCGTATTACTTACCCGTTCAAAATTCTCATGGATTCTTCGCAGTATTACATGGTAAGGCCTAAATAGCTCCAAAATTGATATTTTACAAGAGTAAATTTATTTTCACATCTATTTCTCTTCATGTCCTATTCCGTGGAATAATATTTAGATTGGTGATCATTTTTAGAAACATGATGATGGTTTTTTGTTCTCATTACGTTTTAATTGAGGGATTCTTTTTTCGTACATCAGATTATTGTTCTATACGTCAAACATTCATCTTGCATTTATTTTGGCTCAGCTTATTTCCAGCATTTGATTTCTCAACATCACAACTAATTCAAATGTTACCAATGCATGCAGGTATTTGATCATTAAAAATATTTTAAATTCCATCAAAACCATGCTTAGTTCTCTCCAACAACTTAGCATCTGATAATTTCCCTAAATGAATTTTATTCATAGATTCTTTTGAATTTTATTCACATTCGAGTTTTCTCATAAGAGTAAAAAATTATTCTCTATGTTACTAATAGTCTTGTACTTCAATTCCAGTCTAGATGTGAGGTCATTGATGACATTTTCTTATTCATAAATTCTGAGTATCAGTTCTAGTCCATCTTCTATGTTTCCAAGGATTGAGGAATGTACTTTTATTAGTTCATCTAGTCGTTTAATTTCAGCTTCATGCTAACCAACATATTATGATGATTCTCCCACAATTTCTGTCCACTTTTTGCATCTCTTACATTGATTCTCAAGATTATCAAAAGAATACTTAAGTTGCAAATTGGGATCATCATCAGTGGTAAAAAAATTATCTCTATATTTATCTTTTTAATGTTATGATTTTTCATTTTTAGCCATCACGGAAGCATGGATTCCAGATTTAAATTCTAATTCTTCTTCCTCAAATAATTATTTATTATCGTCTTCTTCTTCACAAACAAAACTATTTCATTGCAATTTATTTCCATATTTTAAGTCCCCCTTTTTTGAGAACATTTTATCCAACTTCCAAATGTATTTATCTTCACTATATTCATCATCTGAATTTCATGGGAATCGAGAGGAAATGTTCCCAACGCTTACATAATAAAAAAAAGCTAGAGGTAACAAGCCTACAAATTTCCATTTTCCATTCTTGAATTTCTTTGAAATGAAGAAATAATTTCAATTTCATCATCATCTTAATCAATAGGATCTTCTAAAATTTTCAATTTTCCCATGTATTTGAATTATATTACCTTTTTTACCTGAATCGTTGCATCTTCTAGTTTGACCCTCATCTCATATTCCACCAGGATTCTTAGTAGATCATCTATACATTTTTTGGAAATATCTCTTTCCCAAAGGGCTGACATCATCCCACTGTAAAGGGGTGGATGTATTCTCATTATTGGCATTACAATATCAATATCTATGCTTTCATCACCATGTCCCCATATTTCTCCAACAACTTCAGCTATTTGATTGAAATGGTTTTATGCAATTTTATCAGGATGCATTTTCTGATCATCAAACCTATTATGAAAATCTTTTAGTTTCTCCTCCTGGACTATGTTGTCAACTTCATTAATACTTTTCAATTTTTACCACATATACTTTACTAATGTAAAATTCATCACCATTAGATATAACTAATAAGAAATTGCTGCATTTAGGGATTTCTATTGTTTAGAATTTACATCAAGAATTTTCCTACTCTCATCTGTCATATCCTGCCTTGTTGGATCAGTAACCTGTAGGCCTTGTCAAGTAGAAAAAAGGACTTCCATGAAAAGGGAACTTATATGATATCACATCCTATTATTCCATATTTTATAGTTACATCCATCAAATAGTGGGAATCTTCTAAAATTATGGCTAGTCTCAATGACAACAAACATTGAAGGTTTAATACCATCAACCATTACCCTATGATAACACTTGAAGGACCCCAGAACACCCCTAGAAGGGAGGCTTGAATCGGGGTAAAATATTTTTATTTTAATATGATCGATCTTGTTCCCTTGTTGGTGGGATCCCGTTAAACATTTTTGATAATAATGTTCATAAAACAAACAATCACATGTAAATAAAAGACACAACAATTTTTCTTAGTTCACCACTAAGGGATACATTCAAGGTTCATACTCCGACAGGGTGTCAGACAAAGAAAAAACCACTAATCATAACTAGATTTGGAGTACATAAGTTTATTATAGCTGCTATATTTTAGGTGCACTGACTTTACAAGGATTTAGAGATAACAGACTACATCCCTCAGTTCACTTCCGTTGACACCCCCTTACTCCTTACATTGGGGAGAATCTGATCTTAGTTTATCGACATGAAACCCACTTCAATGGGTTGAAATTAAATCATGCATCTTAAAAAATAAATATATTCTCTATATAATTTCCTTTTTTACCCATAGATTATGTTCACTTTTCTGTGCATAGATATTTCATGAACTTCTCCTCCACAAACAGACTTTCCTCCTCCGTGTACTTTAACACACCATGTATTGTGTGTGATCTGCGTACTAGATCATTATAATTCCTTCACAAACCAGCTCTATGAACCACCTTCATGTACTACCGCTACGAACCACTTTCCCCAAATAGCCCCTATTCTATATTCTACCTCCGATTTAGCGTACTATTGTTTCTCCAAGAACTATCTCTACTCGACAGACTATCTTTTATTCCTCTACACATACAAAATAAGCTCTATGGACTAAGTTCTTACTCCGTATACTACCTCTCCTATGCATAAATTTATTCTTATAAACCAATTCACACATTAAGAAAATTCCCATAAATTTATAATAAAAAACCTTCTTCATGGGGTTGTCTTCCCACAAACCACTCTAGACTTCACCGAATACCTCTCTTATTTTTAAATATCAATCCCCTTTTCTAATGAATAGAATATTTATCCTTATAAAAGAATATAGATATAAATAATCCTTTAAACTATTATTTACAAATTTTTTGATTTGGAACCACCTTCACCGCATACTGAAGGCATTCCATGAAATGTTCTTCCCTATGAGGTCCACATACCTCCACTCTTCTGTGAACTGATCTACCCCTTGTTATTTCCAATGACAAGCCATCCAGTGAACTGTTATTATATACGTGATTCCCATACCACCACTATTCTATGAAACAATTTCTTTATAATTTTCCTCAAATGAAACCTTTCACAGCACCTCAAAACATCGTCTTGTTTCCACTAATGATGAACAATCCCGCGCACTGTTTGTCTACCACATACCACATGCTTATATTTAGTTGAGTGCTATTTAGATTTATTTATGGTGGTATAAAACATTTTAATAACTTATAATATAACCATATTAATATTTATAATATCATATATTATCCTCTTATCATATATCATTATCCTTTTGTTAATAATATTTCATTATTACCCTTGTTTTTGGTGTTAACTGCATTGTCTTATCATTCATATTTTGGCATGAAGGTACCAGTTCATGAGTATATTACAAACTTATATAATATCAATAATGATATTAATTCTTTAAATATCATATTTACTCTTTATATAACTTATTATAACCATTTCTATATTTTAGGAAGGGAAAATAAATCACCTCTCCTCATAGAGATTTTCAATCGAACATAACAATGACTGATCATATCATTCCATTAAAGAGTGAATTGTTAAGTAATTAGGTGATATATTAATGATCTCAAATAAATATCATGTCATATATATCACATATATATATTTAATTTATCATTTATTACATTCCATGTAAACCGTTAGTGAACAATGAGTCATATCACTTTGTGAAGCTGTAGTCCAACATACACATGAACAATATTTTCATATCTTAAGTGAAGTGCAATTTAAATCTATCATAATACTCAACAATAAGAATTTTTGTACGAAACTATGTGTCACATCAGTTCGGGAGATGGTTGTCCTCCATATACATGAGTGGAATTATCCTTTCCATTTTGTTGAAATAGTATATAGAATTTTGTTAAAAAGTTATAATACTAAAATTAATATATATTTTAGACACTTGTGGTATTATATAATCACTGTTAAATAATAATTTCTACATTTGGAGAATGAAATATAATGAAAACACTAGTTTAATAAAGTTACCTCTTATTCATGGAACATCTATTGGTTCACACAAAGGGCCTTCTAGGTTATAATGTAGAAAAAAAGACTTATGGATGATATTATTGATGTTTTTAAATGATTTAGGTAGGTATTATATGTTAAAAATTTCTCAAGAAGTGTGAAGAAGGGAAGATTGGGGTGGCCTTTTATATGTTGTGGTGAGTTGAACATTAATTATTTTTGTAAGTAATAAATTCATCCCAAGATGTTTTCATCTCAAAAGGGTATAATAATGTTAAATTATCAATTAAATAATTGATATGGTCAAACTATGGAAATAAAATTGTTTTTGTAAACATTGGTATTCATTCTAGCCCTCATCATTAATGTTTAGCCTCCTAATAAACTTGTTTTTACCTTAATCGAGTTGGTTAGTTTAAAATGATTACACTAATAATTATTTTAAAAATTTTTGTTTAAAAAATTATATAATGTAAATTAGTTTGAATTTAAATATTAAATCCATTTTTCCACATTCAATTCACATAGGTGACTAAATTTATTTTAAATGTAATCCTATTGACACAACAAGAACATGGGGTTTCAATGAGAAAATGGTCTAATGATTAAAATGTTTTTTTTATAAAAAATCAAATTTGAATTAATTAAAATTATATAAATTGAAAAAAATAATATATAATAGAACTAATTTTGTTTTAAAAAAATATATAATTTTTTTATATCATTAAACTAAATGACAATTCTTAATAAAAACCAGTATTTTTCACTATTCAGTGAAAAAATAGGTTTCATAAAATTATAAAAAATTCATCCTAAGATAATATTATCATTATTATTTAAAAAATTATTTTCATTTTAACAAATTTATTTTCTAAAAGTGAAAAAATAATAATTTCAAAATAATTATCCAAAATGTGAAAAAACTTCTTTTTAGATATATAAAGTTTTAGGCATAAAATTGGATTTTTTAATTCTCTTATTCCTTTCAAACTAATTGGATGAAATTAAAAAAATACATCCAATTTATATTATATATTTTATTAAAATAATTCATAAAATAAATTTTTATTTAATTTAATGTTTTAAAATGTGCTCAAATGATTAATATTTTTCATGACACTAAATATTTAACAAAACAAATATCGTTATTAATAACACCTAAATATTATCTTAATATATTACCCATGTATTATATATCAAATCATTTAATTAAATATGATGTCATAGTACCCGGAACATCACATCGGTTAGTGACAGGAACTAAACACTTATCAAACTTATGTTATGGGTTCAAGCCCTACATCCTTGTCAGATGTGAGGGGTTGTCACCTAGAATATGGTTTTTCCATTTTCTAAATAATACTTATTTAAATTACTATAATAATCTACATAATTATTTCAACATCATGGATGAGATAAATCTTAATGGTTATCGATACTCTACCATTTAAAATCAAACAAATCTTTATCTTATTATTATCATTCTATCATTAACATAATAAATGTTATCGTTCCAATAATCATGTGTTCCATTAAAATATTTACATACCACAGAATACCATTTCATGGTTATTAGTACCATTTACCATATGATCGAAAATCTATTATGAAATAGTACTATTTTATAATCCTTATATATTTTATGTTTCATATAACCATAATATAATTGATAAAATAATCTTATAAAATACTTATTGAATCCAAATACACAATCACTGTAATCATTCCACTTTGTCTATGGTAATATAATATTGTTGGCCTTGATTCACATATATTATTTTACGGTATATTCATTTTATTTTGGAGACACTGATTCATATAGTTCCCCATCTGGTTATAATTAAGGAATTATAGTTTCTTAACATTTTTTCCCTTTAAATCACATTAATTATGGAATCTATCTCCACACTTGTAGAAAATTCATATTTATTTTAAGCAAGCACCAGGGTGTTCCTTTCCACAATAATCACATTTATGAAAATCCTTCGTTCCCATCTTCCATTTTTTGATAATTCTCTCTTTAATCCTATTCTTCTCTTACTTCACATTGAAGACATAATACATATAGAATTAAATAATTTCCTTCTTAGAACATGATACTACTCTTTATATGATGAAAATGTTTGGGGGGCTATTTCCCTTCGAAATATTTTCTTAATACCTTCAATGAAATATGAATTCTTACTCTTCGGATCAGGTCGATTGATGTGGTTACCATTCCTTTTGTTATGTACCATTAATAAATTACATTATACCCTATATTTGACCACAACATTATGAAATATAATTTATAATAACAAATATAGTGATACTCAGAAATTGAATAATTTATTCATAGATAATAACAAAATCATAAAGATGATTCTTTGGGAATGTTCTTAAATAAAAAAATATTAAAAATTCCATCATGTTGTATGGTAACAAAAATTTAATTTTTCATAATAATATCAATCAGGTGTGTCAAATCGGGTGCATAGATATCCCTTTTGGCGTTTACCTGGTCACACTCAATTCAATCCTGATGATCCTTCTTCAATGATATCTTGACCAGGTATATCAATTCCAAAACCAATTCTATAGTTAGTTTGTTGATATTTATGTAACTCTCGGAAACCAATAGAGTTCTTTATTTTCCAAAAAACTATAGCAGTGTATCCTGTAATTATACATATCAAAATATTCATTCAGTGGGTTATTTTCTATAATATATGTTTTCTAAAATCCAGTTCCCATTGTTTATACAAAATATCCTCTGATACAAAATGTAATTATCCCAACACGAGTAATATGAATTCATTTTCTATTTAATTATAGTAGAATATATAAAAATCTTATTCCCCTAGTAAACCATACATTTTAGATGATTTGGTAAAAACAATATATACATCATTCTTATAATACAATTGAAAATTAAATTGACAACATAAATTATTTTTCCTGTGAATATCATTATTACCTCGATCATGTACTTGTTTTTCATTCATTTTATAAATCATGGATTCCTAGGGAAATAAAAACAAATAAGGGTGACCTCAACTACTTAGTAAGGGTAAGACTATAATATAGGTTTTCATAAAAAATAATCATAATCAATATGGAATGGCCAAAAACTAAAACACATGCCACATAATCAATAAATTAATCATTACATGGGAGAAATAAAAGATGAATTAATAAATCCATATAAATAATCACATAAACATGAATCTTATTCATGGATATACTAACTAATTTAATAATCACATGGAAAACAATATTATATCTCATTATTAGGGAATGCATATTTCTAGAAACTATAATTATACAATTGTATCCTTTTAACATAATGATTCTATAAAGACATTTCACATGGTAGTTTAATACTATTGGGTAAAAACCTAATTTATTTGGAAATCAAATTTGTCTCATGAGACCTATTAGTGCATAAAGGGTCTTTTTTAAATAGGACCCACCTATCATATACAATGTTAGTTACATTAATAATATGAATAGGGTGAAACATAATAAACATAAAACATTTATTAAAAAATATATCATATAAATGATAATAAATACCACAATCAATTAAACATCATTAATAAAATTCTATAATAATATTGTGAATGAAATGAAATATGCACATTCTTGGTAAAATATATCATAAATCATCGAATGATATAATAATAATGATATTAATACATCATATCCCGATTATATCATAAGTAAAATATTTAGTTGATTTCACCAATTAATATAAATACAATAAAAATTTAATTAAAATGATCTTGATAAAAATAACCATTATTTGAAAATCACTCTTTTTATTACAATTCCAAAAAAATCCATAATTTTTTTTAAAAATTCATTTTCTTTGAAAATAATTTTTAAAAACTAATATTTTATTGAATATAATGAATATACATTTCCATTAAGAAAACTTTTATAATTTTAAATTAATATTTATGGAATTATGGTCATGATGATGGGTAATTTTGTACATGTTGTATAAGTCAAAAAGAACATTTCTTTTAAATTTTAAAATGATATGAAATGTTTCCTGTTTTGAAAATAGAAATAATATTCATTTCATCCCATTTTTAAAAAGTCGCACTAGTTTAAACATTTCTTTAATAATTCATTTAAAAAAATTTAAATATTTTTTGAAAACATTTCTAAAAATCATTGTTTTTGGAAAGGAATGGATTTCCATCCAAGGAGAGAAATACTGTTAGATTTTCTTATATACATTTTTCAATAATTTTAATAACAAAATGGTGTAAAATAATATTAATTCTTAAAAATTTAATGAACATCCAATATAGAATTAAATATATCGGTATAAATATAAAATCATTAAATAATCCCCCTAAGGGATTTATAAACATAAACAATCCTAAATTATGCTAGGATTCTGAGATATGACCATATCACTTTGGTAAAATATGAAATGTAATCCCCAGGAAATTTTTTTAAATAAAACATTAAATATCATAAAGATAAATGATACCATTATATAACATAAAAAAGTTTAATATATGCATCGTACATTAAAAATAAGTGGTGAATGTGGCATACATATCATGGGAGTATTAGTGAAATTAGAAACCCTTACCTTAAACTTCACTTTAGTTGACTGATCGCGAAACTCCATTATGGTGGTTTAAAAATTTTAAATAACCTATAAAATAACCATATTAATATTTAAAATATAATATTTGATACTCTTATAATATTTTATTATCCCATTGTTAATAATATTTAATTATTATTGTTGGTTTTTGTGTTAATTGTCTTTTTTCCCATGCATGTTTCAATGTGAATGGTATGGGACATAAACATAGTATGTAATGCGCCAACCCCAGTTACCCAGAGTCAGTGCATTATTTTAATACATTGGCATAATTACAAGGAATCAATTCCCGAAGGACCGAACGGTTTAGCTGTCTTGGAAGATAGATTACATACATGAATGTTACATTACTCTTTTTAACATACAAAAAAAACATAAATAATCCTTTATGAATGCGATTATTCCCTTGGTTTAACCCTCAATACCTATCTCAATACACTTCTTGGAATCATGGGAAAAATAAAACATAGAAAGGGGTGATCTCAAATGATCAGTAAGGGTAAGAAATACAACATAAACTTTCATAAATAAGCCTAAACATTTAAGGCAATGTATAAAACTAAAAAAAATCCTTTTCAACATAATATTACTCATAATATGGAATATATAAATCAAAATAATTCCACTTACTTACTCACATGGATATTAAACTAATTGAATAATCACATGTAATTTCTTTAGAAACTTTCATAATTATGGAATGCATAATTCCAGACTATCATAACCACATAGTCAAGGCCTTGTGCCAAGACTACAAATAAGATTTTTTTCAAGGCCTTGTGCCAAGACACTAGTTTTTCTAATGAGACCTACCGATGAATCGAGGAGATATAGCGGGCTTTACCCATCACTTACTAAGTCCAATGCATTCCTAATATGAAAATTTTTAAACATCACATAAACATTCATATTAAAACAATCATACGAAATATCGATACTTTATCCATAAACCATTAATGGTGTAATAAATAAAATCCAAAGTCAAAAATATAAAAAACATCAATAAAATATGGTAGTTTTGTATCATAATAAATCAACACCAAATAAGATTAAAATCCATCAAAGGATGTTGACATAGATGAAAATGTTTTGTAAAAATCATTGAGAGAAATCTCCCTTTTTCATGAAAACATTTAAAAGATACACAATTTATAAAGTAAGACATTTAAATACATTTTTGAATCAATTTTTCCCATACCACTTTGAGACTTTTGAATGAAATTATCATTTTTAAAACATTCATGTCCATATAAATAAATCCTTAAAAACCATTTTGAAAACATTGAAATTAATGAGAATAATTTAGAAGAATAAATATTTAAAACATTTAAAATAATGTTTTAGTAAAAATTACCTTTAAAAAATCCCTTTTAAAACTCTTTTATGAAACATGGACAAGGATAATAAATATGTCCTAGTAGAAACTTACGTAAAAACAACCTCAAATAATAATGATATTGTTAGATTAACCCTTATCAATTTGGTAACTTACGAAACATACACCCCATGAAAGAAGTATCATATAATGAATATGTAAATACATATAAATTAATGTATATTACACAAAGTGTACAATTATGGGAAGTAAATACACCACAAAAATGGTAATAGTGGCAATATGGAATGAATCTCATGGGAATAAGAAGTGAGATAAAAACCCCATACCTCGTGTCCAACATGACCCGTTCATTCTTTAATATCCTGAATAATAAACTAAAGTTAATATATACTTTTTTGAGAACCTTTTTCAAGTATACTATTCCTTTTATATCACGTATTACAATTTTATAAACATTATGTAATCATTTAAGTTAATAACGTTCGTTTTGTCGATATTTGGCACTTGAATAAAAAATGAACACCTTATAGTTACAAGTTGTTCACATGGTCAAAATATTGTTATATATAGAATGATATTCATGATTTAGATACCATATATATCAGATATATCTCTTATATACCTGTATTTATAATAGTACATATCATTTTGGGGTAAGAATGAAATGCACCGTTCAAGGAGATAGTAAGTCGTACGTACGCATGACCACTACATTAATTTCTATTTCATATTTTAATGGACATAAAACATAATTATATATAGATATATTATAATTAAAGTATTATATAATATATAATATCATTAACTCAATCCTTTATACATCCCACATATGGTATTAACGAGTCGTATCACTTTGAGGGGGTGGTAGTCCGCACTTCCTCAAAAGAAATTATCATATTTACCCATAATGGAAACCATTTAGATATTCTATAAAAGAAAAATACCGAAGCATGAAAAAAACATTATCATAATATATATCATATATAATTATAGTTCCATATTAATGGCCACCATGAGAGTTTGTAGGAGGTAATTGAACAATCATCGTTTCGTGAGGAGTTAGTTTTCCATCCACAGAAACATTATGTTCTTCACCCATTAGATGCAGGTGTGAGTAAGTGTAATTAAAATACTTCTCATAAAAACATCCTAGTATATTGAGGATACTGTTTTTAGTATAAAATAAAGTAATAAAAAGAATTTTGTGGTTGGAGGAGTAAATTAAAAGAAAATAAGTTAAGATAAATTGATACCCTTAATTTGGGTAACTTAAAATGGTGTGAACCAAGAGGACTCTTTGAAGTGCCTTATGCCTAATGTATGGATTCTATGAGGAGGATAGGGATTTATGGATCTTAATTTGGCAGATTTTGGACGAGCCTAAAGGCTTGAGAGGTGGGATAAATTTGTTAGAAGTGGTCTTTTTTTATAAGGGGGAGGAGGGGCTCTTTATGAAAGTGTGAAAATATGATTTTATTATATAATGATATTCAGTTTCAAAATGTCCAAAAATCATTAGAGTCGAAGATAAGATGACTCGTGGTCAAAATAAAATCATACAATAATAATTGGACATGTTTTGGATATTATTTTAATATTTATAATCTAATTTATTTAAATCTATTATTAATGATGTAAATACTGCATCATTATATTTTCCTAAATAATTGAGTTTATTCGATCTCTAAAAATTATAAAAAAAATACCATGATGTAGGAATTATTTTTATATTTCCAATTAATATTTATATTCAAAAATATTCTTTATATGACACCATATAAAAATTAATTACTAAAAGGGTTTTGATTTTGTCAATTTTGCCTTTACATTAAATTAATTGATCTAAAATGACATTAACATTCATAAGTGGCTGCATGGGGTCCCAAAATAGACCCAAAGATTCCCATGGTCAACCATTACTCATCCAATAAGGTTAAGACATGGGTTAAGGTAATTTTAAATTATTAAAATATTCTTTTTCCTTGAATTACCCTATTTACTTTTAACCGCGGTAAATAAAAGTAAAAATTACTATTCACCAAAAAAATTTGTTATCTTATTGAACCACATTTTACTCCTTGATATTAACTGTTTCTCTTAGATTTTCGAAATTAAATACACAAGAAGAGGTAAAATTATGTTTTATGTGAATTTGGAAATTCTCCAAGGAGGTGGGTAAAAGAAGGTGAAAAGTTCAATAAAATTTTTATATATCTAAAATTATTATAAACTTACTCCAATGAATTAAATTGAAAATATATAATTATTATGTATATATTTTGAGATAAATTAATTTAAATAAAATAAATAATTATTTATATAAAAATTTGGTTTTAAACTATAACTCAGTGTTTTTCAATATTCATCAAAAATTGAATGTTTTGAGAAAAATACAGAAAATCAACCCTAAGCTAATTTAGATATTACGAATTCAAAAATGAACTATATTTTACCAAATTTAAAACATAGAAGTTTCATTTATTAATTTAAAATTAATTCCCCTTGTCAAAACCAAAAGGCGTATTTTTAAGAAATAATAACTATCAAAAGATTGCAACTTATTTATGTCCAATTTCAATGTGAAAATACTTACAATGACCAGCATTGGATTAAATGGTAAAAACTATAATCTATTTATACTTCCAAACCATTAAAATGTAAAATTTAACAGTATAAATTATTTAGATTAAAAAAAAAATTAATTAAAATTTAGTATTTCTCACTATTCACCAAAATATGAAAGTTATCAGAAAAATACCAAATATTTATCAAAACTAAATTTTTATCTCCTGATTCTAATTAAGAAGTTTATTTTATCAAATTTAATATATAAAAGTGTCAAATATTGGATTTAATAAAGGTTCTCCCTCAAAGGGCGGTAAAAATGCATTTTTTGAATAATACATCCATTATCTAAAAAAATTGAATTTGTTCGTACATTATGTCTAAGAAACTCATAATATGGATTCTAAAATTATAAAAATTATATAATGTTTAAAATTCAATTAATACTATTCATACCACTTTGGAACAGCTAGTTTGATATATCGTGGTGTGCTTGAACTCGGTGTTGCGTGTAGTGCAAGTTATTGAATTACTTTAAAGAAATAACTTACAATGAAATATTGGGGGGTTAAATTTTTCCCTCCTTAAATAAATTTCATCCTTGCAATTTGAAATTTTTCTTCGAAAATAAAATGTTGAAAAATAGAAAATACCATTGTGGGAAACCCCACATCGGAAATTGGGTTAATAAAATTTAGTCTTAAAAATAGGACAATAGAATGAATAGCTCACAACCAAATTATGATCTCGATTAGGAGAACATTGGTGGGAGATAGAGACACATAATTGGAGTAAAAACGTAAATATTTATAGGGAGTGATTGAGTTCATCTGTCACAAAGAATTGTAGAATCGAGGTCCTCAAATCCATCAATATATGATGATTTAAATTTTCATCGGTACAACAAAACATAAGGTATTAGGATAACAAATATTTAGTTTTAAGATTCCTTACCTAAAATTAAGAATTTATTTCTTCATAGAATAAGAGAAGAAATATATATAAATTATTATATATATATATATATACTTGACAAGTATAGTTTCATCTTTCAACTATTTCCTACCACAAAATCATCTTTCACTCCAAATGATTTTAAAAAAATTATATTTACCTTAATCGTATAAGGTTTCAAAAATAATGAATTTATAATTCATTTTTCCGAGTATTTAAAAAAACTAAATTATACAAACCAGTACATCATGTAGTCCATTCGTAGGTGATGCACCTTTGTCTCTCTTCAGTTGCAGATTCATGTCTCGCGGCCTTGCCGGACGCAACTAGTAGTCGCCCAACCTCTAGGTTGTCCTTTTTATAACAATCACAAAATAACCTTAAAAATAGTATCCAATTTCAATCTTAATCCAATCCAACCTTTATACTTATATGAAATACTTATATCCAAACTCTAAGTACAGAATTTATTAGGAAGTTAAACACAATGAGAATCCTTTTCTTCATGTAATAACATGTGAAAAAATTTATCATGTATTCTTTTAAAACACAACAATATCATACATTACCATTAATCCTTATTTATTACATTCATGCTCCCTTATTCCTTATAGAATACTGGATATACTCCTTCTATCAAAAATGTGGTAAACTCCAACAATGATGGAATATAAAAATCATTAATCAGTTTCAAGGTAGTCAAGAATATCCAATATTATTTATCCAAATCAACCATCTCTTATTCCAAAATCACTACCTCATTATCAGGACCATATTAAGGATTACCTTTCTTTTAACAATTTATTTTTCAAAAAGTGTATCTTACTATTAAGTCACTTTTCATAGAACCATATAATCTCAAGTCCTCAATAAAATAGTACTGCAGTACAATCCATATTTATCACCACAATTCATATAACTAGTATAACATAGCTACAACACTCAAATGAAATAATTCAATAATAACAAAATAAGAACACTAGTCTTTCATCTTTATATGAGGTAGTATCATAACTTCATTATTATAAAATAAAATCATTTGTGGTATACTCTTCTGATTGGGACATTGATTCGCGTAGGGTCTCAACACCTTACAGATGAAGCATTTTACATTTGAGACATTTTTCGTAACCTTGAAATCACATACATGGTGTCCTTTTTCTCGACACTTATAACAAACTCCCATTTCTTTCAATCATTTACCAAGGTGATTATTTCCACATTTATCACATCTCAGAGGATCGTTCATTCCCCTATTCCCTTTATCAATCTTTATCTCTACCATCCTTTTCTTCTCTTGTGTCCCTTCAAAGCCATATCACTTAGAGAATTATTTAACTATCTTACTAGCACATGATATTATTTCTTTATATGTTGAGAATACATTTGAGGATATTTCCCTTCTAAATGTTGGCTTAATACCATGAATGATATAACCCTTCTTACTCTTTGGATCTTACGTATTTCTAGAGTTCTCATTCCTTCTAAAGGGCTCTATTTTCAAAAAATGGCATAAACTATGTTAGTTTATAAATCACAATTCATAATTCCAAACATGTAAAATACCTAATGTAAATTGAACATTTTATGGATATAATCCATAATCACAAAAATGTTTTCTTTGTGGAGATATATACTCATAAACCCTTAGTAGTGGTTTGTATAGAAAACGAGAATTATCCTAAGCATATCCCCCTGTAGTGTCGTAACCAAGAGTGAATCAAAGACCGTTGTCGTACACTAGTTCTCGTTCGAGTCTAACTCAAAGAAGTGTTTTCGGGTTTTACCCCTAGGTACATCTGTGCCACAACCACCTCTACCTTCTTCTATCCAGAAATGGATGTGTTTGCTTGGAAAACTCACACAATCTCTACATTACCAAAATTCTAGGAAGTCATTCTATACTAATCCACAAAGTCTATCTTAGGTTTATGTGCTCTAAGCAGATTTTATCTAAATATAGCTTCCGAGGTTATTGCTAAACTTCCTCTAATACCAACTGTAACGCCCCAACCGTAGTTATCTAGAGTCGGTGCATTATTTTAATACATTAGCATAATTACAAGGAATCAATTCCCTAATGTCCGAACAATTTAGCAGTCTTGGAAGATAGATTACATACATGAATGTTACATTACACTTTATAAAATAAAAAAAACATAAACAATCCTTTATGAACTCCATTATTCCAATGGCATAACACTGCATATCATTTACAATACACTTCTTTTAATCCTGGAAAAAAAACCTAGAAAGGGGTGATCTCAAATGCTCAGTAAGGGTAAGCAATATAGCAGAAACATTCATAAATAAGCATAAACATTTAAAGAAATGTATAAAACTAAAACAAAATCCTTTTCAACATAATATTCATCATAATATGGCATATATAAATCAGAATATTTCCATTTACTTACTCACATGGATATTCTACTAGTCGAATAATCACATGCAATATCAATAGCCCCTTTTATAATGATGGGATGCATAAAACAGACTATCATAACCTCATAGTCAAGGCCTTGTGCCAAGACTACATATAAGATTTTTGTCAAGGCCTTTTTCCAAGACACTAGTTTTAATCATGAGACCTACCGATGCATCGAGTAGCTATTGCGGGCTCCACCTATCACTTACTATGTCCATTGCATTCCTCATAAAATATGTTTTAAACATAACATAAATATTCTCATTAAAATTATCTTATTAAATGTCGATAATTTATCCAAAAACCATGAATGGTGTAATAATAAAACATCCAATGTCAAAAATATCACAAAAACATCAATAAAATATTGAATTTTTGTATCATATTAAATCAACCTCAAATAAGCTTAAAATCCATCAAAGGTTGTTGACATAGATGAAAATGTTTTGTAAAAATCTTTGGGAGAAATCTCACTTTTCATGTAAACATTTAAAAGTTACAAAATTTAGAATGTAAGTCATTTAAATAAATTTTCAAATAAAATTTTCCCATACCACTTTGAAACTTTTCAAAGGAATTATAATATTTAAAACATTCATGTCCATATAAATAAATCCTTAAAAACCATTTTGAAAATATTGAAATTAATGAGAATTATTTAAAAGAATAAATATATAAAACATTTATAATGATGTTTTAGTAAAAATTCCCTTAAAATAATCCATTTGAAAACTCTTTTATGAAACATGGGCAAAGATACTAAATATGTCCCAGTAGATACTTATGTAAAAACAACCTCGGATAATAATGAGATTGTGAGATTAACCCCTACAAATTTAGTAACTTACAAAACATACACTCCATGAAAGAAGTATCATAAAATGAATATTTAAATACACATAAATTAATGTCTATTACAAAAAAATACATTTATGGGTAGTACATACACCACAGAAAATGTAATAGTTTCAATTTGGAATGAATCTCACGGGAATAAGGAGTGAGATGAAAACCCCTAACCTCGTGTCCAACTTGACCCGTTCATTCATTAATATCATGAATAATAATATAAAGTAAATTTATACTTTCTTAAGAACCTTTTTAATGTTTATTATTCCTTTTATATACTTTATTACCATGTTATAAACATTATGTAATCATTTATGTTAAAAATGTTCATTTTTTCGATATTTGGAACATGAGTCAAAAATGAACACCTTATAGTTATAAGTTGTTCACATGGTCAAAAGATCATTAAATAAAGAATTATATTCATGATTTAGATATTATATATATCATATATATCTGTTATATACATTTATTTATTATAGTACAAATCATTTTGGGGTAAGAATTAAATGCACCGTTCATGGAGATGGTAAGCCGTACGTACGCATGAACAATTCATTCATTTCTATTTCATATTTTAATGGACTTAAAACATAATTATACATATTTATATTATAATTACAGTATAATATCATATATAATATCATTAACTCTATACTTTATATGTCCTACATATGGTATTAACAAGTCATATCACTTTGAGGGGGCGGTAGTCCGCACTTCCTCAAATTAAATTATCGCGTTTACCCATAATTGAAACCATTAAGGAATGATATAAAAGAAATATACAGAAGAATTAAGAAAACATAAACATAATAGATATCATATATAATTACAGTTCCATAATAATGGGTACCATGATAAGCGGTAGGAGGTAATTGAACAATCATCGTTTCGTGAGGTGTTAGTTTGCCATCCATAGAAACATTACGTTCTTCACCCATTAGATGGAGGTGTATGTAAGTGTAATTAAAATCCTTCTCATAACAACATCCTAGTATATTGAGGATACTGGTGTTGTTATAAAAGAAAGTAATAAAAATAATTTAGGGGTTGGAGGAGTAAAATAAAACGAAAAGAAGTTAAGAGAAATTGTTACCTTTAATTTGGGTAACATCCTTTGGTTTGAACCAAGAGGACTCCTTGAAGTGCCTTCTGCCTAAGTTAAGGCTTCTATGAGGAGGAGAGGGATGTAGGGCTATTAATATGGCAGAGTTTGGACGAGCCTAAAGGCTTGAGAGGTGTGAGTAATTGGAGAGAAGTGGTCTTCTTTTATAAGGGGGAGGAGGGGCTCTTTTGGAAAGTGTGAAAATATTATTTTATTATATAATGATATTCGGTTTTTAAAGGTCCAAAAATCATTAGAGTTGAAGATAAGATGAATCATGGTGGAAATAAAATCATCCAATAAAAATTGTACATGTTTTGGATATTATTTTAATATTTATAATCTAATTTATTTAAATCATTTATGAATGAGTTAAATAATGCATCATTAAATTATCCTAAATAATTTAATTTATTCGATGTCTAAATATTATAAAAAAATACCATGATGTAGGAAATATTTTTAGTTTCCAGTGAATAATTATAGTTATAAATAGTTTTTATATAACACCATATAAAAATTAAATACTAAAAGGTTTTTGTTTATGTCAATTTTTCCGTTACATTAAATTAATTAATCTAAAGTGTCATTATCATTCATATGTGGCTCCATGGGGTCCCAAAGTAGACCTAAAGATGTTCATGGTCGGCCATTACTCATCCAATAAGGTTAGGACACGTGCTAAGGTAATTTTGAATTATTAAAATATTCTTCTTACCTTGAATTACCCTATTTACTTTTAACCGCGGTAAATAAAAGTAAAAAGTTACTATTCACCAAAAAGTATTTTTATCTTATTGAACCATATTTTACTCCTTCATTTTAACCGTGTCTCTTTTATTTCTGAAATTCAACTCACAGAAGCGGTAAAATTATGTTTTATGTGAATTTGGAAATTATCCAAGGAGGTGAGTAAAAGACGGTGAAAAGTTCAATAAATGTTTTATATATATAAAAATATTAAACACCGAATCCAATGAATTAAAATGAAAATTAATATGTATTATGTATCTATTTTGAGATAAATTAATTTAAATAAAATAAATTATTATTTAAAAAAATTCAGTTATAAAATATAACTCATTGTTTTTCACTATTCATCAAAAATTGAATGTTTTCAGAAAAATAGAGAAAATTCACTCTAAGCTAATTTTGATATTCCGAATTAAAAAATAAATCCTATTTTAACAAATTCAAATCATATAATTTTCATTTATTAATTTAAAATTAATACCCATCGTCAAAACCAAAAGGCATATTTTTTATAAACAATAACTATCAAAAGATTGACACTTATTTATGTCCAATTTCAAAGTGAAATTACTTACAATGACCAGGATTGGATTAAGTGGTAAAAGTATAAAATATTTATAGTTCCAAACAATTAAATTTTATAATTTAACAAGATAAATTATTTCTATTAAAAATGTTGTTTTTAATTAAAATTTAGTAATTTTCACTATTCACCAAAATATGAAAGTTTTCAGAAAAATACAAAAAAATTATAAAAACTAAATTTTTATCTCCCAATTATAAAGATGAAGTATATTTTGTCATATAGAATATATAAAAGTGTCAAATATTAGATTTCAAAAAGTTTCACCCTCAAAAGTCGGTAAAATTTCATTTTTTGAAAAATACTTTTTTATCTAAAAAATTTAATTTGTTCTTACGTTATGTCCAAGAAACTCATAATATGGATTCAAAAATTGTAAATACTATATAAAGTTTAAAATTCCGTTAATACTATTCATAACATCTTTGGAACAGCTAATTTGGTAAGTCGTGTTGTGCTTGTACTCGGTGTTGCGTGTAGTGAAAGTTATTGAAATACTTTGAAGAAATAACATACTATGAAATCTTGGGGTGTTACACACTATATCGATAAATAGTCACCAGATTTAAATTATTTTTTTAAATATCATATTTAATCCTTATATTTATTATTATAACTGATTTTTAATGTCGTTCAAGTTAAAATGATTCACAATTATTCTTGGTGATGTTATGACGTACGTATGCATGTGCGATGAAATCATTCCACTAACAAATAAAAGGTTATAGATTTTGGTTATATGTTTATATTTCTAAACAAATATCATTGAATAAATATCACATATAATCATTAAATTAATTCTTTATTACTTTCCATGTGATGGTTACCGAACAATGAGTCACATTATTTTTTGAGGTGGTAGTCCACCGTACACATGAGATACATTATCATATCATAAATGAAATGAATTTTAAAAAATTATACTTCATATTATAATTTATTAATTAAAATTATTTCATAGAAATTATATATATACATTAAATCCATCATCATACCCAACCATAAGAGGAATTGATGAAAAAGTTGTCACATTAGTTAAAGAGGCGTTATTGCATTGTACAAATGTGATATTTTATAAATTCCCATTTTATGGGTGTTGATATGGATTTAGATCATGATCATAACATAATAACATCTCATCTTATGTGAGAATGTATTGTTATTAAATAATCATTGATAAATAATAATTGAAAGAGGTGTAAAATGAAATAACATGAAAACTCTCTTTTAAAAACGTTTTTTCATCTTCGGTGAACATATTTTTGTTTACACCATGTGCCTTAATTGCATGGATTTATGAAAAAACAATGACTTATATGATAATAGGATATAATTTGGGAAATGATTTTATTAGGTATTTTATGAGAAAATATCATTGGAATTTTGAGTCGGGGAAGATATGTTTTTGATTTTCACAACTGGGGATGAGTGGTGGAATAGTAAATTTTGAAGAGAATAAATTCCACTGTCATTTTTTCAGGTATTAAGGCTCCAATAATGTAACATTTAATATAAAAATGGTATAAGGTATATATATGAAAATAAAATGGATTTTCTAAAGGTTGTTTGGTTACTATAACCCATATCTTTTATGTTTAACCTCTCAGTAAACCCATTTTTACCATAATCGAAGTGATTAATTTTAACTATATTAAAATATAATTATGGTAGAAAATTTATTTGACCTTATTATATAATATACATTATGATTATTAAAAATAATGAATCAATTATTCAAAATTCTACATAATAAATTGGAAGAATATAATTTAATATTAATCATGCAGATGCGATGAGAGGATTTCATAGAGAAGATTTTCAATAGATCACAATGTATTTATGTCAATATTCAATATTGAATATTTTAATACAACCTAAATTAGAATAATTAATATATAATTAAACAACTTTTACATTAAAAACAATTTTATTTTATTTTTATTTTTTTTAAATTATTAAAGGAAATCATGATTAAAAAAAACAATATTATTCATTAATCATTGAAAAACTTATCTTTTCTGTAAACTGTCAAATCATTTTTTAAAAATAATTTTTTTGTGGTTATTTCAAAAATTTTGTTTTTTAATAAATATAATTATATAAACCATATTATTTAAAATATTTATTTTAAAAATAAATTTCACAATAGTAAATATCGTAAGATGAATCAAGTATAAGTAAGAAAAGAACAAACACCTAGGGGATGCTTCTAGAAATGAGAAAGGCTAAAATTATAGAAGTAATGCGCATGATATTTTTTATTGGACCATAATTATAATATTAGGGTTATAAATAATATAACAATGGTCTTAGATTTATATTCATTAATGTAGTCATTTGATGGGGATGATACATTTCATGAAACGAGGCCTAGGAAACATCCCATAAAGTGGGGTACTTTTGAATAGTAAATCCCAAATGGAATATAAAACAGGAATTATTTTTATAAAAGAATATAAATTAAACAACTAATATATATATAAGAAGATATATACATAACATGTATGAAATATATGGAAATAAAATATATTAAAACAATAAAAAAGGAGAACATTTAACAAAAAAACTAGGTAATTTTGAAGATCCTATTTTATGATTTCATATTAGTTTTATTGGAACCGAAAATCAAAAAACATAAAATAAAAAATTTTAAAAAGAAAATTTTATTAGAGAAATCTGAAACTGAAATTAGATATCACAAAATTGGGTATCCAAATATAACGGGGAACGTTGGTGGGAAGTGATATTATGGACATGGAAGTAAAATAATTTTCAAAGGGAATGAGAATTATTATTAACAATATCATACTTTTATGGGGAATAAATTAATAGAGGATGAGTATTTTAATTAAAAGAATAAATTTCCACTGAGGGAAAAATATGGTTCAATATATAATTATAGTGTGGAAGGAACCAAGAATCCTAGAGCCCAGGAAAGAGGGATTGCGGTAAAAAAATACATAATGTGTTACAATCTTTAAAATTGAAAATCCAATGAAGGTAGAATGTCAGATTGATTTATTACAACCCGACATGAGTCAAATTTTCTATTTTGTTGGGTCACATGAACTCTTTTATTTTTCCTTTTATAAAGAAGGCCAACAACTATTGGTGATGTACTAAGAGGCACAGTGGGGAGATGATAAACGTTTTAATAGGAAATAATTAGAGTAAAAAATAGAGAATAAAAATAATTAGAGTAGTATTAGAACAAAATGATGAAACTATAACAAGAACATTGTCCCATTCTATTACAAAATGTCACAAAATAAACAATTTTTTATTTCAATGGATTACCATATGTATCATATATAAAGAAAATATACAAGGAAAATAAAAATAATGTTCCTTATCTAAAAGGATATATGAATTTTTTCATATATTCCCTTGACCATATTCAATTTCTAATACAATATCCCACAGAAAAATCATTTCCCTCATATAAAATATAGGATAAATGAATTTTTATGGGAATTGGTATTCTAATAAATTTTATAATTATAAAACCTATTAGGTCACCAAAAGTTCTTTCATCACATATGTGAATCAAATTATTAGTGTCAATTCCATGTCAACAAATAAAATAAATAATCAAAAAATCATTTCTTGATTTATCTTGCTCTAACCATGCTAAAATGAAACCAATCTCTACCAGTTCATCACCATGTTAGATAGAATATGAGTGGTAGTTGTTTCATGATTAGATCGTCCATATTGTCATCAAATTTTACCTTGATATTCATCCAATTTCCATATATTTATTTTATACATTTATGTAATAATTCCACACCCACCATTATGGTTAGGCCACACTACACCATTTATGTTTATTTATCTATATCATCCATCCAATCAAAAAATCATTTTAATAAACATTACCATGATGGTTTGTGAAAAATACTTACATAAATAAGTGGAATGTTACTTTGCGCATCGATGGGCCCCATCAGTATGAAATACTAGAAGATCCAAACCATGGACCTCTTTTACCACCGCTCAGACATTCCCACAACAGTTGAACATTCAATGTTCATCCATTAACAATAATTACACTGTGATCCAAATATTATCAATCATGTCATCTCTACCACCCCCATCTAATGATATGGATTTCCATTTCAGAATATCTTGGTCTACTCCATATCAGAAGAAATGTTTTCACATTAAATTTACACATCCATATTCAAAAAAAATTGAACGAATTAGAATGCCAAATCAAAATAGGACTCACAATACATAAACAACCTCATGTGTGAATAATTTTATTCAAAGGTAACATATAACCAAAAACCACATTTATTTTAAAATATACAATTTAATAAATTAACCTTTAATGTTATTGTCTTCAAATGTTACAATGATCAATGCCAAAAGGCATTATTTTGACCAAGATAAGTGTTGCACATTAATGATCGAAATACCCATTATGAAATCATTACATTTGGATTCCAAGGTAATGAACCATTAAGATGAAAATAACAAAGTGTGTAATATGATTTGACTTACTCGATGACAACCACAATGACCAATAGATCTACATTTATTTAATAGTGAGATAACATTCTTCAAAAAATATTTGTTTAGATCATTTAAGGATCATAGAGTTTGGAATTATAACAAACATGAACAATAGATATTTTACCAACATGACATATTTAATATTTATCACATTGAAGAATAGTTTTATGATTTATTATCATAGACAGACTATATAAAAGCCACTATATTGATAAGATATTCAATTCATGGGATGATTAGGAGAACAAATACATATTCACCTTAGTTGAGGCTATATGCTCATTTTTTATGAATCTATGTCTTGGGAAGTGAGGGAGACATTAAATAGGAGATACGGGGTGAAATGATGTGGTCATACCCAATTTAAAACCTATATAGGCTCCACCATGAAGTTTATGGAGAGGATTTTACTAGACAATAGATCTTAATAGATCATGGGAAACTAGATCATTCAACTAGCTATCTTGTGGTTCTACACCAATGAGTCTGTGAGCCTCACAGTGTTGTGGGACCCCTGTTAGAGAAAATAGATAGCCATGTATACTATGTTGGCAAGTCTCTAGGTCTCCATTATCTCCCAAGATACCTATTAACACCTTATCCACTATAACTTGAACCTCTGGACTGTTAAACACCCCTAACAGATATACCCCTTTTGATATGTTATCATAGAGAGGTCCTCTGATGGTCTCGCTTTTGTAACTTGTTCCATTGATTTTGAACATCATATTCCCACTCATTTTTTTATTAATTAATGAATTTGTGATTTTACACTCTCTATTTATTGGTGAGATCGGATCACATATTTTTTTTCTCATATTGATCAAAAAATGCAATAGAATTTCAAAATATTAATCATATACCATTAATCAAAACTTCATTCTAAAAATTCCCAATTAAAATAGTACCATAATTTCATACATAACAACCATTTTACTTCAAAAATAATAATTTTGATTTGTGACATGATTCAACCCTTAAATCAAGTCATGAACAATACAAGCTCTATTCATTAAGCTTGCCAAACAACAGAATCCACCTCCCTAGGTCAATGCCACCAGTTCATTCATGATCACCACTTCCTAATTCCAAAGAAAAGGTAAATACTATATATTGAAATAATTAAAACAATTCCACACATTCACAAAACTAGGAGCCTCTACCCGGGTGCTAGGTTCAAAAATACCCCCACTCCCGACATACACTATAAAACTTCGTCACTATCAATATACAAGAATAGACATATCCTACTATCATATGAATACTGAAGTGTATGCGTACAGATGAGTGGATCAAAATTGATTACATAAATGAATCCTGATGAACAAACAAAAAGAATATATCAACTATAACACCTCTATATTTTATATAATATATCTCAAAAAAAAATTTCATTTCTTTAATAGCTGCAATAAACAAAATCCTTAGTGTAAAAAAATATTAAAAAAGTATATCATTATAAATCGTACCATAAGTTGGAGAAATTAATATGAATAATAAAATTTTTAATCTTACAAATAATCGATTTAGATAAATCAAATACATTGATATATAAGTATTTTTTTAGTAAATATGTTTTATAATTTAAAAATAATATTTCCTAAAACTGGGTTTTAATAATTTTTTTGAGAAAATAAATAATTTAAATGTTTAGACATTTTGAAAATGATTTTTTAAAAATGAACTAAATTTTTTAAATCATATTTTCAATATTATTTTTGAGTTAATTTCTCATAATTTTCTGAAAATATTGATTTCTAGATTAAAAGTATAATATATTTAATTTTCTTGAAAATTATGATTCCATTTAAATATTTAAAAATTATACACATTTAAAACAAAAATAAAAAGTATAACTATTTAAATAGTATTAAAAAACCATTTGGGTCCATTAGAAAATGTTTCATGTCCAATTTTTGTATAAAATGTTTTTATACATAGTAAAATAATTTTTTTTGGAAAAATGATTTTTGTCTTGTTTGGTGTGTTTTATGTTAAATTAAATTCATCCAATTCTATGATTTGAATTTGATAAAATGGATTTAGTATTTGGAATCATAAAATTCTATATTTATTAATAATTTCAACAGCTGTTTTGGTCCTAATGAATAGACAAATAGTAAAAATCGATTACAACAATTATGGTGAAAATGGGAATATTGAGGGTTAAACAAAGAGATAATTGTATGATTTCAAATTAAAAATTTATAAATACTTTTTTATTTCCATGTTTAGACCACACAATATCCCAATGTTGATTATTTGGAAATTTGGAAAACAATTTTATTGATTATGCAATTATTATATTTTAATCTTTAATGAAATAAAATCATATCATCTCCCCCGCATACAAATGAAAACGTTTCCTTAGTATTTATTTCACCAAATTATTACATATATCTCATAAAAGCCATAAACTTTTTTCATATAATCTTCCCTAGTGATTAAATGTAGGGTTTTTTCTTCCTAAAATAATATTCTATTCATCCTTAATATTTGATATAAAGGGGGCCAATCTAAATAGATGTAGTCATCATAATTGACTTCCTTCAAATAATTACTTCTTTTAACAACTATAAATATTTTATACCCAAATAAAATTTCAACATCAGTATCCTTAATATAATAAAACTATTTTTTGATTTATAAACATTCATATTCACCTTGTTTTCCATGAAAGTGGAAGTGAATGTATTTGTCATACATACATATGGATAACCAACGACACAGAACAATAAAATTCATTTTAAATAAAAATATTTCATCGATAGATATTATTATTTTTATAATTTTTATAAATGAAATTTATTTGGTAATTATGATTATAGAGTTAAATATTATACCTACCTTCTTACCATCCAATATATAGGAAATGGATAACATCACTCGTGTGTATGTGTAGACAACTACCTCTATGAAATGTTCCGATTTGTTTATTATTTTGGATTTTATTGGTGGTAATTGAGGTTGATTTATTAAATATATATATTATATATAATTTATTTGTTATTCTAGTCTAGTGAATATTTTTTACCTTTCATCTTTTCATCCATCAAAAAGGGAAAAAATCATTCATCTGTACATATTGACTACCGCCTCTATGGATGGTGTAATTAATTTTTCTATATCTTACTTTTATGTATGAATACATATATATATATATATATATATAATGACTAAATGAGGTATTTATATCTAGATTCAGATTTTAGATATGACGGAACAATGATCATAATAAAATATTTTATATATCAAACTGAACTTTTCTTGAGAAATTAAAAAGTTAACGCCCGGAAACAATTATTGTAGTAAATTCTCTTTATAAATATATGTTAAAATATTTTAATTTGATTGTATATGATATTTTAATTTTTGAAATGATTTTTTTATATAATTATAATTACATTAAATTTAATATACTATAGTTTAGATCTCATTTTTAGAAATTCAAACTTTTGATTATTGATTTTGGATATATTTTATCGCTATGAGGAACATTTCATTTTCAAAACTCCTTTTTTATGTTTTCTATATAATACCCATGAATAAATTTTATTATTTTTCTCATGAATTTATTTGGGATATAAATAACCATATATGTTTCTCTGATTCAACAAATTTGGATTCAAAATTTACAGAATTAGTACGTGATTTATGATATAATGTAATTATTTAATGGGATTGTTAATGATTAAGTTTCGTATGATGAAATTTTTTGACATATCTGTCAACAATAATAATGATTTTATTCTCATGTTCTTATTTTGGGTGATTAAGGTTTTTACATATTTTTCATCTCTTTAGCATCTCAAGAGGCTGATAGACATTTTTTTAAGGAAGAACAAATTTACTTCTATCTTTTGATGAAAACAATTTTTACTCTTATCCATGTTTTATAAAAATATTTTCATGAATGATTTTTTAATTTTTTTTATCAATTTTTTATTTTTAATGAATGGAATAAAAGTAATATATTTTTTAAATTTTTAATTGTTCTACTTCTGAGTTAGTACCAAAAATATGAAATGTATATTTGTTTTAACAATCAATGCATAAAAAAATTTCCTACCTTCATGGGAAATAATTGTGGGCCATCATTATACAATAATTAAGTTATAGTAATCCTTTTTTGATAATCTATTTATTGGATCTTGGTACATGTTTTTTTGAGACATTATGAATTTTAGTAAGATTATAGAGTTAGGACCGATTGGTACATGGTAATGAGAAATCATAGAGGTTGGACCATGATACCATTGTAATATTTATGTGGTTATCTAGGGGTTAAATTGTATTTTAAAAATTATTGGCCTCCATAAAAATGTTTTTTTGCCTTGAGATCGTGTTGAGGTCATGTTTTTGGTACAGTCTCAAAACAGGGTGCCAAAAACGTGGATATTTTTCATGTAGATCAGGAGGAAGTGCATGGTTGGCATAGAGTTTGTGTAATCATGTATCTTTAACCGGTTCATGTTGAACCAAGTCAATGATTAATTATTTTTAAACTCCTACTTACAAATGTATTTATTTTTGTTGGGATGAGCCTAGGGGATGGCTAACACTATGTTGAATGGTCACTTATTCAAAACAATTCCCATCCGTGTCAATATTGGGTGAATTTAAAATTTACTTTTATCTTTGATTTTATAAATTGTTTATATTTATCAGAAGTAATGCGATTAATTATTTTATATTTTTTAAAATCTATTACAAAACAAGAGAAGTTATAAACAATAGTGGGAAACATAGAGAAAGAGTGATGATAGATGAACAATAAAAATGATAAGACTGGGAAAATACTAGTGTATTGGTATAAAAGGATTCATTTTCCCATAAATTAATGAAAACATATCATGAAAATGAATTATTTATCTCCCTCTCTAGGATAAAAATCACATAGATTTATCAATCATGTAGTTTGCAATTCCATGAATGATTAAACTGGAAAAATTAAATTTTAAATGGAAAATATAACCAAAACGTCATATATTATGATGTTTTGTTTTGAAATAGACGATTTAGAAAAAATGAATCCATGATCAAACTCACCAAATGATTTTGGAGTTTTAAATAATGTACAAATGGAATGAAGCATGTTTCTGGTTTCATAATTGATCTTGTTGATCTATTCAATAATATTGAAAAGAATGAGTGAGAATGGAAAATTAAGGATGAATAGAAGAAAAATAGTTTCCACCAAACTATGATTTAGAATGAAATATTGTTTAATTCCAATGAATATGTTGTTATAGATAAATCAAGAATCACAGAGATAAAGAATTATTGGAGATAAGAGATATCTCCTATGATCTTCAGTTGTACTGCTCTACTGGTCCTCAGGTTTCTTGTATTCGAGTCTCCTAGATCTTTTCCGCTCTTTGGGTCTTATGAAATTGATATGTTTTGAATGAATGATATTTGAATGATAATTCATTGATCCTCTATACTATTACTGAATTTGAAATTGTTTTTCATCTGCTACACGCCACCCATGTTTTCCACCATCATTAAGTTATCCTTTACTGTGTCACCGCAAATGTGTATTGTTTTCGTGAAAATCTTGTCTTACAATCATAAACCATGAAACTAACTCTGTGGAATTTGATGTCACAACCTGTCCTCGGGGCACGTGCCATGACTACCCCAAGCCCGCCTTCCATAGGACAGGGGCTAGCGACTAGCACCAAAGGCATAAAACCCGATAAAAAGGGAAGGCATTGCCTTATGAAATGTAAACACACAAAACCATAGTAAAAGTTAAAGCAAAAACTATGTAAGCAGTATAACTCGAGTGCTGAATGTACAAAGGGGCTGGAATATAAGCCCAATAGTAAAGTACAAGTAAAAGCCAAAATGGCTGGAAGGTGTCAAGATGCTCCGGGATCGTCCTCCGGAGTTCCTACCTGAAGAGTAGGTACAGATCGCCAATATAGCTCTCCACATCCTTCTGTCACCTCTGTGTACCATCTTGTCATGAAGTCCACCTCCGGGTACCATCCATCTCTACAAGCCTCAACCACGATCAGTGTTGTCCGTCGTCTGCATCCAACACAACGAGGTGTGGGCATAGCCCGTGCAGGGGTGAGTATAACGATACTCAGTAGGGACCCCGAGACCCACAAGGTATCACTAAATAGAACAAGGATAAAACACAAAGAATGATCTCAATAGATAACCTTTACCTAGTTATATTCCCATACATATAACTATGTTATCAAGTAACCCATCTCAATCATGAGTTAAACACAAAGGTCATTGACTCACCTCAAACCAGGATATTCAGTATTGAAACCACTACTGCTGGAGAACTCCTCCACTTTCATGTACATTGGCCCTGTCACGACTCTGAGGAACTACTGACTAACCTTGGAATGCTGAGGTACTGCTCCTGTCGAGTATCGCGGGTCTACTTCCAAATACCGGGTGCTCCATCTACTGTGGGTCTGCCGCCAAATACTGGGCCCTCCCCGTAATAGCATATAGAGGTAATCCTCCTGTCGAGTACCACCGCTCTAATGCCAACTACCAGGCCCTCCATCCACTGCGGGTCTGCCTCCAAATATCGGGTGCTCCGTCCACTGGGCTAATCGAATCACTCCGAGTCGAATCGGTCAAGTAGTCGTCAGGTCTACAGCTACTAGATCTTTGTACTCTGTACACTCATCTCGAGTAGTATCTGCTCCATGAGCTACTAGTCGATACTAACAACTTTTACGTAATCTCACATTGAAGTATCTCAAAGGAATTCCTCGTCATAGGGGTCTCAACGCAATAGGTGGTGCATCAATCAGACGCTCGGACTATGAGTTATTAGAATTTCCGTTCTAGGGACCTGGTTGGATTTCGGGTTCAATCCAACCCTGCCATACACTAACTATTTCCAAACCTCAGGTGAAGTATGCCAAAAGAACCTTCTACTCAAGAGGAATCCAACATTATTGATGACATGTCAATCAGACGTCCGGTCCTTAAGTTATAAGTGTTTCCGCTCTGAGGGCCCGGTTGGAATTACGCTCGATCCAAACCCGTCTATTTTTAAAAGTCATACAAAACTCACTTACATTATCGCAAAAGGACCTCCTCGTCGTGAGGGTCCTAGTTCCATAGACAGCACGTCGATCGGATAAGCGGTCTTCATGTTATTCACGTTTAAGTGAAAACAGGCCCGACCCGTTAAACCCGATGAGCTGACGGGATGGGTCAACCCAAAGTTGGTGGGTCCTACCCAGTAGGGGTGTCGTACGACCCCAATATTCTAGTATCCTAGACCTAAGAGGGCGCTGCACGGTGCGGCGCAGCCCAGCGCGGTGCGGCGCAGACCGCACGGGCGGGCCACGAGTTCTCCAACACGGTGCCCTCCTAGAGCAGTGGCATTGCTCTGCTCGACCGGCTGCCGGGCCGGCTAGTCCTTCTGCCGAAGCAGCCCGCAAAGTAGGCCGCGGTTCCCACTGCACAGCCGGCACGACGGCGCCGGCTTCCTCTACCACAGCCTATACTGTCCGCGGCTCTGCATCCCCGACACGGCGTGACGACGCCGTGCTTCCTCCGCCGCGGCCCGCTTGGCCACAACTTTTCATAGCGTGCGCAATGGCGCCCCTTGCGCTGCCGATCTCATCCACGTTCTACCTCCGATCGTCAATTCCATAATTAAACAAGATCAAACAGTGGGTCTTCGGGCCATGTTTGTTCATCCTGCGACCTATGCGTTAATCGATAGCAATAGGCCGAGAAAAATCAAGCTTATACAACGATGAACTGAGGCACAATTTTAATCCATTAAAATTGAACATAATCCCCTACCTCAATAAATGATGTCGTACGTCGGGCATCATAGAAGACGACATCACGGGAGGAGGATTCGTTGATGATGTCGGAGTTCGCCCGAGGAGGAAGCGACATCTCCTCACTTTTCGCGGAGAAGGGGAAGGATGGAACGGCAATCGTTCTTCGTGGAACCGGCATTCTTCGTCGAAGAGGATGTCGTTCTTTGTCGGAGGGTCAGCGTTCTTCGCCAAAAACTCAAGAGCTCTCCTCAATTCTTCTTCACACAACAAAAGCCTCCACTAGAATAAAATAATAAGCTACCCTATTATTTTATTTAATACAAGCCATTTCAAACTCAAAAATTCAAACCACGTCATTAATTAAATGTGTTGGAAATTAATTAAATAGAGGGAGAGGAGGTGGAAGATCTCATAAATGTAGGGAGAGTTGTCAACATTAAAAAAGGGTGTTTAATGGGGGGTTTAAGGGGGATGAATGGTTTTGGATTGTGTGGGCCCCACCTCTCATTCATCCACACATGGGACTTTGGGTGGTTATGTTCCCCACCTACAACTTCCCATGGGAGGGTTTAAAATCCAAAGTTATAAAATAAAAATTGTTCTCTCAATTTTATTTATTTTTAACTAATTCCCCAAATAACAATTCTCAGACCTCTTAAAACGCAACTGCAGTAAAGGTCCTCTTAAGCAATTAACGGTGCTATGAGTTCATCAGTGCCGTCCGATTTCAATTTCGAGCACCAGTTCAAAATATAGAAAAACCCTCTCGTTTGTTTACTAAATGTACCTAGGCTATACTTTGGAAACTGATTTCTGGCACACCGGGCCTCGGAATCAATTTCCGCCAGAAGCCACTGACTCGTAAAATTTCAAAGTATTTAAGAAATAAATTTCCTTGATATTTCTGGGTCTTTACATTACTCCCACCTTAGGGATTTATGTCCGCGTAAAGCTACTACATAATCTAGAGAAACAAAAGAGGGTACTAAGCACGCATCTGAGCCTCCCGCTCCAATGTGCTCTCCTGGAGGATCCCATGCTTCCAGCGGATTCGAACCAGAGGAATAAACTGTCCAAGTAGGATCTTCTCATGTCGATCCTCGATCTCTCCTGGGACCTCTGTAAATGTCGCCACTTCATAGATATCCAGCTCCACATGGTCGATGAACTGAGACAGATCGTGCATGTATCTCATCAAATTAATACGTGGATGACATCGTGCACCTGGTGTACCTGAGTTGAAAGGTCCAAGATTTAAGCCACCTCACCTACCCTACTAAGGACTTGTAAAGGTCTGATGATCCTTAGAGATAACTTTCCGCCTCGTCCACATCTCCGTAGACTTCATCGAGGTGACAGCCGTATAAAGATGTGGTCGCCATCCTCGAACTCTAGTGGTCTTCATCTCCTATTAGCATATGAATTCTGTGTACTCTGTGTAGTCTTTATCATCGCATGGATGATATTCCCCTTCCCCATCGTAGCTCATACCGTCTCTGGTTGGTAGAATGTTGGCCAACTTGGTATGTCAGCCGACGATCACCCTTCTTCACCTACGATCTGTAAGAGCTGCTAAGATTTCTTCTTTTCCGAAAAGAGAAACCTGGTCTCATCCCTTAGATGACCACACCCATTGCCTAATATATACAATCCCGACATGAATGATAAATTCATTCCATGGACGATTTCATAAGGCCTCGACGCTACTACCAAGAGATCCAACCGTCACTCTCGCCTCCAAGGGTTGAGTCAAACTGCCGACATCAATGTGTGGTCACTAGGTCTCTGACATAAGGAACCTCAAAAGTGAGGGTCAAGTCAATAGTTTTAACTGGAACCTCTCTGTTTCAAACACAGAAAAAGGAAGGAAAGAGAACGTCCTAAGGAAAATTGTCTTTTATTACTGTATCTCATGTACAAAGACACACAACAACCACAAACAACATCTTCAAGGAAACTAGAAGCACCAAGAACAAAGGCCTCCATTCCTGAACTAGTCCCACTCCTGTCCACCATCTTCTGGAGATCCATAGTTGTATGATTCAGCTTCCTGAATTTGTGCTCTCCCATGTCCACCTATTCACTAAGGTTGGGGTGGACCTCCTTGTGGTGGTGGTGGCAACACCTCGAAGCGGTGTCCACCACTAGATGCATGGACTGCTCCTCTTCCACGGTCACCTGCTCCATGTGGTTCTCCTTGATTGAACCTCTGCCTCTGTCTAGGAGGTCCTTTATCTATCTGCTGATCGTCTGTATGGGGGATCGGACAGTCGCGTGCCATGTGACCAAGCCCGCCGCAGTAGTAACACTGCCCGCTCCTGGCACGACTAGCTCTGACTCCACTCTGGTTGCCCCACACAACTGAACCCGAGTCGTGCAGTCAGCCACCTGTGGGTCTACACCTCTTGGACCCTGGTGTTGTCTGTCTACTGCCAGCTGAAGAAGACTCCACTGCAATTCAACTAGTGGTGGGTCCCGCTGCTGGAGACTGCTCAGCAAGGAATCTCTCCACTAAGAGGGATCACTCCAACACCGCCATCTACGTCGGGATGCTGTGGGAGACAACGGAAGCCCTAATCTCACACTTGAGTCCCTACTCAAAAGTCCGGGCCCTGAAGAATGGGTCTTGTACCATATTAGTGGAGTAGCGCGAGAGGTTGGTCAACCTCGCTGAGTACTACGCCACCGTCATGGTACCCTACTGATGATTCAGGAGCTCTTGTATACACACCGCTCGAACGGTGTCTGGTATAAACCCCACTTGGAACAGTCTCTCGATGTATGCCCAGAGAAGTGTCACCTCATTATGCATCTGAAGCATCAGGCTCCACCATCTGCATGTTGCTGCCTCAAGGTGGCTGGAAACAAGGATCACCATGAAGTCCGCTAGTGTACCTACTAGCCTAAAGACTCCCACCATAGCCTCCAGCCAATCCTCAGCCGCTTGTGCGTCTGTCTCTCCTAGGATCCTGGGTGGCCTCTAGAACTGGAACTCGTGTAGCGCACTCAAGCGGAGTGCATCGCCTACTGTTGGGGCTAGTGGCATCGGTGGCCCAACGGGTGGTATTACCATTGGTGCCTCCACTGGTGACTCAACTGGTATATGGCCCTTTACTGGGGTCGTGTCGCTCAACTGCATGTCAGTACGTTAAATTCTCAGGGCTCTAGCTGGTCATCCACGGGGAGGCATCTTGAAAGAAACAGATGTGACATGGTCAAAAAACTATTCCTGGTGAGCTGACCTAGTTTGAGATTACTTATAGAAAACTGTTGGAAATAACACACGCAAATAGTGTTTTTGTGCACTGAGTCAAAAATCAGATGTCAGGTTCCTGGGGTATGGATACGTCGGTCGTCGCAACAACACTGGACTCCCTGAACAGAAAACTGAACTCAGTACGCTTAACACTATTGCATCACAAAAAATAAAATATCAGAGCCTTATGTTCTGTGGTAGAACCGACTACTTTGATACCAATTTGTCACGACCCGTCCTCGGGGCCCATGCCGTGACTACCCCAAGCACACCTTCCATAGTCCAGGGGCTGGAAACTAGCACCAAAGGCGTAAAACCCAATAAAAAGGAAAGCCATTGCCTTATGAAATGTAAACACACACAACCATAGTACAAACGGAAGAAAACACTAAGTAAGTAGTTTAAAAAGAGTGATAAAAGTACAAGGGGGCCGAAATACAAGCCCAATAGTAAAGTACAAGGAAAATACAAAATAGCGGGAAGGTGTCAAGATGCTCCTCAATTGTCCACAGGAGTTCCTACCTGAAGGGTAGGCACAAATGGCCACCTCATCTCTCCATGTCCATAAGTCACCTTCGGGTACCGTCTCGTCATGAAGTCCACCTCCGAGTACTGTCCAGCTCTACAAGCCTCAAACATGGTCAGTGTTGTCCGTCGTCTGCATCCAACACAACAAGTTGTGGGCATAGCCCGTGCAGGGGTGAGTATAATGATACTCAATAGGGACCTTGAGACCCTCAAGGACTCACTAAATCCAACAAGGATAATCCACAAAGAATGTTCTCAACATATAACCTTACTTAGTTGTATTCCCATCCATATACCAAAGTTATCAAGTAACCAATCTCAATCATGAGGTAAACAAAAAGGTAATTGACTCATCTGAAACATGGATTTTAATTATCAAAACCACAACGGCTAGGGAACTCCTCCTCTGTTGAGTATAGTGTCCATGTCATGACTCTGAGACACTACTCAGTAACATTAGACTGCTGAGGTACTCCTCCTGGCGAGTACTGCGAGTCAGCTTCCAAATACGGGGTGCTCCGTCCACTATGTGTCTCCCGGAAAATACCGTGCGCTCCCCCTAATAGCCTACAGAGGCACTCCTCCTATTTAGTACAGTTGGTCAGCTGCCAAATACCAAGAGCTCCATCCTCCATGGGTCTTCCACCAAAAATCGGGCGCTCCATCCACTGGTCTAATCGAATCACTCTGAGTCGAATTAGTCAGCCATTCGTCAGGTCTAGAGCTTCTAGGTCTCTGTACATTGTATGCTCGTCTCCTGGAGGATCTACTCCACGAGATACTGGTCGATTCATCCAAGTGTTACATAATTTCACGTGGAAGTATCAAAATGGACCGCCTCGTCATAGGGGTCTCAATGCAATAGACGGTGCGTCAATCAGACGCTTGGTCTGTGAGTTTTTAGCATTTCCGTTCCAGGGACCCGGTTGGATTTCGGGTACAATCCAACACAGCCATACTCCAACTGTGTCCAAACCTCAGGTGAAGAATGGGAAAAGAACCTTCTCATCAAGAGGAATCCAACATAGTTGATGGAACTTCAATCAGACGTATGGTCCTTAATTTATAAGTGTTTCCGCTCCAAAGGCCCAGTTGAAATTACACTCGTTCCAAAACCGTCCGTTATTCAAAGTCGTCCAAAACTCACACAATGTATCATAAATGGACTCCCTCATCACTAGGGTCCCAGTACCATAGACGGTGCATCGATCGGACATGTGGTCTTCATGTTATTCACGTTTAAGTGAAAACGGGTTCAGCCCGTTAAACCCGGTGAGCTGACGGGACGGGTCAACCCAGAGATGGTGGATCCGACCCGATAAGGGAGTCGAGCCGGCCCAAAGATTCACGTCGCCCGGCCTGAGGGGTGTGTCCCGTCCCAAAGAGGGTGAGGCCTGGACCAAAGCGGCGCAACCCGGCCCGGCGGGGCGCAACGCGGCTTGGCACGCCCGACCCGACGTGCAGCTCCGCTGGCTCGGCCTGAAGGCTGATAGATCCGAGGGGTTGCGACCCCCCAGCAGTCCGAACCGGTGGATCCATATGGCACCGTCCTCCCAAACCGGCTGAATTGGACAGCCGACCTTCTGGCGCAAGTGGCCTGCACAGGCGGCCCACTGCTTCTCCGGCGTGGCGCCCTCCCGGCGCCGAGGCATCGCTCCGCCCGACCGGCCGACGGGCGGGCCAATCCTTCTGCCAAACCGGCCCGTAAAGAGGGACCCAGTTCCCGGTACATAGCTGGTGCGACGACACCTGATTATTCTGCTGCAGACTACGCTGGATGCGGCTCCGCATCCCCGGCACGGCGCGATGGCGCCGTGCTTTCTCCGCCACTGCCCGCTTGGTCGCGCCTTTTCTTAGCGTGCGTGACGGTGGCCCTTGCGTTGCCGGTCTCTTCAGCGCTCTGCCTCCGATCGTCGATTCCATAATTATACAATATCAAATAGAGGTTCATCGGGCCCTGTTTGTTCGGCCCATGCCCTCCGCGTTAAGCGATAACAATAGTCTGAGAAAAATCAAGGTTATACAATGACGAACCGAGGCACAATTTTAATCCATTAAAATTGACCATAATCCCTTACCTCGGTAATTGATGTCGTACGTTAGGCGTCGTGGAAGTTGGCATCACGGGAGGAGGATTCGTTGACGATGTTAGAGTGCGCCCGAGGAGGAAGCGACATCTACTCACTTGCCGCAGAGAAGAGAAGGATGGCACGTCGATCGTTCTTCGTGGAACCAGCATTCTTTGTCGATGAAGGCGGTGTTATTTATCAGAGGGTTGGTGTTCTTCCACAAAAACTCAAGATCTATCTCAAACTCTTCTTCACACAACAAAATCCTCCCTCCAAAATTAAATAATAAGCTACCCTATTACTTAATTTAACACAATACATCTCAAACTCAAACATTCAAACCACCTCATTAATTAAATGTGTTGGAAATTCATTAAAGAGAGGGAGAGGAGGTGGAAGATCTCATAAATTTAGGGAGAGTTGTCAACATTAAACAAGGGTGTTTAATGGGGGGTTTAAGGGAGATGAAGGGATGGGGCTCGTGTGGGCCCCACCTCTCATTTATCAACACATGGGATGTTGGGGGGTTATGGTCCCCACCAACAACATCCCATGGGAGAGTTTAACATCCAACGTTATAAAATAAAAATTGTTCTATCAATTTTATTTATTTTAAACTAATTCCCCAAATAAAAATTCTCAACCCGCTTAAACGCAACTACGGTAAAGGTCCCCTTAAGCAATTACCAGCGCTGTGAGTTCATCAGTGCCTCAGATTTGAATTCCAATCACCAGTTCAAAAGATAGAAAAACCCACTCATTTTTTTACTGAACGTACCTGAGCTAAACTTCTGAAATTGATTCCGGGCACGCCGGGCCTCAGAATCAAGTACCGTCAGAAGCCACAGACTCATAAAATTATAATGTATTTACGAAAAAAATTTCCTTGAAATTTCTGGGTCTTTACATTTGAGTTGAGTGAATATGGACGCAAACCTAACTCCCACATCAATCAGCAAATTTAAAACAATGAACTCTTAAAAATATTTTTTATTGTAATAAGAATAGTTCTAATAAATATTTATTATATAATCAATTAGATAATAAATATTTATTATATAATCAATTAGATAATAAATAATAAATATTTATTTTGTAAAAATATGTTATTAGTTAATAGATATTTTAATTGATTATTTTATTGAATTTATTTTATTCTATTTAAACCCATTATTATTTATTAATTATTTAACTATTTAATTTATATTATTAATGTTAGTAAATTAATAACTTAATAAAATATTATTATTACTTTTATTACACTGGTATAAAAATTTATTATTTTATTATATTAATTATTTATTTTATTAAATATTTTTATTAATATTTTAGTTTCATAATTTTATTATTTTGACTTGTTTTTATATTTTATTGTATTATAATTATTTATTTGATAATTATAATAGTTTTAAATTATATTTATTTTTTTAATCCCCCCCCACATGTCTTCATCGACAACAGATTGCATAGGGGGGGTTCCGAAATTCTCTGTCTTCTTGATGCTTTTGGCACGATGGCGTAGGCTCTCCATGCTCACCACACTCCTCCATGCATTCTGCGGTGTATTCTTAGTACTTTTGATTAATAAATAAATCTAATTATAAATTAGATTAATAAATTATATTTCTTATTTTATATTGTAGGTCAAGGTATCTAGGTGTATCGGTGAGACACATCTATCAGTGAGAAAATGTGATGCCGACTATGTAGCTCTGTCGGTAAGTGAGGGTTGTCCGTATGTTGTGAGTTATCGATAGAAAAAGGATCAGTGAAACATGGGGTGGTCAGTGAGACATAGTATTGGTCACTAACCAATAGAAAAATTAAAAACCTAAACAAAATATTGATTAAAAACATTATACTATTAAACTAACCATAAACATAAATTAAAAACTAATTAATATAAAAGAAGAACAATTGACTAAAAATGAAACCAAATTTTTAAATTGATTATAATCATTGACCTATAATGATTTAATTTAATCTGTGAAATGAAATTAATTACTTAAATATATAAGTAACCTTACTCAAAATTTATATTATGAAAAAAATTAAAAGTACATATATATATATTAAACGGTTAATTAAAAAATTATAATTATTAAAAAGTAAAGCAGATTAAAAACTCCTAAACTAGTAAGAATATTATTGTACTAAAAACAATAGTATGACAAAATTATTTATTTTAACGTCTAAAAGTAAATGATAAAATCTAAAAATTTATTAATTAATTAATCTAATTATAAAATTACAAAATTAATATTTTTAACAGAAAGTGTAATATTAATTAATTAAATTATTAAATACATCAATTAATGATTTGAAAAAAACCAGCAATTTTGAGTCCTCATAAAATCCCCCACACATAATCATTTATTGTCAAAAATCAATTCCATGTTTTATTAAAATTGAATAATAGCTGTTATTTTATTAATCAACTCAAAATGTAACATGTCCATCAATTTAGAAATGGGAGAAAATATACTGTAAGATGGTCTTTTTTGAAATGTATTGTTACAAATAAAATATTTCATTACTTTATATATTTATAAGTGGTCAAGATAACAAAGAATCATCAATTTCTGAGGATGTCATTAATCATTTATAAAATTGTCTACTAACTTACTTCTATTAATGTTCACGATCTAAATACAAGATTGATAACAGGTAAAAATTAAATGGAACTAAAACATAACAAAAAGAAATTATACATTGATTGTCTCTTATGTTCCAGAAGGAAAAAATTAAATAATTTGTTTAATCACCTTACTCAAACAACCTAAAAGGTCCCATAAAAACTAATTGCACCCTTGTTCATCTGGTGTTCCTTATTCCTCTCACCTTAATGAAATCATTTTTGACCGGACACACTTTTTTTATTTTTTTAACCATGTATCTTGTGCTGAGCACTATGTATATTACCTTATTAAATATAGTACATATGGATTTTATTTAATAGCAATTGACAGAATTCCTAGGGTCTCGGAGATTCACGGTGAGTTCCAAAATGCCCATTTTACTCATGTTTCAAAAGATCTATTTGAATACCATTCAAATTGGTCTAACAAGATGATTGATTTTAATATATAAAAAGTGTGTCCCCTATAAGAAAGTACAAACATCATGTTTTATAAATGAGTGGTCTCAATTCCATAAAAATGTACCCTATATCACTCTCAAACATAGTTCTTAAACCAAAATTTGATAAAGGCACTATGAAATATCATTCAGCAGTCATTCATCGCCAAAATATTCAGATTCAAGGCAACTCATAACTACTAGTAAGGTGTCATCTTTATGAAAGACTCATTAAAGAACAGTGCAAAGCATAATGAATCTATAATTGTGAAAGAATTTTTAATAATTAGACTATTTTTAAAAAATATTTATAAAGAGCAGTGGGAATTGATGGTCTTCTAATAAAGAAAAACTTAGATCAAAGGAAGTTGACCTCTCCCCCACACATAAAACCCAAATTTTGTCTCCAAAGTAGAATTCGAATGTAGAAAAGTAATCAATTTAAAAATTAATGTTTAATGTAGAATTCCAATTAAAAATATCAATGACATGTTTAAGGATGAAATTTTAGTTAAATAAGTATGTGTTTTCCATAATAACTATTTTACAACAAGTTCACATTCATTTTCAATAAGCCCATAAATATAAATTATCAATTAAATTCAAACGGTTTCCCATGAAACATGTAAGTTCATAGTGAAATGGTTGGAATAAAAATAAAAATTTAGATTAAAAAATAATTTCAGTTTAGCAGGAAATTATATGCTAAAATACCCGAAAGATTAAAGAATATTAAATAAAAATGACACCCAACCTACAATTACCCCCAAAACTAAATTTCTAACTCCGAATAGATATTAATAACAATGACCTACCAAATATTCAAACCTAAAAAATATGTAGTAAAATATTTTCTGTAATAAGACACATGAAAAATAATTTCTAGCAACCAAGACATGATGTGGAATATTTTTAGCATACTAGAACTAGAATTCAAAATTTCTAGCAATATCCAATATCACTGACTCACTAACAGTAGTGTTAGTGACTCTAGTGCATCAGTGAGTCAATGTCTCACTGATAGAAGTGGAAAAGTGGTTTATTATAACATTTTTTTAAAATATAATAGGATAAAAAATGATAGTGATAATAAAATGTAAGTACCACCCTTAATTAATGAAGAATTCACAAGCATGTGGTTGTGATTTGAGAATATGAGGGAATAGTGATCCTTCTTTTAACACCCGCAGCATCATTCTCTAAAATATCAAACTAGGAAGACCATGAAAAAAGGTCCAGTAAGGACATAGCAAGCATAATTTTTTTCAAAGTAAAATAAGAAAATGAACAAAAGTAATTACAAGAATGAACCATGGGTATAATACAATGAAGCAATAATTTTATGTTTTCTGTTTCACTTTCTTCAAATTTAGTTTTCCAGCACAGTGAAGGCATACAATCCCTTTGGTTTTCCTTCAAGATAGAGTCTAACTACTTGTTGATTAACAATAATAGGATTTATTTATTCTCTTACAATCTCTATCGCACTATTCATTAAAACTCTAACAATAGTAAATGGTCCAAACCACTTAATCTTAAGTGTTCCAAAAAATATTTTGATACATGAATAAAAGAGAAGGAACTTCTGTCTGGGATTAAACTCTCTGTTTTGAATGAAATAATCCTAAAAGACATGGGACCTCGCTTTTTATATTCTATAATTGAAATATGAATATATCCTTATTTCACCTAACTCACTCATCTCATATTGTCTCCTCTCTCCAGCACTCTTAAAATCAAAATTTTAGGCCTTAACTTCCAAATATGAATTATTCTATATCTCCCTAGGTAGATGATAACATTTCCAAAAATTACATCATAAATGGATAAATACCTATCGGGGTCTTAAAAGTGTTTATATATTACCATAAAGCTTCATCCAACTTAAGAGACTTTTCATTCATAGATTTTGAGACATTTATCTCTAGAAATTGTTTCATCTCCATATTTGAAATCTCTACATGTCCACAAAACTATGGATGGTAGTCAGTACTAGTTTTGTGGGTAAATAATTATTTCTCCATTGAATCCTTAAACATTTAGTTTTTAAATTGTGTTTAATTATTAGTTATAAAGGATTTTGGCACACCAAATCGTGAAAATATATTCATTTTAAAAAACAAAATTACATTGCTGGCTTGATTGTCGGTCAGAGCTACTACCTCTACCCACTTAGACACATAATCTAATTCCATTATAATGTATTCAGTCCCATGAGATGATGGGAATATATCCATGAAATTTGAACCCCAAACCTCAAAAATTTCAACTTATAGAATACCCTTTTAAGGGAACACCTTCTTCTTACAAACATTTCCAAACCTCTGACATCTATGACAACCTATAAAAAATATCATAGCATCCTTGAATATGTTTTTCCAATAAAAAATATATTAATGAACTTTTTGATATATTCATTCCCTACAATGATGTCCTCCCCTAGGTATGTAGTGAAAAATCTCTAAAATAGGAAACATCTCTTCCTATGACACACACCATCTTATAATTCAAGCATCACACATCTTGAACAATAATGGGTCATCAAATTGATAATACATAAGTTCTGAAATGAATTTATTAAATTGGTAATTAGAGATGTTTTTTTGAAATGAAACATACTGCTAGGAAGTTTGCATAGTCTATGAACCATGTAGACTACCATATTGAAATAGTGAGTAATTTTTCATCGGGAAAGGAAGAGTTAATATCCCTTGGGTCTTAAAAATGAGGTTGAGGAAGCCTATAAATGTAGTCTTCCACTAAGTTCTCTACTCCATACTTATATATAATATGTAAATAAAATTCATGTACTAGTATAATCCAACTAATAATCTTGGGTTTGGATTCTTTCTTATATATCAAGTATCTCAATGAAGAATTTTTAGTGAAGATACTGAATTTAGAACCTAGAAGATACAGCCTAAATTTATCAAGATAAATTGCTACATACAAAAAGTATTTTTTAGTAGTAGTATAGTTTCATTGAGCCTCATTTGGCAGCCTACTAGTATAATAAACCACATGTAGCTTCTTATCTCTCCTATGTCTTTGGACAACTCCAAAAACCATATCACTAGCATCACATATTATTTCAAAAGGGAGTTTCCAATCAAGTGCAGTGATGATAGGTGATGAAGTCAGTTTTTTATTAAGTAGATTAAAACATTCAAGATAGTTTTGATCAAAAACAATGTGTGCATCCTTGAAAAGAATGGAACGTAATAGCTTCTGGATTTTAGATAAATCTGTTATGAACTGTCAGTAGAAACCGTCATTCCCTAGGAAATTACTGACTCCCTTAACATTTTCAGTAGGTTTTAGTTTTTTGAATTAATACTATCTTAGAAGTGTCTACCTCCAATCCCATCTTGGATACTTTATTTTCAAAATAAATCCCCTCAGTTACCATGAACATAAACTTTTCCTAGTTCTGAAGAATGTTGGTCTCTAATAATATCTCTAACACTAACTCCAGATTTTCTAGACTTGTATCAAATGTGATACCCACTATGGAGAAGTAGTCTATTAAAACATCAATAATCCTCTCAATCATGTCAAAAAAGATAGCCATAATGAATTTTTGAAAGGTATCTGAGGCTCCACATAACCCAAATGGCATCAATCCGTAGGAAAATGTCCTAAAGGGGTAGGTAACATTAGATTTATCCTGATCCTATAGAACACCTGGAATCTAGTTGTTGGAAAAATACTCATCCATAATACTAAAAAATTCATTCCAAGATATCCTCTCTCGAATTTGAATAAGGAAGGGCATTAAAAATGGTCCTTCTTAGTGTCTTAATTAACATTCCTATAGTCTATAAATACCCTTAATTTAATGGCTTTATAACTTTAATTTCTTCATTTCTCTCATTTGTTATAAATGTAAAACCTCCTTTCCTATGGACTACATGGACCACACTAACCCAAATTCTATAAGAGATATGTTATATTATTTCAATGTCCTACAGTTTGTTGAATGACCCTCTAATAACCTCTTTCATATTGGGATTTAATCTTCATAGACATTCTACTCTAGTCTGATAGTCTGGCTCTGTAGGGATCTTATGCATACAGAATGAAGGGTTAATCCACATAATATAATTTATTCTCCATCCTATGGATGATTTAAATTTTTTCAATACATTTAACAATTTTTCTTCTTGATTAACATTCAACTCCGAAGAAATAATAACAATCAGGGTGAAATGATCAACCCAGAATTAATATTTTAGATGTGCAAAAAGTGGTTTATGTTCATGGATGGGTGATTTTTCAAATTTTAAAAGACTCTTGGTCATTTGAGGTCCATGTTCTTCAACATATCTCTTATAAAGAGTTTGAAATTTTGAATGATTTTCAATTTCTAGATCAATTTTATAATTCCCATCACTGATGTCTAAAGTGGAAAAATAACTATCTAGAGTTTCTAGATCTTAGTTTAAAAGATATATAAAAAAATGTATAATTTTTTTTAATGATCTCTCCTTCTAAAAATTAAAAATGTTCAGAAGTATTGGTAAAAGTAGAATCACCCCCAAGTTCCCTAAAAAATTTCTCAACTTCAAAAATAGTTGAAACATCCCCAATAGAAGCAGAAACAGGATAGTTGCCTCATTCTAGAAATTTTTCCAGATTCTATGTTAGAGTGGATTGATCCAAAAATGAATATTATATTTCTACATTATAATTTTTTCTTCAGCAATTGATTCATTTTTATACTCATCAAAGTTTCTTAATGAACATCCATATTAAAATAATTCGATCTTAGATTAGATCTCAAAAAATATTGGACATTAATCATTTTTGAAATAATTAAATTCATATTAATGTTCTCCATTTTTAAATATTAATTAACCCTTAGACACATCAATGAATTCTCTATCAGTGGCCATGAAGGGCCTAATAAGAATTATGGGAACCTTCTGGTCACTATCCATATGAAGGAATATGAAGTCATCAGGTAGAAATTATTTCCCAACTCCAACCAGAAGGTCATCTACCCTTCCCATAGGATGAGTGAAAGAATGGTCAACCAAATGTAGGATGATTGGGGTCAGTTGAAGATCATCTAATCTCAACTATTGGAATAGTGAGTATGGGAGCAGGTTGATGCTAGCTATTAATTCACACAACCTATTGAGTTGACTAGAATTTATTAAGGTGCGTGGTATGAAAAAGCTACCTAGGATTTTGATTGTGTGTGGGATTTTCATTTGGAGTACAACAATACACTCGTAAATGAGGTTGTAAGTGGAAAATTCTTCAAGCATCTTTTTGATTGAAAAAATATTTTTAAGATCTTCAAGTAAGATGTGATTTGGATTAAGGCTTAAATGAAGATGATGTTCACTTGGATCTTGGTTAAAAGGCCAAGGAACTGATGACATTCATCAATAAAATAAATTTGGGGTTTGAAATTTTTCGGGAAAGGTATGGGCGGGGAAAAATTTATAATATTAGTAGGCATATCCCTGAATTCATAAAAATATTTTTCATTCCCTTTGATCATTTTTTCATTAGAAAAATTTCCATCTTGATTTTCAGTTGAAATTTTTTGATTTTGATATTCATAAACACTTTTCTCTTGTTTTCCATATTCTCAAAAAAGCATATTTATCATGATTTCCATACTCTCAAATCATATATTAATCAGGATATCACCAATTGCAGGTTCATAATAAGGATATTCTAAAAAAATCTTTTATGTTTAGATATGGACATTATTAGTATGTGGTTATGACCTTCAGTCTTATGAACACTCCAATGGTATTTATGAATTTGATAAATATGATATTTCAAAGATATATAGATTTTTTCATGGTGGTGTTTTTGGATGATATGTTGGTGTATTAATGGATAATGGTGGAGCATGAGAAGCACATGGAAATACTGTTTATAATCTTGAGAGATCATTTATTTAATTATAAATCATCAATGTGTTATTTTTTTGGATACAAGAGGCATGTTTCCTTAGACATGTTATTTATTATAAAGTTGATTATGTAGATCTGGAAAAGATACAGACTGTTATCTCTTAGAAACCGCCAAATAATGTCTTTGAGATATAGAGCTTCTATGATCTAGTTGGCTATTACAGACAATATTTTCATGACTTATCATGACTAGCTTCACCAATGAGAGAATTGACATGGAAGAATGTTCCATTTCAATGGAATGAAGAATTTCATAAATCGTTGTAAGCACTTAAGGGATGCCTTACATTAGCACTACTCATGGGTTTACTAGAACCCATAAAAGGGTACATGGTGTATTGTGATTTTTTGGTATCAGGGTTGGTTTGCATTAACATGCAAGTATATTATGTGGTTTCATATAGCTCACAGTAGTTAAGGTTCCTTGAGAATACCTACCAAAAAATTATTTGGGTTTGGTTGATATAGTGAATGCTTTGAATTTTAGGCATCACTATCTCTTCAGTAACAAATTTTTAGTGTTTAGCGATCACAATAGCCAAAAGAATATTTTCTCACAAAGAGATTTGAACATGAGATAAAAGAGATTGATTGAGTATCTATATATGTTTGAAATTGACTTGATGTATACATCGGGAAAAAGTAATTTTATGGATGATTCATTGAGCATAAATTAATATGACTAGGGGAAAAATCATTATATCAATGGTAGTTGATGTCAGCTATATCAAAAATGTGGTTTGAATGTGAAGATAAAGGCGATAGAGTAGTTTCATTCCAATTTTGTTCATTCCATATTTTACTAAAATGATTGAAGTGGTGTTGTAATCAAAATCATAGTTTCTATAAATGAGTTCAAAACTCAATTCCATGGATATCATTGAGGGATGAAACTATATAACCATTCAGTTTTGTAGTTTCTGATTTGAATGGTTGTACCAATGGCTTGTTAGCAATAACATCTTAGTGTATACCATCATTCGATATGGGTATTCTATACTGGAATTAAGAAGGTGTATATTTTGTTGAAAGAACAATTTTATTTTTCTACTATGATGATGAGGGTGGCCGAGTTCGTTTTAGGATTCTTGACTTGTCAGCAAGTCAAGGCATATCATTTGTGACCAACTAACATGTTGCAGTATTTACCTATCTCTCTGTTGAAATGGAATATGATAACTATGGATTTTGTTACATGTATCCCAATAACACTTTGTAAACATGATTCCATATGGATTAGAATGGATTGGCCCACAAATTCATCACATTTTATACCTATTCATGGATCTCATATAGTGGAGGGAAAGCCCAAAATCTATATTTTTGAGGTGGTAATGTGGAATGGTGTACCAGTTTCAATTGTATTAGATACAAATCCATGGTACAAATATCAATTCTATAAATCCTTAAAATAATCCCTTGGGGCTCAGTTCATTATGAAAACAACGTATCATCCTCATATTGACAAGAAATATGAAAGGAAAATGAGAACATTGTATGACATGTTGTGGGATTGTGTGATGGATTTTTATGGATCATGGGTGGAGAACATACCCTTGGTGGAGTTCTTGTATAATAATAGTTATCATGCCTCAATACACATGGATTCGTTTGGATCATTGTATGGATGTATGTTCCATTCTCCACTATGCTCAGTGGAAAAGTTGAGATATTGATGGTTGGGATGATGCATGTACAAGAGACTATAGAGAAGATTCAATTGATCAAAAAGAAAATAAAGATGACTAAGAGTCATCAGAAATCATATGTGGATCATCATCGGTGGTATTTGTCATTCAAGGTGAGTGATCATTTGTACTTGAAAATATCTCCTAGGCTTGGACATTGTCATTTTGGAAAGCATGTAAAGTTATCTACGAGATACATTATAACATTTAAGATAGATGAACAAGTTAGATAGGTGGAATATCAGTTGGCCTTACGAGCCCAACTTAGTGTGGGTAATAATGTCATTCATGTATCTTAGTTGAAGAAGAATCATAAGATCCTTACTGTATGATTTGACGGTATATTGTTGATCTAGAGTCTGATGCTTCATTAGTATACATGACAATGAGGTTTTTGGATACTCAAGAGATAATATTGAAGGGAAAGAGAATTTCTCTAGTGTAGGTTTTGTGGAAACATGGTCAGATTCAGGATGAGACATGGGAATAAGAGAATTAAATTTCAATGCAATGGACTTATCATTTTAGGGAATCCAATGGTTTCCTAATTTCTAAGGATGGAAATTCCAATGTTAGGGGGAATTTAGTACCCCTAGTTTTGGATATATGACCATTTTTTAGTTTTTATTTATATAAATTGGTTTGGTAATGTTTTGGAGTGTTCAGAAGGTATTTTTGGAGGGTTTTGGGTCATTTATAATGGAACATGGTTAGGGAATACTTAGTGAAAAACACAGAACTCCTACAAGAAACCATTCATGTTGATATAATGGGCTCTGGGTATGTGCATAGTTATGGAACATAATTTGCAAAACCCTATTGCCACTCCAGGTAAACCGTGAAAATTGGGATAGAGAGGTTTTGTAAATTTGGTGCACGGTCTGTCTAGCCGTGTGAGTTTCCACACGAGGTAGTGACTAGAACATGGTTATCCAATGGTTTTCCTAATCATTTGGCTAAACAATCATGGTTAAAAAAAAGCATTTTTTTAAAATGTATTTAGGTCATTATTCATCCCAAAGCTTCCATTATTGATCCAAAATAACCCTAATATAGGATTCCTTCCACTAAAAGGTTATGGAACCAATCCCCAACATTTTGGATGAATTTAAAAGGCATTTCTTGTTGCAATAAACCTATATCATCCATGGTAAGTTTATTTTCTTGTATTTTATTCGTTTTTTTAATTGATCAACTTTTTTCTATCTCTCCCTCTCAAGGTTTCATAGATCATTATCTGTTGTGGATATGTCTAGGGCTTTCGATTCCAATCAGGGTTATATTTTTATTTTTTGATGTTGGGGGAAGTGATCTAAGGTGGATTTGGGGATTTTTAACCCGGATCGGTGAGTGTTTCATGTCGTTCACCATTTTCACCAAAACACTAAAGGTAGATGGCTTCACTCTTGGCTCTAATTTCGTAAACATGAAGGGTAGGATTAAAAAATATTCTTTCCCTTGAAATTGAAGTGCGAATATTTTTTCAATCCTTGTTGGTGACGTTTTCCATATTTTAGGAAAATTTTGATTTTGTATTGAAAAAATATTTCTTGTTGGATATTAAAAGGATGATTTCAAAATCAGTTTCATGCTTTGATTTTTGAATTATTTTACGGATTTGGTTTTCAAGGAAAATTTTATTTTACTGAAATTGGTTTTGGAATAAGTGGATAGAATTGCTGTTGGATTAATGTATTTTTCTATAAAATCATTGTTTTATTGAAATTGTTTTGATATGTTTGGATCAAATCATGTTAGTTTTGAAAATTATTGGGTAACATAGATTTAGAAAATGTTGGTTTCAATTTTTTTGGTTAAATGGTAAAGAGTTGGTTAAAATGTAGATGGTTATCGGTGGTGATGTACCACCATTAATGGGTTGTAATGTTTTCATCAAGTACTACAATAAAAAGGGGATGTCATATGGAAGAGAAGATCCATTGGAAATGGTAATCCCGTGTTTGGGTGGTTGAGTTGTGTATTTGTGGATGTGGAGTATGTACTGGGTCATGAAGAATGAAAAGGTTTATGCTGATATGAATTGGAAAAAATGGTTAATAACTTGTTTTAATACTCTCCTTATAAATGTATTTATTTAGGGAAAATATTTTTTTGGGGATTTGTTAGGATTTTTGAAATTGTTGAATTGTTTTAAATGGTTTCATTTAATTTTTATTATATAAATTTTGAAAACATATCTATCCTAGTATAATGAGTATGTATGCCATTTACGGAAATTCTACTGAGTTACATTACTCACTCCTATACACATTAGTGCTTTGGAAGATGACATTTATTGGGAAACCAGTATTGGTAAGGGATATCATTTTTTTTGTGGTTCTTCATGATGCATGGGCTGTGGTGGAGGGGGATCATAGATATATTTTTTGGGTTGTATAGTTATATTGTGTTGTCTTTGAGATTTTCTGTTTTAGTCTTCCGCTTGGTACGCGAGTTTACTATTGTTATCGATTTTTATTATTGTCGTTGGTATGATTTTAAATTGTTATACATTTTTATAATGAATCATATAGTGATATTGGATATGGTTTTTTTGTTTGTGTTTCATTATTTGGAAAAATTAAAAAACATCCCCCACTTGTTATGAGTCCCTCGACATTTATTTCCATCCTTTTGTGTCTTTGGGATGTCACTTAAGGCAAAGTAGCACTTTTGGATCGAATCAAACCAACCAGAAAAGGTTGGATGTTACAGATATGTACAGACCTTGATCGATGATTTTTTTTCTAAATAGTTAAATGATATTAGAGCATGGAACTAACAATCCTTAGGAATATAATTTTGCAGCTTTGTTTTTATTTGAATATTATATTCTCATGTTTATTGAAAATAATAATTTATTCCTTTAATTATTTTTAAAATATTGATTTAATAACTTTACACTTATAATTTACATCTTTATTAGTTGATATAATGTTAAATTGAAAATATAGATATGATTTTGCAAGCCTCATTTTATTTTATTTGAATTAGAATGGTTTATTAGTCATGGTATTTTTTAGGAAACTTTTTTTAAATCCTACAGGGATGTTTTTTTTCGAACTGATAATTTTCCCTAATGAGATTCTTGATTATTCCAGGCCATGTTTAGGTAAAGGAAATTCTTTACATAGAGGTGGCGATGTTCTCAACTTGGTGAACCTTGGGTTATTGTAGTGATTAGTGCAGTATTAATCCACACATTTTATCCAGATTCTGGGTTTCTACATTGATGTATTTTTTCCATATATTAGATGATATACATATATATATTTATCATTATGGTTATTTTAATATTCTATGTAAATAATATTTATACTAACTATTATTTCATTTATTCTTTTACGTTTTTTATTGATCATTCATATGTGGAAATTGTGCCACCAAACTATTTTATGATGTAGATGGGTTAGTCTCTAGCCTACGGGGATCATGAATCCCCTTATGGACATGTATTTGTTGGAATGGGTACTAGTGTAAATGGGAATCAAGGTTGGTTCATAAAAACATTGTGTCAGTGGTGATTTATTTCCATTCCATGATTATGGTATATAGTAAGGGATATTATAGTAGGAATGATCTAGAATTGTGAGAACATATTGGGTAGCTCTTGAGTGAGTGTCTAACAATCTCAAATCATATAAATCCTTCATTAAACACTTGTGTTTGGAAAATGTGTCATATGGGAATATTTTGTTCTAATTCTAGTCTTTCACTAAAATTTATTTGTGTAATTGAAATTCTAGAATGTTGAAATATATTTAATATAATTGGTATTACAGTATCTTTTGTATGAGTTTATGAGTTGGGTTTCTTGGATCTTGTTTTAATGTTTATTGTTAGTGTTGTGTAGTACCATTCCCCAAAGAATATTTTTAATAGAACTATATTTGGAGATGTTGATGAATCTCAGCAAGTGGACCATCCAATTGAAAAAAATATTATTTAGATATTTTAATGTATTGTTTAATCTTTGCGATAGGTAGGTATATTGTTACCCATTTAGGATCTAATAGTGAACCTAAGTGATAATAAACTAGATATCATGCTCAAAAAAACGTTCAATATAAATAACTAACAAATATAATGATTAAATTCTCCTCAAGAGGAAGTTTATTGGTTAAAAAACATAATGATTCATTTTATGTTCTTAAAAAATCTATATTCAAAAAAGGTTAAATGTTCCACCTTCAACCTAGAAGGGACTATAAGTAGGATGTGGGATTTGATTATTGTAGTTATTTAACATGAAGGATTATAATGGAATAAATATATATATCCTTTTACAAAAAAGTAAAATAGAGATTCAATTTTCTTGGTTATGTCTATGGAATTTATCAACCAATAACATGGAAATTGAAATCTGAGCACATATACAAAACTCATTAGTAATCCTGTTTCATTTTATCTTAATGTTTTACTGAATGATAATTTGAATTAAATTCATATTTGAGATTGATAGTCAATATGATGTCAGAGTACATGTTATCATGTTGAACATTCCCTCCTAAAATGATGTGTGGGATAGGGCTGTGATGGATGATCTTTACATGGCCGGTATGTTAGGGGTGAATAGTGTTCCACCTAATAATAATGGTATTTTTTAGTTCCTCTATGTGAAATAGAAATTGGGATGTGTCTTGATGAGGTTCATGAATTTATTTATCCTCTAGACAATATGTGGTTTCTACAAGTGGTGAATTCAGTTTATTTTAATATGGAATGTCCATGCATTTCAAAAAGGTTTGTAGAGAGGCACCAAATATTATTTTTATTCATGTAGTCTCTCAGTCCAATAGTTAACATTTTATCTATGAATTTCTACCCCATATATTGTGATGGGATCATTATCAATAAATTTTTATATTATGTTTTCTAATTCATCATGAACTAATTAGTTCAGTCCATTTTAGTCTTGAAAGAAGTATATTCATGTAGTAGATGTGTCTCTTGAAGGAGCCAATACAGTTGAAGAAACTATGATAGGTACCATCACTATAGATTCACCACTAATTACTCCTTTATTAGATATTTCCACATCTTGTTCATTCATATTGACTCTTTTTGTGAATCTATTAAATATCGCTAAAATTATTATTTCATTTACAATCTATATTTCTACAGACCTAAAAATGAATGGATAGTATAGTATATGATTCCCACTGTTTATAAAAAATTATTTACATCTAGGAAGTTGTGTTTATTTCTATGAATACATTTGATAAAAATCTTACGATGGGGTTGTTTATTTCCCAAAAATACCATATTGATAGTTACCTTTGTCAGGACACCTTTAATACCACTGAGGGGTTCTGCCAGGTTTTTTTAGGAAAATTTGGAACTGAGGATGAGTATAGTCAGAACACAACTTATAGAGTAGGAAAGATGATATCAATCATTACATTTGACATGGATATTGATTTTAATAGTGGTTCTTTTAGTCTACTAGTCATCTAGTTTCCTGACATGTTTCCATATAATTTTTATGGCATGACACAGATAAGTGAGATAGAGTTTTTTATTGACTTAGTACCAAGTACATGATCTATCTCTACTCCTTCACACCATAATTTAATAACTAGATTTATGGTGTTAATGACCATGCTGGATGATTTTTTGGAAAAATGATTTATTTACATTACTATGTTATCATGTGTTGTCCATGCTCTTTTTGTAATGACATATGGTCACACACATTTCCTTTGTACTAAATACCAACAAATGAATTAGGTCATAGTAAATAATAAATATTTTTTTGCCTCTTATTGATGATATATGTGTTTTACTGAAAATGTTGATGTTGTTCTTGAAAAAAGATCTTCTTTATGGTAATCACCACATTAGAGTTAAAGAATATGATAACTCCAAGACCACCTTCTAGATAAGGTATATAAATTACAAATATATTATTATGAATTTTAGAATAAAAAATGTTATGGTGGAATTTATGGCATTTAGGCACATGATATTAAATTATTATCTTGATTAATTCATGGTGGTATTTTTGGACGACTTATTCCTTTACAATAAATTAGAGCAAGATCATGTGCATCACATTATAGATTATCTCAAAAAAATTAGAGATAAATAAATTTTCAACAAGTTATCAAAAAATAATATTTAGATTCAAGATTTCAATTTATTTCAATAATTTTTCTTGTAGTATGTTATCTATATTAATCATATTAAGGTGAAATTTTTTATGATATAGGAACAACCATGAAATGCATTAGTGATTCATATATTCTTTATATTAGTAGGGTATTACTGCCGATTTTTAAATATTTCTCAATATTATTATCATCAATGACTTATCTCACTCTGAATGGGGTATATTGTTAATGGGTAGTGAAATTATAGATCTATTTTAATGAATTGATGTGTATTTTAAATTATGTGATAGTTTTGACTATTCTAGAAGCTAAGTATGGTAATGTGGTCTTTTTTATGAAATTTGATCTAGATTGGGAAAATATTTTTTGGTATTATTATCATGTAGTTGCATATGGTTCCCAAAGTATTAGAAAACATGATTATAAATATCCCCCCAATTAGAATAATATCAAAATTGTGATGTCTTCTCATATAATTTATTGACATTACCTTTTTATGAAATTTTTTAAAATTTCATCTAATAAAAAAACCTTGAGTTATATATTCTAATGAAAATAATTTAATCTTTATTAGAGGTCAGTAGTGGTGTACTTAAAATCTAATGACCTTGAAATTTAATACACCCGTTAAAAGGGGAATGTAATTGTGGATTCGTTGAGAAGATAAATTAATACACAAGATATAAAAGAATCATATAAAGATTCAAATATTATGGTGGTACATTCTTAGATGAATTTCAGAGTTCAGTCTGATGAGCCATCATTATTGTTGCCACTGTTCAGCTGAACTCCCCTGTTATCATGATGATTATTTTAGAGAAACATATTTATGATGATCTATGTTTCATTGAGGTATTTATTTGTGGTGGGGGACCAATGTCTAGTGTTTTTTATCTTTTGAGTGTATCATATGCAATCATAGCACGTATTATATACCTTCTCCCATGGGAAATGATGTGATGGGGGATTTATATAGTTCTCATTGGTGGGAAAACCCCAGAACCACAATAATGTTTCATAACAGGCAGTTACATTTTAGGTAGCCATGTATGAGAATTATATCACTACTTGTGTTTCTTATTTTTATATATGTCAGTAGGTTAGGGTTGAACACCATAAAACATAATGTATTATTTATCACATTAATATGCTATCATCGATGTGGAATCAAATTTTAATTGATTTGATTTTTGGAGTTCCATAGAACCCTTGAGGGAATAATGCGATATGAGTAGTGATTGATCGGATGACCAAACAAATTCACATTATCCCCATTCAGGATAAATCCATTTTTGAGTACCTGGGAAATATGTTAATATGTATTATTAGATTATTAAATGATAATATATAATTTTTATTTTATGATAGAGATCCTTTCTTAACCTCGTATTTTTAGAGAGGCCTCTAGGGGACCAAGATATATTAGTTGAGTTTTAGCATAGAGTATTTTATATAGTCTAAATGACATATATAAAAATATAAACACAAGCTAGAATGCATTATTTATTCCTACTTTATTGAATTTACTATATAACGAGACATCCACCTGTAACTAGATGAGTTTTCCTATAAAAAATTTATTAGTCGTCCATAAATATGTAACAAGTTAGGCCATGTATGAATCATAATGTAAATATATGTTGTGTTTCTCAGAGATTGGTGAAGAATACATGGTTGGGCCTAGTTGGGTTTACGATATGATGGAACATTTATAGCTGATTCATCAATGATTGATGATGGTTTAAAGAAAAAATAAATTATATGTTTATCATTTTCGATTCCCTTTGGAATTTTCAATTGGTGGCCCAAGTTTTTTTAAAATTTGACCTTGGTTAGGAAAATATAATCATGGAAAATATGAAATGGTAATAATGATATTTTCCTGAACAGTTGAGTTTTGGATTAGATTAGATAACTGGATTAATAAATTTATTTCTCACACTAGTTTACATTTTATCATAACATGTTTCACATGATGAGACTCGTAAAATATCCCTCAATCCCACATTATTTCATGATAATATAGTACCTTAATAAGGAACCAGATTTATACATGACTAATTTATAAGTTCATTTTGTTAATTCTCAGATAAAGGTTCTTTGGTATCATTTTTTTAATTAACATTGTACATGGGAGCATAAGACACTGATGATAGAGTATTGGAATCATCTCATTAATATGAAGTCATATTGAAGGATTTATTATGGAAAAATTGATTATTATAGTTATATTGTAAAACTATTTATTACATGAAATCATTTTTTTATCATCCTTTACATGGGTATGGGATGAATTTGTTTTTGGATACTTTTGAAATTTCTAGGATGTTTTTGGAGTCATACATTGTTTTCAAATGGTATGGGAAAACCATGACGTCTGGAATAAGAAACTACATGACTCTATATGAGGCCCTAGTGGTGGTGTTCATGATTAGTACAAAATATGTGGCCTACCCCCAAATGTTTGTAGCTTTGTATAGTAGGTAATTTACCTTTGGTACACGGTCTCCAAACCGTGGGGCCAAATTTTTCAATTTTTTAAATAGAACCATAGGGATGGTAAAAATTATCTGACTATACAACACTTTCCAAATGAACAATATTGGGGCATGGATAAGAATAGGGTTGATTAAATATGTTCTTCTAAATACAATAATAAAGGTGATGGGATTTTCAACCCCCTAAAATAAATTTAAATTAACAACATGAACGCCTATATATACTAAAAACACATAATAATCGAACATAATTCAAACCATTTTCTATTATAGGCTCTGAATATTATATTTCGGCATCTTCAATAATTTTCTTTTTAGATCAATGTTCTGGTGGATGAAAATGACCCCTCTCTAGTAATTTTAATACATTTCCTTTGGATTCATCCTTTTATTATCTCGCTTTACCTATGAGAGTAGAGAATAATAAAGTGTTTGATGGATTGAATCCTTTTTCTGAGTCTGTAATTATAGAGATTACAATTTTCACATCACAACCCTAAAGAATACATTAGTAGTTTCTTTTTTAGTGATATCTAGATTTTTTGACAATAGGTATGTGGTTCTATAAGAATTTTTTGTATAAATAAATCCTTGATTTCATGCTTGATGTGAATTTTACATTCAATTGAATTTTGTGAATTGAGTTTATTTTATGTTTTATTTCCAAATCCATTGATTTAAAAAAATTAATCCTTTTTTAAAAATCATTGAATTTATTTTGTGTGTTTGGAGAAATCATATCTTTAATTGAAATTTATTTTTATGAAATGAATTGATATTGATTCGTGAGAATAATTTAATTAATTGAATGATTATTTTTAATGGAATGATATTGATGAAAAAATATGTTTGGTTTTGTAATTGAAATTAAATATTGATAATTATATTGGGAACAAGAAATGTGAATGACACATCAAATTATAATAAATGATTTTCCCATATATGATTAATTGATTGGAGTCACATGGGAGACTTAATAATTATTGAGTGATTAGGGTAAGGGTGCTAGGAAAATGAATCCTTGTAAATGGATTGATGTTTAAAACTGTAACTTAACAATGTTGTTCTTGATTTTCCATGATGGTGTTTTGTTTAATTCAATATTGATACCCTATTTCTTAGGGACGTCATACATGATTGATTTACTAATTGGAATGAGGATCCAAGAATGATGAACCAATTATCCACATGGATTATGACCATGTTTCATTTTTTTAATTTAATTATTACAAGACATTGTTTATTGATGTATTTTTTTCACTCACTTATTTTTTTTTTGAAAAAGTTCAATTAATAAAGTTTCTGGTAAAAATTAAATCCTTATTATTTTCTGTCTTTGTTAATTGAAAATTTGGAATTGATTTTTCATTCCATGTTTTATTATCACTAAAACATAAAGGGTTTATTTTAAGGGAATTTGTTATAGAATATTTGGTGAAAAACTATTGAGATATTTTTTCTCACAACCTAACATTACCTTCATGAATTTCTTGATTATTTCATTAGAAACTTATGTAATGGGAAAACACCACATGGAGGTGGCTTATGTTCATTGTTATATAGAAAATAGATGATGGATGTCAATGGAAGAGTTATGATGAAATCATTAAACTGAGAATATAGGATTATATTTTCATAGAGATCATGCAATTTCATTGGATACTATATATTGTGATCTATATAACTATGCTTTCTGTAAGATTTTCCATTATTAGTGTTTTACATACCAAGTATTACATGATTTATATTCTTATATTCTTTATTAATTATTCATGCCTAAGGTGAAATCATTCCCCCTGAATGTTTATCGATTCCCATGTGCTAGTGGCTAGCCAGTGGGGATCGATATCACAATTAGGGTTGTGTTAGTGTGAGACCATGTACTGAAGTACCATGATATCTTGTTTTTTCCTTGATAAAATTATTTTAAGATATTTTTAACATTTATCAATTTTTATTATCAAGGAAATATTTTAACTTAATATATGGAATAGTTATATTTTAATTAAGTGATTCAAAAATGAATAGGGTATTTTTCTAATTAAACATTCCGAGTTATATTTCAAAGGTATTTTGTAATAAAGAATAAATATTTTGATGTTATATATACTTTAGTGGGACTATAATTCAATGATACAAAAAATATCCATAATTTTAGGGTTTATAATTATAATGACCATATGATTATGAATCCTTTTATTTTTCCTAGGATATTCAATAATGAAATGATGAAATATTTAAAAAACCTATTTCATTTCAAAAAAATATTAGATATGATAGTTGATTTATGATATTGGGGAACATATTTAAATGTGTTATGATTATGTGATGGGTGGGACAAGAATTGTATATCCCTCCAATGCAATAAGTAAATATGTATATCATATGGTATAATAAGGACATGAATGAGAAGTGAACCAAGGTTAGAAATGGACTCTACCGTCTATGATTTCCTTCAGACTAAACATTGACTATAGATGTGATCGAATGTGGAATGAACCTAATACTCTATGATATTCCAGGTGGTGAGACTTGACTATGGAAATGGTTTTCTATGGTTATGTGTATTCGATAAACTAATTTTTTTTGCCAATGTTATACAGTCATAGATCATTTCATTTAATTTTATTTATGATTAATACGTTATGAATATGAATGATATATTTCATGATAAATATATTATGATCTATAATATGTTGGGTACGGTTTTAAAATATTTTGATTGGGTTATCAGAAAAATATTTTCAAGTTATATTTATGTGATCATTGAGATCTACCTTGTTTATCATTTCTGAGAATATGATGTCACCTGTTCCTTTAATTCCTCTCCCCATATTATGAAGATTGGTTTTATGTTTGATCTGTATAAGAGTTGCGCTATTAATGTGGAATTTAGATGCAGTGACATAGATCTCTTATAAACATGTTTTTTATGAATCCATGTTTCCAAAAAACACATGTATTATATGCATCTGGAATGGATCGTGATGTTATATATTGAATATATTCTAATATGATGTAATATTTATGTACGAAAAGTTTGTGTCACAATTTCCACTCAATAGTACATCACATTAACATCATAGATAAGTATTATTTATGTTTCCAATCTGTTGTATGGAGGTCATAACCCCTAAATACTTTCGAAACATAGATTCCACCACCATATTGCCCATCCCTTGGTGGTTCATTACTTTCCCATCATGAAAACTTATCATACCAAACAACTCATGAAATTCTCTAATCATTCATTGAGTATATAGTAATTTTTGTGTCCTGCTAGTCAATCCTCACCAACTTAAATCATTTTTTAAAAATGAATTTTAAATCAGCCTCCACCCATATACCTATAGACTCAATAATCACCCACAATATCATTATTAAACCAATTAACTATAATATTTCACTAAAAATATCAATTCTCCAATTTATATTATAACCAATTTAAAATTTATATTCTGATCCATTCATATATTTATCTTAATTTATGGTGATCACCACCTGATTTATATAATGAACACATTTTATTGCAACAACATACTAATTATACATCCAATCCATGATGTATCATTCTAAGGTGATAGTTCTGTGTGATTTAATTAGAAAAAGTTGACATCCCTAACATATGTTAGTTAGTACTTGGTATCCATCACTAAAAAAACTCATCGAACATTATAATTGAATAATAAACTGTATAAAAAAAATGCTAATATTACAACACAGAAGTTCCGAATTTCTAACCTTCACTTACCATTTCATTTAGTGGTATCCCATGCTCCTCCTATAGAGAAGCTAGAAATTATCATCATCAAGAAAGCCTAAATTGAATAATTATTTACATTAACCGATATTAAACCAATTATGTTATATTATTGAGGCCACACATCCCATTTATAAACTAGCAACATGACAGATGTAGTTCCACCGATCTAAACTACTTGAAAACAGTTTATCAAAAAACATCTTAGATACTCCATGCACCATAAGGAAACCGGAAAAAGTTTCTGGGAAATTACAATGAACTCAAATACATTCAACTAGGAGAATAAACCATGAATAAATCATTAAATTTTCTAGATATTTTGTCTCAAGGTAATTCACATGGTTGATACCCATAAAAGTCATTTCAAACCACACTTAATGTTCTAGAAGAATTTCTCAACAAAATTTATCTCCAATAACAACGATGTCACGTAAAATAAATTATCAAATGACCCTTAAAACCAAGGGTTACTCAAACATTGCAATAAAAGCCCTGAACATTTCTTGAAATTATCTTACAGGGAACCACATTGTGCAACACTCTCAAGAAAGCCTACCTTGCAATGTTTCTTCCACTATATGGGAAAAATATAGTCTTGTATCTCGTTAATTATAGCTTTAGTCACCATATTGAAATAACAAGAAAAAATATTAACTATTCCCCCCCACTTAAAAAGATAAAAAAACATCCTAGTATCCCCCTTCGTGGATTGTACACTTTATATGCAATGATAGCCACTACATGGAGTAACACCTCATCAACCAATCAGTCTGATTCTTTCCAAACTCATTTATGAACTTCTTCCAAGGAGTCAAGAGTCTCATAGGGGAAATAATTTATAACCTAGACTCTAGAAATTGATATATAACCAATACCTTATTGATCAAGAATCATTAATTATGGTCTATATAATAATAGAAATGCATCAAAACTCTCATATATTCAAAATGTAAAAATGGTTTTGCACATAATGAATGAATAACAACACACTAAAAGACTTAAAAAGGCCTAGAAGCCTAATTTTGTCACCAAACAATATAGATCCATTGGTTTTATTATGAAACCAGAATCATTACACCATTAAAAGCCCAAATAATACATCAAGAGCCACATATTAGTAGATCTAGGTGAAATAGAACACAAACACATCTAACCCATGAGACTCCACCAAAAAATACACCCCACTATATCAACCACTGATGTTTTTCATATCTCACATAAAATGGACACAAAGACAAACATTATATAACATTACTCTAATATCTTTAGATATAAAAAATATACATCATATTGAAACATATGATGTCTAAAATCATTTTTTATGTCAAACTGAGACCTATCCCATAAAATCAAGATCCATTTATTAGAAAAAAACATACACAACTCTAAAAGTATTTGATTTTAAAAAATCCTTTCTGAATAAAGAAGGAGATCATCCCTCGCATGATCAACCCAATGAAAATCATTACCATCAATGGCTTTGTTGAAAATCCCATCCGCAAATGAATTTTCCTCTCTATAAGCATGAGTAAAAAAGTGTTCTCTTGAGTAGAGAGATTACAAACATCTAGTCTAGTTATTAGTGAGATTACAAGAAAGATGAAAATACACAGTTCGAATAGCAGAGACTACAATAGTGGAGTCACATTAAATCCAAAGCTTGTTCCAACCCCACCTTCCATCTTGCTCAACTATAATTATAACACCAAATATTTATGCTTCAAGAGTAGAAGTAATATAGCATGATCTATAGATTCACCCAAGAACATTTCCATGATAGTCCCTAAAGACAACACCTAAGACAGAGGGATCAGATTGCCCCTTGGAGCACCATCAAAGTTGACTTTAATCCACCCATGAAAAAGGGCCTTCCAAATGACTTCCATTGTACCATGTAGAGGATGAATGTTTCCTTTTACCCAAATCTGATTAAGCACAGAAAAATCATGAATTGAGTATGAGAAAAATACACCTTTCAATGTTTCCACCACTTGGATAGAAGCGAGAATCCCTCCAAGAGTAGCATTGAATTGGAAACGCTTCATGTAATCTATGAAATTATTTATTGTTGACCATATCAGATGAATAGCCTCCACTGTAGGAGCCTGAAAAATATCCCAGAGCTGCAGTGACAAGTGAAAAGAGCTCTAGCTCTATGTGAGATCACTAATTGAGATGAAAAAGTCATAATAACATCAAATATATCATAAACCACCTTCCACATTGTCGAATCCACAACACAAATGAGGAATGTGTGGTCCACATCCTCCATATTCTGATATCACAAAGTGAAAACAGAGCAAAGAGACATACAACATACCTGCAGAAATTCATCAGTTGGTATTTTTTTGTGAGCCACCTCCATGAAAGATAGATCGGGATTGCCTTAAATACATTTTATGCAGGTTTAAAATTCATTTTAAGTAAATTTAGCTACCAATAGAATGATTATAAAATCTTTTGGAGGTGATAATTCCATTGATAGCAGGCTCCCAAGACCAAAAATCACCTCAAGGGTTCCAACAATATTCATCCGCAATCGAAGTGATATAATATGGATGATTATCCATGTTACCAATCTAATCCTTGATTAAAAAAATCCAAATCAAGATTTGAATCCCCCTCTAGGAACATGTCAATCAGATAATCCCTAGTCCAATTGGATATCCAAAAATGAAGAGAGGAATCCTTTGAAATGAGACACCGAGAGTCAATATCAATTTATGAAAAAATATTCCTGATGGAAGGCCACACTGAAGAGTTGACATAATTAATATTACCTGACTTAAGCTTGTGAAGAAACCCATCCTGAAGAAAACTAGTATCCTTAGATTTCATGTTCATAAACATCCATATAAACCTGGCTTTTAAAGAGTCATTGAAACCAAATATATTCGTGATGCCCAAACCACCTTCATCATGTAAATTGCAAACATCATTCCAAGGTAACATTGCCCAACTCCTTTCTAAAATACATCCACTCCAAAAAAATATTAATATTAGTATTTGTTATATTTATTAATGAAATCGTCCATTTGTACACCATAAAAGAGTAAAAAAAAATTTGAGTTGATGGTTGATTTCACTAGGACAACCCTACCAACCATGGATAATGATTTTCCCTTACATGAATAATGTTTTATTTTAATCGTTCTAACAGTGCTAGAGAAATGAAAAACCATTGGTCTCCCATAGAACATGGTCACTCCCAAATAGTTGAAGGGTAGATGTCCTTCAAGAATGCCAAATTCTCTAATGATATCATTTTTCTGGATTCATGAGAAGCCACATCTATAGAAAACAAAGGACTTGTTCCAACTAATCACTTTTCCATAAACCAATTCATTGTGAAAAAAATCTCTCTTTATATTCATGATATTTTCCTTATCCCCTGGTGTGAAAAGGATGATATAATCAGCATATAGAAGATGAGAGGGAGCAACAACCCCACTTCGAGCATGAATAGTCTTCAGTTTACCATTTCCAAACATGGGTAGAAAGAATCATGTTGAGATAATCCTCGACAATAGAAAAAAGGATGGATGATAATGGATAACCCTTCCTAACACCCCTTGAAAAATCAAAATATCTTTCGGGGGATCCATTTATAATGACTATGATATGAGCAGAACTTTATATGGTTTTGACCCAAGTAAAGAAAACATCATCAACCCCATACATGACAAGGATCCTATAGATGAAACCACAATCTATTGTATCAAAAGAATTCGTAAAATCCGATTTGAGAACAATATTTCCACCTCTGATTGGGTTTTTAAGAAGATTAACACACTCCAAGGAAATGATAGGAAAATCCTAGATTGATCTTCCTTTGATGAATCCAAACTGATTTGCAGAAACAATTTTTCAGGCATTGAAGGAATGCATATTTGCAAGGATATTGAAAATGATTTTATAAACATTGTTAACTAGAGAAACTTGCCTAAAGAGATGAATTTCATCATCATTATCCTCATTCAAAATAAGGGAGAGAAACCAATAATTCAAACATCTAGGAAGAGATCCACTTCTGAAAAATTGAATAACTAATCTACAATCTTCTACACTAATGAGATCCCAAAAAGATTGAAAGAAGAAGTTACATAAACCATCTGATCCAGGTGAGATATCGGGATTGATGTTGAAGATATCCTCCTTAATCTATGGGTTATGAGGTCCAACAGTGAGAGTGGAATTTTCCTCTTGATTCACCATTCTCGGAATCACCCCATCCAAAGGGTCAATCGTGGATCGGGGGCCATTAATGATATCCTTAGAAAGGATGTGACATGCTCTGATAGATCCACTCTGTTGTAAATGCGGATATCCCCATTATTAATCAATGAAATAGTATTGGTGACATTTTTATTTCTTGATGATAATTAAATAAATTTTGTTTATGTCACCATACATTAACCACATGGCTCTAAAGGAGTCCCCTTTGAACGAATATTTTATGTCAAGAATACTATTTACTTTAAGAGACAACTCGAATTCCATTACAATTCCATGTGATAAATCACGATTGGTGTTACGATATAGAACCTTTTGATGAGAATCTTTAAGAGTAGAGATATTAGAGTCAAGGGAGTTGAAGAGATCTTTGCTCCACATTCTTAAGTTCTTATTTGGGATTTTGAGTTTAGTGATACAGGCAAAGGCATCATACCTACAATTCACAGAGCTTCAGGTGCTATGAAAAATGGCCTCGCATTCAGGATTAGAGACCCAATAATTGTTGAACCTGAATGGAAAAGGGGGTTTGGGTTCTTTCTCAATAAGATCCACCAATATGGGATGATGATCAGAATTTAGTCTGGACAGTGTGGAGCATGATATGGAACCCCAAGTGTCCAGAGATTCCCCATTAACAAAGTCCTTATTAATATTACTAGCCACAAATATGTTCAAGTGACTCCTATACCAGGTATATTTTGATCCTACCAGATTAATCCCAATAAAATCATTCTGATCAATACATATTCGGAATTATCTAGAAGAGATTGAGTTGTTTACCACTCCCATTTTTTCATCTTGATTCATAATTTCATAGAAGTCCCCCAAAATTAACTAAGGACTAGAGATGGAAAATTGAGATAAGATATATCCATCCTTAGATTTATGTTATCATTATATTTTTTATTGGCATAAATGAAAGAGAATGTAAATTGGGAACCAAGATAGGAGACCGAGAAAGTGACATGCTGATCACTTGACATATCCATGGTTGTGTTGCCAATGAAATTATCGGACATCACCCATAGACTCTTGGAATCTGTTAAACACCTATTGGATTCAAAAATATGGAGCCCCAAATTCTCCAATTTAGCAATATCATAGGAGAATACTTTTTTCGTCTCAGACAAACCTATATGGACTGGTTTGTGCTGTGGAATAAATAAACGAATGGATCGATATGTCTCCATGTTACACAGTCCCTGACAATTCCATAACATAATCTTCATTTAAAACTGGATCCAGGGTTTTAAACACTAATATTAATACCTCCTAGGTTTTGGTTGTATTCCATACTTCATGGGAGGATGAGACAATATATCACTAATATCAGCATTGCTGGACTACGTGTCGTTCCCTTTAGACTTAGGATTAACCAGACCTATCGAGGTATCTTAATTTGATACACTGATAGAGGCACTCTTATATTCCTCATCTTAGACCTGCTCTCTTGTAGTATGATTGAAAAAAAGTGCTCTATTAGAATGGAACAAACAACTCCCTGTATCTGGACAGGAAAGGACTGATCTGCCTGGATCTCAGATAACTCCCTGGAAGCATTGGGAGGCTTTGATTCTGTAAGCCTCAATCAGTTATCATGAAAACTGGTTGTAACAACTTGGCCCATTGGAATAGAACAACATCCTTATATCTGCCCAGTGATGGACTGATCTTCCTGGGACCTAGAAAACTCCCTAGAGGCATTTAGAGGCTTGAATTCCTCAAGCCCCAATATGTTGTCATGCAAACTGGCTGTAACAACTTGCCTCATTGGAATGGAATAACATCTACCTGTATCTGATTACCTACTATACTATATAACCTTTCAGGAATCATATTCTTATATAGAATTTTATCAGAAGATGTTGAACATGTCATGATGTCTACCAAATTTTTGGTGTTGATCATAGAATCAACATTTGATGTATCATTACCCTCATTGACCAAACCAGGTCATTGATGTCATTATATAACACTATAGAAATGAATTCATATTCCATTTTATGCTGAAGATAAACGACCAAATTATAAATATCATTTGATATTACCAATTCCAAATCTTCCTCCTCCTTGATTACTGATTCATAGGGAGTATTCCTTGCATGCTCATCCTCTTGATCTTCCTCCTACACTAGCATTTTTTACCTGGTTTGCTTCGTAGGGGTGGATGTGCCAGGCTGAGAAATCATATGAGGTGGTGTCTTCTAGGTATCTAGAGCCTGTTTAGAATCTAATTGAGAGTTCGAAGGAACTTGTAAACATCATTCCTAATCCCTTAGGACACCCTTATTTTCTGGAGGCACATTTTTAGATTTCTTACCCTAATTGACATCAATCCATTCCACTGCTTTTGGAAGAGCAACCTATTTTATAAGAACCCTACAATTGGAAACCGAATGCCCCACCATTTTAAAAACATCACAAAATGATGGAACATCTCATACTCCACAGGAATTTTTTCTACTCCCACAAGAAATGAATGATATTCTCTCAGGTCTCTTGACTTCCAAGTTTATATCAACTAACATCTGAGAAAAGAACCCCAATCCTCCCACTATGGTTCGATGATCCATTCTTATTGGAGGGCCAACACATGATGCAAGATCACTTATAATCTTAGGGTGACAATAGAACCAATTCATCCCAGGAAACCACACACATATCTTTTCATTAATTTGCATTATTTTAAAGGGATTTAAGTTTACATCCCATTTATATAGACAAAGAAAGTCGTGTTTCAATTGGAGATTTCTAATATTCCAGACAGCGTTCAAGGCATCCTGATATTGAAGAATGATATGAAATAATCCCCACCCAATAGTTATTAACCTCCAATCATGATTAACCCAGTAGTGGAATATTATTTTTTTATGTCATAATAAGATCATGGCTTATCCCCCTTTGAGTAAATAACACGTCTGATGATCAAAAACTTATAGAGATAGATTATTTTCTATAGATTTTCCAGATCTGACACTACATAGAATCCCCCGTATTCAAGTAGTGATACATTGAAGGTTTTGTGGGATTCATCCTTGGATGGATCCTTAGATATAGAGAGATCTTTTACAAAATATAGTCCCTTCTTCTTCAAAACCGTGGGTTCCTAGGAGACAATATCTTTATTTGGATTCGTATGTGTGCTATAGCCAACCTGGATGGACAATTCCCATTAGGGATTGAATGATTCCATTGAAGAAATCAATAGCATAAAATCCTTATTCATATGTCTACTACTGAAAAACAATCCAATTAAAATAGGCCATCCACTTCAGATCGAACACCTTAAAGGAATTTATTTACCGATATGGACATTTTTAAAATATCTACTCATTGAAAAAACAATATAATTCGTTATCTCTTGCTACACATTACATCATGAACTAAAAAAGTGTCATTCTAGTGTTATTTACATAGATAGTGTAAAAATAATGTTTTAATAGTGCTAATTGGACCAATCAACATTCTACTTCATTAATCCCTTTATAAAAATTTAAAAACTATTTTCCAACCACATTTTCTATAAAAAAATTCATAATCCGCTTTAAAAACATTTGAAAATCATTCAAATATAAAACTCCATTTTCTAAATACATTGAGAAAAACCAACCATTATCCTCATTTGAAAACATTTAATAATAACTCCATCGATTCTATAGAAAAAATAGTGTTATGTATATTAAAAAACAAGTTCCCATTAAATTTCCACATTTAAACCATTTCAAAAAACATGTTCCATAAAAAATAACAATTTAAAAATAAAAATCTCCACACTTCATTTGAAAACCCTAGATAACAAATAAAACCAATTATTCAAAAATATTATTATAAATCCTATGGTTCTAGTAATAATCATTAATATAACAAAGGGAAGAAATAAAAGATAAATAAAACCTTTTGGGCAATGAAAATTTTCTATTTTTTTAAAATAATTATATGTGAAAATAAAAATTATATTTCAATCAAATATCACATAAAATTAACTTACCTCCAACACAAAGATCATGTCCTTGTAATAAAAATCTTAATGTTTGGACCAATCACATATATAATATTATATAACATACCAATGCTATATAAAATACAGTGAAATAGTGCATGAAATATGAAATTATGTGCATGTCCATAACACTAAAACATACCCACTCATTCTTCTCAGGACAAGAAAGAATCACATTAATCATAACAACAAAACCACATGAATCACATGGGATAAAATAAGTTAAAAATAAAATTGTAAACCAAAATAGTAATCCCACCCCTGATAATATACGATCCCCTCATCTTTTGGATTGCAGCTCCCATGAATAATATTCTTACTAATTCCAAAAAATATCATATCTGCTATTTTCTTTTCCCATGATGTAAAAAAAAATATAAATATCTTTGAATCCCATTTTAGCACCCCTACTAAAATACCCTCATCAAGGCTAGAAGATCCCATGACCACATATGCGCCTCCCTATAAAAAAGAGGTTATTTATTATTGGAGAGGGCCTACGAAACACTATAGGGATACTATGCCCTCTATAACACATCTTAAATAAAGTGTAAAATTGAAAGAACAATAATCATAGAAACAACACTAAAAATATTGAAAAAATAATAATAATATCTTCCCATGGAATAAATATGGCATAAAAAATTAATTATAACAATCCAAGAGATCCACACATATGATATATCAACATAAAATAAAAAATTAATAAAAAATTATAGTTGCACATATTTAAGGATCCAAGATTATATCTAATCATCACAATATCCAATTTTACCGTTTGAAATATTTGAATGAAGTAGATCCACTACCGTCATCTGAAATCCAATATAGTAGATTCTATACATGAAAAAATATTACCATGGGAGTTTTGAATTGAAAACCCAATAAGAAACAACAAATACATCATTAAGATAAGTGTTGTAACGTATAAAATTACATGTCATGTGAATAATGAAAATTCATAAATAGAAAACAAGGTTCTGATTTATTGGATGTTAACCAAGATTTCACAAACCCAATCTCTTCCAGCTTCAGCACCATGACTAATGAATTGTTAGGAGAAGTCATTTCATGACTAGATTATAAATATGGTCCACTCATCGAAATGATAGATTCATAAAAATAATTTATATCTATGTTACAAATTATTTGAAATCAATACAACCAAATTTAAGTGAAATTCTTTCTCCACATGTTTGGGTTAGTGATATAAAACATCCAACTAATCACCGAAAAATGGTTATTCTCTTCTGCATGTTGGTACATAAACCATACACTCCTGAATCATGGGAACACCACTCATGATCATGGAATTTCCCTATCTGTACATGAAATTATTTTTTAATCATACACCTCTTATAATGTTTTATATTCTTTCCAAAATTGTATGTATGTTCCATGTTATGATGTTAATCACCTTACCACCCATATACATAAACAATATGTAACATCATCTATGCTCCCCTATATTGACCCATCTAGCCCTGTTATAGTATCTTTATCATTTTAATATATAATTAATTTTTACATGAAATGATCACATCCAGATATTGGAAAAAACATATTAACACACAAGAATAATATATCAAATTTAGTCTCCCAGACCACACATACACCACCATGTGAATAATATTAAAAAAGGTTATTAAAGACAACATAAATTCCTAGGGGTATTTTATAACATATGGACTTATACACATGCACAAAATGATATGTACTTATTAAATTGTTTGAATAAAACACCAAATTGTAGAATTCCCACATGAATAATGACCATGAGTTAATGATCTCCATATTCATTTTAAAATAATAACATGAGGAATCTATAATTATGATCCAAAAATATTAACTTGGAATGAGTGAGAATTATATTATTCATCAAAAATAGAGTAACAATCACCAATGGATCTAGATAAAATCAACAGATAGAAAGAATAATCCTTAATAGATTCATTATCTAATCATTTAGTAATCTATGAATTATCTATTAGAGAACAAAAGAATCCAAAGTTAAATACATGAAATAAATGATATATTATTATTTATAAGAATAAAAGAGAATTTTTAAGGTTGATATTATTAGGATTACCATATGAAAGACTCAAAAACCATAATATCATTAATCATGGAGCTAATAAAGAGAAAGATGAAACATTATACTTAGGGGAGCATCTATTTTAATTATAGATAAATCAAGGTTAATTTAAGTGAGGGAGATATCAAATAGGTTTTATGTGGTTAAAGGGAGTGGTATTCCAGAGTTAAAAATCATTTCCACTCCCCCAACTAGCCAATATATCTAAGTAGTGAATGAGAAACTACCCCATGCCACCAAGCGGTAAGTGGTTCTCCACTGGAGAGTATGATAACCTCAAATAGACATAGATCCTATGGTCTAAACACAGAATGTATGGTTATTTTTTATGCTACGTGGTATATCTCAAACATATCACATGTTATTGGTTCAATAATTCATTATAAAAACATGAACATTACACATCAAAAACCTCTAAAACATATCAAATATAGAAATAATTATAACCCATGACACCAAAGTAATAAAACAAATTAAATTGAAATATGATATTATTATAGCACATGAGAAAAAAATTTATAACAAGACATGTTTAAAACAAATTACATTTATTCCCAATACATACCCAAAAAAACAATGAATAATTGGTGATAATTAATCATACGTCGAATAAATATTTTTTTCTCCCAGACACCTTTCTTTAAGTCCTCATACATTTATATTGTTCACTTAAAATAATATATAATAAATATATCATTATTTAAACCATCTTGATGATAATTTTTCATATATATTTGATACGGTATGGTCCATCTACTTCAATATGTAATTAATTTACTATATTGTTTTTTTTTCATTCCAATTACATAAGATTATCAAAGATATTTAGTTTTTCATCTCCTTGTTTGTTGACAATTTCCAATGGGGTCTAAAAATATCTCCATAATCTCAAGAATTTTATATGTCTATATCCAATATTATTCCTTTATTAAAAAATATATCGATCAATAGGCTTCCAATATAGACTCAAATGATGAATGGCAGCGCGATTTGTTCAGTAAATTTTATTTCATTTACTAAAACAAATTATTATTATTATTATTACATAATGATTATAAAATAATATCATTAGATAATATTAATAGTTTCATGAATATATTTTTATTCATTATATAAATTTTAAAGTTCATCTATTTCATGCGGTAATGGGACAATGAAATATATCATCCATCGAAGCGATAGTCTTCACACACATGGATAAATGTTTCATTATCAATATAACAGGAGGGATGGTAAACAGCTAAATAAGAAACATTTAAGAATCATAAAATTTTCATAATTTCTCTATTTTCTGATTAAATAACTATTTGAGAGTAGTAATAAAATAGTTTATGAAGAATATAACTCAGTTTTCCTGGATGTAATAGTCTCTAAAATTCATGGGGTTATATTCATTATTAAAATGGACTTGAATGATGGTAGAATATTGGTACACCATTACTATAATAACATTTTAGAATATAATTAATAATTAATTTATCATAGATTCTTATATAGAGAATATTTTTGGTTGTATAGTATGATTAAGAATTTTTTTATTAAATAATAATTAAAGATGAAGAGAAAATTTTATTAACATTCATCATATAAATGATGGGATTTTGATAAAATCTATATACCTATATCTTATGGATTTGAAATAGACAAATAATAGTTGTAGGTTGTCATTATTTTAATTATTAAACCAAATCATATATTGGTATCAAAGGTTTTGTGAGGGTACCCTTTTAAAAGTGGAGGAAACATCTATTTTTTAAATAGCCTTTACATTTCAATGATTGTATTTCAAAATCCAATGTCTAATGAAACCAACAGTTATATATAAATGTGTGGATAATTGTATGGGATAAAAAATACTCAATCATGGATTTACAGAAATAAATTTACATGTTTTTTTTCAATTGAGGTCATATTTTTACATTTTAACATTTTGGTTTTTACCTTGGTAAATAGTTTATAATTAAGTAATTTATGTTTTACTAAAAAAACTAATATAGAATAGATTATTGGATAATGAAAAATAGAAAATTTGTATATATTTTTATACCTCATAAAAACCTAAATATGTAAAATAAATTAATTTAAATTATTGCAACAAATCACTTGACATTAATAAAAACTTATTTCAAAATAACCATTTCACCATTATCAGGGTTAATTAATTTCATCTGAGTAATCATTTTTTAACATAAAATGAGAATAATGTTATAATATTAACATAATCATCCAATATATCAAATTAATTTTTTTATATTTAATTTATAAAAGTGATAAAAACTAGTTTTAATCCAAGGAAAATAAAACAATCATTAAATGAATATATTACATATGATTACAAAACACTAAAGATGTGTATCATAAGTACCTAATAATATTTTAAATTGATTTATTTTAATATATATATATAATATCAATAATATTTAAGTCATTAATTAATTATGATAATGTTATAAAAGTGACGGTTCTAGAAAAAATGGTATTATTTAACTATTCACCTAAAAACCTCAAAACTCGTCTAAAGATAATATTTTCATGATAACTCAAAAAATAAAATTATTTTTTCGAATAAAAATTCGATATTTTAGGAATTTAATATTTAATTTAAAAAATAAAAATATAATGAAATAAATTATTAATAGGAAAACATATTTTAAATATTTACAATTATTATTCTCATTTTGTATTAAATAAAATTCAAATTATTATTACTAGATTATTCTAAAAAAATTTATAAATGATTTATTTATTTAATTTTAATAAAATTAATTATGAACATTTTCTAAAATTAATTAAAATTATATAGTTATTATTTTCAATGAATAATTTTTCAAACATTTCTTTTTTTAAAAAAAATCAAAAAGAAAAATGTATAAAATTAATGTTACAAATAACATAATATATTTATAATTTAAGGATAATATAATCCTAATTTATAGTTACATATCTCCTAATATTATATATATAATAACTAAGAATAATGTATTCTATGATGGTACTCGCATGAGGAGATTTTTCTAGCATAGACCTTAAGAAAATTTATACAAGCATGAACTTATATTTCATACGATTTAATTCTTGTCATAATACTAGGATTTTGTCTTGGTACTGGTAAAGAGAAACCCTTATTGGATCCACCGCATTTTTAACAATATAAAAATGAGATTAATTTGAAAAAAATCCTTTTACAAATGAATTTTCATTTCATTTTCATCATAGATTTTGAAATATGGTAAATTATTTTGATACCCTCTAATTTTACAGTAATATTTTAATGCTATAATTTAATAATTATATCTTAATGTTTAAATTCTTTATTATGGTTTATGTTTCATTTTAGGCCAAAAAGTAAACTCACTTTAAAGGAAAAAATAGCAAATTATTATTGTAATATAACCCTTCTTTGCTAAAAATGATTTCCATCATGATAAAATATATGATTCTAGAATATATAGCTTATATAGTTAATGATAGAATCATTTTAACTCATTTTAATTCATTGATTTTTTTAAATTGACTTCCTAATTTTATTAATAATATTAACTAACAATCTAATATAATTAAATCCTATTAGATATATATTATAAAATATTGTTTATGGAAATTCATTTCTTTATAATATTGGGTCATTTATGATAATAAATATTTCTATATGTATTTATCAAATCTATAGTAGTTTGGTTTCATTAATATTATTAAATATAATTTTTTTGAATGCAATTATAAAACCATTATGTCATCCATTAAATTTAACCATTCACTAATCCTATATAAATCATGGGATTCCTTACATGAACGATGTTTTATTAGAAAAAGAATCCTTACCAACCAAATTTACACACATATCATTACCCTATTTCATATCAGTATATATGTTGATAGATATTTTGTGTGGTAATCTGTGAGACAGTACATATTATGGATAAAGTGGGAGGGGTCTACATTGGATATAAATAGTGAGAATAGAAGTCAGATATTCACTGTAATACTATTTTATCTTTATTTATATAACGTTTTTCTAAAAAATTTATAAACAATTATGGAAAAGATTTTATAATAGAATAAATAATGATTATTTTTTCACTTATTTTCATTTTAAATGATTAATATAAATGTAATAGATAGCGGGTGATATATTTTCATGAAAATGTGAGGGGAATCTATTTTATTTTTAAGTTGAATATTACAATTTGATTTAGAGTCTCATCATTCGACACATTAAAGATTTATTATAATTTTTCAAATACCCTAATCAGAAACCCAATCATATAGAATTTATTATGATTATTATCAAATATCATTATTACATAGAGTACATTGAATCATGGAATTACAATATTAGAATTCACGTATTCAAGGATTAAGTATAAATCCACATAAAGTATTATTGAGTGATGAGAAAACAATTTTTGTATGGTAAGTAATTTATTTGTAGAATTAAATAAAATGTTAAATGAAACTTGTAAATAGATTAAGTGAGAGAGAGAATGATTCATATGGGTATCATGTTTTTTGAAATAATTAGAATAAATTTTTCAGTCATCAATGATTTTAAATTTAAATTTAATAGAGAAATTTCTCATTTTAAAATCAGTGATAGTGTTTTATTGAATTTGAAAAGAGTTATAGTGGGGTAATTAATAGGAAAAAATCTATAAATAATCAATCCTTTATTTTATTATAAAATTCCTCATAAAAATATATTTTTATGGATTTTTATTTAATATATATATATATATATATGTTTTTTGAAATAAATTTAAAAATTAGTGAATTTTTTTTAATTTTATTCTATAAATTATACATGGGTAATATAACCACCTATTATGATATCACTAAAACTAATAACTAACATCGTTTTATGGTCATAGAGTAATGACATGGTATATCACAGGTCAATGTGACCAACCAAAAGATAAAATGTGGTGATATAATGAAATATTTAGAACACTGTATTTTGTTTGAAAAAATAACTATAAAGTTTATAACATTAAATTATTGAAGAATATTGAAAGTAGTGTTGTAGGGTATATGCATATAATCATCTCTAATAAATATATCATCAATATTACACAGTAGTACAAGGGGATGTCTTTATGTAAAAACTGATGTCCCCATTTACAAAATCAACATATCATATCTCGTTATCAATTAAAAAGCGGTGAAGAACATATTCACCAAACCATGATATAGAAAAATCAACTATCATCAACTTTGATATTAATTATTCTTCTATGATGAAAGGAATTAGGATATAATATATGATATATATTAAATACAAAACACCCATGATGTATTACAATTACTTTAATTAATAATTCATTTAATGTTTTATTATACCAGCTTTAGATCTAGTGAATCCAACAATACATCAATGAATGATATAAAATAATGAAAAACAAATACCTTGAGTGATTTATGGATGGTGGTGAAAATAATTTGTTCATATGGTTGACAAAAACAAAACAAAACTATTGATGTATTTATTTACATATCATAATTAATTAAATTTGTTAGTTCCCGGAAGAAGGTGTAAGGTAAAAATCAATGGAGAAAAGAGAAATGGTGTTATGATCATGGTTGAAATATTTAATGTCACCTTAAAAATCTTGAATAATATTCAATAATTCATAAATAATAATAATGGAGAAATTTGATTCATATTTTTCATGTGTGGGTTGATCCATAGAGATATTATAAGATATTTGTTTAGAAAAAGATGGGATATGTATCCCAATATGGAATACACCCTTTTATGGGATTATTTATAAATTCCCCTTTGGGAGATTAGACTTGATTATATTTGATTACATTTTTTCCTATTTCTACCTCAATAATTCATCCACCATCATTATAAAACTAAAGTTTTTATTTTATCCCTAGTGAACGATTATTTATCTCAAGAATCCTATTTATTAATTCTTTCATATGTTCCTATTTATTTTGTTTACTATAGAATAGATTTTATATGATAGTTAAATTAGGATGATATTTTTGATAGTGCAAGTATGATTATAAAGTGCATTAAATAAATATTTTGAGGTATTCAAATATTATATGGTATCCACTAAGGAATTATTAAACCTAGATAATCGTAGCATACTAGTTTTTGATCCATTTAGGATATTTATTTAATGGATATTCACTCTCATACTAAATGTTTTTTTATTTTTCCTTTGTTTTTAATTTCTTTACCAAACAGCTTTTTTGTAATCATAATTTAGTTCACATAAAATAAAAACGAATAATAATTTAATATCTTCCAATTTAGAGAGGTGGTGTATTAGAGACTTTTTTAAGAGACAACCAAAGGTCACAACCTAGGGTTTCCACTAATACTACATTCTATTCTTTCAAAAAAACAAAAAATAAATTCTTTTTAATTATTTAAATTAATGTTTATATTAATCCATGACATTCAATTAATTGATATTGATGTTTTGTTTTTAAAACCCATTTAATCCGAACACTCCTACTCCTATAAAGGAATTGTACATGTTCATAAACATTCTTTTTTTCAATGTATTTCATGATATGTTACATTCAATATAACTATTTATCAAAATTAATGAATTTTGAATAATAAACTACATGAATTCCAATTATAATGTCAATTTATAGTTCATTTATACATACAACATTTGATTGAAATTGGTGGTTGTCTTTATTTTTCGGATTTTTATAATATTAGTTTTCAATGATTATTTTTATAGAAAAAATAAATTTTTGGGTCTTTTTTTTACCATAAATGATTATTTTTTGATGAATTAAATTGTTTAAAAACAATAAGTAATATTTTAGTGGCAGATAATAAATAATGAACTCTAACTTCCTTAGTGTCCACATTTCACAGAACATCACTCTTATTAAATTCCAAACATTTAATTAATCTTAAATCTCTAATATCAACAATTCTTATTCTATAGTTATGAAAATAAAAATCATTCATGGTCATTACAATGTTTATAAAATTAAATATTAATATATTAATTTTAAAAAAATTCAATTTCATGTGGATTTTAAGATCATATTTTTTTCTTGAAAACAAATACATGTTCGTGTCTCAAACCAGGCTTCATAAATTCATAAATATCAAAAGTTGTGATTATAAATATATGACTAAGAAATATCTTCAATATATAGTTTTAGTTATAAAATCTTACATTTATAATGTTAATCATAGAGTAGAATTTTTCAATTTACTCTTAACTATATACATTAGTTTTATAGCAAACCCTTCTGTTACACCACATATTTTCATATATATAGAATCATGTTCTAATAATATTTTTCTTGAATTTATAAGATATATTATATGTCTAAAATATTAAAAAAATAATAAATTCATTTAAATATAAATAAAATTAATTTTAAAATTTATTATTTTATTTATTAATATTATTTTATATATTAATAATATATTTGATAGGATATTGGTACTAATATTCTAATGATAAATATTTAATTTTTATACAATTTAAAAATATTATAAATTCAATATTGTATTAAATTATTTATTTATTTATCTTTAAATTTTTATTTTTTCACATGTTTTATAGGAATTATTTTTTGGAAATTTAATATAGGTGTTTTTATTATCAAGTGATTGAAAAGAATGAAAAAAAATCATTTCTTAGTTTTTAATTTATGTTGGTAAAAAAATAAATCTCTATAAATATCAATGAAATATGTTCAATACATCATGAAATGGGTATAATATAGGCACATCATGGGGGAATAAAAGACATAGTACTATTGCATGATGTTGAAATAAATATGCATTGGTTATTTCCTTTTTAATATCCCATAGTGAAATACTACAATGTGGTGATGAAGTCAATCCATTTTGAATTGGATGATAAATGTTTGGAGATATGCCCATAATTATTTTACAATAAGAATCTATTTTGAGGATGAATTTTTTTTAGGGAATATGAAATGTTCACCAGGTGAAACTATAAAAATATTGTCATGTTTGAGTATTTTATCATCCTTAAATTTTTTCTAGTTGTTTGATATTGAAATCTCATAAAATCACCTTTCTTCAGATGTTCCAATCTTTTTTGGGAATGTTAGGGGTCAATTTTTGAGGTCTAAGAGTCTTAGAAGAGAACATGGATAATTTATAGAGGGTGTGTCTTTGAAGGAGAAAGAACATAGTCACCGGTTGGGAGTGGAATCCATGGTATATCCATTAGATGAGGAAAAATTCAAAGTGTTCTTCATGGCCCACAGGTTGTATGGTGCACATAGTCCAAAAGTGAAATTAATAAACCATGTGGGAAATTAGTTGAAAATGTTCGGACCCACTTCAATTTTGAGATTTTGACCAAAATTTCCATACACCTAATTTTATATCCAATATATTCATTCATTTCCACTCGCATCCACCTAACTTATAAACTCATCTATTTAGCGACCTGATAAAATATTTTTTATATTTATATATATATATGAATTTTTCGTCTTCCACTTGGTCTGATGTGCTTGAATATATATTTGATATGTTTATTAATTAATGATCAAATGGTGTATTCCCCAAATGATTTTAGATCAATGCGTCTTCTTGAAAGTTAACATCAGTTCCTAATCAAGCTGAGATCTGCCATTGACAATGAGGGTTATTTAGGTATGGGTTCTTGAATAATCATCATATTACTCTTCATGGTAGTGTAATAATGATGGAACATGATCCATTGATTAACACATGTTATATCGGTGGTCACCTCATTGTCTCAATGATGTATCACATGAGAGAGATAGATTTCCCAAGAACAGTTTTTGAAGGTATTCCACTCTAGAAAAATCATCTCAAGAATAATTCTTTCCTGAATCTATTTTTGGGTGTTGGAAATATTATAGATTGGGGGGTTTTTTTCTAGACATGACTACCAAATTTATAATTAATAATTAATTCAAAATTATTTATTCCTTCAATTATGGATTCATTGAATTGAAATTAAATCATTCAATATAACATTGATTTGACTATGATGGAAGACTCCTTATATCCATGTGATTATGGAATTAAATTCTTGAATTTGACTTCTCTTAAGAAATCTCTCTAAACATATTCTGGATTACCCACATCAAATGTTGAAAAATCATGATGGGTAAACATCACCTCTTTGGTGTGGAAAATGGTTTACTCATCATTTACATTTAAAAATATAGTGTTCTTCGTTGAAAAACATGAGTTAGGAAGATACATTTCATTTTGGGATCTCATATGCGGATGTTGTTTTGGTGCACTTATTTTGATGTCGTGTTCTTATTCCAATCATGAATATAATATAATTGGTTGTGTGAAATTACTAAGAAACTCATTATGAGGTTGATTCCATGATATTGATTGTGTACCCTATTTCCATGTTAAATGATTATCATGTGTACATGTTTACTCTTATACCATGATCTCATGATTATTTTCCATTCATTTTTTTCTTGCTTTAACATTTTTGTATTATATTTACTTTGGAGGTTGTGTATTAATACACCTGATAGGTGATCATCAAGATTTGTTTTCTTTTGAAATGGAGAGTTTTCATGATATTCAATGATGATTACTGTCGATCATTATATACTTATGAAAAAAATGGAACTAGATACCATTATGATATCGAGGAATGGGCCGAAACTCAGTGACCTGAAGATACTAAGTAGCATGATCATTTTGATGTAAGGAGGATACAAGAAAAAAAATCCTCCATCCATTTTACTCATTATAAATTATTTTATAAAAAAATTGACCATATTTCATCCATGGAGTTGAAGCGGGTATAGTCGGTGGTGTGTGGAAGCCTTTTTAGATCACGATCGATTGATGAAATATTTTGTATTTGATATTATTTAAATCTCATTTTGTATTGTTTTTTAATAGACCAATCATGCATGAGAAAAAATATTAAGAATTTATTTATAATTCCATACTAGATTTCATTACTAAAAAACTTGTATAGGAATTTTGATGCATGTGCAATCATCATGTATAAGGATCAGAACAAAGGTAATTGGCTTAATGCATACAGTTGAGCTTTGAATAATAGATCTTGAGGAGGTACTGGCCCATAATCCAGAGGATTCTGTAATTTATTTATTTATATATTTTATTATTACCATCAGTTTTCCATAGTTCTTCGGTAGCCCACTTATTACCTTTATAACATGTGTTCCTTTTGACTATTTATTTTCTTTTTGTTACTCTTGCTATCATATATTTATTAAATTATTTAATTCATTTTTGTGATATAATGTGATACTGAGGGTATAATATCCCAACCAATGGACATATACCCATGCTGGTAGACTGTAACTTCTATTGAAATGGGGAGGGGTGGCATGTATAAGGATATGTGTGAATATAGTGGAAACCTAATGGTCTTATCTGGTTGTTATAGGTGTAGAAAAGAAGATGTAAAAAAAATATTTATAACATTGTAATAAAATTATTATCTTATTTTGGATACAAATATAATTATATAGATTGATATATATATTTATATGGATCTAAGGTTTAGAAAGATATTAAATTTTGGGGGAAATAACATGTGGGTTTTTGTTAGCTCGTTGAATAACTCTACATAAAGAACATAAATTTAAATGGAATCATTATTGAATTATTGGACCAGGTGAATTGAGATGTATAAAAATACTTCTTTTATTGTATATATGTTTTAATGTTTTCTTATTCTTCATAAAATCATAATAAGATATGTAGATACTATTATATGGTTTTTATTTCGATTGTAATGAAATGTTAATTTTTATTATTATTTATTAATATTTTTTGTGCTTGGGATTATGTATTCAAAAATTATTTCTTAAAAAATTTCCATATTTCAATAAACAATATTTTTTTAATTGAATAATGATACATAAATAAATAATATATATAGATTATTCTTGTTATTGATTATGGAACATGATTGACTTATCTATGTCCAAACATGGATTAGAGTTACCTAATTATTGATCTTTATAATGTATTAGATCTTAGTAAATAACTATTTCAATTATTATAGATAAAATATTGTACCAAGGGTATATTTATAATTAATTCTTATAAAAAATAATTAATCTTTATTAATATCTAATGCATTTTATATTCATGAACCTAGATAGAATAATTCCGAAAATATTATTCTTTTTATTGTTTAATTATTTTGTTTTAGTTTAGTTTTATAATTATATACAACCAATTAAAATATATCATTTTAATTATTAAATTAATTTATAAATTTTGAATCTTAATGACATTGTGGAATAAACTATACACTAAAACTACTTACAAAACATGTAGCTTAATGATTAAGATTGATTTTTTTATAAATATTGATTATGTATGTAAATAATTAATTACTTTTTCAATATTAAATTTCTTAAAAAACCTGTTTTACATCAACTTTAATCAAATAATCCACCATATCTAACTCTATCAATAGGATTTATGATTAGTTCATTATTTTTCATCATTGTATTTTATTTTCATTTAATAAAAATTCTGTAGAATTTATTATATTATATTTTTGATGAAATATTTAGATACATTCATAATGTGAAAATCCTTTTATAAACGTATTGGAATAATTTATTATTACTAAAATTACCTAGATTAATGGTTCTCTATATATGGATAAGTATGTTCTCTTTGAGTTATATTCTTATGAAAGAACCATTATTTATTTTTTTAATTTAATTCAATCAAAATTGATTATGTGAGTATAATACAATCATGGATGTATTTATATCTTAATTTTCCTCTGCATGATTTATTTAGAATAGTCGGATATATATTTCTTCTATAAATATTTAGATCTTTCAATTAGTGAACCATGTTCAGTACCAAAATTTTTATGTAAGGTCATTTCAGTTTCATTATTCAAACTTTCAATATTAAATATATATGGTCTATTAAAAAATATATTATATCCCATTAAAATAGAATTATTAATAACTAAATCATCCATTCCAAATGTTGAATGACTATCCAATAATTTCCTATATTTAGAGATGAATAGAACTACTAGATATACTATGTAACTATAAGAAACACATAAATCTAAAAAAATATCAACGATTTAGTGATTAAATATTAGTCTTTAAATATTGCACAAAAATAGATGGATTAAATCAGTAAATACTAATGTATATTATATATATATATTTCAATATTATTCTTTCTAATTTAGGGATGCATATAGTATAAAATCCATGATTTAAAATCAATGCCATATTATTTTTCTTCTATATCGTACTACAATACACAATGTATATCATCTATCATGATATGATGATACCAAAGAATCTATTCATTCCAATCAAATTTTATAGAAACGCTGAATCATCATGAGTTAATTTAATCTTGTAATAACCATGTATTTATGATTCATAAGGCAGTGAAATAAAATGTGTTAAGGTATGAGTGATCTACCATGTATGCTAGGACATCATTATTCTTAAAATTTCATAAGATTAAATTAATGGGAGAAAGTTATAATCCAATGGTTGAAAGGGGTTTTTAGTTACATTCCATTTTTTTAAACAAGATGAAACATTGGATTAAATCACGTAAATTTCAAGAGTGTTTTTTGAGGCCTATACAAACTCGTTATTTCGATTGATATATTGTTGGTTCGAGTGAGTTCTTATTCTACCCATTATCGAATAATTGTTCTTCCCCCATCATCCTCTTAATTGGAGGTAGAAACACAGCATTTTATTTTGGAGAATCCCACCCTTTAATTGTGTTATTTTTATTATCCTATGGAGATAGTTTTTTTGCCTCACGGCGCACGATGGGGTCGTGGGGGAGAAACGTGCACTACCCGACATTTGATTTGAGAAGATTGGGTTCTACCTAATCACTCATATCAGGTGCACCGTTTTCACCTCGAAAGGCCCAATTGTTCCATATCCAGAAATACGTGGACCTGCTTTCCAAAGGCAGGCGTTCGCTAGGTGGTTCGACCAGCGATGCATATGAACTCACATTAGTCGAGAGGATTGGAAGTCGGGCTCATCACACAATTTTGGGTGGAACTATTTCTTGTTCCAGGACTCTCTTATATATTTACGATGTATTAATATGTTCGCGAATCTTTGGATTATACCCTATCATAGTATCCATGGATTATTCTTGGTTGGAAATGGTCTGCATGACGCAGGTGTTCGAAATCAATTATGCCCATGGTTTACCATCCCTCGATGGATTAATGACCCCGAGGAGTCTGGACTCATTGAGACGGTGATGATTTAAAGCCTCGTAACCAGACACTCTGGAGTTTATTGTCATCTAGGGGGGACAGATAATGACCTAAGTGTTTGATCAAACTCGTTGTACGAGCCTCCAACGTATCCCTAAAAGAGGAATCAGAATTCACATAGTTTGGTTTGGTATGGGGCTTACGCTCTAGGCTGCCTGGGGTTGGTGCGGTGAACCGACATGAAGATGGTCGGTTCGACCAGGTGATGGGATTGAACCTCGGAGAGACTTCCTACGTACCATGCCAAGGAGACAGGGATAAAAGTCCACGTAGTTCAGACAGGAATGTCGGAGAACTGATGTGAATGTGGACCCGGGGGTCTGATGGTGATCGGGCTTGAACCAATTCGAGGCTTCCTACGTATCCCTATAGTGGGGAATCAAAGTCCACATAGTTCAGAAGGTGATGTTAGATAACCGATGTGAATGTGGAACCGGGGCTCCAATGGTGATCAGACTTGAACCTCTTGGAGGCTTCTTATGTATCCCTGTGGTGAGGAATCACAATCCACGCAGTTCGGATGACGATATTGGAGAACCGACGTGAATGTGGTCCTGGGAGTCTGATGGTGATCTGGATTGATCCTATTGGAGGCTTCCTGGATATCCCTGTGGTGGAGAATCAATGTCCATGTAGTTTGGATGTTGACTGGGGCAGACATTCTGAGGCATCCCAGGAGAGGATGTCATGTCCGATTCTTACTCTAAGCCCACGTGAGTCATGCTCGTAGTGAAAAACAAGAGGCAGTATAGACCAGACGATCACGCCGTGAAAGGTGTGTCCCTGGGATGTGCGATGGGGCTTATGCATGGGAGCGGCCCAAAATGTTGGGGCTTACTTCGAGATGGACTCCCAATAAGTCGGGGCATACACCATAATGGTGGGCCCGAGGTGTCTTCCTCATGTCTGACAATGAGGGCATCCCAAACCATTGGTGGGTTGAGGAATATTTTAGAGTCCCGAAGCCTGACGTACATGGACATTACATTACTTTTGCGGAATACTTAGTACATAACAAAAACACACACACAAGGATCGTAATAGTTTAGTGTCTTTGGAAACTCGGAACGTAATCTTATAATCATGGTGAAAGATATTCAATATCTCCCATAAAGATCTTCCCTTTTTTTCCTAAAACCATTATTTATATCCTGGGGAAAATAAAACATAAAAGTGTGAGATCAAATGCTCAGTAAGGTTAAACAAAAGAAAAATAAATCACATAATATTCATAAGAACATAACTTTTGGAAATCTTAACCTGCAAAAGAGAGCATAATTTCATAACATGTGATAAATCATAGTAGTGAAACGAAATCCCAATAATCATAACATAAAACATGAAACTTTGTGGCATACACACATAATCATAGAGAATCGTTTCTTGTTAGTCAAGACTCATTGCCAAGACTATCTTAGTGGACAATGTCACTTTGTGAACCGAGTCACCCTCATTTCAGTCCTGTTTCACTGAACCGGTATAACCTACCATTCCAGCCATGTCTATCTCATGAGATATAAAATCTTTACCCAATGCATTGGAGGTCGATATAGGTCCCACCCATCTCATAATGATACCATTCTTATGTGTGCCACAAATCATAAATCATACATCATTTCATAACCCATGTAATAAAAATGGGATTCTTAAACATCATGACGTCATAAAACAATTCATATAAGATAAAGGAATTCATAAAAATAATTCCATCACAACATAATCAAATCAATGTAATAATAGGGATAAAAACAGAACCCTTTATTATCTTAGATGGAAAATAATTTTGATAAAACACTTGAACTCCATTCTTGAGGAAAATATCCTTTCTTCTTCAAAAATATTTTTTCCTTTCTTAACATGTCAAACAACATTAATCTAAAAGAAGTTGATTAAAAATAAAATTGAAAACTTGTAAAGGAAGCTTCTTGTAAATAATGTTTTAAAAATCCATTCATCCTGTATAAGATAAAAAAACATTCTTCGTACTTTTGTCGGAAAAGTCAAAAAGTACCTCGTATGAAAAATGAAAAAATATTCCTTTCATATATTTTACTAAAAGCTCACTGAAGCGTAAAATTGAATTTAAACAGTTGTACGTGGATGGAAAGAATATTCCATATTGAGGAAACGTGTATGTGGATTATAAAATACACCCCAGAAAAATACTAAAGTATAAACAATCTCGGATAAAAAATGAGATTGTGATATTTCCCTTACCTTAGGTCCGACTTGCTTTGTATGTGTACGAACCTCCTGTATAATGATTTAAATCATGTTATTGACTTATTCCAGAATCATATTCATTGTTATTATATCATATATGGTCCACTTATGACTTTATATTACCCGTTCTTTTGTAAATTCATGTTAAAGTAGCGTTTTGTGTAAAATCGTCTCATTTATCGTAGGTGTTTGGACTTGTTGTTCTTGACATTATTATTACTTATATCATGATTTACTTACTTCCAGAATATAAAGTATGATTTATATATCATATATATTCAGTATATATATATAATAGATAGATAAATGAACAGAAACACACCGTTCATGGAGACGGTAATCCGTACGTACGCATGAACGCTGCTTTCCTTTCCTTATAGTCTTGAATGGAAGTAAGTAGATGACATATATATATATATACATAAATCCAGTATATTTAACATGTCATATAATCCATTATTATTCATTATATATACTTTATAATCATTCTGGAATGGTTAACATGGATAATGAATCTCATCGCGTCGTGGAGACGGTAGTCCGTACGTACGCACGAGCAATTATATCGTTCCCATGGTCGTGGAATTGTGTTAAAGTGTATGTATAATATTTAAGTATCAATATCACTTATAATAATCATATATAGTGACTCATTACACAATTATACCCATCCTATTAAGGTGGTGGCAGAAAATAGCTTACACCACGGCGTGGAGACGGTATTCCGTACGTACGCACGCGCGGTGATTTCTTTTTCCGTAGGATGGGTAGATGGTGAAATAGGTTTGTTTCATACTTATAATAACATATCAGTATATTAGTGATACTGATGTTATTACTTCATAATGAAACAACCTAAGAAGAAGAAGTGGAAGAAGAAATAAAGATGAAAGAATCGGTAACGGAGATTACCTCTTCTTTGAAGTGCTTCTTTGAGACCTCCTTTTAGGGCACTAAAAATGGGTCTTTGAAGAATACCATAACCTCTAGAATGTTTCTAGGGAAGTGGAGAAGAGAATTTGGCAGGGGTTGGCCGTGCTTGAAGGATCAAAGTTGTGTGAGGAGGAGAGGGAGGAGGTGCCCTTTTATAAGGGAGGAGAGGGGCATCTTAGGAAAATCTCAAAATATTATTTTATATTAAGGTCAAATTCGGTTTATAATGGTCCAAATGGTCTTATTTCGAAGAGAAAGTGGGGAGGGGTCTAAATCCTCTCATACAATAGGATTTAGACAAGTTTAGGTTATTATTTTAACCTTATCAAATAGATTTAACTCTAAGTTAAATAATTTAACTTTTACCGTGTCTTTTTTTTTCTTACACTATATGGTTAATAAACATACTATATCAAGCCAAACGAACCCAAAGTTGTTTATTATTAATATATATATCCTTATATAAGTCATTTTTCTGAACCTTAGATTTTTAGGAATAAAATAACAATTAATAATATAATATTTTTTTTAAAAACTATTTTATGTCAATTTTGACACTATTTAGTAATTGATTTTTGTGAAAATAATAAAAGAATTATAAGTTCGAACAAAGTTAATTAAATCAATACTAAAATGTTATATTAACCTATAAAATTAGTGGAATTCATAAAAGGTCTCAAATTATACTTATTTAGGCATTTATAATATCAATTATTCTAATTGTTCACTATTTTGGTAATTACTGCATCATCATTGTGTCATAAATAAATTGAATTATTTAAAGTCTAAAAATTAAAAATAAAATACCATTATGTAGTAAATATTTTTGTCTTTCTAATTAATATTTATAGTTGAATTTATCATATGTATAACCCCATATTAAAAATGTTTTACTTATTAAACTTTGATTTTAACTATTTTAACCCTTCTTTAAATAAATTAATAATAAATGTCCTAATCTAATCCAAGTGGTTCTACATGGTCATATCTTATTCCTATGTTTGTTTTTGGTCGAATTACACTTGTCCAACAGAATTAGGACATGTGTTAGGGTAATAATAATATCATTTTCCCTTAATTACCCTTTTTACTTTTAACCGTGGTAAAAAAGTAAAAAGTTACTATTCACCAAAAAATTATTTTCATCTCATTGAACCACATTTTACTTACTGACATCAACCGTGTCTTTCGGATTTTTGAAATTCCAATCACAGAATCAGTAAAATTAAGATTTATGAAAAAATTAGTTTTTTAACTACCACTTAGTAGTTTCACTATTCATCTAAAATTGAAGTTTTTCAGAAAATGCCAAAATTTCACCCTAAGCTATAATTGATATTCCGAATTCAAAAATGATTTCTATTTTACAAAATTATCAACATATAAGTTGAATTAATTAATTTTATAATTAATTTCTGCTGTCACAACAAATAGCATGTTTTTAAGAGATAATAACTATCAAAAGATTAACACTTGTTTATGTCTGGGGTAAATGTGAAATTACATCCAATGACCAAAATTGTATTGAATTGTAAAAATATATTCTAAATATACTTTAAAACCACTCAAAATAATTTATCACTATTAATTATTTCGATTAAAAAAGTTGTTTTTAATTAAAATTTAGTAATTTTCACTATTCATCAGAAAATGAAAGTTATCCGAAAAGTACCAAAATTTCACCTTAGGCTAAATTCGATACTCCAAATCCAAAAATTAAGTCCATTTTTAGAGCTAAAATTTCTAAAATTTTAAAAGGTGGTTATTACTATTCATAACGGCTAGTTATAATAATATTTTAATAGCATATCGTTGTTTAGTGAAACTCGGTATTGCGTACTACACACGCTATCGAGGAAGGTCACGATTGCGTGTAATGAAAGGCAAGTCAAGTATGTGTGTTGTGCAAGCTCCTTTTGGTGTAGCGTACAACACAAGACATTAATAAAATTAAAAAGAATATTTTTCATAAAATCTCGGGCTGTTACATTCTACCCCCCTTAAAATTAATTTCGCCCTCGAAATTCGTCTGGGTTATAAATGGTTTACTATTCGAAAGTTTCTTTAATAGAAACCCACATCGTAAAAAGGAATACCAAAACCAATCTTTATAAACAAAAGTATGAAACGTAACAGTTATCCAAATAAACTAATCACTGGGTTTCCACATAGGTGAAAATATGGATATGGAAGAGAAATCTAACCATCATGTTCTGATGGAGAGTGGTAGAGAAAATGGCTATGGAAAAGCTAGCAATCACAAAACCATAAATTTGTGACAATCTAAGGTACCATCTGATTAATCAGATATAAGAGCACTAGGACAACATTTTTGGTTTTCAAGATCGTTTCCCTAAAGTTGAAGAATTTGAATTATAATAGATACTTACTTAATTTTGGTACAATCTCACTGTTGTTCGTGCCTAGAACAATTTCCACTTCATCTCTTAAATAAATGAAGTTGAATTTGTTATTCGTGAAGTGTTAGCAGATCATGTGATAGAATGACGGGTCATTCCATCTGTCTCAAACAAAAAGGTTAGCAAAAGTTATTAAATATACATAAGTCATTCTATAGTGAGATTAATCATATATGGTTTCTAAAATGGACTTATACATCCTATATCATACTGCTTAATATATAAAAACTAGTTTCTACTAAACAGGGACTTCCTGTAGGCCAGTGGTAGGCGATAAAGGCCAGTCCCACTTCGGTTGTGGGTTCGATTCCCACAGCCTCGTCCGACGTGATGGGTTGTCACCCATCCTGCAGGTTGTCCTTTTTCTAAAACTATATTACAATAACATCCCATCAATAATATAGAAAAAACTTCTCTCCTTAAACAATAATAACTTATGTCTAACATAATCCATTCCAATCTTTAGGCTTATCCATACTACTGCAGTCCACTCTCATAACATAGTGAAAACGATTACCAGAGATTTAATACCATCGTTGATCCCCATATATCATAAGATATATCTTGTTGGTCAAATTACAAACATGTGAATACCTTAATCATGTATTCTCTGAAGAATGAATACCCATTTAACCTTAGTGAAAACATGAATGCAGTTAAAAGTTAACACTTTCCATATACCAAAATTCTCAAAATTCTATATACTCAAACCATGATATCACATAGTCCTTATATCAATCATGAGCTCATGAATACTGTTAAAAATTTCATTTTCTCGTTTTCCCTTCATTATGCGCATATCATTTTATTTACAAAAAATATCTCAATCACTTTTAGACCAACACATAAATATTCCAATACTTTATGATACCACATTATTTTGGAATCCCATTACATAAACACTTAATCATTCCACCACATCGTTGTCATATTCAACATCGCCAATAGCGATCGCATGTGACTTCCCTTTTTCCTTTTTCTTCAGTGGTTTCTCATGTTGATAATCACTAACCCTTGGATTAGGGCATTTATTAGAATAATTCTCCATTTCCTTGCACTTGAAGCATTGAAGTGTTGGTGGTGCGTTCTCTGCAGTGTTTGCTTTATTCACATCATTAGAAACCCTTTTTCCATTACTTCGACACTCAGCTGCTCAATGACCTTCTTTTCTACACTTAAAACATTTTCTAGACCCTTTAAGACAATCTCCACCATCCTTATTTCCACACTTAGTGCATAAGGAAACATTCATCTTCTTTTCACCATTATTCTGAGATTTCTCCTTGAACTCCATCTTTCATTTCTTGTCAAAACCATGAGATGGATATGTACCACCAACTTCCATTTCTACCTTGATAGCACAATGCACAATTTCCTTATAGCTACCGAAGTCTCTTATAGCTAATTCCCTTCGAAGACTTGGTTTTAAACCACTGAAAAATCGATCAAATTTACTTTCAAGTTGGATGATAATGCCAGATGCATACCTTGCAAGTCTTGTAAAATTTGCTTCGTATATACCAACAGATTCAGCATCCTTTTGCTTTAGTTAAAGAAACTCCTTCTCCATCTTTGTTCGAAGAATACGAGGGAAGTACTTACTGAAAAACAAGTTCTTGAACTCATCCCATTCCATGGACTCAATTTCATCTCTTGGCCTCGTATTCTTGATAAGATTCCACCATTCATCAGCTTCACCTTCCAAACGATATACTGCTAAGATGAATTTATCATGTTCAGAACATTGAAGAACTGAAAATATCATTTCAGTGGTACTGATCCATTGTTCTGCAACAAGTGGATCGGAAGTCCCACTGAAAGAAGGTGGACGTTTCCTCATGAAGGACTCAATAGAATATTGTTCCCTTCTCTGCTCATTTGGAAGTCCAGAATGATTAATAGCTTGTCTAAGTATAGCAATATGATTTTGCACTCCATCTCCCATAACATTTGTTTGTTCAGGAGGACAATCATTGCATTGTCCATTGCATTGATCAACATGGTTCCTTCGGGTTCCAGCCATCGTCTAGAACCCAAAAAGAATAGTCTGAGAGGAAAAAATCATGCTAGGGAAAACAACATAAAAAAGGGGGAGTACCTTAAATATCTAACATCTTAGGTTTAATTCTATGATCGTTAGCGTAATTGTAGTACTATAACCTATACGTATACTTAACCTTAGGGACATCCATAGACATACCTTAGAAATATCTCTAGGGATCTCACTAACGTTTTCGCATCCTAGTTTCCAAAGGTTGACTAAACCATTCCTCTGATACCAACTGTAGAGACCCGAAGCCTGACGTACATGGACATTACATTACTTTTCCGGAATACTTAGTACATAACAAAAACACACACACAAGGATCGTTATAGTTTAGTGTCTTTGGAAACTCGGAAAGTAATCTTCTAATCATGGTGAAAGATCTTCAATATCTCCCTTATAAATCTTCCCTTTTTTCCCCTAAAAACTTTCTTTATATCTTGGGGAAAAGAAAACCTAAAAGGGTGAGCTCAAATGATCAGTAAGGTTAAACAAAAGAAAAATCAATCACATCATATTCATAAGAACATAACTTTTGGAAATCTTAACCTGCAAAAGAGAGCATAATTTCATAACATGGGATAAATCATAGTAGTGAAATGAAATCCCAATAATCATAACATAATACATGAAACTTTGTGGCATACACACATAATCATAGAGAATCATTTCTTGTTAGTCAAGACACATTGCCAAGAATATCTTAGTGGACAATGTACCTTTCTGAACCGAGTCACCCTCGTTTCAGTCCTATTTCACTGAACTGGTATAACCTACCATTCCAGCCATGTCTATCTCATGAGATATACAATCATTACCCAATGCATTGGAGGTAGATATAGGTCTCACCCATCTCATAATGATACCATTCTTATGTGTGCCACAAAATCATAAATCATACATCATTCTATAACCCATGTAATAAAAATGGGATTCTTAAACATCATGACATCATAAAACAATTCATATAAGATAAAGGAATTCATAAAAATAATCCCATCACAACATAATCAAATCAGTGTAATAATAGGGATAAAAACAGAACCCTTTATTATCTTATATGGAAAATAATTTTGATAAAACACTTGAACTCCATTCTTGAGGAAAATATCCTTTCTTCTTCAAAAACATTTTTTCCTTTCTTAACATGTCAAACAACATTAAACTAAAATAATTTGATTAAAAATAAACATGAAAACTTGTAAAGGAAGCTTCTTGTAAATAATTTTTAAAAAATCCATTCATCCTGTATAAGTTAAAAAAAACATTCTTCGTACTTTTTTCGGAAAAGTCAAAAAGTACCTCGTACGAAAAACGACAAAAGATTCCTTTCATATATTTTACTAAAAACTCAACGAAGCATAAAATTGAATTTAAACAGTTGTACGTGGATGGAAATAATATTACATATTGAGGAAACATGGATGTGGATGATAAAATACACCCTAGTAAATACTAAAGTATAAACAATCTCGGATTAAAAATGAGATTGTGATATTTCCCTTACCTTAGGTCCGACTTGCTTTGTACATGTACGAACCTCCAGTATAATGATTTAAATCATGTTATTGACTTATTCCAGAATCATATTCATTGTTATTATATCATATATGGTCCACTTATGACTTTATATTACCCGTTCTTTTGTAAATTCATATTAAAGTAGCGTTTTGGGTAAAATCGTCTCATTTATCGTAGGTGTTTGGACTTGTTGTTCTTGACATTATTATTACTTATATCATGATTTAATTACTTCCAGAATATAAAGTATGATTTATATATCATATATATTCAGTATATATATATATATAATAGATAGATAAATTAAAGGAAACACACCGTTTATGGAGACGGTAGTCCGTACGTACGCATGAACGTTGCTTTCCTTTCCTTATTGTCATGAATGGAAGTAAGTAGATGACATATATATAAATATATATAAATAAATACAGTAGATTTAAAATGTCATATATTCCATTATTATTCATTATATATACTTTATAATCATTCTGTAATGGTTAACATGGATAATGAATCTCATCGTTTCGTGGAGACGGTAGTCCGTACGTATGCACGAGCGATGATATCGTTCCCATGGTCGTGGAATTGTGTTAAAGTGTATGTATACTATTTCAGTATCAATATCACTTTATAATAATCATATATAGTTACTCATTACACTATTATACCCATCCTATTAAGGTGGTGGCGGAAAATAGCTTACACCACGGCGTGGAGATGGTATTCCGTACGTAGCATGCGCGGTGATTTCTTTTTCCGTAGGATGGGTAGACGGTGAAATAGGGTTGTTTCATACTTATAATAACATATCAGTATATGAGTGATACTGATTTTATTAATTCATAATGAAACAACCAAAGAAGAAGAAGTGGAAGAAGAAATAAAGATGAAAGAATCGGTAATGGACATTACCTCTTCTTTGAAGTGCTTCTTTGAGACCTCCTTTTAGGGCACTAAAAATGGGTCTTTGAAGAAGAACAGAACCTCTAGGATGTTTCTAGGGAAGTGGAGAAGAGAATTTGTCAGGGGTTGGCCGAGCTTGAAGGATCAATGTTGTGTGAGGAGGAGAGGGAGGAGGTGCCCTTTTATAAGGGAGGAGAGGGGCATCTTAGGAAAATCTCAAAATATTATTTTATATTAAGGTCAAATTCGGTTTATAATGGTTCCAAATGGTCTTATTTATAAGATAAAGTGGGGATAGGTCGAAATCCTCTCATCCAATAGGATTTAGACAAGTATAAGTTATTATTTTAACCTTATCTATAAGATTTAACTCTAAGTTAAATAATTTAACTTTTACCGTGTCTTTTTATTTCCTTACACTATATGGTTAATAAACTTACTATATCAAGCCAAATGAACCCAATGTTGTTTATTATTAATATATCTATCCTTATCTATGTCATTTGGCCGAACCTTAGATTTTTAGAAAAAAAATAACAATTAATAATATAATATTTGTTTTAAAAACTATTTTATGTCCATTTTGACACTATTTAGTAATTGATTTTTGTGAAAACCATAACAGAATGATAAGTTCGAAAAAAGTTAATTAAATCAATACTAACATGTCATTTTAACCTATAAAATTAGTGGAATTCATAAAAGTTCTCAAATTGTACTTATTTAGGCCTTTATAATATCAATTATTCTAATTTTTCACTATTATGGTAATTACTGCATCATCATTGTGTCATAAATAAATTGAATTATTTAAAGTCTAAAAATTACAAATAAAATACCATTATGTAGGAAATCTTTTTATATTTCTAATTAATATTTATAGTCGAATTTATCCTATGTATAACCCCATATTAAAAATGTTTTACTTATTAAACTCTGATTTTAACTATTGTAACCCTTCTTTAAACAAATTAATAATAAATGTCCTAATCTAATCCAAGTGGGCCTAAATGGTCATATCTTATTCCTAAGTTTGTTTTTGGTCGAATAAAACTTGTCCAATAGAATTAGGACATGTGTTAGGGTAATAATAATATCATTTTTACCCTTAATTACCCTATTTACTTTTAACCGTGGTAAAAAAGTAAAAAGTTACTATTCACCAAAAAATTATTTTCATCTCATTGAACCACATTTTACTTACTGACATCAACCGTGTCTCTCGGATTTTTGAAATTACCATCACAGAAGTGGTAAAATTATGATTTATGAAAAAAAATGGTTTTTTAACTACCACTTAGTAGTTTCACTATTCATCAAAAATTGAAGTTTTTCAGAAAAATGCCAAAATTTCACCCTAAGCTATAATTGATATTCCGAATTCAAAAATGATTTATATTTTACAAAATTCTAAAAATATAAGTTGCATTAATTAATTTTATAATTAATTTCCGCTGTCACAACAAATAGCGTGTTTTTAAGAGATAATAACTATCAAAAATTTAACACTTGTTTATGCCTGGTGTAAATGTGAAATTACATCCAATGACCAACATTGTATTGAATTGTAAAAATATATTCTAAATATACTTTAAAACCACTCAAAATAATTTATCACTATTAATTATTTATATTAAAAAAGTTGTTTTTAATTAAAATTTAGTAATTTTCACTATTCATCAGAAAATGAAAGTTATCCGAAAAGCACCAAAATTTCACCTTAGGCTAAATTCGATACTCCGAATCCAAAAATGAAGTCCATTTTGAGAGCTAAATTTTCTAAAATTTTAAAAGGTGGTAATTACTATTCATAATGGCTAGTTATAATAATATTTTAATAGCATATCGTTGTTTAGTGAAATTCGGTATTGCGTACTACACATGCTATCGAGGAAGGTCGTGATTGCGTGTAATGCAAGGAAAGTCAAGGATGTGTGTTGTGAAAGCTCTTTTTGGTGTAGCGTACAACACAAGACATTAATAAAATTAAAAAGAATATTTTTCATAAAATCTCGGTCTGTTACAAATATAATGGGGGTAAATGCCTATGCACAAGTACACAAGCGGGATAACGCCAAGGGAGTTGGAATCAGTCCGAACAAAGGGAGAAGAAATGTGTGAATTACATGCCTAACATTCGAAACACAATGAGGGTGGCATGGTGATGGAGGATAACTGCTGAACATGTTTGAAACATAGTATCCATATCGTGTTAGCCTGAAATGGGGACAAAACAAATGAGGGTCGACTGTAGACCGTGTTCGTAATATAGGACCTGACTCAAAGTGTTGTCAAAAGTCTTCTGGGGTGTTGGCCCATGATAGTAGGTGAGTCGATGCGGCATGGGACCAGGCTTTTAGGGGGTCCCTTTACACATGAAAGAGGATGGAGATCCTAATGAAGGACACACAAAGTGTGGGGTGGAGTTATGGATTGTTTGAACGAATTCCAACGCTCTTGAAATTACTCCACTGTAATCATGGCATCAGGCATCTTAGGTTTGGAGCATAAGGAATCTCTTATTTGGGGAAAGAGGCATCCTACATTTTAAACATAGGCAATAATACAGTTTAATGTTCTGTAGATAGAACTGTTGGGCATACGGTGCCAAGGAATGGATGGTGTTGGGTCTTACGCGAGGGCGGGCCTTTTAGGTTCAACCTGGCATAAGAGCCAAGTGATTGGGTTTGGAGGAGTTTCCTGAGAAATCATTCGACTCAAGGTACTCGGGGAATTGATGATTAGTATCTCAACTCATGACATAGGAATGAATCAAAGAGGAATATGTCTACTCAAGGTGTTTCATGGTTTGTGGAGGAGTATCTGAAATCATGGTATTCCTTGGGTGGAAGGTTGGTGCGTATAAGGGTGCAATGGAAAATCCCGACATCTCGGCCCAAAAAGTTCATGGTGCAACTCTTTATTTTTCATGGGGGTCAGTGTCAGGCTGTGGTCCCGGCACGGTGAGTGCATGGGGTTTTCCACATAAGATCTAGCAGCATAGGAGATGGCTGCATGGGAAATGGCCGCATGTGGTTCGCGGTTTGGTTGTCCACGAAGGGTGTCCGCGGAGGAGCTATCCATGAGGGAGCAGGCCGCGAAGGACTAGGCTGCGAAGGAGGTTTTCCGAAAAGGTTGGCCACAGAGGAGATGGTTGTAAACCAAGTGTTTCAGCGGATGTGATGGTCGTGAAGGAAATAGCCGCGAAGGGAGTCTACAAAGGGACTTGCGCCTATCCTACATTGCGCCCGCGGAAGGATTCGCGCCTCCATTTCTCGAACGACACCAGTTTGGAGAGGGGGTGGCCATGAATGAGATGACCACATGTGGTTCGCGGTTTGGTTTCTCCTCTATGAAAAAGAGTGCATCCGCAGATGATATGGGGTCCGCAAATAGTCGCCAACCATTACCGCTGGGAGCGATTTCTCCAGCGTCTCCCCATGGGTTTTCACCAATCATCCCTCCTTGAATTTTGGTGCCCTCGGTGACTATTTATAGAGTCATGAAGAGGATTTTTTATTGGCACATGACACTTTTTGCGGAAGCCCTTGAAGGATTCCCCACCCACGGATGACTCGGTCAACTAAGGAATTTTGGAACCGAGATCCGCAGGATTTCTCCGCGGTCGCATACCTCTCCATTTCTGTCTCGTGAAAGATTGTGGTCCGCATAAGGGGCTACTCACGGCAATGGACCTGCCTAATGTCTGGTGGTCTTCCTAGTTCATGCCCGCATAGACGCTCCACCCCTATTTCATGAACGACAACGTCTGCAGGAGGGCGGTTCACCGAACCGGCTGCATACTATTGCTGGGAGTCGGTACTCGCACAGGTTCGGTCCGTTTCCAAATTTTGGGTAATTGGATTTCCCCTTTGCAGAATTTTCAAGACCCTACAACCGTAATGGATGAAAGATAATGGTTTTTCTTAGGGATATTCATCATAAACATTATGAAATAAAGCTAATACAATCACCTTTAGTGAATTCTATATGTTCATCAATATTTCTATATATGGATTCTATTCTTTAGAGAAATGTGATATTTTGGTTGAGGTCTCTATTAATTTATGTACCAATTAATAATTATTATTTTATTATAATAATCCATATGATTGTATCAAATCCTTTACATGATTCATAGTTATTGAAATCAATATTAAAAAAACAATAATTTGATATTAAATTACTTATAAAAAGATGATATATGTTTTGTTTTGTGGTGAATCGTAATGTATGAAATATCATAAGCTGCTATATAGTCATGGAATATAGCATCTGATATCCTTGGTATCAAAATAGCATAAAAGCTTTAATTTCTATAGATAATAATGTATTATATGTGCTTGTTATATGCTATAAGGGGGAAACTATTATATATCATTGTGTACAATTAATATAATCATAAAATAATATTCCATTTATTTAATTAAAAAAAATTCACCGCATTACCTTAGGGAAATCTATGCATGTCATAGAATATGACTACATAGTGTAAATTGTAATATTGTAGGTAGTGGTTATCAATTAAAGTGTTTGATTGATAGTTCTCAACTATCAATAGTACACAACCGATCCTTGTTGTAAGAAATGATACCATATAATAGAGTATGATATATTTAATTCATTTAATATGATATGAAGGAAAAATATAGTTTTCAAAAATATAAATTTAGAATTTTTTTTAAAAATCTATAAAATTTAAAAAAATGGATTGTTATTTTGTAAATATTATTGAATTTATAAAGTATTTATAATTGAATTAGCAATAATTTATTTCTAATATATTATTAATTATTTTTGAAACACACAATAAATAAAAACCCAATTATTTAAATTGTCAATGATCATTAATGAGATGGGTTTCAGGTATTTAAACCAAACAAAATAGTTACTCAGTTGATGTGATATGAGTTTACAATGGATTTACAAGGTGAATAAAAAATAATGTGTTCATAAATTTGTAATTATTAAAAATTTAAACGTGATTATATTTCATTATTAATTGTTCAAAAATATTAATAAAAAATATTTTTATTATTTACATTTGGGAAAATATTTTAAACATTAAATATAGTATTCTTGTTGAAATTATCAATGGATTAAATATAATAAAATATTGTATATTTAAATTATGAAAATAAATCATGAAATTTAAAATATTTTAAAATAAAAGTTTTCATACAATATATCATATATTTAATTTAAATGATGTCATATTATATAAATGTCAATTATAAATTTAAATTCTGTATTTATGTTGTAAATTAAGTTTTATAGTCTATATGTTTCTATAATGTAATTTGTTTTTAATTATTTTATGAATTGATCATAAATGATTATCCCATGTTTAAATTTATGAAATGGTAACTTATTTAGTGTATTCAATCCATTAATTATAAACATAATTGTTATATTATGAATTCTTTTATCCTACAGTGAGAAAAACTTCTTTTACAAATTTTCATGGATAAAAATTAGGAGTCACATTCTAGGAAAGTCAATTATTTTATTTTTTTTATACTATAACAATTATTTGTTCCTGAGTTGTGTATAATGTTACATATAAATATGGTTTGAAATTATAGGTTTAGTCCACTGAATATTATTTAATGAGAATTCATTTGAATAATTCAGCCATATAAAATTATAATGAAATGTATGATCATAAGAATAAATAAATTTTTCAAAGTACTTAGTCTCATATTCCTTAAAAATAAAACACTTTTCAAAACCATAATAAAATAACATGGTAGCTTCATTCAACATATATTTTCCCCTATATTATCTTACATGTGTAATGGAATTAAATATGTGAACTTTAGTGTTATGTTCCTTGTTGTTTTTTATGTTTTTAATGGGTTTATCTTATATGTTAGACCCATTAGAAGGATAATATAGTTAATGAGCAGAGATTGTTCAAATGATTTATTGAGAAATGTTATTTCACTCAACCAAACAAAATTTATATATGATATGATTAGCTAATATCCTGCCTATATAGTTAGTCATTTAGATTAAAACAAAATTGTACTAATTATATAGTGAAATATAGAATATATACCACAACTGTATACTATATCATTGAAAAGGTAGAATGATTGTAGTGGATCCATATTTAACTAATGTAGTTATTATGTGAATTTAAAACATGATGATTATCTGATAAAAGTCTCTATTTTAGATATGTAATTACCATCAGAAAACATTACATTTTATTAATACCTAAATATTTGAAGAACAAAATGTAATCACCATATTATATTGGTATAATTCACCAACATCATTCAAAAGTAAGAAGAACCTTTGATGGGATAGAGAAAAAATATCTATAAAAACGAAATTTATATGTTGTTAAAAAGGTTTATCAATATTCTTATGTAATGATTATAAGGAATCACTTATAGTTTATAAGTAATTTTATGAAAATCAAATGAATGAAATTATTTCTTCTTTCATGTACTCAATATGATTATTTAAGCTAATGCAATAGAGAGACTAATGGTTTTTATCATGGTTTGGTATATCAATCATATTAATTTAGTTTTCATAACTACAATTATTACAACATTTTAAATGAGTTCAAGGAATGTTTAAACTATTTTAACAAGTTGTTTCAGATATTAGACGATGTATTGGAATTTTTCAACTTTTTTTGTTCATAAATTTAGATAGAAAAAGGGTTACGATAGAATACTATTTTTTCCCATAATCATTAAAACATGTTAGTGGTTTGATGATGGACAGGAAATAAATCCTTCTGAACTTGAATTTTACGAGATTCCTGATGTATTCTATGATAATTCATGGACTGTCCATGTAATTTGTGGGTGTTATAGAATAACATTTTTTAGTTTCTAATGGAATGTATTATAAATAAATAGTAAATAATTATTTTGAAAACGTATTAATTTTTGATAATTATGAAATATTGATACTAAAAACAAAAAAAATATAGTGTTGATATGGATAAATATGATTATATATAAAAAAATTTGATGAAAAAAATATTTCAAGATTAAATGAGTCAAATTTAAACATTATATATTTCAATATTATTTCAATTATATGTTAAGTGAACATATGTATTTACAAATGTAGAATATAAAAAATATGTGATGTTTTTTTTAAAACAAATGGTATATGATTCATAAAATTTTATACTATGTATTAAAATGTAGAAAAGGATAACATGAATTTAATAAAGGTTAAAAGTGATTTCTCAAGATATTAATTAAAGAATGAGGAAAGGAGATCAAATCAAACAAAATTGGAATAATGTAAAGAATAAATTATTCATCTTAGAATATGTATCTATGAACATTGAATAACACATATGATATTCCTTTAAATAGTTTAGTATTTAATATTATACATAAATTAAATATGTTTTATTTTCTAACAATGAAGAGTTTGTGTATCGTATCATGATATTATTCAAAGGTTGTGGTTTCTAAAAGGAAATTGGGTTTGCATTTATATATAGAGAAGTTCAATGTGTAACAAATAAAATATTATTATGGTAAAAATACAATGCGTATTTAAAAATATGTCATGAAATAAATTGGGATGTGTTGGTAAAGAAATATTTATAGTGTTAGAATTTGTCAAAAAAATCATCTCAGGGAAACAAGTTGACTCTTGTTTAATGAATGATGATGATGATGAATAGATAAATATTTTTTAGTTTCCATAAGAAAATATTATCGTAATAACTCTATATATTATGACGAAATGATGTTTGAATTTTTAATTCATGAATCTAAATTATTAACATTACTCCACCTGAGAGATTCTACATGGATCCTCATTATCTTATTGTTCTCCATAATCCACCACTTTATTCTTATTCCTATAAATTCTAGAGTGTATTAATCTTGGTCTTTACCATGTACCTCCTCCCCCACATCTCCATTTTTATGTTCCTTTATTAGAGCTTCATGCCACTTAAATATCTTCCTCCAAGACATGATATGGATTTTTAAAAATGGAACATTCCTTATCTCATCTCTCTTCCAACATATTTCAAATTTCAGACTCCCACTATTATTCCTCTGGGGTCTCAGGATACTCTTATAGGATTTATTTTTTCCTCATTTTTTTCCATTTATTATTGGGTTCTATAATTAAAAACAGTTAAATTTTTATCACCCACTACACTTTTCATCTTCCCCGTCATGCTAGACTATATTGGGTTTGGTAAAATTATACTGTATTTGTATGGGAATGATAAATAAAATGTGTTCTTAGGATTTATGGTTTATTATAGTCTCATATTTTCTATGTTTAGAGGTTTTCCATCTATCTTCACCATTTCTATAATAATCTTCATTTGATCACCCCCTTCCCTTATTTATTGAACCATGTTGCAATATACCATACTAGTCTATATTGTCCCTCTATCAGTGTATGGGGGTCGAATAGGTGGTGTGCTTGTGGGTGGTTACTATATATATATTGTGTTTTCCTATTATTTATATATTTAGATAGGTTTTTTTTCTTTGAATTGTCCATTTTTTATTTATCTAGTTTATTCATTGTAAATTTGGTTGATAACCAAGAGGTTTTATAATGAATATTTATTCTAGCCATTAGATATTTTTCATTATAGATGATAATAGATGGAATTATATGGTGATAGTAGTATCTGTTTACTTATTATGGTTCAAACGGCTGAAATGATGTTCTTATGTAATGTGTGTAATGTTATTGTGGCTTATGTTTTCTCAAATATACTCTTCAATCATTTTTCATTTATCAATTTAATTTTGTTGTTATTTCATTGCCTTCAAGGAAAAAATTGAATGTATTATCTGAGAAAAAGATGATGTTATAATGACATAGGCTTGGTAAATGATTATCAACCTTTAAATATATATGTATTTTTCTTCTTGAATATTTATCAATGATATTGGTTTTCATGGTGTAATATTTTGTTTTTTGTTGGATTGATCATTGCAGTTTGTTATGTTCATGTGGTGAATGTGCCAAAATTGTTTTTTTGATGGTTTTTAGGAAATATTTTTTAGTGTTCATGATTGTTCTCAATGACATGATCCTATTGGGATCCCAACAATAAGGTGGAGATGATTCATATGATCTTGAGTGTTAGTGGGTGTGATCCTAGTAAAATATCATTTCTACTTGTTTTTTCCTAGGATTAAATTGATGGGTGAGAAAAACGGGAAGGATGGAAAGAGGGGGGGTGAATTTCCGTTTAAAAAAATATTAACAAATTAAAATCAAAGTAAAGAATGCAGCGGAAATAAAAGAGGCAAGACACAAAATTGATAACGGAGTTCGGCCAAAAACCCGGCCTACGTCTCCGCTCCCAACTCAACCGTTGAGAGATTCTACCGCTTGCTTTTCAATGGTTGTAGCAAGAAACCCATTAGGCTTTGAGGTAGCACTAGAACCTATTACAGCTTGCTTTTGGTGGTTAAGCAAGAACCCACTTGCTTTTAATGGTTGAGCAAGAACCCACTAGCCTTCTTACAGGTGAAGGATATCTCACCTATGACACAATCGTTTTAAAAGGAAAGGCTTGAAGAAACCTCTTCACACCTTAGTGGTGATGTGAAACCCAAAAGAAAGAGGGATGAAGAAAGAGTTTGGGGTTTGTAGGCACAAACCCAAATTTAAAGCTCAAAATAAAATAAAACAATAAAACCCGTATGTTGAGAAGCCTTGGGCGCCTTTGATTGATTGGAGATGTTGAAGGCCGCTTCCAAGCTTCTTTGGAGGAGATCCTTGGATGTGGAAGTTGTTGGAGCACTTGAGGTTCCTTTGAAGGAAGTCGCCGGAGGTTGGCCAATTGATGCACGACGTGTCCGTGGGCTTTGTATATAATCCGGTAGGTGTCCGGGGCTTCCTTGGCCTTTATTTATAGGCAAGGAACCCTTTTGGAGTCTTCGGAGCCGTTGTAAAGGGCCCTGGAGCCGTTGGAGGCCAAATGGGAGTTGACTGGTCAAAGCCAACGGCTAGTTTGACTGGGCTACCGGCTGGCCGGTGCAGGGCCACCGGCTGGCCGGTGCCTTGGTTGCTGAGAAGGCCTTCTGCCCAGGCAGCACCGGCCGACCGGTGCCAGAGCCACCGGCTGGCCGGTGAGCAGACAGTAGCAGCCACTGTTGCATCAGGTTGCCACCGGCTGGCCGGTGACAGAGCCACCGGCTGACCGGTGGAACCTGGCAGTGGGCAATGCCTCTGCCAGGTCCACCGGCTGGCCGGTGCTATCACACCGGTTGGCCGGTGGACTGAATTTCAGTCCACTTCTTGTCCATTCTTGGGCCAACTTCTTGGCAACCTTGTGCCTATCATTCAAAAACACTTTAAACAATATTAGACAAATAATAAGGTGATTGTGATCATGAAAATCAAACAACGAGGGGAACGAGAGGTACAACAATCTCCCCCTATTTTGATGATCACAATCACCAAAACAAGTAATGTAAAAAATGAAATGAAAAGCATGTTTTAAAAGAATTTTTCCCCCAATTAATCAAGAATTTCTCCCCCTTTGTGATTATCAAAATAGCACGGGGCATAAAACTTGATTGAGGGAAAATTGAAAATCAAGATTTTAAAATCAATTGGAATTTGTGAAAATTGAATTGAAAAATTTGAATAACAGTTTGAATTGAAAGTTTTGAATCAAAAACCAATTGAAATTTGAAATTTGAAACCAAATGAAATTTTTGAAATTGAGAGTTTCGAATCAAAAATGAATTTAAATTGAAAAATGAATCGAAAGAGATTTTTGAATTTAAGAAAATTTCTCCCCCTAAATAAAAACAATAAGTCACCGGGGATAGGAAATAAATTTTGGCCCGGAGAGACTCGCAAGAAGGGATTTTTCAATCCATACTTGTCGTGTAGCGGGTCTTCTCCTATAGAATTCATCGGAAAAGAAAATAGATTTGGGTTGACCGTACCGGGCATTTTTGCAATTGCACTCATAGATTAAGTGCCCGGGTTTTTTACAATAATTACAAAATGTAAATTGAGAGCTCCCCCTTACAAAAATGGTAGGTGCATGGGAGGAGGAAGCTTGCTTGGAATAGCCAAGTCCTTGAGTGGTTCTAGATACTCGTTGAGAACCCAATAATTTGGTCAAATTTTGTTCACCTTGGGTGAACTTGGCTAAGGATTCTCTAAGGTCCTTGATGGTTGATTCCAAAGAATCAACATTTGGGAAATTTTGGATTTTTAGGGAGAGTTCCTCCTTCTCTTTGAGAAGTTGTTCTTTTTTGGAGGAAAGTTTTTTGAAATTCTTTTTCAAAGCAACGAATTTTGAAGAAAGTTAATGAAAACCATTTTCTAATTGGTCTCTAGCATGTTGGAGTTCTTCATATGATAAATGATTAAAAGAATTAGAAGAACTAGAGGTGGAAGAAGAGGAAGAGGATGATGATACCTCATGTTTTTCCATTAGTCATTTTTTACCTTGGTCGCTTGAGGAGGAGGAGGAGGAGGATGATGAGGTGTCACTCCATGTCGCCTTGAGGACCTTTTTCTTTCCTTTTTCCTTTTGCGTGGCCCGTTTTTTGTTGAGTGGGCAATCGGGCTTGTAATGCCCTTTTTGGCCACACCCGTAGCATTTCACCTTAAGCTCGGATTTTTCGGTGGGTTCTTACTTTCGGTGCTTGCGGGATTTATTCTTCTTGTGCTTCTTCATAAACTTGTGCATTTGGCGGGCGAGATTCTCCATTTCCGAGTCGCCGCTTGAAGATGAAGTAGATGAGGAAGATGAGGATGATGAGGAGGAGCTTACTTCTTTTTGAACCTTGAGGGTAATGTTCTTTGGTGTCTTGATTGGTGTGCCCTCCTTTTGAGCTTTCCTCCTCATCGTGATCTCGTAGGTCATTAGGGATCCAATGAGCTCCTCGACCGGCATGTTTTTGACATCCTTAGCTTCTTGGATTGCCGTCACATTAGGTGCCCATGAGCTCGGAAGGACCCATAGGATCTTCTTCACCATGGTTTCAGCTGAAACAACATCACCAAGAGATTTTCTACCATTGCACACGTCAGTAAAGCGAGTAAACATATCGGAAATAGATTTATGTGGATGCATTGAAAAGCTTTCAAAATCTTGTCTATACATGTCTAACCGAGTATCCTTAACTTTGTTAGTGCCCTCATGGGTCACTTCCAATAGTTTCCAAATTTCATGAGATGAGGTGCAAGTGGAAACTCGGTTGAACTCATTTCGGTCAAGGCCTCAATGTAGAGCGTTCATGGCTTTCCCATCAAGCTCAAAGTTTCTAATATCGGCGGGGGTCCATTTGGATTCGTCAGGGGAAGACAAAGAATAACCTTGCATGACAATTTTGTAAATAGGATATCCTATGCTTCTTAAAAAAGTGGTCATGCGGGTTTTCCAATAATTATAGTCGGTCCCATCAAAAAATGGAGCCCGACCCAATGAAAAGCCTTCGGGGGCGAAAGAAGTTGAAGCCATCACAATGGATCTTTGAATTTGAAACTGTTTAAGGTATTACTCAAATTACCCCTCTGATACCAATTGATGGGTGAGAAAAACGGGAAGGATGGCAAGAGGGGGGTGAATTTCCTTTTAAAAAAAGATTAACAAATTAAAATCAAAGTAAAGAATGCAGCAGAAATAAAAGAGGCAAGACACAAAATTGATAACGGAGTTCGGCCAAAACCCGGCCTACGTCTTCGCTCCCAACTCAACCGTTGAGAGATTCTACCGCTTGCTTTTCAATGGTTGTAGCAAGAAACCCACTAGGCTTTGAGGTAGCACTAGAACCTATTACAGATTGCTTTTGGTGGTTAAGCAAGAACCCACTTGCTTTTAATGGTTGAGCAAGAACCCACTAGCCTTCTTACAGGTGAAGGCTAGCTCACATATGACACAGGCCTTTTAAAAGGAAAGGCTTGAAGAAACCTCTTCACACCTTAGTGGTGATGTGAAACCCAAAAAAAAGAGGGATGAAGAAAGAGTTTGGGGTTTGTAGGCACAAACCCAAATTTAAAGCTCAAAATAAAATAAAACAATAAAACCCGTATGTTGAGAAGCCTTGGGCGCCTTTGATTGATTGGAGATGTTGAAGGCCGCTTCCAAGCTTCTTTGGAGGAGCTCCTTGGATGTGGAAGTTGTTGGAGCACTTGAGGTTCCTTTGAAGGAAGTCGCCGGAGGTTGGCCAATTGATGCACAACGTGTCCGTGGGCTTTGTATATAATCCGGTAGGTGTCCGGGGCTTCCATGGCCTTTATTTATAGGCAAGGAACCCTTTTGGAGTCTTCGGAGCCGTTGTAAAGGGCCTCGGAGCCGTTGGATGCCAAATGGGAGTTGACTGGTCAAAGCCAACAGCTAGTTTGACTGGGCTACCGGCTGGCCGGTGCAGGGCCACCGGATGGCCGATGCCTTGGTTGTTGAGAAGGCCTTCTGCCCAGGCAGCACTGGCTGACCGGTGCCAGAGCCACCGGCTGGCCGGTGAGCAGATAGTAGCAGCCACTGTTGCATCAGGTTGCCACCGGCTGGCCGGTGACAGAGCCACCGGCTGACCTGTGGAACCTGGCAGTGGGCAATGCCTCTGCCAGGTCCACCGGCTGGCCGGTGCTATCACACCGGTTGGCCGGTGGACTGAATTTCAGTCCACTTCTTGTCCATTATTGGGCCAACTTCTTGGCAACCTTGTGCCTATCATTCAAAAACACTTTAAACAATATTAGACAAATAATAAGGTGATTGTGATCATGAAAATCAAACAACGAGGGGAACGAGAGGTACAACAATCTCCCCCTATTTTGATGATCACAATCACCAAAACAAGTAATGTAAAAAATGAAACGAAAAGCATGTTTTAAAAGAATTTTTCCCCCAATCAATCAAGAATTTCTCCCCCTTTGTGATTATCAAAATAGCACGGGGCATAAAACTTGATTGAGGGAAAATTGAAAATCAAGATTTTAAAATCAATTGGAATTTTTGAAAATTGAATTGAAAAATTTGAATAACAGTTTGAATTGAAAGTTTTAAATCAAAAACCAATTGAAATTTGAAATTTGAAACCAATTGAAATTTTTGAAATTGAGAGTTTTGAATCAAAAATGAATTTAAATTGAAAAATGAATCGAAAGAGATTTTTGAATTTAAGAAAATTTCTCCCCCTAAATAAAAACAATAAGTCACCGGGGATAGGAAATAAATTTTGGCCCGGAGAGACTCGCAAGAAAGGATTTTTCAATCCATACTTGTCGTGTAGCGGGTCTTCTCCTATAGAATTCATCGGAAAAGAAAATAGATTTGGGTTGACCGTACCGGGCATTTTTGCAATTGCACTCATAGATTAAGTGCCCGGGTTTTTTACAATAATTACAAAATTTAAATTGAGAGCTCCCCCTTACAAAAATGGTAGGTGCATGGGAGGAGGAAGCTTGCTTGGAATAGCCAAGTCCTTGAGTGGTTCTAGATACTCGTTGAGAACCCAATAATTTGGTCAAATTTTGTTCACCTTGGGTGAACTTGGCTAAGGATTCTCTAAGGTCCTTGATGGTTGATTCCAAAGAATCAACATTTGGGAAATTTTGGATTTTTAGGGAGAGTTCCTCCTTCTCTTTGAGAAGTTGTTCTTTTTCGGAGGAAAGTTTTTTGAAATTCTTTTTCAAAGCAACAAATTTTGAAGAAAGTTCATGAAAACCATTTTCTAATTGGTCTCTAGCATGTTGGAGTTCTTCATATGATAAATGATTAAAAGAATTAGAAGAACTAGAGGAGGAAGAAGAGGAAGAGGATGATGATACCTCATGTTTTTCCATTAGGAATTTTGTACCTTGGTCGCTTTAGGAGGAGGAGGAGGAGGATGATGAGGTGTCACTCCATGTCGCCTTGAGGACCTTTTTCTTTCCTTTTTCCTTTTGCGTGGCCCGTTTTTTTTTGAGTGGGCAATCGGTCTTGTAATGCCCTTTTTGGCCACACCCGTAGCATTTCACCTTGGGCTCGGATTTTTCGGTGGGTTCTTGCTTTCGGTGCTTGCGGGATTTCTTCTTCTTGTGCTTCTTCATAAACTTGTGCATTTGGCGGGCGAGATTCTCCATTTCTGAGTCGCCGCTTGAAGATGAAGTAGATGAGGAAGATGAGGATGATGAGGAGGAGCTTACTTCTTTTTGAACCTTGTGGGAAATGTTCTTTGGTGTCTTGATTGGTGTGCCCTCCTTTTGAGCTTGCCTCCTCATCGTGATCTCGTAGGTCATTAGGGATCCAATGAGCTCCTCGACCGGCATGTTTTTGACATCCTTAGCTTCTTGGATTGCCGTCACATTAGGTGCCCATGAGCTCGGAAGGACCCATAGGATCTTCTTCACCATGGTTTCAGCTGAAACAACATCACCAAGAGATTTTCTACCATTGCACACGTCAGTAAAGCGAGTAAACATATCGGAAATAGATTCATGTGGATGCATTGAAAATCTTTCAAAATCTTGTCTATACATGTCTAACCGAGTATCCTTAACTTTGTTAGTGCCCTCATGGGTCACTTCCAATAGTTTCCAAATTTCATGAGATGAGGTGCAAGTGGAAACTCGGTTGAACTCATTTCGGTCAAGGCCGCAATGTAGAGCGTTCATGGCTTTTCCATCAAGCTCAATGTTTCTAATATCGGCGGGGGTCCATTTGGATTCGTCGGGGGAAGACAAAGAATAACCTTGCATGACAATTTTGTAAATAGGATATCCTATGCTTCTTAAAAAAGTGGTCATGCGGGTTTTCCAATAATTATAGTCGGTCCCATCAAAAAATGGAGCCCGACCCAATGAAAAGCCTTCGTGGGCGAAAGAAGTTGAAGCCATCACAATGGATCTTTGAATTTGTAACTGTTTAAGGTATTACTCAAATTACCCCTCTGATACCAATTGATGGGTGAGAAAAACGGGAAGGATGGCAAGAGGGGGGGTGAATTGCCTTTTAAAAAAATATTAACAAATTAAAATCAAAGTAAAGAATGCAGCGGAAATAAAAGAGGCAAGACACAAAATTGATAACGGAGTTCGGCCAAAAACCCGGCCTACGTCTCCGCTCCCAACTCAACCGTTGAGAGATTCTACCGCTTGCTTTTCAATGGTTGTAGCAAGAAACCCACTAGGCTTTGAGGTAACACTAGAACCTATTACAGCTTGCTTTTGGTGGTTAAGCAAGAACCCACTTGCTTTTAATGGTTGAGAAAGAACCCACTAGCCTTCTTACAGGTGAAGGCTAGCTCACCTATGACACAAGCCTTTTAAAAGGAAAGGCTTGAAGAAACCTCTTCACACCTTAGTGGTGATGTGAAACCCAAAAGAAAGAGGGATGAAGAAATAGTTTGGGGTTTGTAGGCACAAACCCAAATTTAAAGCTCAAAATAAAATAAAACAATAAAACCCGTATGTTGAGAAGCCTTGGGTGCCTTTGATTGATTGGAGATGTTGAAGGCCGCTTCCAAGATTCTTTGGAGGAGCTCCTTGGATGTGGAAGTTGTTGGAGCACTTGAGGTTCCTTTGAAGGAAGTCGCCGGAGGTTGGCCAATTGATGCCCAACATGTCCGTGGGCTTTGTATATAATCTGGTAGGTGTCCGGGGCTTCCTTGGCCTTTATTTATAGGCAAGGATCCCTTTTTGAGTCTTCGGAGCCGTTGTAAAGGGCCTCGGAGCCGTTGGAGGCCAAATGGGAGTTGACTGGTCAAAGCCAACGGCTAGTTTGACTGGGCTACCGGCTGGCCGGTGCAGGGCCACCGGCTGGCCGTTGCCTTGGTTGTTGAGAAGGCCTTCTGCCCAGGAAGCACCGGCTGACCGGTGCCAGAGCCACCGGCTGGCCGGTGAGCAGACAGTAGCAGCCACTGTTGCATCAGGTTGCCACCGGCTGGCTAGTGACAGAGCCACCGGCTGACCGGTGGAACCTGGCAGTGGGCAATGCCTCTGCCAGGTCCACCGGCTGGCCGGTGCTATCACACCGGTTGGCCGGTGGACTGAATTTCATTCCACTTCTTGTCCATTCTTGGGCCAAATTCTTGGCAACCTTGTGCCTATCATTCAAAAACACTTTAAACAATATTAGACAAATAATAAGGTGATTGTGATCATGAAAATCAAACAACAAGGGGAACGAGAGGTACAACATAAATGTCCCAGTGTTTGATGTATATTTAATTTATTATTTTGTGATTTTAATATTCATCCAATTGAGGTATTCATTCTGGTGGTCATGATTTTGTGAGATTAACTACTGTGTTGGATTCACACTGACTATATCATCAATTTTTAAATTTTATTTTATTTTTTTACTTCAGTTTTATTTTAAGAATATGATTGTTATGTATCACTTATATTTGAACATTAATTATTTATATATATTACATAATAAATATCATTGTGGGAGGGTCTTATAATATTGAGAAATTATCAAAATTACATTAATATATAATGAGTTTTCCAAAAAATCCCAAAACATATAAAAACTATAAATCCAATATGGTCTTATGTCATATATTATATTACTCATCAAAAATAAATTATTGTTTTTTAGTATACAAATTTTAATTTTTATAATGTAATATGTATCAGGTTATAATGACGATTCACTCCACGTTATCATCAATTACATTGGTTTCATATAGTACATGATTATTAATGATGATTAACCACTCAATGTACCATATTGAATTATTCCAAACTAATTTTAATCATAGATTATTATTTGATTAGAGAAAATTTTAGGTTTATAACAAGTATTATTTTTTATATGGATACCAAAGAAGATCATAATTGGCACAAATAGTTTTGTATGGTGAATAACGAACCACGTATATAACATAATTTCATAAATTATATATTTGGTATAATGGGGGAGCATGATTCCGATGAAATACATGGTCCTATGGTTAGAATGATACCTATTATGAAACCATTCATACATTGATACCTTTCTTTGGAAGGAATTAAGGTATACCTATTCATGGGGTAGTTGGGTAAGTCATTGATCATGTCAATTGGTTTAGGTTTAAATATGTTGGTATTTTCCTCTTGTATGAGTAGTATACCATCCTGGAAATACATTTACATAGTCTAAAAAAGTGAATAATCATAAATCGATAATATGGATGTAATGTGATTTTATATTTGGTTAAGGTGTGTGCTTTGTGACCGTCCTCTTACATGTATAAAATGTGATGTATTAGTTTACTATGTCATTATATACTCATGAAATCAATAATATATGAGTTGGAAGAATGGGATAGAAAAAAATCCATGATTCACCTCCACATAATATCATGTATAGAGGGATTTTAGGATCTTGGAGTATTTTAAATGAAAATGTTGTTGCGAATTTTTCTTAAGAAACATATACTTGCTGGAGAGAACAATTGGCCGCTTTATATCTTGAGTTTCACTAATTCTTTTTTTCATGTTTCTCATTAAATACATTTATGACTTATAAATTTCATATTTATTTTTAATGTTATATAATATTAAGGGGTACCACTATTTAGTTTACCTAAAAGGGATTTAATTAGATGAAATTGATAGAGCTTCCAAAAATTTGACTTGTTATTTTTTAAATGAATCCTTGATAGATATTCATAATTTATTACATATGATATGATACACTATGAAAGTTTTGATACCTACTGAAAAGTATTTTTGAAATATAAAAAATGATGTTTTGAAAATTCTTTTCATGTTATTCTTTATGATACAATATATGGAATAATTATGTATTGTCAATGATTCTTCTATACAGTTGGGAGATTAAAGGAGTTATTATCTAAAGAATAATATAAATTTGATAAATATTTTCAAATATATTATGATTTAAAGGTTTTGATATTATATGGTATGACGTACGAGATTAAAATACAACTGATATTATTCATCATTTATATCATATTGTGTAATATTGGGAAAATCATTTTTTATTATTTACAAGTATCATTGCACCAGTGCTTGCATATCATATTTTATGACAATATTGGATCATATTTGGTTAATTGTAGATTATTATTTCTCTATAATTATGTTTGATAATGTGGTTAAATGTTATGTGTTATCATTTTATCTTGCTTCCACATATGATATCAATATTTATTCTAATCATTTCATAAGATAAAACACATGTGAGTATGTCATCCAATGAATGTTACAAGAAATTTGTAACCACGTTATATTTACATTAATATTATTAAACATTCATTTAAATTTCATACAAGGATCAATATCTATCATAGGTTTGTCTAAACATTCTATAACCACTATGTTAATTTTGGATCGACTAAGTGCATGTCATATTATTTCACTATAAAGAACTCTTACTCCATATTCCTTTTCAATAGAGAGTTACAACTTTATAATGTGAATTGTGGATAATACCACACATGAATATGGTGATTCAGATCAACCCATTTATATTCTATGGATGAAGGAACCTAATGGTTTCATTAAATGAATCTTTTAGAAGTCTATGAATGATGGAAAAGACGTCCATCATATTTTTTGAAAGGTAATATTTCTTAATTTTTTACATTGTTTTATTTTATCATAGCATATTGATCTTGAGTTTGAAATTTCTATTGACATATATATCATTGAATAAGTTTAATTCGATCCATAGAAACTCTATAATAACCCTCACTCCATTCTATAGATAAAAATCATTATAGAAAATATTTTCATTATTCTTGTGTGTAATCCCTACATCATAGTGGAAATAAGAGTTATATCTATTAAATAAGCCAACCATCTTTTTTCTAGAACATTATTTATATTTGACTTGAATCATTAATGATAATTTTATATACCTTCATTTAAAAACAAAACATTTTGGTTTTGACAATATTTTAATAAATAACAAAACCTCCTATAAAATGGTAATTTTATTTATATGAGTTATTTTATTTAAATTTAAGGAACATCCTATAATTAAATGGTTCTTTTTCATTTAAATGTATTCTAACACATTACTTCATAACTCTATGATGATATAAATAATCAATAAACTGGATTCCTCAGCTGTTTGGCCTTGTTTCCTCAATAACATATATACTAAGAAATTCCTGATGATTCTATTATCCATTTATCAAATTATAGTTTTTTTGGGATGATGTATACTCATATTTTAATGATAATAAGAATGATTTAACAAATATAAAATCATCTATTTACATTCCCAATGTATTTTTTCTTGATTCCTTATTTGTCTTCTCAATGGAATTCCCATGCATATTAGAACATTCAAACATCATTATAGTAAAGGTACTTATAAATGTTCTAAAAATATATCTATTTCCATTTTGTGAGTTGTCTTGTGATAATTTCATAAAAATTTTCCATCTTCAACTTTGGAAGGATCTAACTTCTCATAGCATGATATGGCCATTTACCTGATCTTAAACTATAATTTATTTAACCCTTATTATATCTTATAAATGTATTTTTCATGTATATATATATTAATAGTATATTTTTAAACCTTGATATTAAATTCAATATCTAATACACCAAGTTGAATTAGGTTTTTCTGTCGATAATAATAGAAATTTATTCCATTAATGATTAAAATTGATTATTCAAGTGAGTGTAAAGAAAAAGGTATGGAAATTTCAGTATACACATTCTTAATATTAAATCATAATGTAATTAATAAAAATAAATTGATATAGGAAATATGTTGTATGAACATATAATATACATTATTTTCCCCTTTCATTGATAATTATAGGGGTCTTTTATAATTTTGATATCATTGAAAATATTTAACCAGTACATTAAGAATCTCAATGATTATTATAATAGATTTTATTTAAATCAAATATAATATGATAGTGAATCATTTTTATTATATTTTTTCTATAAAATATGTTAGTATATACTTTTAGATCAAAAAATCAATCTCTTTTACACTAAATTCTAAACAATGCTTTAATTTATTATAAACCTTTTTTAATAATAGAAATATTTAATATAATAAATAAAAAATTTATAAATAAATAACAAATTAGAGGTTTTGATCTTCTCTAATTATTGATTTTTTTTAATAGGGAAATGAAGACTATAATATTTTATTGACTATTTATCTAGTCCTTCATGACAGGCTTGGAAAATAATAGTATGCTAAATTGATTCCAATTGAATAAAGAACAAAAAACATAAATATAATTTTTTCACAAAGTTATATTTTTTTGGAGATGACTAAATAGACAATTTTGGTATTAGTTTGTCCTTGATTCCAAACCAAATATGACATGTTAAACAAGAAAAAATTGTTTTTAAAATAAACTACATTTTATAGTTTTTTATTTGGGTGACTCGTGAAAAATATTATAAGTGAAATGTAATTACATAATCTTGTATAATTTTTAAGGAGTTAAATGATGATATCAATTTTTATGTTGATGGTTAACTATTAATTTCAGTGAAATTGTCATGAATAATCATAAAATATCATGGATCCATATATAGGATATTAATATAAAAATGGTAAATTCCTAATCGCAACCAATATATACTGCTATATAACGATTTTGAACATTAATATCTGAACTAACCATGATTAAATATTTTTGTTTTTATGTATAAAAACCAATATTAAACATGTGATATTGTTTACTTTTTAGTTAAAATTTAATAAAACCAATATGTTCCAACCCTAAAAAATCATATATATTAAATATTGGAATAAATTTAAAAATAATATATTAATTCATTTATAATAATCATACATTTTAGAGTTATTTATAAATAAAATATTCAGAGGAATATTGTGGGAATCGTGATTTAAAAAAATCTTGGTTAGTATGAGAATTCTTGCTCAAATGATAAGGTGAAAAATTTAAATATAAAAAATATAAATAAACAGAAACAGTATAATACATTATTCTACCACATAAATGATTCTTAAGAGATTCAATTATATTTTAAAATTGATTTTGAAATATGGATTTACCATAAGAAATCATTAATATTATAAAAAATAAACGCATAAATATATATTTTTTATCATATCTTGATCCATAAAATTATACTTCTATGACAATATTTTGGATGATTATTTATTGGAAACTAATATCTATCCATTTTTTCTATTGAGAAAAAATCATGGAAAATAGATATTGATTCTTATCAATACTTGTTTTAACTACTAATAAAATTTATATTCATCAGTGATAAAATTAAACACCATTAAAAATTTCATTTTATCAGTGCCATTACTAAATCCCATAAACGTCCAATTTTAGGAGAACTTATCTTATCCTTGATAATTAATGACATTATTAGTGTTTAATTTAATGTTAATAAAATTATTATCTTTTAAATTATGAAATATTTATATTTTGTGTGAGGGTATATATCCATGTGGATCAACCCATTGTGAGTTTTTAATGATTGTGGTGCATAGAGAAGGCTTAGAGGAAGTATGGAAGAGTTTGGCATCTTGATTCTGGATGTCTGGAGAATCACGTCGTGAAAGAAGGATACATGATTTGAAATTGTGTTTCATGATATGTAAGTATTCAGGATTCTAAAAAAAATAAATTGTTGATGTCATGACCCGTCCTCGGAGCCCATGCCGTGACTACCCCAAGCCCGCCTTCTATAGGCCAGGGGCTGGTGACTAGAACCGAAGGCATAATTTTCGATAAAAGGGAAGGAATTACCTTTATATAAGTAAAAAAACACAAAAGAGTACACAAGGTAGAGTAATCACAAAGTAAATGGAGTATAAAAGTAAGTGCTGGAAAGTAAGTTGGCCAGTATACAAATCCAACTGAAAGTACAGTATAACTGAGAAAAATAAAGTACAACAGCAGAAAAGTAAAGCAGCAACCACCGAGTCGTCCTCCGAAAACCCCACCTGAAGGGTGGGTACAGATGGTCTCCTCAACTCCTTGAGTCCGTCCATCCGCTCGGTGTATGTCCTGCTCGAAAGTCCACCTCCGGATACCATCCCGCTCCACAAGCGTCAACAACGATTAGCGATGTCCGTCGTCTACAACCAACACAACGTAGTGTGTGTAATGATTGTGCAGGGGTGAGTATATGATACTCAGTAGGGACCCTGAGACCCCTGAAGGTCTCCTGGAATCCACAAAGGATAATCCAAAAAGGAAAGATACAAACACCAAACATCATCCCACTCTACTTAGGTATATGCCCATACATATTCCTAAGTCAACAATATTAGTACGGATCCAACATCAAAGCCCAAGAACAACCATTCCAAACAGAAAAGAATTCAATCATACCATAGTTAATGATTGAAGGTCGAGACTCAGGTCACATAGGTATACAACTCATGAAGAGGGGTGGATATGATTAGATGTACCCTAAGAATCATCTCCTCTGCCGAACACATGTAGGATCCAAGAACAGAAGTCGCTGCTGCCGAATGCACATAGGATCCAAGTACAGTAACCATCACTGCTGAACCCACGTAGGATCCAAGTACAGTCATCATTGCTGCTGAACCCACATAGGATCCAAGTACAGTCGCCGTCGCTGTTGAACCCACGTAGGATCCCAATACAGTATTGCTCGTCGTCGCAGTCGCAGCCAGCTCTAGGGTTCATGCACACAGCATTCTCGATTATGGGAGGGTCCATTCCACGGGCCAAGAGGATCGATACATCAACTATCACAAATTATAGAGTTGGTTTATCCCAATGTTCTGTCTCGTCAATAGGAACTCTACGCGACAGACGACACGTCAATCGGACACCCGGTCTGAGAGTTATTGGCTTTTCCGTTCTAGGGGCCCGGTTAAAAATACACTCGTTTCTAACCAGGATGACATCCAAAGCTATCCAAAACTCACATAGAGTATCACAAAAGAACCGTCTCATCAAAAAATTCCATGTTTGGCAGAGGGCGCGTCGATCGGAAGCGCGGTCTTTACGTTATTCTTGTTTAAGTGATTAACAAGCCCGACCCATTTAGCCTAGTGGTCTGACGGGTCGGGTTAACCCAATTTGACAGGTCCGATCCAGCAGGGTTGTCAGACCGGTCCGAAGGAATACAAAAATAGACCTGAAGGGGCATGGCGCCGCACGAAGTGGTGCGGCCCGGCCCGGCGCGACTCAGCTCGGCCCGGCCCGACTCGGCCTATGGCCAAGCAGGTTCCAGGGGGTGGGGGGTCGGCCCCCCCAGTTGTCCGCACCGGTGGTGCCTAGCAGCGCCGCCCTTTCCCAAATCGGCCGGCTAGACCAGCTGGTCTTCGACGCATGCGGCCGGCATGAGTGGGTTGTCAGTCTTCCAGCGCAGAGCCCTCCTGGCACCGCAGAACAGCTCCACCCAGCCGGCCAATTCATCCACCGAAGCCTCCTGCAACGTGGGATGTGTTTCTTCCCGCATAGCCAGCACGACAGTGCCAGCTTCCTTCACCGTGTTCTCGGCACGGGGTGCGGCACTGTTCTTCCTCCGCCTCCAGTTGCCAATTCCAAAAGAAGAAGTTCCAACGGAGGGTCATCGGGTCCTGTTCATTCGGCTCGTGCCCTCCGTGTTAGGCGGTAACACATAGCCAAGAATGCACAAGGTTCAAGAAACACAATGACAATTTTATTTTCAATAAAATTGAATCAAATCACTCTACCTACAAAGAAGTTTGCGGTTGTCAAGCGCCATGGATGACAGTGTCATTTCCGTCATCATCGGTGTGCACCTGAGGAAGTGATGTCTCCTCTTTAATAACGAAGATAAGAATAGAAGGTGAGTCTTCATTGGAAAGTTCCCACATCGGTGTCTTTTCACTGGTCATGGAGGAAGAAGGGGATGGAGAAACCGGGTTCGCCTAGTCGATGTACTTCATCGTAGTGTTAGAGTTCTTCAACAAAGGAGATGAATCGTTCTGCAAAACTCAAGAGCTCTCTCCAATTTCTTCCTCACACAACAATTACCAACCCAAATAAAATAAATCTTATCCTTATTTTGATTAATCTCTCCATGAATTAAAAATTTAAATTTCAAACACTAAATTAATTAATTTAAGTGGTCCAATTAATTGATTAAAGTGTGTTGGAAAGAGGTAAGAGGGAGAGAGAGAGGAAGTGGAAGGTTTTCACATGTTATGATGAGTTTTCATATTTAAGAGGGGGGTTTAAGATGTTTAGGGTAAATGAAAGGTTGGGGATCGTGTGGTCCCCACATCACTAATATCCTCACATGGGTAGTTAGGTGCTTGTGGGTCCCACCCCAACTCCCCCATGTAGGATATAACCACCCTTGATATAAAATAATTATTGTTCCACAATTTCTATTCTCTTCTTACTTAATCCAAAAATTTTAAATTCTCCTCTTGGGAAAACGCAACCGCGGTAAAGGTCCTCTTAAGAAATTACTGGCATTGTGATTTCATCGGTTCCCTCAGATTTCAATTCTGAGCACCAATAAAAAAGATAGAAAAACCCACTCGTTCGTTAACAGAACATACCCGAGCTAAACATCAGAAATTGATTCCGGGCACACCAGGCCTTGAAATCAAGTGTCTTTAGAAGCCACAGACTCATAAAATTACGAAGTATTTAAGAAACAATTTTCAATGAAATTTCCGGGTCTTCACATTACTCCCACCATAGGGCTTTACATCCGCGTAAAGCTACATCATATAGTTGGGAAAAAATGAGGGTACTGTGCACGCATCTGAGCCTCTCACTCTCATGTGATCTCATGGAGGTTCCTGCGATGCCAACCAACGTGCACCAGAGGAATCGACCGTCCATGTAGGACCCACTCTTGTCGATCCTCGATCACCACCGGGACCTCCGTAAATGTATCTTCGTCATTGATGTCCATCTCCCCATGATCTATGATGTGGGTTTGGTCGTGAACGTATCTTCTCAACTGAGATACATGGAAGACGTCATGTACCCGATGCAACTGAGGTGGAAGGGCAAGGCGGTAAGCCACCTCGCCTACCCTACTGATGACCTGGAATGGTCCGATGAAGTGCGGAGAGAACTTTACACACCGGCCAAATCTCCGTAATCCATGTTGATGTGTGACCTGTAAGAAAACATGGCCGCCATCCTCAAACTCTATTAGTCTCCACCTCCAATATTCATAGGACTTCTGTTTGGGATGTGCATTCCTCATCCGTTCCTAGATTATCTACACCTTCTCTGTCATAGCCTGGACCATCTCTGGTTCTACAAGTGCTGACTCCCCAGGGTCTGTCCAGCACAGAGGTGATCTGCAAGGTCGGCCGTATGGTGCCTCGTATGGTTTCATCTCGATGGTGGAGTGGTAGGTGTTGTTGTACACAAACTCCACCAAGGGTAGGTGACCCTCCCAGCTGCGCCCAATGTCAAGGATACATGCACGTAGCATGTCCTCGAGAGTCTGAAAGTTTCTCTCCATCTGTCCATCCATCTGTGGATAAAGGTGTTGCTCAGGCATAACTGCGTACCAAATGCCTTCTGCAACCCCTTCTAAAGACGGAAATTAAAGTGAGAATCTCAATCGGAGACGATAGATGATGGAACACCATTAAGCCATACGATATCTTGAACGTACAGGTGTCCCAAGATCTCCACTGAGCCCTGCTCTCTAATATGTCGGAAGTGGGCCGACATGGTGAGTCGGTCGTCGATCACCCAGATGGAGTCATGTCCTCTGGAAGTACGTGGAAGCCGCATCATGAAATCCATGGATATCTCATCCCACATCAACTCTGGGACCTCTACGGGTTGTACCAAGCCTACTGGTACCTGGTGCTCCCCATTCACCTACTGGAAGTTGAGGTATCGTGAAACAAATTTGGCCACAACCTTTTTCATACCTGGCCACCACTGCTGTCATATGAGATCTCGGTATATCTTTGCTACTCATGGATGTACTACCAGAGGGAAAGTGTGAAACTCCCTTAGCACCTCCTCCTGCAATGCAACTGGTACTATGGTACGTCCACTGAAGAGGATGACGAGCTCTCCTCCTACAGAAAATCCATCAGTTGCATCTCCTGTGGATATCTGTGCACGTCGCGTCTCACATTCAACATCCCCACGTTGTGCGACTCTAACCCGCTGAAGTAGTTGAGGGGTGACTGTGAGGGACTGTAGGAAGGCTTCCCTATCTATATCCATGAATTATATCTGCAAAGTAGCTAACTACTCTGTTGCCTCTCCATGAAGCGGAATGACAGACCTTCAGCTGAGACCATCTTCCACGCCGCTCCCCTTCCCAGCAGTATAGAATATATAAAAGTCATATTCTCTGAGGAAATCGAGCCATCACCGATGTCTTAGGTTCAGGTCCTTTTACAAGAAGATTTACCTGAGACTATTGTGGTCAGAGTAGACTGTAATGCACTCTCCCAACAGATAGTTCTGCCACATCTACATGGCCAAGACCACCATGTCTAACTCTAGGTCATGGGTAGTGTAATTCTTCTCGTGCTGCCTCAACTGTCGTGAACCATAGGCAATCACTGCCCGCTCCTGCATCAGGACACACCCGAGTCCTGTCCCTGATGCATCGCAGTAAACTACGTACCCTACGCCCTCCTCCGACAGCCTCAGGAAGGGTGCATTGGTTAATCTATGTCTCAGCTCCTGGAAGCGCTGCTGACATCTATCTTACCACATGAAGGGTTTCTCCTTCTTCTTCAAAGCTGAACGTAGTGCTTCAAATCTAGAGAATCCTGGCACAAATCTTTGATAGTACCCATCCAGACCTAGGAAACTCCGCACCTCCGTCACGCTTCAGGGTGGCTCCCAAGCATGTACATCCTCGATCATCCCAAGATTCACAAGAATTCCCGCCTCCGAGATGACGTGACCCCAGGAGTGAACCTCTCGAATCCAGAATTGGCACTTCAAGAGATTATTATAAATCTAGTGCTCTCAAAGTGTGTCCTATACAACCCACAAGTGGTAAGCGTGCTCCTCCTCAGTAGTCGAGTAAATCAGTATGTCATCAATGAAGACTATGATAAAACAATCGAGGTAAGGCTAGAAGATAATGTTCATGAGACTCATGAACATTGATGGTGCATTGGTTACACCAAAAGGCATAAACAAGATCTCATAGAGGACATACCGACAACTGAAGGTCATCTCTTGCACATCCTCATCTCGAACTCTGAGCTGATGATAACCTGACATGAGGTCGAAAATCGAGAACCATCACTCCCCCTTGAGAAGATCAAAGATGTCTTCAATCCTCGGGAGTGGATACTTGTTCTTTATGGTCACCTGATTCAGGCGACGGTAGTCGACACATAGTCATAAGCTCTCATCCGCCTTCTTGGTGAATAAAATCGGGGAATCCCAGGGTGAAACACTGGTTCGGATGAATCCATTTCCCTGCAAGTCCACCAGCTGTACCCGCAGCTCCCGAAGCTTAGTGGGAGCCATCCGATATGCTGGAGTAGATATCGGTGTTGTCCTCGGGTAAAGGTCAATGTAGAAGATTACCTCTCTTTGAAGAGGTAGTCCTGGAATGTTTTCAGGAAAAACATCCGCATACTAATCCACCACAAACAGAAAACTCGGACTCCACACATCTACTGCTCCTAGGATGAATGTAGCCAACTAATGGGTGATCGGATGCCCTCTCCTCTATATAAGTGCATCCTGCACTGCAAAGGCTCCCTTCTCCACAGTGAAGGTGAAAATGTTCCCATCTGTGCAGACACACCACACATTGCGCCTAAAGCAATCAATTTGAACATGGACTTTAGACAACCATTCCATACCCAAGATGACATCTTAAGGCCTCAACGCCACTACAAAAAGATCCCAGCCGAAGATCTCGCCTCTTATAGTAAGCTCACACTGTCAGCACCAGTGTGTAATCATCGAGTATGTTCCTGTAAGAGTCTCTAGCCATAAGGATCGAGCCAACGACTCTTTCGGAATCTCCGAGCTCTGAAAAAGGGAACCAGAAATGAATGAATGTCCCTCCCTGTGTCTATGAGAACTGTAGCAAGGGTTGTGTAGACACAGATAGTACCATGAATCATCTCAGGTGCGCCGTGGTCGTACGCCTTGACTGCCTAGAGTTGAGCCTACCCCTGTCTGCCAGTTCCCTGAGGTTGGGGTGGTCCTCTAGGTGGTGGTGGCAGTAGATCCTTGAAGCATCATCCACCACCTACTGTTCGAACAACTCCTCTTCCTCGTCTTCCTTCTCCCTATTGACTGCCATGGTCGAACCTCTTCCTATTTTTGGGTGGTCCCTAAACCGTATGTTGCTCCTCTGCATAGAGAGTCGGGCAGTCACGAGGCATGTGGCCCTGCCCGCCGCATGCATAGCACAACCTGCCTCCCATATCACTGGATCTCCTTCCTGTGCCCTGTACATCCAAACCAAACTCCTGGGGTTGGCCACCTGATTGCCTAGTCCGCTTGGACCTCTACGACATTTTCCTAATACTGGCTGCACAAGACTCTACTACGTATCACTATGGGGTAGGCCTCGCTGCTGGCATCGGCTTAGAAAGGAAGCTCCCCAAAATAAGGGCTCGCTCAAGTACTCCTACCTATGTCTGAATGCTAAGGGAGACCATCGAAGCATTGATCTCATGCATCAGTCACTGCTCAAAGGTCCAGGCCCGGAGGAATATGTCCTGCACCATGTCTGTTGAGTAGCACTAGAGGTTGGTAAACCTCTCCGACTGCTGGGATACTGTCATGCTGCCCTGCCGCAGCTGTAGAAACTCCTGGATGCACACCGCACGGAGGGTGGCCATAAAAAACTCCGAGCAGAAGAGGCTCTCGTAGTCCGTCCAATGTAATGATGCATCATCCTGCACCTGAAGCATTAGGCTCCACCATCTACCAGCAGCTGCATCCAAGAGCCTTGCCGCAAGGATCACCATAAGGTCATATGGTGTCCCTACTAATCTGAAGACTTTGACGATAGCCTCCAGCCAATCCTCGGCTGCCTGAGGATCCGTCTCTACACAGAACCTGGGCAGCCTCTATCGCTGAAACTCGTACAACGCACTTAGGCAGCATGCACTCTGCGCTGCTAGGGCATGTGGTATCGGTGGCCCAACGGGTAGAGGTACCGCCAGTGCCTCAACTGTACTGGTGCTCTGCACTGAGGCCTCGTCGCTCGGTGGGCTTCCATCTTGCACTAATCTTGGAACCCTAGCTGGCAACCTTCGTGGGGCCATTCTGAAAAGTAAGAGGTGCGCCATAGTTAATACAGTATACCTTGTGAGCTGACACAAATTAATCACAAAGATAAATTTTTAAACACACATGCAATCAGTGTTTTCGATCACTGAGTCAGAAATCATATGTCAAGGTCCTGGTGTATGGATACGTCAGACGCCACACCAACACTGGACTCCCTGGACTGAAAAAAACACTCAATACTCTTAAAACTATTTATTCATAGTAGAAATTATCAGAGTCTTGTGTTCTGCGGTAGAAACGACTCCTTTGATACCAATTTGTCACGACCCATCCTCAGATCCCGTGTCGTGACAACCCCAAGCCCGCCTTCTATAGGCCAAGGGCTAGCGACTAGCACCAAATGTGTAATTCCTGATAAAAGGGAAGGCATTACCTTTATATAAGTAAAAAAACACAACATAGTATGCAAGCTGGAGTAAACACAATGTAAACTGAGTACAAAAGTAAGTGCTGGAATGTATGTGGGCCAGTATACAAACCCAACTGAAAGTAAAGTACAATTGAGAAAAATAAAGTACAACAACTGAAAAGTAAAGCAGCTACCATCGAGTCATCCTATGAAACCCCACCTGAAGGGTGGGTATAGATGGTCTCTTAAGCTCCTCGAGTCTGTCCGTCTGCTCTGTGTCTGTGCCGCCTAAAAGTCCACATCTGAATACTGTCCCTCTCCACAAGCCTCAACCACGATCAGTGCTGTCCGTCGTCTGCGACCAACACAACGTAGTGTAGGTGATGCCCGTGCAGGGTTGAGTATACGATATTCAGTCAGGAACCCGAGACCCCTGATGATATCCCAGAATCCACAAATGATAATCCACAAAGGAAAGATAAAAACACGAAACATCAACCAACAGTACTTCAGTTTATTCCCATACATATTCCAACATCAAAAATCTCAATACGGCTCCAATTTCCAAGCCCAAGCACAACCAGTCCACACAGGAAAGAAGTCAATTATACCAAAGATAATGATTTAAGGTCCAGACTCATCTCACATATGTATAATTCTCACGAAGAGGGGTGGAGATGATTAGATGTAGCCTCTAAATCATCTCCTTTTCCAAACCATTGTAGGATCCATGTACAGAAGACGTCGCTGCCGAGCCCACGTAGGATTGAAGTACTGTAACAATCACTGCTGAACCCACATAGGATCCAAGTACAATAGTAATCACTGCCAATCCCATGAAGGATCCAAGTACACGCGTCCGCGCTGACGAACCCACGAAGGATCCCAGTATAGTCGTCATCGTCGTCGTAGTCGCCGCCATCTCTATGGTTCATGCAGACACCACGCTTGATTCCAGGAGGTTCTGCCCCACGAGCCAAGAGGGTTGATGCATCAACTATCACAAAGTCCAAAGATGATGTATCCCAATGTTTTGTCTCATCAATAGGAACTCAGCGCGACAGACGGCGCGTCAATCGAACGCCCGGTCTGAGATATATTGGATTTTCGATTCCAGGGGCCCAGTTAGAAATACACTCGTTTCAATCCCAACTGATATCCAAAACAGTCCAAAAATTACTGAGAGTATCCTAAAATAACCGTCTCATCGAAAGGGTACTAGTGCCGTTAAAGGCACGTCGATCAGACATGCGGTTTTTATGTTATTCCTGTTTAAGTGATTAAGAGGCCCGACCCGTTTAGCCCACTGGGTCGATGAGTCAGGATAACCAAATTTGATGGGTGCAACCCAACATGGGTGTCAGAACGGTCCAAAGGAATACATAACTCGGCCTGATTGGGTACGTCCCGACCCTAAGTGGTGCGGCATAGCCCGGCGGGGCACGAGGGCATGGCCTGGCCTGGCGCGGTTCAACCTGGCCCGGCGGGGCGTGGCCAAGACAGGCCAGGTGCGGACCGTCAGGGCCCGGCACAACCTAGCTGGGTGCGTGACCAAGCTGGCTCGGCCGGTGGCCCAAGAGGGATCCAGGGGGCCGGTTTTCCACACCGGATTTGCATAGCAGCACCGCCCTATCCAAAATCATCTGGTTACACCGGCCGGTCTTCTGCGCATGTGGCCCGCATCTATAAGACAACCCAAGGATTCTATCCATCCTCAGAGTGAAGAGCGTGGTTACAGAGGTGATCATAAACATAGTTTGAGTGGCCATGGTTTAGGTCTTGGTCATCTTCATACTTTAGCGTTGACAGCGACGGGTGAGCAAGATGCCATTCGAGGTACCCTTTTTTATTTTTTAATTCGGTTCATTCATTGTCTGATTATGGATAAACACAATCATTCATACCGCCTTCCCTTTTATATTATTTGTGGATCATGGTAGAGAGGTTTCCAGTTCACTTAGCATTGACTATGCGAGTTGGAGGTCGATATGACTTGTTTGAGTTATATAGAGACTGTGTTCTAGTGCTGGGGCAGCACCGCTCTTGGGGGTATTTCCTACATTTTAGGATATAACCATATGATTTCATCCTTATAATTGATTCATTGTATTTAGTGAAGCCTATCATGGATTGATTCATGAGGTAGGTTGTTATCTACAATGTAGATAGAGAGGTAGTATGGTTTGGTGGAGATCGAAAACCTCAGATGGGTAAGAGGAGTGTTCTGTCCTTATCATCCTTTACGGTTGATCTAATGATGAGTTCCTCAAAGGATTAGTAGTTGGTGTTTTCTAGGTTCATAGAAGAGTACCATGATGTATTTCTAGAAGAGGATTAACATTAACTTCTTGATGAGAGATCGAGTTCAGTATTGAGGTACAATTATGTGTGTCTCTTATATCGATGTCTTCATATTGGATGGTTCCATCTGAGTTGTGAGAGCAATGTATACATCTCTATGGTCTGTTGCAGTGTAGATTAGTTTGGCGGAGTGTGTCACCATTGGGTGCACCCATTTTTTCATGATGAAGGATGATGAAAGTTTGTAGTTGTGTATCAATTATCTTCTATTGAACAAAGTGATAGTGAAGAACCGCTATCTTCTTCCATTATTTGATGATTTATTCGATCAACTGAAGGGTTGAAGTCGGATCTTGAATATTTGTTTTCATTCAGGATTTCATTATATTCATGTAAAGGATAAATATATTTCAAATAAATTCATTCATTATTTTCCTGGGCAAGATGCATCTTTTGTGATGCCGTTCTGTTTGAAAAATGCACCAGTTGTGTTCACGGGGCTTCTGAATGTTGTTTTCTTATGAGCTCAGAGATAATTTTGTAGCGGTTTTCATCGATTAAATCCGTGTGTACTCTTCATTTCAAGAGGTAAATATAGATCATCTACATGCCATTTTGGTAGTTCTTTGCCATGAATTGATGGTTGGGTTGTTTTAGATGTGCGAGTTTTGGGATCAAGGAGTCTGTTTCTTGGGGAATGTTTTTTCCCACCTAGGAGATGATGTGGATACCTAAAAGGTAGAAGCTGTTGTGTCTTGGGCAGCACACAAGATAGCGGAAGAAGTGTGAAGTTTCAGTGGTGTGGCAGGTTATTACTTGATGATTGTAGCTAATTTCACGTAGGATCTGAATCCTTTGACAATGTTGACTAGCAAACAATATACATTATTGTATAATAATTAGTGTTAGTTGGATTTGGAGTATCAAAAATAGATGTTGGTCAGTGATCCAGTTCATTATCTACCATCATAAGTAGCTTAGTTCAAGGTTTCTTATGTTGCTTTACATTTTGGGTTGAGCTATTTTCTGATGCATTAAAGATTAGTTGTTTCTTATTGGTCTCAGTATTTTCCTTCCCATTAGAGTAACTATTCCACCCACAGTTTCAAATTGGTGGCAGTGGTGTTTTACCTAATGTTCCAAAGACATTACCAAATCGGTGATCATTTTGTGGTCTTCCTATATCCTTAACGATGGATGTCTATTTTATCCTAGTGTGATAGAAACATGCACCTATGTTGGTTGATGTAGTACATACATTATTACAACATTAATGTTTTGTTATAAACCTATAAAGTGTAATGTTGTAGCTGATGTGTTGAGAAGGTAGTCACGTAGTGATGTAGTGCCTAAATAAAATGATTCCTGGAGAGAAATATAAAAGCCTTTAGTATTACATCTAGATATAGAATAAGTTGGGAGAAGAGGTTTTCTCTTCCAGACGATGGTGAAGTTATCTATGGTGCAATAGGTGGAGGAATTCTAGTTGGAGGATCTTGATGTGGAGGTATGGAGAGACCGAGTTTTTTGTCGTGAGCCCCCTAATGGTTGGTCTGAGGATGAACCATGTCAACCTTTTTTAGCGAACGATTTTTGTTCCTTTGGAGATACATGATATGGTTCTTAGAGAGTACCATAGTTCATCCTTAGAGGTAATACCAGCCAGATAAAGATTTATCCAGCTATGTGGGGTCAGTACTGGGGCCTTGGTTGAAACATGAAGTTATAGAGTTTGTGTCTATATATTTGGTATGTCAGAAGGTGAAGGTAGAAACCACGTTCCGAGTGATTTTATCTATCCCATTAGATGTGGGAGGAAAACTCAATGGACTATGTTACAATTTCATCAAGAGCCTATGGAGGACAGATGTATTAGGGTGGTAGTGGATCATTTTATGAAATCAATCCACTTTATAGGGATCATGGAGTCAAGCATAGTGGAGGTTTGGTAAAGGAAGTTTTTGAAGGATGTGGTGAGACTCCTCGAGGACCTTAGGATGATAATTTTTGTTTAAGACCCCTATTTTACCTCTAGGTTGTGTAGAGGTCTCCGAAATTTTTTTGGTTCGTAGCTATGCCTTAGAATTAATTATCATCCATAGATGGAGGGTCAGATAGAACATACCATCCAGACTCATGAAGATATGTTGCGCTCATGTGTCATAGATTATCTAGGTTCATGGATGAGGCACCTTCCCATGGTAGAGTTCACATAGAACAATAGTTATAACTCCACCACTATAATGGAACAATTTTAATCCAGGAATGGATGACCATTTCATTCTCTATGGTTCTGGACTAGAGTCGAAGAGTTAGCAATTATCATATTCTAACTGATTCAAAACATGATAGAGATGGTTCTGGTGATTTTCTAGATGATAAAGGTAGTATGTGATCATCATAAATCCTATATTGATCATAAAAGGATACCTCTATAGTTCGACATTAGAGATCATGTATTATTGAAGGTTACTCTTCGTCGAGGGAAGTGATGGTTTGGTCATGTGATTAACCTTTCTCCCTAATTAGTTGGGCCTTTCTAATTGTTGTATCTTATTGGAGCCATGGTATATCTGGTGGTACTTCCCCTAAAAATGAGTTGAATACACAATGTTTTTCTTGTGTCTCGTTATCTTCATGATGGCGCTCACATAAACAATTAGGGTGAGATCAAAATTAAGAATGATGGAACCTCTAATGTGAGGCCTTTAGAGATCTTATACAAGAAGGATAAGGTGTTTCCCTGGTGTTCTATACCCTTGGATCATATATTGTAGTAGAATAGTGGAATGGAGAAGAGAACCTGGGAACGTGATATAAAAATACATGCTCAGTACCCTGAGTTGTTTAATGTTTAAATCTTCGCATATAATGTTGTTAGTTTGGTGGTTTTAGTCTTTTTTTATGATATGGATTTATGTTGTTTCTTGTTGTGGGAACTCTCTTTTGTGGGTTATATCCTCCAAGAGAGTGTTTTGGATCTAGTTGTGGTTGTCTTATGGTTTCGTGTTTTTCTTTAATAATGTAATTTGGATCTTGTGGTCATGATTTACTTGAGAGTAATCTCACAAGGTGGCTATTTGGATGACCCGTTTCCCTATTTCCTCTCCAAGTTGGATTCAGATTCTTGAGTAAGATAATTCTTTAAGAGGTATCTAATGTATGAGACTGGATACATAGGGACTGACCCATTTCGTGTTTCCAAAGACTAAGGTGATCAGTGGAAGTCTAGAAAAGATTGTCTTATAGAAGGAGAATGTATGGAGATTCACATCATGAAATAAGGTTACACAATTTGAAATAGGGTTGCACAATGTGTATTGCATTCATGGTTCTAAAAATAAATAATGTGATTAAGAGTTTTGTTTTTCTATGAAAATTAAAAAACTAAGGATTACACTATGTGACAGGGAATTACACATCGTCTAATATCATGAGAATGTATGTTTTAAAACTTTTTATCCACTCAGGATGTCAAACCCTAAAGAATTATCTCCCTCCCTATCGACTCTCGATGACTTGGAATCCCACCTCTTCAATGTTGCTGGATTCAATTTTCCTGGATCAATTCCCCACTTCCATCCTTCGACTCGTCTTCTATATAAGGTGCGTTATTCCACTGCTCTTGTGGTTCTTCTAGTTTGATCCGTTTTTCATCTTGTTCTTATCTTCATGTGATTTAGGATTATCTATATTTTTCTAATAAGGATTCTATTAATTTTGTTTAATGCATTTGTGTGGCGGCATCCTCGGGTGAATGTAGTGGTTACAGGATAGGTGATCGTAGATATGTTGCACCGTCCATTCTCATGAGAGGAATGTCAGAAATATTTTGAGATAGGGGATTAATTTCATCTCTATTTATTTATATTCAATAATTGATAATTCATGATTTACCCCATTATATTATAACGAAATTGAAAAAAATAAAAATGTGAATTGGAATAAGGAATTCGTATAGATTGCATAGCGTTGTTGTTTCATGTACCATGATAAAGATTAGCCTATTTATTTTCAAGATAGTGTGATATCTATTCCTTTCTTGGATTAGCATGTTGTTCTTGATGTAAATTGGTAAATAACATAAAGATGGAATTAATTGATAAATAATTTGTAAAATGGTAAAAAGGCATGTTTAAGGAATCTGGATGTTGTTATTGTAATTTGATGATAAAAAAATTGATTCTAGTAAGCATGTTTAGATTAATTGGTTAATGAACCTAAAGTATGTAGACTCTTGTTGATAAATGAATTAAAGGCATGTTAAATAAATTGTATAATTAATTTTTGATATATTAATGTTTCTTATTGATTAGGTTTCCAATAGTTGGAAACTCTAGATAATGATTCATTAATTAAATATATAATAAGAACCCGATGTGTGATAAAATATAGTTCCTTTGAAGGGTATGAGTTTCCCGCTTTATTATAAATCCCGATTTCCGTGTTCTTTGGAGTCTTGAGAGAATATTTTGTATAAAGTCTAAATGCCTTTTTAGATCAAAAAGCCTGGATTCTTTTTTTTCACTGTACTTTTGATGTGATCCGAGGATAGCTGGGCCTTGAGGGATGTAGTGGTATGTGGGACAGGGAGGCCTTGTGTTGATGTTATCATGGGATGGCTTATCCGAGAGGGTTGTTGTTGTACGTGGGGTAGGGAGGCCAAATTCATGGTGTAGAATTTTATGCTTGGAGTGGAGAGATGCATTGGTTTATGTATCTGGGTGTTGGGGATAACACTAAAATGATTGAATGGGTTGAAGATGGGCATACCCATTGATTGGAAAGTTGGTTGTTTGTTGAATCTTATGTTTTTATCTGCTTTATATTCCCCAATACATGAGGCATATGGTTTTGGTTATTCTACTTTTAAGGGAGTAGATGATGCATGGGGTATTCCACACTCTTTTCATTTTTATCTTCTTGAGGTTTGAGGGTTCTTGGCACCTTCTATAGGTGGAAATGACTTGAGGGGTAGTTTATATACTCACTATGTTGATAAACTTGTTTTTGGTAGCATCGAATATTTTCCTATAATACCTAGAAATATCGAAAGTAATTAGTTTCTTAAGAATAGAATAAATGTTTAGCCGATGGGGCTGGAGCTTCCTAGGATGCAATATTGAGGGGGTATTTATAAGAATCTTTGGACCCATTTGGTTATGTTTACAGGGCATGGAACATTATCATGATACTAATACAATGTATTGTGGAAATTATTAATGTTTAATTAATGGTTAAATATTTAATTAACGTAAACTGAAACATCTAAAAAGAGATAAATAATTATATGTATCTTTTTAATTGGTTTGGTGCTTATAGGATGTCGTTTCTTAGCAGTGGTAGGTTGGAGTCCGAGAGATGTTAGCTTTAGTTGACTCTAAGACTAGGTTATGCCCATAGTGTGGTTTTGAGCTATATTATATCTTGAAATTTTTGTGTTTCTATATGCTACTCCAGCCTTTAGATTTGGGAAACTAAGACATTAGGGATTCTGACCCCAGGGGGGTGTTTTCCCTTACATCCTACAAGAAGGATGGATGGATGACTACCCCCTTTGTCCTCACTATCTTCTCTTGGTAGTTATTTGTGCTCGTATTCATGCTATTTAGTTTTCCCCATATTTGTGTCTAGGGGTATATAATGGAATGTGGTTATTTCACAAACATATATTTTGTAAATAGTCCCATGAGGACTACTATAGGTATAACGTGTATAGGATGTGTTGGCTTGGGGATCCTTACTCAGTTTAAGGGTTGTAATGGCATGAGGTATAATACACGATGTATGATACATGTTATTTGGGATGTGGTGGCTCCCAAAAACTTTCTATTTACTTTTCATTATGAGGATTTGGTGGTGTGTTGCATGAGGTTCATGTTCAGGTGCTTTTCTTAGGTGTATGCAGGATAATATTTTTGAAGAGATATGATCATGAAGTGCGATGTTGGGGAAAAGTAGAAAACTAGTTGGGAAGTTGTTGTGGGGTACCCTAGACAATCATTATTATATTACAGACTCTTTTATGTGATAAATGGTGATAGTATCCATATCGTGGTTGGGAAATTAATATACCTATTTAGGTAATGGGTTATTTTCACATGGTGTTGACTGTTCTTTAACATGCTTTCGTAACTTTTTCATGAGAGTCTTTGCAGAGAATCCTACTGAGTATACTATTATACTAACCCTACATTTATATAATTCATTTTTGGCCAGTCGGAGAAGGTTTGAGATCATTCTAGTTACTATTTTCTTAGGGTTTTGTTGGATCTGTTCGCGCTTCATGATTGCTGTTATTTTACTTTCATTTGGTACATGTAGTTTCCCTTTAAGTTTTAGTACTTCATGCATTACATTATATATATGTGAAAATTGGTTTTACATTACATTTTTTATTGAACAAGAGTTGGTTGGTGCCTGTCTTATATCTGTCTTCCATATGTGTTCTCTAAGAGGGTAATGATCCCACTTGCGTGTTTATTATACCCTTAGTGCTAGTCGCCAACGTATGGCCTACTCGAGGCTGGACTAGGGCTTCATTATCTGTATTTTCTTATTTATGACCTAGGAGGAGTTCCAATTTGAGGGGAGGGGTATGTTACATACTTTAATATTATTGAAATGTATTTATATTAGTGTTTTATTATAACGAGTTAACTTTTAATTTTTTTTAATTATCATTTTTTTGATATAACCCAAATATTGTTTTATATTTATGTAATATATATAGATATATATATTATACTTATTCTAATGATTATAATATTACCATACATATAATTTATGATTAAATTAATAATATATGCATATTGTATATTGTGCTGTGTGTGCACAACTATGTTGTTTTCTCCTACACATATAGATGTCCTTCACACACATAGACACACACCTATGTATTAATCTAGACAACTAATATATATATATATATATTTTATTAGTAAATAATTCTATTAAATGAATATATTGAAATTAATATTTAATAACGTTATTATTTAATTAAATTAAATTTATTATTATTAATTTTTTTTTATAATATTAATATTAATATTCTAATATAAATATTATGTTTGATCAGATTATGTAATATACTTTTAAAATATGCAATATTAAACATATTAATATAATATAAATTTATAATATGTATATAATTAAAAATAATTATAAATTTCCAAATAATAAATTAAATATGAAAATAATCTAGAGTATATATTAATTTTTATAAAACTAATAATTAATTTACATAATAATTTTTTTCAAATAAAAATTATTCAATAAGATAAATCATGTTTTGTAGATAAAAGTATACATTTATATAATTAAGGAAATGTTTAAAAATAATTCAATTGTAAATATAAAAATATCTTTCATTGTAATTAATAATTTTCATGATTACATAAAAATATCTTTTATTAATATATATAATAAAATACACACACACACAGACACATATATAATTACTAATTATTATAAATTGTTTTATTATATATGGATATTAATAGATTTATAATTAATTATATTATTAAGTAATATTATATATATATATAAGACATTTATTCATTAATATATGGGTTATTTTAATGAAAATTAGAAATTATTAGTTTCTAAAAAATTGATAATTATTAATAGTGTTTATATGTGTGTGTAAATAATAATTTACACACATAAACACCCTAACTACAAAAAATACATTTAAATATAATTATTAAAAATTTATTTTTATATTTTTTGTAAATAATAATATACTTTGAAAAGAATAATTACATTCATATTTTTCATGTATTTGATTATAAAATATTATAATATTTGTTATATAATATCAGTTAAAAAATAATATTTTATTAATTTAATGATATTTTATAGTAAATTTAATATAAATATTAACTTTTTAATGAATTTAGAATAATAATCGATAAATTTAAATATATTGACAATAAAATATTATTTCATTTGTATAATTAATTGATATATATAAATATTATTATAATATATGAAATTAGTTAATTATTTTTAACATCACATTAATTTATATAATAAATAAATTATTGAAAATGTTTTATATTTAAATTTAATTTTAAATATATTAAAACATATTTATACTTTTATATAATAAATAATATATAGTAAATCCAATCTGTAATTTTTAAATTTAAAATTATTTTTTAATGAAAAGTAATTATATTAAAATATGGTTAATAATTATTTATGTTTTTATGTAATTAATTATAAATATATATTGTTTTATTTTAAAATAGTTTTTATCATTACTATTAATAGTGTTTTTAAATGCTTGTGTAACACTAAATGGAAATTTTGGAATCATATGAAAGATTAAAATGAGTCTTAGGAAGCCTATCAAGATTAAAATGTGTAATTATCATCAATTAAATTTTGAATTAAAAAGATTTTTTTATCATTGTTAATTTTAATGTTGTGTTCACTGGGGGTGGTCATCCTGACTTGTAATGTCACCTCGTTATTTTATATGTTAATAGGTTTCAACTCCTGTTATTACTCTTAAAAGGGATTTTGGGGAAACTTATGACCGATGAACTGAGTAGGGGTGTGGAAACACATATACACTATGGCGAAGTAGGAAATTGAAATAGGGTCTTTGGGCCTAGTTGATGGGGAAATTTGGCCATGTAATGTTTCTCATACCATTGGTACATCCAGATATTATATTTTAATGGGTTTACTATGAAGTATGTCAACATTTTGAATGAGGTTGTGGATTTTTATTAATGGCCCATTTGGGTGTTTTTTCTTGGCATGTATCAATCAAGACCATAAAAAAAACAACATTACAAATGGATCACAAGAGATAAAATGAATCTTTGATAAGGTTTTGTAAGACTAAAATGTTTTTTGGAATCTATATTATATTATACAATGATTTCATTAGTTTTGAAATAAATGATAATAAAATGTCACAATATCAACATATACATTTTTAGTATTGATAAAATTTACTTATATTATATCTTTTTAATAAGTGTTGATAAATGTTTGGGATTTTTTTATAGAATCATAACCACACTATTACATGATCTCATTCCACAAACGATCATCAAATATGACCTCTACTGATTTGATTCCCATACATTTTGAATTATTTGAGTTCAATGTCATAATGTATTTTATTAAAAATTATTATTTTGTTATTATAGTTTTCTTTTTCATTTTTATCAAAATGATTCTCGATTTATCCACCTATATTAAAAACCATTAAATTATATATTGATTATCATTTAATTAATTTAAACAAGTGATAATATTCCATTGTAGGAATTGATTATTTTTATTCTCAACATATGTTTCATGGATTATTTGGTGATTTTTTTGGTTTTTTAAACTGTAATCATCTGCCAATATAAATCATGAATTGTTTATTATATTTGGTTGGTCTTCACATAACCATCTTTATATATTTGATAATATATGCATTATCACATATATATATATACACACACACATTAATGTTTGTGTTGAATCTTGTATATATATTAAAGATATGTATATATGATTTTTTCAATTTTTATATATATATATATTAATATAAGTATATTTTAGTGTGTGTGTTTGTATAAATTTATATATTTTCATATAAATAAACACATATAAACATAATAGGAAGTATGTTCATTAATTCATATTTTTTATATTGTTCAATCATTTATGTATCAAACTTTTAAAGCATATTGCTTAAATTTATAGGTTATACATTTATGTTTTTCATTACATATATATAGACACACATGTATATCTATATATTTGCACCCACACTTTTTGATACAAATAGAAATAATTATAAATTGGCACACAAACATTTAATTATTTCACATATATATTGATGTTTGTGGACTTAAATTGGGTATATCATATTATATAATTTACACATATCACTAGGTATTAATTAAAAAATAGTAGCCTATTATATTTATATATTATCATATGCATGAGGTGAATATTTTAACCACCATACATTATGTATGACTAATAGTACGATTTAGACACTGCATCCAAGGGATGAATATATCTTCCATGTCCCTCCCGCATGGTTTCTTGATTTCAGACATGGATTTCACACCATTATTAAAGAGTTTAGTGAATTAACACCAATGGGTTGAAATACACAGGCTCGCTGAGATGGTAACAAACAATCATGATTCCCTTATTTTAGTAATGATATTATTATAGGGCCTATAAATGGGAACCACTCCCTTCATTGTTTTCTATTATTTGTTTGCATTTCATTATCAAAACATTACACTTTTTGATTATTTATTATTATTGGGTGAAAATGTTATTCCTAGTTTAGTGATTTATGGTGTTCATGATATAATCTGGGATCTAAGGAAACTATAATCCCCTCAATTGATAATGGAATGGGTTTACTAATTATGTGATATTCATTAAGTATGCTCTATCAAAGAATAATATGAAGGATAGTAGTATTTAATTTAGTTATAATGACTTATTCATATTCGATGATCGATGAATTTTAAAAAATATATCATTAATGCATTTGGGTTTTTTATCCATACATTGAAAATTTAATGATCATACTAACCCCATTAGTTGAATCAAAAAAATTTCGTTCAAGGATTTATCTTGTAAATTATTCTAATTTTTTATGAATTATAAATCATATTACGATTGTAGTGGTATCATAAAATACAATACTTATAATGCTTTTATTTTGATTTTTTGAAATCTGTAACTGATCTATATCACATGGTAAGATATATATAATAATCATCAATTTTAACTATATAGTATCATATGATATAAGACAACAAAAAATATGATATAACCCTAGGATTGTGATAAATAGTGGATCATAGTGTTATTTGGATATAGGATCAGTATGATATGTGCATTCTGATTTTTCTTGTCATAAGTGGTTATATACATCACAACCTTTAATATAATTCAATGTTGTAGTATTAGATTCAATTTTTACCCTCTTTAATCATGTATTGGTATCATTTTTTAACTAATAAAAATTATATCAGTTATAAATTTATAGATTTATAGAAAAATATAAAATATTACATTTTGAGAAATATTCATATGACAATTAAATATTTTACATATTATATTTATTAGGAATTATAAACTTATAAATTTCATGTCTATATGAAATATAAATGATTTTATAATTTTTTTCTTATTTTTTTGTAAACTAAATAATGTTTTCATTTTTAATTTATTCATTTATATTTATTTTATAGTCTTTTAATATAATATACATAGTATATATGATAAATTTAAATTAAAAATTTATTATTGTTGCAATACCACTACATTAAGTTCTTAGGGAGATATCATAACTTTTTGTTTTCATTAGTCCTGGCTATGTTTGGTTTTTATGATTGTGGGATTTGAAATATTGTTTGTGACTAAAATTTTTCAATATTATGTTTTAGGGTTATAATGAATTAAATTATTTCATGAGTAATGTCTTCCTAAGGAAAAAATACATTGGGTTGGACCAGCAATCACCATATAGGATTATGCCTTATACTAGAATGGTGTGTGGTACACTATTTTTATGTCTGTACATACATTATGAAATAAAAATTCATTAATCAAGAAATCCATGGGTTCGATGAATAAGGTACGATTTTTTCCGAAGCAGTTAATCTTGTGTGCTTCCTACAAAGTTCAATGTTGCATTTATTTATTACACGTAACAAAAATACCCAGTATAGTGTAGAATCAGTCATCACTATCTCCCTTTGTCGAACCCACAATCATAGGTAGTCATATTTACATAATATTGGACCCTTTGGGCCATCAATTACAACTTTATGAGCGATGAGGATTGGATTGGATCTCTAATTTATCTAGCCTACAAACCCTGATAATTTGTACTTTTGTGCTATAAACATATTTGGATTACCCACCAATAAGGGTATTTTTGTCTCCTAATAGATTATTGTTTGAAAAACATCATTTTTAAATTTTTTCCCATAGTTCATTAAAATACGGTTGGAGGACCTTTTTGAGATAAATAAAACAATTCCATTAACCAAAATGAATCCATGAATAACTTTTCCAACAAGGGTGATTCTCTGAACAACATTCCCTCTCCGGATGAATGATTTGGTTTGTCCCATTAGTATGACTACGAACCTACATAACCTAAAATTCAGTTTGAATAATATCCAAATCTAATTTTATTTTTCTATATTGATGTAGACTCACACATCAAACCATTATTATAGATATTTTTATTATTCAATTAGCCTTTATGTATACCACAGATGAGGCCATTCAATTTTCACACCATTTATATAGAAGCATGTTTGATGAAGCAAAGCACTTCCTGCCTCCTCTCGAAGTATGAGGAAACATTACATTTATCATATCCCTTAACTGGGGTAAAGTAAGGCTACTTCATTTATCCATCCACTAGGGTGAATATATTTATCAGGCTCCATATTTTATAGAATCAAATACACCATTATTCGATTAACGTTGTTTTCCTTTAGTTATATATTCAACTTGGGTACCTAAGTATCATGGCCTCCATTAAACCACCATAAATATATGTTAAGGAATTCACATTAATTTTCAATTTTTTATTGAGTATTTAATTTATAGAAGTAAGATCAATAATTTACTGCATATATAAGTAAAAATCATAGTGGTCTCACAATTATAGATTCCCTTAATAGAAAGGGTCCCAATCAGCGTGATATTGCAGTAGTGTCCACTAGAACAACATAGTTATCATGGATTTTATTCTAGCCAATGTTCCTAGTGCTAATGTTATTACATAATAGGGTATTCCCCAACAATGTACCCATTAAAATTTTTAGTCCATAGGATTCATTAACCAACTTGGTAATCCAATAAAATGGAAACATACATTTGTATATAAGAAACACTCATTATCCTATAGTTCCTGATGTGCGTTTCAGACCTCTAATTAGGTGTAAAACCTAAATATGTTATTTCTACGGGAAACGACCATTTTACACCAAATGATTCATATTCATATACGAAATACCTGGTTTATAAGACTCTATTCATATTCATGGGGACCAATCCTTCATGAAATCCATCTCAAAGGGCCATATTCTCAGTGACCCATATTCTATTAGAGGGTCATATACCCAAATAAAAATATTTTTGTGTATAAAAAATGCATAAGACCCACTAAATCCTCTACAATTACCTATTTTATGACATAGTAATCCTATTAACATGATGTAAATATATAAAAAATTCAATACAAAAACACATTAAACAACATCTTATAGTCCTTTCATAGAATCATAAACTCTGCATCTCTAAATTTTTGGGATTTGAGTATTCTTAACATGGATTTTTAGTATTTATCCCTAATGTTTAAAATCAATATCCAAAACACCCATATCATTACTGTTCCATATTAATAATGAAATAAGACATCCCACATTGAGATCTATACTCTATCTAAATAATTAATATATCATTTTCATTAGATCCTTATTCTCTATGAGCAACATGGTTACTCTTTCCATAAATTCCAAACAAACCTCATTTTACATTTGTCAATATTCAATGTGAAAACCCATTATCATTGGACTATATTCCCATTATGGTCGACGAGAATGGATATATCATGTGTATGTTCCACCTGAACTATTTATAAAAATAATTTTATATTAGTTTCATGGTCATAGATGTAGGACCATAAAAGTAACTGTGATGGTCATGGCCACAATACCCCAAAAGGTATGTTGTGTCCCATTGTGAATTATGAAACTACATGTTTTTTGACTCCAATCATTAGGTTATCTATGAAACCTAAATTTTTGGCTCGATCCATTAAATAAAACACATACTATAACCCTAGATATTTATAAACTCTATAGTGTGCAACTATATGTCTTCAAATCGATGTACCATATAACTATGGAAAATTAAGTAATAAAAATATAATTTATACATTATGAAACATATATATGGTACTATTGATGAACATATATTCATATATATATATATATATTATCACATTAATGATAGTTTATAGATAAGTAACATACATTCAAATAAATTCATCGTTTTGAACAATTACTTTCACAAAAATAAAAATTTCCAAACTATGATTTGGGACGGATTCATAAATATGACATAAATATATAATATATTACTAGAGTATGATATAAATCCCCCTAATATTGTTTTATGTTCCCTACATTCTAACCAATTAAGAAAAATCAATTTTTCAGCATTGTTGGTAAGGCAACTTGATCACAGACAACCTTTAGAAATAATTTTCATAATGAAATTCATGTAGAAAAAATGGATATTTGGGAGAGAAGTTTTATAAGACACCCAAAACCATAAACCTTCATATAGTTTGAAATAAATTAACATTATATTTCATTATTTTATTATAATAAATTTGACCCTTTTTTCCATCCCAACCGTATATCATCACAAGGAAATATTGGACCACATACATACCCAAGGGCCATTTAGGATTACATTTTTAGGGAATTATGAGAATATCTTAAAAACTATGATTCCTAAAAAACTATTTCATGTAGATAAATATTATAATCTACTTTACCCATATTTGTTTTATTTCACATTATTTCATTAACATCATCCTTGTGAAACCCTTCTCGACATAATTAATTTAACTTCTTTTCTAATAACACGTGGAAAAAGAAATATTACAAGGGTGATATAAAATTCTCAGACAGGAGAAACACAAGAATTGAAAATGAAATTTCATCTATGAGTATAAGAAGATAATAATGGCATGATGAGATAACAAATGTGTATGATTATAACAAAAGAGAAATAATATCCATTGATACATGGATCTTCAATAACAAAACATGGAATAATTATTTATAAAATCCAAGAGTCATAAGATTTAATAATCATAAGCCATGTGATGTCAGTATTGATCAAAGGAAACATTTTTAACCTATATAATTCAAAAATAATCTTGTTAACTTGATAAATAATTTCCATGTCACTCTTACAAATGGATTACCCATATAATTGACTTCCATATCAAATTTTTTTGGAGGGCTATCGCATACCATCATGTCTTTGGCTTATCCCTGATATACCCATGATCATACTAATCCCCATGAACCATAGTATAATCAGAACACCTAGAAAATTTACCTTATCATAAATCCCATTGATAAAATCATTGTACTTTTTATTATATAATTAGTCAATAAAAAAGATATGGGCTCCATAATAATCTATTTAAAACATAATTAATTCAGGTAAAAAAATAGGTTCCAAAACAATCTATTTAAAATAGTCATAAAATATCTATAAAATGAATAAATCTAGAATAAATATCAAATATCTCTTGTGGAGTGTAAGTAAAAATTAGGGTTATAGATGTTGATGAATGGAAATAACATTAAAAGTTCATTGAAAATGATTTTGAGTAAAATAACATTTTGATATTAAAAACATTCCAATCGTAAGCCCCGTGAATGAATAAAAAAAATTAAAACATTAAAAGTCATGAACATAAAATGATTCATTATATATGTTAATAATGGATATATAGATAGACATACTAAAATAAGATGTCTGTGTAACCAATATTATGGTACAAAAACGAATATTATAGATGGGTAACCCTTACAATGATAAATACAGTTGATGTAATAATTATTAAATGAATCAATAATATTTACCAAATGAAAAAACACATATTAAAATTTTAAATATAACAAAAAAATCATTACACACATAATGTTTTAATATCAAATAAAATTATGATATAATATAACTCAATTAATAGAAATTGAGTTATGAAATTCTATACAACATTGTAAATTTCATGTAAAATCACATTGGTTGAAATAATTAAAATTAAAAACATAACATTTCATGATTTATGATGTATTAGTGTTATTAAATGTATAATGGCTAGTAAATACAACATATACTTCAAATTAGGTTCATAACATTAAAATATTCCTCAAAGAAGGAAAATTGAGATGATATCCCATATTTCATTGGTAATACCTGGATCAAAACCTCATGAAATGTATAACCTCATATGTATTTGTAAAAGCCAATAATTTTCATGGAAAATTTTATAAATGAAATTAATGGGATGTATATAAAATGAAAAAAAGGAACAAGTGGTGAATATAGCTTATATCTCATAGATATAATGACTGAGATGAAAATCCAATTTATAAATTGTATCATAGGATTAGGAATCATTCAGTGAAATAAATAAATTTGATAATTTTAATTCAAAAAAATATAAATAAAAAATAATTTGTTCAGTGATTTTTTCACATGTATTACTAACAAAAAATAATCCGCAAAATACAATTTTAACCCAATTAATGAATATTTAATTATTAAACCCCTTATCAGTTTGGTTTCTTTTTAACCGTAAAAACCATGAAAGAGTTATTCTCAAATGGGTATATAAAAACCCATAATTGTTTGGTTAATAATCATAAAATTTAATGACATGAAGAAAATACATGAGAGAAAATAAATTGGGGATGAATATATTATGTGTCGCACAGAAGCGATAAGTGAGATGAAATTCTCATACATTGTGTCCATATATTCCCTGTATTTTGTTTTTATCATATATTAATAATATATATGCATTATTTAATTTCGTAAAAATATTCCCCAGGTTTAATTGAATATTCATAGATAATTTCTAGGGACATGTTCCTATAATCTCAGAGTCGATGTAATTCTATAAGTACATTGGCATCTAACATAAGTATATAGTTTCAATAAAGATTGAACAATTTAGTAGTCTTGGTAAAATAGATACTTATACGAGTCTAGTGTTAAAAATGAATACAAAAATTACATAACAATTTTAATCCTTCAAGATAAATAATATTATCCAATCTAGAGTATATTTTCTTATCATTCTTAATACACATTAGAGATTCCTAGGGATCAAAACAAAATAAGGGTGAACTAAAATTCCCAGTAAGGGTAAAGTTCATCAGATTAAATAATGAATCAATGATAATAATTAATTTGTAAAAGTAAAGAAATCATAAGACATTCCATGTAATTAATAATTATGAATGATGTTAATAAGTAATAGTTAATGGTAAATAACTAAAAACATATTCAATTCAAATAAATAGATAAGAAAAATCAACATGGAAGGGTATATAAATGAAAAAACAAGTTTTTTAATCCAAACAAATTAGAATGAAAGGAATAAGTTGACCTTTTTATTCTAAAAATCTCATGGATAATAAATACAAAATCAAAATGAAGGCCGCAATTAATTATTGGAATACATGTCTATGGAACTTGAAAACCTATACCATAAATACCTTTCACAGGACGATTTAAAACTATAGGTAGAGACCTGTTTAATTTGTGAAACTAATTTGTCACATGAGATCTTATCAATGCATCTAGGGAATATAAAAAGTCCAGGATAAACCCTCCACTATCTATAAAAATCATTTCTCATATCTAATAAACAATATTATTTATCAATTATTTGTAATGAATAAATGATGAAGATTTATCTATATTTCCCCAAAAAATAAAATTTCAATCATAGTGAAAACCATATGTAAAAATAATATATGTTACAGGAAATAAACATATCCATTATAAATGATGTGTATAATTAGTTAAAAATCATTATTTAATGATCAATGTAAATTGAGTATTTTTCGGGGACTAACAATGGAATTAGGGAAGTGAATGTAAACACTATCCTTGGAGAAATAAATCATCAAACATCAATAGAAATAATAGTTACTTTCTCATAAAAAATATCCCACGAGGAGTAAAAAATAAAGGTTTGTTGTCATTGATGAATATAAATACTATAAAAATACATTTTATAGACGTTCTAGAGTAAAATTTCCTTTATATTATTAAAATCATTTCGAAAAACCATTTCATTATAAATCACTTTTGAAATAATTTTCATTAAAAATAATTTTTTTAAAATTGAAATGGACGATTCAAATAAATAATCGATGGTAAATCCATATATTCTATAAAAGTTATAAATAACATTTTTTTACATGATAAAAAGTTTGGAATAATATTTTTTTAGAAGAGATAAAATGAATCCTTTGAAAACATTTGTAATATAAAAATAATGTAAAATGGATTTAAAAAACAATTTATAAAAGGATAAAAACATTTTTTAATTTTTAACAAAACATGGTTTTTAGAATAAAATAAATTCTTCGACTTAAGAGATAATTAATGTCTTGTTTTCTTAAAATGATTTTCTATAAAACTTTGAGTACCAAAGTGAATGAGAATGGTACTATTACATGGAAAATATTGTTACTAAATAGATGGTAGTAATATTAATGGTTTTTGTAGATAATAATCAAATAATTTTCTTGAATGTAAATTTACATGTAAACAATACCAAATTTAATGATATTGTCATGGAAACCCTTCAAAGGACCATAATGGTGAAGTGAGAATTAAAAAATTGAATTAAATATTATTATTAACTGTAAATACAAAAAAAATTAGATGAAATAAATCAATAGATATTCAATGTAATTATGAAAATTATCATATAATATTAAACACAATGAGGATGTAATAAAACCCAATGAAAATGATTTTGGTTATGAACTTTCATTACCATAGGAGTAACGTTATGTGTAAATCCACATAAATAAAATAATACAACTTTAAACTCAAATTAATATTAATAATGAATTAATAATTATATTAAATGTAAAATTGGAAGTATGTACACTATATAAATCAAATTATGTGCACAAATATAAAGAATACCTCAAAGAATGGAAATTGAGACGTAGTACTTTACTTCATGGTAAATTTTTAATTATAATATCCATAAAATACAAAATTTCAAATTAAAATATTAATACCATTAACATAAATATATTCATGATATAAAATAAAATTAGGGCCATATATACACCACAAAATAAAAATAAGTAGTGAAAATTTTGTATTCCTCACTGGAGAAAAATTGAGGAATGAATCCATTACCTTGTGTTTCCTTTTAGGTGAACATACATTAACTGCATATATAACTCTTTTAAAAATTATACTAACTTAAAATATAAATATAATCAATTATATAATATAAGGTATTATCATCTTATAATATCTTATTACCCATAGGTAAACAATCGTTCATTTTTTTCATTATTTTTCCTATTAATTGTCATGTTTTCTAAATATGTTTTACTTTTTTTTATTTGTTCATATCAATTAAATCTTGAATTCATAATATCTAGAATGTAAAAAAAAATTAAATATCATATATAATTTTTATATATTTATTTATTATATTCCATAAAATTTTTAGATAGAAAATAAAATTCAGCGTTCATAGAGACAATATGACATATGTATGCATGAACGTTAATTCCATTTCATTACCATATTTAAATGAATGAAAAGAAAATGGTATATACATATATATATATATACATATATATATAATAATTTTATAATAATTATGTAATATATTCCACATAGTTTTAGTAAATCTATCCTTTATGCATCCCATGTATAGTTTGATCTATTGACATCACTCTCACGAGGTGGTAGTCCACACATTAACAAAAAATGCTATAATATTCCAACAAAATTGAAAGGAAAAAGGTATTTATTATATAAAAATTACAAAATAATAAATTAATTATAAATAACATATATATCCTATATTAAAATCAATTGTATCTTAATTTCGAACCATAATAGGTGGTAATGTAAAAAATTGATGACATTGTTTTGTGAGGCGGTAGTTCTCTGTACGCGAACTATAAGTTCAATAACCATATGATAGAAATAAATGTATGTTCTGTCAAAAACATAACAGAATTAATATTAGTATATTTGGGATTCAGTTTCTATTATATAATCGTGGAATAATAATAGTTTAGGGGTGTATATAGAAATAAATCGAAAGTGATCATTGAAGAATATTACCTCCTTTTTGGGTAAATAATTCTGTTTTATACCAAAATACATCCTTGGAAGGATTTAAGCACAAAGGTAGGGTCATAGGTTTGGTTGAGTAATATTTGGAGAATATATATGTGAGCATGGTTTTGATGATCCAAACGGCTTGAAAGGTGTGAATACGTTAGGTGGGTCAGTTTCTTTTTTATAGTGGAGGATGAGTGGCATTCTGGAAAATGTTTGAAAATGGAATTCTAGCAACGTATTATCCATGTAATTTAACTCTAATAATTGACAAAATTTTATCAAAAGTCATATAAGATCAATATATAGACATCCAATTTATTTTGGACAAGTTTATTGGTAATTTGTTCCCTTATGTTTATAGTTTAGTCCCTTGTTAAGATACTTTTTCTCTTAATTAATGTAATTAATTTTAATTTCATTCAATAATATCATGGGAAAATAATTACTTGATCTTATTATAAATTATAAATTATTCTTATTAAAAATATAAAATTAATTTTTTAAATTCCAATAATTTAAGTGGTAGGAAATAATTTAAAATTAATCATTTATATGGGACGACAATGCATTGTTTTAATGATAGAACCTACAAAAGATTGCTATGTTTTTATTTCATGTTTCAACGTTAAATTGATTATAATACCCAAAATTAGATTAATTGATATTAAATTTATCTCATTTAAATTTTAAAGCAACCATAAATATAATTTACCATTATAAATAAATTATATAGAAAAAAACTATTGAATTAAAATTCCACATTTTCAATATTCATAAAAAAATAAAAACACGCAGAAAAATAAAAAGAATTCAAACTAAGCTAATTTTTAGGTTCCACATTCCAAAATAATGTTTATTAAGAAATATATAATTTATAAAAGGGAAAATACCAATTTAATATAGTTTCTCCAATAAAAGTTTGTAAGAATGCCATTATAAAAATACAACATTGGTGTGTAATATTGGGTTTATTCTTATTTTATGCATATAAAATATTTTGGATGAGTAAAAAAATATTTTATTGAATACATAACACATATATTTCAATAATATCATTTAATAATATTAATTAACTTAATTTATTATGATATAACACCTTTGAGAGCATAAAATAAATATAATTCCCTTATATTCAATTAGTCTAGATTTTTTTTAATTAATTGGAATTCAATGAATTTAAATTAGATTTTTATATTCCATATAGTTTTATAAGTTAGTTAATATTATTAATAACCACTAATTTAATGGCTATTTTATATAATATAATAATAATTTAACAATATAACATTATTCAGTAATACTTGCTGTTACGTATAGAATATGGTATCAGATAATGTTTTTGGTGTATGTAAATAAAGATGACTTAGTATTGAATGGATTTCATGATATATCATAGATTGAGTTTATTTTAAATAGTAATTATATTTAAATTTATTAAAGGATTATATTCCCTTACGCACTTGGTGTTTCATGGAATATACACCATCGAATACAATGTTCTAAATTTAGAAATACATGGCTATATTTATTTGAATTTACTTATTTGTAATAGATTTTTTAAATACATAATCAGTTAATTCCGTATTAGGTGTTATGTGGACATTTAGTTCATTATTTCAAATCAATATTGGTATATTGACCGTGTTAAAAGTGGTCATTATTTAAACACCTTTAGAATAATAGAAATAAAATATTTATCATATTTATTCATTAATTATACTTCTAAATCCAATCATGAGTGATGGTTATTAAAAGTTATTAACATTAGAATCATCGAGATTATTGAATGTATATATGCATGATTACTTCTCCCATTTTTTCAATGGTCATTATGGAAATATGGTTTTTATCTTTTAATCCTTATAAAATTATCTTAATATCATATCTACAATATTATTTCATTAAATATAATTATATATATCATCCATGTGATGTGGTGATGAAAAAAATCACATCCCTCCATGGAAGGAAGTGGGACACATATAGAAAAAACAATGTTTCTATTTTTTTGTGTAATTATAATTACATTTTACCTTTTTATAATGATAAACATGTCAAAAATATCATATTTATTTCAGGTATATCACAGAAATTTGTTATCATTATCGTTGTTACCCTCTATGTAATGTATTAGTGAAAAACTAATCGCATCACATTGCTAGGAATTAGTCTTCCATACGTAAGAGTGACATCATCACATCCACCATAGAATAAAATGTAAATAAGGTATTTATTAAATCATTAATCCATAAAGAAGACGTATGTTTCAAATTTCATATTATTTCCTTAAATATTTCATTACAGCATTCCATGAGAGGTGATGAAGGAAAATGATTGACATCTGTTCGTGAGGCGGTAATCCGCCGTACTCACCAATAATGATTAAATATACTATTTGAGGGAAGAGGATATGGATTTGGGTTACTTACTTAATATAAAAACATAATATTATATTTATGATAATGATGTTTTTATTTTTTCATGATCTAATTATAATTAATGTTTGAAAAATAAGATAAAAAAATTAAAGACCTTTGTTAATAAATTTAACATCTCAAAGGGAATCTTCCATTAGATCTACTCTTAAGGTACCTATGGATAGTATTTTTGGATGACCATATCCTCTAAAATGTTTTTAGGGATATTTGAAATGTAGTTTTCTAGGGTTTTGTTGAAATAATGTTTACAACCCATGATATGAAATCTTGAATCCTATATAGAAATCCAAAACATTACATTTATGGCTATGATGAGAATAATTGTGACTCAAATATTTCCCCTAAAACTTATAACATCAAAGTAAATATCAAATTCATAATAGAGGAACTTTGGGATTTTTAGTTTTATAGAATAAGGAAGAAATCTTACATAAAAAACTGATTTGAATTTAAAAGAGTGTTTCTCCTTTTTAATGCATCTTTAATTTTCATGATAATAAATAATCATTATCCATATGAAATCCATTCTAGAACTAACTCATTCAACATAATTTTTTAAAATATTGTGAAAAGGAATAATTATAAGGGTGATAATAGTTTCAAATTATGTGTAAAAATAATTATTAGTTATTAAATATCATCAACGAGTATAAGAGTGAATAAGGGTATGATGAAAAAATCCTAGCGCATGTGAGAATTATTAAAGAACTATACCCATCAATAATTGGACCATAAAATATGAAAACATAGAAAATGAATGATTTATAAAAATGAATAATCATGAGTAATGTGATATCAATCTTGATCATTAGAAACATTATAAACCCCTATCAAATAAAGATAAAACAAATTAATATCTTGGAATATCATCTCATAAAACCCTTACTGAACCCAAATATAACCCTTGCAAATTGGAATCACAATACATATTACATCCAATATAATTATGCAGAGAAAATGATTAGTGCAAAATTAATTGAAGATCAATAATGGGGATTAAACATCATATAATATACAATAGTTTTACCTATTTTCATTGAGTTATAATTTGGATCAACCCTACATATTAGCTATACCAGGCTTACCTCTAAGCTACAACGGGGATAAAACCATTATATAAGATATATCGGGCTCATAATTTTTTGTACAATTATCAAATAGAATATCAAGAATAAAACAATTTAATATCAACATAATAGAAACAATCATTATTCATTTCTAACCTGATAAACCCATGGAACGAAAAATGTTTAATTTCAAAATCTTTGAAACAAAAGTAATCAGTGGAAAAGTAATGGGTTCGATAAAAATCGTGTTGAAAAAACATTAACCAATGGAAAAAATTTGATACTTAACCATACAACCAAAACCTTGTTATCTTATGGAAAAGAAACGAGTTTTTTAATAATCTCATTCAAACATGGTTATCCCGTTGAAAAATAAGATCCATAACTATCTCATGGAAACAACATTAACCAGAAGAAATGAAATAGGATTCTAAAAAATATATTTAAACTATCATAGTCCAACAAAAAAATAATGAGGATTGAATAAATAAAAAATTTCTCAATTTTTGGATATGTACCAAAACGGGATTTTAACTTTGATGAATGGAAATTCCATAAAAATATCACTAGAAACATTCTTGGAAAAAAACCTTTTTTAAACATTAAAAAATATCCCATAATACATTGAAAAATATGAATTATAAGCCCCACAAAGGAATAAAATTAAATGTAACTTATAATATCATGAGAAGAAGGATATTAATTATATAAAATGTTAATGTAGAAGTATATACACCTCATAAAAAATATAGTTATATAACATAAAAAATGTACCAAATAAAGTAAATTTGGAAAATAATTCATTACTACTTTGGTATCTTTGAAACATTAAAAACCATTAAAGATATATCATAAAATGGATTTATATATCCCCTAAATTTATGTATAATAATCATAAAGTACATTTTTGTGAAGTATATAATCCAAAAAAAATTAAGCTGTTATTTTTTCATAAGTCGCATGGAAATAAAAGTGATTCTAGAAATCCCTTTAATACATAAGAAACATTTGAATCATGAAATATGTTAATAAATAAAATAAATTTAAGAATTTAATTTGATTAAATGAATGTAATTTAGGATATATCATGTTTTTTGGATTTATATAAACTATATAAATATAATTATGTGGATACTAAAATACGTATCTCAATGGGATGTAAATTGAGATGAAACCCCTTACAATTGTGGTAACATCAGAATCAAAAATCCTAAAAGTAATAATAATTAATTGAAAAATTTTAATAACATAAATATAAAATAATTACTGATATAATATATCAAAAGTAGAAGTATCTATACCACACAATGCATGTAACTGGTGAATATGACATTTACCACGCATATGTAAAATATGTGATGCCAATTCATTACATTGACTCTGATTTTTCATTATTTTCCACTATATTTCATGATAATAAACTCATGTTAACTATTTAATTTTCTTAATTAACTTATCAAATTTTAATATTACATTGATTTCAATTATACAAATTTATATACAATTACATAATCCATAATTTTTAGTTCTGATATTTTGACCATATTTAGATTATGTGTCAGAACTAACTTTGTTATATCGACTATGCTAAATGAGGTAATTTTTTAAACATATATAGAATAATAACCATGATATAATTATCAAATTTACCCCAAAATTATTATTTTAAAACTAATCATGAAATATTATTTTTGAAAAAATGAACAAACATTTCAATGATGGTGACATTAATACTTACATATGCATGACCTACGTTCCCATTTTGTAATGATCATTTTAGAATGATTATAAGTAATGTTTATAATCAAAAAATGTAAAATATATCATAAATACAATATTATTAAATTATATACACTTATATATATATATATCATTCTTATGATGATGAAAAAGTAAGAATTAGATCACTTCAAGGTGGCGGTAGTCCACATGTCGTTGAATGACGTTATCACTTTTCCAGCGTGTGGAATGGAATAAAAATGATATTATATATGTTCATATTGATAAATATTTCATTAATATAATTAATATTCCATTTTTATAATTTTGTTTACTAAATCCATTCATAATATATTACATGCAATGTGTGAACATATCCCATTGCATTGAGGAGGTAGTAGTCCAGACATCCATAAATGATTTTATTGTATTCCAAAAAATGGAAATCAATATGGTTTGTTTTATATAATAATTATATAAGTATTAATACCATATAAATATCATATATATCATATAAAAACAATATTTCCATCATAATTTCAAACAATAGTAGGTGTTCAAGGCCAAATTAATGACATCGTTTAATGAGGTGATAGTACGTTGTACACACGGACTGTGATTTTTTACCCATTTGATTGAAATGTGTGTAGGTTTTGGTCCAAAAATAACATAAAAACATATCAATATAATGATTATACTTATGTTATTGATAATCAGTTAGTAATAAGAATTTATTGGCTGTATAAAGAAATAAAAAAGTTATTATTTAAGAATGTTACTTCTTCTTCACGTAATACCTATTGGTTTTCCCCAAAGGACATAATTAGTTTTATTTATAAATAACATGAGGCTTATATGATTATTTTAGGGATCATTGGGGATTATTTTTTTATTTTTTAGATGATATAAATTTATTTATACTATTGAGGAAGAGAGTGGGTGAGTGCCTTTATACAGTATAAGTGGTGTGGTATTATTGTAAATATAAAAACGAAAACATTACTGGTAGGTCTCCCTTACTTCATCTGCCTCAGATAATGAACTATACTATATAAAAGTTTTGATATGGTCTAAAATGTACATAAAATGAGTATTGGACAAGCGTCTATGTAATTTGTCCCATTACAAATAATGTTTAGCACTAAGTAAACAAATTTTTTACTTTTGTTTCTGTAATTATTTTTATTTCCCTTCTCTAATAAATTGGTAAAAACATATGTTGAAATTAATTTAAATCTTAAATTATTGTAATTATAAATATATAATTTTTTTTTTAAATCCTATTAACAGATTCAGAAAATTTTAATTTAAAATTAATTTCTTTGATGGAATGAGAAAGCATGATTTAAAAGTAAAAAGTTCAAAATGTTGAAATGCTTTTACATCTCAATTCAATGTTTATATTATTAAAATGAGCTAAATTGGATCTAAGGATTTATAATTAAAAAATTATATATTAAAATGAATTTAAAATATAATTTATCTATATAGATAAATTATTTGAAAATGATGTTTTCAATTAAAATTCAGTGTGATTCACTATTTATCAAAATTTGGAAGTTCTCATAAAAATAATAAAAAATCACCCAAAGTAATTTTTTTATATAATTTAAAAATTAATTTTATTTTCTAATTTAATATTTTTAAGAGTCTAAAAATGTAGTTTTAAAACCACTCTGCCATTAAAATTTGGAAAACTGACTTTTAGAAAAAAATCATTTTTATTCCTAAAATATGAATTCTTATTATTTAATGGCTATAAAACTTTTTGGATGAATCGAAAAATATATTATTGAATATTAAAAATAAAAATCTAATTATCATCTCTCAATAATAATGAATAATATAACTTGTTAGGATAAAAAAATTCATAAGAATATTTTTTCAAAATTACACATCCATTATATTCAAGTGGTCTTTATTTTCATTTATAATTAATTGGTTACCAATGAACTTATTTTATTTACAGGTGTAAAAAATAATTTCAAAATTTTGTTAATAACATTCATTCAATCCATTCCTACAACTAAGTGATAACTATCAAAATAATATTAATAGTATATTGTTGACTATTAAGACATGAGCTTGTGCATAACACATGTTATCAAAGAGACAGGATGTTTCATGAAAAGGATGATAAACCAAATGTTTCCAAATACATAAGATAAATAGTGAATTTCAATTAACTAATGTTATCAAATAATTTAAATTAATTTGAAATAAGATATTTCTTAAAATATCATGATGTTACATCTTACCCCCATACCTAAAATCTATTTCTACAACAAAATTCATCTTAGTAATCGTAGGATTAACATGTTTAGAATTAATTTTTTGAAACCCACATCATAAAAATAAAATAAAGAAAAATATCCTAAATTGGAAATTCTAGAAAAATAATGTTCACATAATATTATGCAAGATAAGAATTCCACATAGGGAGAACATTTGTGGAAATTAAGGAAAATAATAAATAATTATAGAGAGTGATTAATGTCATTTATCACAAAGAGGTAAATGATCAATGTTATGTTAAGGGCCTAAAAGACATTAATATTTGATGATCAAAGAGGCAATCCGTTTTATAAAAAATTTAAGGTTCTTGTATACTATGTTTGTTTCATGATTATTTTCATAGAGGTTAATAATTATATTACATTCTAGAACACTATAATATGAAAATATGTTTACATGAGGATTAACATTAAATAATTTATTCAACATCATGCACAATCTCATAATTTTCTCCTGAGGATTAGTATTCATAATGAATTGTTAATTTCTGAAGTACTAAAAATAAATTTTGAAGAAAATATAACAATAAAATTTATTTTCATGTTATTCCATGTTTCATTAGATATTAACCAAAAACCAAAATGGTTATAACCAAGTAATGTAATACCCAAAATGAATTATCTTTCATATAATTCATTAATAGTATGAATTCAACCACAATACCCAAATTACAAACCAATTATTTCCATAATTTACTATCCTTAACATTATTGAAATGTTTTTCACCTATAATTGAATCCCAATGATTAAGAGAATTTGATGAAATATTATTATAAGATAATTGAACCATTATTCATGAAATAAAATTACATATTTTTTATATAATATAATATTTACCAAAAAAATATTTCATGCTAACAAAGTCATCATGTAGACCACTTATAGTGAATGAAACCCTCTTCCTCATCCGGTCAAGTGTTTAAGCCCCACCGCCTAGCTGGATATTACATGTTTTTACATATCAAACAAGTTGTCCAATTTTTTTCATTAGTCCTAAAAAATATATCCTTCCTAGTTTTTTTTTCTTGATCATAGGGCCTTAAAATACATCAACACAAAAAAGAAACATCTCAAAAAATTTCATTATTCAATTTAAGATCGTATCATTTAAAACCACAATGGTCTGTATAATACATTGAACATATGATCATACTTTTTTAATAGACCTATTATGGTATCCAAAACACTTAAGATAAAAACATATGAAAACATTCTCATCTAAAAAGTTATATCAACCGAGCATTGATACTAACTTTAACATCACTTAACCTGCACTCCCAGATCTTGTTCAAACATCCCTTACGTTACATTTCACAATATGATGCCAATAATTGTGATCAAAATTCTTCATCTAATCCCTAAAAATTTAAAAGGAAAACATGGATCACTTATATAGTAGTAGTTCATTTTTTATTCAAAAAGAAATAATGAAAGGAAACATGACCCCTCAAGGGGGACGGAAATGGTGAAGACCGAGCGCATCCCCCAACACAAAGGAGGCACATTCTGAAGGGAGAGAGAGGGGAGAGTTAAAGATAATGAGGGGGTCGTCTTGTCTACCTAAGAGGGAAAGGGAATCCGCTACAAAATTAGCCTCCCTACAACTGTGAGACAAACAATTCCCAAGTGAGGCTTCCATTATTCACCTTCTGATAATGTACGTGAGTTCCCACGGAATTGCACACAACCCTTTCACGATCTTCACGAGGATATCCAAGTCCGTTTCTATTTCGGACACGACCAGCTTCTGTCTTCTACACACCAATAGGCCCAAAACCAAAGCCTGAACTTCCACACACAGGGAATTGTCAGGCCAATAAAATGCACTGAAGGCGATGAGAACCGATCCAGAGGAATCCCATAGCACACCTCCCCCCCTCATGATCCCTACCATGCAAGATCCATCAACGTTAAGCTTGAGTCCGTCCACCGGTGGAATCCATTTAACCCACTGACCAGTCCCCTTTTTGCGAGGACAAGGGAAAATAAAGAGGTTGGTAATCGCAGCAGACGTCACTCCACCTCTTATCTGAGAAGCAATCTCAAAGATGAGGGACTGGAGGCTAACCTGGAGGAACAGAAACGTATGACTCTCACCTCTACGAACCTATTTGTGTGCCTCCCAAAGCACCCAACACAGAACCATAAGGATGATCGTTCTAACCAGCCGCTCCTGATCACTTATATACTAGAGTACATTTTAGGACTAGAGTTTTAGATAGAATGAAAACATATTACATAAATAATTTAAATGAGATTAAATAATAATTTAAACCATATGACATAGATTTTATTTTTCATAGTAATACATCACCATTAACTATTTTAAATTTATTCTATACATAACTTGTTCAACATAATTCTTTAATACCTTGGAAAAATGAAACAAAAAACATGTGAGATCATACACTTCATAAGGATCTAAATAATCATTAAAAATTATAATTTATCAATGGGAACAAGAATGCATAAGGGCATGATGACATAATCAAATTGCATGAGAGAATCATAAATGAACTCATAACAATCAATACATGGACCATAAAATCTGAAAAAAGGAAAAGTAAAGAATCATCAGAGTCAATAATCATGATTCATGTGATCTCAATATTGACCATAAGAAATATAATAAACTCATATAAATTATATATAAAACATATTATTAACTTGGAATATAATCTAAAGGAACCCTTTTTTAACCATTACTAAACCTTTATGCATTAGAATAACCATACAGATGGTATCCAATATATTACTGTCAAGAAACTAAACACTACATAAAAAATTGGTCATATAAAAGGGGAAGATACTCGGTATAATATATATTAGGATCCTCATATTTTTGTGAGATATAGTGGTGTTAAACCCTTCATATAATCAATATTGGGATCACCCATGAGCTATAATGGGGCTCAACCCTTCATATAAGTAATTCCAGGCTCACCTGTTTTGCAGTATTCTCATGTAACACATCAAGAATAAAAAATTGTCATTAAAAAATTCAAAAAAATAATTATTAATTTATAACCTGATAAATACATTGAATGAGATGGGATTAATTTTAATCTCTTTGAAACATTATTAACATGGGGAAATGTAATTTGTTCCATAAAAACCTATTTGAAACACGATTAAACCTTAGAAAAAATTGGATCCTAAAAAATTTCCTAAAAACATGGTTATCCCATTAAAAAAATGGGTTCAAAAAATATATCATTGAATCATTTATATGTCATGGATAATAAAATAGTTTCATTACAATCACATTGAAATGATATTAACTTGTGAAAAGAAACTAGTTTCACAATAATCTCATTGAAAATTTCATAACAAATCCAAAGAAACATTGAGGAACATATGATCAAAAAATATCCCCAATGGAGATTAAGTATCTAATAGGGATGTAGATTTTTATAAATGGAAATTCACTTAAAATATCCATAGAAACACTATTGAGAAAAATAATTATTAAACATTTCAAACTTTCCCATACCACATTTAAACATTTGAATTATACACTTTATAATGGAATAAAATTAAATGAAATGTAAAATATATTGAAAATAAGGAAATTAATGATATAAAATTTCACAAGAGAAGTATATACACCTTATAAATGAAGATATGTGTATAACATAATGAGTGTCTCAAAGAGGTAATGTTTTAACAAAAATAAATTACCACATTGGTAACATTGAAAATGTAAACACAAAGAAAGAGAGATAAAAAAATGGATTTGTAAATCCTAATAAATTCATGTATAATAATCATAAAATTTATTCATGTGTAGTAAATACACTACAAAACAAAAATAAATGTTTAATTTGGAATAAGTCTCACAGAAAAAAAAATGTTAAACTAGAAATCACCTTACTACTTGGGTGACATTTAAATCATGAGATCCGTGAAATAATAACATCAATTGAAACTTTTAATTACATGAAATTAATTAAATTCATGATATAAAATGTAATAATTCAGTATATACACCATTTAAATATAATTTTTTCATAATAACAAATAAGTCTCGAAGGAATGTAAATTGTGATGAAACCCATTATAATTGTGGAAATATCTAAATCAGAAACCCTAAAATCAATAATAAAAAAATGAAAAATTAAAATAACATGAAGGTAAAATAATTCAAGATATAAATATATATATATATAAATAGTGTTAGTAGATAAACATAAAATATTAATTATGTTGTAAATATCACATTAATCTCATAGATTTAAAAGGTGAGATGAAAATCTCTTACCTTGTGTCCATTTTTTCAGACATTAACTATATATTCCTAAATAATAATCATATTTTAATTATTTAAATTATTTATATAACATAATATGTTTATTATCAATTTTTTTTCAATTATCAACATGTAATATACATTGACATAACCAATAGTGTAAGTCGAGTGTTTTGATCATATACAGCTTGTGTTTCAAAACTAGCAATGAGTTATCGACTATGGTCAATGAGGACATTATTTAAAAATATAAAGAATAATAAAAATGACATAATTATCAAAATTTTACATCATTTAGGATTTTAAAAAGAATCATGAATGATTGTTATTAAAAATGAACCAACATTACAATCATGTTGTTGGTATGACGTATGTACACATGAGTAATGTTCCCATTAATCAATGATAATTATAGAAAAAAGGAATTAATGTATATCATTATAGGAGGATAATTATAATAAAAATACAATATTATTTAATTATATATACTAATATATATATATATATATATATCATTCATGTGTTGATGAAATAGGAATAATCACATCACTTTGAGGTGGAGATAGTCCACACATCCACAAACGATGTTATCGTTTGTCAGTGTATGAAATAGAAATAAAAAAATGATATATTATATGTACATATAGATAATTTATTACTTATGTTCATACAATTTTTATTTATACAATTTTTTTTTATAAAGAAATTGAATTTCGGTAGAATTTATTTTAAATACATGGGAATTTTATGTGTCCGCGAAAAAGGACAGCATGTGATTCCAAGGACCGGTGTGCCCAGAATCAATTTCTGAAGTTTTGTTCAGGTACTTTCAGTAAACGTACAAACGAGATTTTATAACTTTTGACCCGGTGCTCAGAATTGAAATCTGAGGGTACCATTGACCTCACAGCACCAATATTCGGTTAAGAAGACTTCCACTTCTACGATATTGAGTTGATAATAGAAGTTAGTTTATGGGTTTTCGTGGAAAGTATTAAAATAAAGTGAGTTTCACATTATTTTATTTGATCTGCCATGTGAGTGTTGGTGGTTAAAACCTCACCATGGGAGTTATAGGTGGGACCACTACACCATATCCTTCCATGAGAGGCAATGGATGTGTGGCCCACCCGAACATAACCTTCCGCAAGAGGTTACGACTTGGGCACCACATGGGGCTAAAAGGCCCCTATTAATGGGAGGAGAGTATAACCTCTCAACTATCCCTAATTAATGAGAAAGAGCCTCTTGACCTTCCCTTTATTTATTTGGTGCCAACTCCCCATTTAATTCATGCCACCACACGTGAATTAATGAGGTCGAGCAATTTAATTTAATTCACCCTTTTGAATTTGTGCCAATGAAATAATAGAATAACTAATCTATTATTTGGCCCAAATATTTCACTGGGGTGATTGTAGAGAATGCTCTCAATGAGGAAACTCATCTTCCAATGAAAAATACTGACAAAGATCCTTCTTCGACTTCTTCCACGGACACCTATTGACAAGGAGCATGTTCCACAGCCGACGCAACTCAGGATTGGAAACGTGCAGCGGACGCGATGAACGACGATCTTCTTTGTATGATTTCTGCGACTCTTTCAATGAATGACGACCAAAAGTCAATGGTAGGGGGTTTATTACTTGATGATGTTATTAATTTTCTTATCTTCTTAAAATGGTTGGAAATGAAATGTTTGGGGATATGTTATTGTTCATCTATTTTTCTTGATGATCCAAGTGATACCTATTTAAACGTGGATGGTGGGGGATAACCTAACCTGGCCTGACATCCCATGTCTATTTTCTTTCTTGTGGTGTTCTTTGGCAAGGAGACATAACTACGACTAGGCGACGCAGGCGGCGACGACAATGTCTGTGCTACTCGCGACCTCCAAGAATCGCGTTGCCCCCGCGGCGCTCCGGTGCTCTAAGCCGAATGTCGTCGGCCCACACCGGCCCGACCATCCTTCCTTCTGGCCTCATTGTAGAGACCCAAAGTTTGACGTACATGGAAATTACATTACTTTTGCGGAATACTTAGTAAATAACAAAAACACAGACACAAGGATCGTAATAGTTTAGTGTCTTTGGAAACTCAGAATATAATCTTCTAATCCTAGTGAAAGATATTCAACATCTCCCATAATGATCTTATTTTTTTTATACCTAAAACCTTTCTTTATATGCTGGGGAAAAGAAAACATAAAAGGATGAGCTCAAATGCTCAGTAAGGGTAAACCAAAGAAAAATCAATCACATCATATTCATAAGAACATAATTTTTGGAAATCTTAACCTGCAAAAGAGAGCATAATTTCATAACATGGGATAAATCATAGTAGTGAAATGAAATCCCAATAATCATAACATAAAACATGAAACTTTGTGGCATACACACATAATCATAGAGAATCATTTCTTGTTAGTCAAGACTCATTGACAAGACTATCTTAGTGGAAAAAGTCCCTTTCTGAACCGAGTCACCCTCGTTTAAATCCTGTTTCACTGAACCGGTATAACCTACCGTTCTAGCCATGTCTATCTAATGAGATATAAAATCTTTACCCAATGCATTGGAGGGAGATATAGGTCCCACCTATCTCATAATGATACCATTCTTATGTGTGCCACAAAATCATAAACCATACATCATAGAATAACCCGTGTAATAAAAATGGGATTCTTAAACATCGTGACATCATAAAACAATTCATATAAGATAAAGGAATTCATAAAAATTATTCCATCACAACATAATAAATTCTATGTAATAATAGGGATAAAAACAGAACCCTTTTATTATCTTAGATGGAAAATAATTTTGATAAAACACTTGAACTCCATTCTTGAGGAAAATATCCTTTCTACTTCAAAAACACCTTTCCTTTCTTAACATGTCATACAATTTTAAAAGAAGTTGATTAAAAATAAACTTGAAAACTTGTAAAGTAAGCTTCTTGGAAATAATTTTTTAAAATCCATTCATGCCGTATAAGTTAAAAAAACATTCTTTTCGTACTTTTGTCGGAAAAGCCAAAAAAGTACCTAGTACGAAAAACGACAAAAGATTCCTTTCATATCTTTTACTAAAAACTCGTCGGAGGGTAAAATAGGATTTAAACAATTGTAGGTGAATGGGAATAATATTATATATTTAGGTAACATGGATGTGGATGATAAAATACACCCTAGTAAATTCCAATGTAAAAACAATCTCGGATAAAAATGAGATTGTGATATTTTCCCTTACCTTAGGTCCGACTTGCATTGTAAGTGTCTGAACCTCCTGTATAATGATTTAAATCATGTTATTGAATTATTCAAGAATCATATTTATTGTTATTATATCATATATGGTCCACATATGACTTTATATTATCCTTTCTTTTGTAAATTCATGTAAAAGTAGCATTTTGAGTAAAATCGTCTCATTTGTCGTTCGTGGTTTTAGCTTGTAATTATTAATATGATTACTTGGATCATGAATACTTATATCCAGAATGTAAAACATGATTTATATATAATATATATTCAGAATATATATATATATATATATCGATAAATGGAATGAAATACACCGTTCATGGAGACGGTAGTCCGTACGTACGCATGAACGTTGTTTTCGTTTCCTTATTGAATTGAATGGAATTAAGTAGATGACATACATATAAATATACATAAATCCAGTATCATTATTATGTCATATATTTCATTAGTAGTTATTATATATACTTTATAATCATTCATTAATGGTTAATCATTGAGAATGAATCTCATCGCGTCGTGGATACGGTAGTCCGTACGTACGCACGAGCGATGATATCGTTCCCATGGTCGTGGAATTGTGTTGAAGTGTATGTATACTATTTCAGTATCAATATAACTTTATAATAATCATATATAGTTACTCATTACACCATTATACCCATCCAATTAAGGTGGTGGCGGAAAATAGATTACACCACGGCGTGGAGACGTTATTCTGTACGTACGCACGCGCGGTGATTTCCTTTTTCCGTAGGATGGATAGAAGGTTAATTAGAGTTGTTTCATATTTATAATAACATATCAGTATATGAGTGATACTGATGTTATTATTTCATAATGAAACAACCTTAGAATAAGAAGTGGAATAAGAAATAAAGGTGAAAGAATTGGTACCGGAAATTACCTCTTCTTTGAAGCGCCTCTTTGAGACCTCTTCTTAGGGTACCAAAATTGGTCTTTGAGGAAGACCAGAACCTCTAGGATGTTTCTAGGGAAGTTTAGAAGAGAATATTTCAGGGTTTGGCCGACCTTTAAGGCTCAATGTTGTGTGAGAAAGAGAGGGAGGAGGTGCCCTTTTATAAGGGAGGAGAGGGGCACCTTTGGAATAACTAAAAATATTATTTTATTATAAAGTCAAGTTCTATTTTAAATAGCTCCAAATTTATTTATTTCTAGGATAAGGTGGGGATGGGTCTAAATCCTCTCATCCAATAGATTTTAGACAAGTTTAGGTTCCTATTTTAACCTTATTAATTAGATTTAACTCTATGTTAAATAATTTAACTTTTACCATTTCTTTTTGTTTTCTTACACTATATGGTTAATAAACTTACTATATCAAGCCAAACGAATTACAAGTTGTTTATTATTAATATATCTATCCTTATCTAAGTCATTTGGCCGAACCTTGGATTTTTAGTAATTAAATCACAATTAATAATATAATATTTGTTTTAAAAACTAATTTATGTCAATTTTGACACTATTTGGTACATGATTTTTATGAAATTTCTAACAGAATGATAAGCTCTAACCAAGTTACTTAAATAACCAATAACATGTCATATTAACCTAGAAAATTATTGTATGTCATAAAAAGTGTCAAATTACATTTATTTGGGCATTTATAACATCAATTATGTTAATATTTTCTTAAAAAGGTAATTACTGCATCATCGTTGTGTCATAAATAAATTAAATTATTTAAAGTATAAAAATTACAAATAAAATACCATTATGTAGAAAATCTCTTTAGATATCTAATGAATATTTATAGTCGAAATTATATTATGTATAACCCTATATTAAAAATGTTTTAGTAAATAAACTTTTATTTTAACTCTTTTAACTCTTCTTTGAATTAAATAATAATAAATGTCCTAATCTAATCCAAGTGGGCCTAAATGATAATATTTTATAGTTAAGGTTGTTTTTGGTCGAGGTACACTTGTCCAATAGGATTAGGATATGTGTTAGGGTAATATTAATATCATTTTTACCCTTAATTACCCTATTTACTTTTAACAGTGGTAAATAAAAGTAAAAAAATACTATTCACCAAAAATTATTTTCATCTCATTAAACCACATTTTACTTACTGAAATCAACCGTGTCTCTTGGATTTTTGTATTTCCATTCACAGAAGCGGTAAAATTAAGTTTTATGAAAAATTCAATTTTTTAACTACCACTAAGTAGTTTCACTATTCATCAAAAATTGATGTTTTTCAGAACAATGCCAAAATTTCACCCTAAGCTATAATTGATATTCTGAATTCAAAATTGATTTCTATTTAACAAAATTCCCAACATATAAGTTGCATTAATTAATTTTATAATTAATTTCCGCTGTCACAACAAATAGCGTGTTTTTAAGAGATAATAACTATCAAAAGATTAACACTTGTTTATGTCTGGTGTAAATGTGAAATTACATCCAATGACCAACATTGTATTGAATTGTAAAAATATATTCTAAATATACTTTAAACCCACTCAAATTAATAATTTATCACTATTAATTATTTCGATTAAAAAAAGTTGTTTTTAATTAAAATTTAGTAATTTTCACTATTCATTAGAAAATGAAAGTTGTCCGAAAAGTACCAAAATTTCAACCTAATCTAATTTCGATATTCCGAATCCAAAAATGAAGTCCATTTTGAAAAATAAAATTTACAAAATTTCAAAAAGTGGTTATTAGTATTCATAACGGTTAGTTTTAATAATATTTTAATAGCATATTGCTGTTTAGTGAAACTCGTTATTGCGTACTACACACGCTATCGAGGAAAGTTGTGATTGCATGTAATGGAAGGAAAGTCAAGGATTCGTGTTGTGAAAGCGTTTATTGGTGTAGCATATAACACAAGACATTAATGAAATTAAAAAGAATATTTTTCATAAAATCTCGGGGTGTTACATTCTACCCCCCTTAAAATGAATTTTGCCCTCGAAATTCATCGGGGTTATAAATGGTTTACTATTCGAAAGATTCTTTAATCGAAACCCACATCGTAAAAAGGAATACCAAAACCAATTTTTAAAAACTAAAGTATGAAATGTAACGGTTACCCAAATAAAATAATCACTGGGTTTCCAAATAGGTGAAAATATGGATATGGAAGAGAAATATAACCATCATGTTCTGATGGAGAGTGGTAGAGAACATGGCTATGGAAAAGATAGCAATCAAGAAGCCATAAATTTGTTACGATCTAAGGTACCATCTAATTAATCAGATATAAGAGCACTAGGACAACATTTTTTGGATTTCAAGATCATTTCCCTAAAGTTGATGAAATTGGAATTGGAAGAAATACTTTCGTGATTTTGGTATAGTCTCACCATTTATCGTTCTTTTGACAATTTCCACTTCATCTCTTAAATAAATGAAGTTGAATTTTTCATTCGTGATGTCTTAGTAGATCATGTGATAGAATGATGGGTCATTCCATCTGTCTCAAACAAAAGGTTAGAAAAGTTATCAAAAAATACATAAGTCCATCTATAGTGAGATTAATCATATATGGTTTCTAAAATGGACTTATACTTCATATATCATATTGATTAATATAATAAAAGTAGTTTCTACTAAACAGGGACTTCCTGTAGGCCAGTGGTAGGCGATAAAGGCCAGTCGCACTTCGGTTGTGGGTTCGATTCCCACAGCCTTGTCCGACGCGATGAGTTGTCGCTCGTCCTGCAGGTTGTCCTTTTTCTAAAACTACATTACTATAACATCCCATAAATAATATCGAAAAAAACTTATATCCTTAAACAATACTAACTTATGTCCATCATAATCCATTCCAATCTTTAGGCTTATCTATAATACTGCATTCCACTCTCATAACATAGTGAAAACGATTACTAGAGATTTAATACCATCGTTGATCCCCATATATCATAAGATATGTTTTGTTGGTCACATTCCAAACATTCAAAGTCCTTAATCATGTATTCTCTTGAATACCCATTGAACCTTAGTGAAAACATGAATGTAGTTAAAAGTTAACACCTTCCACATACCAAAATCCTCAAAATTCTATATACTCAAACCATGATATCACTTAGTCCTTATATCAATCATGAGCTCATGAATACTGTTAAACATTTCATTTTCTCGTTTTCCCTTCATTATGCGAATATCAACTTATTTCCAAAAATATCTCAATCACTTTGAATACCACATTAGACCAATACATAAATATTCCAATACTTTATGATACAACATTATTTTGGAATCCCATTACATAAACACTTAATCATTCCACCACAACGTTGTCATATTCAACATCACCAATAGTGATCGCATGTGACTTCCCTTTGTCCTTTGCCATAAGCGGTTGCTCATGTCGATCATCACTAACCCTTGGATTAGGGAATTTATTTTCATAATGCCCCATTTCCTTACACTTGAATCATTGAAGTGTTGGTGGAGCGTTCTCTGCAGTGTTTGCTTTATTCACATCATTAGAAACCCTTTTTCTATTACCTCGACACTCAGCTGCTCGATGACCTTCTTTTCCACACTTAAAACATTTTCTAGTCCCTTTAAGACAATCTCCACCATTCTTCTTTCCACTCTTTGAGCATAAGGAAACATTCATCTTCTTTTCACCATTATTCTGAGATTTCTCCTTGAACTCCATCTTTCGTTTCTTGTCAAAACCATGAGATGGATATGTAACACCAACATCCATTTCAACATTGATTGCACAACGCACAATTTCTTCATAGCTACTGAAGTCTCTTATAGCTAATGCCCTTAGAAGACTTGGTTTTAAGCCACTGAAAAAACGATCAACTTTACTTTCAGGTTGGATGATAATGCCAGATGCATACCTTGCATGTCTTGTAAATTTCGCTTCATATATACCAACAGATTCATCATCCTTTTGCTTTAGTTCAAGAAACTCCTTCTCCATATGTTTTCGAAGAATACGAGGGAAGTACTTATTGAAAAATAAGTTCTTGAACTCATCCCCTTCCATGGACTCAATTTCATCTCTTGGCCTCATATTCTTGATAAGATTCCACCATTGATCAGCTTCACATTCCAAATGATACACTGCTAAGATGACTTTATCATGTTCAGAACATTGAAGAACTGAAAATATCTTTTCAGTGGTACTGATCCGTTGTTCAGCAACATGTGGTTCAGAAGACCCACTGAAAGAAGGTGGACGTTTCCTCATGAAGGACTCAATAGAATATTGTTCCTTTCTCTGCTCATTTGGAAGTCCAGAATGATTCATAGCTTGAGTAAGTATAGCAATAAGATTTTTCACTCTATCTCCCATAACATTTGTTTTTTCATGATGACAATCATTACATTGTCCATTGCATTGATCAACACGGTTCCTTCGAGTTCCAGCCATCGTCTAAAACCCAAAAAAAATAGTGTGAGAGGCAAAAATCATGCTAGGGAAAACAACATAATAAAGGGGGAGTACCTTCAATATCTAACATCTTAGGTTTAATTCTATTATCGTTAGTGTAATTCAAGTACTATAACCTATACGTATATTTAACCTTAGGGACATCCCTAGACACACCTTAGAAATATCTCTAGAGATCTCACTAACTTTTTCGCATCCTAGTTTCTGAATGTTGACTAAACCTTTCCTCTCATACCAACTGTAGAGACCCAAATCTTGACGTACATGGACATTACATTACTTTTGCGGAATACTTAGTACATAACAAAAACACACACACAAGGATCGTAATAGTTTAGTGTCTTTGGAAACTCGGAATATAATCTTCTAATCCTGGTGAAAGATCTTCAACATCTCCCATAAAGATCTTCTTTTTTTTATACCTAAAACCTTTCTTTATATCCTGGGGAAAAGAAAACATAAAAGGGTAAGCTCAAATGCTCAGTAAGGGTAAACAAAAGAAAAATCAATCACATCATATTCATAAGAACATAACTTTTGGAAATCTTAACCTGCAAAAGAGAGCATAATTTCATAACATGGGATAAATCATAGTAGTGAAATGAAATCCCAATAATCATAACATAAAACATGAAACTTTGTAGAATACACACATAATCATGGAGAATCATTTCTTGTTAGTCAAGACTCATTGCCAATACTATCTTAGTGGACAATGTCCCTTTCTGAACCGAGTCACCCTCATTTCAGTCCTGTTTCACTAAACCGGTATAACCTACCGTTCCAGCCATGTCTATCTCATGAGATATAAAATCATTACCCAATGCATTGGAGGGAGATATAGGTCCCACCCATCTCATAATGATACCATTCTTATGTGTGCCACAAAATCATAAACCATAAATCATAGAATAACCCGTGTAATAAAAATGGGATTCTTAAACATCGTGACATCATAAAACAATTCATATAAGATAAAGGAATTCATAAAAATAATTACATCACAACATAATCAAATCAATGTAATAATAGGGATAAAATCAGAACCCTTTTATTATGTTAGATGGAAAATAATTTTGATAAAACACTTGAACTCGATTATTGAGGAAAAAATCCTTTCTACTTCAAAAACATTTTTCCTTTCTTAACATGTCATACAATTTTAAAATAAGTTGATTAAAAATAAACATGAAAACTTGTAAAGGAAGCTTCATGGAAATAAACTTTTAAAAATCCATTCATGCCATATAAGTTAAAAAAACATTCTTTTCGTACTTTTTTCGGAAAAGTCAAAAAAGTACCTCGTACGAAAAATGACATAAGATTCCTTTCATATCTTTTACTAAAAACTCACCGGAGGGTAAAATAGGATTTAAACAATTGTAGGTGAATGGGAATAATATTACATATTGAGGGAACATAGATGTGGATAATAAAATACACCCCAGTAAATGCCAAAGTAAAAACAATCTCGGATAAAAATGAGATTGTGATATTTTCCCTTACCTTAGGTCCGACTTGCTTTGTAAGTGTCCGAACCTCCTGTATAATGATTTAAATCATGTCATTTACTTATTCCAGAATCATATTTATTGTTATTATATTATATATGGTCCACTTATGACATTATATTATCAGTTGTTTTGTAAATTCATGTTAAAGTAGCGTTTTGGTTAAAATCGTCTCCTTTGTCGTTCGTGTTTTTAACTTGTAATTATTAATATGATTACTTGGATCATGATTACTTATATCCAGAATGTAAAACATGATTTATATATAATATATATTCAGAATATATATATATATATATATAATATATCGATAAATGGAATGAAATACACCATTCAGGGAGACGGTTGTCCGTACGTACGCATGAACGCTGTTTTCGTTTCCTTATTGAATTGAATGGAATTAAGTAGATGAAATACATATAAATATACATAAATCCAGTATCATTATTATGTCATATATTTCATTATAACTTATTATCTATACTTTATAATCATTCATGAATGGGTAATCATTGAGAATGAATCTCATCGCGTCGTGGAGACGGTAGTCCGTACGTACGCACGAGCGATGATATCGTTCCCATGGTCGTGGAATTGTGTTGAAGTGTATGTATACTATTTCAGTATCAATATCACTGTATAATAATCATATATCGTTACTCATTACACCATTATACCCATCCAATTAAGGTGGTGGCGGAAAATAGATTACACCACGGCGTGGAGACGGTATTCGGTACGTACGCACGCGCAGTGATTTTCTTTTTCCGTAGGATGGATAGAAGGTTAATTAGAGTTGTTTCATATTTATAATAACGTATCCATATATGGGTGATACTGATGTTATTACTTCAAAATGAAACAACCTTAGAAGAAGTAGTGGAAGAAGAAGTAAAGGTGAAAGAATTGGTAACGGAAATTACCTCTTCTTTGAAGCGCCTCTTTGAGACCTCCTTTTAGGGTACCAAAATTGGTCTTTGAGGAAGACCAGAACCTCTAGGATGTTGCTAGGGAAGTGGAGAAGTGAATTTGGCAGGGGTTGGCTGAGTTTGAAGGCTCAATTTTGTGTGAGGAAGAGAGGGAGGAGGTCCCCTTTTATAAGGGAGGAGAGGGGCACCTTTGGAATAACAAAAAATATTATTTTATTATAACGTCAAGTTCGGTTTTAAATATCTCCAAATTGATATATTTCTATGCTAAGGTGGGTATGGGTAGAAATCGCCTCATCCAATAGAATTTAGACAAGTTTAGGTTCCTATTTTAACCTTATCAATTAGATTTAACTCTAAGTTAAATAATTTAACTTTTACCATGTCTTTTTGTTTTCTTACACTATATGGTTAATAAACTTACTATATCAAGAAAAACGAACCCCAAGTTGTTTATTATTAATATATCTATCCTTATCTAAGACATTTGGCCGATCCTTAGATTTTTAGGAATTAAATAACAATTAATAATATAATATTTGTTTTAAAAACTAATTTATGTCAATTTTGACACTATTTGGTACATGATTTTTATGAAATTTCTAACAGAATGATAAGTTCGAACCGAGTTACTTAAATCAACAATAACATGTCATATTAACCTAGAAAATTAGTTTAAGTCATAAAAAGTCTCAAATTACATTTATTTGGGCCTTTATAACATCAATTATGTTAATATTTTCTTAAAAAGTTAATTACTCCATCATCGTTGTGTCATAAATAAATTAAATTATTTAACTTATAAAAAATACAAATAAAATACCATTATGTAGGAAATCGTTTTATATTTCTAATGAATATTTATACTCGAGATTATATTATGTATAACCCTATATTAAAAATGTTTCAGTAAATAAACTTTGATTTTAACTCTTTTAACTCTTCTTTGAATTAAATAATAATAAATGTCCTTATCTAATCCAAGTGGGCCTAAATGATAATATTTTACACTTAAGGTTGTTTTTGGTCGAGATACACTTTTCCAATAGGATTAGGACATTTGTTAGGGTAATATTAATATAATTTTTACCCTTAATTACCATATTTACTTTTAACCGTGGTAAATAAAAGTAAAAAATTACTATTCACCAAAAATTATTTTCATCTCATTGAACCACATTTTACTTAGTGACATCAACCATGTCTCTCGGATTTTTGAAATTCCATTCACATAAGTGGTAAAATTATGTTTTATGAAAAATTCAGTTTTTTAACTACCACTTAGTAGTTTCACTATTCATCAAAAATTGATGTTATTCAGAACAATGCCAAAATTTCACCCTAAGCTATAATTGATATTCCGAATTAAAAAATGATTTCTATTTTACAAAATTCCCAGCATATAAGTTGCATTAATTAATTTGATAATTAATTTCCGATGTCACAACAAATAGCGTGTTTTTAAGAGATAATAACTATCAAAAGATTAACACTTGTTTATGTCTGGTGTAAATGTGAAATTACATCCAATGACCAACATTGTATTGAATTGTAAAAATATATTCTAAATATACTTTAAAACCACTCAAATTAACAATTTATCACTATTAATTATTTCGATTAAAAAATGTTGTTTTTCATTAAAATTTAGTAATTTTCACTATTCATCAGAAAATGAAATTTATCCGAAAAGTACCAAAATTTCACCCTAAGCTAATTTCGATATTATGAATCCAAAAATGAAGTCCATTTTGAAAAATAAAATTTACAAAATTTCAAAAAGTGGTTATTACTATTCATAATGGCTAGTTTTAATAATATTTTAATAGCATATTGCTGTTTAATGAAACTCGTTATTGCATACTACACACGCTATCGAGGAAAGTCGCGATTGCGTGTAATGGAAGGCAAGTCAAGGATGCGTGTTGTGAAAGATTATTTTTGTGTAGCGTATAACACAAGACATTAATGAAATTAAAAAGAATATTTTTCATAAAATCTCGGGGTGTTACACTCATGGCCTCATGGCCTCTCGGCAGTCCGACCTTTACGCGCACCCCGATGGCCACCCCGAACTGCTCACTTGACCGAGCCCCACCAGGCCGCCGGCCTGCCTGGCCGCACCCAAACCAGCCTCCCGCCTGGTCATGCCCAGACTGGCCGCCCACCGGCCCGCCTGGCCACGCCCTGCCTGAACTGTGACGGCCTGCCTGCCCGCGCTCTACCCATCCTCCTCCTGGACGCATGACCTTCTGAACCGGCCCATGATCCCCCTCGCGGTGCCCTAGATGAACTAGCCCAACTGCTCCCTCTGTTCTGAGTCCTGCCTTCACGACGCTCTGGTCTGAATTGGACTTGAGACAAGGCCGAACCACCCTCACGTCCTGCTGGACTAGGCCTAATGGGCCAGGCCAAACCAAACATGTAAGAAACCAGATCTTCTTTTTAGGAACGTTTTTTCTTTTTCTGGTGTTTTGGAGAAAAATGATCTTTCTGGAAATTTTTGAAGTACACGCTGTGTCCATTTTGAGTACATGTCGTGTACTTCCTTTTTCAATCGAAGTCGTGTGCTGGTCGTGTCCGGGCCACACACACGGTGTGTGAGTGTGAGGTAGAGGCCGGTTAATTCGGAGTATGGAAAACTGAAGTACACGACGTGTGCTCAAGAAGTACACACCATGTACTTTCTTTTTTTATTTAGCAGACCGGGGTCATGCCTAACCCCCGAATTCATCTTCTTCTCCAGATTTCATCCATCGGAGAGTGGCTATACGACCGGATCTTCATCGAAATCCCACCTTTTCGTCCGTTCTCTGATTCGAGTATGGTCAGTTTCATTGGAATTTCATCTGTGATTTCTTCCTTCTGGTTGAGTCTTGTTTCATGATTCCTCCTCGTTTCCATGTTATCGTGGGATGAACGTTTTTTGCGTTTTATCAGATCTTCATCGTTCTAAGGGGAATCTGTCGTCGAGGTTCACATATATCGATATCCTAGGATCAAGGTAGGTGGTGTGTGCCTCTCCGTAGAAAGTTGGTGAATATCATGTGAAAATTCCACCTATACCCTTGAACGGGGTATTGCATGTTTCCAGTTTTCCCCCAGCTTTTTTCCTGCTTTTCTTGATTTCTTTAGTAATGGTTATTGCTTGTGAGTAGAGTAATTTATTTTTGTGATCAGGTTACCTTTCCTTTCATGTTTTTCCTGTTGGGAATTTTTCCAGTTGCCATACCTTGTTGTAGAATAGTGGAACTGTCTCCTTTATATATATTTGAGCCTTAAGTGATAGCCAAGTAGTTCTTGCGGTTTACGAGGATGATGCACGTGCGATGAGCATGTTTTACTTTTCCACACAGGACTGTGAGAGCAAGGTGTAGTAGACCATAGGAAGAATCAACATATGAGCTTCTCCAGAGTGTCTTTTAATATGATGAGAGACCACAGGGGGAATTGACGATGAGTTCTTCCTCAGAGAGTCTGTAGTTCATCGACGTGGGCCACATGGGGAATGAGTCGTTGAGTGCTTCCACAGAGAGCCTTTAGTATGATACGAGACTATAAGGGGAATTGACAGTGATTGCTTCCCTAGAGATTCTACTTTTTAGTTGATCCATAGGGGTGAGACTGTGTGTGCCTCCCAGAGGATGCTAGTGCTTTGTAGGTTGAACCATAGGGTTTAGGCTGTGAGAGCTACCCAGAGGGTTACCTATTTACTTTTGTTACTGGTTGTCTACTTGAGTACCTTATATGTTAGAACTGTGGATTGTAGCTATTGTGTGCTTTCCAATTTACTACTTCTTGTTTCTTTACTGCCATGTATTCATTGACTGTTAGGCACAAATCATTGGGTGATTTCCTACTAGGATTTTATCTCACACCCTGTTTGGGCCATGATTTTGGGCCCAAGCATACCATGTTTCTATAGGTATAGATAAGGGAAAGTTGCCTTCTACTTCAGGTTCTTGATTTCACTTGAGCTGGAGAGCATGGGACCAAGCCGTGGCTCGCGATGCTGATGAGTCTACATTGTTTTTCTTTTTCACTTGGTTTTAGTTGTATTTCAGCACATTGTTTTGTTTGTGTATTTCCTTAGATACATGTACCTGCTTCATCATCATCATCATTACAATATGTATTTATTGCTTCCGTTGTTGGTTTCAGTTGTTATATATGTTTTTACTGCTTCCACTCTTGATTGTTGTCTTCCTTACCTTGTATACCTTACCAAATGAGGGCATAGTTTCCCCACCGACTCACTAAGGCCCTCGCTTCTAGTCGGCAGCCTCTATTGTTTGGGGAAAAACTCTTGAGGTCATGTGGCACACCGTGTATGGGGCACTAGTGGAGGGGCTCAGGATTCGGGTCATTACAAAGTGGTATCAGATGAGTTCTTTTCTCTTGCATTACTGTTTGGAGACCTTAGCCAGGGATAGGACGGATTCTGTACTTGGTATTAAGATGTGTCTGGGAGTAGTTAACCCGTGTACAGGGAAAATCCATACTACCTCGGTAATTGCAGTTTTCTGGTTTTGAGATTTTATAGTTGATATGATTTCACCTAGAGTGATCCACATGACTTTTTCTATTATTGTTTTGATATTACGGTTCTATTTCTGTCACAACCCGATGAGATGACGGTATTCCATCTCATGCATCATATAGGAACTTGTAGAAATCACATTCCATGCATTCTTTCCATGCCATCTAGGGTTTATTAGTAGTTTCATGCTATTGTGATAGACTCTGTTTAGATTATGCATGTTGATTTGAATGATTCTTGATAGATTCTCTACTGTCATGTTAGAAAACTTGTTTTTTTCTCTTTTCTTAAAAATGAATGCCAAATATTGGTTCGTGATGTGTTATATGCCCTCACAAACAAGAATTTGGCATCACTTTCCCTTGTTTTTAGTATTTCTGGAAATTCTGTGCAGTTTCTGAGCTAATGCCCAGAAAAACCCAGAATACACGGCGTGTACTTTTTGGATACACGTCGTGTAGTTTTCAGGCCGTGTCACTGACCATGTGGGCAGAACACGGTGTCATGAATGTAACATCAGGAACACGCCGTGTATGGTAGGTACACGCCGTGTCTGTTCGAAGCAGTGTACCCGGTTGTGTCACTAACAACACGGGTCGGGGAAGCTTGGGTATAACACGCCGTGTATAGAGGGAACACTCCATGTAGTGTTGTCCAGGTACCTGACTATTTCAAAAACAACACGGGCCGACTTTACCTTCTTTTCCACACATCGTGTTTGTTCGGAACACGCCGTGTAGTCGTGTCTAGGTTCACGGCCGTGTCACGAACAACTCGGGATGGTTTCACCTTCGCCTATACACGCTGTGTTTGTTCGGATCATGCCGTGTAAGGTTCAGCTGTGTAGACGGCCATGTGCTTATCAACACGGGCCGCAGAAGCCTTGTCTAGTACACGCCGTGTTTGTTTCGAACACGCCGTGTAGTCTCGGGTTAAGTCGGACCGTGTGGGTTAGCAGTGTAAAGAGACTCGGACAGGGGACTATTTTTCTTGTACACGTCATGGGTTGGGGTCAACACGCCGTGTAGTTTGAGGGTTACATGACTTGTAGGGAAGGACTACATGCCCATGTCAGTGGGTTTAGAAGACACGTCGTGTAGTCGTGTTTTGTAATATTTTGTGTTTGTCATCCCATGTTCCCATTTTGTACTCTTGTGTTCTCTATCCTTGTTTTTCTGATCTAAGGTGTACTTTTGAGCTTTCATAGTTATGCCTCTGAGACGTCCTCTGGTTGTACGTCTGTCGTCAGGCAGTGATCAGACTGCAGACAGGGCTGATCAGGGACTTCCTGCCGATCCCCCAGTCGAGCCAGCCTTGGCACCGGCTGTCATACCAGTTGTGGGCGCTGATGCGTAGTTCAGGGAGGGCTTCATGAGGATGATGTAGGCCTTCCCGGGAGCCCCGCCTTCTGCCACGACTATTTCAGACTTGAGGTGGGTTTTCCAGCAGTAGCATCCTCCCACGTTCTCTGGGGAGGGAGGACCTCAGGCTGTAGAGTCATGGATGGAATCCATGCTGACTATCTTTGAGAATCTAGATACACCTTCAGGATGGGAGTGGATTGTTCTTGGTAAGGAAGTTTGATGAGGGACTCAGGCGAGAGATCCGCTCGTAGGTGAACTTCTTCCAGTTGACTTCCATCACTTCAATCGTCAACTATGCACTGATTATAGAGCGCAATCAGAGAGACTCTGGAGCTGTGAGCTAGGGAGGTTCTGCTTCCAATGATAGATTTCCTCTAGATGACAGCATGAACTACTGTAGGGAGTCTACAAGCAGTGATTCGAGGAAGTGAGACGCATCATCAGGCAGCCAGGTCACATGATACCAGTGTTTCCAGATAGGATACATGAGGCCGTAGTGCCAGAGAGACCCCGTGGAGTGCCGATCTTGCTGCAAGATGGGTCACCTTCAGCATTTCTGTCATCTTTTCTCACCCGCAGCTGGTGACTGGGGTTCTTCCATGACTCCTCATTTAGGAGCAGCCCCACCAGTTTCTCACCAATCGGGTAACTGGAGTTCTTCGGGCCATTAGGGCCGAGGTGGAGGACTAGGCTGTGGAGGTTAGGCAGCATTTCCTCAGCACCATCAGGGCAATTCATCTTAGAGTGGTCATCTAGGGGCACAAGGCCGCGGTAGAGGCCAATCTTTCTCCATGGAGAAGACTTATCAGGAGTAGGATCCCGACCATTCTAATGTTCGGGGTACAATTTTTGTAGCCTCAATTTTATCTTCATCCTTTTTGAAACTGGTGCTACGCATAGCATTATCTACATTTCTATCATGGAGAGCCTTGGGCACTTCATCTTTTCTTCTACCGACTCATGGACACTAGACACACCATTGGGAACGAGGACATCTAGTGTACGTCTGTGTACATAGTGCCCTCTCGAGTGTGTAGGGAATCAATTCTTATGGGATCTCTCTGTCCTAGAGATGACAGGCTATGATATCATCCTTGGCATGGACTGGTTGATTCCCTTCATGGAATTCATTGAGTGTTATCGCCTTAGAGTCAGTTTCATCTCACCAGAGGGTGAACCTTTTCATCATAGAGGCGAATGGGACGTTCGGGTGAGTCAAGTGGTACTCTTGCATTTCGGGCTAGGAGGGGTGACTACCCAGATTTATAGTCTTTATCTGGATGATCATGGGACTCCACAGTTGGAATTTCCTCCATTGGTGGATCGTTTTAGGTACGTCTTTCTAGAGGAATTTTTGGGTTTTTCACCGGAGTGTGAGGTAGACTTCTCTATTGAGCTCGTGCCAAGAGCGACACTGGTGTCCATTCCTCCCTATAGGATGGCCACACCAGAGTTGCAGGATCTCAAGAAGTAGTTGTAAGAGCTACATGCTAAGGGTTTCATCTGACCAATTACTTCTCCTTGGGGTTCTCCTGTTCTGTTTGCGAAGAAGGCAGATGGTACCCTTCGGCTTTGTGTTGATTATCGGAAGCCGAATTAGTTGACGGTCAAGAACCGATATCCCTTACTGCAGATTGATGATTGTTTCAATCATCTTTGAGGAGCCAGACTGTTCTCAAAGATCGACCAGAGGTCTGGTTATCATCAGTTGCGCATTATACCATCAGATATACCTCTGACAGCCTTCAGGAAGAGATATGGTCTATACGAGTATACAGTAATGTTTTTCGGTCACACGAATGCACCTGCAATTTTCATGGAACTGATGAACCATGTTTTCTATCATTACATGGACTCCTTAGTTGTGGTCTTCATGGAAGATATCTTGGTGTACTCTCACACTCAACACGACCATGCCACACATCTTGAGATCGTTCTGATTACACTGAGAGAGCATCTACTAAATGCTAAACTCTCAAAGTGCCACTTCTGGATGGATCAGATTCACTTCATGGGACACGTCATCTCAGAGACAGGAGTGTCAGTGGAACTAGAGAAAGTTAGAGATGTAGTTTCCTAGGAGCATCCGAAGAACGTTTTTGAGGTACAGAGCTTCCTAGCACTGGCTAGATACTACCGACGCTTCATTCAGGATTGTTCTCTTCTAGCAGCACCTTTGACAGGTCTGACCAAGAAGGGGGCGAAGTTATTATGGTCAGATTCTTGTGAGACAGCCTTTCAGGAGAAGAAAGGGAGGCTGACGTTGGTAGTGATATTAGTCTTGTCAGAGCTAGGAAATAACTATACAGTCTACTGTAATGCTTCAAGTATCAAGCTAGGAGTTGTGCATATGCAGGGAGATGGAGTAGTTGCATACGGGTCTCGGCAGTTGAGGCCACATGAGAGGAACTACCCTAACCACGATCTAGATTTGGCAGCTCCTGTTAATGCCTTGCGCTGTTGAAGACACTATCTTCTGGGAAATCACTTTGTGGTCTTCACTGACCACAATATTTTCAAGTATATATTCACTCAGCGTGATTTGAATCTGAGGCAACGCGGGTGGGTCGAGTATCTTCAGTCTTTTGAATTTGAGCTTGCCTATACGCCGGGAAAGGGCAACGCTTTGGTGGATGCGTTGAGCAGGAGAACTCAGATTCAGGAAGATTAGGAGGCCAATAGTGAGTGGCAGCTGATGGATCTATTCTCTGAGATGCATCTGGAGGTGCATGATAGATGGGGACAGAATTTTCTATCTTCTATAGCTATTACCTCCACGCTACATTATTGGGTACAGATGAGGTAGCTATTAGACTCAGAAGGCTTAGTCCTACGGGAGAGTGTGTCAGGAGAGGACCCTCTTCCTGGATGGACAGTGGGCAAGGATGAGATCTTGTGTTTCCAAGGATGCGTATTGGTTCCAGGAGACATACGTAAGGAGCTGATGCGGGATTTCCATTCCTCTGTTTGGTCAGTTCATCCTGGCATCACCAAGATGTATCGGGACCTTCATCGCCAAAACTGGTGGCCAGGTATGAAGAAGGATGTTGATGGTTTTTTCATGAGATATTATACTTGTCTGCAGGTGAAAGTATAGCATCAGCGACCAGTGGGGCTTTTACAGTAGTTACCCATTCCGGAGTGAAATTGGAACGATGTTGCGATGGACTTCATGAACGGGTTGCCAAGATCGCCTTAGGGAAACGATGTTGTTCGGGTTGTCGTCGACAGGCTTACGAAGGTTACTTACTTCTTGTCGATCATGGAGACCTTCCATGTTGATGATCTGGGATGACTTTACATCATAGAGATCATTCGTCTGCATGGAGTTCCACACTCTACTGTTTCATACAGAAATGTCCGCTTTACCTCTCGGTTCTGGAAGGGACTTCAGAAGGCCTTGGGTACACAGGTAATTTTGAGTACATCATACCATCCCCAGACTGATGGCCAGTCCGAGTGCACAATCCAGGTGCTTGAGGATATGCTCCGATCATGCATTCTAGACTTTGGCGGTTCTTGGGAGAAGCATATTCCTCTGGTGTAGTTTTCATACTATAATAGTTTCAAGGTGACCATTCAGATGGAACCATACGAGGCTCTGTATGGTAGGCCATGCCGATCAACCATATGCTAACTGGAGGCAGGAGATGCAGCTTTGCTGGGACCTCGTCTTGTTCATGAGACTTCAGAGTAGATAGAGATGATTCAGAAGTGGATGACTACAGTGCAGTCTTGACAGAAGTCTTATGTTGATCAGCGGAGATGACCTCTACAGTTTGATGTCGGTGATCAAGTTTTCCTGCGTGTTGCACTGAGGTTGGGACACAAGAGGATTCGTAGACTGGGTAAGCTTTCACCGCGGTACGTCGGGCCGTTTGAGGTTTTGGAGAGAGTGTGGCCAGTCGGCTATCGGTTGCAGCTACCTCAGAGGTATTGGGACATGCACGACGTCATCCACGTCTCTCAGCTCCGACGTTACTTTTTAGACTCGTCTCACGTATTTCAGTCTGAGGATGTTGATCTTGAAGCGAATGCATCGTTCAAGGAGCATCCTATCCAGATTGTCGATCGTAGTACGAAGGTCCTATGTGGGTGGTTTGTTCCTCTAGTATGAGTGTTGTGGCAGCACTGGGGAGCATAGGATGAGACCTGGGAGAGGGAGACCGATGTATGATCGCAGTGGCCAGAGCTTTTTGGTGTTTCTCCTTCTCTGCCTCATTAGGGAAATTCGGGGATGAATTACTTTAAGGGGGGGTGTTTTTAAGAACCCAGATCTGCATTTCAGGTACGTTTTTCCTTTTTCTGGATTATTTGAGAAAAATGATCATTCTGGAAATTTTTGAAGTACACGTCATGTACATTCTGAGTACATGCTGTGTACATCCTTTTTCGCTCGAATCTGTGTGATGGACGTGTCCGGGACACACACACGGTGTGTAATGGTGAGATGGAGGCCAGTTAATTGGGAGTACGGAACACTGATGTACATGCTGTGTACTCCAAAATTTGCACACTGTGTATTTTGTTTTTTTTTCATTAAATGGACCGGGATCACGCCTAACCCCCGAATTCATATTATTCTCTAGATTTCGTCCGTCTGAGAGCGACCGTACCACCGAATCATTGATGAACTCCCGCCACGCCATCCATTCCCCGATTCCAGCATGGTCAGTTGCATTGGAATCACAGCGGTGAGTTCTTCCTTCTGCTTGAGTCTTGTTTATTTATTCCTCCACGTATCCATGTTATCGTGGGATGAAAGGTTTGTTCATTTTCTCATATATTGGTCATTATAAGGTCAATCTATCTTCGGGGATCACGTATATCGATCTCCTAGGATTGAGGTAGGTGGTGTGTGCCTTTCCGTAGAAAGTTTATGACCATTATGTGCAAATTCCACCAATACTCTTGAACGAAATATTGTGTGTTTCCTATTTTTCCCCTACTATTTTCTGTCTTGGCTTGAATGCTTTAGTAGAAGTTAGTGCTTATGAGTGGAGTAATTTATTCTTGTGCTCAGGTTGCCTTTCCATGCTTGTTTTTCTTGTTGGGTGTTTTTCCAGTTTCCATACCTTGTTGTAGTAAAGTGAAATTGTCTCCTTGATATGCTATTGAGCCTTAGTTGATAGCCAAGTAGTTATTGAGGTTTACTTGGACGATGCACACATGCTGAGCATGTTTTACTTTTCCACACAGGACTGTGAGAGACTATTGTAGAAGATCATAGGGAGAATCGACGTAAGGACTTCCCCAGAGTGTCTTTTAATACGATGTAAGACCGCATGGGTAATTGACGATGATTGCTTTCTCAGAGTGTCTGTAGTTCCTCGACGCGGGCCACATGGGGAATGGGACATTGAGTGCTTTCCTAGAGAGCCTTTAGTATGATATGATAATATATGGGGAATTGATGGTGAGTGCTTCCCCATAAAGTCTACTTTTTAGCTCATCCAGAGGGGTGAGACTGTGTGTGCCTCCTAGAGGGTTGCTAGTGCTTTGTAGGTTGAACCATAGGGGTTAGGCTGTGAGAGCTACCCAGAGGGTTACCTATTTACTTTTTTTACTGGTTGTTTACTTGAGTACCTTATATGTTAGAATTGTATATTTTAGTTGTTGTGTGCTATCGTTTTTAATGCTTCTTGTTTATTTACTACCATGTATTCATTAATTGTTAGGAACAAATCCTTAAATGATTGCCTACTGGGATTGTATCTCACACACTATTTGGGACATGCTTTTGGGCCTATGAATACTATATTGATCCAGGTATAGATAAGGGTAATTTCCCTTCTACATTAGGTTCTTGATTGCACTTGAGCTGGAGAGCATTGGACCGAGCTGTGGCTCTCGATGCTGAAGAGTCTACTTTTTTTCTTTTGCACTTGGTTTCAGTTGTATTTTAGCACATTGTTGTGTTTGCTGATTTCCTTAGAAAATTGTACCTGCTACATAATCATCATCATTACTATATGTATTCATTGCTTCTACTATTGGTTTCAGTTGTTATGTATGTTGTTATTGCTATCGCTCTTTATTGTTGTCATCCTTACCATGTATACCTTACCAAATGAGGTCATAGTTTCCCCACCGACTCACCAAGTCCCTCGCTGCTAGTCGGCATCCTATGGCGTTTGGGGAAACACGCTTGAGGTCATGTGGCGCACCGGGTACGGGGCTCCAGTGGAGGGGATCCCGATTCGGGTCGTTACAAAACAGGCTGGCCCGCCCAATGGGCCAGGCTAGACCCAACAGGTCTGACCAAGTCGACCCAGACCTGGTCAGCCCAGACTGGGTTAGGCTGGGTCTCTCCGTCCGGGTCGGACCGGATCCGGGCCCACTACCGACCCTTTACTTCCATTGGCCATATAATAGGTAGCAGATGTCTGTTTAACGATCCGTTAGTAGCGTTGAAAATCATGGAGCGTAGCCGTCCATTTGAGTATACCCTACTAGAGTTCGGGGTTTAGTTTGGATATGATCAGGTTGGATCATACATGAATCCAACCGGGCCCTCGGGACTAAAAGGCTAATAACTTAAAGACCGGGCGTCTGATTGACAAGCCGTCTGTTGTGTTGAGATCCCTATGACGAGGTGGACCTTTGGGAGAATGTTTCTTGGGACTTCGTGATAGCTGAAGTACCAACACTTGTCTTGAGAAGAAGAACCTCATGGAATCATTCATACTTCATGCGGAACCCTATGGATGGTTGTGCACTGATGACTGTTCCTGGATCCTGTGTGGGTTCGACAGCACTGAAGACTATTCCTGGATCCTGTGTGGGTTTGACAGCACCGAAAACTATTCCTCGATCCTGTATGGATTCGATATCTTTGACTACTATTCCCAGATCCCATGTGGGTTTGAAAATTCTGACTTCTGTTCCTGGATCCTGTGTCGGTTCGACAGAATAAGTATTCCTGGATCCTGTGTGGGTTAGACAGTTCTGATATCTATTCCTGGATCATGTGTGGGTTCAACAGAATATATGTTTCAGTGGCTACAAATGATCATCTCTATCTCTCAACAAATGTTATATACCTATGTGAGCTGAGTCAATAACTTTTTGTTTTCCTCATGATTGAGATGGATTACTTGATAACTTAGGTATATGTATGAGCATATAACTAAGTGGGGTGATTTGTTAATTTAAGTCCATGTGGTTTATCCTTGTTGGGTTTTGTGGGACCTTGAGGTTCTCAGGGTCCCTACTGAGTATCGATATAATCATCCTTGCACGGGCTATGGACGCACCTCTTGGTGTTGGATGCCGACGACGGACATCGCTGACCGAGGATGAGTGTACAAGGACTGGACGGTACCTGGAGGTGGACCCCATGATGAGTCAGTACCTAGAGGAGACTAACGGATGTGGAGTGTTGAGGAGGATATCTGTACCTACCCTTCATGTAGGATCCATGGTGGATGATCCAGGAGCTAATTTTCACCTTTCAGCTATTTTTTTTCCTTTTTCGTTGTACTTGTACTTTAATGTTGGGCTTGTATTTTCGACCCCTTTACTTTTCAGCACACTCTCGTTACAAAGTTTTACATAATTTTTTGTATCCAACTGTGTCCTCTGTTGTGTGTGTTTACAGTTATAAAGGCAATGCCTTCCCAGTTTAGGGATTTATGCCTTTGGTGCTAGTCGCTAGCCCCTATCCTATGGAAGGCGGGATTGGGGTAGTCACGACATAAGCCCGTGGGGACGGGTCATGACAAATTGGTAACAGAGGAGTCAATCCAACTATAGAACATAGGACTCTGATCTTTTCTATGAGGAAATATTTTTAAGGGTATTGAGTGTGGTTTTTAGTTGAGGGAGTCTAGTGATGGTGCGGCAGCCGACGTATCCGTACACCAAGACCCTGACTTCTGATTTCGGACTGAGTGCATGAAAACATTGATTGCGTGTGTGTTTCAAGCGTTTTCTTCATGATCTCTAAGAGTCAGATCACCAGGTATATCTTATTGATAGGGGAGCACCTATTCCTTTTCAGGATGGCCCCATGTAGACAGCCAACTAGGGTTCTAGGATCTGTATGAGATGGCCGCCCACCGAGCGATGAGGCCTCGGTGCAGGGCCCTATCACAGCGGAGGCACCGGCGGTAGCACTACCCATTAGGTCTCCAATGCCACCAGCCCAAGAAATAGAGAGTGCGCACCACCTGAGCATGTTGCATGTGTTCTAGCATAAGAGGTCTCCCACGTATAGGGGAAAGACGGACCCGCAGACAGTTGAGGATTGGCTGAGGGCTATGGTGAGAGATTTTAGATAGGTAAGGACACAAGCAGACCTTATGGTGATCCTTTACGTGAGTCTCCTTCATGAAACAAAATGCAGATGGTGGATCCTGATGCTCCAGGTGCATGACGAGGCGACACTTCTCTGGGAAGACATTGAGGGCCTGTTTCGGGCCGAGTTTGTCCCAGCCACCCTACATGCAGTGTGGATATAGAAGCTACTGCATCTACAACATGGTATCATTATGGTGGCTCAATACTCACTGAGGCTCAATGTCCTCTCGCTATACTCCAAATATATGGTTCGAGTCCCATTCATCAGTAACCAGTCCATCGAGCCGGGGCCTAGGTGAGAGATCAGGGCTTCGATGATCTCCCATAGCATCCCGACATAGGCGGTGGTGTTGGAGAAATCACTCTTAGTGGAGAGTTTCCTTGCTGAGTAGTCACCAGCAGCGAGACCCATCATCGGGTATCACATAGAAGGGTCTTCTCCAGTAGCCAGTAGACAACTGTTATAGTGGTCCAAGCTGACCAGACCATCCGGTGGACGATCATAGGACTCGGGTTCAGTTGTGCGAGGCACACGAGACAAATGTAGTCATTTTACAAAAAATTGGTGTTTCACATGGGGCAGACATGGTCACATGGCTCATGACTGTCTGACCAATCATACAGATGATCAGCAGAGAGTTTAGAGTCCTCCCAGGAAAAGGCAGAGGTTCGATCGAGGTGATCTATTGGGCGCTGGCGGACGTGGTAGAGGAAATGGTCGTGCAACTGGCGGTGGATGGCATTATGAGTTGTTACCACCACAACCACCATGAGGTCCACCCTGACCACATGGATCAGGTGGACATGGGAGAGATCAGATCCAGGTAGCTGAGGCTTACGATCAAAAAACACCCGAGAATATTCGAGGTACGATCTGTGTCTACTCCACCACAAATGTAGTTGTTATAGTCACAGGTTCCAGTCACTCTTTCATTGCCACTGCCCTCGTTCAGAGGTCGGAGATTCCGACATGTCAGTTTCCTCAATCCATACAGCTAGAGACTCCTATAGGAGTAGACCCGATGATGATTCACTGGTGCCGGCAATGTGAGCTTACTTTAGGAGGAGAGATCTTTGGCTGATATCTCCTCGTAGTGGCGTCTAGGCCTTACGACATCATTTTGTGTATGGAGTGGTTATCTACATTCCATGCACATATCGACTATATTATGTGGAAAGTGCAGTGTGTCTACATGGATGAGATGTGGTATACCTTCCCCAGTCAGAAGGGAGCCTTTGCAGCACAAGATGGACTTACTCAAAGGAGGGTGTTGCCGATCAATCATCAGTTTTCCTGCCTTACCATTGATGTGGTAGATACAGAGAGTCTGAGCTATCCTATAGTAGTGGACCAGTACGCGGATTTTTTCCCTGATGATGTTCCAAGTCAACCTCCTCGTAGAGAGGTGGACTTCTACATTGACATGTACCCCGGGACAGAACTGATATCTACACTAGCGTATTGGATAGCTCCGGTGGAGCTTCGCGAGATGCAGGTACTACTAGAGGACTTATAGGGGATGGGATTCATCCGGCCTAGTGTTTCTCCATGGGAATCCACAATTCTGTTTTCCAAGAATGCAGAAGGAAGCTTGAGGCTTTGTGTCAACTACCGTCGCCTAAACCATGTGACCGTGAAGAACAAGTACCCACTCCCGAGGATTGATGGCCACTTTGATCAGCTGAAGGGAGCACAATGGTTCAGGAAGATTGACCTCAGATCAAACTATAATCATCTCAGAGTTCGAGATGAGGATGTGTAGAAGATGACCTTTAGGTCTCGATATAGCCACTATAAGTTCTTGGTTATGTCTTTCAGCATTTCCAATTCACCAGCATTGTTCATGGGTGCCTTGAAAAGTATTTTCTAGACATACCTCGATCGTTTTGTCGTTGTCTTCATCGACGACATTTTGATCTACTCGACTACATTGGAGGAGCATCCCTACCATTTGAAGATAGTACTGGACACACTCTAAGAGCACCATCTTTTTGGTAAGCTCCCGAATTTCCAGTTCAGGATATGAGAGGTTCACATTCTCGGACTTGTCATCTTAGAGGTTGGAGTAGCAGTAGGTCCAATGATGATTGAGGTGATAAATTCTTGGGAGCCACCCAGGAGTGTGATAGAGGATTGGAGTTTCCTAGGATTGGCTGGATATTATTAGAGATTTGTACCAGACTTCTCCAGAATTGCATAACCACTATTAGCCTTGAAAAAGAAGGGGAACACTTTTTATGGTTGGAGAGATGCCGGAAGAGCTTTCAGGAGCTGAGGTAGAGGCTGACTGGTGCCCCCAAATTAAGGCTTCTGGTGGAGGGTGTAGGTTACGTGGTCTTCTCCGATGCATCAAGGACCAGACTCATGTGTGTCCTAATTTGAGAGTGAGCAGTGATATCTTATTGTTCTATTAAGTTGAGACATCATGAGCAGAACTACGGTAACCATGAACTAGAGTTAGCAGCAATGGTATTAGACATGATGATGTTGAGTCACTATCTGATGGGCGAGCGTTTCACAGTCTTCTCTGACCAGTAGTGTCTCAGGTATAATTTCTCCCAAAAGGACTTGAACCTGAGACAATGATTATGGCTTGATTTACTCCAGGTATATGACTTTGAGATAGTCTATACTCCTAGGAAGGGGAATTTTGTAGTAGATGAACTCAGTAGGAGATCTGGTATATAGTTGCTAGGAGAGGCGACAAAGCTATTGGCTACATTACAGATATCCTTTGTGTACTGAGACAGATCAGCCTTTGTTCATTATTTTACAGTCACTCCCCCACTTCTTCAGTGAGTCAGGGAGGTGCAGTGTGGAGATGCTGACTACGAGACATGATGTGCTCAGATATCCACAGGGCATGCACTTGATGGATTTTATGAAGGTGGGGATCATGTCATCATCTTCAGAGGATGTAATATGGTTCCATTGTCACATTAAAAGGATTTTTTGAAGGAGTCTCCCAAATCCCCTCTATTAGTACATCTAGGAGTGGAAAAGAGTTACCAGGACCTTCGACGATAGCACTGGTGGCCAGATATGAAGTAGGCAGTAGCATAATTTTTATCTCGATGCCTCACTTGTTATCAAGTGAAGGCAAAGAATTAGGCACTAGTCGGCTTGGTTCAACCTTTGGAGGTCCCAGAGTGGATGTGGGATGGGTTATCCATGGACGTCATGACGATTCTACCACATATATCAAGGGGAAATGACTCCATCTGGGTGATCATCGATTGACTCACCAGGTTGTCCCAATACCTACAAATCAGAGAGTAGGGGTTCAGTAGAGAGATTTGGACGCCTCTACAAGTAGTATATTGTGTAGCTACCTAGGTTTATTTCTTCTATTTTCTCTGACCATGATGAATGGTTTACTTACTGGCTTGGGAATTGGTTTCAAGAGGCTTTCTGAATGTTGCTTCATCCAAGCACCGCCTTCCATCCTCAGATAGATGGTCAAACTGAGCAGAACTTTCAGACACTCAAGGACATCCTACATTCTTGTGTCCTAAACATCAGTCCCAACTTAGAGGATCACTTAACATTGGTTAAGTATGCATACAAAAACAACAATCACTCCACCATTGGTATGGCACCATTTGAGGCCTTGTATGGTCGGCCTTGCAGATAACCACTGTGCTGGACAGACCCAGGGGAGTCAGCACTAGTGTGACCAGAGATGGAATTGGATACCCTAGAGAAGGTGCAGATCATCCAGGAGTAGATGAAAACTATAGAGAGCAGGCCGATGTCATATGCTGACAGGAGATGGAGACCTATGGAGTTTGACTATGGCGACCATGTCCTTCTATGTGTCCCACCTCGATGACGTTTACCGTGATTTGGCTAATGTAGCCAGTTATATCCATGATTTATCAAACCAATCCATGTCCTCAGCAGAGTTGGTGAGGTGGCTTACCACCTGGCTCTTCCACCTCAGTTGCACTGGGTGCATGACATCTTCCACATATCCCATCTGAGGAGGTACATGCATGACCCTTCTCACATCATCGACGATAGGGGGCTGGATGTCGATGATGGGGAAACATTTACAGAGGTTCCAATAGAGATTGAGGATCGACAGGAGCGTGTCCTTAATGGACGGTCGATACCTCTAGTGAGCATATTTTGGCAGCATGGGAACCTCCAGGAGGGCGCATGGGAGCATGAGGCACAGATGCCTGCTCAGTACCCCCAATTGGTTCTTTTTGTTCAAGTTGTAGTTTATTGGGACGTAAAGCCCTGCGGTGGGTAGAATGTAAAGACTCGCAATTTCGGTGTATTTTTTTAAATACATAGGAATTTTATGAGTCCACAAAAACTAACGGTGCGTGATTCCGAGGCCCGGTGTTCCCAGAATCAATTTCAGATGTTTTGATCAGGTACGTTCAATAAACGTATGTGGGAGATTTTATAACTTTTTAACCGATTATTGTAATTGAAATACTACGACACTGTTAATCTCGCATCGCCGGTATTCGCTTAAGTAGACTTCCACTTCGATGGCTGTGAGTCTAGAATAGAAGTTAGTTTTTGAGTTTTCTTGGAAATTAATAAAATAATGTGATCTTCACTTTATTTTATTGGAGCCGCAATGTGAGTGTTGGTGTTTAAAACCTCATCAATGGAGTTGGAGGAGGGACCACCAAACCTTAACCTCCCATGAGAGGTTATGGTGGTGGGGCCTACCGGAAAAAAACCTCATACTAGAGGTTACAACATGGGGACCACATGGGGCTAAACGACACCTATTAATGGGAGGAGAGTATAACCTCTCAACTCTCCCTCATTAATGAGGGAGAGCCTCTTGACCTTCCATTAATTTATTCCGTGGAAACTCCCTACTTAATTCGTGCCAACACACATGAATCAATGAGGTGGAGCCTTATAGTTTAATTCACCCTTTTGAATTTAAGCCAACGAAATAATATAATTACTATTCTATTATTTGGCACAATGATTTCACTTGGGTAATTGGAGAGGGAGCTCTCAATGAGAAACCTCATATACAAATGAATAACGCATTCTTCCAACGGAGAATGCCGATGATGATCACATCTTCGACTTCTTCCCCGTATACCTACCAACGTGGAGTGTCTTCCACAACCGACACAACTCGGGATTGGAAGCGTGAAGTGGACATGACGAACGATGATCTTCTTCATCTGCCTTCCGAGACTCCGTCAACTAATGATGACTGAAAATAAAAGGTAGGTGGTTATTTATTTCATGATCTTATTCCTTTTATTATCTTCTTCAAATGGTTTGAAAGCAATTATTTTCGGATATGTTACTATTCATATGTTTTTCTTGATGAACCAAGTGATACCTCCCTAAACACGGAGGATGCGTGCCAACCTAACATGGACCAACATCCTCCGATGATTTTCTTTCTTGTAGAGTTCTTCGGCATGGAGACGTAACTACAAAAAGGCGATGAAGACAACAACGACAATGGCTGCATTACTCGTGTCCTCTGCGTATCGCGACGCCCCCGAGGCGCTCTGGTCCTCTCGGCCGAATACAACTGTCCCGCCCCAGCCCGGCCTTCCGGACATCCAGTCTCCCGACCACCCAGCCGACCGGCCTCCACGCGCGCCCAAATTGCCATCACGAACCGGCCACCGGCCCGCCTAGGTGCCCGCCTGGGCGCTCCCAAACTGGACACCCACATGGCCACCTACCTGGCCGCGCCCAATCCGACCGGCCGCTGGACCACCTAGTCAAACCCATACCGTGCCCGCCTGCCTGGCCACGCCCTTCCCAAACCGTGCCGGCCCACCAAGTCGTTCCCTTCCTGGCTGCCTCCATGCCGCTCGGCCTTCGGAACCGGCAGGCGGTTCCCCACGTGGCGCCCTAGACGAACTGGCCGGGCTCTGCCCTCCAGGCTGAGCTGTACTGAGCTGCACCTTCGCAATGCTCCAGGATGAACTGGCCCCAAAGCATGGCCCAAACCGCTCTCAAGGCCTAATAGCCTGGTCCCATTAGCCTAGGCCATACCAAATAGGCTGGCCCACCCAATGGGTCGAGCCAGACCCAACTATTCTTTCTAGGTCGACCCAGACCGGGTCGGACTGGACCAGGACCCACTATCGACCGTTTACTTCCTTTGGAAATATCATTGGTACCGGACGTCCATTTGAAGATCTTTCAACAACACTAGAAATCTGGGAGCCTATTCATCCATTTGAGTATACCCCACTAGATTTTGGGTTTTAGTTGAGATATGGTCAGGTTGGATCGTAAAAAAGACCAACTAGGCCCCAGGACTAAAACGCTAATAACTTATATACCGTTCATTCGATTGATGTCTCCCGTTGTAATGAGATCTCTATAATGAGGAATACCTTTGGGATACTTTTTATTAGGACATTGTGACAGTTGATGTATCAACACTTGGATTGAGAAGTGAACCCTCCTAGAATGAAGCATACTTCATGCAGAACCCTGTTGCTGGTAGTGCACTGACAACTGTTCCTGGATCCTCTGTGGGATCGACAGCAGTAACGACTATTCCTAGATCCCGCACGGATTTGTCAACTCAGACTACTGTTCCTTGATCCTATGGGGGTTCAACAGTTCTGATTTTGTTCCTAGATCATGTGTGGGTTTGACAGAATATATGATTTAATGGCTACATCTGATCATCTCTATCTCTCTACAAAAGTTGTATACCTGTGTGTGCTGAGTCCGTAAGTTTTTGTTTTACTCTTGATTGAGATGGATTACTTGATAACTTAGGTATATGTACGAGCATGTACCTAAGTGGGGTTATCTGTTGATTTCATTCCTTGTGGTTTATCCTTGTTGGATTTTGTGGGACCTTGAGGGTCTCGAGGTCCCTACTGAGTATTGTTATACTCACCCCTCCATGGGCTTTTCCCATACGTCATTGCGTTGGATACAGATGACGTACAACACTGAACGAGGCTGAGTATATGAGGACAGGATGGTACCAGGAGGTGGAACTCACGGCAATTCGGTACCTACAGGAGACTAAAAAATGTGGAGTGATGAGGAGGCTATCTGTACCTACCCTTCAGGTAGGATCTATGGTGGACGATATAGGAGATGCTTTTCACCTATTATCTATTTTTTCCTTTTTAGTTATACATGTACTTTATAGTCGGGATTGTATTTCTGACCCCTTTACTTTTCATCACTATCTTGTAACACAGTATTACATAGTATTATGTATCCAACAGTGTGTTTTGTTGTCAGTGTTTACAGTTATAAGGGAAATTCTTTCCCAGTTTAGGGATTTATGCCTTTGGTGCTAGTCACCAGTCCCTGGCTTATAGAATGTGGTTTGGGGTAGTCACGACATGGGCCCTGGGGGATGGGTCGTGAATTTTTTTAGACAATCCCATAATAGTATCTCCATATTGTGTGAACGTGTCGATTTCTTTGAGGATGTCATAGTCCACATGTCAACAAACGATATTATAATATTCCCATGAAATTGAAAGCATGGAGGTACGTGTTATATAATAATTGAAATAGTATTAACTCATTATAAGAATCATATACATCATATATTAGTAGTATGTCCATAATAATGGGAAACTATAAGAGGTGGTAAAGTGAAAAAAAGGAATGACATCATTACAGGCGATTGTTGTTCCCCATACCCACAAACAATGATTTTATCACCCATTTGATGAAATTGTGTGTAGGTGTTGGAAGAAAACCAAAATAAACACACACACACACATATATATATCAGTTATTAAAATTTTATTATATAAAAATAGAATAGTAATAATTCATGTAGTGGAGAAATAAATAAAACAAAAGTTTTCATTGAATAATTTTACCACATCCTTATGTAACCACTTTTGGTTTTCAACTAAGGACTTATTCGTAGTTATTTTTGACCAATGTGATTCTTCTAGGATGTGATTATGGATTATGGAAGATTTTTTGGGTATTTATTTTATGATTAAAAGAGAATTAATGTATTGAGTAATTTATCGGAGTGAGTGGCATTATATAGTGTAGGGGGTGGCATTCTTGAATATATAAACATATTAACACTAATGGTAGGTATACCATATATTAACCACAAATAATAAAAATAATTCTATATAAGTAGTTATATGGTCACAATTTGCAATGAAAATGGGGTTTTGACAATTTTCTATGTTATTTGGGCACTTAAAATTAATGTTTAACCACTATGTAAACTCATTTTTACCTTAACCATTGTAATGAATTTTAATTGATTCCACCAATGTTTTGGGAAAATATATATTCAACATAAACATATTTTAAATTTTTATTATTAAGAATATGGATTCAATTTTTAAAATTCCAGTAACATATGTGGATAAATTTAATTGTAAATTAATACCATAGATGGAATGAGAGTGGGTTTTAAAGTAAAAAAATTACAAAGGTTTGAAGTATTTAAAAACCAATTTCAATGTTAAATTAAATAAAATTTACTAAATTTGATTGATTTATGTATAAATAATCTAATTTTTCAGTAAAATTAATTTAATATATAATCTTACTATATAAATAAAAGTGAAAAAATGTGATTATCAATTAAAATTCAGTGTTATCCACTATTCATGAAAATACGAATGTTCTTAGAAAAATTCTAAAACCCCACATAGAGAAAACTATTATCTTCTTTTATAAAATATAAGATTATTTTTCGAAATAAAATGTATATAAGTATAATTTTTTTAAAACAAGTCTTCCATTAAAATGTGGCAAGCCACCTTTTAGAAACATATAGCTATTTATGATTAATTTTATGTCTTCTTTAATTCCTATACAACTTATTGGATGAATTTATAAATATTTCATTGAATATATAAGACATAAATTTCATTGTTATAAATCATTAACAATGATGAATTAAATTTATTATAATAAAATTCCATTCCAGTCATAAAAATTGTTTTTTATAAATACACATAATTTATTTTCAATTGGTATTTATTTTAATTTATAATTAATTGGTAACCAATAATAACATTTTATTAACATGTGTAAATATTAATTTCATAATTTAGTAATAATCATTAATTAAAATATTTCCAAAATCTAGGTGATAGATATCATAATTATATTAGTAGTAATTTGTTGACTCGTAAGACTCGAGCTTCTAAATAACACACGTTATTGAAAAGTCATGATGTTATGTGCAACACAAGATAAACATGGAATTTCATATAAGAAAATATAAAATTTGAATTGAATGTAATGAAACAAAATAAATAATTTAAATTAATATTAAATAAGATATTTCTTAAAATATCAGAATTGTACACAATGGGCTTCAAGGGTTTGAATAAGCGAGGGGAGTGAAAACCCAGTTATAATTGAGTAGGAATATCATTTTTGTAAATACAAAAATTTATGAAATAATGGGAAGTTACTATTACCAAAAGGGGGTCCAAAATTAAAAATAAACTAGTTTAAGGGGTGATATGGTCAACCCACACCTCAACCACACAATAATATATATTTTTTAAACATTATGTTCCACACGATATTTGTTTCCTTACTATTACCATATTTGGTTTCCACTACGATATCTAGAAATTTTAAACTATGTTAGTTTAATAATACAAAAGATCGTTATTAAATAATTTTGAACCGATGATCATAAATATAAAATTTAATCTATTAACAAAAATCCAATGTGTTTTGAAAATGAATTTTTACACAAGTGCCTGAAATGTGGAAATATTATTTTAACATTAATTCAAAAAAACAATGTTTTTACAATTTATGGGTAAATATAGTCATTATAAAAGAAAAATTAGTTAATGAGTGGTTCTTATTTTATATTTGTTGTAATTTTAAAATCACAGAGATGAAGATATTATTTTTTAGTAATTCCATATCATTTAATAGAATATTATTTATTATAAAATTACATTAATGATAATTTTAGGTATTATGCATTTAATTGTAAATTTGAAAAAAAAAATCCAACTACGACATTAATATATATTATTATCACACCTAGATAAATGATATATATTTGTAAAAAAATTAATGTAACATAATAATTCATTCAATTTACTTATCTTTTAATACTTTTTGAATCATTTTTTTATTAATGAAATAATTACTACATTGAAGTTTCATAAGAATTTAGTGTGATTATTTTTTCTATAAAAATTAAACATAAACTATCCCGATAAACAAATAATTTATATTTTTAATTATTATTTTTAACTAATAAAATGTTGTTTATTTCCCTATCAGAAATTATTTTAGATAATATATTGATGGAAGGTTCAATTTTTTATTTAACTTTACATAACATATTATAAAGGTCAATTTCATGGAAATTTGTCCCAAAAACTAAAATAAATCATGAAAAATGTTATAAGGGTATAATTATTTCCATCAAATGGGTTGTGTAATAATTGGTTGTTTATTTGATCCCTTATCTTCTAATTTTAAACCCACAGTGTACCCATTGTTTGATTATCAAAGTAATTAATTTTGACTCATTATAATCTTAATTTGAGTCAAAATTTAATTAAACCTATTTAGATAATTTAAAATATGTGTATATCAAATATGGAATCCATTTTTCCAAATTCAATTCTCAGAAGATAAATAATTTAAATTAAAATATATCCTTCAAATGTGATTAAATAAGAGGTTTCAAAAGCAGAAATGCTAATAAGTAATGAATATTTTCATATCAAAATTAAACAAGGAATTTATTAAAATGATATAAATTCAACTAATTAATATATAATTGGACTAATTGTAATTTAATACAAATATATAATAACATTTCTCTTTTTAAATAACTTTAATGAAAATATAGTTTTAAATAAAAAGTTGTATTTCTCACTATTCAATGGAAAATGAACCATTTCAGAAAGATCCCAAAAATTATCCCATTTTTATAACATTTATGTTTAAAAAATAAGGTTTATATTTAAAAATAAATTTTATATAATTGGAAACATCAATTTTATAATATTAATGTTAATGTAATGAAACCTCTACATAGATGAAAATATAGCATTTTGAAAAATATTTTTTATTCAATTGATTTTAAAATATATTTTCTAAAAAAATTATGAAAAATAAATTTATTTGTCATAAATTTAAACCATATGATTTTCATAATTTAGTTATTACTATTCATACACTCCAACTTATTGGGTAGGTTTTTATAATAATGTTCAAATAATATGGCATCACATCTCATTAATATAATAGGGTATTATGACTATTTCAAACTCAATGTTGTGTGTTGAATACGATATTAGACATTATTTAAATTTTTATAAATCATGAGTTGTTATACATACCCTATAATTAATTATATCATCACAATTTAAAATTTATCTCAAATATTAACGGAATAAAATAAGAGAATTCATTTATAGAAACCCACATCAAATAAATGAATAATAAAACATCCCTTAAGAGGGAATGTGTGAAACAAAAAAAATTATGTTATATAGCACATAAATGGGTTTCAATATATGAAAAAATAGGGAAATTAATATATAAACATGGACGAAAAATATAAATAATTATTTCAGCATAATGAGATCAATGATCATAAGAATGTATGTGATCAATAAAAAGATAAGGACTCCAAAACCATAAATTTGTGCTGAGTGAAAATACCATCCGTTTTCGTAAATGAATGTACTTGGAAAAAAAATTTATTTTAATATTTTTATCATAAAGAGGAGTACTTACTTTACATTATTTATTATAATTATGAGGAAATATACTTATTTTATGATTATAATTTCATCATTTTATCTCTTTCCACAACAATATCATATTTAACTCCAAAATATTTGTATTCAAAATTAATTTTTCCTGCTTGAAGCACTAAAATTTAATTCTAATGGACCAAATAATACACAAAAGAAAAAAAAGGATATTCCTCATTTTTTTTATTCTATAACAAAAAGCAAAGTTCTTATCATAAGTTTTGATAACATCCAAAATAAATCTTCCTTAATAGATTAATCACCAATTTTCATAATTAATAAAAAATGTTAAAACTAAATAATTCAATAAATATATATCCTTAATTATCATAATTATTTATATAACTATGTTTGAAAACCAAATATTAAAAGTATTTGATTACATATTATTCCAATACAAATCAACCTTTATTCCGAAAATAAAATCCGATATGATTTCAAAATAAATACAATCCTTACCTATAAAAATGTTATACTAACTAGGATATCATGTAGTCTAGTGGTCAACGATAGACCATTATCACCATTAGGTTATGGGTTCAAACCCCATTTCCTTACATTATGGATTTTTTTGACACATTTACACAAGTTTTTTCTTTTTTTCTTTAAAAACGTTAAATAAATAGTTCGAAATTACACAACACTTCATTCTGACCTAGTGGTTACAAATATCCCAAACCAATATAATTTATCCCAAAATTTCATTAATATATTCCAAATTTTATTACTAAAACCCAAAAAAGGGGTGTATAAAAAATTTGACTTATGATCAAACACAATTTTATAAACCTATGGCAGTATTCATAAATTCTATGACTACATAACATGGAAACATTCTAATCTCAAATTTGACTTGATCCTTTCCTCTAATACCGACTATAAAAACCTCAAAACCACACTCTCATCCCCATTTTGAAATTCATAAACTTTTCATTTTCATATTTGATACCAAAAAATGAGCCCAAATTTTTTCTATTCAAAACTTACTACATAAAAATAAAATACTGGATCATATACACACACAAAGACCCAACACATTTAGTGTTTTAGAGAATTAAGATAAACACTTAATGATATGGATTCAAAAAAATCATAATGATTAAATTCATTTACCACTATAAATGGATTTTCTTATATAAAATTATGTCATTAACATCATCCTTTTGGAACCCTTCAAGAGAAAAATCATTCATCTTATTTACTCATAATCTAAGAAAAGGACAAATAGGATGGGTGATCTCAAATTCTCAGTAAGGGAAAACATATGCATTAAAAATAAAATCAAATTAGTGATATTAATAGAATAAATTTATGATCACATATCCAATGTGTATGATCATACCTAAGAGAAATTAGACAATATAGGCATCATGAATCATAATACATGGAATAATGCATTATCAAATTCCAGAGTCATGAGATTAGATAATCATTATCTATGTGATGTTTATCAAGATCAAAAAAATATAATTATAACTCAAAGAATGGATAAATAAAATTTTATAGTAAATTGATATATCATTTCCATCTCACTATTTCAAATGTATGAACCGTATAGTTGACATCCCTATCTAATGCATTAGAGGGATATCATAGACCCACTAATCCTTTGATATTATTGTACCAGCGCATCATCATAATAATTCCCTAGGAATATAAAATGATCAAACTAAAAATTTCATGAATATTATTATAAAAATAAAATAAATAATCATTATTCTTGTCAAAATTTTATTAAACTGTGAAAAAGAAACGGGTTCCATGGAAATTTCATTAATACATGATAAACCAGTAGAAAAGAAATGGGTTCAATAAAAAATATTTAATAGAATAATAATCGAGGTAGATAAATAGTAAATATGGAATCAATAAAAAATATCTCTATTTAAGTCTATCTAACAACTATTTTTTTTAAATGTTGATGATTGGAAATACAATTTAAAAATCATTAAAATTATTCTTGGGATAAATAACATTTTCACATTACATAACATACCAATCATGAGCCATATTAATGAATAACATCAAATGAAACATTAAATATCCTTATCAAAAGAATATGAATGATACATAATATTGATTGGGTAGTAGATACATATAATAAATTAATATGGATGAGAAACATAACAATGTCCCAAATTAGAGAACTAGAGTCGAGAAACTGTTACAGTGATCATAATGTTAATTTGATAACTGATCAATGAATCAAATAGAGGTTTTAATTTAAATCCACATAATAAAATTTAAAATAAAACAAAATATAAATAAAATTAATTACATAGATAATGTTTTAATATCAAATATAGTGATGAAATAATATAACCCAATCAAATGAAATTGAGTTATATAATTCTGTACCACTTGTTAAATTTCACATCAAATCCCCATGGATGAAATAAATCAATTTGAATCATAAAATAAAATTATTTCTGATGGATTCATGATATTTCATGTCAAATGAGAATTATATACACAATATAAATAAAATTAGGTGCACTAATTTAAATAATTAATCAATTAAGGAAAATTTGGAAGACGTCCCATAATGATTTGGTATTCCCTAGATCAATTCGGAATGAAAGGGGTAACCTCATATGGAATTATAAATCCCAATAATTTTCCTCAAAATAATTATAAATTACATTCATGATCATTATATATAGTGAATAAAAGAAAAAAGTGTCGAATATATCATTTATCTCACAAATATAAAAAATGATATGAAAATCACCTAAATTGATAATTTCCATAGAGTGAGAATAAATAATTAAAAGAATTATATGTTATCAATTTAAATCCACACAAAAAATTTGGAAATAAAATATAATAAAATCATAGGTCATTTCATATATATTCTAGGAATAACAGAATCAATGACGAGGAAGGTTAAGCCAATGGATAGAAATTGATTTAATAAACCCCTAAACAGATTGGTTTCATTTGAACATTAAGAAACATACAAGAGAGATACTAAAATGGATATTTTAATCTTAAAAAAATTATGATAATGATAATAAAATAAATTTTTTTATTTATATTAATCACATTAAATATATATGTGAGGAATATAGAATTTTTCTCATAGAAGTAAAAATTGAGACGAAAATCACTTAAGTAAAGTCCAAATAGTCCATGTATTCCTATTATATCTTATATAATAAACTTATATCAAATATTTGATCTCATAAAAAAAATTTACACGTTTAATACCTTATACATAGATAGCTTATTTTCCTTATTTTTAAAATAATATATAATCACTTAATCAGTTATATTCACATCACGTATTTTGAGGACATTCAGTTCATTGTTTTTAAAAAAAATTTCTATGTGAACCATGGGAAAATGGTCATTATTTAAACATATATAGAATAATAATAATGAAATATATATTATATTTATGTATTAATAATATTTTTAAATCAAATCATAAGTGATGGTTATGAAAATTTAATGATGTTCTAATTATAGAGACTGTTGGACATACGAACGCATGATTAATGTTTCCATTATTCAATGCTTATTATTAAAAGAAGTCATGTATTATTTATTAAAAAAATAAAAAACAATAAGATAGTTTAAACCATAATTATTCTCTAAATATACTTACATATATCATCCAAATTATGTGGTGATGAAAACAAAATCACATCACTTAGTGAAAGGTGGTAGTCAACCCGTAACATGAATGACATTATAATTTTTCAGTGTAAGAATAATAATGATATATTAATTTTATGAAAGATACATATGTACTATATATTATAATTATGTCATGTATATCTTAAATATTAATTACTTATAACATTAATACCTTCCATTTAATGCATTAGTGAAAAATAACTCTCATCAAGTCATAAGGTGATATTCTGATGTACACATGAGCGACGTTATCATATCCCACCAAAGAATAGAAATTAAAAAAATTCACATCTAATATCATAAGTCATTAAGTATAAATATTTTAAAATTTTCATATATAAAATAAAACCATCATTACAAATTGTCATGAGAGTTGATGATGGAGAATGAATGACATCAGTTCGCGAGGCGGTAGTCTTCCATACACACGAATAATGATTACATATATCATTTAATGAAAGATGAGACAACTTTAGGTTAGGAAACCAACATAACATAATATAATTATAGGAAAGACAATGAGGTAAATATAATAAAATAATATAATATTAATTGGCAGTGTAGGAATATGAAGTAAAAATGCATTACTTTATTAACACAATTACACTGAACGACTGAAAAATAATTTTTATTATTTCAAAAAATTTTATGGAAAAAACTGAGAAAACACGAATCAAGAACAACAAGAAAGATAATAGTCTTTAAAATACAATTTAATCCTACCAGAATCCTTTTCCCTAAACCAGTTCTAGAAGATGGTGGTTACCTAAGTGCATAGCTCTTCATTTAAAAACTCTACAAAAGAAGATGTTATCTTATCCTAGACATCAATATACTATTACTTACTAATATTCCCCTTGTTGAATCCCTCAACTAGAGTCAAGTAATTCTTATAAATCCAAATGTATATATCCTTATATAGAGGAATTTTTATTGACTTTTCCATTATTTTGACACCTTCCTCTTCAAACGCATTGAATAACATGACCTGCTCAACCATTTATTATTACGAACACATAATCATATCCCCGTTTGGGTCACCCAGACCCCTTGATTTACATTGACTAACAACCTCACCATCCCTCTTCTTTTGATTTTTCTTTTTTGCTGACTCGGTCACTAGAGGGGGTGGTAGAGGGGAGTAATCATTCATAACCATCCGCATCCTAGTGCCCCTATTTCCCCTCAGGCTTGATTATTCACTTATGGAAAGGTTGTAATAGAGATCATTTGGATCTTTTACATGGACCCTTACATCTATGTCTACATACCCAGACCATAATAATTTTACCAGAAGTCCTTCAAACCAATTTATTAGCAGAATTGGGGACCGGTTCCTTGGAGCAGGACCCCCTGACATACCAATCTGGATATCCACACCCATGGCATGCTCCTTCTTACTTGTGTTCAATATACCACTACACAAATTAACCACCATTGCATAAGAAAAAATAAAAAAATTACTCTCATCCTCATGACACCTGAACCGCAACATTAACACACACATCCGTTTGTGGATCACAAGGGTCAACCTCCTTGTAGACAGAGCCCATGAACCATCTGACAGAGGAATTTATAGGATAATAACTACCAGAATGTCCAACCAAATCCTTTCCCAACCAACTAAATATCATAGAAACCAATGAGTTTTCCTGAATATCCACTTCATTTTTCCCGTTAACCACATCCATCATATCAACGTGAACCACTCAGACACTGCCCGATCATTCCACTTCCACACACTCCTTATTCCCAGGCAGTGACAATTGATGTAGCCCACCCTAGAGAACGAACATCACGAGAACTATCTTCCCTAATAGTTTTCTTCTGTACTAAAAAACCAGGACCACCATGAAGCTCTATCTCTGTACCACTACCATTTTCGGTCAAAGCCAGCAATTGAGGCCTTCATTGACAAATCTCCCTCATGTGACCCATACGCTTAAGGAAGTCACAGAAGTCCATCCAGGATTCATATACAAGTCATTGTTTTAATGATTAATCCTCACCAAGTATAATATATACATTTTCAAATGGTACTCTTAACACATAAATTTCATCATAAACACACAGATTCATCGGATGATAAAGGGCCTCAGTGCAGTGGTCCGAACACAAATACATACCAAGAAGGTTCCTGAGCATTATAATAATAGATGGTTGAAAAGAAGTCGGAGATTGGGAAAACAGGCCAAAATATCCATTTTAGGTGGATAATGATTCATATGAAAATCAAATGACCATCGAAACAGAAAAAATCAGAATCCATTAAAGTTGTGGGGTGCACATGACTAGGTTTTGATTAGGATATCCTCATAGATGAAACAAATCATTATATGGTGATTGTATTGAAGGCCCAATGCCACCCTCTCCTAAAAATTACAATCATCTAATACATACATATCGACCGAATAAACTGAAGGGAAATAATGATTAAAATGAGCAACCAGAGTACGATTCATGAGATCCATGGATTACGAGAACTACACAATCGATATCGGGAGATTAGGAAAAACATCCAAAAAATCCATAACTTTTAGGAAAAGGGATAAATGAGAAAAATATGGTTGGAGGCAGTATTCATGAAAGGGAGGAAGGAGGGAGTAGCTCTCTTAATGGAAGTTGGGGGTACCTCCCCGATGGTGGAAGAGGGACTGACGTAGAGGCCGCCACCATCATGACACTGAACACGACATTAGGGTTCCCCCCGACACATAGAGCCACTCCCCCTTTACCCTATATAAGAGAAAACTCATTTGGACCTCTTATTAAGGGACCCATGGTTGGTATTTATAAATGAAAATAACTTATAAGATTTGGATATGGATATTTTGGATTTACTATCAATGTTTTTTGTTGAGAATATGAGTGTGAATAAGTGGGGGAAGTGACTTCTCTATTACTATTGAGGAGGTTAGTAATTTTAGTAAATATATGAAAGTATTCAATAATGGAAAGTCACTCTCAACCCAAGTAGCTTTAAATTAAAACATGAATGGGTTTTTCATATGATATGGTTTACCAAAACGTCAATAATAAATAGAAAAAATTTTTTGTCAATTTTTCCATAACATCTATGTTTCTATACTTTTACTATTTTAGGTTTTTACTACAATAAATAATCTATTAAACATAGGTAATAAATATATTAAGAATAAAAAAAATAATTTTTTGTTAAATTTTAACCACTAATTCTCTATATTAAATCTAATATTTTAAATAAAAATCATGTTTCTTGGAAATAGTTTTTATCACAAGCTGATGTAACATGAAAAAAACAGAGTTTTAACCTTAAGTGTGCTAATAGTGTTTTTACCATTTAAGGTTCAATATAGTCATTATAAAAAAAAATTTACCAAGAAATTTCCAGATTTTAAATTTATTAACATGTAAAAATCAGTTTTATGAATATAATATTTTTTAGTTGTTCTAAATCATTTAATAATATATCCTTTTTTATAAATGAACATTAATGCCTATTTTTTCATATTTTTAAATAAATTTTAATTTAAAATGTATTAAATTAGGGATATAATTATAATTTACTTTTTCTAACTCAATATAAAATGAAATATTTATTTAAAAAAATAATGTAACTTAATAATTAATTCAACATACATCTCCTTTAATATTTTTAGTATAATTTATTTTTACTTTTTATTATCAAAATAATTTATTATGTTGCATTTCATAAGAATTTGAACAAATTATTTCATCTATATAATTAAAAAATATATTATCATGATAAAATATAATTTATAATTAAAAATAATATTTATAGCCGAAAATATGTTGATCTATTTCCTATCCCAAATCAATATAGATACTAAAAGTAAAGATGTTTCATTTTTTGGTCATTTTAATTGCATTATTACTTATATAGGTTAGTTTTAGGAAACAATTTCCAAAAAACTCTAGAAAATAAATCCAATGGTGATAATGGTTTATATATTTCCAATAAAAGAGTTTTGGATATATTGGTATATTGGTTTAAGACTTATCTTCACAATTTAATTACTAACTATCTTAACTACGATAATTAATTTTTAGTATATTAACTATTCCTTATGGTGAAAAATTAATATAACATTATTAATTAATATAATATTTATTTTAAAAAAATATGGGATGCATTTTTTTTATTTTATTTCAAATAATTTTTAGAATTTAATTTAAAATTAATCCCACGAAGGTAATGAATGAGCGTGTTTCCAATAAATTTTTTTTCATAATTAATGAATGATTTCATATCAAATTTCAACCTTAAATTAAATCAGATGACTTAAATTGGTTCAATTAATATATACTTTAACTAATTTTAATTTAAATCTAATTTAAAATTTAATAGATATTTTTAAAAAAATTAAACGAAAAAGTAGTTTTTAATAAAAAGATGTATTTTTCACTATTCATTGAAAATTGATTCATTTCATAAACATCCTAAAAATTCACCCCATGATTATTTTAAAATATATGTTTCAAAAATAATTTATTTCTTAAAATTATTTTTATAAAATTTTAAAAATTAAATTTATCATATGTGTGATAATGTGATGATACCTCTTTTTAAGGGAAAATATTGTTTTTCCTAATGCATTATATTTATATTTAAATTGATTTATATTTTCATTTATAATCAATTAATATAAATTAATATTATTTTATAAATATGTAAACATATAATTTTTATTATTATTTTAGTACTATTCATACATTCCATCTTAACATCTAGGTTATAACAGTCACTTTTAAATAATAGTGTATCATTGATTATTTAAACTAAAAATGCATTTCAAATATGTTATCTAACATAGAATAGATTTCTTAAAATATCAAGGTGTTAAAATAGTTTACATAAGAGAAAAAAATCATGAACATGGATTCAATGGATAAATAAAATTACCAGGTCTCACATATCATCACAACCACTTTTGTATCACATAATTCCATAGGAATGGAAAATGGTGCCCTTTAAATGAATTATAGAGACCCCAAATATAGTATCCTCAATTTTTTTATTTTAATTATTCCATTGGTACAAGATACATGAAATAAAAAATTAAATTAAAAACTGTTTATAAATAATTGGAGACATGATTCATTCATGATATCTATTTTAAATTTGAAAAATAAAAGATATCATGATGAAAATCATAACATCCCTAAAAAAACCAATGATCCCTTATTCAAGTCATATGGAATGGAAAAAAAATAATGGTGAAATTAGATTACCAATAATGGAACAGATACAATATAATTTTCCATGAGTTTATAAACAATTATAAACATACCGGAGTAGATAATCAATACATATTCAATTGATTGAATAACATGAACATCAAAATATTTCTAAGGAAATTAAAGACCTAAAAATAACATGGAAAATTATTATAATATAAAATATAACGAAGGAAACTAATAATTTATGATATCATGATCTTTCTATCCTGGCCTCATTCTATGATATAATGAACATTACCATCAGGGCCTCGTGAAAAAACATTTTAATGAATTGGTCGGTATAGATTAAATACCCAACTAATTATTATAAAAGTATGTATAATAAGAATTAATAATTCATGAAATGGATATGTATAAATTGGGTCCCCATACGACATACCTATAACAATTTCATGCCTAAAATATTCAATTTTAAAATTTTAAAATATTAAATATTCAAAAAAAATATCTACATCAAATCAATAGTATGGATCATAAATAAACTCCAGTAAATGACATAAAAAATTTAATAACATTCCTTAAACTGGAACCATATACTGAAAAGGTATATGTTTATGAATAAATTTATGTAGAAGTAATAATTAAAAATATGTCAATGATACTAAAAGGATGAACATGATTGCAAAAAATATTCTCCAATAAATAATGAGGAGTGATATATAAATTTATTATAAGATAGTGAATGATCTAAAAATAATGTATCATACAGAATTCAATAAAAGACAAAATAATTCAATGAATTCATCCAAAAAAATATATTGAAATAATCAAATTTCTTTTTAAAATTAGAGATTAAAATTGACGAAAAACATTACAAAATCATTCCTTAAGCATTTTTTATCATTTTAATAAAATTGATTTTATAAATTATCATCGAAATTTGTTTCAACTTTTTAGAAAATAATTCTTCTTTATATTAATATAATTAGAAAAAAATCAATGAATAATGGTTAAAAATAATCTATTGAAAACCCATAAATACATGTATAAGAAGAAAAATTGTGAATACCTTTTGTGGACACATGAAAATCCATTCAAGAAGTTTTTGTTAAAAAGAATATTCCATTCATATTTTTATGAAAATAAAAATAATATTATTCAAAAAAAGTGAAATTATTCCCATTATAAAATTTTATTGGTTTAATAAATATAATAAACATACATTTTCCTATAATATAACAGTACATTAAAAATTTTATAAAACAATTTTAAATATATGTATAAAAAAGAAAAATATTCCCGACCTAAATGTGGCAGTGGGTTCAAATTTTATAAAAAACTATATTTTTGAATTTAAGTACCAAATAGAGGAATATTAAAATAATAACATGGAAACCTTAGAATGAAAATAATATAATAGAATAAGTTTTGTATTAAATAGAGAAATAATTCTAGTAATATACATTTATATATGTGACACCTGAATAAGAATGATATTTCAATATATTTACAAATTTAATTACATCAGAATTAATAATAACACAAAATATATAAATTATGATTTTATATACTTGAATATAAAGGAATCTATTATATAATATTTTCAATGGGGATTGTATACATTAGATAAAATAAATTAGCTGAATAAAATTAAATATATATCAATATAGTGGAATTTTGATAATCATCATTTCATTTTATTATTTATTTTTAAGACACATTATATTCTCATGAATATATTATTCCCATTTATCAAATAAATTCCTAATAAAAATTTTCATTTAAATTATATTTCATATGGTATATTTGAAATATTTATTATTCAATTCATTGAGAAGTTTTTACATAAGTTTACTACTTAAGCTTGTTTAAAAAATTTCTCTAAAATAACATTGACTCATGGACCATTGGTAATGGTGTTATGAAATAGTTATATCATTTCCATAATTATAGTAATGTATTTAATATAATTTTCATTCATTTTGAAAAATTTAATAATTATTCATGCAATGTGGAAAAAGAAAAACAATATTGATTCTCCTTGTGTTGCAGGTAGGCCCCAGTATGCATGATGGGTTTTATCATTTTTTAATGGATAGTATGTTTAAAAGACAATTAGAGCCTTATAATTCAAAGTATATTTTTTTTATAAAATATTATATATATTAAATAATTAAATCTTAATAAACATACATGAGAGGTTGTGATGGAAAATAAATTACACCACCACATAGAGATTGATGCTTGTATATACACTTCAGGGATGTTTTCATTTTATTATAGAAGGAAGATAGAAAATGTGATGTAACATTAATAAAAAACAATATTGTATGAAAAATATAATAATGTACCTTTTTAAATTTTTTTGATGATTTATATAATTATTATGAATAATGCAACTTGATAAGGCCTATAAGAATCATATAACTCTTCCTCGGATAAACACTTGTTTTTCTTGAAATATAATCCATCTTGAAGAGGTATCATGGTGAGGCTAGTATATCTAGATCTAAAAATAAAATTTTTAATTGGTAATTGGTTATGTATTGGTTATAATAGCCCAATATTTAAGTGTTAATTTTCATTAAAAATTTCAATAATTTCGATAGTGTGTACTACACACAATTCCAAGAATTAACAAAAAATGAAATAATAATATTTAAATACTAACATTATAACATATTCATTGAATTTTTATGTATGAATATGAATTAAAACATTATAAAATATATAATATATTCATACCAAATAAAAATTTATTTATTAATTCTTAAACACTCAAATTTTACTAAATTAATATTACGAAGTTAAAATATGTTTTCCGCAAATATTGTTTTCATTGTTTTCTAAGTGAATCTGATAATAAATTTTTTTCTAATATTATAATATTTATTTTATAAAAAATTTAATATTTTAGAAATCATAATATCAAAAAATAACATATGGTGATGTTTTGGGAGTTTTCTAAAGATATAGATTTTTCGGTGAGTAGTGAAAAAAAATATAAAGCAATCTTTTATTATAAATTAATTTCAAATCACTATTATGTTTTAAATTGGTTTTATAATTTCATAAATTTACTTTTCATGGACATAGTAAAATTAATATTATGAAAAAATTGAATAATATGGATATAGAAACATATCATACTTAATATTTATTTTACATGGATATAAATTTTCAATGGGTTTTTTTGAGTTTTTATTAAATTATATTCTGAAACATATATAAATTAAATTAATATATTTTAATAAAATTTAAGAATCATAATTTAATTATCATAAGGATTACACTATTTGTTTTAGAAATTAAAAAATTATAATTAGTATGAATGTTACATCCAATGGTAATTGTTTAAACAATTTAGATGGTTTAGAACTAAAATGATATAGGATAAAATGACCGAAAAAACTATTTGAAATCTTATCGAATGGAAATATTTCTAAAAATTTTAATATAATATTTTAGGATTATTTATTTTGGATCCCTTTTAATTTATTAATATATTAATATATTTTAATATTTTTAAACAATCCTAAACTGTGCTCTCCTTTTTTGTTTAGGTATAACAAACCTCCTCTATTTCTCACACATCATGTTCCACATAACTCTACCAATACTAAAACAATTACTTTACCAAAATTCCTCCTAATGATATATTTATTTTTCTAACAAAATTAGATTCATAGAATGCCTAATGTGTAATAAAAATGTGGTTTTTTAAAAATTGTTATAAATTATAATTCATTATTTTAATTTTATGTCCTTTTACACCATTAAATTTTTCTCGAAATATGCCCATATAATAAAATAATAATCCTACATATAATGAAATTTTATTATTTTTTAGTCACAAACCATATTCAACTCTCTTTAATACTAGTTAAAATGAAACCATCATTCATACGTATGAATGCCCTATCGTCTCCACATCGTGGTGTAAATTGGTTTGCATAACCTCCTTATATGGATTGTTATAAAGGTGATATTAAGGAATATAAAATATATTTATTAAATAATTACTAATAATTAATCATAATATTTTATATACCATTATAACCTTCTATCCATTTGAGATTGGTAATGTCATTTGTGCATACACATGGGTAACCACCTTAACAAAGTGATGTGATTTCTTTCTCATTTACAACATTCATGAATGCCTATAAATTAGTATTTAATGTATAAAAATTATAATTTTTTTTTGTGATATATGTTTCATATATGATAAAATTACAACCAATATCCACATAATATAAATTCCAACATTAACCATACATAAAAAATGATACAATTAACTCATATAAGAAATGATTTTAATTTATAGTTTTTAATAAGAAGGTGGGGAAATGTTATTAGTTGATCATATATGGTATTTAAATTAGGTAGATGTATATGTTATATACTAATAATAACATTAAAATTATTATATTGGAGTACAAAATCACATATAAGGAATGTCGAACTAGTGGTAAGGAAATTCTCTTAAATTATAATTTTATTTCAGGATTATTTTTTATCAGATTTATTTTGAAAAAATTATTTGTTCGTAATATTTTGAAAGAAATATATATTAATTTACATGGGTTATTTTGGGTTTTTAATTTTTGTTATGTATTTATTCTATTTTTGAATCAATAATAAAAAATTAAGTTGCATTAATGGGAATTTATTTTTAAAATCATATTTTAATGTTTTCCATCACCCTCTTTTTCTTCTGAGTCCATATTTTATTAAAATTATATTACTAATAGTTAAATTATAAAAAATTGATTTATTGAGTCAATATTTATGAATGTTTCAATTTCAATATAATTTTTTGAATTGAATATTCAAGAAATATTTTGAATTAGATTTTTTAGAAAACATGTGTACAAATTTATTTTTTATACACATTACTGGATGAATATTTTCACACTACTAAATGGTTCATTCAAGCACTATAGAAGTGGAAAAAAATAAAAATAATAAGACAGATATGTTATGCATATATTTTTTAAGGATGAATTAATTTTATTCAATCCTTTTCAAATTCACTAGAGAAATGTAGAATATATCCGTTCGAGTATGATGTAAAAAATATTTTTCAATCCGAATAATCTAATGTTGGAGAAATGTTTTTTGAAATATCTTTTTTCATGAGTTTACTTCATTGTAAACATTATTGTGATTCACTTTAGGTTTTCATTTGTGGGGTTTTTATTTTCTATTCTTTAATATTTGTCTTTATAATTTTTCACATATCTTTATGATCAGGGGATAATATTGATAGATATAAAGAAGTTTATTCATAGTAGTTTAATAGAGGGCTACTGAGGCTAGGGAAAATGTATTATTCTGATCATTCTAATCAAGGATTTATTAAGTGGAAATGATAGACCTTATGATAATCTATGTCCTGGATACCTAATGCCAGGTTATAATAATTATTAATACTAAAGGAAAAAGTGTTGTTACATTCTTACGAAGATATTATTATTATTTCTTTTTTAATTAATATAATATTGTTTAAACTTTTCTTAAAATTTTATATTTCTATTTTTAATGTTATATAAATGTATATACTATTTTTATAAGATTATTATAACATGTATTATAATGTATGTGGATGTAAAAATTTCACCTGATAATTATTCCTAAAGGATTTATGTATATTTTAATATTGTTTTTCATAAACTACAATTATCCCTCCTCTTTTAGAAATTTTTATAATCTAATTACCCTAAATTTAGTATCAAAGTAATGTGTAAAATGTTTACCAGAATTACACTAACAATGTTTTTCATAAAATACAATATTCAGTTTTATGATGACTTATTTGCCTATCAGGAAAATATAAAAACATAATCATGGAATAACATCAATATTTTATTATAATTACTATCAATATTAAATACATCATAAAAAAATAATTGTTATCAATATTCCTATAGAAAATTTTGTTATGATGGTAGGATGATATCAAATTCTAGCTAATGAAGTTACATCATTTAGTAGAGAAATAATTGTACACTATTAGCTAAATTAATATATTTGAAATACATTGATGTTCTCTAAGAAATGAAATGTTTACTATTAGATTTCATCTTCTGAAATAGATAAAAAAATATATAGGAATTTAGAATATTTAAATTTTTGATGTAATATATCTTTTGAAATACAATGAGAAATGTTATGTGTGGGATATCATGTATTTTATTTTTTACCTAGTGTGTTAGTAACTCATATGCATCAATAATGTATGAATATAGAAAAAACAATTATTGTATTTGGTAGAAAAGTATTTGAAATATGAAAAGTTGATATATAATATTATATATATTATTCATAATGAATGGGAATGAAAGATTAAAAGAATTGGTGATTAAATACATCATTCAATTTTGTGTTTAGATTATTTGACTCGCTCTTTTATAGAGGCCTTTCTTCAGCAGCATCTGAGACCTTTCCTAAGATCCCATCGGTTGAAGTGGAGAGTCGTCCCTCTCGACAGGTTGAGGGGGTCCCTGTGGTGTGGTTTTCAGCTCAAGAGCTATGGGAGGTGGCGTCTTTTCATGATCTCTCTCTAGTGGTGCGTTTTGGATGAAATATACCCTCTTTGAGTTATTTCCGAAACATTGTGGGATCGTCGGGTTTGTCCCGTCTGGCGGCGGTTTCAGAGTTCTCTAAGGTTGATTTTTTGCATTCATCTTTCTTCCAGGGAATACTTTGTTAATTCTTGGACGAGGGGGTCCAGAATATGTTGTTCATGGCGCTTCTCTTTAGCGAGGTGGTCCTAGGACTGTCATTACGGACGTGAGACTTCTTTGGATGCTGTGTAGTTATCCCTTCCAGGCTTACCTCTACATTTTCAAAACCCAGCGATGCTGAAGGAAGTGGGAAAATCCATTGGATCCTTTCTGTGTGCTGATGACAATACTAGGTGCCTTCAAGCGGCTGCTAACCCATGAATTTGTGTTAAGATGGATTTAGCGGTGAAGCGACCTTCAATTTTTTTGATTTTGTCCAATGATGGGTTTTCTAGAAGGCATAGGATCTTATAAAAATAGGCTTCATGGTTTTTCGTTGGCTGTGGATTGCATGGAATCAAGGAGAATATTTCCGGAGATGATGGGACGTTACAGAGACTTCCCGACGGGGCCCGATTGCTGAGTCGGGTCAGGATCCGCACACCTCACATAAAAAAGTGACGGGAGATGTTAACGTTACCCCAGACCTTTTTCAAATTTAAATTCTTCTGAAGGCCCTTGTGCGGCAAATACAGTGGATGGGTAAAAAGCAAATGACATGATCAGTATGCGGTTGGACACTTGCTCGGATATTTTGGATCTTATTTCCTGGTAACCTGGAGCAGCCATCCAGGATTTGTCTCCTTCATGCAGCGCGGGGATCCTATCTCAGCTAGACATGGAGGTCTGATTGGGTTTTTTTTAGGGAGCCCGTTTAGATCTTTGTCTCTTCCATCCTCTTCTATTTGTATCTCCACTCAACTGTCGCCAGAGATGATTCAAACTTCCCAAGTGAGTAATATAACTTTACTATCACATGGAGTGAGGGAGAAGAATGGCATGTCGAAGGGTGTTGAAAAGGAATTGATGGTGGCTCGCCTTTCACATCAACGGTGCTTTATGTTCCCATTAGTTCAAGGAGTGTTGGGGGCCGGAGGCATGTGATTTCTTCCATCGAAAAGAATGCGTCATTTAGAGGATGCGGTTAGCCCTTTTAAGAAGGTTATTTTATCACCAAAGCATAGAAATTGTGAAGATGTATTTTCTAGACCAATTACCCATTCTAATGTGAAATAAAAAGGTATGTTTTCACCTCCTCTTTTACCCTCTTCTCCGTTATAGAAGGACTGGAAGGGCTTGTTGTAATGTATTCACTCATCATCTAGAATGCACACGGTCTTGGAGCTCAATCCAAGCATGCTTACATGTCTTCCGAAGGTAGTTAGACTAGGGTGGCTATGGTAGTGATTTTGGAACCGAAGCAGGATCCAGGAAAGTTAGAGGGGTTTGATAAGAGGATGAGATTTCTGAATTCATTTCATGGAGGTTCTATCAATTAACATATTTGGATTGGATGGAGAAGCAACATTTCGGTGGATATCCGGAATATAATGCCTCTGTGCATGGATACAAGGATTGATGTGGTTGGTTCTAGCCTTCTTTTCATGTTTGTCTATGTGAGTACTATAGATAATGGAATAAGGGAATTATGGAGCCACTTGGAGGCAATGAAAACAGGTTCCCTGCTATGGTTTGGAGGATGGGATTTCAACACCATTGAAGATTTCTCTAAGAAAAGAGTATGATCTTTGTGGAACCAAGAGAGTATACTCGAGTTTCATGAGTGCATGACCCCCGCATGTGTGTTGGATTTGGGCGTAAATGGGTTCTAAATATACATGGTGCAACAACTGCAAAGGGTCTAACCACATCTGGAGCAGGCTAGACAGATGTATCACAAATATGCATGGTTTGGATATTTTCTCAAGAACATTGGTCACACATCTCACACGTATACTCTCAGATCATGATCCTCTCCTGATTGATGTTCGACGTGAAGCGGTGCTGGGCAGGTCCGTCCATTACTCCAGTGAATGGCATCATGATCCTATGTTCATGAAAATTCGGAAAGTTTCATGGATGAAGGAGGAAGGAGAACTGTCATGGGGAGGGCTAGTGAATAGTCTCAAATGCCTAAAACCTGATATTAGAGGTTTTCTAACCAATCAACCAGATATTTCTAATGGGGTGGTGAGTTTACAAGTCGATGTGGGAAGACAAGAATAATCACTCCAGACCTCATGGGATGAGAATAGTTTTATGATTTTATGTTACAAGAAGGTTATCCTTTCTGAGAAACTCTTGGAGATAGAGAGGGTTTATAAACAGAGGTCTTGGGTCCATTGGTTAAGAGAAGGAGATCGAAACAATGCCTTCTTTCAGGCCTTCATTAAGGAGAAGCGAAGAATGATGGTCAAACTAAAACTGGAGGATGGGTCTTACACGTCAGATGTGAATATCGTTGGGATTATTTCATTGGAACACATTGAGGGTCTTCTGGCTAGGAGGACTGCTTCGAGTTTTGAGATGGATGTTTTGGGTTACCCTGAATTCTTAAACTGCCTTCCTCTGCTAGTGAATGAAATGGATAATGCTTGTCTTTCCTCTATTCCACATGATAATGAGATCAGGGAAGCATTGAGGAGTATGCCACAGGAGAGCGCCCCTGGCCCAGATGGTTTTCCGGCCTCCTTTTTCAGTGTGGCCTCAGATGTCGTGGGCCCATAGGTTGTTCAAGAGATACACGATTTTTTTGGTGGTGGGTCGCTGATAAAGGGTGTATCCTCATCACGGTTGGTTCTTGTTCCAAAGATCAAGGACCCTAGCCTTGTTAATAATTTCCAACCCATTTGTCTCTGCAGCATTTCGTATAAGATTTTGGCCACGATTATCAATAGGAGACTGTCCAGAATTATTCCCAAGATGATCTCAGCAGAGAAACATGGTTTTATAGAGGGTCAAAGCATCCAAGGGGCGGTCAGCATAGCTAGTGAGATAGTTCATGACATCAACAAACGTACTGTGGGATCGAATATCATTTTCCATGTTGACATGAATAAATATTATGATAGAATAGAATAGAGTTTTATCCTTCATGTCATGAGGGGGCTCGGTTTTCAGGAATGGTTTTGTGACATTTGTTTCAGGTGATACTCCTCACCCCAGCTCTCGGTTTCCATGATGGGAAAGTGTTTTGGTTTTTTTTAACTGTCTGAGGTGTTCGATAGGGAGAACCCATGTCCCCAACTATTTTTGCCCTTTCTCAGGATGAATTGTCCAGGAATTTGGTTAGAGGCTTAACGGAGGGCAACTTGAAACTGTTCTATGGAAGAAAGAATACAGGACACATCTCACACTTGATGCTTGCGGATGATATTCTTCTCTTTATGAATGTAAGTAGTATATCCTTGAAGCACCTCATAGACATCATGGATAGATATATTAGGTTTAGTGGATAGTCTCTCAACACTTTGAAGAGTCATGTGTTTATTTCAGATAAGTTCGCTGGAAGGAGATGTAAGGTTATCCAGGGGATTATGGGGTGCAAGCAGAAACAACTTCTTATTTTGTACATTGGGGTACCACTTTTTGTGGTCGAATCATGAAAATCTATTTCAATGAGATCCTTGATCGACTTTGGGGAAGGATTTTCAATTGGAAGAACATTCTACTATCGTTTGGAGGACGGGTTATGCTCATTAATAGAGTTCTTATGTCCATTCTTATGCCCATATTCTCTATTATAAAACCACTGAATGGTATGGTGGAGAAAATGAAACATATTCTTACTACTTTCCTTTGGGACTCTAAAATGGAAGGACGGTGCCACTGGGCAACTTGGAAGCGGCTGGCCCGTCCAGTGGAAGAAGGAGTTGTTTGTCTCTGTGACATCCAAGATACCATCTTGGGACTGCAAGCACGGTTATCCTAGGAAGTCATTATGGGGGAGACCCTCTGGGTGAGGTATTTAGAATGCGGTATGGCTCGCAGTGGGAATTTAACTTGTAGGGTGCCACTGGATTAGCTATGTGCATTTTTGCTCATATTGAGAGCTAGTCTTGCAATGTCAGGTGGATTGTTGGTCGGGGTAAAATTAATTACTGGGAGGAGAACTAGGATGGAGAAAGGCTGGCCTTCTCTGATTTCCCTTCGCCGAGGATCTATTTCATGGAAGCGAGTGTCATGTATGATTTTATCTAGGCAACTATTAATCCTAACCAGTTAAAACAGTTTGAATGTATCATGATGAGTGATGATCCAGACTTGTGTTTTTTCACGGAATCAAGCTCCGGGAGGTATAACATCAGTGACTACCAGAAAATACATTAGAGAGATCATTTTTTTGGGGAATTGAGACCGGGTTCTTGGTGCATGGAGATAATGATGAGAATAAACATACTATTGCAGAGAATCCAAAACAGTGCAATATCGATGGAGGATAATATACAGAAAAAGGGGTCTACATGGTTTCTTGATGTTACGGTTGTGAGCACCCGAAGTCCGAAACGACGGCCCACCGTTTTTTCAAGGGCAATGGGATTCTTATTTTTGGTCTCTCTTCATCCATCCCTCGTTTTCCTGGTGGTGAGTCTCAGTCCATCCAGGATTTTATGTCGGTCTGGTTGCCAGGTACTGAAAATAGAGAAATGGAGCGGACTGTAAGGACCATCATTTTGGTTGCTATTTGCTGGGTAATATGGGAGGTGAGGAAACATGTTAGGCTGGGATCCAAAAGGTCTTTGATTTCTATTCAGTTTCAGCTTAAGTCTCTCATTGTGGAACTGGCATCGCTTGTCATAGGAGGGATCTCATCAATGGCAGTGTGCAATCTGATTATCCATCCCTACATTCAGCATAGACAGAGACGATGTTGGGAGAGGTGGCACCCTCTGATCCATGATTTGATGTTGAACATTGATGGATCCTTTATGGGGGGAGTCATGATGGGCGGTGGCCTGCTTTGGGACTGTTGACGATTTGTTATTCTTTATTTTATTGCTTTGAATGGCCATGGGATCTCTCTGGGTGCGGAGGTTCGGGCTCTTCTTTCTGTCTTGATGGTTTGTAGGCGGAGAAGGATGTAGGTGGTAAAGGTGGAGTCCGATTCTAAGGCTCTAGTTAAGATGTTACAGGGAAGCCATGACACACCATGGGATTTGATATATCTCATCCAAAGGTGCAATGTGGAGACTAACAATGGAAGGGTTATTCATCATAGTTGGAGGGAATCCAACTTTGCGGCGGATGCTCCTGCTCCCTTGGGCAGACCGGAGGAGTCACTTTTGATCTATGATAGTCTGAACTCTCTTCTCCTTCAGTGTTTTACCATGGTGAAAGGGGATGCCATTGGACTTCATTACATTCGCCCTCCTTGAAGGGATGCTCCTTCTCTTATTTTTTCCTCTTCTAAAGAGTAATAACAAAAGTAACATTTAGTCAATAATGTTTCTAATATTATTATTAAAGGAAGAAAAGAGTTGAAATGTATTCTTGTTAGAGGAATGTGAGAATGTATTTCTCAAATAATTAGAGGATTTAATATAATATTTATCATGAAATATTATTTTTATAAATACTAGAAGGTTTAAAAGTAATGATGTGTTAATAAAATCATTTATTAAATGATATTATATAAATTTAATATTCCTATATATATAATTCAAGATTTTTGAATTTTAAAAAGTAAGGATAATATTAAATGAAGATCTATAAAAACAAGGGTAAGAAATGAAAAGAATTTAGACATATCAAGTGGATGATATAATTATAGTTTCACATAATGTTATTAACATAATATAAATTTAGATAAGAATGATTAGATTTTATATGAATTAATTTCAAATTACAATTAATGATGAAAATGTATCCGCCAAATCCATTACTAATAAATCATTGAATGTAATATATATATTTTTTCATGATGAAAGTAGTATTACTTCTTATGATGATGAAAATTTTGTTACAGTCGATTATGAGGACACATTACGACATTTTAAATAAGTAACATGTGATACACCTTTTCTAGAATAGTAAAATATTCATGTTTTAAATGTTTATAAACATCTAAAGAATGAAGTAACCAATAATAATTGTTTAATTCTTAAAAATTCCTCAGAAATATTATATCTAACTAATGAATTAAAATAAAATTATTACTCAAATAATGATGTTAATAATATTTTTATGGTAATAATATATGAAATAAATAATTTTTAGAGATATTTATCAAATTTTTCTTTTATGAATAATTATTTTGACAAATTATAAAGATAGTTGATTCCATATAGACATAATTTTTTGGATTTGTTTTACAATAGAAAAATAGATTAAAAGAAATTAATTATTTAAAAATATGCACCATTATATATAAATGAAATGAATTATGGATATTGTTAGAAGATATTTTCTTTGAACAACTTATAATATTTGCGATTACATAACAATTGTATCTCTAAAAAATATGATCTATTCAATATATTAAGGTTTTGTAATATTAGATTTCCTAATGTTATTATTCTTAATAATTCAGGATCCAAAAAAGGATAGGTAAAAAGATATTAATGATTCCATTATAGGAATATTTTTAAATTTCTACAAACCAAAATATGTGGTACATAGAAAGGGGTTGTTCTTGGTAGATTACTTTTGATAATAAATTTTTCTAGAATACCATTAAAGTGAAAATTGGTTGAGTATCCTTTATAGATAAATATAATTGATATATTTATTGTATTGCTGATGTCATTCATATTGTTAAGGATTTAATTTCTTATTATATATATGTTTTAGGTAATATGAATAATCATATCAACATAATTAAAATTTGTGATCATGGTTTTCTTGTGAAACATTAGTAATTGTAAATGAATTGTTCAGTGATCAGATGGTAAAGATATTATATTTCTTAATATGAATGGGAATTTAAACCCATTTAATTTTTATGAACATAGATTCCAAGATCTACCTTGACAAAGTGAAATAGTGGATCAATCTATGAAAATTTATAAAAGGTATGAACACATTAATTTATGTACTTTGACCATTATTTCTATAAAAAAATTCTTTTGAGATCAATAGATGCTTAAATAGTTTTCCAATAATGTTTGTTCCCATTAATAATGTGGTAAAAACAGATGTATGTTATTAAAAAAATTAGTTATTTTTTTTATTATTATGATTTTTTTTTGTGCACATATAGTTTTTTGTCTAAAATATACATGATTTCTTGGATGAAATACTATCTATTAGTCTTTGTTGATGACTAATCTCGATATATTCAGGTATAATTTCTATCTATCTAGCCAGAAGAACTTTCTTGTTTTTTGTAATTTTCATACCATGTTAAAAATTAGGATGACCTTCCATAGAAACTATTCATTGTCCTTAGAATGGATAATGTGAATATTATGAATTTTAAATATTCTACAGTGAGAAAGATATTATATATAATTTTCATCTCATAGAACCCCTCAACACAATTTTATAATTGAATGAACAAATATAGTTCTTCATGAATTTACCGTAACCATGTCAAGTGAATACTCAATTCCTAATCATTTTTGTATGAATCAATTGTAACAAATTTTACACAATAAATATAGTTTTATATGGAATTTTTATCTATAAAATTCCTATTGCTTTGTAGATATGAGTAAATCCATGATGATCGTACTCCGCTATTTTTGGATTCAAATATTCATCATTAATACTATATATAATAAATTTAAATTTTCTACAAAATACAATGATGGAAGTTTCCAAGGAAAATGTACAACTTCAAACTCTTGTTGTCAATTTAATAAAAATTCATGTAGCCTTCAAGAATTAATTTATGATAAATTTGATAAAAATGATTCCCTTCATTAATAAACATTACATAGACATATTTTCAAAAACACCATTTTTAAAAACAATTCATCATATGATAGAAAATATTTAACGTTGAAGATAAAAGGAAGATATGCATTCCAATAATAAACCCTAATAATATATTCAAAATTTTATTAATGAAAAAAATTACAATCCCCTAAAATCATCAAATAATAATGAATCAACAAACTAATAATATCATTTTCATTTTTGATAAGAAAATTAAAATAGGTCATCCTTAATATATAAATGTGATCATTAAGCCTTATTATAAAAATTCAAACCTAAAACCCTTGATGTGGCTCTAAGTCATAAATACTAATGAGGGAAATATAATATAAAAAATGAATTTTAATGAATCAATGTTTTTACTTTGGTATAACATCCTATAAATCAATATGTTATTAGAGTAAAATGGGTATTCCATAATAAATGTTGTGAAAATATAATAATAGTAATAAATAATTGAAGGCTTCTTTTAATGTGATATAATGGAAATAATGGTCTAGTATCTTTATATGAATCCATTCATATAATTCAATCCACTATAGTATTGTTAAAGTTTACAGTATATAAAATTGATGTGAAGTATGATTTCTTTAATGGATTTGTACAAGAGAATATTTATGTATAACTACCATATAGTTTTGAAAAAAAAATACATGGATCATATTTTTATCTTTCTAAGTTACTCTTTGAAAATAAATAATCCTTAAGATCTTGGTATGAAAGAGTTATGATTTTTTATCTCAAAAATGATTTTATAAAGGGGGCAATTGATCCGACCCATATAAGTAATATTTTTTTCAGTTAAACCATAAATTTTCATGTTTATACTAATGAAATTATATTTGTGTAACATAATAATTATTATTATTCTATTTATGATATTTGATGTCTTTGATCAAAATTATCATGATGTGCATACATATTTTTTTTATTGGTTTTTGAATTCACCCAAATTCATATTCAGATTTATTACCACAACAAAAGCATATGAAATAGTTACTTGAAATGTTATGGAAAGATAACTATATAATTATTAAAACTACAATTGTAACTTCAAAATCACATAATCATGATGAATTTATAAATCACATTGCTCAAAATTCTTTAAAATGGATTATTGGTAGTTTACTATATCGTAAATATTGTTTTATTGACATAATGATTTTTAATATTCTATCATATATTTCATGCTAATCCAAAATAATCTCATTTTAAAGTAGTCAAATTATTATTTCACTATGTTACGGGAACTATGTATCATGGATTATTTTCTTCATATACAAATGACTTTAAATTGAAAACATTTCAAGAAGTTTACATTGGAGGGCCTAATATAGAAAAGACACGTACATCTGAAAAATATCATTTTTAAGAGAAGTATGTGTTTCTTGTTCATGAATGAATGACCACAATGTATAAAATTCTACTATTTTAGTTGAATAGGTAGTTGAGGGTTTTTTTAATAAGGTATTTTGGATTAAAAAACAATTATATATTTTCACATGACATTTAGTAAAACTCTAATTTTTTGTGATAACGCTTCTGAAATAGATTTATATAAAAACCCATCATATCAATAACAACTGAGAAGAATAGATATTAGACACCATTTCATTTCGTATCACTCCAAAAAAAGATATATTATTTTACAATTCATCAAAATTAAATATTAACTTGCTAAATTTTTTAAAAAACCACTCATTTATGATAGAATTGAAAATATTATATATAATCAGTGAATGATTAATATTACATAATTACTTATACACACCATTTTTATTAAAACATTTATAAAAAAAATTATCAAAATAGTGGGAGGACATATATTATTTTTTCCCATTAAAATTATTGAAATATGTTTTGTTCAAAATTATCAGAATATAGAATTTTAGAAACATCATATTTTTCATTGAATTGAGATTCATCTAAAGTACCAATGAATAAAATATTTCATCCATCTCTATTATCTATCCAAGATGTTTCTATTATTTATCAATGTTTGGAAATAATGTTTATAAAAATATCTCATTGGATGTAAAAAAATCTATTTTTATAACATTGTTTTACTATTTATAAGAATCAATATTTAGTCATATTAAATGATTTTATCAAAATAATAATACCCATTTTAATAAATTTTACCTATTAATCGTGATTTTTAAAATATATATCATTCATAAATCCATTTTTTCATCTTTTTGGGAGATTTATTAGTAGTAGTTGATCAAAATTAGAATCTGAATCTGGGACATCATATCTGAGAATGTTGTTTCATTTCATCCCCCTTAACTAAATATTGTTGTAGGGGATCAAAATAATAATTCACCCAACTTTAATTAGATATATGATTTTGTTACTTTTGGTGTTTTTTTCTTTTGGTTTTTCAATTTTTTATAATCCCATTTGTCTTAGAATGATTACATCACATTGCTTCGTTATAATTTTTTCCACTATGGAAGCTAAAAGGGAAAGACTAATTAAATGGATCTATTTTGAATGGTATGACACTTTATTGAAATAATATATTTTATTTAAAGGATATGAATAATTTTATGTCTCTAAAGCATAAATATATTATTATTTTCTTTAGATTTTTGAAAATTTTACATGTTTTCTATGTTCAACATTTTTGATAGTCTACTCAATTTTTCAATTATTTTGATTCAAATTTATTTTAATCGAAATATCTAGAATTTTTTTTAGTTGATAGTAATACTTCTTTAATAATAACCTCATGTTTTTAATTATAATTATCTTGAAAATATTCAATCCTTTGAGGATTCTTGATAAGTTATTTATAATTTTAATTAATTTGATAAGTTAGAATGTTGTCTATTCATACAGAAAATATAAGGATCCATTATTATTGTGTCAAAAGTATTCTTTTCCCTATTATTGGAAAAAGTTATACTCTAATTGTTCCAGACATATATATTTTAATCCTTATTTTTTATATGATAAAATTTAACATAGTGATTTTATTTCTCATTAATATCAATGAAATAATTATTTTAGTGAATTTGATTATTATCTTAAATAAACTGTGTTTTCACAACATGTAAATAAATTACATGGAGCATCAAAATATTTCAAATAATTATATACCAGTTTTATAAACTAATCATATTTTGGTTAAGATATAATTTCCAAAAGGAGTCTTATTTTTTCAGGCATTCATTCAGTTTCGTGAAATTCCTATAAAAGGTTCATCCTTTAATTATGTAGAAGATATTAGAAATAAGGTTATTGAAAAAATAGTGTTGAAGATTCTTGAAAATTTATAAATCCAATATGAATCAAGCATTATCTTGTGTTTGAAGATGAATTTTCAGTGATTATGAAAATTAAATCAAACATATTATGATAATAATACATAATCTAGTTTAAAAAAATGGGTGATAAATTATTGATGAATCAACTTAATGATAAAATGAGATTAGAATGATAAAAAAGGATTCAATTGTTTTTATAAAGTAATTTTTTAGGGAAAACTAATGAGTTGATAAATGTAGTTAAAAAGTTTTTTTAATTTTTTTTAAATTAGGATCACCTGTTATAAATATGAATGTAACCTCTATCTGTTTCATGTCAAACTTATCATATAGTATAAGGATCTTCAATTCTAATGTATATTGTTAAATATTGTTTATATATAGAACTTAAGATATTGTTGTTCATGTTGGTAATAATGTCATTGAACTACAAGAAATTTAATTAGAAAAAGTTGTTGAAAATGATTCTCCTTCAGAAAAGTTATCTCATCAAAAATAACATACTCAAGCACATGGGAATACAAAATTAGGGAAAAAAATAATTTTTTGAAAGAATTAAATAATGATTTGGATTTTGATGAAATATTGGATCATACCTTGAGTTATCTATCATCATAGTATAATAAATAGACATTTCTATGCTATCATGATGATTTATATTTATAATGGGGAGTGGATGGATTTGAAAAAAAATAATCAATACAAATTTAGACAGATGAGGATATTAACATAATGGAAATTTTCACATCCTACTTCATTGATAGTGATGAACATAAAGAGACAAAAGCATAATTTACTTCATTATAATAATTATCAATTGTCATGAAAAACTAATCTCATATATAAACTATAATATTTTTTGAGATTAAATTGTGTTACCTAAATGAAGAAAAAAACGACATCAGTATGTTATGGCATTTTTCATGGAAATCCAGAACTCATGCAATTACATCAAAGAAAAATAAATTTTTTTTTTCTGTTTGAGTTCCTTTACACACCATGCTGAATAAATCATCCAAAATAAATCCAATTATAGTTAAGTTAATGGAAATTTGAAATTATATTTTTATAAGATGAAAATTATCATCATAGGGATAATCTAGAGAAAATTATATATCATGTATTTCAATCATTAATTCAATAGAATAAAATTAAAAAATTATTTTTATTCCTAGAGAGGGAATCAGTATTTTATTGTAATGTTAAAATAAATCCAAAGATGTTTTAAGATTCCCTAAATGAATAAATAATGGTGATATTTGTATAAAATGTATTAGGATTGATAACATATAAGAAGATGTCAAAAAAATGTTACAAATCAACTTAAAAAGTATTCGGATGATTTGTGAATGATGAAAATGACTATTATAAAAATAAAAAACAAAGAAGGTTTTTTCTATACTATTACATGATTTTTAATTATTGTACTTATATGTTTTGGATAAATGACTATTAATGATTTCTTATCTTATATTGTTTAGATTAATGCTTTACATTTAAAAATTAAAAGCTACTATTATTTCTACATCATTTTCTATAATATTTAATAGAACCCTTCCCAAATCATAATGTACTTTTAAATAAATGTAAAAGTGGAGTAATTGATTAAGGTAAATATTTCATATAAATCGAGAAAGTGAAATCTCTTCATTTGGATGATTGTTCAGGGTGTAAATTTTTAAATAATTATTATAATATTTCAATGTCAGATGTTGTGCATTTTTCTTTTCAAAATGTAGGTGATTGATCAGTTCGAATATCACTTTATATTCTTACTATAGTAAAACAGAACCTTATCCATAGATATATATATGTTTATAAATATTATATGTCACATTTTCTAAGGATGTTTTTAATAAATATCACAATTTTACATGATTTAAAATTTAATTTCTATTTGTTTTCATGTGATAAGTATACTTGAAAGGTATAACTATTGTACATCAGACATATATTCACCATGAAAATTAGAGAAAAAGATTATAAATTCTAGAATATTTATCATGTTAATGTCTATAGGATGATGTTAAACTAATTTTGGAGGAAATTCTTTATAGAATGATAATATAAATGTCTATGAGATGACCATTTTCAAGGATATTGGAAAAATTACAATATATAGTATACTATATGAATATTTTCATTCTACATAATATTATACTCACGAATAGTAGTGGTGTAAAACATAATGATCATTGGATGGGGATACTTTCATAAAATATTTGAGTAAATAAACATTTTGGTTGATTTCAATTAAACAACCCATGAGAAATATATAATATAACCATTGGAGATCATCTATAAATTATGGAAAACCCTGGATGAATAGATAATTTTGGAATTTGAATGATCTATAATTTTGAAGTGATTTCTATCATCCTATTACATGATCATAATTCCATGTAACAATTATATTTTTTGTATTTGGGAATTCCTTTGTGAGGTCACCATTATACAAATATTAAGATTATTTGTAATTTTATTTTCTATTCGTGATGATTAAGGGCTCTCACGGTTAGAGAGATAGAAGTTTATCATGATTAGTCTAATCTAGGTACCCCTAAACAAGGAAAATCAAAAATATTATGACCATTATATATAAGTAATTATTATATTATGATTATAGAAATTAAAGTTGGTTTTATAATGGTTAACTTAAGTCAGGTTTCTTAATTATTTAACACTAAAGGTTAATGTGAGTATTATGTCCCAACATGGATTTGTAAATTTTTCATTAATACTCTATAAATTTTTGTTTCACTTATATTTAATTGTTTATATTTCTGTTGGGAAATTTTTTAAATTTTTAATACTATTTTCTATAAAATCATTATAATAATTAATATAGTGTACATCGATACAAAATTTCATCTAAAAAGATTTCATAAATGATATTGGAAATTGTAATTAAATTTTTTAGAAACTATAATCCACAAAACCATAAATTCTATTAATTTTAATTATATATTGATCTTATAATTTCTATGTTAATATTTTCTATGGATGGTCATTGAAGAAGAATTATTTTTTTATAGTAATGTGTTTTCATTTTACTCTCTTTTACATTGATTATTCCTTATTTATTCCTGATATCTTCAATTTTACGTAAACCTCATTGTGCATCATAACACAAATATTATTTTTTATATTTTCCAATTATTTTATAGAAGGAATTTTTGGGTGATATTCAAGGATTCAATCAAATATTTCATTTTATATTTTATTACCCCAATGAAATAAGGAAATCATTTATGCATTTATTATCTCAATAATACTAAAATTATTGATCCTTAATGGTGTTATCACTTTTAATTATATAAATTTAATAAGTAAGAACATGTAACATGTTACTGTAGTTAGGGTAATATATATGGTGTGAAAGGATGTTTATAAAGACAGATTAGAACTATATTATAGAATAAAGTAGTGAAATATGTAATAGAATAACCCCTTACATTATATGAGAACATTTTATGGTTTTTTTATTCTATGGAAGAAGATTAAATATGATTTTTTAATAACTACGCTAGTGCCATTGTTTTGTTATGGAACAGTGGTGGACAAGGAAAATCAAAACCCACTGTCAGTATAGGGATTACCTTATGGAGAAACTCAAACAAGTGTGTGATGAAATTAATAAATTTATGTACATGTTTGTGAAAAAATCCTAGGATATGATTGATATACCTTCCCATTTAGAGAAACAAAAAAAATTAAATCTTGAGCAAATGATAATATGATTATGCATAGCCTAATATCTATAGTTGTGTCAAAAATAATAATCTGAATTTTATTTCCCAATATCAAGATAAATGTCTGGTGTCATGAATGTTATTGTGATAAAGACTATGGAATTAATATAATTCAACATCTCATGTGTCACAAATGTGGGTTGATAATGTTGGGAAATATTAAAAAGGGAGTGAGGGTTTGTTACAAGTGGGGATAAAAATTCCATCACATGAATAATTGTTAATGTAAGAAATTACTTTCTAATGTTGTATACTTTAACTAAATATTTCTTGTTCATTATTCATTCAAATCTACCAAGAATTGAGTATTACTCGTATTATTTTATTAATTTATTATATATTCAAAATTATATAGATATTATAAATTACATGAAAATACAATGATAATAGGTCATTAGGATTTTTGAGGAAGAAGAGTGATGAGGGAAATTTATTAAGTGTTATCATTTATTTCTGGATGTTTTTTTTCTTGGAAATATTATCACTATGTACAGAATATGATTTTCCCATTGTAATATAAATTCAAATAAAGGAATCACCATTACGATTGAATTTAACCATTAAGGATACCAATTTAGAGTAATTAAAGATATATTGAATAATATATGATTATGATGTAGTGGTATTTATTAATGGTTGATTGTTATGAGAATTAAGTGAAAATATCCAATGATTATTCTAATAATATTAATAGTTATAATTTTTTTTGAAAATATAAATTTTTGAAATATTTGAAAACATTAATCAATCATCAAACAATGTGATTTTTATGACATTTTGATATTTTTGAAGAATATGTGTTCTGAAATTTATGAATTTTTGTTTAAAATTTAATGTTGTATATTTTTTTATTTTTATGTTGATCAATGCTTATTATTTTGATTTTAGAGATTAATTATTATGAATCATTATTCATATGGGGTATAATTTTCTCTTGTGATAACCATTTGGGTTTTTGAAATGGGTAATAAATAGGAATCAATTTATTAATATTATTGTCAAATAAAAATTTATATTTTAATTTCAAGCATGATAAATTCATTATGATCATGATGATGCACATCAATGGATGAAATTCAACTTAACATATGGGAAAAGATAATTTATGAAGATTTGATTTTATTTCCCACACCAACGGTAAAGAAATTTATCAAACTGAATAAAAATAATGATAAATATATAAATTATCATATTTAATGTAACACTCATGTAGAATATTTAGTTATGGAAACTCATTATCTAGTATGATACTTATATAGAATTAAAAATAATATGTCTCTTATTTATAACCATGAAATTTAAGTTCAAGATAAAATTAAAATATGATGTTAAGATAAGTTATAATGAATATTGAGAAAAAAATTAATTTTTTTACATTGAAAATTCTATAATTATTGGCCAATGTTATACAACAATATATTGGTTTTTATTTTATTTTCAAAATAACTCTACCTAAAATATCATGTATCACACACAACCCCAATATTAATCAATGTAATAAATAATATTATTTAAATATAAGTGTTATACCCTAAAAATTAAATTTTATATTTTGAAATGGAGTAACAATATTTTTAAATATATATATATTATGCTAATAATCAATATATCATTATTGATTAATTCCTTTAGAATGATTACCAAATTTTAGTAAAGTCATTTTATGCTTCAAAAATATATTTCATTCAAAAATTATTCTTATTTTTGTGATGAAATATAATAAAAAATTAATTCCATATTTAGAATTTAAAATTTATAGTAGTTAATAATTTTTTATATCAAAATATCAAAATGATCATAGAAATAAATTTTTGGATTGAAATAAAAATAATGATATTTTTAGAAAATATTTAAAAATAACACTTTTAGATTAATCTAAATTTTCATTCAAAGTATTTACAAATAAATTTTTATTTGAATTTGTTTAAAAATATAATTCATATATTAATTAAAATTTAGTCAATTAATGTATTATAAATGAAAATTTTTAATTATGATGATATAAAAACATTTTTTCTAAATATTTTATTTATTGAAAAATGTTTTACATCATATTTTATAGGATGTATATAAAATGAAAATATTCCAATTATATATATTAAATTTGATAAAATATAATTCATATTCATAATCATGATATAAAGTTTTTTAATAAATCCACATTTATATTATTAATTATAAATAATAACTTTGTTTAATAAAAATACAGTTCCAATGGTAAGAGTTAGAATGAGTTAAATTAGTAAAAACTAAAATGATAAGGATTAAAATGACCTAAATAATTCTGCAATATGATTACAAAGTTATATTGTGACCGTATTTAATATACTATTAAAATAATAGTTAATTTGGAGCAGTTTTTCTTCAGTGAGACATTAATATATATTATTGTTTTGAAAAATTCCATGTATTTCCCCCCGTATCTATTATATGAGGATACCACATATCATATCTTGTTTATAATTAATGAGATGTTTATCTAAAAAAATACCTACCTAACTACCTCTCTATTATTATTCACTATAACTTAGAGGCATTAGTATCATCAAAATATAATCATATAATCCATAATTTTTTAACAAAATGTGGTTTTTCGAAGAATAGGTATAACACTTAACCGAATATTGTCATATTATATCATCATCTACTTCCATTATATATTCTCTAAAAATGATCTTATAATAACATTAGTATATTAAATATAATAAAATATTATCACTAAGCTTTAGTTACTATTATTCATATCCTTTCTATCACAAAGAACATGAAAACCTCTCTCGTCTGAATGTACTACCTTCCATCTCCACGCAACAGTTTAATAATGTTTTCACCACCACATTACATGGATGGTAAAAAATGTAAAATAAATGAATATATATGATATTTAGATATATATTATAAATATTTAAATATAATATATCTTATTCTATCTTACCATACTATCTATTGGAAAATGATAACATCATAAATTAGTTTGTGTGCACAACCACACACACTATGCAATGAGATTAATTTATCATTTATTTCATTGATTAATGATTATAATATTTTATTTTATTTTCATAAATTATAATAATTTCTTGATTAATTATATGGGTATTACTAACTCATGACAAAAAATTAATTACTATAACTATCTAACTAGAACTAACTAGAATATGAAACAATAAACACTCAAAAGAAATTATAATAATAACTAATTATAAATAAACTGTTGTCGAAATATTATTAGTGGATATTATATGATATTATATATATATATATATATATTTCTAGATATTAATTTTAATAAATTTAAATTTATTATATAGGATGTTTAAATAATATACGAGTCAAGAACAACTTGAGGTTTGTGATTTATATGATTATGTAATTTTATTTGAGAATTATTTATGTTTATATGAAATTTTAAAAAAATGTATAATCCTAATATTTTAAACCCATTATATATTCTATTTGTTCTATTACTTTTTTTCCATAATATTTTCCATTTATTTTAATTTTATATAATGAAATAGTAAGTAAGTTAAATCCAAGGGACATTCTTTTAAAAATATGTATTTTATAATTTTTCCATCATATAATTTTTCTTCCATGTAAATATTATTGTTAAAATGTTTTCAAAAATGAGTTTAAAATTGAAGAAATATTTTTTGATTCCATTTTTTACACATGATTTACATTCTCTAAAATTATTAAATAGAATCATCTTATCGTTTTTGAATGCATTACTATTTACCAAATATGTGAATATAATATTTATTTTAATATACACTACACTAATGGTATTACCTACTATGAGAAAAACAATTTTCATTGAATATTAATATACAAATACACATTTATATTTTAAAATTTGATATATTTCTAAAAATTTATGTAATATTTGTTTAATATGATGTCAAAATAAAATGAAATTTTATTCTCAAATCAATGAACAAAATTTTTAAATTTTTTAAATATGTTACTATTGAATATACAAAGATTATATTTTTAATAGTTTATTATATTTATACTAAAAAGTAATTATATAACCAATAAAGAATCATATTTAATAAATTCTGGGTTTAAATTTCTAGTAATAGATTATAACAATTTTTTTTATCTTTAGCATTCTTTTGATCATGTTCACTATCACTCCCCCATCATCATTGGATATTTTTTTCTCTTTAATGTACATATTTTATTAATATAATTGATGAATTCATAACAATTTATTTTACAATATTGGTTTTTTATTAGTATGAAATTTCTACATATGGTATCTATTGAAGGAAGCCTATAATGTATGTTATTTCATTCACTTAGGAGACATTTTCTTTCATATTCTCAATTTAATCTGGAAATTTTTTATTTATGAGGAATTTTGGGAATGTATTGTATTTATAAATCAATATATTTTTAATTAAAAATATGTTCATGTACTATATGGGTCATAGTTATAGGTAGCCCCATAGTGCATTAAATAGTTCTCCAAGACAAATAATTAGGTATCCAATATTAGATAGTCTCTAGTTTATATGTACCCATTAATTAAGAATGTAGTCTTGGTTGCGTGGCCTTGATGGTAACATTTTTGATATCATTTTTCAGAGGAATTGATAATAAATTTACATATTTATTAATTTCTTTTATCTATAATTTTTATAATATTATCCAGGTGATCATTATATTAATGTTTCCCATGAATGTTGACTGAAGTCAAGTTATTGATTGAATGGATTATGTTTGGAATATGTACTATTCCATATTAATTTTACCTTATTTCCTCATTATAACTTCAGTTATGTTAAACCCATATATTGTTAATAATCTAACCAAATTTTTTTTACATTCCCCTTTATATGAAAAAATACATTTTTTTCATGGCTAACAAAATATTTCTTTTCATAATGTTTTAATTTTGAAATTTAATATGGAAATATTTTATCTATATAGTCTCTCAATACTAAAAAAATAGTTAATCCTTCATGGTGAGATACATTATATCATGTTTAAAATTAAAAATTAATCATTGAATTTGGGTTAATATATTATGATTATTACATTTTTGAACTATGTAGATCATGATGTTTTGAGAAGATATGCGAGGATGTTCTCGTTTAAAGTCTGGTGGGTGGAAAATGTGTAATTAAATGAAAAATTATTATATAATATATATCTTTATCATGTGATGTTACACCAAATTTTATTTTTTAGATGATAATGGTAATGATGAAAAAAACAATCCAATGAGATTTAAGAATGTTTTTTTCATTATCATGAATCTTTATCCCTTTACTTTAACAATTTAAACATATTATATCCCCATCCATGGTGAAAACTATTACCATGGTTGTAATGAATTATGATAAAAAATTAATTGTAACATATTAACAAAATATTTTCAAATCTTAATCCAAATATATAATCCATATTATTTTATTTCATTTTAATAATATGAAAATTTTTATTTTTATTATTTTTTCTCAAGAAGCAATGAAAATGGTTTTAAGATAAATGCCCATTTTATGTAATTCATTTCATAAAAATAATGTTAAATTATTATTCCCATGATATTAATTATGTTCATTATAATAAAATTAAAACTATACAACTTTAAACTAACAAAAATAAACCAGAACCTTGTTAATTATATCTACTCTAGTATTTTACAAAATATTATAAAATTATTTAATGAAGAAATACCAATTAAATACTATCCAAGGATAAAAATGTCTAGTGTCTATGGAATACTAAGCTGGTAAATTTGAAAAGAAGGAAGTATAATAAAACATATCATTATTATTATCCTCCATGATCTCCAAACATACTTTGAACTATTACAACTAAAAGGATAAACTAGAGAACATGTAAACCAAAACGGGTCAGCTAAAAAACCCTGTAAGGGAATAAACATGGAATAGAAGTTATAAGGCACAACATGAATACATAAAATTATTGGAACATGAATAAACATACAAAGTATTATCATATAGAACATGGGAACATATTTTTAGGAAAATATTTTATTGTGGATGTAACGTGTATCGTGATATAAACATCCATCAATGCTAACATCCCAGACCATATCACAAGGTGGAAAAGTCCCATAATGGATTAGGTTTAGTCCCAAATACCATACATAACTACTGATGAGACAAAACATTACCTGCTTCATTGGAGTTATATATGTGTATACCGATCATAATTTTTTCTTGAATATGTATTCCATAATATGAAATCGAACATATGGAATAAACATAATAGGTTCCAATGGAATGAAACATGATTTATTATCATTTAATAAATAATAACCAAAGGGTGTATCATAGTGGTAGCCATTAAATAAGTGATTTATGTTATACATATAAATTAATAAACAAAAAAATATGTTTAGGCCATGATTATTTCTAACTAAAGTGAAAACATGTAAAAAATGGGGACTTAGTAACCTTGGAAAAGGGTCACTTTAGAAGGGTATTAAGAGAAGAGGTAAAGAGTCATTAAAAGGGGTATGAGAATAATTATTTACCTAAAAACGAAGTGAAATAATATATTTTACCAAAAATAGGGAGTTTTTTTATAAATAATATATGTTTTATAACATTTCATTTTTTGAATCCTTAAAGGTGACAAATAAAATAGAGAGGTTCCCTTTAATTAGATATTCAAATGGAATTAAGAAAAGAAGACTTAATAAATGTAAATACCAATAAAATGAATATTAAATAAACATTTTATATATGTTTGTGAGATAAATAAAAAATATATAACAAGTATATTTGATGTTTTAAGTGATATATTGTGGCTGATACAAATATAACATACTTAATGTAGATATCATGTTTTGATAGGATCCTTTACATTATGTATGAATGTGTTCAGTAATTGCACATTATGTCATGTTTAATAAAATTATATTGATTAATTACCTTATTATTAAACTCTTATACTTTTATTTGATTGATTATAATTTTATAAATTTCATTTATGGCCATTTATATGAGTTATGAAGGTAATTGTTTTCATTATGGGAGGACTCGTTTTCCTTTTTTCATAGTCAGTTTACTTGTGTATAATCGCAAAAGATCTTTTCAAATGTAAATACTTATATAAAATTGTAATTATATAGTATTAATGGACATAAATAATATTAAAATTTCCCATATATCATTTTATTTTCAAGAGTGTGGATGATTATTTTGATAAAACATTAATGATAATTGTTAATTTTATTTTCTAGTTGTTAGATCATGAAAAAATAGAGTCATTTTATTTAATATTATATATATATTAGTTCTAGAATATGAAAAAACGTTATAATATAAAACATAATATCATGTTTGACCATACTAATAATTTGACGACCATCCTTGATGCAATTAATGGAAAATAAAAAAACATTATTCATGGTGATGCTAAAATGCCATAACTTAAAAAATGGTTTCATTTAATTCAATAAGAGTTGATGAGAAATGGGGTGGAAAAATCCCGTTAGAAATATATAATTTCATTATAAAAATGATTATAGTGATATTATTCTTTTATTGATGAAGGAGTTGAGGATAAGGTAGAATAAGAAAGGATACTAAAAGTGATTGTTTACAAAAGATACCTATAGAATATCACCTCATTGAAGGACCCCTTCTAGAACATGAAAATAGTATCTTCTGGAGGGAATCAAATATTTATTTAAAAAACCTAATCCATATGGAATATTTCAATCTATTGAGATATGAAAACATTGTTCATAATAAAATGGTTTTCTAAAAAACAACTATTTTTATAATCAAATGGAATCTTCTTATTTTATAAAATGTTGATATCCATATCTGAATGATTATCTGTAATCAAAATTCATATTTTCATAGTATTTAAATAAAAAATTTAATATTTTATTGTTTATTTATTTTATTGTAGTATAAATAAAACTATATTTAATACTAAATTCATTGAGTGGAAATCACATACATAAATCGTGGGTTGTTATATTCCCCCCACTAAAAAATTTAGTCCATATTATATTATTTTTTTCGTTCTATACTAAATTTATCATGACGAATATATTATAAAATATGTAAATTTTATCATCTAAAATAATTGTTTTAGTTTAACTAATAATTTTATATTTATAAAACCGTAGTTATACCCATATAAGACACATAATTGAGAACATGTTTCTAGATGCATACAATAACAGTTGAGAGATATAATCTCGAATAAAACATGATCAGTTTATATTATTATTCTTAGAGTTTGTGGAATTATCATACAATCGACTTAGAAAAATTTGTTAATATATTTTATTAATTTAATTTATTTCTTTTAAATAATTTAGATTAGTTTTTTATCTTTTTCATCATATCATATTCTAATGATGTATAACCAAGATGACATAAATTTCTAATGAATGAAAATAATCATTGAATGGATCATTATATCCATAAAATATAGATATTTTCGCATTACTTATTTAGTCTCATAATAAAATAAAATAGTTGACTGTGAATAAAAACTACAATCAATCAAATGATAACCCTAAAATTATATATTATATAGAACCACACTAATTAGTTATAAATAATTTTATACCATATATAGTAATCTAGTAATAATAAAAAATATTATAATAAATTTAGATCATGTAAAAGTCCACGTAATATATAAAAACTATAATAATAATAATGGGAAAAAATGGCCACTTAACAGAGACCACCCAAAATATTTTAATTATAATTAGATTCACATTTTTCAAGTAAATTTATGAGTCATTCCATTGAGTTTTAAGGGATGATTCATAATATGTGTAAAAATATAATAGATTGTATAGAAACCAAAATAATGAAAGAAGGATTCTATTATAAATGCACAATCTATCAGTACATATGGAACTTTAATCCGAATTGTTGTGTAACCCCATAGCATTAGTTATATAAATAAAAAATTATATATAATAAACATTTAATTCAATAATCATTTTAATATTTAAATAGAAAAAATTATAATATGATATTATAAATTTCAATTCCTAACTAATAAGGTTTGAATAAGCCTAGAATTAATTTTTATGTTTATCCATAAAAATGTGTTTTATGAATAATTAAAAACGCAGTATTTATCTATTTCAATATTTTTTAAAATGTATAATTGTATGTATAATAATCCATTTACTTATTATAATTATTATAGACATAATTATAGGATTATTTTAATGTAAAAAGTAATTTTTTTAGAAAACTACTTATAAATTCATAATTGCATTCCATTTTAAATAATAAAAAAATATATAATAATTAATTTTTGGAAAACATTGTTCAGAATATATCAATATATATTAATTTTAATCAATATATATATGATTATTACTCATGTATCTAATGTAATATCCACTTTTTCTTGAAATACTAATTTCATGAAAAAATGTTCTTCATCAAATTTTGTTGGTTTGTTTTTCAATCCAATTCTAAAACAACCTTGAATTGATGTTGAAAAAATTTTATTAAGTATATGATAATATATTTATATGAATTATTTTACAATCTCATATTATATTTTTGTCCTAACTAATATAAATAAGAAAAAATTAGTTACCATAGTAAGAGTTAAAATGGGTTTACCGAGAGGTTAATCGAAAAAGATAAGGGATAAAATGAAATAACAATTTCTTTAACCTAATATTTTTGATGAATTTTGTCATTAAAATCTTTTCATTATAATATTTTTTATTTTTTATCCTTTTGTAAGAATGTTACTTATTAATATTTTAAATCATTGAAAAAATAAAATTTTTCCACTAAACTCAATTATAAAAGGGAATGTCCTACCCTCACTGCCTTACTCACCATGGTCCATTTATCTTGACCAAAACCATCCAAAGTCACGCCAAAAAAATATATGTTTTATACTATATTATTCTTCAAAAAAGATCAATCTTAGTGTTCTAAATAAGTGATTCAATGAAAGATTCTGTAACATAATGGAATCATATTCATAAACCTTATTCTTTTTTACATATTGTTTTATTACCTTCAATTATTTAAGATAAATACAATCATAATATCCCCACTATCTCACCTATATGGATATTTTTTTATCTATATGTAATAATATTTTTCCATGTCATACTCAATTAAATGTGAGTCAAAACCATCTCTTGTGTGTACAGTAAGTTATCGCCTCAGGAACCGATGTACTATGATTTCCATTACCAACATTCAGGGATAGATATATTTTTGAGATAAATTAATATATATGATACATACAATATACTATTTATTGTGAAAATTTAATATATTTTATACTTCCTTACCCTTTCACCGATTATGGAAATGATAACGTTTCATGTGTGTAAGCAAAACCTACAATCTCCATAAAGCGATGTGATTCATTATACATGTAAAAATGAATATAATGATTTTATAAATGTATATAATGAATAAAAAATATATTTATAAATTTAATATAATAATTAATATTATTTTACAATATATTATTCACAATAACTAGTTATTCTGTAAAAAATCATGAGAAAACGAATCATTTATCTCTTGACGATATGACAATAATGAAAAATTGTAACAAAGAAATATAAAATATTAAAATAGTAACATAAATGAAATTATAAATATGAATTTTGTTCTATTATATATAAATTACCCTTTAAAAAAATTATATATGGGGTTATATTATGTTCATCTAAGTATAAGCATTAGGTAAGGAATTTTGTCTAAATTTAGGCATTATTGAGACATATTTGTTATTATGCACCATTTTACTTTTATCAAGGGTATATACTGCCCCACTAAAATATTTATCCTAAATAACTATTTATTAATGATAATTTATGTTTAAATTTATTTTTTAACTTTCAAGGGATAATAATTGAAATGTAACAAATAAGGCGGGAATTTATTTTATAGTCTCATTTTGGGGATTTATTTTTTTTCAATAAAAGAATCATAAAATATTTTCAACATAAACTAATTCAGTTCCCTTATCCTATAAATATTTACATTGTGTATATATTTTTATAACACTCTTAAACCATTCATATATTGATTAAAATGAATATGTAAATAGAATACATTCTGATATTTTAACACTGTGGATCAGGTATATTTTTCTTATATGTCTGCATTTTTTAAAATTGATATAAATAAGTCCTTTTTAAATAATAAAAATATTAATTAAAGGTGGTTTATGTTATCATTGAATTTTTAAAAGTATTTAATAAAATATTTCAATTTTTTATAAAAGGATCATTTTTGACATTCTTAAAAATATCAAAAGGAATTTTTTTTAACATATACAACTTTAACATATTTTTCAAATGATATAGAAGTTTTATAATATTTTTCTTCTTATAAAATTTTCAAGGGGTTTATAATGAAAAACAAATATTGAAACTTCATTTTAATACTTTAATATAATTTTTTATTTCTCTAAATTAGAATATTTTCTTACCAAACCTATATTTCTGATGAATTGTTGTTCATCATTTAATTTTTTTTATTTTTTTGGACAAAAATTATATCTTGAAATATTCAAATTCTTTTGATACTTTTTATTTATCATTGTGTTTCTATTAAATATACATAGCCACTGTATTATAGATATGATTATTTCTTAAACTATATTCCATTTCTACATATAGAGTATTATATTTAATGTTATTTTATTGATTAGGGAAACATTGATGTTTTTTGTCCATTAATCTATATAAATATTAATTAAATAATAATATTTTTATGAAAAATATTTATCATTAACTATATGATGGATAAATTTATCCTAAAATGATGGGGGATGATTAAAAGTTTCCCATCGATGAATTAACATGTTTTAGAAGACAAACTTAATGGAGAAACATATTAAATGGGATTTTGGTGTAACCTACCCATCGATTAAACTATCATATGGAAACTCCAAATTGGTATATATATCATGATTTATTAGATCATGAAAGAATATATTATTAATTTTCTTCATTACAAATTTAGTTATTATTATACATGATTTTATTTGATTTTATTATTCATGGATCTATTTTTTGATCATGTTATTGATTAAATGGATATTTTTCAGTTATTCACCATTGGATATATTTTATGTCATGTTAAATATTCATTAGTTTTATTTTATAAAACCCATAATGAGAATTTGAGATCATAAATTTTATTTAGTTTCACCAGTATATGAAGAAAAAATAATCAAATGAGATCCAAGGGTGCATAATATTTTATTTTATTTTGTCTTATATTTTATTTGTCCTGAAAAATGGGAATCATGTATATATCTAGTTCATCAAGACAACTTATCTACTCAATATATTAGGATGACAAACATTTTATCTTATGAAAATATAATAGAGTAGTAAATAACTCATTTTTACTAGAGTTGGTGTTTTTGAAATTTATATCAAAGGATTTTATGTAAAAACCATAGATTTAGAAAAACATAGAGTAATAAACAAAATCATATGAAATAAATTAAGGATATATATATAAATGTAGGAAGATACCATAAATGTTTTTGAGGTTGATATTATTTGGTTTTCTTCAATACATCCACGTATTAATACTTAAGTGGATGTGGTTTATGAATTGATGCATCTTAGGGTATTAACACATGAAAGAGTTAGTCAAGTATTACATAGAGATCATTCTATTACATTGTGAATGTGTAGTTTCCATGAATATTGTTTTACACTATTATGATATTTTCTTTATTTACTTATCCTTTTTTACAATATGTTATGAATGATTTGAAAATGTTTATGTGAAAATAATATACTCCCAAAGAAAACAAGTTTATGATTCTATGGTTAAATTACAATGATTTTCACTTTATGTTATGTGTTGGACTAGATTTATGATATTATATTATTATTTCAGTGTCATATTGAACAGAGATAATTTTATACATTATATTTTTTATAAATCGTGCTAGGAAAAAATAATGGTATCATTACTCATTAAAAATGTCGAAATTTACCTATTGAGAAATCCATTATATCTTGAGATGGATCTGAGTATATCATCAGTTTTTTAGGCATCATGGCCAGGTTATGATAGAAAACCTTTAATGAATGTTGCAACATGATGTTCCATGGAATTATACACCTAAATTTGATAATTTAATTTCACATAATCATTAATAATTTTGTATAAATACAAATCCAGTGGAAGCTAAACATTGTCTTAAGTCCCATGAAATAGTATTTTTGTCTATATGATGAGATAAAATTAAAGGCTTAAAGTGGTAGAATTTTTTAATTATGGTGACGTAGATCACTAGTGGTCATTGATCTAAAATACGAGGGAGTAATAATAATTGATACATAAGGATTAGATATGTTTTAATGTTATATTATATGACAAATATTTTCCATGCAATAAAAAAACTGAAATATAGACATTGTTCATCAACATAATGAAAAAGAATAAACTGATGAAAATTATGAGGGTTCCTTTATAATACTATTATGATATTCTATATATTACATACATAATATAGAAAGAATGATTGAACATTTATTTATTTGACTTAAGACATGTCTCTAAAAATAATGAGTTTGTAAAACATTTTCCTTATTTGTTGAAATATGTTTATGTTCATTATAAACAAAGATTGAATTTTATAGATCTTTATATTAAATAGAAACAAAGTAATAGTGATTGTTTTATGAACAACACAAAAAATGAACACATTTATTACTAAGATAATGATGAAAATTCCACAATGGGGAAATTGAAGAAAGAAACATCCTGGGAAATTTTTAAAGGGATAGAATTATTGTTTAAACTATGAGGACAAGGGTTATATGGATAATGAATATAATAGAATGAAATATATTACCACTATCAAGATATTCCACAATAATCAAATGAATAATTATTCATATAAATGCCTCATGTGCTGAGGGATCTTTCCGAAAAATAGTATAATGCGAGATGGCCTAGCTTATTTGGCCACTATAGATGAGAATGAAGTAAATACTAATTTAGTGGAAGGTAATTAATCATATCCAAAAATTTATGTTGTTTATTAATTTATTTTAAATCATTTCAATCTTTTATAACTTCCATATTTTTTTAAAAAAAAATATTTGCTTTCCACCATAATATGTGAATTATTAGTCCAAAATATTATAAGAAATATCATTGAAAAAGGATAGTTTATTCAGATCCCTTTTCAACACAAAAAAGATCCCTACTTGTAGATTTTATTATTATAAATATGTTTTAATTCCAAAAAACCAATTTATATAGATTAATTAAAAAATATAATATAATTCTTTATTATAACAATAAATAAAATTAAAATTTATGATGAAGATGTAGAATTTCTTATCTTTAGATTTGATACATAGTCATCTAGTATATATCTTTGTCCACCACCAATAGATGATATCTATCATATTATTTAGGAATAAGAGTAGACAAATTTTTTTGATTGAAATGGTAATCATTTAATTTATTATATAAAAATTGTATAAATTTAAATTGATAACTTCAAAAAGAAATTATTTGTAAATCCACCATAACATGAAGTTGATTATTATGTTGATTTAATCCATGATTAAAGTCCTATATAAATGACCCTATAAAATTTATTTCTATGTAATTCGTGTAATTTAAAATTCAACTGGAGAGGTTCTATGATACAAGATTTATATTAGCTAGTGTTTTGTCTTGGAGACGACCTATTCTTTTCATTATAAAGATAGATTGATGTGTGAGTCTCTTTATAGATTATTGGAAAATAAATTCTATTGTAATAATTAATGAGTATCATTTTCAACACATGGATGACTTATTTGGTCAATTTCACTGAGATCAATATTTTCAAATTTGGTCCTTAATTCTAGGTATCATTAATTATAACTAAGGATGATAGATATTCCAAATAGAAAATTACGTATGATGTATTGGCATTATGAGTTTATAGTAATTCCTTTTTTATTAATTAATTATTTCAATGTTTCCATGAATCAAATGAAAAGAGTATTCCTAGAATATTTTTATATGTATTTTCATAAATATTAATTTTATATAAATTTACTATTAAATCTATGAGAACCTTAAGAATCACTTAAGGATCATTCTTGAGACACATATAATAATAGTTTTTTATGAAAACTTTAAATATTGGGAATTATAACATAAAAATATTTATTTATCAGTTGTAATATCTCCAATAATACATTAGCTGATGATCCAATAAAGAAAAAGGAAGTCAAATGATGTCTTACACAAGGGAACGTAAGAGTTTTATAAGGGATCATTTGTATTTCATGTTACTATCACTGATTTGTTCATATAGATTATGATTGCATAACTTGTTGACTAAGATAAAATGTAAATGTGTTAGGTTCATATGTACAATGGAGTGGGAAACATTTCCTATTGAATTCCATTAGAGATTAATCAATGCTCATATTTTCACAAAATCATATGGAAAATATGGATTTTTGACATATAGTGTTGCACCGAATAAGTGGTTTTGTTGTGTCCTCATAAAGAATGATGAAGTTATTTACAATAAATTATAGTATTTAAATAATCAGGATCAGAACTATGAAAACCATGATATTTAATTGGAAGCTATAATATTTTAATTGAATGTATAAGGAATTATCTCAATAGAAAAAAATGTAGAATATACCCAGATCATAAGTGTCATAAATAAATTTTTTCCTGAGTTGTCACGCAACATGAGGAATATGTGATGGCTCTAAATAATCAAGAGCAATAATTTCACAATACTCTACAAAAAAAAATAAAGAAAAATAATTTAGAGGATTAATATTCCAAGAAAGATCATGGAGTTTTGAGTAAAATAAGAACAAATTGTGATCCTAATTTTATATATCTAGTAAAGATGGATTTATGAATTATTAATGAAGGGGATACATAATTCATTTATTAAAATATTTAATATAAATAATTATTAGAAAAGATAAAATGTTCAAAACCTAATAAAAATATCTTTATTTATGAATTAAATATCTGAATAAGAGAAAATTATAAAACCTCATATAATAGGAAGAATACCTTAAATTTTAGTATAGGATATATATTTTCCATATATACCAGAGATTAAAAGGGAATTATTCGATGAATCTCATTAATTTAATTTTAAAATACACCCTAGTATCACCAAGATGTATATAAATTTGATGGAACATTTTCGGAAGAATAATATAAAGCTAGAAGCTGCGGATTATATATCCAGATTCTGAGTTTTTTGACAGTTGAAAGATGAGGAACTGCATCCTAAAGGATTTATGCAATGAATAACTATTCTTATTTGGTAATGGGATGTAATTACAATTGAAATTTTCACATTATTATCAAATAAAAATAGAAATAATGAGGAAATAATTTTAATTATAAATTTATTTACAAAATCATTTCATTTACTCACTATAAGAAAATATTTATCAATTGTTCTTCTTGGACAAATCAACATAAATAATGTTTAATGACATCATTATATACCTCTTTCAATTTTTTTAGATTATTATCCATGATTTAAATATAAATTTAGGAAATGTATGTAGATGGATTTTGATATTGATATTCATTTTAGAACTGCATATTATCTTCAAACTATTGAATTGTACAAACACATTAATCAGACATTAACAATATAGTACATATCATTTTATATATACATTAATGGTATATGGGATAATTATTTATATTTTTTATTTTTCTCATTTAATAATGGTTTAAACTCATGAATTCAAATGGCATCTGATGAATCGTTATATGGAGTTTGATGTCATACTCCAACATGTGGGGATGTTTCTGTTGAAATGAATCTTATTTTCCAAGAAGGAATAAATAATAAAATTAAAAGGCAAAATATGATTAGGAATCATAAAAAAATTATTCTAAATAAGTTGAAAGAGTTATTTATATAATTAAGTAATTCTTTTGAATTCCAAATGGGTGATCATGTTTTCATAATAGTAACTCCATTAAATAGTCATATAAGGTTCATTAAGAAATGGAAATTGAGCCTCAGGTACATAAAACAAAATAAAACTCAAGAATAAATTGTATAAATGGATTATATTTTTTCAATTCTCTAAAAACTCTCTATATTACATAAGGTGTTCCATATTCCATAAATATGAAATTATATTCCCATCAATCCATATATTTATTTTATAATGACACTTTTATGGGTAATTGTGAACCAAATACATATCATACTAGTGTTCCCATCATAATTCATGTGCTCACCTCTGACGAAAATAGAATTATAACATGATATATAATACAAGTACGAGAATATAAACATCATTAATAGTATGGAACATGATTTTATAAATTAAAATCCCTGATTGGTAAAAGTTTTTAGAATAAATAATGAAGTATAAGAAGAAATGTGGGGACCTATAAATGTTATAAATAAAAAACACCCTCCTTTATTTAGAAAGTAACATCCATTAATGTTTTCACCAATAATTTTCAATGAAAAATAGAATATAACACCTATTATTAAATAATAATAATATTAATTTATATATTAACATAACTATAATACAATATAAATTTTAATATTTAATGGAAAAAACTCTAATTTAATAAGATAAATATTTATTTTTAACATACTAGGTCTAAATTATCCTAGAATGAGATTTGTTTTCTTGGAAAGGAACATTTATAAATATTTTTTTTTATATTTATAGTTTTAATTTTATATATTATTTATAATATATATAAATAAAAATTACATTATTATCAATTTTATATAAATGATTATCATATCATTTAGCAGAAAATATAATATTTTCAAAAAAACTATTTATGTCTATGTAAAGACATTCCATTTTAATTAATTTCGTATTAATTAATTGTAAATTATTTAACTAATCTTTATAGATTATATGGATAAAAAAATAAATTTAAATCTATATGATATTGTCTACTTTTGATATATATATGATATATCATCTTATGCATGAAAAAATCTTTTTTTGAAAACCATTTTCATCACTTTTTATAGGATTTTTATATAATTATATTCTTCCACATTGGGGAATTGAATTTGATAAAATGGATTGCAACATTGGATTTATCCTAATTATAATTATGTGTAAATTTAATAATTATTTTTCTTCATAATGAATATTAAATAAAATAAAAACAGTGAACCAACATTAAGGTCAAAACATGCTTATGGGAGATTAATCTATAAAAATAAGCCTAAAATGACCTAAACACATTACTAAATATTACTATATGGTTAAATATTTTAATTTCTAATTTCCCATATAATATTACTCATTTTAGAAACATAATTATATGATATTCAATTAATAAGATTGTAAAATTTTGAAAACAATTCCTGAGTGAAACTCTCATTAAATACAAAAGGGAATCTCCTCCTCTCACTTCCTAACACCAATTGGGCCATTTATCTAGACCATCCATTTACAAAATATCTCCCAAAATATATAATTCAGGATTTATATGTTTTTTTATTCCCAATATACCAACCCCTGGGACCCTGAGAGGAGATCGAAATAAGGTTTCTCTTACATATGGTAATAATCTTAACAACGCTCTTTCATTTTAACTCCATGTTTTTCCATAACCATTAATTTCATAAAAATTAAAATATAAGAACAGTACTATCTCTAATATACTTAGATATCATTATATTTCTTGAATAAATTTTTTTATCTCATACTCTATCAAATGCGAAACAAAACTATCATTCATCTGTATATTAGACTACCATTTCACAAACTAATGTAAATTATTTTTCATCACTAAGTCATACGAATATTCATAATGATTTAAAATTATACATACACATATATATATATATATCATAATTATAAAATAATATTATATTAAAAAATTTAATATATCACTTTTTCCACAACCCATTAAACCATTAAGGAAATGAAAACACCGCTCATGCATACATACGACCTACCATCTCCATGATGTAATGTGATTCATTTTATATGTCCAAATTTCTAAATTGATTACCAAAATGATTCTAATGATTAAATATGATAATTATATTATTAATATCATTATAGTGACGGTCGTGCTATATCCTACACCAGTGTACACATAATAATTTTTCTTGTATTTAAATTAATATATGTGAATACATTTAATAAATAAATTCAATACCAATTATTCCAAACTAGAATAATATTAATTTTAAAATTTCTTTATGATCTTATATTCATGGAAATATCTCAGACCATGTTGTTGGGCCCACCACATACCAGACTCTTATTCATCATAACATGCCAGATTTTTATTACACATGTTTTGGACCCTCTAGGCACTTATAACGATAGTACGTAATAGTGTTTACAGAAAATTAGTAGAGTCTAAAAACCATCATGTAACCAATTGAGATAATGAAACATAATTGGATTTAAATCCTTCTAATTAAATCATTCCATGTTAAATAATATCTTCTTATCATCGTATCTCATAAAGGAGGATTCTCACCTTATGCCATCATCCATTCATGATTTTTTATTTGTTAAAATTACAAGATGAACATACATTATAATACCATGGATATGGGTATAGTAAAGGTCCTACCATCCTGAGAAACTTTTCCAAAGATATATCTTTCTGTTGGATGTTAAAAACTCATTCTTCATAATTCAATTAATTTCATACCACAAATGATGCAACCAATGAATGAAACCTCACAATGACATTAAAATCATATAACTTTCATTACATCATAGTGATATTGTGGTTTATTTTCACAATAGACATATATAGGTTTTCACTTTAAAATGACGTACAGTGGTGACCAATAGGATGTATCATGAGGTGGTTGTAGACTATGTTATCAAACTATCACATTGTTAATTTAGATTTGTTAAATGATTCGATTTAAAGTGGGGGTTGAAATGATTAAATATATGATAAATGAAACAAATAAAAATTATTATAATAAATATACATTATAGATTATATATCAGAAGAAAAATGTACTAAAAAGGAAAAGGTTATAAAATAAGTGGTGGATAAACTATGATCTTTATACACCCCATTTATCATTTTCTACCACGGGATTGTAAATAAATTATTTAATGTATAACACAATAAATCATGTCATATAACTATATTGACCTGATACCATGTCATAACATCTAATATGGGTGATTTATATTCTTATGAATGTGATTAGATTACCCAAAGATCATATTGCATTTGGAACAGAATTAACATGCAGTGGTCAAGAGACCTCACCCAAATAAGTTTAAATAAAAAGAAAACTATTTTATAGTCATAGATTTATAAAAATTATAGAAAAAATATAGTAAAATGAAAATAATAAAGAAAATACCTACTGAAATCATGCGAAAAAAAGCTGGATGTGTTTATCGAAATGGGTTTACAATGAAAAGCACAAACTCAAAAGGGAAAATGCAATCAGATCTTGAAAACCCATCACCACATGGATTTAATCCACTAATAGATCTATCACCACAAAAAATAATCCTATTATAAATCATATCATATATTGTATATAAATATTACTCTTTCAAACCATAATTATAATGATAAGGGGATAGAAATATAAAGAGAAGGAGGTAGGGAAATCAGTTGTTTACTTTTGAAATCCAGAATCATGGATTTATTTTGGGGATTATCCCTATTGAATTTCCTCTAGATTCCTATAAATTAGTTTAAAATTGAATTATATGTTTACCTTCAGAATTTTATATTATGTTTAAATATGGTGAAAACGATGTGAATTAATTACTAAAGTAATATTTTTACTCTCGGGAGTGACCTATCATCTTCTTCAAATTTGAATCATTAAAAAATGACAAAATGAGCTAATTATTCCTTTAAAATCAACATACAAAGTTGAATTTGATTAATATTCATTATCTAGTTTGAATTAATGAATTTGGACACATTTATCCAGTGTTATATCCTATTTAATGAGGTGGGGTCAATCATATCATCTTGGAACATTTACCAAAATGATTGACTTATTTGGGCCTCATAAAAGTCAAATCAATACTTGGACCAGTTGAAAAAATGTTTCCATAGACATAAAAATCATAAAAAGGGAATAATATATTTGGGTTAATATATAAAATGTAATACCCAAAAATCAAAATGATTGAAAATAATTAAAATTATAAAATTGTGAAATTTTTTATTTTATGCTCAAAACATTCATAAAGTACAAAGAAATGAAATTATGATCAAATTATTAATTTTTATGGTTTAAATCATTTAAATAAACATGAATAATAAAATAAACATTATCTCTATCAATTCCCCTACGAGACTCCTCATATTTTAATTTTCAAAAACCATGATTACCTTGTTTATCATATCACAAATCATGTTTAGAGATTATTGGATTTCTTATGTTTTAATGTTTAAAAATCATGGTTTAAATTCTCACAAGACCAAATTATAGATTCTCACAAATCATTTAAAATTCTTGTAAACAATGTTTAATCTTTTTCTATTATGTTTTATTATATTAATTGTTAAGTCTAATCCATTATGGGATCATTTATTCATAAAACAATTTACAGATATTTTCCTAAGTATGGGACACCACATTAATGATCACAGTCTCACCGTTTGCGTGAAACATTGGCTAAGTTCCTAGCACTGTAACCCGGACACAGTAACCCTGATACAGTAACCCAGACATTGTTTCCTTGCTACTTTTTCCCAGACATAGTAACATAACACTATTATGAATTTTGACAAAGGACGATACACTATTACTAGAGAGAAGACTTATCTGACACTATAGTCATACTAATCATTCCAAAATTCGCAATGGACGAGAAACCACAACTGTGATACTGCTTTTAGATATCAATGAAACCATGGCATCATGACTATCTCACCATAACAGTGGCATTGTGACTCTTTCACCGTGATAGTGGCATTGTGACTGTCCCACTACAATTCTGACATTATTCCATACGTAACCATTTTTATATCATTTTCAATTTAATTTATAATTTATTTATAACGGTCATATTGGATTCATTTAATGAAACTGAAATAATGAATGATATTTTGTAGACATGACTCCAGAATGTATAATGTAAAGGGTGTAGAAATAATGCTTCCTCTCAGCTCTAATATATGCACCTGAAATAAGAAGATGATAATGTAACTAGATGTAACACCCCAAGATTCTACAGTACACTTCTCTCTGAATAATGCAATAGTGTGTGTTTTACGCAACATCGAGTTCTAACACACACCACAACCGATCAAACTAGCCGTAATGAATAGTAATACCTACTTTTTGAAATTATACAAATTTTATCTCTCAAAATGGACTTCATTTTTGGATTTGGTGTATCGAATTTAGCCTAAGGTGAAATTTTGGTACTTTTCGGATAACTTTAATATTTTGATGAATAGTGAAAATTACTAAATTTTAATTAAAAACAAATTTTTTAATAAAAATAATTAATAGTGATAAATTATTAATTTGAGTGGTTTTAAAGTATATTTAGAATAATTATTTTACATTTAATACAATTTTGGTCATTGGACATAATTTCACAATTAAACCGAACATAAAAAAGTATCAATCTTTTGATAGTTATTATATCTTAAAAACACGCTTTTTTGTTTTGATAGTGGGAATAAATTTTAAATTAATTTCTGCCACATCTGTGTTTTAAATTTGTAAAAATAGATTCCATAATTGGAATCAGGTTGTTCAAATTGTGTAAATAGGTAACATTTATTTTTAGACATTTTGAATAATTACTTCGGTAAATATTTTATTTACCATGGTTAATGGGTAAATCCGGTAAATGAGGGTGAACAAATAATATTATAATAATAAATAATTACCCTAAAACGTGTCCTAACCATATTTTTTGATACATTTCAGACCATGGGCATCTTTGGATCGATTTTGGGACCCCATGGTTCCACTGGTAAGTGATATGGAAACTTTATTTTAATTAAGTTTAAATGAATACAAAAATGACACAAGCATATATCTTTTAGAAAAAAAAAATTTACATGGGGTTATATATGTTGGATTTTCAACTATAAGTATTAATTAGAAATATAACAAGATTTAATCCATAATTGTGTTTTATTTATAATTTTAAGACATTAAATAATTTAATTTATTTATGACAGAATGGTGATGCAATAATTACCATAATAGTGAAAAAGTTAAATGATTGATATTGTAGATACCCAATTAAATATAATTTGAGACTTTTTATGAATTACAATAATTTTATTGGTTAATATGACATGTTAGTAATTATTTAATTAACTTTGTTCGAAGTAATCATTCTATTATGAGTTTTAAAAAATCGAATATTGAATAGTGTCAAAATTGACATAAAAGAGTTTTTAAAAAAACTATTATATTATTAATTGATATTAAATTCTTAAAAATATAAATTTCGGCCAAGAGACTTATATCATGATAGGTGTATCATTAATGGACAACTTGGGGTCTCTTGTATGTATATAGTAAATTTATTAACCATATAATATACAAATACAAAGAGACATTGTAAATGTGAAACTAATTAACTAAGAGTTAATACATAATGATAAGGTTAATATATTAACCCAAACCTATCTAAATTCTATTGGTTGAGTTGTTTTCAACCCATCCCCACCATAAACTTTAAATAATCCACTTTTAAGACATTAGAAACCAAATATGAAATTATTATAAAATAATATTTCTAGATTTTCCAAAGGTTACTCTCACCCCACTTATAAAAGGGCACTCCCCCTTCTCATTAACTCACACCTTCAAATCCTTTTTGTTCGGCCAAACTCATCCCAAATACTCTCTAAACTTCCCTCACATCATCTTAGAGGCCTTTTTTTATTCAAAAATCCAACCTATGATCCCTTTTGATCAAATCAAAAGGAAGAACCCGAAGAAGAGGTAATGATTTCACCACCTTTTTCCAAGTTCCTTTCTTCTTCAACTTATTCCTTCTTTTTTATTACCATTATAAAATAATAACTCCAGTTTATTATATATAAATCCATGTTATTATAAATATGGTACAACCATATTCAGTATTCTATCCATCCTTTGAATAACATGTCACCATACATGTATACGCACGGCTTACAATCTCCATGTCGTGGTGTAATTGTTATTCAATAAATTATTATTTGGATGGGTATAATAATGATGTGAAACTCATGTAAATAAAAAATATAACATCATAATGATTCTTGTATATATGATATACCATCCAATATATATTATTTTAATATCAAAATAATGATACTGTCGCTCGTGCGTACGTACGGACTACCGTCTCCACGAACACGATGAGATTCATTCTCCATCGTATCCATTCAAGTATAATTCTCATTTGAAGATTAGTAATAGTATATAAGGACTTGATATAATTCTGGATATGATAAATATACAACCTATCCATGAAAAAAATTGCATACATAATAAAACATATAAAATAAAACGAGTAAGTTAACACCCGAAACAACAATAATACTAAGATATTATTAACAATTCAATGTTAAAAGATCTTATATGATATCATATTAATGTATATTATTCTTGTATAATATAATAAGAATTATTTAACCATTATACATGAGGTTAACCTACCCCAACCAAGGAAAATTACAAGGTAAGGTTTATTTCACTATCTCTTCATTATCCGAGTTTTTATACATAATAATCTACTGGGATCTCTTTATCATCCACATCCATGTTTCTTAAAACTGTATTTCAAAACAATTTTACTATTTAAAAAAATATGGGTTAAAGTCATTTATACCGTTGTTTGACTTTTTATAAGATTTTTATAAAGGAATCTTTCCGTCATTTTCCAAACAAGGTGCTTTTTAACCTTTTTGACAGAATTAAGGTAAGAATTTTTTTTAACTTATACGGCAAGTGCGGCTATTTTCCGCCGTTATAAAATCATCAAAGCTTCCCATACAAGATTATAAGAATATTTTCAAAGAAAATGTTTTATTTTATAAATATATGACTCTTAAATGATTTCAAAATAGAAAGAGATATTTTTCTAAAAAGAGTTTTGATTTAATCTATGTCAACATCCTTGGATAGATTTTACGCTTATTTGAAGTTGATTTATTATGATACAAAACTTCTATATTGTATTGAAGGTTTTGTGATATGTTTGACTGTGGATGTTCTATTTTTATAACATTAATGGTTTATGGTGAAAGTATTGACATTTCGTATGATAGTTTTAATATGAATGTTTATATTATGTTTAATCCTTTTCATATGGGAATGCATTGGAATTAATATGTAACGGGTGGAGCCCTCTATAGCTCCTCGATGCATCAGTAGTTCTCATGAGACAAACTAGTTTCTTGTCACAAGGCCTTGGCAAAATCTTATTTTTATTGTTGGCATGAGGCCTTGAATATGTGGTTATGATAGTCTGGCATTATGAATTCCATCATTATGAATGTGGTTATTGTTATTGCATGTGATTATTCGATTAGTATAATATCCATGTGAATAAGTAAATGGAATTATTTCATTTTAGTTTTTCCATACTATGGTAAAGTTCATGTTTAAAAGGATTTTGTTTTAGTAATACACTTCCTTAAATGGTAATTCTTATTTGTGAAAGTTTCCGCTATATTGTTATCCTTACTGAGCATTTGAGCTCACCCCTATTCTATGTTTTATTTTTCCCAAGATGTGAAGAAGTAAATTATGAATGACCTACAGGGATATTATGAGGGGATAATAGTGTGGACTATGGAGACAATATGTTGTTGTAGTAGTTTTTCACTTTATGATGTAATGTAAAACTGTATGAATATATCTAGTGTTTCCAAGGCTACTAAACCAATCAGTCTTTCAAGATTTGATCTTTCTTGTGATCATGGAAATGTTATGTAATAATTCACTGACTCTAGGTAACTGGGGTCGGGGCGTTACAGTTGGTACCAGAGAATGTTTAGTACAAACCTTGGAAGCTATATTTAGATAAACTTTGATTAGATCACATAGACCTAAGTTGGACTTTGAGGATTAGTATAGAAGAACTTCCTAGAATTTTGGTATTGTGGAGATTTTGTGAGTTTTCTGAGCAATACATCCCTGTTTGGATATGATCAGGTAGAGGTGGCTCTGGTCCAGATGTACCTAGGGGTAAAACCCGAAAACACCGCTTTAAGCTAGACTCGAACGGGAACTGGTGCATGATAACTGGCCTTTCCGCACTCTTGGTTACGACACTCCCGAGGGATATGCTTAGGATAACTCTCATTTTCATTACAAATCATTATGAAGGGTTTATGAGTATAAACTTCCTCAAAGAAAACATTTTTATGATTATGGATTATATCCATAAATAGTTCAAATTTTGTTAAGTGTTTTATAAATATGGAATTATGTATTTTGATTCAAAAACTGATCTACTTTATGCCATTTTTTAGAAATGGCGCCTTGTGGAAGAAGTGGAAACCATATCAATGCACGCAATCTATGTAGGGATTTCCCTCATGCTCAAGATAATTATAGTGGAGCTGGTGATGCAACTAGTGTCGATCAGCTAATCACCATACTGGGACAACTCACTCAGGTTATGAATAATAACCTTACCCGTATAGAGCACCTTGATCCGCAGCGTGGAGGATAAATGTTAGATCAATTAATGAGGCAACAACCACCAATGTTCAATGGGAGTACAAATCCCCTAGTAGCTGAGAAATGAAAAAATTCCCTAGAGATATTATTTCAGGCATTGGGAAGTAGTGAAAGGGAAAAAGTTATCATGGCAGTTTACCGCCTCACTGGAGATGCTGATCAATGGTGTCCATTGATTCAAAACAGAAAAGAAAATGATGAAGTATCAAATATGGAATGGAGGGAGTTCAAAGATCTTTTTTTAGAAAAATAATTTCTTCGTGACCATCAAGCAGATATGGAAAGTCAATTTCTGAGGCTGAGACAAAAGGAGGATGAGAATGTCGTAAAGTATGAGGATAACTTTATAAGGTTAGAAAGGTATGCTGGATATTATATATGTAACCTAAGAAGTAATATTGATCATTTCTTTGATGGGTTAAACTCATTTCTCCATCGAGAATTCGTCTCACAATCCTTCTCGTCGTACGAAGACATTGTCTCATGTGTGATCAAGACAAAAAAGGAATTTTATATTTCATATGAATTTAAAAAAAAGAAAGAGAATAAGAGATATGCTGATCAATCTGGGAATGGAAATAAGGGGAATAAGGGAAATGTTGAATATCCATCTTGTGGTAAATGTGGGAAGAAACACCCCGGTACTTGCTTGAAGGGAATGGTCGTCTATTACAAATGTGGTGAAAAAGGCCACCAAGCTCGTGATTGCAATGGGAATAAGGAAGCAACCAATGTTCAGTGCTACAATTACAGGGAGATGGGACATTATTCAAATTAATGTCCTCATCGTTAGGGGAACTTACCACAGAAGAGGCCAAGGGATCAAGGCCATGCTTTTTCTATCACAACTGCTGAGGTAGATGCTCCAAAAGACGTAGTGGCAGGTAATTTAATGGTTTCCTCAAGTTTAGAAAATGCATTATTTGATTCTGGATCATTGCATTGTTTCATATCTTCCCAGTTTTCTATGAAAATTAGATATTTCCAATTTGATTTAACAAGGGAGTTGTCAGTTAAAACTCCTAAGGGATGTATCATTGCAACAATGTTTTGTGAATCAGTCCCCATTAGAGAACATAAATGTTCTTTATCTACTGATCTCATCGTCCTACCTATGATTGAGTTTGATATAATCCTCAGTATGGATTGGCTTTCAGACTATGATGCGAAGAATTATTGTAATAAGAAGGAGGTTACGATTTTTGATAATAATAATAAGGAACGCCTTATCTTTAGAGTAGAATCGTCACCACCTAATTCTTATCTAGATCCACCCCCAGTAGCTCAACTAAATTTAATTATTGGTGAGGAAGAGAAAGAAATGAATGTGGGTGAGGAAAGGAATGTTCAAATAGAGGATGTACCTAATGTGAATGAATTTGTAGATGTATTTCTAGAAGATTTACCTGGACATCCTCCAGAACGAGAATTTGAGTTTTCCCTTGATTTAATTCCTAGATCAAGGCCTATATCGAAGACCCCTTATAGAATGGCCATTGTAGAATTAGTTGAACTAAAGAAACAACTAGAGGAATTGAGTAATAAGGGATTTATTCGCCCTTGTGTGTCTCCATGGGGAGCCCCTGTTCTTTTTGTTGAAAAGAAAGATGGATCTATGAGGTTATGTATCGACTATAGGGAGATAAATTCTATAACAATAAAGAACAAGTATCCCCTCTCTCGCATTGATGATTTATTTGACCAAGTGAATAGAGCTCAATACTTTTCAAAGATTGACCTTCGATCTGGATACCATAAGTTGTTTGTAAAGAAGGAATACATTCCAATGACAGTATTTCGAACTAGGTACGGGCATTACGATTTTACTGTAATGCCTTTTGGATTGACTAATGCACCCTATGTATTCATGGATCTGATGAATAGAGTTTTCAAGTAATATCTCGATGATTTTGTGGTGGTATTTATTGATGATATCTTGGTTTACTCCAAAAGCTACTGAGATCATGAAAATCACTTGCGCATTATCCTGAAGACTCTGAGAAGAGATGAATTATATGGGATGTTTAGCAAGTGTGAATTATGGCTTCATGAGATTTCTTTTCTTCGCCATATTGTCTTTAAAGATGGAATCTCTATTGATCCTTCTAAGACCAAGGCAATCCAAGAATGTCCAGCACCTATGAGTATAACTGAGGTACGTAGTTTTATTGGTTTGGTAGGTTATTATCGAAGTTTCTTCCAGAATTTTGCCCAATTGGCTAACCCATTAACGAAGCTCACACGTAAAGGGGTTAAATTTGTTTGGAAAAAAGAGTGTGAAGAATGTTTCTAAGAACTGAAGAGAAGATTAGTCAATGATCTTATATTTTCTCTACCATCGGAGAATGATGGGTTCATTATTTATAGTGATTCATCGAAGAAAGGACTTGGTTGTGTCCTAATGTAGAATGATAGAGTTATTGCCTATGCATCACGACTGTTGAAAATTCATGAGCAAAACTATCCTAATCATGATCTTGAGTTAACAGATATGATCTTTACTTTGAAGATATGGAGGCACTACCTCTATGGTGAAAATTTTGAGATTTATACTGATCACAAGAGTTTGAAGTATATTTTCTCACAAAAATAACTCAACATGAGGCAAAGGAGTTGGATTTAATAACTCAAGGATTATGATTGCACGATACACTACCACCCGGGTAAGGAAAACAAGGTGGCAGATGCTTTGAGCAGAAAAGACCATGGAGTTTTGAACAATATGAGAATTGAAAGGGATCCAATTTTCATGGATCTAGTGAAGATGGACATGGGAATAACTAGGGAAGGTGAAACATCAATGCTTTTTTCAAATGATTTGCAAACAATCATTACTAGAAAGGATTAAGAGTTCTCAGAACGATGATGAAGAATTTAAAAAGAAGATTAATGTTGTGAATGATGGGATATTGAGAGACATTGTGTATGAAGATGGATTTTTGATATTCGGGAAGATTATTTGTGTTCCCGATATACCTAATCTAAAAAGGGAATTGCTGGATGATGCTCATAGTTCCAATTTCTCTATACACCCTGGGAGCACCAAAATGTATAACGATTTGAAGGAACATTTTTGGTGGGACAAAATGAAGAGAGAGATTGTTGATTTTTGTCAAGATGTATGGTTTGTCGACAAGTGAAATCTGGAAGGGAACAACAAGGAGGAGTCATGAAACCTCTTCCCATACCGGAGTGGAAATGAGACAATATTACGATGGACTTTTCCATGGGGCTACCAAAGACTCCTATAAGGAATGATGCAATATGGGTTATTGTTTATCGTCTTACCAAGTCACCACATTTTCTTTCTCTAATAGAAGATCTACCACTGGAACATATTGCAAGACTATATATTAATGAAGTTTTGAGACTTCATGGAGTACCCCTATCGATTGTTTCTGATCGTGATACTCGTTTTACTTCAAGATTCTAGAAAAGTCTTTAGAAAGCCTTGGATATTGGACATCATTTGAGCACTGCCTACCACCCTCAAATAGATGGACAATCAAAATGAACTATTCAAACCCTAGAAGACATGTTGAGATCCTGCTCACTTGACTTTCATGGTATGTTGGATCAATATTTACCTCTGGTAGAATTTTCTTATAACAATAGCTTCCATTCGAGTATTCAGATGGCACCATATGAAGCATTATATGGAAAGAGATTTCGTACACCAACCTGTTGGGATGATGTTGGTGAATGAAAACTTTTAGGCCCAGAACTTGTGAAGGATACGATGGAAAAGGTGAAGGTAATACAAAATCACATTAAAGCATCTCAAAGTAGGCAGAAGAGCTATGTTGATAATCAAAGGAAGGATTTGGAATTTCAAATCGGTGATCATGTTTTCTTGAAGGTATCTCCATGGAAGGGAGTCATACATTTTGTTAAGAAAGGTAAATTGAGTCCTAGGTACATAGGACCTTTCAAAATTCAAGAACAAATTGGGGCTGTAGCTTACCGATTGGCAATGCCGCCAAGTCTCTCCAATGATCATGATGTGTTCCACGTATCTCTGTTGAGGAAATACATGCCTGACCCAATGCATTTACTCACCTATGAGGAATTAGAACTGGAACTTGATCTATCTTATTGCGAAGAAGCTGTCAAGATTATTGGTATGAGAGAACAAGTTCTGAGAAACCGGACAATGTGTCTGGTAAAAGTTTTGTGGAGAAACCATAAGATGGAAGAGGCAACGTGGGAACCCGATTAACTTATGATGAAGAACCACCCGAGTATTTTCATGTGGTAGTATTGTAGAAATTTAGAGGATGAGATTTTTTAAAGGAGGGGATAATTTAACACCCCAAGCTTCTATGGTACGCTTCTCTTTGAATAATGCAATAGCGTGTGTTTTTACGCAACATCAAGTTCTAACACACACCACAACCGATCAAACTAGCCGTTATGAATAGTAATACCTACTTTTTGAAATTTTACATATTTTATCTCTCAAAATGGACTTCATTTTTGGATTTGGATTATCAAATTTAGCCTAAGGTGAAATTTTGGTAATTTTCGGATAACATTAATATTTTGATGAATAGTGAAAATTACTAAATTTTAATTAAAAATAACTTTATTAATCAAAAGAATTAATAGTGATAAATTGTGAATTTTAGTGGTTTTAAATTATATTTAGAATATATGTTTACCATTTAATACGATTTTGGTCATTGGACATAATTTCCCAATTAAACCGACCATAAACAAGTATCAATCTTCGGATAGTTATTATATCTAAAAAGCACGCTTTTTGTTTTGACAGCGGGAATTAATTTAAAATTAATATATGCCACTTCTGTGTTTTGAATTTTGAAAAATGGATTCCATATTTGGACTCAGGATATTCAAATTATGTATATAGGTAACTTTTATTTTTAAACATTTTGAATAATTAGTTTGGTAAATATTTTATTTACCATGGTTAAAGGGTAAATCCAGTAAATGAGGGTTAACAAATAATATTATAATAATATAAAATTATCCTAAAACATGTCCTAACATTATTGGTTGATACATGTCAGACCATGGGCATCTTTGGGTCGATTTTGGGACCCCATGGTGCCACTTGTAAGTGATAGGGACACTTTATTTTAATTAAGTTAAAATGAATACAAAAATGACAGAAGCATATATCTTTTGAAAAAAAAATTTACATAGGGTTATATATGTTGTATTTTTGACTATAAACATTCATTAGAAAGATAACAAGATTTCATACATAATTGTATTTTATTTATAATTTTTAGACATTAAATAATTTAATTTATGTATGACACAATGGTGATGCAGTAATTACCATAATAGTGAAACTTTAAAATGATTGATATTGTAGATACCCATTTGAGACTTTTTATGAATTAAACTAATTTTTTAGGTCAATATGACATGGTAGTAATGATTTAATTAACTTTTTTAGAAGTAATAATTCTGTTATTATTTTTACAAAAATCAATTATTGAATAGTGTCAAAATTGACATAAAAGAGGTTTTAGAACAAATATTATATTATTAATTGATAATAACTTCTTAAAAATATAAGGATAGTCCAAGAGACTTATATCATGATAGGAGTATCATTAAAGGACCACTTGGGGGTATATTGGATGTATATATTATGTTTATTAACCATATAATATAAAAATACAAAGAGACACTGTAAAAGTGAAACTAATTAACTAAAAGTTAATACTTAATGATAAGGTTAATATAGAAACCCAAACCTGTCTAAATTCTATTGGTTTAGTTTATTTCGACCCATACCCACCTTAAACATTAAATCATCTACTTTTGAGCCATTAGAAACCGAATATGAATTTATTATAAAATAATATTCCTAGGTTTCCCAAAGGTGCCCCTCACCCCTCTTATAAAATGCACTCCCCCTTCTCATTATCTCACACCTTAAAAGCCTTTTTTCGGAAAAACTCTACCCAAATACTCTCTCAACTTCTCTCAATTCATCCTAGAGGCCTTACTTTTGTCAGAAAGCCAACCTAAGAGCCCTTTTGATCAAATCAAAATGAGGAACCCGAAGAAGAGGTAATGATTTCACCACCCTTTTCCAAGTTCCTTTCTTCTTCCACTTCTTCCTTGTTTGTTATTACCATTCTAAAATAATAACTCCAGTATCTTATATATACTATGATGTTATTATAAATATGGTACAACCATATTCAGTATTCTATCCATCCTTTGAATAACATGTCACCATACGTGCGTACATATGGATTACCGTCTCCACGTCGTGGTGTAATTGTTATTCAATAAATCATTATTTGGATGGGTATAATAATGATGTGTAACTCAGGTAAATAATAAATATAACATGATAATGATTCTTTATATATGATATACCATCCAATTATATAATATTTTAATATCAAAAGAATGATATTGTCACTCGTGCGTACGTACGGACTACCATCTCCACGAACGCGATGAGATTCATTCTCCATCGTATCCATTCAGGTATAATTCTCATTTGATAATTAATAATAGTATCTAAGGACTTGATATCATTATGGATATGATTAAGATACAACCTATCCATGAAAAACATAGCTTACATAACAAAACATAAAAAAATAAAATGAGTAAGTTAACACCTGAAACAACAATAATACTAAGATATTATTAACAAATCAATGTTAAAAGATCATATATGATATCATATTAATGTATATTATTCTTGTATAATTTAATAACAATTATTTCCCCATTATACAGGAGGTTAACCTACCCCAACCAAGGAAAATTACAAGGTAAGGGTTATTTCACAATCTCTTCATTATCCGAGGTTGTTTATACGTAATAATCTACTGGGATCTCTTTATCATCCACATCCATGTTTCTTAAAAATGTATTTCAAAACATTTTTACTATTTAAAAGAATATGGGTTAAAGTCATTTACACCCTTTTTTGACATTTTATAAGAGATTTATGAAGGAATCTTTCTGACATTTTCCAAACAAGATGTTTTCTAACCTTTTCGACAGAATTAAGGTAAGAATGTTTTTTTAACTTATACGGCGGGTGTGGCTATTTTCCGCCGTTATAAAATCGTCGAATCTTCCCTTACATGCTTGTAAGAATATTTTTCAAGAAAATGTTTTATTTTATTAATATATTACTCTTAAATGATTTCAAAATAGAAAGAGATATTTCTCTAAAAAGAGTTTTGATTTCATCTATATCATCATCCTTTGATGGATTTTACACTTATTTGAAGTTGATTTATTATGATACAAAACTTCTATATTGTATTGAAGTTTTTGTGATATGTTTGACTATGGATGTGCTATTTTTATACCATTCATGGTTTATGGTGAATGTATTGACATTTCGTATGCTAGTTTTAATATGAATGTTTATGTTATGTTTAAACCTTTTCATATGGGAATGCATTGGACTTAATATGTGACGGGTGGAGGCCGCTATAGCTCCTCGATGAATCAGTAGGTTTCATGAGACAAACTAGTGTCTTGGCACAAGGCCTTGGAAAAATCTTATTTGTAGTCTTGGCACGAGGCGTTGGATATGTGGTTATGATAGTCTGGCATTATGCATTCCATCATTAGGAAAGTGGTTATTGATATTTCATGTGATTATTCGATTAGTAGAATATCCATGTGAATAAGTAAATGGAATTCTTTAATTTTATTTTTGCTATACTATGTTGAAGTTCAAGTTTAAAAGACTTTTTTTTTGGTGATACACTGCCTTAAATGTTTATTCTTATTTATGAATGTTTCCGCTATATTGTTATCCTTACTGGGCATTTGAGCTCACCCCTTTTCTATGTTTTATATATCCCAAGATGTGAAAAAGTAAATTATGAATGACCTTCAGGGAAATTATGAGGGGATAATAGTGTGGACTATGGAGACAATATGTTGTTGGAGTAGTTTTTCACTTTATGATGTAATGTAAATCTTTATGAATATATTTAGTGCATCCAAGGCTACTAAACCAATCGGTCATTCAAGATTTGAACTTTCTTGTGATCATGGCAATGTTATGTAATAATGAACCGACTCTAGGTAACTGGGGTCGAGGTGTTACACTAGAGCAAGATGTTATGATAAGTGGAATGCATACAAATACTGAAGAACACATATGAACTAATGAACAGAAGAAGAGCTCTCAATTCATGAACACTAAACTAATGAAGATCAGAATCATGAACATTCTATTAACAAAAAATATAAGAAGAAAAATTGTTAATAATAATATATCATTGAACTAGAAACCATAACATGAGAGTTGTGATAATCTATTTTCAAAAGAGGACTTAAAAATCACATCTCCTACATCCTTCAAGTCTACAGCCGCATAGATGAACACTCAGAGAATGTATAATCCTTTCTCATTATATTTTCTCAATTATGTATTATTTTATTAATTTTCGAGTAAAGTGTGTGTTTTTACTAAAACACACTCTATATTCTTCAGCTAACTAGAGGATAAAATATATCCTCACTCAAACAGATTTTTACACATTATTTCAACCACGTATAATTGTGGAAGACGTCTTCTGTGACCCGGTTGTTTGTTTTTCCCATTAGAATAGTTGAAGAGGTCTTGTGACCTAGACAGTCCCGTGTACTGTTGTTAACCCAGATCTATGGTTTAGATTGAATGATTTATATATATTTCTTGGTGGTAGGTGATCACTATGTAGAGTGGATTAATTCTTCTATTAAGACCGAACCACTTGTTTTTTCCATTGTGTTTTTCAATTAATTATTTCATTATTTTAATTCATATTTCAAAAAAATAAATTTTACATTGATAGTTAGTAAGGGATAGTATTTATATCTAGTTTTCCATATTAGTGATGTTTCAAAAGTTGTAGTCGTATGTCATATTGTTATAATATATAATTACTAAATACTCTAAGAAACAATTTTAGTAGTAAAACTATTATAATTTTATTACCTTGATTAATTAGCCTTTTTTATAATTGGTGGAATCATTTAAATAATATTTTAAATATAATGTTTTAAAAGAAGTCAATTAACCCCAGTCTTGAGTGTCCTACTTTGACAAAAATTTGGTGTTAATGGGGTTTTTAATATCTATACTTTCAATGCTCTAAATCTATTTTAAAAATGAAATATTAGTTCTGTTTTAAAAATATCGAAATTTCTGTTAGTTTTAAACTTATAGATATTTAAAATCCCAACCCTTTATCATGGATAAAAGATTAAAGGGTTTTGCTAACAACATGCCTCCATTATTTGATGGAAACAATTATGCACAAAGGAAATTAAAATAAAAATACACTTTGAAAGTATGGATTTTGAATTTGGTCTTCCATTATATATGAATAAAATATTCCTAATACTAATAAGAGAACTTGGGATAACCCAACTAAGGTTGTTTATTACAATAATTACAGGGACATGAATTCCCTATATTTTTGTCTAGGAGATGATCAGTTTAATAAAATTCATTTATTTAAACTAGCCCATGGAATTTGAGATACATTATCTATTTCACATGAAATAACCTATTGTATTAAGAAAATTACAATTAACACATATAATATTAAATATGATAACTTTAAAATGAATCATGGTGATTGTATATCTAAAATGTGTCTCAGGTTTAATGAAATTGTACATACTATGATCTCTCTGGGGATATCTGTTATAACACTGGAGAAAATCAAAAGAATACTCAGATGATTTCCATATATATGGAGAGGGACCTCTATCTCAATTAGAGAATCTTGTGATATTAGCAAGCAGTCACTCAAGGATATTATAGGAAAGTTGATGATGTATGAGATGAATTAAAAGAATAAAAGGTAGAGGAAGATAAACAGAAGAGAAAGTCAGTGGCTTTCAAAACCACAACCTCTATGAATAAGGGAATGGATACGATACAATCACATTCTGAATGTAAAAGAAGTGAACAGTCATCATCAGACAGTGATGAGAAAGTTAGTCAATTAGATTTATGATTTAATATGTTTAATAAAATGAAAATGTTTTTTAGAAATCCAAAAGTCAAAGGAAGATATAATCACAAGGGAAATTGGAAAATGTATTGGAAAAGAAGTGACATATCAGATGAAATAATATTCTATGAAGGTAAGGGAAAGGGAATTGTGAAAATATGATGTCCCAAGTTAAAATTTCAAAACATGAATGAGAATAAATATAGATAGATTAAAAATGAAATGAAGGAACCATGTAGTGCTTCTGAGGATTGTTCATATGGCTTAAAGTCTTTACATGATGAAAAGGCTTACAAATCCAATATATGATTTCTGAAAAACAAATATAAGGTTACCCTTGATTCTCCTCTATAAAATTTCAATTATTCTGAAGACGAATCTGACAATGAGGAAAATATGACTAGTGAAGAATTAGTTTAATACTGTAATATTCTCCAAGACACATGAAATGAGATAAAAGATAAATAAAAAACTATTAAGATAAATAAATCATTAACCACTACTTTTAAATCTGAACATGATGTGTAATGAGTGAAAAATGATCAATTAATCAAGGATAACAATGAAAAGACCTTACCTATTGAGAAATTAAAAAATGACCTAGAAAAATTTACCCATAGAAAAAATAATGTTACATAGATGCTTGTTAAATAAATTTCCCCTAGATACAGTACTGGTATAATATAAAATCCTAAGCATGGAAATCTCAACATAAACATGTTGGTAACTAAATTTGGAAAATATTTTGTTGTACCTAAAAATTAGAATTCTACTACATATTCTAGTTCTGGAAAATATTTTTCTACCTATAATTTTTTTATACCAAGTAGAGTCTATTTTTAAAAGATGTTACATAAAACTTATAAGAAACCCATGAACTATATGTGGATTTCTAATGAACTGATTACTAATTAAATGAACACAATCAAATATATGTGCCAAAGTCCATTTTTGTTTGATTATTTTGTAGGAATACTATTTTAAGAGATACTGTAAAAGCTTATGGTATTTTGAAAGTGAATTTTCAAGACACATGATAGGATATTAGTCATGCATCAAAAATTAAATAATGATTTATTGTGGGAATGTCACCTTTGGTGAAAATTCTAAAGAAAAAAAATTGGATTAGGATAGATTAGTAACTCTAACTTAGTTTTAATTTCTAATATATTTTTTTTGATAAATTAACATATTACATTATTAATATTTTACAACTATGTGATAATGGACTTTATGTTAAATTTGAAAATTATTCTTGTAATTTATTATCAATAAAAATGAATTATTATTTTCTACATTTAGAAATGAAAATGTTCATTCTGTTAACATAGATTTTATAGCTTCTTGAAAATGTTTAATGTTTTTGTTTTTTTCACAAAGAGTATTGGATTTGGCATATAATGATAGGACCCTACAATATAAACTCTCTTAGAAATATTACTAATTTTTTTTTAGTAATGTACCTACACCAACATGAGTTTCCAAATGATTATGTCTGTAATCCTTTTCAAAAGGGTAAACAACAAAAAATGTATTTCAAACTAATGAAAAATGTTTCAACATCTCAACCACTTGAGTTGCTTCACATGTATTTTTTGGATTATCTAGAGTTTGTAGTTTAAATGGGAAGCATTATGTATTTGTTTCTGTAGATGACAACTCTAGGTATACATGGACCTTCTTTTTTTGCTCAAAAATTAAATCCTTCTCTTAATTTACCAAGTATTCTAGTACTATAGAAAATCATAGTTGATGAATGATAAAATCTCTAAGAAGTTGTCATGGATGTGAGTTTGAAAACCAAAAGTTTCAATACTATTTATAACAAAATGGTTATAGTCATAACTTCTCTTCCCCTAGGACACCACAAAAATGGTGTTGTAGAAATAAGAAATATAACTTTACAAGAAATTTCTAGAACTGTTCATAGTGAGTATGACCTACCTATCTAATTTTGGGCTGAAGCTATCTATAAAGCATGCTATATTATTAAAAAAAGTGTTAATTAGAATATTTTTTAAAGTAAATACCTATGAGTGGTGGAACGATAGAGAACCCAAGTTCAATTACATCAATGTTTTTGGATTCATGGTCTATATTATTAATACAAAGGATAATCTGGAAAAGTATTCCTCCAAGAGTGTTGAATGTATATTTTTAGTTTATTCAATTTGTAGTAATTCCAATAGAGTCTTTAAGAAAATAACCAAATGTGTGGAGGAATATATTCACGTAATATTTTATGAGATAAATCCACATGAACCAAATACCTCCCTATTGAATCATGTGGTTGATATGTCAAATATGGACACTAATTTTTAATCCTTTGATCATCTTATAAATGAATCTGTTAAAACATCTAGTTCCATAAATTCGACAGATTCGAGCGATAATGAACCCTAACCTATTGAAGAACCTGAAATTACTAGCCCTTCATTTTCTAGATCTCTTAGAACCCTTAATAATCACAATTTATATGCTTTTATTGGAGATTTAGATAAAGGAACACATAGTAGATATTTTTTAAGAAATCAGTTTGAACATCATGTTGTCTTGTCCCATCTTGAACCTAAATTCATCAATGTTTCTATTAATGAATAATTTTGTCTGCTGGCTATGCAAGAGGAGCTAAATCATTTTGAAAGGAATAATGTTTGGAAACTTGTAGAATGACCCAAATACACTATGACCAAAGGCACTAAATGGGTGGTTAGGAACAATGCAGATGAATTTGGTAACATAGTTAGCAACAAAGCTAGAATGGATTCCCAAGGTTATAGTCAAGAAGAATGAATTGACTACGAAGGAATTTTTTCACAAGATTCTAGATTTGAAGCCATTAGAATACTTCTTGCATGTGTAGTCCATCTCAATTTCTAACTTTATCAAATGGAAATAAAGAATGAATTCCTAAATTGGTACATAGTTGAGGATGTTTTTGTTGAACAACAACTGGTTTTACAAACCCTCACATAAAAAATCATTTTTTTAAAATTAACAAAGTCGTTATATGGTTTAAATCAACCTCCAAGAGCTTGGTATGACAGATTAAACAATTTTATTACTTCTAAAGGTTTTACAAAATGTATATTTAATCCAAATCTTTTTATAAAACGAATTTATAAAGATTTTTTAGTTGTTCAAATCTCCATTGATGATATTATTTATTATCTTCAAGAAATTATTTATATACTGATTTTTCAATGATGATTCAAATTGAATTTGAAATAGGTTTGAGGGGTGAACTAAAATTATTTCGTGGATTTCAAATATTTAAAAAAAATTTATTATTTTAAATCAAATAAAATATAAAAAAAGATCTTATAAAAAGTATTTCCTTATATTGCACTAAAAGCAGTGATAATCAAATGAGTACTACATGTATGTTGGATATTGATGAAAATGGAAAACCTATTGATCAAATGACTTATAATAGAATGATTGGATGTTTTATTAATGTATAGTCAACATGATATTATGTTTATTGTTTTCATGTGTGCTTGTTTTCAAGAAAACCACAAAGAGTATCATTTAAATGCTATTAAAATAGTTTTCAAATACCTCATACATACAACCAATTTTTTACTATTTTATCCTAGATGAAAATCATTTGACACTGTTAGGAATAATGATGCTGATTTTGGTGGTTGTATGTTAGATAGAAAATGTACCTATGGAACATGTCACCTTTAGTCAAGTCTCTGGTATCATGGTGTAGTAAATATCAAAATTTTGTTGCATTATCTACTGCTGAGGCTGAATACATAGATGATGGTAGTTTTTGTCCCCACATTTGGTGGATGAAACACACATTACTAGACTATGTATATCAATTCATACATATACCTATATATTGTGACAATATAAGTGCTATTAAAATGTCAAATGATCCATTTTCACATTCCAATACTATACACATTGATGCAATGCATCACTTTTTGAGAGATCATTATCAAAATGGTGATAGCACTTTGGAATTCATTACAACTAAACATCATCTAAATGATACATTCACTAAACAATGAAATTATGATAGAATTAATTGCATCATACATGAATTAGGGAAGATAATTCTAATGTGAACATATTACTATATTATAGTTTAAGGTTTCATGATTCATGGTTTCACATGTCAGTATCTAATAGATAATGTCTCACATTTATAGTCTCACACTTATTGCCTCAATGATACAGTTGCACCGTTTGGAGTCATAACATTACATTGACTCTTTGAAAACCTGTTCATATCACATCGTAATAACACATATTTCTAATTTTGATAATTTCATTTATTGTATTGTTGTATCAATTATTTTACTGATTTTATATCTGGTATTTTTGTTTGATCTTTTTGAAATCACTAAAAAATAAAAACCCGATATCTTTCACTCTTCTCATCACTCAATCTCCCTTCTCTTAAAACAGAAACCCATCTCTGTCAAACTGTTAGCCCTATTTCAAACCTTCATCATTTTTGAGCCCATATTGGATGCCCAAAATGAATCATTTATCTTCATAGACTCCCTATAAGTGAAGATCTTAGATGAAAGTGAAAAACACTATGAAAGTAATACATGAGGGACCACTGCATCCAGACCTTTCTGATCGATTAATAGTGCCAGTGAAATAACTCTATCTGAATTGCATACTAAAAACATGTCACATATCTTGAAAGTAATTGGAGAACATAGACGTATAACCTCGTTCCCAAAATAAAAAATTCCGATTTCTCTGATGCTTCGTTCTCCATTTTATCATTATGTTTAGTTTTAGTTCAATACTGAATAAGATTTTTTTGTACGAAGCTGGGTAAAATGTCAAAGATGTACCTTTCATTCAAGGCTATAGGCTTCCTTCCTAGGAATAAATCATGAAGGAATTTTTTAGGATTACAAAATTTTTCCTCCTTTTCCTAGTGATGTGTTTATCTTAGAAGAGGCCATGGGATGTTTTACAGGAAATAAGAAGAAAAGAAGTGAAATTGATGCTTCACTGAATGGAGAGACATGGCAGTTGTATAAGTTTTTTCCAAATCTAATTTTTCCAAGGAAATGATATTTTCAAACTATTTAGTATCAAGATATATTATTAATAAATCTTATGAAGAATGGAACAACATCATTATTTTTAAGAATATTGTACATCACATTTTCGAATTGATGAAGACAACTTTGAAATCAACCTCCCTAATTTATTCAAGATTTATTTATGAAATGTTGTTTGAATAGGAGTAGTTGTCCCAAATGAAGATGTTTTTGAGGATTGTGAATATTTTATCTCAATGGATACAATAATAAGAATGAAAATTAGCTGGAATCCATGGAAGATGTCTTGGGTGGAAGAGAAGCAAAGGTTGTATGTGAAGTTTAATCTAATTGAGAATCCTTAAAGACATAAAACATTATTTGACCCTGGTCAAGAACACGATATAGTTGTTGAATACTCAGATGAACAGGCAGAAGATACAAAAGATTCACGTGGGGTAGGAAATATCAAAGAAAATGAAGACAGTGGCCTACCCGTTCCACAAGAAGTAGTTTCAAAAGATGTATTTTCTTCTAATGGAATTGTAATCATTGAAGTAGAGCCTACTATATAGGAAGAACCTGATTCTAAGGAAGAGGATGCTACTATGGAATAGTCAGAATAGCATGATAAACCTGAAATAATGTTATCTACTGGGGAAAGAATGGAACAATATTCTTTCAGTTAGATATCAATGTTATGGATTATCCTAACAATGATGAGAATTTGGTAATGGGTCAAAAGATTGAGTGTCTTAGTCCCAGAAGAGATCCACCTATTGAGGGAGAGAAACAACCAAGTTTAGAAAGTGTTCAAGTTCCCAATCCAGCTGACTAAGGCTCTATAGATAACTGTTATAGGTTTACCATTTATTTTTGTTTGGATAATACACTATAGTCCTTGGTAAATGGTATATACCTTTCCACTGTGTTTCAATTTAAATTGATTTCTACTATAGATGTAACATCTTCCAAAGAGTATGTTCCCGTTTTAGTTCCTGTTCGTGAACCTAGTCACGAATCATCATATTTGGTGAGTCATAGTGATCTAAAACATTTGTTAATCAATTTTTTATTTGGATGTATAAATATCATGAAGTTACAACCTACCACAGTGACTAATCGTACTGAATAATATGTTGTCCTACTATTAGAGAAAATCATATGGCTGATTCAACTGAAATTATTCATGAAATTAAGGAAGTTAGGATTTAAAACAAACAATAGATTGATGAGGTGTGGTCTCGCTTAACTATGGATGAAGATGTGTAGAATGTGTTTCAAATGGGACATGCTCATATTGATCATCTTATTGAATATGATGTTGATCAGATCCCACAAAATTGTGTATCTAGGATTCAACCAAACCATGCTACAATATCTAAAAACGTAGATGAGAGAAACATTGTGATAGTTTGTGATATGTGTTCACATGTTTTTGGACTTAAAAAGCATACTGATGAGTATAAGGGATGTTTAAAAAATGATCTGAATCAACTTAAATCTCTCACATCAGCTATTACAGTATTAAATTCCTTTGGGAAGCCATCTTATCCTATAGACGATGAAATAAATAGAACATTTTTCAAAGAACAGATTTTGTAATTGTTCAGTGATACTAGTAAGGAATGTTTCACTATTACCATCAAGAATATTGACCGAGCATTTGATTTGGTAAGGATTAATTCAAATATTTCCAATGATTACCAAGAATAAATCTCTATGAATGTGGACTTCATATTCAACAAAATTTATTCTATGCATGATATGACCAATCAAATAAATTATATTGTAGAGAATATAAAAATTCATCCAGTCACTCAAGCCTTTATAACTCATGTTCAAAAGCTAAAAGACTTCACTCCACTATTGGGAATTTTCTGGGAGAACAAAGATGAATTTTTCGGGATTTTTAGTATAGAGGGGGAATAGTCACTGATTTCATTAAGTTGTTTGAACCTTATCTACATTTGAAAAATACTTCATTGTGGCTCTCGAAGCTGCCCCTTTGTGGCCTGGTTCAACCCCATTCTCCTCCACTACCTTGGCCACTACTACCATGTCTGTATCACAAGCTCTGTTCTAGATCAGACCTGTTATCAATGAACAACCCTTGCCTTTTTGTTCAAAAAAACCAAATATTACACCCTATATCTTCGATGGAGTGACATTTCCTTCTCTCCCAGCTGGATCAATCCCATACACCTCTTCTACTTCTGCTCTTGTGGATACTCTTAATGATTCTGCTAAGGGAAATGAAAAGACTTCTGACTCTAAAGAGAAATTAAGGATGTATTTTTATGGGGATGTATTGTATGTTGGATTTATGAATGTAATGGAATTTATAAATATAAAAAATACATTATGAAATATTTGTTTTCACTATCTTAATTACCTTCATTCAGTGTGTATATTATTTTTATTTTTCTTTTTTTAACAATCCCAAAAAGGGGAGAAATAAGAAAAGGTATTTATGGAAAAAGAATATACTTGGGAGATGAAAAAATTTAATACAACTTAATATATATGAGATATAAATTTCCTAATTTTTTTATCAAAATAAGGGGGATATTGTTGGACTCATCATGTTTTAATGATAAAAAATCATGTTTATCATGTTTAACCTATAATAAATCATGTATGGAAATTATTGGTCTCCTTATGTTTTATTGTTTACAAATGATGGTTTAATCTCTCACAAGATACTTCTATAGAATCCCAAAAATAATGTATGAACATTTTAAACTATGTTTAATATTGTTCTATTGTGTTTTATTATACAGACACTTAAGTATAATCCATTTGGTGAGTATTTATTTTTAAAATAATTTATAGATATTTGCCTAATTATGAGACATTGCTTCTATGATCATTGTCTCAACATAGTCGTGAAAAATATGGGCTGGTCCATGACACCCACACCCTAACACCATAACCCTAACAACATAACCAATCCATCATTTCATTGTTACCATTTCCAATACATTGTATCACATCACCATTTAGAATATTGAAAAATTACATGACAACGTTACCTGAGACATAATTTATTTGACACCATAGTCACACTACTGATTCTTGAATTTGAAAATGAACAAGCATCGAAAATGTGCTATCTGTTTCAGATATCAATGCATCTATGGCACCTTGACTATATCACCATGACAGTGGCACCGTGACTGTCTCACAAAAAATGTGACACTTTTCTATACAAGAATATTTTCTATCTTTTTCAATTCAATTTAATTGTTATTTATAATGGTCATATTTGAGTCATTTAATGATTCTGACATAATTAATGATCTTTTATAGACATGTCACCCGAAAATATGAGGTATTTGGTGTTGAAATCTTTCTTCATATCTACTCCATCATATGAACCCTAAATAAGAAGAAAAGTGTGGCACTAGAGCAATATTATACAAGAAATGGAATGCATGCGAATAGAGGTGAACACATATGCACTAAAGAAGACAAGTCCAACTCTCAATTTTTGAAGGCTGAATTACTAAATATTGGAACCCCAAACATTCCCACACCAATAAATCTAAAACGAACAACAACTACAAAGAACATGCCATTGAACTAGAAACCATAATACGAGACTCATAATACTCTGTTTTCACAAGAAGACTTGAAAATCACATCTACTATATCGTAAAAGTCCAGAGTTGCATAGAACAACACTCAGAGAATTTCTAATCTTTCTCTCCATCTTTTCTCTATTCTGTAATATTTTATTACTTTTCAAACAGAGTGTATTTCTGTATGAAAATACACTCTTTCTCCTACATCAAACTAGAGGATATAAGATATCCTCACTCAATCTTCTTTTAACACATTGTTTCACCCCCATATTACTTTTGGAGAGGTCTTGTGTGATCTGGTTGTTTATTTTCCCAAAAAGAGTAGTGGAAGAGGTCTTATGACATAGAAAGTCTGATGTACTTTTGTTAACCATAATATATAGTGTGTATCAAAATTATTATATATATTTCATGGTGGTAGGTGATCACCAAGTGGACTGGTTTAGGTCTCATATAGAGACTAAACCACATGTTTTATCTGATGAGTTTTTCAATTTAGACTTTCTCTTTTTTAATTGACCTTTTAGAATAATTATTTTTACTTTGATAGTTAGTCTCTGATAGTAGTTATAACTATTTTCCTTATTATATTAGATTCGAAAGTTTTATTAGTATCTCATATTGTTATAATTGATAATTAATCAATATTCTGAGAAACAATTTGAACAATCAAACTATTATAATTTTATTACCTTGATTAAATAGCCTATTTTATATTAATTAGGGTAATCTTTTAAAAACAATTTAGAAAATTTTTTATAGGAAATTAATTCACCCCCTTATTGAATGTCCTACTCCAACCAACATCCCCTATATATTGAAGTTAGACTCATAGAAAAGAGATCATTAATTTCAATTCAAGGAAAAGTCAAAACATATACTAATGAGGTTCACCCGTTTATCACCAAGAATCAGAATATATCATGCCTTAACAAAAAAAGAATTTATGTTATACATTATGATAATTTAATACATTTCCACGTATTTTTACCTCACATGTAGATAATACAATTATCACCCAATGATTTTCTCTCTACATACAAATATAGATTTTCAACAAAGCTTTTATAATCTAAAGTCATGTAGAAATCACCCTAAGATTGATAAATTTCTTGAACCCACCAAATCTGAGCCAAGAATATGTTATTATCATGATGGATTTTGAGGGTTGTTATATGGCTTAAGGTTGATGGGTTTCAAATGTGAAATATTCCATGTTTAAATATAAAGTCACTGTCTCATTTCATATAAAAAAATTCTTGATCTTAATTTTCACTAAGGTATGGTGTCCTCTTTAATCAAATTGGAAAAAATAAAGCAATAATATTCTTTGAGATTCATTTTTTATCCCATTACATCATTATATTATCTGATGAAAATAAAATTTGTCTTCTCTTTTTTTGGAAATATTTAGATTATAACATCTTGTAGAAATATATTTCCTATTAGAAAAAATATATCTTATTAATTTGAGTCTCCACCCAAATAAGCACAATATAATTTATCATACCATGAGTAATCTTCCTATCATGCTTATGTTAAACTAGATCATGAATTCTCCATTTTAGAGAAGGATGGAATGGGAATATTTGTTGTAATTTGTTGAACCTATTAGGTTGTACATGGCTAATAAGGGATCAAAAAGGTTAAATATACATGGACAACCAAAATAAAAAGAATAATCATAAAAATGGTTCTTTTGAATAAAAATTATTTTTGGAATTAATTAAATCATTAGTAAATCAACCCTCACATTTTGAAAGAAATAAATCATGACATGGTTAAAAAAATAATGGATTATTTCTCTCAAGAAATTAGATAAATATGAAGAATATGTAAAAAACAGTTCAGAAGCCACAATGAATGGGGATTTCAATGATATTGATAGATAGATGTGGCAAGGGGTTAAATAAAAATCAGTATTTTTAAGAAATTTACTATCTTTAGAAGATGCAACCAAGTGATTTTAATTATTCATTAATGTTGTATTTTAATGAAAAAATCAGTTCCATCATTGACATGAGTTTCAAAAATGAATATGATAACCATTTGAGATCACATTTTTTATCACAAAATAAAAAATAGAAAATCCTATTCTACCATGAATGTTCCATACATGAACTTATTTTTTCAAATTTCCTAATTTTTAATCATCTATATATGAATTATAATTCAAGAAGATAACACATAAAAAAAAGTGGAATGGAAAGTCACAACTTAGTTTTTATTGAGCAGCATCAGTATTGAACTAGCCTCCTAGATGCTGCAACCTAGAAAAATAAATAAACAAACAATGAATACAGATACTATAGAAAGAAAAAAAAGAAAAAAAGAAAAAATAGATAAAATATCCTTGGTATTTATCCTATAACTATGTCATAGGATTTCACTGTCCCTAGTCTGGTGGTTCAAGGTGATTATCACTGATCTAAAGGTGGGTGCAATTTCTTTCTCATGAAAAAACTAAATAAAATTTTTCAGTTATATTCATCTTAGATTACTTCATAATATTCCCCAAAACATATTTATTTATGTTCTCCTTCATTACATTAATGTTCCAATGATATAGAGGATGATGGAAAATGTAAATTAAATATCTCAACCCATTATCCTCATTGAAAACCACCACTACTAGATGAAATATAATTCCAGGATTTGGGATATCTTCAATTTCATCATCTAGAAATGATTTCTTCCTTGAAAATATTCTTGGTACCACCACCATTATGTATACTAGTGTAACCAAATGTACACACCATTGATTATTTGTAACATTAGTCCACTAAAAATCAATGGGAACTAAATCTACAATGGGAGAAGAAATTAACAATTTATTATGAAAATAATCGTGAAAAACATGATCATGGGTTGATACATCTACAAGACGATTCTCAGTTTCCATATCTATCTATGAGTCAAAAAAATTGCATTGAATGTTTGAAAGAACTCAGGTACTTAATATGATCTTCAAAAATAAATGGCTCAAGTTTATCTTCCTCTTTACCAAAATATTTCTATAAGGGTTCCAATTTTTTTAATTTCAAAATTCAAGGATTTAAATGAAATTTCATTTTGAATAAATTAAGATAAATAATTTGTTAAACAAATAATATTTTTGAAAGACACATCAATTAGTGAATTAATGATGATTTATTCATTCAAATTAAAAAATAGAGATTTTAGATCAGTTTTCAACTCATCTACAGAAGGTTCCTTAATACCAACAGATGGTGGGACAAGTTTTTCCTTTTCTCGATAATCATTTGGAGGTTTATATTATTTTATTTATTTTAAATAATTGTAAAGAATATAGACTTATTTACTTACTTCACGAATCAAGGAATATTATTGTTGAATTAGTATAATATTTTGTATAGTTAACATTTTAAAAATTCATTATGACTTGGATCCTTATATTATTGATAATCTGGGAAATCATTGGAGAAGTAACTCTAAAGATTCGTTTTTGATTATTTTTAAAGACTATAAATTAGTTGTTAAAACCATAGATATTTAAAAAAATAGAAACAAAATAAAAAACCTCTTAAAAATTGGTTCCAAATTGAAACTATGGTTTTTTCATTACCATAGTGAGTATTTTTTCCCTTAAAATGAATTATAGTGATGGCCATGGGGTTTTATCAGGAGGTGGGTTCAAGCTAAGTTATCGATCTTTCACATTATTAATTTGTTTTAGTAAAATGTTATAATTTGAAGTGGGGATTTAAATGAGTTAAACAATGTAAAAAAATAATATTATGAAATTAAATCTATGTTAGTGATTAGAAATCTAAAGCCAAGTAGACTGAAATGGACAACTATAGAGAGTAGTGGTGGACAAGAGACGATCCTCAAACACTGCCATTATCATTTTCTACCAATGTATTCCTATTAAATTATCTAATTTATTTTTACAGACCTCATCGTATTCACCTATATTGACAAATAAACCACATGAGGACCCAAATATTATTGTTTATAATGTTTATAATGTGATTCAATTTCCCAAATACCTCCATGAAATAAAAAATAATTGAACTTATAATGATGAATGGGGAAACCTCACCCAATTATGTTTATACAACAAGAAAAGTATTTTAGAATCATAATTTGATAAAAATGAAAGAAAAAAAAATTAATACAATAGTTAATGATTCCACAATCAATCATGAAATCATATTACTTGTTAATTTCAAAGAAAAAAGTTTACATTGAAAACCCACAAACTCATTAGGGGAAATACATTCAGATCTTCACTTACCACCACTACTTGAAGTTTATCACTTCACGGATTTATCAATTCATGGAATAAAATTATTCTCTAGAATATATTCTCCAATATAGGACAAAATCTTCTTCCAACCATAATAAATTACAAGGATAAGGATGTACAAAGAGATGGTGGGTTGGAAATCCACTTACGAATTTCTGAATCCTTAATTTTTGCTCTGTTTTAGGACATCTACCTGACGAATTTCATCTGGATACTATATGAAATGATTTTCAAAATTGAATCCTCTATCAATAGTCAAAATTTTATATTATTTGGAAACATTATTGAAATGATATTAATTAATTACTAAGACAATATTTTTTATCGAAATTGACCATTCCTATTTCTCTAGTTTGACTAATTCTAAAGAAGAATTATTGTGTTAAATGTTCCTTAAAACACAACATGAACACGAGACACTGATTCATATTCCCTCTTCACTAAGAATGAATGCATTTGGAAACTTGTAACTAGAGTGATTTTCCCTTGAATGAAGTGTGGTCCATATTGTCATCATATTTTTTTCCATAATAAATGATTTATTTTCAACTCTAGAAGGTCAAATCAATACATGGAACAATTGAAAAATATATATCCCACAAAAAAATAAATCATAAAAAATAATTAATTTATTTTGATTAATATGGAAAAATTTATTTCTAAAATACAAAAGATATTGAAAACTGATAAAATTACATCATTGCTTAATTTTATATCTTATGATAAAAACATACATAAAATTCATACACAATGGTATTAAACTCTAATTGTTAAATTTTTGGTGTTTAAATCCCTAAAATTTACATAAAAAAAGAGAAAATATTATTTCAGTAAAAAATTATAAGATGAAATGATATAAACACATAATAATCTCACTTTTAGAGACTATGACATATGTTTTTAGAAAGGGACTACGAATGACACCTGAAACTTGTGGATTTCCTTTTGGTGGGTCAGTCCCCATGATCCCATCTATATAAGATATCCAATTGTGAACATCATGGGAAAACGTCTTAATTATTATGAGCCCCTAATATATGATAATATTTTGAAATATTATTACATTAATTTCTAAGAATGAGATATAATTCTAAATTAATGAATTATATAATTCATTTATGACCCTCAACAAAAATATTAGTGAAAATTTAATTATATGGTACTAATTTTAATATTGTTCATCATATGAAATTGATATTTAACAATAAATATACGTATGAAATTTATTTATTTTTTTATTTTCTTATTTTCATGTAATGTATGAAATGCGTTAATTATTTAAATAATGATATTGTCTGTACATAATCTTTACTCATAATTATATGCCTAGTGGTATGCGGGCCCAAATAAAAATTATTAATTTATATAATTTAATCAAAAAATCCCTTCTCTAGTTCATGTTTACTTTTTATGACGATGAATATGGGTGAGGATGTTATAAGTTGTGGATCGAGCTGAGATGAGTCATTACTTCTTATGAGATGGTGTTACAGTGGATTAAGGTGCAAGTTGTGAAACAATTCCAAGATGACTAAGGTACTTTACCAAATGGGTCATGGGTTATTCATTAAGAATAACTGGATCAATCAATATCAAATTATCAAGATCAATTGATCCTTTTGTTTCATTTATGATAATTTTAAAATTTTTATGGATTTTGAAGAATATAAAATCACATAAAATAATAAAAATAAAATTGATTGATTAAAACAATTGAAGTTGTCATAATTTTTTTTCTATTTATGTCTTATCCATTTATATGTGATATCAAATTGTATGTGAATATCCTATTGTCAATTATTTAATTCATTGAAAAATAATTACAAAAAACATCTATGGAATATTAAGATACATACAAATTAGGTCATTCAAATTTGAACAAAACTAAATGTATTAGGTTATCCTTCACCATAGTTGTGGGTGCAGTAAAATATTGGGGGGTTCAAATTATTTTGATGGATTGGATTATTTAATAATGGAATTAAATAACTAGCCATATCAATCTTGTTTCATCGTTATAGTCAAAGGATTGAGTAAATCAATTTTAGGATTTTATATGATTGGATTTCACATAGAAAAGCAGGGATCCTTAGTTAGATGTGGTTGGCTAGACAGAAGAGTACCTTAAAAATTTTAGAGTAGTGGAATAAAAACATAGATGACTATGAGGATATTATTAAAGGATAATACACACTAAAATAATCAAGAGATTGGTATTTTAGAATCTTGTAGTGGGAGATACTATTGTTTTTAATAGTATTTGGAGGCATTTGATGATTTAATTAATATGTCATTCCTAATTTATAATCAAGATAAAAGTAATAGTTTTCTATATTTTAATTTATTCTTTTTTGAAAAATAAATTGTAATACCACAAACACAATATGAAGTATAGAATATAATTTTAATTCCCCAATTGGAGAAATTTTTCATTAGTTGTCGGGGTGCTTGTGCATAGTGCTATGATATATTAAATTCAAGGGGTTGGTGTCCTAAATACCTATTAAGAAACCTCAGGAAGTCCGTGTAAGAAAGATTCATACCTAATACCCATGTATAAATTTTAACATGTTTACATAATAATTTTATTATTAATGTCTCAAGTGAGTTATCGAGGAAATATTAGTACGTGGTAGAATTCACATGTTTCTTCATTTCTGATAAGGCTATGAGGAGTGAGTGAATATAGATAAGAAATATATAATGATTATAATAAATACTTGTAAATTGAAACATGGATCAAGATAAATCCATACACCAATTTATTATTTCATTTTAAAAAACATGTCTTATTGTGTTTATGTTTAATAAAATAATAGTATAGAAAATTTAATCATTAAATTTTTTATAATGATCACTAATAAAATAAAAATTTAATCAATGAATTATCCATAGTTTTTATGTTTAACATGTTAAAAGACAAAGTGAAAGGAAAATATAAGGTGTGAAACCAAATTAATATTCACAACGTCATTCATGGGGGCGAGGAAATACAATATATTGGAGGGTATTTTCGTTCCATGTCTTGATATAAGTGAATGGAAGGTTAAATTCACTCACTGAATATAAAAAAAGATGTTTCACCATTTACAATACACACATCAATGTATGTGATGTTTATATTTTTAAATATTTTTTATTAAGCACAATATCACTATAACAATTTTTTATTTAAATAAAGATACAATATTTCTATATAAATGTGGTAATATTTAAGGTAAATTCACTATGTATCTAAGAATGGGTGATTCCTATCTTAGTATATAGAATTAAAAAACATCTAATTTTCGGATTAATGATTCTCATTGAAATTTTATTGAGTATAACCAGATCATTTATCTAAAGTCCCAATTGGATAAAAGGTGAAATTATTTCTATTTGAATTGATTTCATTTTCATTGTTTAATAGTTAACTAAATGTTCATTAATGATACAATCATTAGAGATACATGATGAATAAAGAATGTAATACTATATTATACGTAGTAGTGTAAATATATATATTTTTTGGAAAAACAATTTTTTTTCAAGGATGTACCCATTATAGATTTAGTGACATTGATGAAGAAGTTAATACATAATATCAAAAAAATTACAATCTTTGTTTTGGATAGAGAAAACATTAATAATAATAGTAAGCTACAATGAATTTGTTATTAGTTTAGAAAGAGATAACAAACTATTCCAATGATTTTATTTGAGGTAAAATAATTTATCTCACGAGTTTCCTTAAACATTTCTCAGAATTAAAAAGTGAAATGTGGAATTCTCATCAGTAGAAGATATTTTTTTTTGGACCTTTGTGCTGAGGAATGCCTAGAACATGTATTCCTATATTATTAAAATGAATTATGGATTAATTCTTAATGACAAATTTATTTTATACACATATGGGTTATGATATTACATAAGATGATGGAGGAGTAAGTAATATGTGTTGAAAAAAATAAATAAATTGATACATGGAGTAATTACCAAATGAACAATCCCTTAACGACCTAAGAGTCATGACATATGAATTAGGATAATAAAATTTTAAATTCATATGAAATGAAAAAACATCCATTATTTTTTATACATTCTTCAAATGTATTAGTGTTTTCCCATAACAATGATCCATATATAGTGGAAAATTATTCTTATATGAGTTATAATATGATATAAATCCATAACATTCCACTCACATGTGTTTATATATAATATTTTAATTAGGATATAAACAAACATGCATCAAGAAAAACATGATGGATATATAAGTTAGTTAACTAAATGATTCATAAAGACGTTATAATTATCCATGCAATTGTAAAGTTATCATAATTTCATATATTATATATATGTAAAATGATTCACATATCTATTTGGGATAGTGAGAGAAGGATTGAATTTAATTTATTCAATGAAGAAGGTGCACATGTAGTTGGTATTAGAACAGGTTTCATAAGAGATTCTATAATTTATTTCACTAGAGACACATTCCTCATAAGAAACCCCTTTGTAAGATGGTGATACATAATTCATTGAAACTAATGATTCTGCTGTGTAAGTAATAAATTGAGACAAGGTATGATGGAACATATTAGTTAAAATTCATTAAAGAGTTCTAAGTATCCATTTACATGTGATAAATATTTTGAATATTATGGGGGTATTCATGTGAGACAATATGTGGATCTTACAAGTGTGATTAAAATAATGCTCTATTTTTAAAAAAAATTCATTTTTACTAATTCCCTTAGAATATTATATATCATAACAACATTATATGATCTCAATTAAATTTCATTGGATATTAATACCATCTATCATGGATAGTGTCTATATGGTACAACAAGAAATTTTTTGTGACAACATTGAATAACAATAAATGGTTAAATTTACTAAAATCAAATTTTGGACTGATGTAATCAAGAAGACCAAAAAATATTCGTTTGGAATAATTTTTTTCCATATATCTAGAGATGTTGGTGGGAGTTACACGACTTTTCTATGTAAATTATGTTAATGAAATTTAGAAAATAAGTATTGATCTTATTATAAGTTCAGTGAAGAAAGATAGAAACTCACTAGAGATTGATTTAGTGTTGGAACCAATATTATACTGAATGAGATCTACTGAGGTTGATCTAATGGTTATTTAGACCATTTAAAAAACATATACTACAAATGTTCTAAAAAATACAAGTTGGAGTGATTCATAAGATAATTTTTACCAATGTCATATGGCATAAATCTCTCCAAGAATACCTACATTGGGGAATATAAAGAGATAAAATTGGTAATTATAATTCCATATTAACTATAAATGGATCTATAACATCTTTCATGTCATATATTGTATATGATATTTCTAGAAAATTTTTTTATGAGTTGAAAATATTACAAATATTAAGGGGAACTATGCCTAAAGTAGTCAGAACTATCAAATTGAACATTGTAATGTACTAAAGACATGTATTTGGTATGTGGAGAATATGGTATTCTTATTATTTAGTGACACCAACTACTATTTATAAAGATCAATATGATCAATAATTAGTTTTTGGATAAGAAGATGAAAAGGAAAATTGTAACACCTGGATGTTTTTATGTAATATGTTCTTTATAATACTTATTATCCATTAGTAGATTTTTTGCACGCAATTATATGTTTAAAAGAACTATGAGAATCCATTAATATATAATTACCATTATATCCTAGATATTATGTTAGTGGGAATAATTATAACAAACTTATGAAAATGCATTACAAATTCTTTCGTTATTAATTATTTAAGATTCAATTAGATGTTTGTATTTTTTTAGTGAATTACATTTTGAAATGCAATTAATGAGATATATGTGTTATATACTTAATAAAATATTTTTGATATTCATCCGATGGATATTTTAGTCATAATGTATGAATAAAACCCTATAAGAACCTACTTTTTTAGAAGATTATTTTACACCATTGAATGGAAAACCCATTTTAAATTAAGACATTTTAACGTTAATAATTTATATAAGAAAAAATAAACATGTTATTCTAAATCAGGATAATAAAATTTACTTTAAAAAAATTTATGATATTATTCTGATAACTTTCATGTTTTGTTGAATAGTAAAAATAAGCTAAATATTAATTAAAACTAAATTTTTTCATCGAGATAATTTATATGTATAAAATATAATATTGAATGGTTTTAAAGTATATATAGAATATATTTTTACAATTAATTATATTATATGTAATTATTATTAATTTTACACTGAATTCATATATAAAAACATTTCAATATTTTACAATGTTGTAACTTTTAAAACCCATTTTCTCATTTTAATAATGGGAATAACATTATATTAATTACTAAAAATTAAGTGTTTTGAATTGGATAAAATGGATTCCATATTTGGAATCATATGTTCCAAATTTTGGGAATATGTACCTTTTATTTTAGGACATTATGAATAGTAACTTGAGTAATTATTTTATTTACCATGGATAAAGGGTGAATCTAGTTAATAAGGATAAAATAGTAATAATTTAATAATATAAAACAACCCTAAAATGTGTTCTAATCCTATTTGTTTATATATTTCTTACCATGGGCATCCTTAGTTCAATTTTTGGACCCCATGTATTCACTTGGATGTGAAAATGACATTTTATAATAATTAATTTAATGTAAAGATAATTATAGACTAAACATATATCATTTACTAAATTGATTTTAATATTTGATTATATAGTTAATATATTTGCTTATAAATTTTCATTAGAAATATAAAAATATTTCCTACATCATGGTATTTTATTTATAATTTTTATAGATTATATAAAAAGATTTATTTATGACACAAATATGATGCGGTGATTAAATCTTTAATGAAATATTAAAATAAAAGAATGTATAAATATTAAAAAATATAATTTGATTATTTTAATGTCATCCAAGAATTTTATAGATGACATTGACATAATAACTTTGATTTAATAAGTTATTTTTGAAGGAATAAAGTTTTTATAAATGTTTAAAAAATTCATGCACTAATAGTGTCTGAAATTGACACAATTCATAACATAAAACATAAAATATTTTATTAAATGATGATATAATTCCTATAAATCTAGTATTCATCCGAAATTTTAAAATAAGTCAAAAAAATTTATATATAACTTTTTTTTTCATTTTTCATGATATGGTAATTACACTTACCCACAAGGTGTATATAACATGATATCACGATAAGATTAAAAAGGTAAAATATGTGTTAAACCAAAATGATAAGGATAAAAAAATATTCAAAACTTATATAAAAATAATTTTATGATTGGTATTTCAACCAACCTCATCATATCTTCTAATTTAATATGTTTTGGACAATTTTTAGTTGAAATTGAATTTATAGAAAATTAATTATTTGAGGAGTTTCCTAAAGTTCCCCTCTCCTCTCTTATAATAAAGCACATCCTCCCTCTACTCTTAACTCTATTTGGATCCTTCATGCTCTGTCAAAACCTTACTATTTCTCTTCTAAAATTCCCTAGTAACATTCCAGAGGTTCTCGGATTCTCAAAATGCCATCTCTAGTTTCCAAAGTAGATATTTAAAAGAGGCATGTCAGGGAAGAGGTAATCTCTTCTACCAATTCTTGAAAATTTATTTCATCTTATAATACCTATTATCTAGTTGTTTAATTATAAATTAAAATAAATAGTATCACTAATGTACTGATATGTTATTATAAATATGAAATAACCCTATTTAACTTTCTATCCATCCTATGAAAAATGAAATCACTGCGCATGCGTACGTACGACTTACTATATCCACGACGTGGTGTAATCTATTTTTCATCGTCAACATACATGGATGGGTATAATGATGGAAATAATAACTATATATGATTAATATAAGATGGTAATAATTTTGAATAATATAAACCATCCAATTCAATACCACTAAACAATTATGGGAACGATATCGTTTCTCATGTGTACGTATGACATACCATCTCCACGCTATGATGTGATTCATTACACATAATCATCATTAAACCATCAATATATAAATGAATTGAATGAATAGATATGATATATATTATAATTTAATTAATATAACTATAACCTAAAAATAGTAATAATAACTTATCCAACAAAACATACATAAGAACATGAAGTAGTTAATACCAGAATAATAAGAAACAATGAAATATTACTAAATATTGGATGAAAATATGATCATAATTGTTATAATAAAAATAATTAGGATTCTATAATAAATCACTAACATTATTTAAATCATTATACCAGAAGTTCAGACACATGCAAGTCATATAGGACTTAAGGTAAGGGATAATGTTTCTAATCTCATTTTATTTAAGATTGTTTATTCCTAAGTATATACAAGGTATATATTTATCATCCATGTCCATGTTATATAAAAATATTCTCATAAAATGTGTACTATTTCTCTATGTATGTTAAATTTTATTTATAGCCATTTTGAATTTTACTACAAGGTTTGGAAGGAATCTTTCTTTTTTTACCATACGAGGTACTTTTTGACATTTCCGGCAAAAGTACAAGAAGAATATTTTTTTAAATTATACAACATGATTGGATTTTCATGATTTCATAAATAATTATTTTCATGAATCTTCCTTTAAAATTTTTCATGTTTATTTTAAATTTACTTCTTTTCTTTTAGAATTTCACGACATATTGAGAAAATAAAATTTTTTAGAAGAAGAAAGGATATTTTCCTCAAGAACTAAGTTCAAGTGTTTTATCAAAATTATTTTTCATCTAAGATGATATAACATTATTTTTCTATCCTTATTATTACTTTTATTTGATTATATTATTGTGTATTTATTTTTATAAAGTCCTTTTTTCTTATAAGGATTATGTTATGATGGCATGATGTTTAAGAATTCCATTTTATTACATGGGTTATGCAATGATATATGATTTATGATTTTGTAGCACACCTAAGAATGGTTTTTTTTAATGTGTGGGACCTATATTTTCCTGTAATTCATTTGGTAAAGATTTATATCTCACGAGATAATCATGGATGGAATGGAATGTTAATCTAGTTTGGTGATACATGAATGGAACGAAGAGTGTACTCGGTCCACTGATGGACTTTGTCCACTATGATGGTATTGGAAATGATACTTGACTAATATGAAAGGTATTTTCTATTCTTATGTGTGTATGCCACAATTTTTCAGGTCTTAAGATATTAGTGTTGGGATTACATTGCAATTCGATGATTTGTCCCATGACTGATTTGAATATATCTTATGAAGTATAATATTTTCAAATGCAATATTCTTATGAATATTATATGATTGATATTTCTTATTTTTACCCTTAATGAGAATTTGAGCTCACCATTTTGTATGTTTCTTTTATCCTGGTCAGGAAGAAGTGTATAAAATATGATATGCCAAAAAGGAGTCATGTTACGACAAAATAAACGGGAGACAATGTAGATGATTTATAAACCAGCTCTTTATGATTCCCAGTTTCTAAAGGAACTATAACTATATGACCTTTTCATGGTTTTATTATATGTTGTAATACATAATATTTAATTCTGAAGTAATAACAATCTATATAATGTATGGGTCATTGTATTTTGTATCGGAGGAAAGATATAGTTAACCTTTGGAAATTAGGGTGTCAATGCCTTAGTAAGAACCCTAAGGATATGAATAAGTATAAGACATAATCTTAGTGTTTTAGAAATGATCAGGAATAATCTAGAATATAACCTAACATATCCTAATTTGAATTTTATTCTTGATTATGTGGTTTTTATATTATAATTATTGTTTCTCACACTATGCCTCTTGGTTTTAGTCAATTAATTGAATCCAAAGGAACCACGTTAATAATAAATGCGATGGGAAATGAAATGAATGTACCCCTGAGCCATGACATGTTATGGGAGATGGAATTTAAAATCATGTAGCCATGATCACAAATCATTCTCAAAATATGAATCATACTGGACTTCCAAACTAGAAAAGGGGGGAGAAACTCTCTGTTTAATCCTTCATGAGGCAGCGTATACCTTCATTCAGTGGGTCTTCTAATGAATTAGTGGATGAACAATGGATCAGTAACACTAAATATATATTTTCAGTTCTACAATGTTCTAAACATTATAAATGGACCTTAGTAGTAAATCCTTTTGAAGGTGAATCTTATCAATGGTGGAATCTTATCAAGAATATGAAGAAAAAAGCTGAAATTGAGTACATGAAATGGGATGATTAAAAGAAAATAATTTTCAATAAGTACATTCCACATATTCATCAATCAAAGATAGAGAAGGAGATCAATGAAATTAATAAAAAGGATGATGAATCCTTTGGTACCTATGAAGAAAATTAAACAAGATTTCCAAGGTACACTTCTTGAATTATTATATAACCTGAGAGTAAGATTGATCAATTTTTAGTGGCATAAACCCAATTCTGTGAAGGGAATTATCTATATGGGAGTTAAATAGCTACGAGGAAATTTTTTTATGTTATCTCAAGGTTTAGATGGATATTGGAGTAACACATCAGTCAAATGTGTCTGATAAGAAGAGGAAAATGAAATTGAAAGGAAAATCTAATGACCATCCTGAAAAGAAGATGAGTTTTCTCATATGCTCAAAGTGTGCAAAGAAACATGGAGGGAATTGTCATAAAGGGAAAACTAAAGGTTTTACGTGTATAAAATAAGGTAATCGGGCAATAAAATGTCGATGTATGGGAAACAGATGTCTAATGATGAAAATAAAGAAAAGGATACACAGAATGATTGTCCTATAATTCAATGTTACAACTGAAAGGAAATGGGGAATTACAACAAACAATTCCCTAAACCAAGTGTTATTGATTATGATCGATGTCAGCAAACTCGTTAGGATAAATTCAATGGAATGTCACATGCAATTACTATCGACGACGTGGAGTATGATAATGAAGTGGTCAAAGGTATAATTACAATCCACTCTAAAGTAGAAAATTTTTTATTTGATTCTGGATCCAAAAAATATATTATTTACGAAGAATTTTATAAGGTTATCAATATATTACCTCAACAATTAGATGTTGAGTTAGCTGTAACAACTCTTAATGGCTCAACAGTCACATTAAAAGCTTAAATGTTTTTCTCTGATTGATGTTTGTGTGAAAGTGCTTGCCGAAAATCTTTTGATCCTTCCTATAGTGGAATTTGATGTTATTCTTGGCATGAATCTTCTTTCTTTACATGTATATCATATTAATTTCCAAATAAGGGAAGTCACATTTCATATTCTAGATCAATCTACGACCATCTATCGATGCAAGGATGAATATAACCTTTAAGTTGAAATTTCTTCCATCTTATGGGTACTGATTCCAATAAATTAAAGTTATTTATCTCAAATGGTTGGGGAGAAACTCAAGATTAATAATATTCCCATTGTACGAGAGTTTGATAATTTCATTACATAGGAATTACCATGTCTTCCACCGAATCATGATGGTGAGTTTTCAATAGAAATCACACCTGTTGCTATAACTATTTCAAAGACAATTTATTTAATGGCCCAAATTGTGATGTAGGAATTGAAGAAGAAAATCCAAGTGAATCATGATAAGGGATTTATATTCCCTAGTGTGTCACCTTGGGGAGAACCTATTCTTTTTGTTAAGAAGAAAGATGGATCAATGAGACTTTTAATTGATTATCATGAACATAACAAGATCACTATCAGTAAAAAATATCCTCTCCCACACATTGATTATTTATTTGACCAACTACACGGAGATCAATACATTTCCACGATTGATATTAATTCAAGGCATCATAAATTAATGTTAAAAAAAGAGGATATACAAAAGACGACATTCTGTTCATGGTATGGACACAATGAATTTATAGTAATGCCTTTTAGTCTTACTACAACCCCTGTTATCTTCACAGATCTAATGAATAGTGTCTTTAGATAATATCTTGATCAGTTTGTGGTGGTCTTTATATAGGATATTCATTTCTATTCAAAGAATAAATAGTAACATTAAGATCACTTGATAATTTTAATAAAGTCCCGGAGAAAGGAGAAGTTTTATGCCAAATTTACCGAGTTCTAATTTTGGCTTAAAAAAGTTCCATTTTTGGGTCACATAGTCTCATGAGAGGGGATATCTGTCGATCTAGAAAAAACAGAGGTTATTGAAAATGGGCGGCACCAGCAATAGTAACTAATATAAAAAGGTTTCTTAGTCTGGATGGATATTATAGATGTGTTGTGAAATATTATTCAAGATTATATAATCCACTCACCACATTGACTCATAATGGAGTTATGTTCATTTGGATGGAGAAATGTGAAAAGAATTTCAAAGAGATAAAAAGAAGGTTAGCCAGTGGAACTATGCCCACACTACCTTGTAGTGGAGAAAGTGTTGTGCGCTATAGTGATGCATTCAATAAGGGTCCAAGGTGTGTTCATATTCAAAATTATATATTGATAGCTTATGCCTCACGATAGTTGAAAAAAAATGGGACTAATTACCCAACTATTGATTTGGAGTTAGCTGTGGTAATCATTGAATTAATGATATGGATGCATTATCTTTTTGGTGAAAGGTGTTATATTTATACTAACCATAAACATTTAATGTATATATTCATCCAAAAAGAGATGAATATGTTCCAAAGAATATGGTTAGAGTTGATTAATGATTACGACTCCCCAATACATTTCCTCCCCAGTAAAGGAGACAAGGTGGAATATGCATTATGTTGAGAAGACCATGCCAGCTTATCCATGATGAGGATCACAAAAGTTATAATATTTATGGATTTTCAAAGGATGTATCATGAAATTCTTATTGATGGAGAGAATTCATATCTTTATCTAATGAATGTTCAACCATCTATACATGTGAAGATAAACGAGGTGTAGAAGAAAGATGTAATACTACAAAAAAGGTGCGAAATGTTCTTTAATTCAACTTTGACTGTGATGGGATAACAAGGTTCAGGAACTATGTCTGTATTCTTCCATTAATAGAATTAAAGAAGGAGCTACTAGATGAGGCTCATAGTTCTTCATTCTCTATTCATCCTGGAAGGAATATGATGTATATATACTTGAAAGATCATTTCTGGTGAGAAGGAATGAAAATAGATGTTGTTGAATATGTCTCTCGGTGTTTAATTTGTTAGCATGTTAAGGCCGAGAGGCAAAAGTCTAAAGTGGTGTTACAAACATTACACATACCTGATGGGAAATGGGAAATATCACTATGGACATTGTTTTCAGACATCCCAAATCATCTAATTATCACAATCATAAATGGATTATAGTTGATCACCTTACGAAGCCATCATACTTCATTTCCATTAGAGAGTATTTATCTTTTGATCAGCTTGCCATGATATATGTAAAGGAAGTAGTAAGATTGCATGGAGTACAACATTCCATTATATCTAATCAGGATACGAGGTTTATCTCAATTTTCTGGAGATGTATTCAACATTCTATATATATAGAGTTATGTTTCAGCACTGCTTATCATCCTTAGACAGACAGACAGTCTGAGAGGACAAATGAAACTCTGAAAGGCATGTTGATTGCTTGCTCTATAGAATTCAAAGGTGGTTGCGATCAAAACCTAAAATTGGTTGAATTTTCATACAATAATATCTTTCAATACCATATTCATATGGATCCTTATGAAGATATCTATTTAATGCATTGCAGAACTCCAACATGTTAGGTAGAATTTGGAGAAAGAAATCTATTAGGACATGATCATGTTGATGAAATGGAAGAAAATGTTAGATCAATTCAACAAAACCTAAGATCAGCTCAGAGTCATCACAAATGTCATACTGACAACCGAAGAAGAGGCCAAGAGTTTTTAGTGGGTTATAAGTTGTTCTTACAAATATCTCTATATAAGAGAGTGATGAGATTTGGAAAGAAGGGCAAGTTGAGCCCTATGTATATCGTTCCTTCTGAAATACGTGGTCGTGTTGGGAAGGTAGATTATCTATTAGAACATCAACCAAATATATCTTCATTTCATGATTTGTTTTATGTATCTATCATGAAAAGGTACATACCCGATCATTCACATGTACTAAGTTCAGAAATCGTACCACTAGAGAAAGTTATTTCATATGAAGAACAACCTATAGAGATTCTGAAATGTAGTGAAAATGTTCTATGAAACAAGACCACACACTTGGTTAATGTTTTCTGGAGGAACCACCAATTATTATAAGATACATGGGAACATGAGGATATAATGAGGGAGAGGTATCCTCATCTATTTATTTCCAAGTGAAGAATTTCGATGGAGAAATTTATTTTAAGCAGGGTAGAATGTAACACACAGATGTTTTTAGGATATATTCTCTTTAAATATTTTTTATCATTTAGTATCTGTATTTTCACGCAATAATGAGTTTAAAATAACTGCAATATTCCCTTAATATAAAATAATAATTATATCCTAGCCATTAGGTTAGCAGGAATAATTATAACAAACTTATGAAAATGTGTTATTAATTCATTGGCAATTAATTATTTATGAATCAATTAAATGTTTTTATTGTTTTAGTAAATTAAATTTGGTAATTAAATTAATGATATATATGTTCTATATAATTAATGAAATATTTTTTATGGTCATCTGTTGGATATTTTAGTGATATGATATGAATAAGACCCTTTAAGAACCTACTTTTTAAAGGTTTATTTTACACCTTTAAATGGTGAACACATTTTAAATTAAGACTTTTTCATATTAATAATTTCTATCAGAAAACATAAAAATTTTATTTTGATGTAGAATATAAAACATTACCTTAGAAAATGTTTTGTTGTTTTTCAGATAAATTTGAGGTTTTGATGAGTAGTAAAAATACAATAATTTTAATTAAAAAAAACTTCTTTCATCAAGATAATATATATAGTTCAAATATAACATTAAGTGGTTTGAAATTATAAATAGAATAAGTTTTTACCTTCTAATATAATGTATTTCTGTATCTTTAATTTTCAATTGAATTTATAGTTAAAAACATTTCAATGTTTTTCTATGTTTAAAATTTTAAAACCAATTTACTCATTTCAAGGGTAGGAATAATTTGAAATTAATTAGTAAAACTTATGTCTTTTGAATTTGGAAAAATGGATTCCATATTTGAAATCATAAGGTACAAGTTTTTTGAATAGTTACCTTTTATTTTTGGACATTATCAATGTAACACCGCAAGATTTTATAGTGTGTTATTTCTTCAAAATAATTCAATAACTCTCACTACACGCAACACCAAGTTCAATCGCACCATGACTTACCAAACAGTCTGTTCAAAAGAGGTTATGAATAGTGTTAACTAAATTTTAAACTTTATATAATCCTTATAATTTTAGAATCCATATTATGAGTTTCTTAGACATAATGTAAGAACAAATTCCTTTTCAATATTGCACTTTTACCAAATTTTAATAGTGAACCCTTTTTAGATACAATATTTTAAACCTTTTGACTAAATGGGGACATCAAAAAAATTTAAAATAAAACATTCCAAGCTTCCACGGTAAGCTTTCCTTTGAGTAATACAGTAGCGTGTATTGTACGCAACTTCGAGTTCTAACACACACCACAACCAATCAAACTAGTCGTTATGAATAGTAATACCTACTTTTTGAAATCATATATATTTTATATTTCAAAATGGACTTAATTTTTGGATTCAGAATATCGAATTTATCCTAAGGTGAAATTTTGGTACTTTTCGGATAACTTTCATATTTTGACGAATAGTGAAAATTACTAAGTTTTAATTAAAAACAACTTTTTTAATCAAAATAATTAATAGTGATAAATTATGAATTTGAGTGGTTTTAAAGTATATTTAGAATATATTTTTACCATTTAATATAATGTTGGTCATTGGACATAATTTTACAATTAAACCGAACATAAACAAGTGTCAATCTTTTGATAGTTATTATCTCTTAAAAACACGCTTTTTGTTTTGACAGCGGGAATTAATTTTAAATTAATTTCTGCCACTTCTGTGTTTTGAATTTAGAAAAATGGATTCCATATTTGGAATCAGTATGGTCAAATTTTGTAAATAGGTAACTTTTATTTTTAGACATTTTGAATAATTACTGCGGTAAATATTTTATTTACCATGGTTAAGGGTAAATCCGGTAAATAAGGGTTATAAAATAATATTATAATAATACTAAATTACCCTAAAACGTGTCTTAACCCTATTGATTGATACATGGTCGACCATGGGCATCTTTGGGTCAATTTTGGGACCCCATTGATCCACTTGTAAGTGATAATGACACTTTATATTAATAAAGTTAAAATAAAAATAAAAATGGCATAAGCTTACATCTTTTAGAAGAACAATTTTTACATAGGGTTATACATGTTGGATTTTAGATTATAAATATTCATTAGAAAGATAAAAAGATTTCCTACATTAGGATATTTTATTTATAATTTTTAGACATCAAATAATTTAAATTATTAATGACACAATAATGATGCAATGTTTACCTCATTAATAAATCATTTAAATAAATAAGATTATAATGATTAAAATATTATCTAAAACCTGTCCAATTCTTATTGGTTGATGTTATTTAGAATATGAGTCATCGTATCTTCGACCTCAATGATTTATGGACCATTATAAACCGAATATAATTATATTATAAAGTAATAATTTCACTCTTTCCTAAAGAGCCCCTCCTCTCCCTTATAAAAGGAGACCACTTCTACTCATTCCTCACACCTCTCAAGCCACTTGGCTCGTCCAAACTCTGCCCAACTAAGCTCCCCACATCCCTCTCCTCCTCCTTGAAGCTTCCCCTTAGGCAGAAAGCATTTCAAGAAGTCCTTTGGTTCCAACCAAAGTGAGTTACCTAAATTAAAGGTAACAATTTCTCTTAAAGTATTTTCATTTATTTTGCTTCTCCAACCCCCAAAATCTTTTTATTTCCTTTCTTTTGTAACAACACCAGTATCCTCAATATACTAGGATGTTGTTATAAGAAGGATTAAAACTACACATTCACACAACTCCATCTAATGGATGATGAACATAATGTTTCTGTGGATGGCAAACTAACGCCTCACGAAACGATGATTGTTCAAATACATCTTACCGCCTCTCATGGTGGCCATTAGGATGGCACTGTAATTAAATATGATATTAATGATATATATTTTATATATAAGCTTCTGTAATTCCATTTTATTTCATACCATTATTCGTTTCATGTTGTATATACATACGATAATTTCATTTGAGGAAGTGCGGACTACCGCCCCCTTAAAATGATATGACTCGTTCATACCACACATGGAACGTATAAAGGATGGTGTAAATGAACTTAAGTAACATATATAAAATATTATATTATAATTTAATAGTAATATACCTATGTATAATTTGGATTCGATTCTTTTAAAATAAAAATTAAATGGAAGTAGCGTTCGTGCGTACGTACGGACTACCGTCTCCACGAACGCGATGAGATTCATTCTCCATCGTATAATTTGATGATTTAAAAATGATGTTTAAGAACTTGATACCATTCTGGATATGAATAATATACATCCCATTAATAACGAATATGTCTCACATAAAAAAGAATATAAAGTAAAATGAACCCGTTAACACCCGAAATGACGATAATTCTAAAATATTATTAACAAATCAATGATAAAAGATCATATATGATATCATATTAAAGTAAATGATTCTTTTATTATTCAATAACAATTATTTCACCATTATACAGGTGGTAAACCTACCATCGACCAAGGAAAAAGTACAATGTAAGGGTTTTCTTATCTCACTTTTAATTCCGTGAGAATTCCATTGATCACCACTTAATTATTGCATGTGGTGTATGTGTACTGCCCATGATCGTATTCATTGTGTAATATACTTTAATTTATGGGTATTTACATCATCATGGTATGATACTTCTTTCATGGGTGTATGTTTCGTAAGTTACCTAATCGATAAGGGAATTTGAGATTTCAATTTCCACTCATTTGGCTTTACACATATTTCATTGATTATATTACCCCAAGATTATGTGTGGAATCACTATTCATTTGATTATGTCATAATTTCCACTCCCCTTCCTGTGGATAGAAGTTTGGTACACATAATCACTCCATTGGTAATTCTCAAGTCATTGATATAAATTTGATAAGAGTAATTTTAACTCATTCTCCATTTGTTGAGTTAAACATCCAATTCGTTGGTATTGTTTTTACAAGAATATGTGTGAATGTCCTTTGATTGTTTTACACTGAATATCCAATCATATTTAGTGTATTTATATTTGTCACACATAATTATGTCATTGATTTATCCTTAACCTAAGGATACAACCTTTTTGAGAAATTTCATCTCAATTTACATTCCATTGAGACTTCTTTGATGATATACACCAAATCACTTTTATGTGGTGTATATAATGTACTTTGACATAGTATATCATGAATTCCTTTATTCTCATGATATTACAATGTTTTGATTACCTCAATTATTTGTATTCAAGTGTCTCTCTTTTGGTTAGAAACTCTAACCAAAATACCATTTTAAAATGTTTTAAAGAATTATTCTTCTAAATCATGCTCATTAATGTCCATATTTTAAAAATGGTTTTAAGGATTTATTTATATGGACATTAATGTTTTAAAATTAAAACTCCTTTTAAAAGTTTCAAAGTGGTATGGGACACTTTGATTCAAAAATATACTTTTAAACGGCTTCTTGACAAATAGAGTGACTTTTAAATGTTTTCAAGAAAAGGGGGATATTTCTCTCAAATAGTTTTGATGATTATTTTCATCTATGTCAACATCCTTCATTATTATTGATTGAGGTTAATGTGATACAATACAATCTTCCATATTGTATCGAATGAATTATGTTTGACTGTGGATGTGCTATTTTTATACCATTCATGGTTTGTGGTGAAAGTATTGACATTTCGTATGCTAGTTTAATACGAATGTTTACGTTATGTTTAAACCTTTTCATATGGGAATGCATTGGACTTAATAAGTGACGGGTGGAGCCCGCTATAGCTCCTCGATGCATCGGTAGGTCTCATGAGACAAACTAGTGTCTTGGCACAAGGCCTTGGCAAAATCTTATTTGTAGTCTTGGCACGAGGCCTTGGCTATGTGGTTATGATAGTCTGGCATTATGCATTCCATCATTATGAAAGTGGTTATTGATATTGCATGTGATCATTCGACTAGTAGAATATCCATGTGAGTAAGTAAATGGCATTATTTCATTTTACCTTTGCCATTTTATGCTGAAGTTAAAGTTTAAAAGGCTTTTGTTTTAGTTATAAATTGCCTTAAGTGTTTATGCTTATTTATGAAAGCTTCTGCTATAATGTTATCCTTACTGAGCATCCGAGCTCACCCCTTTCAATGTTATATTTTTCTTCAGGATTATGAAGAAGTAATTTATGAATGACCTGCAGGGATAGTATGAGGGGATATGAAGACAAGATGTTTTTTTATGATATAATGTAAAACTTTATGGATGTATCTAGTTATTCCAAGGCTACTAAACTAATCGGTCTTTCGAGACTTGATCTTTCTCATGATCATTCCAATGTTATGTAATTAATGCACCGACTCTGGGTAGCTGGGGTCGGGGCGTTACAGTTGGTATCAGAGGAAGTTTAGTACAAACCTTGGTAGCTAGATTTAGATAAACTCTGATTAGAGCACGTAGACCTAAGATGAACTTTGAGGATTAGTATAAAAAAAACTTCCTAGAATTTTGGTATTGTAAAGATTTTGTGAGTTTTTCGAGCAATACATCCCTGTCTGGATACGAGCAGGTAGAGGCGGCTCTGGCACAGATGTACCTAGGGGTAAAACCCGAAAACACCGCTTTGAGCTAGACTCGAACGGGAACTGGTGCACGACAACGGGCCTTGCTGCACTCTTGGTTACGACACTCCCGGGGGATATGCTTAGGATAATTTACATTTTCTTTACAAACCGATTTAAGTAATATATACATAAGATGAGAGAAAATGACCTTGGTTAATCCTAATATGTTTCAAATTGAGAATATGATGACATTTTAATCTCTAAATGATTTTACGACTACTATTACTCACACAAAGCTTTGTGGTTTTAGTCAATGGCTGTATTCCAAGGAAGTCATAGTGACTTTGAGAATGATGTACAAGGTGGGAACGGTGGTGGCAATGAGCAACAAAATGGAATGTTGATAGGCGTAAAAGATATCGTCTTTATGCAAAATCAGTTTTCCAAAAATATGATCAACAACATATATATTAACCAACTCCCAGACTCAACAAGGAAGAGAAAGGTGATAAATGATAAGATCTCCAGCAATGGAGACCATGGAGAAAAGAAACCTCAATTTTCATCATGCAGGAATTGTGGAAAGAGACACCCAGGAAAGTGTCTCAATGGGACAACGAAATGTTTTACGTGCGGGAAGGAAGGACATAAAGTGAAGAATTGCCGAAGAAAAATGAAGAGTACTATGGAAGAAGATAAAAATGGTCCCAAGAGTCCATTTACAGTCATTTGTCGTAAATGTAGGGGACCTGGCCATTACCCGAGTGAATGTCCTATTTTATAGGATATTTTCTTGGTCAAAGAAGAAGCTATGTGGAAATAAATGGCTGGAGAAAAAATTTAAAAAGTATTAGCACTCCTTGTTGAAGGGTTTACTTTGGAATAATTTTCTCTTGTATTTGTAACCCCACAGTTTTCCATGTGAGAATGATATTTGAGGAAGAATTGTCTCTTCTCTTGTGGATATAGGTATAAATAACCATTTGGTTTTATATGATCATTGGGGTTTGAGAAAATGATAAGTTATTATAATTTGGGATGAAAATGCAAAGTATGATATAACATTTGTGGTTAAATTATGTTATTTTGAGGAATTTATCTCATTTTGGTAATATTATAAAATATAGTTTTTGAAAAAGGACAACACGTAGACCGTGTGACAACCCATCGCGTCGGACAAAGCCGTGGGAATCGAACCCACAACCAAAGTGCGATTGAGATTTATCGCCTACCACTGGACTACGTGAAGTCCCTGGTTAGTGTGACTTTTTTTTTGTTAAATGATTTTATTGATCAATAATAAGATGATTTGGGTTCTTATGTCTTATCAAATGAATACCCTTGGTATAGGAAAATGATTTGGTGATTAAGTGATAAATGTTATTTTGGAAGATGTTCGTTTTGTTAGGAACACTATATGCCCAAGGAAAATAGAATACAATGAGGTTTCATTTGTAGAGTAATGGTGGATTTTTATCTACATTTTTATTGTTGATTTATAGTGATTTGGGTTATTTATGGAAATGATTAACCTATAACAGAGAATATGTGATGATTACTTTTAAGTATGTGACATTAAGAGTATTTGATGTAATTTGGAGATACAATGTAACATGGGAGACTACATAATCAAATTCTTCTATGTTTTGGGTTTCAATATTAGTTTGGATTATATCAAAGGATTTTAAGGACAATTGGTTATTGAATGGTATCTATTTAACTTTGGGATATTGTTGGTTTAATTTTAGAAATTAAGATTAGTGCATATTTATCTCAATGAATATCCTTTTGGGGGATCATTAGATCATTCACTAACCATTTTGGTTTTGATTAATATATGGTTTATCCTGCATGGATCATGTGATTCTATAGAAGTTTATTCTAGCTCTTCCAGTGTGACCAAGTCTTCTTGAATACTCATCGTTTAAAAAAAAATTGAGTTAGTGGTGGAAATTTATTAAAGAATGAAAATCTACTTAAAATTTAAGTATATCTCATAATGTTCTTATCCAATCTCATAAATAAATTCCCCAACATTAATAAAAGAAACATAGAACAAAAATGTTGTCCTAGATGGTACCTTAAATCATCACAAATTTATGGCTTTGGTATTTTTGGCCTTTTCATAGCCATGTTCTCTACCACTCTCCATCAGATAATTGATGGTTAGATTTCTCCTCCATATCCATATTTTCCTTCATGGAACCCTAGTATGTGTTATTTTCGGTAATCTTCATACTTTCGACTCTTTATTTTAAATAGAGTCCTCATTAATTCATTTTTCGATGTGGGATTTCAACTAAGATATTTTGAAACGTCAAAAATGTGTTATCCTAATACCCTATGTTTTGTTGAACCGATGGTATTTCAAATCATCATAGATTGATGAATTTAAGGACCTCAATTTTACACTTGTTTGTGATTGATGACCTCAATCAATACCTATAAATATTTACATTTTTCCTCCAATTATATGTCTCTAAATGCCACCAATGTTCTCCTAATCGAGATCATAATTTGGTGGTGACCCTTTCATTTCTCTTTTCCTCATATTAAGACTAAATTTTAGTAACCCAATTTCCGATGTGGGTTTTCCCACAAATATATTTTCTATTTTCAACCTTTTATTTTCGAAGAACTATTTCAAATTGCGAGGACGCAATTTATTGAAGGAGGGGAGAATGTAACACCCCAAGATTTTATAGTGTGTTATTTCTTCAAAATAATTCAATAACTTTCACTACACGCAACACCAAGTTCAATCGCACCATGACTTACCAAACAGTCTGTTCAAAAGAGGTTATGAATAGTGTTAACTAAATTTTAAACTTTATATAATCCTTATAATTTTAGAATCCATATTATTAGTTTCTTAGACATAATGTAAGAACAAATTCCTTTTCAATATTGCACTTTTACCAAATTTTAATAGTGAACCCTTTTTAGATACAATATTTTAAACCTTTTGACTAAATGGGGACATCAAAAAAATTTAAAATAAAACATTCCAAGCTTCCACGGTAAGCTTTCCTTTGAGTAATACAGTAGCGTGTGTTGTACGCAACTTCGAGTTCTAACACACACCACAACCAATCAAACTAGTCGTTATGAATAGTAATACCTACTTTTTGAAATCATATATATTTTATATTTCAAAATGGACTTAATTTTTGGATTCAGAATATCGAATTTAGCCTAAGGTGAAATTTTGGTACTTTTCGGATAACTTTCATATTTTGGCGAATAGTGAAAATTACTAAGTTTTAATTAAAAACAACTTTTTTAATCAAAATAATTAATAGTGATAAATTATGAATTTGAGTGGTTTTAAAGTATATTTAGAATATATTTTTACCATTTAATATAATGTTGGTCATTGGACATAATTTTACAATTAAACCGAACATAAACAAGTGTCAATCTTTTGATAGTTATTATCTCTTAAAAACACGCTTTTTGTTTTGACAGCAGGAATTAATTTTAAATTAATTTCTGCCACTTCTGTGTTTTGAATTTAGAAAAATGGATTCCATATTTGGAATCAGGATGGTCAAATTTTGTAAATAGGTAACTTTTATTTTTAGACATTTTGAATAATTACTGCGGTAAATATTTTATTTACCATGGTTAAGGGTAAATCCGGTAAATAAGGGTTATAAAATAATATTATAATAATACTAAATTACCCTAAAACGTGTCGTAACCCTATTGGTTGATACATGGTCGACCATGGGCATCTTTGGGTCAATTTTGGGACCCCATTGATCCACTTGTAAGTGATAATGACACTTTATATTAATAAAGTTAAAATAAAAATAAAAATGGCATAAGCTTACATCTTTTAGAAGAACAATTTTTACATAGGGTTATACATGTTGGATTTTAGATTATAAATATTCATTAGAAAGCTAAAAAGATTTCCTACATTATGATATTTTATTTATAATTTTTAGACATCAAATAATTTAAATTATTAATGACACAATAATGATGCAATGTTTACCTCATTAATAAATCATTTAAATAAATAAGATTATAATGATTAAAATATTATCTAAAACCTGTCCAATTCTTATTGGTTGATGTTATTTAGAATATGAGTCATCTTATCTTCGACCTCAATGATTTATGGACCATTATAAACCGAATATAATTATATTATAAAGTAATAATTTCACTCTTTCCTAAAGAGCCCCTCCTCTCCCTTATAAAAGGATACCACTTCTACTCATTCCTCACAGCTCTCAAGCCACTTGGCTCGTCCAAACTCTGCCCAACTAAGCTCCCCACATCCCTCTCCTCCACCTTGAAGCTTCCCCTTAGGCAGAAAGCATTTCAAGAAGTCCTTTGGTTCCAACCAAAGTGAGTTACCTAAATTAAAGGTAACAATTTCTCTTAAAGTATTTTCATTTATTTTGCTTCTCCAACCCCCAAAATCTTTTTATTTCCTTTCTTTTGTAACAACACCAGTATCCTCAATATACTAGGATGTTGTTATAAGAAGGATTAAAACTACACATTCACACAACTCCATCTAATGGATGATGAACATAATGTTTCTGTGGATGGCAAACTAACGCCTCACGAAACGATGATTGTTCAAATACATCTTACCGCCTCTCATGGTGGCCATTAGGATGGCACTGTAATTAAATATGATATTAATGATATATATTTTATATATAAGCTTCTGTAATTCCATTTTATTTCATACCATTATTCGTTTCATGTTGTATATACATACGATAATTTCATTTGAGGAAGTGCGGACTACCGCCCCCTTAAAATGATATGACTCGTTCATACCACACATGGAACGTATAAAGGATGGTGTAAATGAACTTAAGTAACATATATAAAATATTATATTATAATTTAATAGTAATATACCTATGTATAATTTGGATTCGATTCTTTTAAAATAAAAATTAAATGGAAGTAGCGTTCGTGCGTACGTACGGACTACCGTCTCCACGAACGCGATGAGATTCATTCTCCATCGTATAATTTGATGATTTAAAAATGATGTTTAAGAACTTGATACCATTCTGGATATGAATAATATACATCCCATTAATAACGAATATGTCTCACATAAAAAAGAATATAAAGTAAAATGAACCCGTTAACACCCGAAATGACGATAATTCTAAAATATTATTAACAAATCAATGATAAAAGATCATATATGATATCATATTAAAGTAAATGATTCTTTTATTATTCAATAACAATTATTTCACCATTATACAGGTGGTAAACCTACCATCGACCAAGGAAAAAGTACAATGTAAGGGTTTTCTTATCTCACTTTTAATTCCGTGAGAATTCCATTGATCACCACTTAATTATTGCATGTGGTGTATGTGTACTGCCCATGATCGTATTCATTGTGTAATATACTTTAATTTATGGGTATTTACATCATCATGGTATGATACTTCTTTCATGGGTGTATGTTTCGTAAGTTACCTAATCGATAAGGGAATTTGAGATTTCAATTTCCACTCATTTGGCTTTACACATATTTCATTGATTATATTACCCCAAGATTATGTGTGGAATCACTATTCATTTGATTATATCATAATTTCCACTCCCCTTCCTGTGGATAGAAGTTTGGTACACATAATCACTCCATTGGTAATTCTCAAGTCATTGATATAAATTTGATAAGAGTAATTTTAACTCATTCTCCATTTGTTGAGTTAAACATCCAATTCGTTGGTATTGTTTTTACAAGAATATGTGTGAATGTCCTTTGATTGTTTTACACTGAATATCCAATCATATTTAGTGTATTTATATTTGTCACACATAATTATGTCATTGATTTATCCTTAACCTAAGGATACAACCTTTTTGAGAAATTTCATCTCAATTTACATTCCATTGAGACTTCTTTGATGATATACACCAAATCACTTTTATGTGGTGTATATAATGTACTTTGACATAGTATATCATGAATTCCTTTATTCTCATGATATTACAATGTTTTGATTACCTCAATTATTTTTATTCAAGTGTCTCTCTTTTGGTTAGAAACTCTAACCAAAATACCATTTTAAAATGATTTAAAGAATTATTCTTCTAAATCATGCTCATTAATGTCCATATTTTAAAAATGGTTTTAAGGATTTATTTATATGGACATTAATGTTTTAAAATTAAAACTCCTTTTAAAAGTTTCAAAGTGGTATGGGACACTTTGATTCAAAAATATACTTTTAAACGTCTTCTTGACAAATAGTGTGACTTTTAAATGTTTTCAAGAAAAGGGGGATATTTCTCTCAAATAGTTTTGATGATTATTTTCATCTATGTCAACATCCTTCATTATTATTGATTGAGGTTAATGTGATACAATACAATCTTCCATATTGTATCGAATGAATTATGTTTGACTGTGGATGTGCTATTTTTATACCATTCATGGTTTGTGGTGAAAGTATTGACATTTCGTATGCTAGTTTAATACGAATGTTTACGTTATGTTTAAACCTTTTCATATGTGAATGCATTGGACATAATAAGTGACGGGTGGAGCCCGCTATAGCTCCTCGATGCATCGGTAGGTCTCATGAGACAAACTAGTGTCTTGGCACAAGGCCTTGGCAAAATCTTATTTGTAGTCTTGGCACGAGGCCTTGGCTATGTGGTTATGATAGTCTGGCATTATGCATTCCATCATTATGAAAGTGGTTATTGATATTGCATGTGATCATTCGACTAGTAGAATATCCATGTGAGTAAGTAAATGGCATTATTTCATTTTACCTTTGCCATTTTATGCTGAAGTTAAAGTTTAAAAGGCTTTTGTTTTAGTTATAAATTGCCTTAAGTGTTTATGCTTATTTATGAAAGCTTCTGCTATAATGTTATCCTTACTGAGAATCCGAGCTCACCCCTTTCAATGTCTTATTTTTCTTCAGGATTATGAAGAAGTAATTTATGAATGACCTGCAGGGATAGTATGAGGGGATATGAAGACAAGATGTTTTTTTTATGATATAATGTAAAACTTTATGGATGTATCTAGTTATTCCAAGGCTACTAAACTAATCGGTCTTTCGAGGCTTGATCTTTCTCATGATCATGCCAATGTTATGTAATTAATGCACCGACTCTGGGTAGCTGGGGTCGGGGCGTTACAATCAATACTAACTTCAGTAATTATTTTATTTACCATGGTTAATGGGTAAATCTGGTAAATCTGGTAAATATGGGTAAACAAACAAAAATTTAATAATATAAAAATATTCTAAAAAGTGTCTTAATATTATTTGTTGTGATATTTTAGACCATGGGAATCCTTGGGATTATTTCTGGACCCCATGGATTTACTTGGTTGTGAAAATGACATTTTATAATAATTAATTTAATGTTATGATAATTATAGGTTAACATATATCTTTTACTAAATTGATTTTAATATAGGGTTATATAACGGATCTATACGATTATAAATATTCATTATAATGATAAAAATATTTTCTACATCATGGTAGTTTATTTATAATATTAAGAGATTATATAAATAGATTTATTTATGACAAAAATATGATCTAGTGATTACCTCTTTAATGAAAGATTAAAATAAATGAATTTATAAATATTAAAACAAATATTATTTGTTTGTTTTAGTGTCATCCAGGAATTTTATGGAGGAAATGGAAATATTATATTTAATTTAAAGACTTATACTCTAAGTAATAATTTTTTTATAAATTTTTAAAAAAATTCATGTATAAATAGTGACCAAATTGACACAATCCATAACTTAAAACATAAAATATTTTATTAAACAATAATAAATTCCTAAAAACATAAGATTCAAATTAATTGTTCAAATAATTCAAAATATGTCATAAATAACTTTTTTTTGGACATTTGACATGATATGGTAATTATACTAACCCACATGGTGTAAATAACATGATATCACAGTAAGATTAAAAAGGGTAAAATAAGGGTCAATCAAAAAAGATAATGATACAAAAATATTCACAACTAGTTTAAAATTACTTTATTATGGTTATTAGAACCAAAATCGTATTATATTTAAATTAAATATTATTTGGTCATTTTTTAGTCGAAATTGAATTTATAATAAACTAATAATTTGAGAACATTCCTAAAGTTCCCCTCTCCTCTCTTATAAATGGAAACCTCCTCCCTCTTCTATTCACTCCATTTTGAAACATCAATCTCAAAACAAAACCCTAAAAATTTCTCTTATAAACATTCCTAGTTACATTATATAGGTGATGGTCTTCTCAAAAGAGAAGCTCTAGTTCCTTATGTAGATATTTAAAAGAGGCACATCGAGGAAGAGGTAATCTCATCTACCAACTCCTTCAAATTTATTTCTTTTTCTACTTCCTATTATATTTTTTTTAATTATAATGTAATTAAATCAGTATAACTAATAAACAGATATGTTATTATAAATATTAAAATGCCATATTTCACCATATATCCATCTTATGAAAAATGAAATCACCAAGTGTGCGTACGTATGACTTACTCTCTCCACGCAGTGGTGTAATATGTTGTTCACCATCACCTTATATGGATGATTATATCGGTGGAAATAATAACTATATATGATTAATATAACATTTTAGTAATTATTAAATACTATAAACCATCCAATTCAATACCACTCAACAATTATGGGAACAATATCATCACTTGTGCATACGCACAACTTACCGTCTCCACAATGCGATGTGATTCATTCTACATTATCGTAATTAAACCATGAATATATAAATAAATTGAATGAATATATATGATTTATATTATACTATAAATGATATAACTATAACAAAAAAAGATTAATATCTTATTTGACAAACCATACATTAGAACATGAAGCAGTTAATACCTGAATAACAAGTAACAATAAAATGTTACTAACAAACTGATGAAAATATGATCATAAATGTTATCATAGAAATGATTAATATTTTTGAAAAAATTAGTGACATTATTTAAAACATTATAAAGGAGGATAAGACACATACAAAGAATATTGGACTTAATGTAAGGGAAAACATTTCCAATCTCATTTTAACTGAGATTGTTTATTTGTAAGTATCTAGTGGGTATATATTTATCATCCATGTCTATGTTTTCACAAAATATTCTCATAAAATGAATACTATTATTCTATGTATGTTTAAATTTATTTTAACCCATTTTTACTTTTACTACATGGTTTCGAAGGATTCTTTCTTTTGTTTACCATACGGGGTACTTTTTTGACTTTTCCAGCAAAAGTACGAGGATAATGTTTTTTTAACTTATACGGGACGAATGGATTTTTATGATTTCATAAAAAATTAATTAGATGAAGCTTAATTTACAAGTTTTCAAGTTTATTTTCAATTATCTTCCTTTCTTTTAAAATCTCCTGACATGTTGAGAAAATAATATGTTTCAGAAGAAGAAAGGATATTTTCCTCAAGAACTAAGCTCATGTGTTTTATAAAAATTATTTTCCATCTAAGATGATATAGGGTTATTATTATATCTCAATTATTACGTTTATTTGATTACATTCTGATGGAATTATTTGATGAAGTCCTTTTAATTCATATTTATTATGTTATGATGGCATGGTGTTTAAGAATACCACTTTTTACATGGGGATTCCTATGATCTATGATTTATAATTTTGTGGCACACAAAAGAATGGTTTCATTATTAGATGGGTGAGACCTATATCTCCATCTAATGAATATGGTAAATATTTATATCTCATGAGATAGACATGGATTAAATAGAATGTTAATCTGGTTTAGTGATACAAGACTGAAATAAAGATTGAACTCAGTACAACAATAGAATTTTTCCACTATGATGGTATTCACAATGATCCATGATTAATTTGATATGATTTTCTATGATTATGTGTGTGTGGAAAAAAATTCTATATTTATCTTATGATTATTGGGATCACATTTTACATCTATGATTTATCCCATGAAATGTTTATTTGATCACTTATGAAGCATACGATTTTTAAATGTTATGTTCTTATGAATATGATATGATTGATATTTACTTTTTTTACCCATAATGAGCATTTGAACTCACCCTTTTATATATTTCTTTTCCCTAGGTCATGAATAAGTGTATTAAATATGATATTCTGAAAAGGATTCATGTTATGATTAAATAAATGTCAGGCAATGTAGATGTTTTATGAACCAGTTGTTTAGGTTTCCTAGTTTCTAAAGACACTATACCTATATGGTCCTATCATGGTTCTGTTATATGTTGTTATAAATAATTTTCAATCCTGATGTAATAACAATGTATGTAATTTATTGGTCATTATAGTTGGTATTATAATAAAGGTATTTTTAACCTTTGGAAACTATGATGTGAAATCCTTTGTAAGAACCCTAAAGATTTGTTTATGTATAGGATATAATCCTGGTGTTTTAGAAATGACCATGAATAATCTAGGTAAAACCAAACGTGTCTTAATTTGAAATTTCAATCTTGATTATGTGGTTTTCCTGTTATAATTAGTGTTTCTCACAATATGATTGTTTATTTTAGTCAATGGATGGAACACCAAGGAACCACGTTAATTTTGAATGAGATGGGAAATGAAATGACTCTACCCCTGAGAAACCAAATTTTATGGGTGCTCGAATGAAAAATCATTTATCTATGCTCACACAGATTTCTCAAGTTATGAATCATGCTAGACTTACAAACATGAAAAGGTGGGAGCAACCCACTGTTTAATCCTTCATGATGTAGTGTCCACCTTTATATAGTGGGTCTTCTGATCCATTAGTGACTGAACAATGGATCAGTACCACTGAAAAGATATTTTCAGTTCTACAATGTTCTGAACATGGTATTGTCATCTCAATAGTGTATCATTTGGAAGGTGAAGCTGATCAATGGTGGAATCTTATCACAATTATGAGGCAAAGAGATGAAATTGAGTCCATGGTATGGGAAATGTTCATGAAATTATTTTTCAATAAGTACATTCTTCATACTCTTCGAACAAATATAAAGAAGGTGTTCCATGAACTTAAGAAAAAGGATGAGGAATCTGTTGGTACCTATGAAGCAAATTTTACAATACATTCAAGGTATAGTTATAGAAATATTATTCCACCTAAGAGTAATATTAATAAATTTTTAGTTTCTTAAAACTATGTCTCTATATGAAGTTTTCCATAAGGGACTTCAATACGTACAAGGAAATTGTACGATGATCTCTCTAGGTTTAGATGGATATTGGAGTAACCCATCAGTCATATGTGTTTGATAAGAAGAGGAAAATGGAATTCAATGGAAAATCTATAGACCACATGGAAAAGAAAATTAGTTTTACCTTATTCTCAATGTGAGGAATGAAATATGGATTGTATTTTCTTAATGGGACATGAAAATGTGTTATTTGTGGAAAAAAATCTCATCGGGAAATTTAATGCGGAAATGATGGGAAAAGGATGTCAAATGATCTGGAAATTGAAAAGGCTACACAGAATTCTCCTCTTACACTTCAATGTTACAATTGAAATGAAATGCAGAAGTATGCCATAAAATTCCCTAATCCAAGGGTTATTGATTATGATCATTGTAAATAACTCTTAAGGCCAAAGTCAAAGTAAATTCACATGCAAATATTATCGACAATGTGGAGTACGATAATGAAGTGGTGAAAGGTACAATTATCATCCTATCTAAAGTATAAAATGTTTTATTCTAATCTCGATCCACCCACTATTTTATTTCTGACAAATTTTCTAAGGGGATCATCATATTACCTCAACAATTAAATGTTGAGTAAGTAGTGACAAATCTTAATGGTACAATTGTCACATAAAAATTTTAAATTTTTTCTCCTATTGATGTTTATGGGAAAGTGCTTCCTAAAAATCTTGTGATCCATTCTATAGTGGAATTTTATGTGATTCTTCACATGGATTATCCCTCTTTATATTGAGCTCAAATCAATTTCTAGATAAGGGAATCCACATTTCATATTCCAGATCAATCTACGATCATTAATCGATGCAAGGATGAATATAACATTCCAGAGGAAATTTCTTCCATCTAATGGGACATGATTCCAATAAATTAAGGTAATTTATCTCAAATGGTTGTGTAGAAATTCATGATTTAAAATAAAACCATTGTACATGAGTTTGATAATGACTTTCAAGAGGAATTTCTTGGTCTTCCACCAAATTGTGAAGTTGAGTTTTCAATAGAACTCCGGGTGATATGCCTATTTGAAAGAAACCTTATATAATGGCCCTAATTGAGTTGCAGGAATTGAAGAGGAAACTCCAAGAGAATCTTAATAATAGATTTATACTGTCACAGCCCATCCTTGGGGCCCGTGCCATGACTACCCCAATCCCGCCTTCCATAGGCCAGGGGCTGGTGACTAGCACCAAGGCATAATTCCCAGTAAAAAGAGAAGGCATTGTATTTGTAAAGTAAACAAACACCACAAAGAAAGAAAGTAGTAGAAGTAAACACTAAGTAAAAACTAAGTACAACAGTAAGTGCAGAAAAGTAAGTGGGAAAGTATACAAACCCAAACATAAAGTAAAGTACAACTGGAAGGGAAAACAGCAACTGAAAAGTAAAGCCGCAACGTCGAGCTGTCCACTAGAAATTCCACCTGAAGGGTGGGTACATATAGCCTCCACTACTCCTCGGGTCCAGGCGACCGCTCCGAGTATGTCTCGCCTAGTGGTCCACCTCCAGGTACCGTCCTACTCCACAAGCCTCAACCACGATCAGCGTTGTCCTTCGTCTGCAACCAACACAACGTAGTGCGGGCATATCCCATGCAGGGGTGAGTACAAGCTACTCAGTAGGGTCCCCGAGACCCCCAAAGTTCTCCCAGATTCCACAAAGGATAATCCACAAAGGAAAGATACAATCACAAAGTAACATCCGACACTGCTTAGGTATATTCCCATACATATACCTAAGTCATCAATTCTCGTTCGGCTCCAACATCCGAGCCCAAGTACAACCCAGTCCACACTGGAAAGCAAAACGTAAATCCACACAGGATAGAAAAACACAATCCACATTGGAAAAAAAAACAGGATTCAGCTCACACAGGTATATTTCTTCGTATGATGACAGAGATGATCAGATATAGCCACTAATTCATCTAAATCGTTGGACCGACAAAGGATCGATAGGTACTAACCCCCGCAATGACCTACAAATGATCTGACCCACAAAGGATCTAAAGGTAACTAACCACTGCAAAGACCCACACAGGATCAGACCCACACAGGATCTGTAGGCACTGGCTCACACAGAACTGCTGAGCACTGACCCACACAGGATCAGACCCACACAGGATTGGTGGCACTGATCCATGTAGGATGGCTGAGTGTTTTATTCGTCGCCGTCGAATCCACTGAGGATCTCTATACAGACATCGTCATCGTCACAGCCGCAAACGTAGCCAGCTCTAGGGTTCCCGCACACAGAAATCTCGTTCGGGAGGGTCCTCTACATGATCCGAGAGGCTGATACATCAACTGACACATATTCCTGAGTTTATGTATCCAAAAGTTCCGTATCGTCAACAAGAACTCAACGTCGCAGACGGCGCATCAATCGGACGCCCAGTCTGAGAGTTATTGGCTTTTTCGTCCCAGGGGTCCGGTTGATTTTTAAGGCAAAACCAACCCGACCGTAGTCAACCTACTTCCAAACCTCGGGCGGAGTAAGCCCAAAGATCCGTCTCACTTTGAGGAAACCATCAATGTCGACGGTACGTCAATCGGACGTCCAGAGCTCAAGATATTAGTGTTTCTGCTCTGAGGGCCCGATTGGTATTATGTACGAACCAACTCGGCTGAACCCAATGTATTCCGAAACCGTGACTGTGATATTCCAAAACGACCGCCTCGGTCCAAGGATCGCATCGCAACTGACAGTGCGTAGATCGGTGGCCAGTAGCACAAGTTATGGGCGTCCGACCATAATAGTTTCGGTATGAAGGGGTTCAGGAACGGTCCGACCCGGCCCGATACCCCCAGGGTCGGCCGGAACCGGGTTGACCCGAACCGATTCCGGGTCCGGCCCGCTTGGGTGCAGCCCGGACTGGGCGCGGCGTGCTGGGCGCGCTAGCCGGGCGCTCGGCCAAACGGCCGAGCCATTGAGAGGGGGGGGGGCTGCCCCCTGGCTTTGTAACCGCGGCCCCCATTAACGGGGGCCGTTGAGCTGGCCGTCGGGGGTTCATAACCCCTAGCGTTCCCTTGTCTGGCCGGCCCGCTCTGGCTGGCCGGCTTCTCCCACCACGGACCGGCGACAGCTGGTCCCTCCTGCTCCAACGCCGGCGGCCCGGAACCGGCTGCCGGTCACCCTGCTCCACCGTGGCCCAGAACCGGCTGCCGGTCACCCCGCACCTCTGCCACGGCCCCGCTCCGGCCATGGTGTCTTTGGGTTTCTCCGACATGTCCCGACGGCGTCGCGTCGTTGTTCGATTTCACGGTGTGGTGTGACAGTGTCGCGCATTTCTTGCTGCACAATCCCGCGCGGTGCGAAGGCACCACGCCATTCTATTCCAATCCACATTAGAAACCAACATGGATAATGGAGGATGGTCGGCTGTGTTTGTGCGGTCCGACCCCCTCTCGTTAATCGATAGCAATTGGTCATATTACACGAAGAAAGTCAAGGTAGTAATCATGAACAAAATAATTAAATACCCTACCTTGTGCGTAGCTTGAACGGAGGTTCGTTGAACGAGGATTCGTCGCGGAATATCCGTCACAGAAAGAGACGTCGGGAAAGAAGACGTCGTCGGTGTCGCAGTATATGGCTTTGCATAGTTGGTTTCCGAGGACTCGACATTCTTCATCGGAGATCGATGTGTTCTTCACGTTCTTCGTCGAAGATGAAGAAGTTCCTCAAGTTCCTTAGCCTTTTCTCCCTCACAGACTCCACAACAAGAATCCAACCCTTAATAAAATAAGCCCACACTTATTTTATTAACATGACATTAGTTTGAAATTCAAACACTCACATTAAACTCACTTCATTAATATCATAAGTTATTAAAACATAAGTTATCAAATAAAATTGTGAGTTGAGGGTGTTAAGAAATGTGAAGGGGTGGGGTTCGTGTGGGCCCCACCACCCTCATAACCTCCCTTGGGAAGTTGTCTAGTTACCCAACTTCCACTCAAAGCTTAAATCCACTTAGAGAAAATAAAAATTTTAGTTAAGTTTTTATTTTAACTTCCACACTTTTTATCAACTTCTCTCGTAAAAACGCAACTACGGAAAAAGAGTTCCTAAGCAATTACCAGCACTGTGAATCCATCGGTGCCCTCAGAATTCGATTCCGAGCACTGGTTCAAATGTTAGAAATTCCCGCTCGTTCGATCACTGAACATACCCAAGCTAAACATCTGATAGAAATTCCGGGCACCCTGGGCCTCGGAATCCAGTTCCGTCAGAAACTGCGTTCTTGTAAAATCCCAATGAAAATTAAGAAAAATTTTCCTTGAATTTTACGGGTCTTTACATTACTCCCACCTCATGCCTTTATGTCCTAGTAAAGTTACATCATAAACTAGGGAAACAAATGTGGGTACTGAGCACGCATCTGAGCCTCCCGCTCCCAAGTTCTCTCCTGGAGATTCCCGTGCTGCCATCTGATGCGCACAAGAGGAATCGATTGTCCACGTAGGACCCGCTCTTGTCGATCCTCGATATCCACTGGGACCTCCGTAAAAGTCACCCCATCATTAATGTCTAGCTCCCCATGGTCAATGATATGTGTCGGGTCATTCACGTATCTCCTCAGCTGAGATACATGGAAGACGTTGTGCACTCGGTGCAACTGAGGTGGTAGATCCAGGAGATAATCCACCTTGCCAATCCTGCTGAGGACCTAGAATGGTCCGATGAAGCATGGAGACAACTTGCCGCCTCAGCCAAATATCCGTAATCCATGTCGAGGTGAGACACGCAAGAAGACGTGGTCGCCATCCATGAACTCTAGTGGCCTCCGCCTCCTGTCAGCATAAGACTTTTACAGGCTCTGAGCTGTCCTCATCCGCTATTGGATGACCTGTACCTTCTCTGTCGTGGCCTGGACCATCTCCGGTCCCACGAGTGCTGACTCCCGAGGGTCTGTTCATCACAACGGAGATCTACAAGGCCGGCCGTACAACGCCTCGTATGGTGACATTCTAATGGTGGAGTGGTAGCTATTTTTGTACGCAAACTCCACCAAGGGTATGTGGTCCTCCTAGCTACGAAAAAGGTCAAGAACACATGAGTGGAGCATGTTCGTGAGAGTCTGAATGGTCCTCTCTGTCTGACCATCCTTTTGAGGGTGAATGGCGGTGCTCAGACGTAGCTGCGTCCCAAACGCCTCCTGCAACCCCTTCCAAAACTGGGAAGTAAAGTGAGAATCTTGATCGGAGATGATAGATGATGGCACACTGTGAAGCCTTAAAATCTCCTAAACGTAGAGACGTCCCAAGCTCTCCACTGAGCCCTTCTCTCTGATGGGTAAAATGTGAGCCAACTTGGTGAGTCGGTCGACAATCACCCAAATGGAGTCGTGACCTCTGGATGTGCATGGAAGTCCAGTCACGAAGTCCATAGATATTCCGTCCCACTTCCACTCCAGAACCTCCAAGGGTTGTACCAAGACTGCTGGTACCTAGTGCTCTGCCTTCACCTTCTGGAAGGTGAGGCATCGAGAAACAAACTCCCACACAACCTTCTTCATGCCTGGCCACCAGTGCTCTCATCTGAGATCCTGGTACATCTTCGCCACTCCAGGATGTACCACCAAAGGAGAAGTGTGAAACTCTCTTAGCACCTCCTACCGTATAGCATCTGGTACCATGGTAAGTCCTCTGAAAAGGACTTCGTGCTCTGCTCCAAAGGAAAAACCATTAGGTGTCTTTCCTAAGGATATATGTGCACGCCGCGTCTCACAGTCAGCGTCCCCACGCTGTGCCTCTCTGACCCGCTGCAGTAGTGAAGGGGTGACTGTGAGAGACTGAAGGAAGGATAATCCATCTCTATCCATGAAGGATATATGCAAGGTATCTAGCTGCTATGTCACCTCCTCAAGTAGCTGAATTCCCATCCCCTTGCTTAGAGCATCGGCTAATACATTCCCCTTCCCAGGAGTATAGACCATCTCAAAGTCATAGTCCTGGAGGAACTCGAGCCATCGTCGCTGTCTCAGGTTCAGGTCATTCTAAGAGAAGATGTACCTATGACTCTGATGGTCAGAAATGACTGTAAAGTGCTCGCCCTTCAGATATTGCTGCCATGTCTTCCGAGCGAAGTCCACTAATGCTAACTCCATGTCATGGGTAGCGTATTTCTGCTCATGTGGCCTCAAATGACGTGATCTATAGGAGATCACTTCCCTCTCCTGCATCAAGACACATCCGATTCTGGTCCATAATGCATCGCAGTAGACTACGTACCCTACTCCCTCCTCCGGCAACCTCAAGATAGGTGCGATGGTCAACCTCTATCTCAGCTCCTGGAAGCTCTGCTGACATCTGTCTGACCACACAAAGGGTTTCCCTTTCTTTTTAAGAGCTGAGAGTGGTACCGCGACTCTGGATAAGTCTGGCAGAAATCATCGATAGTATCCAGCTAGTCCCAAAAAACTCCGCACCTCTGTCACGCTCCTGGGTGCATCCCAAGCTAGCACTACCTCGATCTTCGCAGGATCCACCGAAACTCTCGCCTCAGAGATGACATGCCCCAAGAAGTGGACCTCGCGTATCCAGAACAGAATCATCGAGAGCTTACCATAAATATAGTGCTCTCGGAGTGTGTCTAGTATAACCCGCAAGTGGTAGGCTTGATCCTCCTCATTGGTCGAGTAAATAAAAATGTCGTCGATGAAGAACACGGAAAATCGATCGAGGTATGGCATAACCAAGAACTCATAGTGGCCATACCTACATCTGATGGTCGTCTTCTACACGTCCTCATCCTGAACTCTAAGCTGATGATAGCCTGACCTGAGGTCTATCTTCGAGAACCATCGTGCTCCCTTGAGCTGATCGAAGAGGTCATCAATCCTCGGTAGTGGATACTTCTTTCTTACTGTCACCTGGTTCAGGCGACGATAGTCGACACAAAGTCGCAAGCTCCCATCTGCCTTCTTGGAGAACAAAATCGGGGAAGCCCAGGGTGAAGCAATGGGTCAGATGAATCTTTTGCCCTGAAAGTACTCCAACTGTACCCGTAGATCTCAAAGGTCAGTGGGGGCCATCCGATACGCTGGAGTCGATATCGGGACTGTCCCGTGGTATAGGTCAATATAAAAGTCTACCTCTCTGCGAGGAGGTAGCCCTAGGACGTCGTCAGGAAAACCGTCCGCATACTGATCCACCACTGCAGGAAAACCAGGACTCCGCATGTCAACTGCTCCTAGGATGAGGCTAGCCAACTGATGAGTGATGGGCTATCCTCTCCTCTGCGAGAGTCCATCCTGTGCTGCAAAGGCTCCCTTCTCACCGGTGAAGGTGAACCTCCTCCCATTGGTGCGTACACATCACACCTTGCTCCTAATATATTCAATCTATGCATGGACTGTAGGAAACCAATCCATGCCCAAGATGACATCATAAGGCCTCGACGCTGCTACAAGAAGATCCCAGCCTATGATCTCGGCTCTTAGAGTAAGCTCACACTGCCAGCACCAGTGCGTAATCATTGAGTCTGCTCCCGTAGGAGTCACTAGCCGTAATGATCGAGCCAACGGCTCTGTCGGAATCTCCGAGCTCCGAACAATGGCAGCAGCTATGAAAGAATGACTCGCTCCTGTGTCTGTATGTACTACAGCAAGGGTGGAATAGACATAGATAGTACCTCGAATCATCTCAGGCGCACCGTGGTCATAGGCCTCCACTGCCTGGAGCTGTGCCTCTCTCTGCCTGCCAGCTCCCTGTAGCTGGGGTGGAACTCCTGGTGGTGGTGGTGGTAGAGTCTCAAAGCATCTCCCACCACCTGCTGCTCGGCCAACTCCTCTGCGTCATCCGCCAGCTCCGTGCGCACTGCCACGGTCGACCCTCTGCCTCTGCCTGGGTGGTCCCTCTACCGTCTGCTGCTCCTCGGCACGACGGGTCGGGCAGTCACGAGCCATGTGGCCCTGCCCGCCGCATAAGTAGCACTGCCTGCCTCTCGAATGACTGGCTCCGCGTTGTGTGCCCCGAACTGCTGAGCTAGTGTCCTAAGGTCGTCTGCCAGAGGGTCTTGTCTGCCTAGACCCATGAGTCATTTGTCGACTACCTGCTGCAGAAGACTATGATACATGCCACCCTATGGTAGGTCTCGCTGCTGAAGAAGGCTCAGCAAGGAAGATCTCGATCAAAAGAGCTCGCTCCAATACTTCTGCCTGGTTCGGAATGCCGAGGGAGATCAGCAATACCCTGTTCTCATGCCTCAACCCCTGCTCAAAGGTCCGGGCCTGGAGGAATGGGTCCCGTACCATGTCTGTCGAGTAGCGTGAGAGATCGGTAAATTTTGCCGAGTACTGGGCGACTGTCAAGCTGCCTTGCCGCAGCTGTAGAAGCTCCTGGATGCGTACCGCATGAAGGGTGGCTGGGACGAACTCTGAGCGAAAGAGGCTCTCAATGTCTGTCCAGAGGAGAGATTCCACATAGTGCACCAGGAGCATCAAGATCCACCATCGGCCCACTTCTGCATGCAGTAGGCACGCTGCGAGGATCGCCATGAGGTCTACTGGTGTCCTCACTAACCGGAAAACTCAAACCACTGCCTCCATCCTGTCCTCGGCTGCCTGGGGGTCTGTCTCCCCATGGAACCCAGGTGGTCACTGGCGCTGGAACTCGTGCAGTGCACTAAGGCAACGTGCATTGTCAGGGGCTAGGGCTGGAAGCATCGGTGGCTCGGCGGGTAGAGGTACCACCGGTGCCTCAGCTGTCAGAGGGCCCTGTATCGAGGCCTCGTCGCTCGGTGGGCTGTCGTCACGCTCAACTCTCGGAACCCTAGATGGCTGTCATCATGGGGCCATCCTGAAAAGGAAACAGGTGCACCACGGTAAGAATAGTATACCTCGTGAGCTGACACAAAGTAATCACAAAGAAAACTTGAAACACACATGCAATCAATGTTTTCGTGCATTAAGTCGGAAATCAGAAGTCAGGGTCCTGGTGTACGGATACATCGTCAGCCACACTAACACTGGACTCCCTGGACTGATAATCACACCCAATACACATAACATTATTTCTTCAAATAGCAAAAGATCAGAGTCCCAAGTTCTGTGGTAGAACCGAACACCTCTGATACCACTTTGTCACGACCATTCCTCGGGGCCCGTGTCGTGACTACCCCAAGCCCGCCATCCATAGGCCAGGGGCTGGCGACTAGCGCCAAAGCATAATTTCCTGTAAAAAGGGAAGGCATTGCCTTTGTAAAGTAAACAGACACCACAAAGAAAGCAAGAAGTATAAGTAAACACTAAGTAAAAACTGAGTACAATAGTAAGTGCGGAAAAGTAAGTGGGCTTGTATACAAACCCAAACAGAATGTAAAGTACAACTGGAAGGGAAAATAGCAACTGAAAAATAAAGCCGCAACGTCGAGCTGTCCACCGGAAATTCCACTGGAAGGGTGGGTAAAGATAGCCTCCACTACTCCTCGGGTCCTGCCAACCGCTCTAAGTACGTCCCGCACTATGGTCCACCTCCAGGTACCATCCTACTCCACACGCCTCAACCACAATCAACACTGTTTGTCGTCTGCAACCAACACAATGTAGTGTGGGCATAGACCGTGCAAGGGTGAGTATAAGCTACTCAGTAGGGACCCTGAGACCCCCGAAGGTCTCCCAGATTCAACAAAGGATAATCCACAAAGAAAATATACAACCATGAAGTAAAATCCGACACTGATTAGGTATACGCCCATACATATACCAAAGTCATCAATTCTCATTCGACTCTAACATCCGAGACCAAGTACAATCCAGTCCACACAGCAATGCAAAACGTAAATCCACACAGGATAGAACAACACAATCCACATAGGAAAGGAAAACAGGATTCAGCTCACACAGGTTTACTTCTTCGTATGATGATATAGATGATCAGATATAGCCACTAATTATTCTAATCCGTCAGACCCACAAAGGATCGATAGGTACTAACCACCGCAATGACCCACAAAGGATCGAAAGGTAACTAACCCCCATAAAGACCCACACAGGATCTGTAGGCGCTGGCTCACACAGAACCGCTGAGCGCTGACCCACACAGGATCGGACCCACACATGATCGGTAGCACAGATCCACATAGGATCGCTGAGTGCTGTAGTCATCGCGGTCGAATCCACTAAGGATCTCTGTACAGTCGTCATCGTCGTCACAGTTGCAAACACAGCCAGCTCTAGGGTTCCCGCACACAGAAAGCTCATTCGGGAGGGTCCGCTCCATGAGCCGAGAGGCTGATACATCAACTAACACATAGTCAAGAGTTGATGTATCAAAAAGTTCTGTATCGTCCAAAGGAACTCAACGTCGCAGAAGGCACTCCAATCAGACGCCCAGTCTGAGAGTTATTGGCTTTTTCATCCCAGGGGCCCGATTGGTTTTTAAGTCAAAACCAACCTGACTGTACTCCACCTACGTACAAACCTCAGGGGGAGTATGCCAAAAGATCTGTCTCACATAGAGGAAACTATCAAAGTCGATGGTACGTCAATCGGACGTCCGGAGCTCAAGATATGAGTGTTTCCACTCTGAGGTCCCGGTTGGTTTCGTGAACGATCCAACTAGGCCGAACACAAGGTATTCAGAAACCTTAAGTGTGATATACTAAAACGACCATCTGGATCCAAGGATCGCATCGCAACTAACGGTGCGTCGATCAGAGGCCCGTAGCACAAGTTATGGGCGTCCGACCGGAAGAGATTCGGTATTAAGGGGTTCGGACCTTGTCCGACCCAGCCTGATACCCCCAGAGTCAGCCCAAACCGGGTCGACCCGAACCGGGTTCGGGTCCAGCCCGCTTGGACGTGGCCTGACCCGCTTGGCCACGGCCTTGCCCGGCCGGCGCGTCGCGCTAGCCAGGCGCTCGGCCAAACGGTCGAGCCATTGAGAGGGGGGGCCTGCCCCCTGGCTTTGTAACCGCAGCCCCCATTAAGGGGGGCGGTTGAGCTGGTCGTAGAGGGTTCATAACCCCCGACCTTCACTTGTCTGGTCGGCCCACTCTGGCAGGCCGGCTTCTGCCGCCACTGACCGGCGACGGCCGGTCCCCCTGCTCCGACGCCGGCGGCCCGGAACCGGCGGCCGGACACCCTGCTCCGCAGCGGCCCGGAACCGGCCGCGGCCTTGGTTCGTCTGGCGCGGCACGATGATGCTGCACCCATCCGCTGCGGCCCCGCTCTGGCTGCAGTGTCTTTGGGTTTCTCCGACGCAGCGCGACGGCGTCGCGTCCTTGTTTGATTTCACGGCGCCGCACATTTCTTGCCGCACGATGTCGCGCGTTACGGCGGAACCACACCATTCTTTTACAATCCACATTAGAAACCTACATGGATAATAGAGGAGGGTCGGCCGTGTTTTTGCGGTCCGACCCCCTCTCGTTAATCGATAGAAATTGGACATATTACACGAAGAACGTCAAGGTAGTAATCACGAACAAAATAATTAAATCCCTTACCTTGAGCGTAGCTTGAACGGAGGTTCGTCAAATGAGGATTCGTTGCGTAATATCTGTCGTGGAAAGAGACGTCGTGATAGAAGACGTCGTCGGCGTTGCGGTATACGGTGTCGCGTAGTCGGTTTCCGAGGACTCGGCGTTCTTCGTCGGAGATCAAGGCGTTCTTCGCGTTCTTCGTCGAAGACTAAGAAGTTCCTCAAGTTCCGTATCCTTTTCTCCCCCAAAGACACCACAACAAGAATCCAACCCTTAATAAAATAAGCCCACACTTATTTTATCAACTTGACATTTGTTTGAAATTCAAACACTCACATTAAACTCAATTCATTAATATCATACGTTATTAAAACTTAAGTTATCAAATTTAATTGTGAGTTGAGGGAGTTAAGGAATGTGAAGGGGTGGGGTTCGTGTGGGCCCCACCACCATCATAACCTCCCATGGGAAGTTGGGTAGTTACCCAACTTCCACCCAAAGCTTAAATCCACTTATAGAATATACAAATTGTAGTTAAATTTTTATTTTAACTTCCACAATTTTTATCAACTTCTCTCGTGAAAACGCAACTCCGGAAAAGGAGTTCCTAAGCTATTATCGGCGCTGCGAATCCATCGGTGCCCTCGGAATTCGATTCCGAGAACTGGTTCAAAATTTAGAAATTCTTGCTCATTCGTTCACTGAACATACCTGAGCTAAAATTCGGATAGAAATTCCAGGCACACCGGGACTCAGAATCAAGTGCCTTCAGAAACTGCGTTCTTGTAAAATCCCAATGAAAATTAAGTTATCAAATTTAATTGTGAGTTGAGGGAGTTATGGAATGTGAAGGGGTGATTTTTGTGTGGGCCCCACCACCCTCATTACCTCCCATGGGATGTTGGGTAGTTACCGAACTCCCACCCAAAGCTTAAATCCACTTAGAGAAAATAAAAATGGTAGTTAAATTTTTATTTTAACTTCCACAATTTTTATCAACTTCTCTCGTGAAAACGCAACTCCGGAAAAGGAGTTCCTAAGCAATTACCGGTGCTGCAAATCCATCGGTGCCATCAGAATTCGATGCCGAGCACCGGTTAAAAAGATAGAAATTTCCGCTCGTTCGTTCACTGAGCATACCCGAGCTACACTTCGGATTGAAATTCCGGGCACACCGGGCCTTGGAATCAAGTGCCGTCAGAAACTGCGTTCTTGTAAAATCCCAAATAATATTAAGGAAAAATTTCCCTTGAATTTTACAGGTCTTTACATATACACCCTAGTGTTTCAGTTTGGGGAGAACATGTTCTTTTTGTTATGAAGAAAGATGGATCAATGAGACATTTCATTGACTATATAGAACATAACAAGATCACTATTAAGAAAAAATATCCTCTCCCATGCTTTGATGACTTATTTGACCAACTAAACAGAGCTCGATACTTTTCCAAGATTGATATCCATTTAGGGTATAATCAATTAAGGGTCAAAAAGGAGGGTATACCAAAGTTGTAATTCCATAGAAGGTATAGAAACTATGAATTTATAGTGATTCCTTTTTTTACTGATACCCCTTATATCTTCAAGGATCTAATGAATAGAGTATTTAGAGACTATCTTGATTACTTTGTGGTAGTATTTATAGATGATATTATAGTCTATTCAAATAGGAAGGAAGAACATGATGATCACTTGAGAATTGTACAGAAGTCCCTGTGAAAAGAGAATATTTATGACAAATTTACCAAGAGTGAATTTTGTATTCGAAGACATTCATTTCTGGGTCACATTATCTCAAGAGAGGGGATATCCGTGGATCTAGAAAAAATAGTTGTTATTGAAAGATAGTCAAGACCAACAACAGTAATCGAGATCAGATGTTTTCTTGGTTTGGTTGGATATTATAGTCATTTTGTGAAAGAGTTTTTATGATTATATAATACACTCACAATGTTAAATCATAAAAGAGTTATGTTCCTTTGGATGGAGGAATGTGTAGAGAATTTCAATGAGCTAAAAAAAGGTTTTCCAGTGCACCCCTGCTCACACTACCTTATAGTAGGGAAATTATTGTGATCTATAGAGATTCATACAATAAGTAGATGGGATGTGTTCTTATGAAAAATGATATGGTGATAGCTTATGCCTCACAAAAGTTGAATATATATGAGAAAAATTACCCAACTGATGATTTGGAGGTAACTGCGTTAATATTTTCATTAAAAATATGGAGGAAATATCGTTATGGTGAATAGTGTGATATTTATACTGAACATATCAGTTTAATGTATATCATTACACAAAAGGGAATGAATATTCTCCAAATAAGATTGTTAGAGTTGATTAAATATTATGAATTATCAATACATTACCACCCTGGGAAAGAGAACAAGGTGGAAGATGCATTAAGTCGAGAAGACCATGCCAACTTATCCATGATGAGGATCAAGAAAGAACCAACATTTATGAATTTGAAATGGATGGATCGTGAAATTCTAAAGGAAGGGGATAAATCATTTCTTATAAAATTAATCTTCAACCATCTATACATGTGATGAATAATGTTGTGCAAAAACAAGATGTAATGCTAAAAAAGAAGGTGAGATTTGTTCCTGAATTCAACATTGATTGTGATGGGATAATGAGGTTCATGAACCTTTTCTGTATTCATCAAATACAATAATTATGGATAGAGATACTGGATGAGTCTCATAGTTATTCATTATCTATTCATCATAGATGCACAAAGATGTAAAGAGACTTGAAAGAGTATTTCTATTTGGATGGAATGAAAATAGATATTGTGGAATAAGTCTATTGGTTCTTAATTAGTCACCATGTTAAGGCTGAGTGAAAAAAGTATAAAGGTATGTTACAACAATTTCCCATACTCGAATGAAAACGGGAAAATATCACTACGGACATTGTTGTGGGACTTCCCAAAACATTGAAAGGGCACAATTTGATATGGGATATAGTTGATCGCCTAACAAAGTCAACACACTTCATTGATATTAGAGATGATTTGTCTCTTGATTATCTTGCCATGATATATGTATAGGAAGTGCTAAAATTTCACGGATTACCACTTTCCATTATATATGATCGGGATCCAAGGTTTTCCACAATGTTATAGAGAATAATTCAGCATGCTCTGGATACAGAGTTATGTTTTAGCACTGCTTTTCATCATCAGATAGATGATCAGTCTGAGAGGACAATTCAAACTCTAGAATACATTTTGAGAACTTTCTCTGGGGAATTAAAAGGTGGTTGGGATCAACACCTACCATTGGTGGAATTTTCATACAATAATAGCTTTCACTCTAGTATTCAGATCCCATCTTATGAATACCTCTATGGTAATAACTGAAGAACTCCATCTTGATGGGATGAAGTTGGGAACAGAAAGCTCTTAGGATCTATTCTTGTTGAATAAATGGATGAAAGGTCATATCTATTCAAAAAAACATAAGGGCATATCAGAGTCGAAAAAAAGTTATCTTGATAACCGAAGAAGAGACCTAGAGTGTGAAGTGGGTGATAAGGTGTTCTTATGAATATCTCCCTGGAAGAGAGTAATGAGATGTCGAATCAAGGGAAAGCTAAGCCGTAGGTTTATCGTTCTTTTTCAAATACATGATCATATAGGGAATGTAGTTTATCTTTTGGTGCTTCCAAAAAATCTCTCTCAATTTCATGATGTCTTCCATGTATCTATCCTAATACATTATATAACTAATCTTTCCCATGTACTATTCAGATAAGTTGTACCACAGGAGCAAGATCATTCTTTTTAAGAACAACCTATAGAGATTCTGGATCACAGCAAAACATATCTACGAAACAAGACCGCAAACATGGTTAACGTTTTATGGAGGAACCACCAAATTAGAAGAATATATATAATAACATGAGGATATGATGAGGGAGAGTTATCCTCATATGTTTATTTCCAAGTGAAGACTTTTGAGGGTGAAATTCATTTTGAGGGGGGTAGAATGTAACACCCGGATGTTTTCATAAAATTTTTTCTTTAACTAATTTTAAACAATAAATATCTTTATTTTCATGACATCGTGGGTTTAAATGAACCACGATATGCCCTTGATATAAAATTACCTTTATTGACTATCTAGAAGGTCAGTAGGAATAATTATGTCTAACTTAAAAAATGCATTATAAATTATTTGGATATTAATATTTATGAAACAATTATATTTTTTTAGTTTTTATAGAAAATTACATTTGGTAAAGAAATTAATGGGATATATGTGTTATATACTTAATAATATATTTTCTATATTCATCTGATGGATATTTTAATCATAATGTATGAATAAAACCCTATAAGAACCTAGTTTTTTAAAGGTTTATTTAATTCTTTTGAATAGAGAACCCATTTTAAATTAACACTTTATCAAATTAATAATTTATATATGAAAACATAAACATGTTATTTTGAATATGGTTATAAAAATTTACTTTGGAAAAATTCCTGATATTTTTCTGATAACATTAATGTTTTGATGAATAGTAAAAATACCCTAAATTTTAATTAATTTTTAATTCATTGAGATAATTTATATTGATAAAATATAATTTTTAATGGTTTGAAAGTATAAATAGAATATATATTTGTCATTTAATATAATATATTTAATTATCAATAATTTTAAATTGAATTCATTTGTAAAAACATTTCAACCTTTTGCAGTGTTTTAACTATTAAAAACCGTTTTCTCATTTCAACAATGAGAATAATTTTAAATTAATTACATAAAATGCTGTGTTTTGAATTTGAAAAAATGGATTCCATATTTTGAATCAGAAGGATCAAATTGTGTGAATAGGTATATTTTATTTTTAGACATTATGAATAGTAACTTCAGTAATTATTTTATTTTCCATGGTTATAGGGTAAATATGGTAAATAAGGGTAAATAAATTATACATTAATATTATAAAACTCCCCAAAACATGTCATAATACTATTGGTTGAGATATATCTGACCCTGGTTATCATTTGGTTGATTTGGGACCCCATGGATTCACGTGGATGTGAAAATGACAATTTATAAGAATTAATTTAATGTAAAGAAAATTATAGCCAAAACATATATCTTTAACAAAATAAATTTTAATATTGTGTAGTAGAACTTATCTCTGTGATTATAAATATTCATTATCAAGATAAAAATATTTCCTACATCATGGTATTTTATTTATAATTTTTTGAGATTATATAAATAGATTTATTTATGACACAAATATGATGTAGTGATTTTTTCATTAATGAATGATTAAAATAAATGAATTTATAAATCTTAAAACACATATAATTTGGTTATTTTAATGTCATAGACTAATTTTATGGATTACATTGACTTATTATATTTGATTTAATGACTTATTTTTTATGGAATAAGGTTTTACTTAAATTTTTAAGAATTCATTTATAAATAGTGTCCAAATTTGACACAATTCATAACATAAAATATAAAAAAATATATCAAATGATATTAAATTCCTAAAAATATAAAATTCATCCTATTTATTAAAATAAGTCCATATATGTCATAAATAAATTTTTTTTGGGTCTTTTGACATGTTATTGTAATGACACTAACCCCCAAGGTGTAAATAACATGATACCACGATAAGATTAAAAAATGTAAAATAAGGGTTAAACAAAAAGAAAAATGATAAAAATATATTCAAAACATGTCTAAAAATTTATTATATGATGTTTATTGGAACAAAAATAATATTATATTATAATTAAAAATGTTTTGGAAAATTTTTAGTCGAAATTAAATTTATAATAAATTAATAATTTGATGAGTTTTTTAAAGTGCCCCTCTTGTCTCTTATAAAATGGAACCTCCTGCCCCTCCTCTTCACTCTATTATGATACTTAAATCTTGGCCAAACCCTTCCCATTTATCATATAAACATCCCTAATTACATTCAAGTTATTCTGATCTTTTATAAAGGACAACTCCAGTTCCCTAAGTAGAGATTTAAAAGAGGCACATTGGGGGAAGAGTCAATCTCTTCTACCAATTCATTAAAATCTATTTCTTCTTCTACTTCATCTTCTATAGTTGAATAGTTATAATTTAATAACATCAGTGTCAATAATATAATTATATGTTATTATAAATATTAAAAAACAATATTTCACCTTATATCCATCCTATGAAATATGAAATCAATGCACGTGCATAGGTACGACTTACACTCTCCACACTATAGTGTAATCTGTTTCTCACCGTCACCTTAAATGGATGTGTATAATTGTGTAAATAATAACTATATATGATTAATATAACATCTCACTAATTTGAAATGATATAAACCATCCAATTCAAAACCACTCAAAAATAATGAAAATTATATCGTCGCTCGTGCGTACGTATGACTTACCATCTCTATGATGCGATGCGATTTGTTCAACATAATCTTCATTAAACCATGAATACATAAATTAATTGAATGAAAATATAATATATATATTATAATTTAATTTATATTACTATAACATAAAAAGAGGAATAAGAACATATCCAACAAAACATACATAAGAACATGAAGTAGTTAATACCTGAATAACAAGTTACAATGAAATGTTACAAAAAATGGATGAAATGTGATCATAAATGTTATTATAAAAATTATTATTATTCTTTAATAAATAATTAACATTATTTAATTCATTATACATGAGTTTTTGACACATAAGAATCATATCTGACTTATGGTAAAGGAAAACGTTTCTAATATCCTTTTATCTGAGATTGTTTATTCGTAAGTATCTGCTAGGTATATATTTATCATCCATGTCCATGTTTTCCAGAAATATTCTCATAAAAGGTGTACTATTATTCTATGTTTTTTTTAATTTATTTTTACACATTTTGACTTTAACTACATGGTTAGGAAAAATCTTTTTTTTGTTTACCATATGAAGTAATTTTTTAACTTTTCTAGAAAAAGTAGTAGGAGGATGTTTTTTTAACTTACACATCATGAATTGATTTTTAAGATTTCATAAAGAATCTTTTCCATGAATTTTAGAATACATTTTTTCATGTTTATTTTCAATTAACTTCTGTTCTTTTAAAATTTCATGACATATTGAGAAAATAAACTGTTTTCGAAAAAAAGGATATTTTCCGCAAGAACTAATTTCAAGTGTTTTATCTTAATTATTTTCTATCTAAAATTATAATGTTATTTTTCTATCCCTAATATTACTTTTATTTGATTAAATTATTATGGAATTATTTTTATGAGGCCCTTTTAGATTATATGGATTATATTATGATGGCATGATGTTTATGATTCCAATTTTATTACAGGGGTTATGATATGACATATGATTTAGGATTTTGTGGAACACATAAGAATGGTTTCATTATGAGATGGGTGGGACTTATATATCCTTACAATTAATTGGGAAATTATTTTTATCTCATGAGGTAGACATGATGAAATGGATAGTTAATATGGTTCAGTGATACAGGACTTGAACAAGAAGTCAACTTGGTTCAGTAATGGACTTTTTCAACCATGATGGTGTTTTCAATGAACCTTGAATAATATTAAATGATTTTAAATTCTTATGTGTGTATTCCAAAAAATTATAAGTGTTATGGTCTGATTATTGGGATCACATTTCACTTATATGATTTATCCCATGACATGATTTTATTATCTCTTATGCAGGATAATATTTTCAAATGTTATGTTCATATGAATATGATATGATTGATATTTACTTTGTTTTCCATAATGAGAATTTGAGATCAACCTTTTGTATATTTATTTTCCCCAGGTCAAGAAGAAGTGTATTAATTATGATATGCCAAAATGGAATCATGTGATGATAAAATAAATTGGAGACAATGTAGATATTATATGAACTAGTTGTTTAGGTTTCCCAGTTTCTAAAGACACTATACCTATATGGTCCTGTCATGGTTTTTATATATGTTGTAATAAACAATCATAAATTATAATGTAATAACAATGTTTTTAATGTATGGGTCATTATAAAAATATCATTCCTAGAATTGGTATACATATCTAAAAACTAAGTGTGTTTTATCTTTAAAGGAATCTCAAAAGGAAGTATAAAATAGAAAATGATTTTTTCTAGTTCTATGAATCACACGTAGTAAGTAAATATTTATCATAATATAGATTATAATAATTATACATTTATAACTATCCATGATGTCAAAATTTTATAGTAAAAAAATGGAATACACTTAAGGATAACATCTATTGAAGAGTATTACTTATGGATGAGAACTCACATATAAAGAATAGCCACACATTGGAGACATGTCAAACCCAATGAGTAAAGTACTACGATAGAAAAATTATGATCATATCAATTCAGTTCTAACAAGCATAGTTTTCATGATGGAATTCATATAAGTTGGAGTTTTGTAATAGTGTGTTCCCTACCCCAAACTTGAACAATACTTTTCGATTTCAATATCAAGTATACTCTGAGTAATGAATGAAATAAACATACTATAATAGTGTAGATATTTGTTCATCCACTATTTACATGTTAATGTATTTAGAATATTTTTCATATAAAAATTTAAGTTATTCACTGATTCATTATTCATAACATCGAGACACTATAAAATTAATCTTAAACATATGGCATATTTTCATGATAAATCATTTTCAATAAATATATATTATGTTTGAAATTTAGGTGAAGGGGTGTAAAAATGATTTAGACTTCTTATATGAAGTTCACACATGGATATGTTGAGTAAATGATAATATAATTACTATCATGAAAATAAGAACACCATATGTTTTAGGTGTCATTAGTAGTCCTTAACTAAGAGTATGTGTGATGGTATCCCAATTTGAGTTTATTATTAGTGTATACCATTTGATCTCCTACATTGATGTCTGGAAAAAATGGTATTGAGTTCGTAGAGAAGTGGATTGTATTGGGTGCATCATTTGTGGTATCTAATTGATTAAATAATCAATAATGAATTTATCCATTATGAAAGGATGAGATATCTTGGGCCTATTCGATTCATATCATAGTGCCATCAAAACATCCATGTTTGTGGTAGAACAAGGAATGTATTTTTTTATGGCCAATGAATAATAAATCATGAAATTATGATGAAAATCATAGTGTATCATACATTATGAGATATTATAAGATAAATAAATTATATTATATATTGTGTGATTATAAAATATATATTATTGCAATTTCTATTCAAAAAATCCATAGGGTCCTTTATTGGTTGCTCGAGTCCACTAATGTTCAAGGAATAATATAGAATTTTATAGAGATAACGTCCTAGAGGGACAAACGAAAATTGAAATCTAATGTATTGCATGTTGTGATAAATATGATTATAGGGAAAAAAGTCCCCATCATAGGGGATGGGGTATTTCAAATATTATAATATCAACAATTGATAAATAAAACCACAATATTTGAGTTTATAATTATTTATATTGAATTTATATATTAAAATTACTTTCATGTATTTAATTGAGTGCTTATAAAAGTGTTAAATTAATGTATATTTTTTAAATTTAAAATGATCATTTAATATTTATGGGAATTACAATTCAATTTAATGATTCGTTTTATCTAATAATTTATTTTTTATATTTTATGTATTTGATAAAAATATGTATTATATTTTTGACTAAGAAAATTATTCATGAAATAACATTTATAGTTTATTTAGTGGGTAATAAATATCAAGTGGCCTAGGTGTCTTTATCTAGTATTTTAGAACAATAATATAATAGGATTTGGAGGCTCTCACATGGAGAAATATTTAATGTATGATTGGAGAGAGTTTATATATAAAATACCTATTACTATGTAGAGAAGAAGAAAATACATGAATCTGATCCATGTTCATTTTCTTAGATTAATGGATCTTTGTTGCAATGATCATTGGGATGTCGAAGGCATCATCAACTCTCGGCGGTTGCACCCAGAATATAATGATTTCTATTTTTCACAGACATTCAAAGAATATGTTGAAGATCTAGAGTGAATAAAAATTTTATCATTAAATATTCAATCAATACCAACATGTAGCTGTTGTGAACACCTTCATATCAAAAGTGGCAATTATTTATATATTTTTCATAAAATTTATCATACTGGGTCATCAGGCCTTTAAAGGGGCATCACCTCCCCAGCGTTGATGTACTTAAATTGATTTATAGTGAAAAAAATTAAATACCATGACCATATACTGATCCTATGAACCCCATTAAATTTACTATGAAATATGATGAGGACATATGTATGAAAGTATTCATGAAAAATTGAAATAGTTAACACCCATTGAAATTTTCATAATAAATTATTGTTAAAGAACATATGATAAGATATTAAAAGCGGATAATATATGTTATTATAATTATGAATATGGTTATTGAATAAAAAATTTCCTTTTTCTAAATCATTTTAAATGACCTTAAAGAGCATTCAACTTAGGGGAGGCATGAGGTAAGGAATTCTAACTCAATTTCCACACTATTGAGACATATTGGGTATTATATTCCAATTTAAATTTATGTGTGGTATATACATACCATATGATATGATTATTATGAATACTTATAAATTTATTATGATAAAATTTTTAGTTCATGTTTACTTATTCACGGTATAAAAATTGGATACATTCCAAAGAGTTATGATTTTATTTTACAATCTAATTTCTAGAATTACACTTCTTTTTGATTGAAGGAATCTCATTATTAGTCATTATTAATCTCCAAATATCCTCTTATTCTATAAAATTTTATCAAGAATCCATATTTTAATAACAATTTTCATCTATTAGGTACTTAAATAATGATATGTAATGTTTAAATGAGTAATAAATATTATTTCCCCTTGGATCAGGTATGTTTTACTCTTATGTTAAAAAAAGTCAAATTTTTTGTACGAAATTACTTTTTAAATAATAAATATAATTTTTAATGACATAATTTTTATTCATTTAATATTTAAAATTTTTAATTTTAATTTTGATATTGTGTTTTAATAGGATCATTTTTTTCTTTCATTTTAATAAATCAAAAGGAGTATTTTCGCAACGTATAAAATGAAAATGGATTTTCTTACCGCTATAACTATTTCATGATATTAATCTTATTCAACTTATTATATATAGTTTAAAAAACTATTTAATGAAATAATATTTTAATATATTTTTTCATTCTCATTATTTCTCTAATGTAAAATATAAGATTACAAAACAAATTTTTATGATAAATTTAAGGTCATATTTTATATCTTATTTATTTTTTATCATTAATAGTTTGATAAAAATCATTTTATTATGATCATTTATGATTGGAAATCACATTGATATTAAATATAAAAATTACTTGTATGAGAGATTTTATTATTTCCTAAATTTTATGAAATTTCAATATATTGTTTTTTCAATATAAATTTATATGATAAATTTTTGAAAACCATGATCTTTTAGAACCACTAATCAAAAAAAATATTTATAGATAAATCAAAATGTATATGAAATAATTTTATCATTAGAAATTTAGGAATTAATGGGATATGTACTGATGTGTGGGGCCCAGTTATATAATTGAACCTGGTGCATCGATTGCTCCCATGAGAAAAACTATTTTGACAAATTTGCTAAATGGTTTTTCTGTGTATAACAACCAATAAAGGTAACTATCTTCAAACAAAGATTTGATGGTATGGATATAATGATATATGAGATCACTACATCAAGTAATATTCTTTTCTCTCATTAAATATTAAGTTGTTATAGTCCATGATATCATTGCAATAATATTATCTGTGGATACATTTTGTGCTCAATTTAATTATTAAATGACATCTATTTTTATTTATTTACCTTGAAATATTATGTATTCCTTATTTACTATTTATTTCTACCATTAAACATATCTCTTACTATGAACATGAGATCGCTATTATTTTTCTTTTTTCCCCATGATATGAATAATAAATATTTTAATGTGTATAAAGGATGATGAACATTTCATTTTGTTATCTATTATATATTATTTTATGTGTAATATATAAATCAAGTATGTATTAGGTTCATCAAGACTAATAAATTTATAAATTCATCTGGATGAGATCCCATGTATCTTATTCTAATGTAATAAGGTAGACACATATTTATAGAGTTTTCGTTCTTATAGGTTGAATTCTATATGCATAGTCATTCTCCTTCAGAATCTCTCTGGGTAATTTACCATGGTAATTTGGGAATTGGATTAAATTATTCCTCATATCATTACAATTAAAACAGTTAATATTAGTAATTTCATTCTTTCCATTTATTTAATCATTCATGTGGCCCTTATCTCCACACTAGAAATTTAATTTCTCTAAATTTCTATGTATAATTTTTTGGTTTTTATATTAATTAGTTTTGATACAATGAACTGAGACGGTGTGTGATTATGTAACCTAGTGTACCCAGACTAAACTTTTGAAATATATGAAATATATTAAATAGCACAAAAACCACAGTCTACCTAAAAAGTCAAATAACTTATAAATGGGTGACCAAATTAGAAATATGAGGGAATCATTGAGTTTAAATCATTATGTTCACCTTAGAAAATTAATAATAACAGTAGGCATGGGTTTTCTCATAACAATAATCAAGGGCATGGATATGAATAAAATAATTAAATAAAATTAATTTATTTCACTATTTGACATAATGACTAGTTGGTCACAAAAAACTATTATGTCAGAATTCAAGGGTTAACATCACAACCCTGGGAACTCTAAAGAACCACTAGAGAGTTATTTTAGGATTCACTCTTAGGTGAATGATGATAAATCACGGATCGATGATCAATCAACCTTAGATTCAAAATATCAGTCCAATGAAAATAACAAGGTTTTGTTCATTTTTAGATAAATAACCTAATCGAGGTATGACATGGGTTTTTATTATTTTATTCCCCATTCATGATTCCTATGATGAACATGAAATAATCAAAAAACAAATTGATTAAAGGATCAATCATCTTGTGGGAGGAGTATTTTTGTGAGATTAATTAGGGGAATTAATATTATGATTGATTTATTATGGTTTTCATATACAATAGTGAAGAATTGATACCGACACAAGAATCAATTTGTGTTCATTCCCCAATTCTGTTCTTTTTCTTTTCTCTCACAATTCATTATTGGTTATAGAAATTCTTTATTTAGCCCATGACTCAACTTATCATGATAAATGGATCATTTCTTATCCTTTTCATGGAATAACAATCCAAAATTATATATCAAGGATCGACATGAGACAAAGGAGGTGTGATGTTAGAGAAAGAGTAATTCAGATGATGGTGGATTACAAATTTTTCATTCATTGGAAAACAACAATGAATGAAAATTTGATCTATTTTATAGTATATATAAGGACGAAAAAATAATTACATGATAGAAAGGCTTGAGTGATCTTGGACATTTGATTTTATGGTGAAATGATCACCAGATTGATAGTTAGAGGGACAAAATCATACACTGTGTAGATTTGTGATTCTAGAAAATCACGAGATACACGATTTGTAATCTGGATCTACACACTATGCACTGCCACTTTGGAAGAAGCAAGGTTTTAATTGGAATTTATTTACCCCATATAATTTGGACCTTGTTACACATCATTATATACCTCACCGTACACTCACTGTGTACTTTGGGATGTACATAGATTTATGGTGGAGCACATAGGCTGTTTACATTCCATTTACTCCTCCAAATAACATGTTCTAGAACATGTACAATGACTACAACGTGTATTGGTACATTGGAAAGGGTACATCGGTTGATTCCATGTACTGGCACATTGCTGGAGTACACAGAAAAAAAACTAGGGTAAAGGGACATTGTGTGTAACACCTCTACAAGATGTGTACTTTATTATACATGGCTTCTATCTACTATCCTCTATATCATAGTCAATATCCATTATTTTTTGATCCCCGTATCCTTCCCTAATGGTTAGTATAGAATCATTTCCTACTCTAAGTATTACAGTCACTTTAGTAAGAATTTTTGGATAGAGTTTTGGAATCCCTCAAAGAGGCCCAGAGTGGGATCCAATTTTTATATTCTTATAATTGGTGGAGTTCTTTGTATCTTCTTGATCAAAAGTTCCCAAGAATCGATCATCTAATTAGTAGGTTAATCGAAATTGAGTTTTTTGGTATCACCCCTTATATCTTATGGTGATGCCCATATATGTGTTTTATTCTCTTAAGATAATCAACATGTTCTTTCTCATGATAAGACCTGATGAGTAGTACCTCCCAGACAGATATCATTAGTGATATCTGACCCAAGAGTGTGTTCTCCTAGATGAGTGATTTGTGGATCCTTTGAGGTAGAATCCTAGGACTCGTATACTTTGGTTGTGATTTAAATCTAGATTGTGTTCCTTTTTTCGTAAATCTGAATATTATATTTATATTTTTGGTATACATATACCCATGTAGGGTAGACTGTATTTACTTTGTTGTTTGATTTTTGTTTTCTGGATGTCCTACTGAGTATTTTATACTCACCCATCCACATGCTTTTCCCATACGTGTCATGTCTTATGAATATGATAAACCTTTTTAAATAGTCCTCAACAATCAATAACCATATGGTTCTTAGTGATACCTGACAGACTGAGGTGTGTTCCTGTGTCATTTAGGCAATAGTCTTATTTGATTCTAGTTATAATTGTGTTTTAGACTCATTGTGATGGGATTGTATTTGGACCTGTTTAAATTCTTCACTTCATTTAATACTTTAGTTATGGGACATATATTTATTCTTTCATTGGTTTTTTAGTTGTTTTTAGATGCCATTATTTTGTGGGATTGGATATGTGTGTGTCTGTAGTAGTACTAAAGAAAATGCCTACTGGGTGCTAGTCACTAGCCTATGGCGTATTGGAGGAATTTGGGGGGAGACAATGAATGGGATCAAATGGGATGAGTTGTGATTGATTAGTATCAGATCAGAATAGTTATACATTAGGACATAGTGACTATGTGATTGGTTTGGGGAAATATTTTTACGTTTTATGGGTTTGGATTTCAGGCCTGGGACTCCAGTGTTCATGCGGTGGCCGATGTATCCATACCCCATAACCCTAATAAGCTTTTTTTTGACATAGTACACAAGAAAAATGGTTGAAGGGAAAACAATGGTACATGGTTCATAATGAAATGGGTTTTGGTTCCATGTGCTTTTTAAGTCATCTCTCTAGATATACTCATTGGTCATGGTACATGTCATTTACTGTCAGGATGTTTCTATGATGTATACCAACTCAGGTTCAGAATGATGATCATGAGGATAATCCACATCATGATGAGGCATCGATACAAGGGATGGTACCCAAGATGTTACCTCCAAGTGGGGCAATCATCAATACCACCTATAGAGTAGTATGTTGTTCCCACAGATCCAGTGATAGAGGTGCACAGGCTGGGCACATTTAATGAGTTTCAAAGAAAGAGGTCTTTCAGGATCTGAGGTGATCCTGACCCACATTCGTAAAAGGATTGGATTGAGGTAGATACCAGAGTTTTATGTCTAGTTAGGACATTGGAAGATCAAATGGGGGTCCTGGATATGATACTTCTTCATTGTATAGGAGGGAGATAGTTGGATTTAGTGACCAGGACATATCACGAGGATAATATTTGATGGGTAGAGTTTTAGTGACTTTTAATATAGGTGTTATAACGATAGATGATAATATATGTAGATATCTAGTTGATTATTCTACAAAAAAAAGACAACATGACAATATCTGAGTATTCATTATAAGGCCCCGACCATAAACCTTACTTAATGTTAAATTAAATGAATAATTCACATTGAGAATCTTTCAGGTTTAGAGTTTTAGATAATTAGATCAGAAATCATGAATTACATTCTACATTTAAACAAAGTGATTACATAAAAGATAGTATTGGTTTTTCCCCGTCAATGGAAACATATTTAAAATAAAACATGGTTTCTTTCTTGACACATCCTTGACACTATCATCATATCATGCACCTTTCCCTTGACCTGTGAAAACCATTTCAAAAACTTGGGATGAGCATTAAAATCTCAGTAAGGGATATAAAAGTACGAAAAGAAAACATTAGTCCATGTATGAAATCATACTTTACTCATAAAACATAAGCATTTTAACATACCTCATCAAATCACAAATAAATCATAGAAATCATAAGGCATAAAGGTAACTTGAGGCATTCATAACATTCTTACGTAGGGAGTAACCCTCTTTGTTACATTTGGAATACCCATCACAGTATATTCTCTAAATCTCTTCGGAGATTCCTTAATGTTTAACTCATTCGTGTTACCCAATGCATTGGAGAGCTATATCGGGCTCACCCGCCCTTAGTTTATCACGGAACCATCCGTCTTCATAATAATTCCCAAGAACCATAACATAATCGTATCACATAAAACATGCATAAAGGAAACATAACACTTCCACTTTTCAATCACAGGATATCAATACAACCCATTGATATAAAAACATTATGAAAACCATATTCAATACCAAAATAAAAGAAAAGTAAAACATGGTATTCTTTTCATTTTAAAAAAGGTATGTCTTGTAGAGGAAGCCGAAACTCAAATAATGGTCTTGGAGGCGAAGAAGTCGTTGTCACCGCATACGTACGACAAAGAAACATTACTTTTTTCGTTTAGTAAAACGCTTCGTATAAAAAAAGATTCTTTTTCAATAAGAATAAAAGTCAAAGGGGTTTGTACACCGTATAAAAGAATGTTCTGTATAAAACAAAATATGCCTCAATGAATGGAGATTGAGATGAAGTCCCTTACAAAGACGGTATCCTTGGATTAAGGATAAATCAATTACATTATTATGTGTTACAAACGAATACACCAAATATAAGTGGATATTAAGTTTAAAACTATCATTGGATATTCACACATATTCATAGAACGACATATTCATGGAGTACAAGTTTATCCCAAAGAATCACAATTGGGTTTAGAAGTTCCCTTGCAAAAATTCGACAGCCTAACGACGTCACATCAAAATTCAGAAAAAGATTTGATGAGAGATAGAAAGGGTATCTCATCACTTGGACATAAAATTTACATTAATAAGGATATATAATAACATATCCCAACTTAATAGTATGTGAATTAAAAGACATAAGAAAAGAAGTCATTTAAAAAGAGGAGGGTTAAAGGTTCCCTTACAGACTTGGGTATCTTTCAAAACATACACCCCATGAAAGAAGGACAATACAAAATTGATGTAAATAATAATAAACGAAATTATATTACACAAAGAGTAGAATAATGGGCAGTAAATATACCACTCAAAAGAAATGGTGGAAAATGTAGCCTAAATCTCACTGGAATAAAAGTGAGATGAAAAATACCTTACGAAAACTCGGCAGCCTAATGACGTCACATAAAAATTATAAAAAAAGAATTTATGAGAGTAAGAGGGATATCTCATCATATAATAATACAAATTATAGTATGGTTAATATAAAATAACATCCTCCAACATAATAATATAGAGCATAAATGAAATGACATAAAAGAGGGTACTTGAAAAGATAGTGAGAGGTCGGATCACTTACCTCAAGTCCGTCTTGTCTTGTTCGTTTCATTATATTCTTGAATAATAAACTTTGGTCAATTTATAATTGCTTAAGGACCACCTTTAAATATTATTATTCAGTTCATATAAAAAATTATAATGTTATAATAATTTTTTAATAATGTTAGTTCATATCAGATGTTTTTGCCAATGTTTGGTACATGAGTAAAAAAAATGAACTTGTTTGAAAATGATTGCCCATGTAGTTATAAGTAAATCATTTAAAAAATAGTATTAATGATTAAAATATCATATATATCCTGTAAATATTAATTTTATACTATTTCATAACATTTGGAGATAAAAAATGAAAAGAACCATTCATGGAGATGGTAGGTCGTACGTACGCATGAACGCTACATTCATTTTTTTGTCATATTAATGGAATTAAAAATAAATGAAATATATATTTTTATAATAATTCTATAATAATATATATGTTATATAGGTCACATATGTTCATTAATTTCATTCTTTATACATTCCATGTATTGCATTAACGAGTCACATCACTTGAGGGGGCGGTAGTCCACACTTCCTCATATGAAATTATCGCATTTGCACAACATGAAAAGTATAAAGGTATGTTTTAAATACAAAATACCGAATAATATAGTAAACGTAAATACCATATATATCATTAATAAAATATAGTTACATCATAATGGACACCTTTAAAGGTGTTAAAAAAATATTGAACAATCGTCGTTTTGTGAGGCAGAAAATTTCCATCCACAGAAACAGTATGTTATTTAACCATTAGAAGAAGGTGTGTGTAAGTGTAGCAATAATACTTCACATAACAACATCCGGCTATATTGAAGATACTTTTTTTGATACAAAAGAAAATAATAAAAAGAGTTTATTGGGTTGGAGAGGCAAAATAAAACATAAGACCACAAGAGAAAACACTACCTTTAAAACCGGTAACTCTCATTGATTTATGATCAAAGGATTCCTTGAAAATAATTATACACAAAGTGAGGCTTCAATAATGAATAGAGAGATGTGGAGAGATGAAATGGGTAGGGGTTGGCTGAGCCAAAGGCTTGAGAGGTGTGTGTAAGGTGGGAGAGGTGGGGGACTTTTATAAGATGAGAAGAGGGCACTCTTGGAAAGTTATAAAATATTACTTTATTATAAAATGATTTTAGGATTATAAAGGTCCCACAATTATATATTTATAGTATAAGGTGATAATAGTTCTAAATCCACACATCCAATAGGTTTTTGACAAGTTTATGTCTTAGATTTTACATTATCTTTTCATTTTATTTAAATCGTTCATTTATGAGGTAATCAATGCATCATCACGGTGTCATAAATAAATTTATTTATTTAATGTCTAGAAATTATAAAAAAAATATCATGATGCAGGAAATCGTTTTATCTTTCTAATGAATATTTATAGTAAAAATATGACTTATATAACCCCATGTAAAATTTGTTTTAGTAAAACAACACATGTTTGTGACATTTTAATTTTAACTTTAAATAAAAAGGTATTATTGTCATTTTCCAACCAAAGTGGCTCCATGGGGTCCCCAAGTTGACCCATGGATTGTCTTGGTCGGCCATGAAACATCCAATAAGGATATGACATGTTTCAAGTTCATTTCATATTATTCAAACATTATTTTTAACATAAATTACACTAATTACCTCAAATCGCGATTAAAAACATAAAAGTTACTATTCGCCAAAAAATTATTTTAATCCCATTGAACCACATTTTACATCCTAATGAAAACCATGTATGTAGGATTTTTGAAATTCAAAACACAGAAGTGGTAAAGTTTCATTTAAACGAAAAATCATTTTTTAAAGTACAACTTAGTGGTTTCCCTATTCATCCAAAATTGAAGTTTTTCAGAAAAATACAAAAACGTCACCCTAAGATATATTTGATATTACGAACTCAAAAATGATGTCTATTTTAAAAAATTCAAATCATATAAGTTAAATTAATTAATTTAATAAATAATTCCCGCTTTCATGACAAATACCGTGTTTTTATGAAACAAAATATATGAAAAGATTGACACTAGTTTAAGTCCAATTTCATAGTGAAAATAATTCCAACGACCACTATTTGATTAAATCGCTAAAATATATTCTAATTTCAGTTTATAACCAATTCAAAATATAATCTAATCATATAAATAAATTAGATTAAAAAGAGGTTTTTAATTAAAATACAACATTTTTCACTATTCATTAAAAAATGAACTTTATCGGAAAAATACCAAAAATTTACACAAAGTATATTTTTATGTCCCGATTATAAAGAAGAATTTTATTATGTCAAATAAAACACATAAAATTGTCAAAAAGTGGATTGAAAAGAGGTTCTCCATCGAAAGGCGGATAGTCGACCTTTTAAAGAATATTAGAATGTTTACGCTTAAAATTGGATTCATTCGCATTTTAATCCGCAAACATTTATTTTATAGAGTAAAAATATTTGACAAAAATATATAATCATTTTGTAGTTAGTTATGTTCATTCCTACCATTACAATTTCTAGGCGTTAACTACCATTTAAAATAATATTATTTTATTATTAGAGTGCAAAGTAAGGTTCCCAAGAAACTCGTTGTTGCGTATTGGTTACACCATCGAGCCTAGCATCCCCTTTAAAATAATATTAATATTTTATTCACAAATATGGCTAAATGTGAAAATGTCATATTCTGTATTTACCTGGGGTGTTACATCCTTCCCCCCTTTTGGTAATTTCTTCCTCGCAATTTTAAAATTGGTCTTGGAAACGTCATTGAAAATCCCACATTGGAACAAGAGTCAGTAAAACAATCAATTTAAAATAAAGAAAGAGAAGTACAAAGGTCACCCTAGTTAACCCATACTAGGATTCAATGTCGGAAAACATGGATATGGAGGAAAAAACAAAGGGTTATGTTCTGAGGGAGAGTGATAGAAAACATGTTTAGGAGAAAGTCAACCACAAGAAATTATCATACTTGTGGTGGGTAAAACAGTATTAGATTCCCCCGTAGAAAAAGTTAATAGACAAAATTTTTGTTTTAAGTCACTTTTCATTGAGGAATTTATTTTTGATCTTAAGGAAACATACTTACTTGTCATGTTGACTTTCAAATTTTACTAGATTTCTTACACAAAATCGTACATTCCCCAAATGATGAGTATTTAGGAAGACTTGTTTACATTAAGAGAGCTATAATCAACTACTAGAGAATCACCTAAACCACAAAAGAGAACTATATAAATCCCATGTATTTAGAAGTTAACCAAAACTAAAACCTAAAAGGTTATTATGAGATTAGATAATACCCAAAAAAATGATAATCTTTTATAAAAAAATCTATTCTAAGTCTCCAAAATTTGTCAAACAATACCCTAATTTCAACAAAGACCATTCAATAAACAATTTTTCCATATAATTTCTCAATGTAAACCAAACTAAGATTGAAACCCAAATATTTGAAGGATTTAATCACATAGTCTTCCAAGGTAAAAATTAACACTTATCTCCATATTACATCAGTTACTCTTAAAGTCTCATATTGAAAAGTAATTAACCTAATCACATATCCTCCATGATAGGTTAATAATTTCCATAGAGAACCCAAAATAAACTTACTATTAATTAAAAAAATCATCTAACTAAAAATAATAAGTCTTACTAACAAGGGACTTCACATAGTCCAGTGGTAGGTGATAAATACCAGTTGCACTTTGGTTGTGGGTTTGATTCCCACAGCTTTGTCCGACGCGACGGGTTGTCACATGGTCTGCGTGTTGTCCTTTTTATAAAACTCCAAAAATATCCCTAACATGTTTTAACCTAAATAGTTTCCTTATACCTCTATTTTTCATCAAAATTAATTACGATCTCAACATCTAAATTCATGAAGTCTTATTTCACCACCATAAGATAAAATAAAACGATTTCCAATATGAATAACACCATACCGTGATCATGGAGTCCACTCGGTTTCATCGTCATCTTGCTCACATAGGTAGAAGTCCCATGCATTACAACAATGATTTAGAGATCCTTCAAAATCATTTTCTTCCTCCATCCAAATACACCTTGCACAACATGGGCCATATGGGTGTTCACAGAAAAACAGTTTTGAAAATAATCATGTATGACATATAATTCCAAAACATCTGATAAAACATGATTTCTATAAAATAGTTGGACAGAATTTGAGTTGAACATTTCTATTATTGGTCCTTTTAAAATACCATAATTATGTGATGAGAGACTATATTTTAAAAGAAACTATAAATAGGTTTCACAAGGGTCTCCTTCCTCAGTACCATTTTTTAAATCATAATATGCTTCAAATTTTTATGATAAGGTAAAATATTTGAAAATACCATGATAATATTTACCTTTCATAAAAATATGAGAATATTGTGAAAATTGTATTTGTATAAATACAACCCATGATCCATGATGATAACGAGGTATAGTGGAGGTGTTTGATATCTCAAACAACTGCTTCCAAGTGAGTTGTATGCTAGAAAATGTTTCACAATCATCCGAACATGACTTTGCAATAATTATTGCAATCATGTCATCAGGAAGAGATAGGAATGTCATTTTAGATCCTTCTCCTTCCATTCATAACCGACATTACATGACCTTATAAATGTTATAAAACAAGGATTTATCTAAAATAATAGATATAGGGACTAATCAGGTGTCTAACAAAAAATCCTATTCCCTAAAGTTGTCTAAATCGACATCTGATACCAACTATAAGGCTCCGGCCTTAAACCTTAATTAATGTTGAATTAAATGAATAATTCACATTGCGGATCGTTTCATGTTTAGAGTTTTAGAAAATTAGATCATAAATCATGAATTACATTCCACATTTAAACAAAGTGGTTACATACAAGATAGTATTGGTTTTTCCCGGTCAACAGAAACATATTTAAAATAAAACATGGTTTCTTTCTTGACGCATCCTTGACACTATCACCATATCATGAACATTTCCCTTGACCTGTGAAAAACATTTCAAAAACATGGGATGAGCATAAAGAGCTCAGTAAGGGATATAAAAGTACAAAAAGAAAACATTAGTCCATGTATGAAATCATACTTTACTCATAAAACATAAGAAATTTAAAATACCTCATCAAATCACGAATAAATCATTGAAATCATATGGATAAAGGTATGTTGAGGCATTCATAACATTCTTACGTATGGAGTAACCCTCTTGGATACATTTGGAATACCCATCATAGTATATTCCCTAAATATTTTTGGAGAAACCTTAACGTTTAACTCCTTTACGTTACCCAATGCATTGGAGAGCTATATCAGGCTCACCCGCCCTTAGTTTATCACGGAACCACCCATATTCATAATAATTCCCAAGAACCATAACATAATCATATCACATAAAAAATGCATAAAGGAAACATAACATTTCCACTTTTCAATTACAAGATATCAATACAACCCATTGATATAAAAACAATATGAAAACCATTTTCAATACCAAAATAAAAGAAAAGTAAAACATTGTATTTATTTTTCATTTAAAAAAAAGGTATGGCTTGTAGAGGAAGCCGAAACTCAAATAATGGTCATGGCGGTGGAGAAGTCATTGTCGCCGCATACATACGACAAAGAAAAATTCCTTTTATCGTTTAGTAAAATGCTTCGTATAAAAAAAAGATTCCTTTTAAATAAGTATAAAAGTCAAAGGGTTTTATACACTGTATAAATGAAAGTTGTGTATAAAACAAAATATGCCTCAATGAATGGAGATTGAGACGAAGTCCCTTACAAAGACTGTATCCCTGGATTAAGGATAAATCAATTACATAATTATGTGTGACAAAAGAATACAACAAATATAAGTGGATATTATGTGTAAAACAATCATGGGTTATTCACATATATTCATAGAACGACATATTAAATCAGTGAAAGTTTATCCCAAAGAATCAAAATTGGGTTAAGATGTTCCCTTGCAAAAATTCGACAGCCTAATGGCGTCACTTCAAAATTCAGAAAAAGAGTTGATGGGAGATAAAAAGGGTATCTCATCACTTGGACATAAAATTTACATAAATAAGGATAATTAAGAGCATATCCCAACTTAATAGTATGTGAATTAAAAGACATAACAAAAAAATACTTTTAAAAATAGGACGGTGAAAGGTTCCCTTACCGACTTGGTTATCCTTCAAAACATACACCCCATTAAATAAGGACAATACAACATTGATTTAAGTACTCATAAACAAAATTATATCACACAAAGAGTATAATAGCAGTACATATACCACTCAAAGGAAATGGTGTCAAATGTAGAATAAATCTCACGGGAATAAAAGTGAGATGAAAAATCCCTTACGAAAACTCGGCAGCCTAACGACGCCACATAAAAATTATATAAAAGAATTTATGAGAGTAAGAGGGGGTATCTAATCATATAAAAATAAAAATTACAGTATGTTTAATATAAAATAACATCCTCCAACATAAGAACATGTAGTATAAATTAAATGACATAAAAGAGGGTACTTTAAAAGAAAGCGAGAGGTCGGGTCCCTTACCTCAAGTCCGACTTGTGTTTTTCGTTTCATTATAATCCTGAATAATAAACTTTGGTCTATTTATAATTGCTTAAGGACCTTATTTAAAGATTATTATTCAGTTCATATCACATATTATAATTTTATAATAATTGTTTAATAATGTTAGTTCATATCAGATGTTTTTGCCAATGTTTGGTACATGAGTAAAAAAATGAACTTGTTTGAAAATGATTTCCCATGTAGTTATAAGTAAATCATTTACAGAATAGTTACAATGATTAAAATATCATATATATACAGTAAATATTCATTTTATTCTATTCCATAACATTTGGTGATAAAAAATGAAAAGCACCATTCATGGAGACGGTAGGCCGTACGTAAGCATGAACGCTACTTTCAATTTTTTTTGTCATATTAATGGAATTAAAAATAAATGATAGAGATATATATATTATAATTCCATTATAATATATATGTTATATAGGTCACATATGTTCATTAATTTCATTCTTTATACATTCCATGTATTGCATTAACGAGTCACATCACTTGAGGGGGCGATAGTCCACACTTCCTCATATGAAATTATCGCATTTGCACAACATGAAAAGAATAAAGGTATGTTTTAAATATAAAATACAGAAGCATATAGTAAATATAAATATCATATATACCATATATAAAATACAATTACATCATAATTTCCACCTTTAATGGTGTTAAAAGAATATTGAACAATCAACGTTTCGTGAGGCAGAAAATCGCTAACAACAGAAACAATATGTTCTTTAACCATTAGATGAAGGTGTGTGTAAGTGTTGATCGAATCCTTCACGTAACAACATCCTATTATATTGAAGATACTGGTTTTGTTACAACAGAAAAGAATAAAAATTGTACAGGGGTTCGGAGAAGCAAAATAAAACATAAGAACACAAGAGAAGACACTACATTTAAAACAGGTAACTCTCTTTGATTTAATCTCAAAGGCTTTCTTTGAAAGGATTCTTCCCAAAGTGAGGATTCAATGATGAAGAGAGGGATATCGAGAGATGAAATGGGCAGTGTTTGGCAGAGCCAAAGGATTTAGAGGTGTGTGTAAGGTAGTAGAGATGGGAGCCTTTTATAAGAGGAGAAGAGGGGCACTCTTAGAAAGTTATAAAATATTACTTTATTATAAAATGATTTTCGGATTTTAAAGGTACCACAATTATATATTTCAAGGATAAGGTGATAGTAGTTCTAAATCCACACATCCAATAGGTTTTTGACAAGTGTAGGTATTAGATTTTACATTATCATTTCATTTTATTTAAATAGTTCATTTATGAGGTAATCACTCCATCATCACGGTGTCATAAATAAATAAATTTATTTAATGTCTAAAAATTATAAAAAAAAATATCAGGATGTAGGAAATATTTTTATCGTTCTGATGAATATTTATAGTCAAAATTATTACTTATATAGCCCTATGTAAATGTTTTTTAGTAAAACAACACATGTTTGTGACATTTTAATTTTAACTTTGAATAAAAAGGTATTAATGTTATTTTCCAACCAAAGTGGTTCCATGGGGTCCCCAAGTTGACCCATGGATTTTCTTGGTCGTCCATGACACATACAATAAGGGTAGGACATGTGTCAAGTTCATTTCATATTATTAAAACATAATTTTTACCATAAATTACACTAATTACCTCTAATTGCGATTAAAAACATAAAAGTTACTATTCACCAAAAAATTATTTTAATCCCATTGAACCACATTTTACTTCTTAATGAAAACCATGTATGTTGGATTTTTGAAATTCAAAACACAGAGGTGGTAAAGTTTCATTTAAATGAAAAAACAGTTTTTTAAGTACCACATAGGGGTTTCACTATTCATCAAAAATTGATGTTTTTCAGAAAAATAAAAAAACGTCACCCTAATCTATATTTGATATTCCAAATTAAAAAATGATTTCTATTTTACAAAATTAAAATCATATAAGTTAAATTAATTAATTTAATTATTAATTCCCGCTGTCATGACAAATAGCGTGTTTTTATGAAACAAAATATATCAAAAGATTGACACTAGTTTAAGTCAAATTTCAAAGTGAAATTAATTCTAATGGCCACTATTGAATGAAGTGGTAAAAAAATATTATAATTTCACTTTAAAACCAATTTACAAGATAATAAAATCATATAAATAAATTAGATTAAAAAGAGGTTTTTAATTTAAATATAACATTTTTCACTATTCATTAAAAATTGAACTTTATCGGAAAAATACCACAAATTTACACAAAGTAAATTTTTATGTCCCGATTCTAAAGAAGAATTTTATTTGGTCAAATATATCACCTAAAATTGTCAAAAAGTGGATTTTAAAGAGGTTTACCATCAAAAGGTGGTCAAATCGACCTTTTAAAGAATATTAGAATGTTTACGCTTAAAATTGGATTCATTCTCATTTTTAATCCTCTAAAATTTATTCTAATGATTAAAAATATTTGACAAAAATATATAATAATTTTTTAGTTAGTTCTGTTCATTCCCGCCATTACAACGGCTATGCGTTAACCACCAATTAAAATAATATTATTTTATTATTAGAGTGCAATATAAGGTTCCCAAGAAACTCGTTGTTGTGTATTGTGTAAGCCATCAAGCATAGAATCCCCATTTAAGTAATATTAATATTTTATTCACAAATATGGATAAATGTGAAAATTTCATATTCTTTATTTACCTGGGGTGTTACATTCATTGAGGATTACCACCCTCTCTGGATATTAGATGGATATTTTTTAGGTCAATTCATCAGGTATCCAAACATATAGTGAGTTCTTATTAGATTCTTATAAGATAGTTTAATCCATTTGTTCATTCCTACCCATTTTTAGGTCCTAGAGAGAGGATTGGTGGTTGAGTGTTTCTTAGATGAGCAGATATAACTAGTGTTTGTCAGTAGTAGGAAAGTGCCAGAAGATACCTTGGTAGAAGGAAGATGATGTCAGTCCTAGGGACTAGACATTGGAGAAATTCTAGGAGGAGGTCCCAAGATAGAGGATCTACTGTTCAGAGCTCATAGTATGGGTTCATTCATCTAACATATAGGTGTTGATACTCATGTGATGGTAGGGACATATCACTTGATCTTCTCTAACCTGCCATACAGCTAACAGAGAGACAATATATGGGCCACTGAGGTAGAGATAATGGTAGGATTGGGTAGGTTCATAGGGTGGTAGATGTGGAAGATGGAAAGGGAGAGTATGCGGTGGTGGTTTACACTTAGAATTGCTATAACCAGTAGCCCTATTTTGTCCTCACCAATATAATGGAGTTGTAGGAATGTGGAGGGGATAACTACAGGAGGTCGAAATATATGACTCATAGGCTCTCAGAATGAAAGGATGTATGATTTTTGTCCTTTCTACATTAGATGTAGTACTAATATCCATATTTTCCAGTCATTATATTTTCTATACACATATTGTTTGATACATAGAGATTCTTGATGACCCGTTGACTCGACCCACACACATGGAGACTCTTACTGGAGAAGATTCAGTGAACACACACTGATGTTAAAAGTGTGAAATTACCCTTAGAGGTGAGTGTTTCAATTGCGATCTCTTTGTATCATCATTATGGCCTTAAAACTACATTCTTGGAATGGATTGGTCATTCTGAGTCCATGCCAAAACTGATTGATTTAATAGAAGGGTGTTGTGTGTCTATATTGACAGAATGAGATTCTCCTTTTGTTGGTGAAAAGTAAATGTAGGAAACATAGGATGGACTCATGCACATTGGGTACAGTTCATTACCCATTATTTGGATAGCATGCCCCTTAGTGTAATGGATGTTAGGAAATTCAGATTTCCTACCCTCGTGGAAGAGTACAAGGAAATATTCCTTGAATAAGTTCCCAGATTACCTCCCCACTAAAAGATACAATTCTACATTGATCTACACCCCAAGACTACACTAATATCTTCACTGTCATATCAAATGTCTCACACAGAGCTTTGTGAGATTAGGGTGTTACTGGAAGACTAACAAAGTAAGTGCTTTGTTCAAACTAGTGTTTCATCCTGGTAACCCCAATATTGTGTACCAAAAAGGGAGATGATGACTGAAGATTATTAGACTACCATCACATTAATTTGGTGATCATGAATAAAAATTATCCACTAATGAGGATCAATTATTTCTTTGATCAGTTGATAGGAGCACGAGGGTTCTCTATATTTGATCTCAAATCAAGATATTAATAGTTGATAGTAAGGTAAGAGGATATATTGAAGATGAAATTTAGATGTCACTATAGTCACTATGAATACATGGTGATTCCCTTTGGCATGGAAAATGCACCAGCGGTGTTCATGGGACTCACAAATAGAATCCTTCAACTATTATTAGACATGTTTATTGTCGTCTTCATGGATGATATCCTGGTGAAGTTGGTGTCGGAGGAAGAGCAAGTGAGACACATAAAAATTGTTGAGCATATACTATAAGAGATCCATGTTTATGGGATGTCCTCAAAATGTCAGTTCTATATATAGGAGGTCCCCATTTCATGACATGTTACCTATGTTGATAGAGTTTTAGAAGAACCACCCACAGATGACAAAGTGTTAGCATGGGATCCACCTAAGAGTGTGAAGGTGAAATTTTCTATTCTTCTAGAAGGAGAACATGGTATATTTTGTTCGCACTATGATATATTATTCCTAGCTACTGAATGAGGCTTCATAGTGGGTGACCTTTTTGTCGTTTTCCATTGTGGATGTAGATGGAGTCACTTACCTCTAGTAGATCATTTTCACCCCTCTTCTCTTATAGTGATTCAGGGTGGCGCAACATGGGGATACAAACAGTGAGACCCTACATGATCAGATATCTACAAGGAATTATTATGATGGATATTATAACGGTATTGATCATTCAATAATTTTCATAGGACAGATGATCATACCAGTGATGTTGTAGGAGGAGGTTCTGATAGAGATTCATACATCTCTATTGGTAGTATATCTAGGTGTTCAAAATCTATACAAGGAACATTGATGTTATTTTTTTTGTCTAGGAATAAATAAGGGAGTTTCAGTGTTTGACTCCCCGTGTCTTACATGTTAGTAAGTGAAGGCTGAACACCATGTTCTAGTGGGTTTTACTCAACCCCTTGAGGTGCCAGAATTGAAGTTGTATGGGATATCTATCAACATAGTTACTAGAGTATCACATATGACTATGGAAAAAAAATTATTTGGGTAATCATAGACTAACACACCAAGTCGGACCACTTCCTATCAATACAAGAATAGATTTATGTAGTCATCTTGGGAATCCTCTCTGTTTATGAGATAATAGTAATCCACATAGCCCCATCGATGATTTTTTCCAGATCATGATTCTCTCAAAAAATCTTGGTTGTGGAAGGGATTACAAGAGGCCATTGGGACTTATTTACACTTGATCATAAGAATTTACCCCCAAACTAATGGCCAGACTAAGAAAAACAATTTGGTTCTAGAGGAAATGATGTAAGATTTCATGTTGGACTTTGGTCACAGTTGAGAGGGACACCTACCACTAGTGGACTTTACATTAAACAATAACTACAATTCCAACATCGGTATGGTACCATTGGATGTATTGTATGAGTAACCATGTTAGTCACCAATTTGTTGGATGGACCAAAGAGAGTAAGTACTAATGGGTCCAGAGTTGGTGAGAGTTACAACCGGAAAGGTTCAGATCATCCAGGAGTGGATGATGATAATAATTCTTATGCTGATAGGTGAAGGAGGTCTTCTGGGCTCGTGGAATTAGACAAGTTGTTCTTAATACTTTCACCTCAAAGTGGATTATAGAGATTTATTAGGGGTTGAAATATACATTTTGGGTTTATTGGCCCTTTCTAGATACTAAATATATTTGGATAGGTGGAATAATGATTTTCTCTGCATCCATAGTTAGACCAGGTATACGTCATATTCCACTTCTTGTAGCTGGGGAGGTATGTAATGACCCATCGCATGTTATCGACTTGGGTGAGCTGAACATCGACAATGAGTGACCTTTTTTGGGTACCCAATGGAGATTGAGGATCATCATAAAAGTATCCTTCATGGGAAATCAGATCCTTTTGTGTGTGTCTGGTAGAAACATAAGAATCTTCAATAGATCACATGGGAGGAGGAGTATAACGACCCATCAATAAAACAATACATAATTTTTATTTGTAGTAAAAAATATACCTTATATAACATATATGATCTTTTATGGTTTATAACATTAGGGAATAACAACATAATACATTAATAACCTCCCATACAAAGTGGATACTTCTAAAATAGTATCCATTTATCAAATATATAAAACTTTTCAAATAATAAATTATTTATATGATAAATCATCATAACATTAAACTTGAATTACTTTATTCTCTTATGCATACTTATACATTACCAATTTAATTTAAAAAAACTTAAAAAATATCTACAACAGACATATAGAAAGAAAAACATTAGTCGAGGGAAAAATTGAAAATCCATTGAAAAACCTTTTCATGAAAAATCAAAAGCATGAATAGAAAAATCATGTATTCACTATGGGATATCATTACCATATCACTCTAACATTCACACTTATAAATGGAATAACCTTTTAGTCTACTTACATCTCCTGTCTACCTAAATCTTTGGAGAGATATATTAGGGAACACCCATCATATATTTAGCTATAATGGGATTAACCCAACATATCTTGAGCTATAATGGGAATCCACACATCATATTTTGAGATATAATGGCCTGATCTGGAAATAAACAATTTCCAAGAAATATATCTTGAATAAAACTCATTGTAACTCATTCAATCCCTTGATAAAATCACATTCATATTTCAAAATACCATTTTCTTAATAATAACATTTAAAATTAACAAATTATGCATAGAAAATTGAAATAATTTTAACAACCCAAGATTTTATATGATACATTCTATTTAATTTAATTCATATCTTCTGTTGTACAATACACGAAGATTATCTTGCGCTACATGCAAAACCGTATTAGCTTACAGTATACGCAACACTATTCATGGCACCTGTCACACTCAATTTCAAGTTCTTTTGATAGAAGTTATTCTAAAAGAATTGAGAGTGTGTATATACATATATATATATATATTCAATTTATAAATAAAATAGGGTTGGATTATGTTATATGCAACAGCAATGGAGTCTTGCACTACACGCAACCCTAACATGTCTTCCATTACATGCAATCACGACCTTCTTCGATAGCGTGTGTTGTACGCAATATCGGGTTTCACTAAACAATGATATATGGTTATAATATTATTATGAATTAGACGTTATGAATAGTATTAACTAAATTTTTAATTTTATAACATTATTATTCATCTTACATATTTTCTAGTACATGGTATGAGAACAAAATAAAATTTTTGGGTAAAATAAGTATTTTTTAAAAAATGCAGTTTTGCCGCTTTTTGATGGAGCACCAAAATTAAATCTAGTTTTTTACATGTTTAAAAGTACAATGTGACAAAATAAAATTCATCTTTGGAATCAGGATATAAAAATTTTCTTTGGATAAAATTTTCATATTAATCTGATAACTTTCATATTTTAATGAATAGTAAAAACACGCTATATTTTAATTAAAAACTACGTTTTTCATCGTAATAATTTATATGGTTAAATTATAATATTTAATGGTTTTAAAGTATAAATAGAAATATTTTTACCATTTAATATAATGTATGTCATTATCATTGATTTTATATTAAATTCATAGCTTAAATCAATTCAATCTTTGGAAATGTTTTAACTTTTAAAACCAATTCTCTTAACAACGGGATTAATTTTATATTAATTACTGCAACTTAGGTGTTTTGAATTTTGAAAAATGGATTCCATATTTGGAATCAGTGGGTCCAATTTATGTTAATAGGTTACTTTTATTTTTTTATATTATGAATAGTAAGTACGATAATTTTTATTTACTGCAGTTAAAGGTAAATAGGGTAATTCAAGGTTAAATGAATATTATAATAATTCCAAATTACCTTGACACTTGTCCTATCCTTATTGGATGAGTATTGGCAGAACATGGCCATCCTTGGGCCGATTTTGGGACCCCAATGAGCCACTAGGTAGTGAAAATGAGAATTTGGATTAATTAATTTAATGTAAAGACAAAATTGACTTTAACAGAAAGCTTTTAGTAATTAATTTTTATATGGGGCTATATAAGTTATATTTTAGACTATAAATATTATTTGGAAAGATAAAAAGATTACCTACATCATGGTATTGGTTTCATAATTTTTAGGCATCAAATGAATTAAATTATTTATGACACAATAATGATGTAGTGTTTACCTCATTAATAAATGATTTAAATAAATAAGATTATAATGATTAAAATATCATCCAAAACCAGTCCAATTACAATTTTATGATTTTATTTATAATATGAGTTATCGTATATTCAACATTAATGTGGTTTGGACCTCTTGAAACTGAATATAATTTTATAATAAATAATATTTTCACAATTTCCAAAAGAGCCCCTCCTCTCCCTTATAAATGGATACCACTTCTATGAAATTCCTCACCCCTATCAAGCCTTTTGGCTCGTCCAAACTCTGCCAAAATAAGATCCCTACATCCCTCTCCACCCCCTTGGTGACTTAAATTAGGCAGAAGACTCTCCAAGAAGTCCTTTTGGTTCAAACCAAAGGAAGTTACCAAAATTAAAGGTAACCGTTTCTCTTAAGTTGTTTTATTTTATTCTACTTCTCCAACCCCTAAACTCTTTTTAATCCTTTCTTTTGTAACAAAAAAATATCATAAATATACTACTATGTTGTTATGAGAAGTTTTATAAATACACTTACACAAACCTCCATATAATGGATGAAGAACATAATGTTTTTGTGATGGAAAACTAACGCCACACGAAACGATGATTGTTCGACTTTCTCCTACCGCCTCTCAGGGTGGCCATTATGATGGAACTGTATTTATATATAATATATATTATGTTGATGATTTCCTTATTATTATTTACTTCCCAATTATTTCAAGCCTTTATGGTTTCCATAGTCGGTAAATACGATAATCTCATTTGGGGAAGTGCGGACTACCGCACCCTCAAAGTGATGTTATTCGTTAATACCTTATGTGGGATGTATAAAGTAATTGGTTAATGATATTGTATATGATATTATAATGGAATTATAATATACCTATGTATCATTATGTTTTAATTCCATTAAAATAAGAAATAGAAATGAAATTAGCATTCATGCGTATGTATGACTTACCGTCTCCATGAACGGTGTGTTTCATTTCTAAGCTCCATATATTATGTACTATTATAAATGCTTGTATATTATGAATATATAATGAATTTATATGATATATAAATCATGATTTACATTTTTGAAGTAAGTAAATCATGATATAAGAAATAATAACATCAAGAACAACATGTCCAAACACGTACGATAAATAAGATGATTTTACACAAAACGCTATTTTAACATTAATTTACAAAAGGATGGGTAATATAAAGTCATAAGTGAACCATATATGATATCATAAGAATGAATATAATTCTGTAATAAGTCAATGACATTACATAAATCATTATATAGGAGTTTCGGATACATAGGAAGCATATCGGACGTACGGTAAGGGATAACTTTTCCAATCTTGTTATTATCAGAGATTGTTTATTCGTAAGTAATTACTGGGGTAATTTTTATCATCTAATTCCATGTATTCTAAAATTATTTTTATGTATGTGTAATGTCCTTTTTACCCATTTTTTCTTTTACTACATGATATGTAGGGAATATTTCATTTTTTACGTTACGATGTACTTTTTGACTTTTCCGACAAAAATACAAGGAGAATATTTTTTAACTTATACGGAATGAAAGGATTTTTACGGTTTTATAGAGCCTTATTTTCATGAAGATTCCTCAAAAATATTTCATGACTATTTTCAAAAAAATCTCTTTGTTTTAAAATTTTATGATGTTTTGTGAAAACAAATTGATTTTGAATAAGAAAGGATATTTTCCTCAAGAATTCATTTCAAGTGTTTTATCAAAACCATTTTTCCATCTAGGAAGAAATTATTTTATATGTGTATGTTTCAATTATAATGTCCCTATGATTTACATAGCTTCACTTTTCTTATGTTGATATATCCATTGGTTTTATATGGATTATGTGATGATGGGATGATGTTTATGAAACCCATTTTATTCTTTGGGTTATGATGAATGTCTCAAGTTTATTTTGTGGAACAAGTAAGAATGATTTCATTATGATATAGTTGGGACTTATATCTCCCTCAAATGCATTGGGTAATGATTTATATCTCATGAGATAGACATGGCTGGAACGGTAAGTTAATCCGGTTCAGTGTTACAGGACAGAAATGAGGAGTGAACTCGATTCAGAAAGGGACTTTGTCCACTAAGATGGTTCTGACAGCAATGCATTGGCTACTATGGAAATCATAATGTTTTTCCACAATTAAAAGTTTTATTCCCATGCTATTTTATCAGGATTAATGTTTCTATATGATCTATTCCTTACATATTTCCATGTTTTATTTCATTGCTCAAGATCTTGATGTTTAAACATTGTGTTCATGTTTTTAAGTTCAAATGTATATGGTTTGTTTTATTTTAACCATTCATACCCTTACTGAGCATTTTATCTCACCCATTATATTTTTTCTTTTCCCCAGGATATAAAGAAAGGTTTTAGGTAAGAAAACATAAGGGGAAGATCTTTATGGGAGATGTCGAAGATCTTTCACCACGATTAGAAGATTACGTTCCGAGTATCCAAAGACACTAAACTATTACGGTCCTTGATTTTGAAATTTTGTTATGTATTAATTATTCCACAAAATTAATTTTTTGTCCATGTACGTAAAGCTTCAGGTCTCTACAGTTGGTATCAGAGGCAATGGAGGTAGGAATGTATCTGATCCTTGGGAACTCTGACATGTGAGTGTTGGACGAAGAATGGCTCTCCGCCCAAGGGCTTCATGAGGAAATGGCTGCCACTGGGGATGGTGGTGTGTCCCGCCCAGGGGGTGTAGCCGCCCATGGAGTGCCCTGATAGGTATCAATTATATTCCACTAGAAGTAATTCCGGACTACTATAGTTGGTATCAGAGGAAAGGTTTAGTCAACCTTTGGAAACTAGGATGCAAAAAAGTTAGTGAGATCCCTAGATATATTTCTTTGGTATATTTAGGGATTTAACTAAGGATAAGTATACGTATAGGATATAGTCCTAGAACTATGGTAACGATCTTAGAATTTAACCTAAGATGTTAGATATCGAAGGTACTCACCCTTTATAATATTTTTTTCCCTAGCATGATATTTTCTTCTCACACTATTATTTTTGGGTTTTAGAGGATGGCTAGAATGTAACATCACAAGTAAGTAATGAATAATAGATATTTTTATCTATGTCTATTAATGATTAAGATAGTGTTTTAGAGGCTTAAAATGAAAATAAATCCAATCTTAAGCATGGAATACACTAATATTCTTAAAAGATTGTTTTACTGCCTTATGATGGAAAACCCTTTTTAAATCTACCTTTTGACAATTTTATAAACTATGATTGTCAAAATAAACTTATTCTTTATTATTGGGACATCAAAATTTACTTTGTGTGAATTTTTGATATTTTTCTGACAATGTTCATTTTTTAATGAATAATGAAAAATACTGCATTTTACATCAAAACTACTTTTTAGTCTAATTTATTTATATGATTAGATTATCTTTTGAATTTGTCTTAATGTGTAATATGAATATATTTTTACCATTTAATCCAATGGTGGTAATTGGAATCAATTTCACTTTGAAATTGGACTCAAACTAGTGTCAATCTTTTGATACTTATTGTTTCATAAAAACACGATATTTGCTCTGACAGCAGGAATTAATTATTAAATTAATTAATGTGACTTATATGTTTTGAATTTTGTAAAATAGACTTCATTTTTTAATTCTTAATATCAAATATAGCTTAGGGTGAATTTTTGGTAATTTTCTGAAAAACATCAATTTTTGATGAACAGTGAAACCACTAAGTGGTACTTATAAAAACTGATTTTCCGTTTAAATGAAATTTTGCCATCATTGTGTTTTGATTTTCAAAAATCCGACATACATGATTTTCATTAAGAAGTAAAATGTGGTTCAATGAGATTAAAATAATTTTTTGGTGAATAGTAACTTATTAAGTTTTTAATCTTGATTAGTGGTAATTAGTGTAGTTTAAGGTAAAAATAATGCTTTAATAAAATAAGATGAGCTTGACACATGTCCTACCCTCATTGGTTGTGTCATGGCCGACCAAGACAAGCCATGGGTCAACTTGGGGACCCCATAGAGACACTTGGGTTGGGAAATGACATAAATAACTTTTTATTAAATGTTAAAGTAAAAATGACACAAACATAATATGTTTTACGAAAAGAATTTTTACATGGGGTTATAAAGATCAGATTTTTTATTATAAATAGTCATTGGAAATCTAAAAATATTTCCTACATCATATTATTTTTTTATAATTTTTAGACATTAAATACATTAAATTATTTATGACATCATGATGATGCAGCGATGACCTCATTATTTAACGATTTAAATAAAATGGAAAGATAATGTAAAATCTATGAACTAAACATGTCCAAAACTAATTGTATGAGTGTATTTCGAACCCTTATCACCTTATCCGCTACTTATATCAATGTGGGACCTTTTAAAACCGAAACACATTTTCAAATAAAGAAATATTTCTTTACATTCCAAAAGTGCCCCTCCTCTCCTCTTATAAAAGGCCCCCACCTCTACCTCATTTCCCACACTCCTCAAGCCATTGGCTCGGCCAAACCCTTCCCATTTACTCTCTCCACATCCCTATCCTCATCCTAGAGGATTCACTTTGGGCAGAATCCTTTCAAAGGAAGCCTTTAGGCTCAAATCAAAAGGAGTTACACTTTTAAAGGTAATTCATTCTCTCATGTTCATTTTTTTTAATTTTGTTTCTCCAACCCCCTAAAATCTTTTTATTTACTTCTTTTCTAACAACACCAGTATCTTCAATATACTAGGATGTTGTTATAATATTTATTTGAGCTACACTCTCACACAACTACATCAAATGGTTAAAGAACATACGGTTTCCGTGGATGGCGAAATTCTGCCTCCCGAAACAATGATTGTTCAATACTCATTTAACACCTTCAAAGGTGGCCATTATGATGTAACTATTTTTATATATGATATATAATATGTTTATGTTTTCTTTAAGCTTATGTTTTTTCATTTTGGGCATCCCTTTATGGTTTCCATTATGGGTAAACATGATATCTTCATTTAAGGAAGTGCGGACTACCGCCCCCTCAAAGTGATGTGATTCATTAATGCCATATGTGGGACGTGTAAAGGATGGATTTAAAGTTATTATATATGATGTTATACTGGAATTATAATATACCTCTATATCATTATTATTTCTTTCCATTAAAGTATGAGATAGAAATGAAAGTAGCATTCATGCGTTCGTACGGCTTACCGTCTCCATGAATGGTGCATTTCATTTCTTATCCCCAAATGTAATGTACTATTAAATGTACATGTATATAATGGATATATATAATTAATGATATATCTAAATGATGAATATAATTCTGGAATTAAAATATACATACCTCTCATTTAGTTTTAATTCCATTAATATGACAAAGAAATGAAAGTAGCGTTCATGCGTACGTACGGCTTACCGTCTCCATGAACGGTGCATTTCATTTCTTACCTCTAAAATGATTATGTAATATTATAAATACATGTATATGCTGGATATATATGATACATATTATATCCAAATCGGGAATTTCATTCTGGATATAAAGAACCTTTGACCACACGAACATCATGTAATTGTAAGAAGTCCACTTTCGACTTAAGAACCAAATATTGACAAAACAAACATTATTAACTTAAATGGTTACATAATGTTTATAACATGGCAATTAGTGATATAAAAGGAATAATGAACTTTAAAAAGGTTCTTAATCAAGTATAAATTAACTCAAGTTTATTATTCAGGACGTTAAAGAACGATCGAGTCAAGTCGGACCCGAGGTAAGGGACTTCGTCTCAATCTCCTTTCATTGAGGCATATTTCATTTTATACACAACTTTCTTTTATAAAGTGTATAAATCCCTTTGACTTTTACCTTTATACAATAGGAATCTTTTTCTAAGAAGCATTTTACTAAATGACAAAAAGGAATTTTTTTTTACGTATGCGGTGACAACGACCTTTTCCGCCGCCGCGAGTATTATTTGGTCTTTGGCTTTCTCAACAAGCCGTAATGTTTTTAGAATAAAATAAATTCCATATACTCTTTTATGTATTTTGGTATTGAAATTTTTTTTGAAAAAGGATTCTATTATGTCAATATATTTATGATATATTGTGATTGAAATGTGGAAATGTTATCATTCCTTTATATTGGTTTTATGTTTTATGATTTTATATTGGTACTTGGACATTTTAATGGGTGGTTACGTTATAAACCATATGACGGGTGGTGCCGTGAATACCAGGACGGGTGGTTACGTTATAACATCCAATGCATTGGGTATGGAAGTCGGCCGTATGGCTATTCCATTAAGTATGTATGGAAATTGGCCGTATGGCTATTCCATTAAGTGATATGTGTGGAAGTCAACCGTATGGTTATTCCACTTAAGTATGTTTATGTCACAAGTTACCTTTATATATGTTATGTGTTCTTTTTATGGGTTTTATGGTATTCCTTTGGTTACAAAAAGGTATGTAATGATACTTTATTCAGTGAAGAGTTTTTACTACTTCATGAAGGTGAAGGTATTACTTTGATAGAGTATATATGGTTTACTTGATGTATGAAAAACTAATAGTTTTCATTCTTTCTGTATCCCTTACTGATCTTTTTATGCTCACCCCAAGTTTTTTTTGAAATGTTTTCACAGGACTTAATGTGGAATAAGGTCAAGAATGGGATCAAGGGAATTCCATCCTATATAAAACATGGAACTAGACACGTTTCTTTTTAAGAGTTTTTTTATTATGGAAACTTAGTAGAAGTGAATACTTTGTAATCTTTTGAGATTTAATAGTTATGTTCTAATTCTCTAATAGTCTAAACCTGAAAAGATCCTCAACAAGAATTATTCATTTAATTCAATATTAATTAAGGTTTAAGGCCGGGGCCTTATAGTGGGTATCAGAGGTCGGTTTAGACAACTTTAGGAGTTAGAAAAGTGTTAAATTAAAATTTTATTGAAATGATATAGCATTTACGGATTACCATGTTGCTTCGCCTAAGATATTTCTGTGTTCAGAATGGTTTTCCACATAGGAAACAAAGCAGCTATGTTGGGACAACATCAGGAGGAAGATAACCTTCCAAATCAGCAACTTGAGATGGTCGGAATCGGAACTGAACAGTTTGTTGCAGTGATGGCACAGTTGACTTAGGCTATAAATGGTGGTGGTATCCATGCACGAGATCAGCCAGATCAACCGCAGAGGAACATGTCAGTGGTGGAACATTTCATGAGGCAACATCCCCCATCATTCAGAGGATCATCTGACCCTGTGCAAGCTGAAGGGTGGATTAGAGCACTGGAGATGATTTTGGATGTCATGGGGTGTTCAGAGCATCAAAAGGTTAGTCTTACTGTTTACCGTTTGGAGGGTGAAGCAGATCAGTGGTGGTATATGGTTAAAAATATCAGGGACGCCGATGAGATTGATGCTCTCGACTGGGATGAATTCAAAGGTATGTTTCTTGAGAAGTATTTTCCTAAGGTTGTTCGACTTAGGATGGAAAAGCAATTCTTGGAATTGAGGCAAGAGGAAGACTCAGTAAATGCCTATGAAGAAAGGTTCACTCGATTGGCAAGGTATGCTCCAAATTTTATCCGAGACCTTGATAGTAAAATCAATCATTTTTACTCAGGATTAAAGCCAAAATATCGAAGGGCATTAGCTTCTCGTGAGTTTAAAAGTTATGAAAAGCTTGTTCGATGTGCTGAGAAGGTGGAAATGGAGTTTGCCGATGACCAAGTGTTCTATAATAACCAGCAGAAGAAGAGACCGAGGTGGCAGGAGAAAGGTAAGAATTCTTCAAAAAAGTCTGATGGTAAGAGAACTAAGTTTCCAGTTTGTGATAAATTTGGCAAAAGGCATGCTGGGGAATGTCTTCTGAATTCTATAAAGTGCTACCGATGTGGTAAGATGGGACATAAGGCTCGTGATTGCACTGAAAAGGATCAAGGCAAAGGTAAGAACAAATTTGATTTACAGTGAGTGAAATGTTATAAGTGCAATGAGATGGGTCACTATTAAAACGAGTGTCTGACAAAGAGCTTGAGTGATGGGAAGCAGTTAGACTACAAGCAGAAAGGGGTGGTGAAATCCATTGCAACTACTTCAGCAGATGTCGGTCCATCAAATAGAGATTCGTAGCTTCCTTGGTTTGGTGGGCTATTACCGAAGGTTTGTAAGAAATTTTTCACGTTTATCTAGTCCAATGACTAAGCTAACTCGAAAGGGTGTTAAGTTTATCTGGACAGAAGAATGTGATGATTGTTTTTAGGAATTGAAAAGAAGATTGGTGAATGCTCCAGTTTTGGAACTACCTTCCAGGAATGGTGAGTTTGTTATATACAGTGATGCTTCATTGAAAGGACTTGGTTGCGTCCTAATGTAGAATGATCAGGTCATTGCTTATGCTTCACGACAGTTGAAAACTCATGAGGTAAATTACCCTACACATGATTTGGAATTAGCTGCTGTTGTTTTTGCTTTAAAAATTTGGAGGCATCATTTGTATGGAGTAAAGTGTGAAATGTATACCGATCACAAAAGTTTAAAGTATATATTCACTCAGAAAGAGTTAAACATGAGACAGAGGAGATGGCTGGAATTAATCAAGGATTATGATTGTACAATTCATTACCATCCGGGAAAAGAAAATAAAGTGGCTGATGCTTTGAGTCGAAAAAGTAATGCTTTATTAACAATGTTGCATTTGGAACATGATCCTTTGGTTAAGGATTTGATGAACTTTGGAATAGAAGTTGTTGGTGCAGGAAGTCCTTCTGTTTTGTTTCAGGTATCAGTGATATCTTCTCTATCAGATAGAATTAAGCAAGCACAGAAGCAAGACAGTGAGTTGCAGAAAAAGGTAGAGCTGGTTCAGAAAGGTAAGTTGCCTGAATTCAACATTGATAATGATTGCATTTTGAGATTTGGGAAGAGATTGTGTGTGCCTTGTGATTCACAGTTGAAGGGAGAGTTGTTATGTGAAGCTCATAGTTCTCTGTTTTCAGTTCATCCTAGCAGTACTAAGATGTACAGAGATCTGTGGGAGTATTACTGGTGGGATGGAATGAAAAGAGATATTACTGATTTTACTGTGAAGTGTTTGACATGTCAACAGGTTAAAGCAGAGCGACAGTTACCGAAACGGATGCTTCAGCCTTTACCAGTGCCAGAGTGGAAATGGGGGAATATATCCATGGACTTTGTTGTGGGATTACTGAAGACATCTCGAGGTAATAATGCAATCTGGGTTATTGTTGATCGCTTGACCAAATCTGCTCATTTCCTTGCTATACGAGATACTTTCTCTCTTGATCAACTTTCCCGTTTGTATCTTAAAGAGATAGTCAGGTTACATGGAGTTCCTCTCTCTATTGTATCAGATCGTGATCCCAGGTTTACTTCTAACTTTTGGAAAGGCCTTCAGAAGTCGTTGGGTACTGAATTAAATTTTAGTACAACTTTTCATCCTCAATCAGATGGGCAGTCATAACGAACAATTTAGACTTTCGAGGATATGCTACGTTCTTGCTCTATGGATTATCCGGGAAGTTGGGACCAACATCTTTCTTTGGTTGAATTTTCCTATAATAACAGTTTTCATTCCAGTATACAGATGGAACCATTTCAGGCATTATATGGGAAGCGGTGTCGAACTCCAGCTTTCTGGGATGAAGTGGGTGAAAGGAAGTTGATGGTACCAGAATTGGTAGAAGAGATGGCAGAAAAAGTTCAGCTGATTCAGAAACACATGAGAACAGCTCAGAGCAGGAAGAAGAGTTATGCGGATAACCAGAGGAAGGATCTATCTTTCAAGGTAGGTGATCATGTTTTTCTCAAAGTATCACCATGGAAAAGTGTGATGAGATTTGGTAAGAAAGGAAAGTTGAGTCCAAGGTTTATTGGACCATATGAAATTCTGGAGAGAGTTGGATCAGTTGCATACCGAGTGGCTTTATCTCCTAGTTTATCTTAGGTACACAATGTTTTTCACGTTTCGATGTTGAGAAAGTATATGCCAGATCCATCTCATGTTTTGAGTCCAGAGGTAGTTCAGCTGGAAGAGAACCTATCTTATGAGGAACAACCAGTCCAGATTCTTGACCACAGGGAGCAAGTGTTACAGAATAAGGTGATTCACCAGGTAAAGGTTTTGTGGAAAAACCACATGATTGAAGAGGCAACATGGGAATCTGAAAAAGCAATGGGGGATATGTACCCCCATTTATTTGATAAGTAAATAAATTGCGGGGACACAATTTTCTAAAGGGGGGAAGGATGTAACATCCCAAGTAAGTAATTAATAATAGATATTTTTATCTATTTCTATTAATGATTAAGATAGTGTTTTAGAGGCTTAAAATGAAAATAAATCCAATCTTAAGCATGGAATACACTAATATTCTTAAAATATTGTTTTACTGCCTTATGATGGAAAACCCTTTTTAAATCTATCTTTTTACAATTTTATAAACTATGTTTGTCAAAATAAACTTATTCATTATGATTGGGACATCAAAATTTACTTTGTGTGAATTTTTGATATTTTTCTGACAATGTTCATTTTTTAATGAATAGTGAAAAATACTGCATTTTACATCAAAACTGCTTTTTAATCTAATTTATTTATATGATTAGATTATCTTTTGAATTGGTCTTAATGTGTAATATGAATATATTTTTACCATTTAATCCAATGGTGTTCATTGGAATCAATTTCACTTTGAAATTGGACTCAAACTAGTGTCAATCTTTTGATACTTATTATTTCATAAAAACACGCTATTTGCTCTAACAGTGGGAATTAATTATTAAATTAATTAATGTGAATTATATGTTTTGAATTTTGTAAAATAGACTTCATTTTTGAATTCATAATATCAAATATATCTTAGGGTGAATTTTTGGTAATTTTCTGAAAAACATCAATTTTTGATGAATAGTGAAACCACTAAGTGGTACTTATAAAAACTGATTTTCTGTTTAAATGAAATTTTGCCATCATTGTGTTTTGATTTTCAAAAATCCGACATACATGGTTGTCATTAAGAAGTAAAATGTGGTTCAATGAGATTAAAATAATTTTTTGGTGAATAGTAACTTATTAAGTTTTTAATCGTGATTAGTGGTAATTAGTGTAGTTTAAGGTAAAAATAATGATTTAATAAAATAAGATGAGCATGACACATGTCCTACCCTCATTGGTTGTGTCATGGACGACCAAGAACAGCCATGGGTCAACTTGGGGACCCCATGGAGACACTTCGGTTGGGAAATGACATAAATAAGTTTTTATTAAATGTTAAAGTAAAAATGACGCAAACATAATATGTCTTACGAAAAGAATTTTTACATGGGGTTATAAAGATCAGATTTTTGATTATAAATAGTCATTGGAAAGATAAAAAGATTTCCAACATCATAGTAGTTTTTTAATAATTTTTAGACTTTAAATAAATTAAATTATTTATGACATCATGATGATGCAACGATGACCTCATTATTTAACGATTTAAATAAAATGGAAAGATAATGTAAAATCTATGAACTACACATGTCCAAAAACAATTTGATGAGTGGATTTCGAACCCTTATCACCTTATCCACGACTTATATCAATGTGTGACCATTTAAAACCGAAACACATTTTCAAAAAAAATAATATTTCTTTACTTTCCAAAAGTGCCCCTCCTCTCCTCTTATAAAAGGCCCCCACCTCTACCTCATTTCACACACTCCTAAAGCCTTTGTCTTGGCCGACCCCTGCCCATTTACACTATCCACATCCCTCTCCTCATCATAGAGGATTCCCTTTGGGCATAATCCTTTCAAAGGAAGCCTTTAGGCTCAAATCAAAAATAGTTACACTTTTAAAGGTAATTCATTCTCTCATGTTCATTTGTTTTATTTTGTTTCTCCAACCCCCTAAACTCTTTTTATTTACTTCTTTTTTAACAACACCAGTATCTTCAATATACTAGGATGTTGTTATAAGATTTATTTGAGCTACACTCTCACACAACTACATCAAATGGTTAAAGAACATCCGGTTTCCGTGGATGGCGAAATTCTGCCTCCCGAAACGATGATTGTTCAATACTCATTTAACACCTTCAAAGGTGGCCATTATGTTGTAACTATTTCTATATATGATATATAATATGTTTATGTTTTCCTTATGCTTCTGTTTTTTTCATTTTGGGCATACCTTTCTGGTTTCCATTATGGGTAAACACGATATCTTCATTTAAGGAAGTGCGGACTACCGACCTCTCAAAGTGATGTGATTCGTTAATGCCATATGTGGGACGTGTAAAGGATGGATTTAAAGTTATTATATATGATGTTATACTGGAATTATAATATACCTCTATATAATTATTATTTCATTCCATTAAAGTATGAGATAGAAATGAAAGTAGCGTTCATGCGTACGTACGGCTTACCGTCTCCATGAATGGTGTATTTCATTTCTTATCCCCAAATGTAATGTACTATTAAAAGTACATGTATATAATGGATATATATAATTAATGATATATCTAAATGATGAATATAATTCTGGAATTAAAATATTCATACCTCTCATTTAGTTTTAATTCCATTAATATGACAAAGAAATGAAAGTAGCGTGCATGCGTACGTACGGCTTACCGTCTCCATGAACGGTGCATTTCATTTCTTACCTCTAAAATGATTAAGTTATATTATAAATACATGTATATGATGGATATATATGATACATATTATATCCAAATCGGGAATTTCATTCTGGATATAAAGAACCTTTTACCACACGAACAACATGTAATTGTAAGAATTCCACTTTCGACTTAAGAACCAAATATTGACAAAACAAAAATTATTAACTTAAATAGTTACATAATGTTTATAACATGGAAATAAGTGATATAAAAGGAATAATGAACTTTAAAACGGTTCTTAATCAAGTATAAATTAACTCAATTTTATTATTCAGGACGTCAAAGAACGATCGAGTCAAGTCGGACCCGAGGTAAGGGACTTCGTCTCAATCTCCTTTCATTGAGGCATATTTCGTTTTATACACAACTTTCTTTTATACGGTGTATAAATCCCTTTGACTTTTCCTTTTATACAAAAGGAATATTTTTCTACGAAGCATTTTACTAAATGACAAAAAGGAATGTTTTTTACGTATGCGGTGAAAACGACCTTTTCCGCCGCCACGAGTATTATTTGGTCTTTGGCTTTCTCAACAAGCCGTAATGTTTTTAGAATAAAAGAAATACCATATACTCTTTTATGTATTTTGGTATTGAAAATGTTTTTGAAAAAGGATTCTATTATGTCAATATATTTATGATATATTGTGATTGAAATGAGGAAATGTTATCATTCCTTTATATTGGTTTTATGTTTTATGATTTTATATTGGTACATGGACATTTTAACGGGTGGTTACGTTATAAACCATATGACGGGTGGTGCCGTGAATACCAGGACAGGTGGTTACGTTATAACCTCCAATGTATTGGGTATGGAAGTCGGCCATATGTCTATTCCATTAAGTATGTATGGAAATTGGCCGTATGGCTATTCCATTAAGTGATATGTGTGGAAGTCGACCGTATGGTTATTCCACTTAAGTATGTTTATGTCCCAAGTTACCTTTATATATGTTATGTGTTCTTTTTATGGGTTTTATGGTATTCCTTTGGTTACAAAAAGGTAAGTAATGATACTTTATTCAGTGAAGAGTTTTTACTACTTCATGAAGGTGATGGTATTACTTTGATAGAGTATATATGGTTTACTTGATGTTTGAAAAACTAACAGTTTTCATTCTTTCTGTATCTCTTACTGAGATTTTTATGCTCACCCCAAGTTTTTTTTGAAATGTTTTCACAGGACTTAATGTGGAATAAGGTCATGGATGGGATCAAGGGAATGTCATCCTATATAAAACATGGAACTAGACACGTTTCTTTTTAAGAGTTTTTTTATTATGGAAACTTAGTAGAAGTGAATACTTTGTAATCTTTTGAGATGTAATAGTTATGTTCTAATTCTCTGAAACTCTAAACCTGAAAAGATCATCAACGTGAATTATTCATTTAATTCAATATTAAGTAAGGTTTAAGGTCGGGGCCTTATATAGAATCCAAAGGAACCGTGTTGATAAATGTAATGGACACTGCAATGATTGTCCTCATGACCAAACCAATTTCATGGGAGATTGAGTGCACAATCTTATTTCTATACTTACACAAGCTATGAATCATTCTGGACTTCAAAATGAGTAGATAAAGGAGCAACATTCTGTTGAATCCTTCATGAGGCAACGCCCACCATCATTCAGCGGGTCTTCTGATCCCTTAGTGGCAGAACAATGGATCAATACTGCTGAAAAGATATTTTTAGTTCTACAATGTCCTGAGCATGATAAAGTCATCTTAGCATTATATCATTTCAAAGGTGATGCAGATCAATGGTGGAATCTTATCAAGAATACGAGGCAAACAGATGAAATTGAGTCCATGGAATGGGACGAGTTCAAGAACTTGTTTTTCAGTATGTACTTCCCTCATATTCTTCGAACAACGATGGAAAAAGAGTTTCTTGAGATTAAGCAGAAGGATGATGAATCTGTTGGTATATACGAATCGAATGTAACAAGACTTGAAAGGTATGCATCTGGAATTATCATCCAACCTGAATGTAAAGTTGATCGATTTTTCAGTGGCTTAAAACCAACTCTTCAAAAGGCCTTAGCTATAAGAGACTTTAGTAGCTATGAATAAATTTTGCGTTGTACTATCATGGTAGAACTGGAAGTTGGTGTTACGCATCCATCTCATGGTTTTGATAAGAAATGAAAGATGGTTTTCAAGGAAAAAACTCAGAACAATAGTGAAAAGAAGGTGAATGTTTCTTTATGCTCAACGTGTGGAAAGAAGCATGGTGGAGATTGTCTAAAAGGTACTAGAAAATTTTTCATGTGTGGAAAAGAAGGTCATCAAGTAGTTGAGTGCCGAAGTAATGGGAAAAAGGTTTCAAACGACGCGAATAGAGAAAAGACATCAGAGAACCCTCCACCAACACTTCAATGCTTCAAGTGAAAGGAAATGGGGCATTATGCTAATCAATTCCATAATCCAAGGATTAATGATGATCAACGTGAGCAACCTCTTAAGGAAATGGACAAAGGGAAGTCGCATGCGATCACTATCAGCAATGTTGAGTATTACAATGATGTGATGGAATGATTATGTGTTTATTTAAAGGGATTCCAAAATAATGTTGTGAATATCATTTATAGTATTGTGGAACATTGGAATATCTATATAATGGTTTATTGTGATTTTTGATAATTATATGGTACCAATAACCATGAAAAGTGATTCAAATATTTTGGAATGCAGATGATATGCGCATAATGAAGGGATAAGAAGATAATGAGATTTTTGATTGTATTCATGAGCTCATGATAGATATAAGGACTAAGTGATATCATGGTTTGAGTATATAGAATTTTTAGGGATTTGGTATGTGGAAAGTGTTAAATTTTAATTGCATTCATATTTTCACTAAGGATCAATGGGAATTTATTTTTCAAGAGAATACATGATTAAGGTATTCACATGTTTTTAATTTGACAAAAAAGATATATCTTATGATATATGGGGGATAAATGATGGCATTCACGTGATTGTTATGTGACATTTCAGGTATTCATTTTCTTTATACTATGAGCTTGGACCGAAGTATTTTAGAGAAGCCTAAATATTGGAATGGAAAATGTTGGACATAAGTTAGTATTTTTTAAGGATAGATTTTTTTTTGATATTATTGATGGGATTTTATAGTAATGTAGTTTTAGAAAAAGACAAACCGCAGGACGAGCGATAACCCAACGCGTTAGATAAGGTTGTGGGAATCGAACCCACAACTGAAGTGCGACAAGCCTTTATCGCATACCAATGGCCTATAGGAAGTCCCTAATTAGTGGAAAGTAGTTTTATTTTATTAAGCGGTATGATAAATAAAGTATAAGTACATTTTTGGAACCATATACGATTAATCTCACCATAAGACGAACTTATAACTTTTGCTAAACATTTGTTTGAAATAAATGGTATGACCCATCATTCTATCACATGATCTGCTAACACTTCACGAATAACAAACTCAACTTAATTTCTTTAAGAGATGAAGTGTAAATTGTTCAATTCACGAACAATAGTGAGATTGTATGAAAATCATGTAAGTATTTCTTTTATTTCATCAACTTTAGGAAAATGATATTGAAAACCAAAAATGTTGTCCTAGTGCTCTTATATCCGATGAATCAGATGCTACCTTAGATCATCACAAATTTATGGCTTTGTGATTGTTGGCTTTTTTATAGCCATGTTCTCTACCACTCCCCATCAGAACTTGATGGTTAGATTTTTCTTCCAAATCCATATTTTAACCTATTTTCTCCTATATGGAAATCCAGTGATGAGTTACTTTGGGTAATCGTTACATTTCATATTTTAGTTTTTAAAATTATGTTTTAGTATTCCTTTTTACGATGTGGGTTTCTATGAATAGTAAAAAATTTATAACCCCAACGCATTTCAAGGGAGAAATTCATTTTAAAGGGGGGGGGGTAGAATGTAACAACCGGATATTTTATAAGATACATTATTTTAAATTTCACACATATCTTCTGTTGTACGATACACCAATATTATCTTGAACTACATACAACACCGTATTAGCTTGCATTATACGGAACACTATTCTTGGCTCGTGTTACACAGAATTTCAAGTTCATTTGATAAAAGTTATTCTACGCAACATTGAGTGTATATATATACATATATTAAATGTATAAATAAAATATGGTTGGATTATGTTATACGCAACAACAATGGAGTCTTGCACTACACGCAACCCTAACTTGTCTTTCATTACACGCAATCGCGACGTTCTTCAATAGCGTGTGTTATACGCAATATCAGGTTTCACAAAACAATGATATATGGTTATATTATTATTATGAACTAGCCTTTATGAATAGTATTAAATAAATTTTGACTTTTATAAAATTATTATTCATCTTACATATTTTCTAGAACATGGTATTAGAACATGGTATTAGAACAAAATAAATTTTTCGCGTAAAATAATTATTTTTAAAAAAATGCAGTTTTGCTGCCTTTTGATGGAGCACCCACATTAAATCTAGTTTTAGACATTTTTATAAGTTCAATTTCACAAAATAAAATTCTTCATGGAATCAGGATATAAAAATTTACTTTGGATAAAATTTTCATATTATTCTGATAACTTTCATATTTTAATGAATAGTAAAAACACGCTATATTTTAATTAAAAATAACTATATTCATCGTAATAATTTATATGGTTAAATTATAATACTGAATTGTTTTAAATTATAAATAGAATACATTTTTACAATTTCATATAATTTATGTCATTATAATTGATTTTACATTGAATTCGTAGGTTAAATCTATTTAATCTTTGGAAATGTTTTAACTTTTAAAACCTATTCGCTTAACAATGGGATTAATTTTAAATTAATTATTGCAAATTCGTTGTTTTGAATTTTGAAAAATTTAATCCTTATTTGGAGTCAATGGGTCCAAATTATGTTAATAGGTTACTTTTATTTTTTATATATTATGAATAGTAACTACGACAATTTTTATTTACTGCGGTTAAAGGTAAATAGTGTAATTCAAGGTTAAAAGAATATTATAATAATTAGAAATTACCTTGAAACTTGTCCAAACATTATTGTATGAGTATTGGCCGACCATGGGCATACTTGGGCCGATTTTGAGGCCCCAATGAGCCACATGATTGTGAAAATGACAATTTCGATTAATTAATTTAATGTAAAGATAAAATTGACTTTAAAAAAAATCTTTTAGTAATTAATTTTAATAAGGGGATATATAAGTTATATTTTCGACTATAAATATTATTTGAAAAGATAAAACTATTACATACATAATTGTATTTGTTTCATAATTTTTAGACATCAAATGAATTATATTATTTATGACACAATAATGATGTAGTGTTTACCACATTAATAAATGATTTAAATAAATAAGATTATAATGATTAAAATATCATCCAAAACCTGTCCAATTACAATTATATGATTTTATTTAGAATATGAGTCATCTTAAATTTGACTTTATTGTGTTTTGGACCTCTTGAAACCGAATATTAGTTTATAATAAAATAATGTTTTCACACTTTCCTAAAGAGCCCCTCCTCTCCCTTATAAAAAGAGACCACTTCTATGCAATTCCTCACACCTCTAAAGGATTTTGGATCCTACAAAATCATACCAAATAATATCCCTACATACCTCTCCTCCCCATTGAAGCCTTACATTAGGCAGACGACTCTCTAAGAAGTCCTTTTGGTTCAAAACAAAGGATGTTACCAAAATTTAAGGTAATTGTTTCTCTTAAGTTGTTTTATTTTATTTTACTTATCCAACCCCTAATGAATTTTTAATCTTTTCTTTTGTAACAACAACAATATCCTAATTATACTAGGATTTTTTTATGATGATTATTCTAAATACACATACACACACCTCCATCTAATGGATGAAGAACATAATGTTTCTATGATGGCAAACTAACGCCTCACGAAACGATGATTGTTCGATTTTCTCCTACCACCTCTCATGGTGGAAATTATGATGGAAATGTATTTATATATAATATATTTTCTGTTTTTGATTTTCTTATGCTTTTTACTTCCCAATTATATCAATCCTTTACGGTTTCCATAGTCGGTAAATACGATAATCTCATTTGAGGAAGTGCGGACTACCGCCGCCTCAAAGTGATGTGATTCGTTAATACCTTATGTGGGATGTATAAAGGATGTGGTTAATGATATTATATATGATATTATACTGGAATTATAATATACCTATGTATCTTTATGTTTTAATTCCATTAAAATAAAAAATAGAAATGAAAGTAGCGTTCATGCGTATGTACGGCTTACCGTCTCCATGAACAGTGTGTTTCATTTCTTACCTTCATATGTTATGTACTATTATAAATGCATGTATATGCTCGATATATAATGAATTTATATGATATATAAATAATTATTTAGATTTTGGACTTAATTAAATCATGATATAATTAATAATAAAATCAAGAACAACAAGTCCAAACACGTACGATAAATAAGATGATTTTACCCAAAACATTAATTTAACATTAATTTACAAAATAATGGATAATATAAAGTCATAAGTAAACCATATATGATATCATAATAATGAATATGATTCTGTAATAAGTCAATGACATTATTTAAATCATTATACAGGATGTTCGGATACATACGAAGCATATCAGACGTACGGTAAGGGATAACTTTTCCAATCTCATTCTTATCCGAGATTGTATATTCATAAGTAATTACTAGGGTTATTGTTATCATCCAAGTACATGTTTTCTAAAATTTGTTTTATGTATGTTTAATTTCCTTTTTATCCATTTTTTCTTTTACTACATGATATGTAAGGAATATTTCTTTTTTTACATTACGAGGTACTTTTTGACTTTTCCGACAAAAGTACGAGGAGAATGTTTTTTAACTTATACAGCTTGAAAGGATTCTTATGGTTTTATAAAGCCTTATTTTCATGAAGATTCCTCCAAAATATTTCATGACTATTTTCAAAAAAATTCTATTTCTTTTAAAATTTCATGACGTTTTGTGAAAAGAAATTGATTTTGAAGAAGAAAGGATATTTTCCTCAATAATTCTTTTCAAGTGTTTTATCAAAACCATTTTTCCATCTATGATGACATTATTTGATATGTGTATATTTCAAGTATAATGTCCCTATTATTTACATGGTTTCAATTTTCTTATGTTGATATATCCATTTTTTTATATGGATTATTTGATGATGGGATGATGTTTATGAAACCCATTTTATTCTTTAGGTTATGATGAATGTTTCCAATTTATTTTGTGGCACAAGTAATAATTATTTCATTATGAGGTGTGTGAGACCTATATCTCCCTCCAATGCATTGGGTAAAGATTTATATCTCATGAGATAGACATGTCTGGAACGGTAATTTAATCCAGTTCAGTGTTACAGCACTGAAACGAGGAGTGGACTCGATTTAGAAAGGGAATTTGTCCACTAAGATGGTCCTGGAAGCAATGCCTTGACTAATATGGAAATCATAATGTTTTGAAACAATTAAAAGTTTTATTCCCATGCAATTTTATCAGGATTAATGTTTCTTTATGATCTATTCCTTACGTATTGCCATGTTTTATTTCATTGCTCAAGATCTTGATGTTTAAACATTGTGTTCATGTTTTTAAGTTCAAATGTATATTGTTTGTTTTATTTTATCCATGCTTACCCTTACTGAGCATTTGATCTCAACCTTTATATGTTTTATTTTCCCAAGGAAATAAAGAAGGGTTTTAGGTAAGAAAACATAAGGGGAAGATCTTTATGGGAGATGTTGAAGATCTTTCACCACGATTAGAAGATTATGTTCCGAGTTTCCAAAGACACAAAACTATTACTGTCCTTGAGTTTTTAATTTTTTTATGTATGATGTATTTGGAAAATGTAATGTGTTGTCCATGTACATCAAGCTTCCGGTCTCTAAAATAATATATTTCAGAAATGACTAGGAAAAAAATATAAAGTAATAATTATAGTATTAAATTCTCCTAAAAATGGGATATTCTTTACATGATCTATATAAAGAAAAACAATCTCCTTGAATTTCATAATTGAGACATTTAAAATGATTTTTAAAGGAAAGTCCCTTACCTCTACTTATAATTCATTACAATGTGTTCAAAATTATTCTATATTCATTTAAAGAGTCTTATTTATTTATTATAGAACTTAAATTATGTTTTTAATACCTTATATGTTATTATTGTAAGATTTTCGACAAATTTAATAACAATATTCTATTATTTATAATGTTTTGGGTGCGTTATTTTATTTGAATTGATGGTTATTTTTTATGGACATATTTTTAAAATAGAAATAATATATAAGAATTGAGAATATATATATTTTTGTAATTTCAGACTATAAAAACTTAATTAAAACTTCTCATGATCATGGTATAGGGAAACAAAAACTCATCATCCATGAAGGCTGTGAATAAACACACCATGAATGAAGATTTAATTAAATTAGAATAAAAAAATAATATGACATATTTCATGATTAATAAACTATAAAAAACATTAAAGAATATATATGATACTATAATTTTAATAAAATATTGTATATGAGGTGAGGATAAGTTAGAGGTGAAGAATAATTTTAAATATAAGAAAATATACTATTACCATAGGAAATTTTTCCCTTGAAAACCTCTTTAAGGCTCTTGGAGGTGGTATTTTTGAGAGAACAAGGGCTTTGGAATGTGTACATATATTGAGAAATGTGAGTTTTATAGAATATATTTGTGCAATATGGCTCTTGGTGATCAATATTTTTGATGAAATGAGCCTCCTTTTATAATTGATATGAAGGGTAAATTAGGAATTACAAAACTTATTAAACTATAATAAATATATTATAGGGTTTAAGACATCAGAAATGTTCCAAAAACTAAAGGGTATCAAATTTTACACACAATCCTACCCCATTTTTTCATATTAATTTTTTTTATTTTTAAATAATTTAATAAAATATTTTATTCAAGAAAAATAATATTTTGTCAAAATATAAACTATTAATAATTATAACTATAAGGACATGAAAATAAGTTTCAATTTAGATCAAACTTTTTATTATATCAATTACATATCATTTTTATCTAGTGAAGTCAGGAATTATCTTTAAAATATAAATTTCTTATTAATTTATTATTTTTAATTTCATTAATTTGATTTATTAATTTATTAATTTAACACTGCATCATATTTTTCAAAGTAATAATTGTATTTACATGGTGTAAAAGGATTAAAAATAAATTTTCATGAATAATATGATCTTATTATATTTCTAATGTTCATTTTTTTGAAAAACAAATATAGAAAAAAATATATTAAAATATTATACAATTTTAAAAATATAATATGAAAACACGAATTTTTTCTAATATAAACTACTATAAAGACCTTAGTGTAATTCATGTGGGTCCAAAATATCACAAATACGAATGAAATTAAAATAATCGTCAATAAATGATTATAGAAATTATTTTATCAAAAATATGGATCATTTAATGAATCTTATTATTTTAATTAAAAAAATATTTATTTATTTTTCTTATTCTTAAACAAAGAACTACTTCAACATGTCATAAACATTAATTTTAATTATTTAATTTTAAAAAATAATATAATTATTAACCAATTGTAATACAAAAAATTACATGTTTTATTTATATGTTATTCTTTCATGACGTGTTCTCTTAATTTCTTTCGATTTATGACTTCTGCACTCCCAAACATTATTTTGATCTCAAATATTTAAGGTGTACTCTTCAAATTTTATTCTCATGTTCCATACGTTTTTGTTCATGTTATTCTAACAAATTTACCCTATTTACCCTTACTAGGTATTTGAACTCACCCCTTTCTTATGTTTCCTTTCCCTAGGTTATGAAGAAATGTTTTCGAAATAAGTACTAAAGGTGGAGATCAATATGGGAGTTTTTGATGATCTTTCACGAGAATATAATATTTTATTCCATGATTCCAAAGACACTAAACTATTATGGTACTCGGGCATTTATATATGTTATGTTTTGAATATTCATCTAAAATGATGTATTGTCCATGTATCTTAAGCCTAGATCTCAATAGTTGGTATCAAAGGAAAGGTTTTGTTAACCATTGGAAACTAGGATTGGAAATATTTAGTGAGATCCATATTTATATTTCTAAGGTTATTCAAAGGGATGTCTCTAAGGATATATATAATAATGAGTTAACATTTATGAAAATTTACTAGAATTACGGTAAAGGATACAATGAGTGGTCTCTCTTAGAAATACATCCCTACAAGGATAATACAAGTAGATGTCACTTTGGAACATCTATAACTAGGGGTAACAACTCCGAAAAGATGTTTTAGGCCTAGCTCGGGGAAATATGGTACATGATAATGGGCCTTATTGTACACAAGGTTTGACACTCCCAAGGAATATTATTTTGGAATTCATAAACTCTTCACAAACCATTATGGTAGATTTAAATATATTTTGTTGATTAATAACATAAGATGAACCTATGAAATCATTTATTAGAATAGTTTTCTTGATTTAGACATCATATAAGTAGTTATTTTCAAGACAATGTGGTTTTATGCTATGAAAAGTAACAATCACTCTATGGTTTTGGTTTTAGTAACTGCATAGAAATGGAAGAAAAATGATTGACATTGAATTTGAAGGATGATTTTTTGATGACCAATCAAGGGGGATGATCACTAGAGTGAAAAATGTTGTGATCATTACTAAAGAGTTTTCACAAAACATGATTAACTATGTGAACCTTAACCAACTCCTAAACTCCCCAAGGAAGAGAAAAAAGGAGTAAACTGAGAGTTCGGGTAATGGATAACATGGGGCAAGGAAGGTCAAGTTTCCCTTATGTCATGAATGTGGACAAGAGAACCTAAGTGAATGTATTAGACTAACAAGAATTTGTTTTGAATAGGGAAAATAAGGACAGAAAGAAAGATTCTACAAGGGAAAAATTAAGTGTTATGTTAATGGAATGGGTGGGAATGTTGGACTCCCTAAGGTATTTTTGATTGAAGATTGCTTTAAATGTGGAAATCATGGTCATTATGAGAATTCATGTTTTATGAGGAAGGATCTTGATGATAATCAGCAATGTGGTGCCAGTAATGGTTTTTTACTGATGATGAAGACACTGAAAATGACATGTGATAGTTATGTGATGATCATCCAATATTTCTTACAAGAAAAAAATATTTAATAGATTGAGGTTGATGAAAATTAAGATATGGATCATATTACATATTCTACGAAAGTGGTAGAAATAGTTTGATGAAGACTGAGTAATTTTTTAAGAAAAAGGATTGATTAATAAAGTATTAATGATTTGGAATTCAATGATTATGTTATATAAATCATGAAAAGTACATGTATTTTTAGTATAAGATTTCATTAGTAATTGTAAAGGATATATTGAGTGGTCATGGAGACATTGAAAATATATTTCATGGAAGGATGATATTTTGATTAAGGGACGGTATTCCTTAATTAATTCCTGATAAGAAGATAATGTTTTTTAAATAAATATATGTGGGTCATAAATAAGTAAATTTTAGAGTATTTATTATCATGGAACTTACTAAAAACTCTTTCAAAAGTGATTTATTCTATCATTGATGAAGTTTACAACAATTTTGGGTTTTCAGAAATGATCAACTATACATTGGAATAACAAAACAATCGTGTTTTTTATAAGTATCTACGGTAATTTAGGACATTACCATGTTTCAAGAGAAAAGATGATGACAATATTCACATGGTTACCGGGTGGTACTTGGTTATATATATGGGATAAATGTTAAACTTATTTCATTACTTTTTTATTGTTTTTTTATGATCATAATTTAGATGGGTCATATGGTTATTCCTTTAGGAAATGTTTATGTTAGACATCAGTGGAATTATTTATGCACTACATTTTTATTTAAAAACATGGTTAAAGGCTATTAAGTGGTTAAATTTTTATTAAACTATGTCCATCATTGTTCATTGAAATTTTAATTGAGTGGTTTAGGAAAAAGTACAACATGTATATCATGTGATAACCAATCAATTCTAGTAGTGCCTCGGGTCTTGAACCCCTGACTAAAGGAAAATAAGGATTTCTCACCTACCATTGGCCTACACTATATCCTTGTTAATCTGCAATTATTATTATTTAATAAATATTATCAATGAAACAATAGAGTAACTTTTTATGTTTAATGAATAATTTAATAACAATATTTTTATTGAAGATTGTTTAGAGGTAAATAGTTATACTTTTCATACATTTATGGGTCTTATGATCTGCTAAAAGTGTCTTTTATTACATCAGGAATCAAATTCTATTTTGGACCCCCATTTCTTGAAGGAATGGATAGATTTGAAATATATTAAAGAAAAACTAATGAATGTTTTTATAGAAATATTTCAAGTCAGTATTGTTCATTCTATTCATGGTTAGTAAAGGAATTGCTCAATATTAGGATAATGATCGACAAAATGTGTTATCCTAATAACTTAATTTCAGTTGAACTGATGAACTTTTAAATCATCCAAAATTCATGAAATTGAGGCCCTAAACATTTCCTTGATCATTAACTTATTTTTTAATTGTGACCTCAATCACATCATCTAAATTATTAATATTTTCCTCCATGTCCAATCGCTACTCCATCCTATGTTCTCATATGCAGAAACCTAGTTATATATTACATTGGTAACTGTTTTCGTTTTAACATTTCCTTATGAAGGGATTTTTTAGTATTAATTTTTACGATGTCGGACTCTTTGAATGAAACATTCCATTATTAAACATTTGATAAATCAGATGAATTTTGATGGAGAAATTCATTGTATGGAGTAATAATGTAACACCCTCAAGATTTTTTTAATTCTATTGACATTTCTGAGACTTTTTATGTCACAAAAAACATAAAATAGTTTATTTTATATAGATTCACTACATTTGGATTAATTTATATGAAAAACCAACTTATTCATTCACTATATATAACTTTATATTATTTTACATGGATCATCAACTTTCGTACATTACACGCAATAATTATTTAGCGTACGTCACACCCAATGATGAGTTTCTATGAAACATCATTTTATTTTTATAAATTATATAATTATAAAATATCAAATAAAATAGAAATTTTTATGGTAATACATAATTTTAAAATATCATTTATTATTTTTTTATATTATTGAAACATATTGATTATAACATATATAATTTTTTGTAAATTCCCTATATGTTTAAAAATAAAAGTTTCTCAAATGAAGTTATTTTAGTGTCCTTTTGTGGAAAAAAATAAATTTAATTTGAGAAAAAAAATAACATTAATTTGATAAAATAATAATTATTTTTAATATATATTTTTTAAATCATCTTAGGTTGAATTTAAGGGATTTTTCTGAGAAAAAACATTTTTGGTTTAATAGTGAAAAATACAAAATTTTAATTGAAATAAATATTTTTATCTGAATTATTTATAAGGTTAAATTATATTATAATTTGATTTCAATGTATAATTATATTACATTTCTATAAATTAACACATTTTTTGTCATTTGAATCAATTTCCTTGAAAATTTTGCTATAAAATTATACCCATCTTTTGGACGTTTTTACATTAAAAATCTAGAGTGTCGTCTCATCATCTACATTAAATTTAAATTAATTATTAAAAATGATGTGACAAGAATTTTTTAAATTGGATTTCATATTTGGAATCAAATGATATATAATTTACAAAAATATCAACAATGTTTTTGACCAAAACTATTATCGAAAGTCATGAAAATTAATTACAATGGTTAAGAAAAAAATAGGTTAATAAAGATATAAACCTTAAATTTAAGACCCAAAAAAACATAGGAACTTTTAAAAAACCCATTTTATGGAAATTATTCATCCATTAATATTCATTTATTGAGTTTTTTTTTGGTTTTTATGAATTTGTTTTGGTAAAAACGTTTGTACACCTAACATGTTTCAAAAAAAATTATGTATGTCCTTTCACTTCCATATAAAAGGCCATCACGTCTCCCTCTTGATAACACCTCTCAAGAAACATTGGATCATAAAAAATCTAACAAATTAGTCTCCCAAAATCCATTCCTTATTCATTGAAGGATCCCATTAGACATAATTAAATCCAAGGAAGCAATTTGGAAGAAACTAAAAGGAGTTAACCGATTACGAGGGAACTTCTTCTATCAAGATCATTTCATTCATTTTACCTCTACACCCCCTCCAATATTTATATTCAATGATTTTATTAAAAATATTTTGTCTGAAATATACTTGGTTGTTTTTATTCTACGGTTATTACCAACACATACACACACCTCCATCTAATGGGTAACACAGTTATTATTAACATGTATGGAGAACTACGACGTCACTAAATGTTGATTGTTCATTATTACTTTAACAAATATCATGGTGGAAATTATGATGGAAACACTATTTATATATATCATATATTAAATGTGTTATATATTTAATATTATGTATTCTTTCTATAATAGATATATGACAACCCCGGTTTTATTACAAACTTAAACATGATTTATTACATATAAAAATCACCTGATACAACGAATAAGATCGAGAGGATTAGTGTATTTGGGGATTAGGATAATTAAATAAAAACGTAAAACATTAAATATATCATTTTTATTGAAAACTTCCTTTACATGACCACTACATTCCCTCGTACTAAGCATTGCATGGGATAACCTGAGAACATGCATTAGAAAAGGGTGAACTATATAGCCCAGTAAGGGAGTACACATGGAAAAACATGAGGAGTACAATAAATTTTAGACAATAGAAATATCAATAAAGAATAAGAGAATCATGAACATAAAGGCATGATAAAGCATGATAATCATAACACGGGAATGTTGAAACAACACTTAACATGGAATTATCATGAGCCAAGGTTCATTGCACATGGATCATGAGTTTATCCCCATTGCACATAAAGCAGGAGAAAATCCTCGTTGCACTTGAATTAGAATGATTAAACACTTATCGCACATGACATATCATGATACTATACTTTACCCAATGCATTGGAGTGCTATAATGGCGCACCCTTCTTAAACATTTCATTTAATGCATAAGTGTGCCACATGGATCATAAAACATGGAGTCATAAAACATAATCATTTATTCCATGATAAAGAAATGTATAATTCATACATGAAACTTTATAATCGATAAGTAAATGTGTATAAAGGTGAATACCGTTTATGGAGAAATGGGCATGGTATTCACTACACAATGGCATTGGCTTATAAAATCGGTGCGATTTCAGAAGCGTAACGGTGTGACGTAAAAATTCATAAAATATGGTTGATGAGAGAGAAAGGGGTTCCTCATCATATTTAAATGTAATGGACAGAAAGGAGGTCATATAGATACATCTACCAACAATTGTAATGGAATTTATATTCATGATACAAAAGTACTACTTGAATGTAAATGAGGATAGAGAAGTTCCTTTCGGAATTTCAGCATAGTAACGGGTGTACATGGGAGGCATTTAATGAGAAAGAAAAGGACTCCCATCATTTAAATATAGAGAGGGAAGTATGAGGGAGGTGATAAACCATACCCCAACATTCATAATTGAAATTTAAATGGAAAAACAACTTAATGAAAATTGGACAAAAATGAGAAAGGAAGAAAAAACCCTCACTTGGATGTGTTCTTCCAAAGGCTTGATAGAGGCTTCTTGGGAGCTTGGGGCATATAGGGAGGATTCGAGAGAGGAGGGCAGAGGTTGGACGAACTCCAAAGGATTTGAGTGAGGAGGAAGTGGGATCTTGGGTGGGTTTATAAAGGAAAGGTGAGGGAATTCTTTATTATTTAGGTTTGGGTCCCCTTACATTAAATTAATCCAAACCACAAACCATCCCATGATTTTTGCCTATGGATTTTGGAAAAGGGAATATGAAAACAATATTTTATATGGGAAAAGTCTGAAATTCTTAAAATAATAGGGTAGCTTATGTGGAGGTGAGTCACACTCCCATGGAAAATAATTTAAAAAGACAAGATGTTTAATAAGTGTTGAGGGGTCCATTAATGCTTTGAAACGTAAGTCAAACAAAGCCAAAATCACATTATTTTAATGGTAAAACATATATTGGCCGAAAAAATCTTATAGTATTTTATTACATAAATATTGGGTCATCAGGATGTCATAAAACACATTATATATCTAAATGGTATTTAATTTTTACCCAAAAATTTGACTTTCTCAGAAAATTATGACAAATTCACCGTTGGGTAATTTCGACGTCCTAATTCTAGAAATAAGATTTATTTTATCTAAATAATTTTCAAAATATGTTAATTTTCACTTTTAAAATAAAAACCGACATTTATCAAAAATTCACGGGCTTTGACAGAAATGGCATTCAAACATTAATAAAAATTATAATTGCATTTATAAATTTATAAGATAATTTATATTTAATAAAAATTAAATTAATAAAATTAATAATATTTTATTAACATATTATTTAATTGAGAAATCCCTTAATTTAAAAAAATAGAATTCTTAAATAAATAATAACTAAAAACACTATTTTTACTTTAAAACTATTTACAATGTATGAAAAAAGACTAGGAGGTATATTCATTATTATATACAAAAATAATATACATGAACATAGTACTAGTGATTTGTTACATAACCCCTTTAAAATAGCCGTATAATACCTAAGTGTAAGGTGTGCGATGGTGACCGACTCTTGGGGGGGCTTAGATTACATTGCTCGTGTGGTAATCTCTATCAACTTTCATTTTTACCATAGACGGTTCCATTTGAGCTTGACATGATGAAGCTCAGCTTGGTCTTGTTCAAGAGAGAAGCCCAAAGATGCTACCTCTTTTCCAAGCTCTGACAAATGGGCTCCGAATAGAGAAATTCTACTAGATGTGGCCATCGCTTCTTTTATCTGACTAAATTGTATTTGTTAAAGCCCTATATTTATACTAATCATGTGATCACTGTTCAATGGATATATTATAAACGATCAAAATTATTATCATAAAACCAAAGAAGTTGACATATTATAAACAACATTTACATAAAGATACATTTTAACTAGATCAAGAGGGATTTTCCATTAATGAAACTTTGGGTCGTTACAATATTCCCCCCCTTATGAAATTTCGCCCTTGAAATTTTCCTTTTCCCACACTAATACAGATGTGGGAAACTCAGCTTCATCATTTCCAATGATTCCCAAGTCGCTTCTTCAAACTTGTGGTTTCACCACAACACCTTGATGAGGGGCATTGTCTTATTTTGTAGAAATTTTTCTCTACGATCTACGATCTTTACTGGTTTCTCCTCATAAGAAAGATCATCCTCCAACTGTACCACCTTAGAAGAGATTATATGTGAAGGGTATGGTATGTATACCCTTAAGAGGGATACATGAATGGCTTCATGTATTTGGCCATGGTAGGTGGAAGTGCTAGTCGATAGGCCACAACCCCGACACGATCAAGAATCTCGAAGGGGCCAATGTACCTCTGACTTAACTTCCCATTCCTTACAAACCTCATGACCTTCTTCCACATAGATATGCATAGAAAAACTATGTCTCCAAATTTAAACTCAATGTCTCTTTGACGGTTATCTACATAACTCTTCTATTGACTATGGGCTTCCGTGATATGATGCTGAACGGTTTTCACCTTCTCCTCCATTTCTTCGACCATTTCTAGTCCAAGCAGCTTACGTTCACCGACCTCATCCCAACATGCCAATGTTCTGCACCTTTTCCCATACAGGGCATCATATTGTACCATTTGGATGTTTGAGTGGAAACTATTGTTATTAGAGAACTCAACCAGAGGAAGATGTCGATCTCATTCTCCTTTAAAGTCTATTGAGCATGATCTCAACATGTCCTGAAGTGTTTGGATTGTCCGCTCTGATTGTCCATCAGTTTGAGGATGATAGGCCGTACTAAAGTTCAATTCATTATTCATAGCACGTTGAAGAATCTTCCAAAACATAGAGTTGAATCTTGGATCTTGATCAGACACAATTGATAGTGGCACTCCATGTATCCTTACCACTTCCCTTATATATATATGTTCCAGTAGATCTAAAGTGAAATCATCCTGAATAGAAATGAAGTGTGCAGTCTTTGTAAGACGATCCACAACAACCCAGATTGCATTTTTTCCTTTGGATGTTCTTAGAAGTCCGGTGACAAAGTCCATGGTGATGTTATCCCATCTCCATTCTGGTATGGGAAATGGTTTCATCATCCACTTAGACTTCTGCCTCTCTGCCTTCACTTGCTTACATACCAGGCACTTTAATGTATATTCAACGATATCCTTCTTCATATTATCCCACCAATAGTTTTCTCGGAGATCTCTATACATCATTGTGTTCCCTGGGTGAATAGATAAATTGAACTATGTGCATCATCCAAAAGTTCCTTCTTCAGTTCCAGACATGATGGAACACATAGTCTATTCCCAAACCGCACAATTTTTGTTTCATTAACATTAAACCTCGAGGATTTCCCTATTTTGATAGCTTCCACTTTTTCCTGAATTCCCACATCATCCTTTTGATCATCATTTAACCATTCCAAAAGAGATGTTTGAGCAATCATTTGTGAAAGGATTGATGATGTTAACTCTTGTATGATTCCCATGTACATCTTCATCAAGTCTAAGAAGATTGGATCCTTCTCAATTATCATCATTGATAGAATCACTGGGTCCTTTATACTTAGGGCATCTTCCACCTTGTTTGCTTTCTGAGGGTGGTAATGGATTGAACAATCATAATCCGTGATAAGCTCTATCCATCTTCTCTGGTGCATATTAAGCTCTTTCTGTGTGAATATATATTTTAGACTCTTGTGGTCAGTATATATCTCACATTTCTCTTCATATATATAATATCACCATATTTTCAAGGAAAAGATCACAACTGCCAAATCCAGATCATGCGTTGGATAGTTTCACCCATGGATTTTAAAATGTCTTCAGACATAGATATCACTTTATTATTCTGCATCAGCACACAACCTAATCCCTTCTTTGAAGCATCACTGAATACCAAAAAAGATCCCCACTTGTGGGTAAAGTGAGCACAGGCGCAGTGATAAGCCTCCTTTTCAACTCCTTGAAGCTTTCTTCACATTCATCACTCTAAGAAAACTTTACTCCTTTTCGAGTTACCTTGGTAAGAGGGTTGGACAATCATGAGAAATTACTCAGAAATCGTCGATAATATCCAGCTAACCACAAGAAGCTACGGATATCAGTTACCGACATTGGCCTCGACTGTCCCTCAATTGAATCTATTTTGGAGGGATCCAAAGATATCCCATTGCTTTTGATGATATGTCCCATGAATGAGACCTCCTTCAACCAGAACTCACACTTGTTGTACTTGCATAGAGATTCTCCTTGCACATAGTCACTAGTACAATTCTTAAATGCTCCTCACGATCCTCTTCGGTTTTGGAGTATATTAGAATATAATCTATAAAGACTACCACAAATTTGTCTAGTTAATCTCTAAATACTCTATTCATTATGTCCATAAAGATTGTTGGAGCACTAGTGAGTCCAAAAGGAATTACCATGAATTCATAGTGCCCATATCTTGTGTGAAAAGCAGTCTTGGGGATATCTTCCTTCTTCACCCTTACTTGATAATATCCTGACCGCAAGTCCACCTTAGAGAAGTATTGTGCTCCACGCAACTGATCAAACAAGTCATCAATTTGTGGGAGAGGATACTTGTTCATTATCATGATTTTGTTAAGTTCATGATAATCGATGCAAAGCCGCATTGACCCATCATTCTTCTTGACGAAGAGGACTTGTGAACCCCATGGTGAAGCACTTGGGCGTATAAACCATTTATCTAGATTCTCCTGTAGTTGTTTCTTCTAATCTTCAAGCTCTACAACAGCCATTCTATATGGAGTCATGGATATTGGTAATGACCAAGGTATATGTTTAATTGAGAATTCAACATCTCTTCTAGAAAGAAGGCCAGGCAGTTCCTCGGGAAACACTTCCGTGAATTCCCTCAAAATGGCATTTCTTCAAGGATGGTTTCTTCCTTGGACTCAATAATCTGTGCCAGATACGTGTGCTCATAGGGAAATAATTTCCATGCTTGAGATGATGGAGCAAAAGGATATTCATATTCCTTCTTACACTTGTAATGAATCGGGGGTCGAGTCTCCAAATGGAGTGTGATTTCCCTCTCCCGACAATTTATGTTGGCTCTATATAAGGAAAGCCAATACATGCCAAGAATTGCATCAAATTCCACCAGAGGGAGTATGACAAGGTTCTCCGGGAAATTCAATCCGCAGATTATAACAAGGGAGGACTTATATTCATGGGATACAATGATTTCCCCATTTTCCATACTCACAGACATCTTCACTTCCATGATTTGTGGTGGTGCTGGGATTTTTCTACTAAACATTCGAGATATACAAGAATGCGTAGTACCTGAATCAAAAAGTATGTTCTCTATTATTGAGTAAATAACTAGTGTACCTGTCACCACTTTATTGTTGGGGTTCACTTTGGCAGAAGTGATGGAAATAGCTCTTCCTTGCTACGTTGGAGGTTGTTGGTTGCCTCCGAAAACCCTTGGATTAAGGAACTGATTTGAAAAATGCCCCGGTTCTTTGAATTGTTAGCATTGAACAATGCATTGAAGTTCGAATGGAGCGTTACTCTACTCTGTCGTAGCTGCGGGTCTTTCTTTCCGACAGTTAACTGCTAGGTGCCCTTCTCTTCCACACCTGAAGCATTTCCCAGTCCCCTTAAGGGAATTTCTAGGCTACTTCATTCTGCACTTTTGGCAAGAGGGGTGCTAGATCTTCTTAGAACCGTTGGATTTATCCATTGGACAACCAGCATTGAATTACACCTTACGAATATATCCCCATGATACCCCTGTGATTCTCCGATCACCATTTCAACATTGAGGGAAAATTGGACAATTTCCTCATAGCTGTTGAAGTCACGGATTGCTAATGCATTCCGTAGGCTAGGCTTCAACCCAACAAAGAAGCAGTAAAATTTTCATTCTGGGGTAACGACAAAGCCAGAAGCGTATCATGCAAGCCTTCTGAAGTTTTCCTCATACGCTCCAACAGATTATTCGTCTTTTTTCTTTGAGGGAAAGGAAGTCCCTTTCCATCTTATGCAGGTGGGTGTGCAGAAAATATTTATCGAAAAACATATTCCAGAAATCCTTCTTTTCCAACACCTCGATCTCCTCCTCAGGCTTTGTATTTTTTAGCAATGTCCACCATTGATCAGCATCATCCTCTATACGATAAGCCGCTAAAAGAAACTTCTCTTTTTCATAACATTGATGGATGGCGAATATCTTTTCAATGGAGTTGATCAATTGTTCAGCGATGGTGGGATCAGATGATCCACTAAAAGTAGGAGGCCTTTGTCTCATGAAGCTCTTTATAGAGACTTATTCTTTCTTAGGGGGTGTTGAACGTTCCTATTGACCCGTTTTTCTATTCAAAACATGAGATATCTAAGAGAGAAGCATGACAAAGTTTGCAATTCCCACTCCCATTGGATTGGGTATCTCATTGGTACAATCATCACACTGATCTTCACAACGGTTGTTAGCCTGAGTCATCCTATTACCGACCATTGGCAAAAATAAAAGTAAAGTTAGCTGTAACACAGAAAGAGTAATCCAAAGACAAAATCTGATGACTAATAAATAAACTTGTATTTCCTTAACTCATGAGTCTATAGGATTCAATCTAGGCTTTTTATGATCTACTTTCTAACATATTTTCTTAGGGGAATTTTTTTTAATTCCCTTATAAGGGTTCATACTATGCTTGTGAATTTATCAAAACATATCCCCCAGGAATTTCATAACCAAGAGTGCAGCAAGGCCCGTTGTCGTGCACCAGTTCCCGTTTGAGTATAGCTCAACGTGGTGTTTTCGGGTTTTACCCCTAGGATACATATGTGCCAGAGCCGCCTCTACCTGACCGTATCCAGACAGAGATGTATTTTCTTGATAACCCACTTACTCAATACTCACCAAAACATAGGGATGCTTTAATTATACATAGTCTTTTCTATAAGTCTTTATTAGGGTTTTCTAATCTTAATCCCAAAAATAACTAAACCTATCCTCTGATACCAACTATGACAACCATACATTTATTACAAACATAAAATTGATTTATTACATAAAACTTCACTTGATACTTCAATGAATATCAAGAGGTTTAGTGACTTTGGGGCTTAGGATCATTACAAAAATACATTAACACATGAAATACAACATATTTATTGAAAACTTCCTTTACATGGCCACTACATTACCTCTTAGTTAGAATTGCATGGGATAACCTGAGGACATGCATAAGAAAAGGGTGAGCTATAAAGCCTCGTAAGGGAGTACACATGGAATAACATGAGGAGTAAAATAAATGTTAAAAATAGGAATATCAATAGAGTATAAGAGAAACATGAACATAAAGGCATGATAAAGCATTATAATCATAACCTGGGAATGTGGCAACAACACTTAACATGGAATTAGCAAGAGCCAAGGCTCATTGCACATGAAGCATGAGTAAATCCTCATTGCACATAAAGCACGATTAAACCCTCGTTGCACTTGAATTATCATGAGTCATCACTCATTTAACATGACGTATCATGATAATATACTTTTCCCAATGCATTGGAGCGCTATAAGGGCGCACCCTTCTTAAACATTTCATTTCATGCATAGGTGTGCCACATGGATCATAAAACATGGATTCATAAAACATAATAATTTATTCCATGATAAAGGAATGTGGAATTCATACATGAAAATTTATAATCAATATGTAAATGTTCATAAAGTTTAATACCCTTTATGGATAAATGGGAATGGTATTCACTACACAAGGACATTGGCATAGAAAATCGGTTCGATTTCAGCAGCGTAACGGCGTGACGTAAGAATTAATAAAAATGGTTGATGAGAGAGAAAGGGGTTCCTCATCATATTTACATGTAATTAACAGTAATTAGGTAATATGGATACATGTCCCAAAATATTTAATGGAATTTAGATTCATGATACAATGTTATTTCTTGATTGTAAATGAGGAGAGAGAAGTTCCTTTCAGAATTTCGGCATAGTAACGGGTGTACATGGGAAGAATTTATTGAGAGAGAAAATGTCTCCCATCATTTAAAAATAAAGTGGGGGGTATGAGGGAGGTGTGAAACCATACCCCAACATTCATAATTGAAATTAAAATGGAAAAACAAATTAAAAAAAATTGGACAAAAAAGGAAAAAGGATGAAAAAACCCTTATATGGAAGTGTGCTTCCAAAGGCTTGAGAGAGGCTTGAGAGAGGCTTCTGGGGAGATTGGGGAACCTTGGGAGGATTCTAAAGTGAATAGAACAGAGGTTGGACGAAATACAATGGCTTTGAGTGAGGAGTAAGTGGGAGCATGGGTGGGTTTATATATGAAAAGAGAGGGAATTCATTATTATTTAGGTTTGGGTACCCTTAAATTAAATTAATCCAATCCACAATCCATCCCATGGTTTTTGCCCACAGTTTTTGGAAAAGGGAAGAAGAAACAAATATTTTATAAGGCCAAAGACCGAACTTCTTAAAATAATAGGGTTGCTTATGTGGTGATGAGTCACACTCCCATGGAAAATAATTTAAAAATACAAAATGTTTAATAAGACTTGAGGGGTCCATTAATGCTTTGAAAAGTAAGTCAAACAAAACCAAAATCACATTATTTTAATGGTAAAACATATTTTGGCCGAACATAAAGCTTAAATTATTTTATTAAATCACTATTGGGTCATTATGATGTCATAAAACACATTATATATTTAAACAGTATTTTATTTTTAGCCAAAAATTTGAGTGTCTCAGAAAATTATGAATAATTCACCGTTGGATAATTTCGACATCCTGATTCCAGAAATAACATATATTTTATCTAAATAATTTTATAAATATTATAATTTTAACTTTTAAATTAAAACTGACAATTATCGAAAATTCCCGGGTTTTGACTGAAATGGCTTTCAAACCGTGATAAAAATTATAATTGAATTCATAAAATTATAAGATCATTTATATTTAATAAAAATAAATTTAATAATAATAATAATATTTTATTAAAATATTGTTTAATTCAAAAATACCTTAATTTTTAAAAATATATTTCTTAATTAAATAATAACTAAAAACACTATTTTGTACTTTAAAACTCTTTACAATGTATCAACAAAGACAAGGAGGTATATTCATTAATATATACAAAAATAATATACATGAACATAGTACTAGTGATTTGTTACATAGAACCTTAAAATAGCCGCATAAGACCAAAGGGTAAGGTGTGCGATGGTGACAGTCTCTTGGGGGCTCGGATAACATCGCTCATGTGGTAATCACAATCAACTTTCACTTTTCCCGTAGATGGTCCTGTTCGAGATTGACTTGATGAAGCTCAGCTTGTGCTTGGTCAAGATCGAATCCCAAAGACTCCACCTCTTTTCTAAGCTCCGACAAATGGGATTCATATGGAGCAATTATATTGGATGAGGCCATCACATCTTTGGTCTGAGTAAATTGGATTTGTTAACACCATATATTTATATTAATCATGTGATCACTGTTCAACGACTATATTAGCAACAGTCAAAATTCTTAACATAAAACCAAAGAAGTTGAAATATTATAAAAAAATTTACATAATGATACATAATAAATAGATCAAGAGGGATTTTTCATTCTTGAAACATTGGTTCATTACAAGATATCCTTTTACTTTACATTTGCGATAAATAATATAATTTTGTTTGAGGTACTGTTGACTACCACCCCCTCAAAGCTATGTGATTTTTTCACACACTACATGGAATGTATAAAGGATTCTTTTAGTGAACATATATGACATATATAACATTATAATGATACATTATTGATATTAAATAAATATATACATATATTTCATTATCATTCATCCTTCTAATACGACAATAAAAAAGGAAACAAGGTTCATGCGTATATATGGATTACCGTCTCCATTAATATTGTATACAATTTCATACATCAATATTCTATAGATTATTATAATGCAAATATATTGAATATAAATGATATTTATATAATTTTTAAATTATATAATCATTATACAAGTATAAGGAATAAAGATATAATAAATTAATACGCATGCAAAGAAGAAAGCACATATTACATGATGTGAAACATTAACATAGGATTGTAAACAAAAGGGTAATATAAGGTAATAATAAAACCATATATGGTATTTTATATTATAATCGGGTTTTCTAAAATATATATACTAAATTTATATTTACTATACATGTGTTCTTAACGTGTACAATGAGAGTTAAGACAGAATGTAAGGTGATTTCGTCTCACTTTTTATTTCCCTGAGATACATGCCATGTTCACCAATATTTACTTTTGTGTGGAATATATACGTCTGATAAATGTATTATATTATTCTTATTCATAAATTTATGTGTAATTACAAATTCATTCTATGATATTCCTTTCATGGGGATAATGTTTCAATAGATACCAAATTGGTAAGATAGTTTTTCCTCAATTTAACTATTTTGTGACACATGTCATGTTATGAACATATATTTTTCCATTAAGAGTATATACTCCATTTGAAATTTTATAACATTAATCTTCTTTTTTTATGTTATTTTAATCTTAATGTAATTTTTTTTCTTAAATTAGGAATATGGTTAAAAGTTACCTTGTGGTAAGAGTTTATTGAAATAATCTCACATTTTTTTGTGATTGTTTATGACTATGCTTCCTTTGATGAAATCTTATAATCCATCTCTCATGAACACTCATTAATTTTATTAAACTATGATTATTAATGATAAATTAATACATTGGCACCATTTTCCACTATTTGGTATATAAGATAGTTGAGAATGTGTTTTTAAGAATGCCTGACTTTACCCTCTATTAGGTCAGAACTTTGTGTTCTTTCAAAAGCATTATTTCTAATAAGGATCTCCGAGAATATTCTACTAATATCATATGATAATTAAAAGATATTTTTAATCTTTATTTATTTAACCAATGTTTTTAAGGAATATTATATTTCTCTTTCCAAATGAGGGATTTTTCTAACCCATTTACCATGTAAGAAAATGTTATTTTACTACATACGACATGCACATATTTATCTTCCATCAATCCATTGAAGCTTTATTTTGAATTTAAAAGTTAAATTTTTATCCAAATTTTTTCAAGTGATATTTTCAATGAATTTTTCTAAAAAAGTTTTTACATTTTAAGAAGAATTTTTCAGATGAGAAATTATAAATTTTTCATGAAGTGTCTTTAAAATATATTTCAAAATTATTTCCAATCAAATAAAACATTTGTTGTAGTTACTAATGACTTTATGGGGAAATCAATCAATGATTACTTAAAAATTTATTCAATGAATAATTAAAATTTATTTTGGATGATGTTTATGAAACCCGTTTCTCTTTCACATGTTATATTCTTTTTTGTCCCCATTCTTTTCACGGGTGGTGATTGTGAGACCTACCTCTAATATGATTAAATGTTCATGATGCATATCCCATTTCATGGGTTTTGATATTATACTTGTTTCAAATGAAGTTTCACTTCTATGTATGAATTTTTTATATCTATGGCTGGATCTATTTTTCTATCTAGTGCATTGGGTAATGATGAATGACTCAAGAGTATGTATGTTATGGGTGAACTTGATTTCATGTTCACAATGTTAAGTGTGAACCTGATTACATGTTCACAATGATATTCATATGACAGGTTTCATTTCTACATGTTAATGTGTGAACCGGATTAAATGTTCCCAATGTTATGATTGGTCCTTATCGCATGTTCAAAATGTTATGAATGGAAGTTGTTTCTTGTACATATGATTATGTGTGAACTCGATTATCTGTTCAAAATGTTATGTGTAATACTTATTCCATGTTCAAAATTTTATGCATGGACCTAGTGCCACTTACATAAGGTTATGCATAAACCTAATTACATATTCATAATGTTGTTCATGTATAGGGTTGCATGTCCACAAGTTTATTCAGAGGCCTAATTTTATTTCCTTCACATAATTAGTGAACCTTTATATACTTATACATGTTAACAATGTTATAAAACAACAATAATGTCACTAATTCCATGTATTATTCCTATATTATACTTTCATGACATATGATCTTAAATCTTATTTCCCTATGTCTTATGTACTTACAATCTTTATTATATTACCCAATATGCAGTGTATGATCTTCAAATCTTAGGGTCAGGTTCCATACCCTTTTCTTCATGTTATGCTTAAAAATTTCCATTATTTACCCTTATTGAGCATCTGATCACACCCCTTTCTTATATTTCATTTCCCTAGGTTATCAAGAATTGTTTTAGGTAGAAGTACTAAAGGTAGTTATCTTTTTGGGAGATGTTGGAGATATTTCATTAGGATAGAATATTTTGTTTTCATGTTTCAAAAGACACTAAACTATTATTGGCCTCAACATGTTTTTTATAATGTACCATATATTCAGCTAAAACAATTTGATATAGATGCATGATAATATTAGTTCACTATACCTACACAATGAATTTATCTATTATTACAAAAAACTCATAATATGTGCAGATGTACATTAAATTTTACTACCCATTATGAATATACAGTGGACACGTGGTTTAAATCTAATTATAAAGAACCAAGTAATAAATATTTAACTATTTTTCTCATGAATATAAATTTCATAAGTCTGTTTTCAATACAGACACGTTCAATTTTAATTTTAATGAAAACGTAAATGTGATTTGAGGATATAATAAAAATATTATTACAAAATGGGACAATAAATTTCATTGAGAAACCAGAAAGATAAAATTAACCAAATTCTAGATATGAGGCATCATATAGTACAATATGTTCTACCTATTTTTAATGCGTAAAAATCCTAAAAAATATATAACCATAAGATAATAATAATGAATTTCAAATAACAAAATCTAGTATAAACACACATTGTAATATCCCTTTCACCATCACTCATGTGCATATACTCTCATATTGATCTTCCCTTAGCTAATAGTTGTGCATTTACTTCCTCGGTAGAACACATATGTGCCTTAACATCAGTCACCTACTATGTTATCATAATAAAAATAGGATCCACTTCATTTTTATATGTAGTTAAAAAATACTAATCCCAATGTAATATTTCATGTTGTATCAATGCCCATCGTGACCAATGATGTGAGGAAATATCTCACCCCCTACATGTAAAGTTGTCCCCACTCCCTGTGAAGATATTCTAACATGACCTAAAAATGTGATTGTGTGATATATAAATATATATACACACAAACACATATATAAGTGTTTATAATTAGTAAAATAAATTAATAATAGATCTAAAAATTTAGGATCCTATCGACCACGAGTCATAGTCCACATTGAAATTTTATCATCTGTGGCACCATTCTCTCATAATTATATATAAAAAATATAAAATAATTGAAAACAATAAACATTAAATAATAAATATAAAATTAAAATAATAAACACATCATGATGAATATTGGAGATGTGTTGATACACAAGCCTATGTGGTTGTCCATGAAATGATCGATTCTCATGACGACCCACTGCCACTACCTCTATTCAATCAGTTCAAGTTTGGAATATATAAATTTTAAATAATTCAATGTTATATGTTAACCAAACTAAATATGACGCCAATAAAATCGTCAAAATACCAATATGACACCATTTAATTCCACTATGATGTTATAACACCTCTTTGGACATTGTCTTGAATATATGGGGCATCCGTATTTGGTATCCAGTTCTCCAACTTCACTCTTAATTTATAATCTGTTAATATTTTTACAAGTTTCACCATACACACTATCCAAAACACATTGGATAACAATATAATATTATTGTATTTTATAAGGAAATCACAAATTTAAGTGTTTATTAAACATATCTATGAAACTAATATAAAACTCTTACATGAAGTTCCCTCCATATCCAATCTAATTGATCAAAACATAATGAAATTCAATCATTTTTAGTCAATTTTAATCTTTTTGGTTCACATCATATATGACGCAACTGGAGAATAGGTGATAGGGTGCCCTCTACCATAGGATAATATAACTCTTTAAATGATATATCAAAGGTCTTATTATAATTCTATTTTTAAATACCATAACCAGGGCCTCTCACATTAGAAGAAGATGTGGTTGAGATAGATCACATTGAGATGAATTTCGTAGATAATCAGATAGATGTTCACATATAAGTTTAACCATTAATTCATAATTAAAAACATATTTTCATTCATTCATTCCTTGACCCATATATGGATATGCCTCTCAAGAATGATGTGGATCTGATGCATGTTTCACTAACTTGTCTATAGTTATAGAAAGAATTAGTATGGAAATCCATATGCTCTATATATCAAATTAAGAAAAAATAAATAAACAAGGACAATATTTAATGAATTCATAGATTTAATATTGTAATAATATGTTTAAAAAACATGTTATAAACATTTCCCCATTGTGGTGATCAAAATTTCAATTACCTTATTTAAAAAATCATTTGATTCATTATAAAAAATTATAGATACATGAAATAATTGTCTTTATATTTACATAATGTTCATATATCCCTTTTAATTATATTTTTAAATATCTTAATTTATTTCTATGTTTTTCCTAATATTTTTATACTTATTATAACTATCATCTATTTAAAATATAGATACAGTAGAATAAAAATTCAACAAAAATCCATAAAAATATTATTTATTTCAATAATATTCATAAATACACAATCATCCATGTAAGTAAATGTTATTTTAAATGAATATAAAACATATAATCCAAATATTGATGCATAAATAATTTGATTTTTTGTATAATACTAGATAAAATATTTTGGATAATGTTGAATATTTTTATATGATAATACAATCAAAAAATGATATATCTTGAATGAACATACTAATTGTTAATGTATTTTTAGTATAGTGTTATTAGTTAGTGTGTTTAAATATTTATTCTATTAAATTATTTTGTATAAATATAATGTTATATTTTATGAACTCAATAAATACATGAATAAAATTGTCCCAAATTTATTTTAATTTTAAATTTTTTAGGATTCCACAATAATTGTATTTCATTATAATAATTTGAATTTCAATGGTAATCATTAATGACACTATTTATAGTATTGAAATATCATCTCATAAAACTACTTCAACATCAAATCATGATTTAATTTTAACCATTACAAAATACACTAAAACACATTTAAAATAACTATAGTTGATACTATAAAATAATAACCAAATTCCAAATAAAAGGAAAGTTAACATAATATATTGAATTAAATTTAAAATTAAAATCCACTTGTAAATATATTCTCTCTATTCTTTGAATGTCATATAATTGTTGTATCATGAGTTTTAATCCATGGGAATATATTTGAATTGAAAAAGATCTTGTATTTGAATTACTGTGTTGTGTTCGGGCTAATGTAGTATGCTTTATGGGATCTCTACACTTTGTTTTATTGTGTAGAATCATTACATGGTTTCCTTGTATTCAAATATATTTAACAAATTCTTCTTTATATAATTATAACTTTAATTTTATTTTAATTATGTATCATCACTGATTATATAATTCATTATATTACCACATAATGTTGGCTTTTATCACATTGGTGCATTATACATGTGAGGTAATATGTAGATGAGTTATGAATTCATTTTCACATAAGTCATAAAATGGATTCTACATTAATTCCTTACACTCAACCCATAAAAGAAAATTATAATATTGTTATTCTTATATAATATCATATAAATCAAGCAGTGTAAATTGAATCTTCATAATGTGCTTAAATATCTACCTAAGAAAACATACCAGGAAACTAGTGTTCCATACATTATTCATTTGATCGGTTGGAAACTTGTGTTATGAAATTTTTACGAATATAAATTGTAATTGATAATATAGAACTATAAACATGTATCCCACATTTCATGTAAAATATAACTAATAAGGATATATACTTCATGAAAAATATTATATATTCTTCTGAATACACCATAATTTAATCTTTTTCATTATTTAAGCCATGAGGTTATACAAAATATGAAATTTAATTAATGAAAATTTACTATAATATAGAATTATTATATAATATGAAAGAAATAAATAACACATCAATTAAAATTTATAGAATTTTTTTTGAATCCAAAGGAATTGTCTACATAATATATTGACGAAAACATAAGAACCATAAAATAGAGAGTATTTTCAACCAATTAAGAATAAATAATTGATAATAGTGATACCACATTAATTATGAGACTAAGAGTGAGAAGATTAAATGGGTATAGACATAGTGGTGGGATTGGAATTGATCTACAGTAGCTTCAAGAGGGAGAAAGATCAGTGTTAGGAAGTAAGAGGTATGGAGAGGGATCAACATGATCATTAGAGGGCTATGAGCGGTGGCGGTGAGAGGTGGCAGTTACTTTTGAAAGCTAGTGTGATATACATGAGAGATATTGTGAGATTATGTGAGGACATCATGATATGGGTTGGGTGATCGATGGAGGGATCAGGAGGTGCAGTGAAGAGATATGGAGGTAGCAGTGGGTAGAGGGAGTGGGAGCCTTAGGATAGGGTGCACATGATCAGTGGAAGGGCGTGAGATAGGTCATGATGTTGGGTGGGGGTTGTGGTAGTGTGGTTCATTTTTCTGTTCAGTACTATAATGTCTTAAAGTTGGTATGCTTCCCACTATTAGTAGTTACATAGTAGGTCAGCTGTGTACAAGGATGAAAAGACCCAACATCCAAGATATTACTTTTATGTTACCCATTTACATATTGGAAGCTCATGAAATTAGTTATATGACCTTAATTTACTATAATTTATTCCAGGAATATTATTCATACATTTTAAATTATATCATAGATTTTATTGTATGTTTCACCTTAATATGTGCTTTGGATTAAAAATTTTATATTCCATTTCACCATGTTATAAATAATAATATGAAAAAGTATATTTTTAGCAGTGTATTATTGGAGGATAATTTTTGGGGACTTGGTGACTTAATATAGAATAATAAAGTATGTTATTTTTTGGAAATAATCCCATTGGATGGGAAAGATGTATGTTTTTTTAGAAAACAGATTTTCTTGACTTTTTATAATTACAAATCTAAAAGTTCTTCGGTATTTCTATGATTAAAATTTTTTATCAACATTTTTATTTGGGGTGAATATATTTAGGACAATTCAGTATGTATCAAATCCAGAATGTAATGAATATGTATTTAGCTCCAAATCCATGGTTCATGTCTCTGAATTGTCTTAGTGGCAAATATAACAACATTTTATTTTTGTTCTCAATTACAATATGATAATCCTATTTACATTTTCTGTTGTAAATATACGCTGAAATTATATTAAATAGATAGTAAAATTTGAAACAATTTGTGTATAATAAATAATAGAATAATAATATCATAGAGAAACTCACCTTATAATTTTCTTTGTAATTCCATTTTTTTGTTGTATATGTCTAATAGGGAAATCGTATGTATAGGTTGAATAATTATAAATAATAATGTATGATTTTGATGATTATGTTGATACAGATAATGAAAATATCATCCATTTATGTCATTACTAGGACTTCCAACCACTCCTCTCCCATATGCTAATGAAATAGAGCTATTAAACGTTGATTTAGTTCCTATGAAAAAATACAGAAATAATAATAATTTTGGTCTTAAAAACAATAAATTAGTTAATGATAATGTTTTCATAGGTTTCGTTGAATATCAAATTTTTATCATATGAATTAGACCAAATGATTAATTTATATTACATTTTATTTAAATAATAAAACAAAAAAATTCTATTTTTAAACAAATGAATACAAAAAAAACTCAATAAACAATATTTATAATGTTGTAAAAGAAATAAATATGAATTTAGAATTAAATTATTAAATAAGATAAATTAAAAAAATCATATAAACCAATAATGGATAATATTGAATTTAAACAAGCATTTATGACATAAAAAGGAGATCTAAGGAATTAATTTGAATTTGTGTTATTAATATAATCTAAAATTTTATTGGATTAAATGTTGATGGAAATGAAATATAGAATAATGGAATCATGTAAGGGGAATAAAATAAGAAATTCAGTTCAAATATTATTGTGTTTTTTATATGTTTTTTGAACAAACAATTCAAATTAGTATACAGTACTGTTTTTTTGAAAATTACCATAGAAAGGAGGCATAGACCATTCTTCCATTATAATAAATTAAAAGTGGGTATAGTTAATGATTACATTAAAACTCATTGATGTGGATTGATGATATGGCATAGGTGTAATGGGAACTTCCATATTTCACCTAATGTAAAATGCAAGGAGGCTTTCGATATACTACTTTTCGCGTAAATATATGAGAACGGTGGCATCGTCGGTGCTCCCATTCACTGAAGTTCCTCTAAAATTCCACCTATACTCAATCTAAAATCCCAACATCTCTATATTATAATGAATCCCCTTTAAATAGGCTCGATGGATCTTCCATTATCCAAGGTGGTTTTAGTGGTCTGAAAGCAGTACTAGTTTTTTTAAATAATCCTTTAGATATATTTTTTATTATTTATTCTATTGTTAATTTTTTTTATTTAATGAATCGTTCGATAGTTTTAAATAAAATATTTATATAACAGTATAGTGAGTCATAATTAGTTTAGAAATAACAGTTGTTATTAGTAATGATAACTTTTTATTAACTGATGAATAACATATGATTAATGACTGATTATATAATGATAGTTAATAATAATTAGTTAATTAACACCATATGATTAGTTAATGAATAAGGCATAACTAATTGTGTTTAAATATTTATTAACTAATGAATAAAGAATGGTTAATAAATGATAAACTAATAATTAAATATTGATCAACTAATTATTGGATAATTATTATCTAATGAATACAGATTGATTTAATAAGGATTAATGAATGATTAAATAATGATTAAATATTGATTAACTGATAATTAAATAATGATAAAATAATGATAAAATAATAATTATAGAATGAATAAATAATTATCAATGAATGATTTAACTAAAGATTAAATAATGATTAAAAACTGATTAACGATTTATTAACTACTGATTAGGTAATAATTAACTACAAACTAAAGAAATATTAACTAATGATTAAGCAATTCTTAACTAATGATTGATTATTGATTGATGAATGATTGAGAAATGATTAAATAATGATTAAATAATTATTAATTAATAAGTAAATAATGATTAATGATTGATTTAATAAGGATTAAACAATTATTAACTCATTTTTGATGATTGATTACTGATTTATTAACAAGTGATTAAATAATTATTACTAAATGTATATATATTGATTAACTAATAATTAAATAATGATTAAGGAATTATTATGTAAAGAATAACTATTTCCTAACTAACAATTATATAATGACAAATTAGTTATTAATTAATTATTAAGTAATTGTTAACTAATGTTTAAGAAATGATTTACTAATGATTAAATAATAATTAAACATTGATTAACAAATGATTAACTAATTATTAGTTATCGATTAAATAATGATTAATGAATGATTCACTTATAATTAACTAATGAGTAAAAACATTTTAAATAATGAATAACAATGGTTAACTAATGATTAACCAATGATTTATTAATGATTAAATAATGATAAACTATTGACTATGTAATGATTAACTTATGATTAAATAATTCCTCACTGATGATTGAAAAATAAATAACAAATGATATATTAATGATTAAATATTTATTAACAAATGATTAAATATTGATTAAATAACTATTAACTAATTATTAACTAACAATTATGTAATGAATAATGTTTGACTAATGAATGATTAATGAATGATTAATAAATGATTAACTAATGGATAAATGTTCAATAACTAATGATTGAATAATGATTAACAAATAACGAAAAAATGAATAAATAATTATTAATTAATTATTAACTAATTCAAAATAATGATTAATAAATGATTAACTAATAATTGTATAATGATTAAATAATGATTAACTGCTGATTAATGGATGATTAAATAATCATTACAGATTAAATAAAAAATTATTAAATATGAATAAGTATTTATTAACTACTAATTAAATATTGATTAATGAATGATTTACTAATGATTATAGAATGGATAAGCAATGATTAATTAATGATAATTTATTGATTAAATTTGGATTAACATAGAAAAATTATGGCATAAAATATGAAAAAATTGATTATTAAGAGTCTTAACGGAACCCATGATTTATTACCCCAGTGATTTTAGTGAGTAGTAGCTTATTACATGCCTAGTTTTTTATTCTCGATGGATATCGTTTAGATATATCAAATTCTCTATATAAATCACTGAACATATATTTAGGAATGTTAATAATTTTATTATAAGACATTAGAGTAATCTTTTATGATATAATAAAATGTTCTAAAATTTTGGTATCACAAATATTGTGTGTTTATAAAAAAATCAACTCAATTTTTGGATAGAAGTCGTGGATGTGGATCGGGTACATATATACTTATGTGTATGACCCGAAAACACCACATTTTGACTGACATGATCGTGAGCTACTCCCTGATAACGGGCCTTACTACAAACCTGTTTCGACTCTCCTAGGGATATAATTTAGATTATTCATATTTTCATTATAATCTAATGAGCATACCTTTAGAAATATTAAGAAGTTTACTACAAAAAATTTGTTTCATCTTTAAGGATATTAGAAAACGTACAAAAATTTGTGAATCATAATGATTATGTGGATATCTATGAAAAAACCAATCTGGATACTACAAGGGAATGTGGATCTATAACAGATGTACATAAGGGTAAAACCTGAAAGCATCGCATTAAGATAGACTCAATTAGGAACTGGTTTGTGACAATGGGAATTTCTAAAAAATGAGTTTGACACTCCTTGTGGATTTTATTTAGATGATCAATAAATATTTTTTAAAAAAATGAACATTCCTTTTGGAACATTAAAAACTATACTATAAAACATTATTTTCATTCATTTGGATGTGAAAATACATAATAAAATTTCAGTATAATAATAATTTTATGGTCAACCCTCAATTTCGATGGTACAATCAAAATCAAAATCATCATAAAATAGTTAAGTGTATCGGTAATCATGTTTTAATGTTCATAAAACAATATGGAGGTCATTCAAAATGAGAAAGGATCTTCTTATTATAGGAATACACCAATGATGGTTATGGGAGATTATTATAAAACCCTATGTGGACATGATGAAATGATTTTTGTTTTCAAAAATTTGGCACCAAATAAAGAGAACTATTCTATTATATATAAAAACATTAAATTATTGGCTACACTATGGAATCAAGTTGGTCCATTGGTTACTGCTGAGAATTAGGTCTAGAAAGTAAATGTTTTACGAAGTGGTAAAATAGTTTCATGATGGAATTATATGTTGAGGATTATAATGTATAAGAAAAACATCTAATTTTATGAAGACATAGACTTATAGGAGTGGTTGAAAAAGGTCCATCCCAAGAATTTGAGGTTATTACATATGATTCAAAAGAGGGAAAAATTGGATGATATTATATATATATGAATTATAATGAGTAATTTTATTATGACGAAATATATGGAGATAATAGTGCTCTTGATTAGGGATCTGTATAAAATAAGGGTGAAGATTCTTGAAATACTATACTTTTATAGCATCCTCAACCCAAAATATGTCATCTAATAATCATTGCATCTTGTTCGAAGGCAATGGAATGTTTTCTTAAATTTTTTGGGATTTTCTCACACATGAAATAGTGTTTCATGGATTTTTAGTGGATAGGTTCAGTGAGCTCGACAAAACATTATATATTGGAAGGGATTTTCCATAGACTTATGCATTTAAAAACACACTAAAAAGATATCATATAGATATGAAATATAAATTTTTGGTTATGGAATAAAAGAATAATAAATATGTCATAATCTGTGATAAATATGGAGATGATTGTATATTCCTCATTAGATATATTCTAGAAATAAATTTAGCTGTTGGAGAATTTCAATGATTGAGGCAGCTCAAACTTGTATTCAGCCTAACAAGACACAAGATGATACATCATTGGATGCCTAATTTGTGTCATCTATTGTTATAGAGATTATTGGAACTTTTCAAGATGTTACTTTAAGAATTGTGCATGATATGATACTAAAAAAATTTTGTTACATGATTTTTTATAATAAGGAATGGATGGTGAAACAGAAGGAAATTGTCATGGTCTATGGAGAATGTGATGATTCATTTCAGGTGTTTTTTAATTTCTAGAAATACTAAGACAGAAAGAGAAATTTTTCTTGCTTCTTCATATTAAAAAAATTTGTCTCAAGATAACTGATCTGATCCAAATTGTGTTTAGTTTCAATAGTTGTTCCTGGAAATCAACCGAAATATTTTTCGAATTTTGTTTTAAAGAACAGCTCCTATAGATTGGTGGAACATTTCTATATGGAAATAAAAGTGCATATTGTTGATTGAGGATTCCCAAGATAGAAACTGTTCACCTCATTGTATTTTATTTTACATTGTGGATACAAAAAACTATGAAATGTTGAGTTTGTTTCTGGAATGTTGAAGAAACCATTAAACCCACATTCAAAGTTCCTATTTGATATCTTATCAGCATTATCCATTAAATGAGGCAATAAATATGTATTTTGATATATAGAGACAGCCAAATTAAAATTTTCAGTATTGCATTAGACACATTACTCGAAACCTGAAGGAATCATTCCATAATGAACATATTAAGAGGGAAATCATGAGGCTTGGAATGAAATTTTATTATAAATATTTTATATTAAACATAAAGATATAATTATTTATTTGAAAAGTGATCATTCATTATTAGCATATGATTCGCATCAATGAAGGTTCAAAGAATGTTATAATGATTTTTTCAAGGCTATTCAAGGATTGTATGACTATAAGATATATATTAACAAAAAATGGACATTCACATTTGATGGGGGGAAGAGGTATGAAAACATGACCATGAAAATTATTGAGTGAAGTAATGGTGGTTTAATGTAGAAACACAAGTTATCTATAACAAGCATTGTTTAAGAGACTTTTATCATTTTGTGAAGTACATAGTTGATAAAAATAGAATCATAAAGGATTTAGAAGGAGATAGGTTATGAAGGACCCATTCAAATAGATATTTAAAATTACATTTATGATGATTTTCCTCATCCAGTATTCCTTTTCCACTGAGAAGACTTTCAATTTTATGTTCGAGTGTGTTTATACCACATCAAAAATAGATGTGGTCAATAAATTGTTGAATTATTGGAAGTAACGAAATTTCAATGTGGAATCATCCAAGATATACAGTTCCATGTTCATGTGCCACCACTACATGTTCCTCTATGAATATATCATAGGAGGTATATATTGATCTATTGTAATAGATGTACCTCTTTACAAACTATTATGTTGCACCATGGATGCCTATTGGGTTGATTAAATATTTCCCAACTCCTAAACACTAGTTGATATTGATACCTGACATGAACATTTTCTTCCAATGAGGGAAGGTAATGTTCAATAGTATATGAATTTAGAATGACTACCCATAAGAAAAAGGGAAACATTTGGTATGATGCATATGTCATCAGGAAAGTCATAAAAAGAATCAATTCCCTAACATTGTTGGACCGAGTTCACACAATCTTCCATAATGATTTATTGTCTCCAATGTGATATTTTTGAATTATAAACTTTATGGTGTTAATATAACATTCTGAATTTTTTATAATTTCGCAACAATTCCAAATAATTTTACTATTAAATAACAATAAGCATTTCATCTTCAAATTAAAATGACTATAAAAATTACATGTGAGGTGACATGAAATTCTAATGAGACTATCCATGGAAAAACCATTAAATAGATATGTGAATAAATATCATGAATCACACCACCTTGTGATAAATCATATATAAATTAAAAATTACACTATTGGGGATCCAATTTTTTTTGTTAAAGTCAAACTACAGTTTTGTTCAGATATAAAAAACATTTTTCCTTTGTAATATAAATTATTAATAGAAACTTTTTAATATAATAATTTGAAAAGTAAGGGAAAAGGTATAGAAAACAAAAAAAATTATCCATGTTCAAATGACATTTTTTATCATATAATGTGAAATGGGAAACATGAAAAGAAATAAAATAACACATGAATCTTATACAATAGATAATAAATTTTTTGGAACATTTTAGTAGAACTATGTCTAAATGAGATGGCTCTGACATCCGAAGTGAAGTAAAATCCATATTATTTTAAATTGGAGGTAAAAAACACCCTCTAAAAGGATGTACATAAATTATGTATTTTTAAATGAATTCAGGATTTTAATGACTAATATCACCATATGATGAATATGTCATTATAAGGATGAATGATTTTGAAAATTGAAAAGTTAAGAACATATTTTTTTATGACGTTATTAAGATACCCCTATAAAAAAAGTTGTATTTAATTTCACTTCTGTAGTGAGGCTCTTCTCATCCAAACACTATTTTGTTGAAAAACCTCTCCATATTTATTCTCTATTGAAAAGTATTCATGTGTTGTATAATTGGTTTTCTCATTTCCATTTCACTTTATATGATCAATATTCTCATTTAATCATAGATAAATATTTTTATTTTATGGTTTCCCTACTTTTTATATCACATTATAAAACATTCTAGGGATTATTTTATAATCAACGTTATGAAAATAACGAATTTTTTTTTATATATAAATATATAAAACCACATATTATAGAAACCCATTTAAATGGGAAAAACTATCTAAAACCAAATTAGAAGTATTATTTGAGAATCATAAAGACATTACCTTTACATTTGGTATGAAAAACATCATAAAACAATTTGAATGGAAATGTTATGTCTTATATTCTACCAGTCATAACATTTTGGTGACCTCAAAGTTATATCATTATTTTATACATAATTGTAATTTGATTTTTCTTTGCCTAGATTGAAGAAACTACGCTACTAATTCAGTAGTATATGATCATTTCACATAATTTGATAGTGTTCTATAGGGTTTGACATATTAGGGTTCATCAAGAAAACTATTAACATAAAATACCTCTAAAGGCCAAAATTATACTATACATAAATTTTGATCGGTTCTATGTCATTATCGTATATGATTTTACATTTTTTGATTATCACCTACTTACTGCCCTCACTGAGAGGTAGAGGTCGAAGACACAAAAATTCCACTTTACCAAGGGAGAGATGACCATCACCCATGAGGTTCATGTAGTATTTCTTGGTGTACTAAACTAGGGGATGAATTTATAGGATCTACCCATGGATACCAGACTTATCTTGTATAGAAATTCATAGACATTGGAATTTTGGCCAATGATGATGCTACAGATATAGGGTCAATGTCTATGAGGTGTCATGATATGAAATCTTCATAGTTACCTCTGATGCTAATGAGAGGAAAATAATTCAACATTTCCATTCATATCTCTTATAGATACTTGAAGGGACATTGTGAACTGATCACTCTAATACACACATAGACATGATTTTTCTAGGCATACGAATGAATATTTATAAGGTTGGTAGATACGACTATGGGCTTCCATTCCTAAAATACAAAATTTTAACTTTATGCATAAAATGATGCTTCAATCACACTGATATATTAGGATGTGTCATCCTTCTCAAGATGTGGTCACGGGGGAAAACCCCTACCCTATACCCTATTATTGTTGTCAAAGAGATGAAATAGATGACTTACATGATGATTCATGTGGACTCTATTATAATCACTCATCTCTGTTGTTTCTAATGATATGAAGAGTTATTGGATTTAATGGTTTTTTTATAATTTATCAGTATTAATTTTTTATTTTACATGTGGAGTCCAACACCCCACTTCAACACAAATCCAACAAACAATTTGGGTGAATATCGTCACTTGTGGGATAGTCTACCACCCACTGAAATTAGTTTGCAAAATATTTCATTGACTAACCAATTTCATACTATCAAAATTAATTATTTTTAGTAACAAACCATATTAAGAAATCTCACATGTAATTTCAGACCACATGTATTCAATACTTGTATTTATTAGAAAAATTTCCCACATTTTGTACTACTATACTACATGAAGAAATTGTTGCAGTGCCGACCATTCACATTCATATTATTTAGTGGAATCACCCTCACAAAGCCATGAACTAATTTGGATATGTTCAGTGTATTTCATTTACACCGATAAAATTACAATCCATTATTTCATGAAGCTAACAAGGAATGTAGGATGTCGACTTGTACAAATGTCATGTTGAGTATCTTGATCTCCAGGACAAACAAGTATCATTTCATATCGAGGGTATGATTACATTGTGATTCCCTCTATCCAAGTAGCTCAATTATGCACTCTGGTATTGTATGAACTCTATATTGTTTCTTACTTCACATAGTAGAGAGATTCAGGACCTGGTAAGTTTATTTCCATTAGTGTTTTTATTTAACTAATTTTTAATTCATTTTGATTATCTTTATATAGTACTCAACTATAGAAGATTATATGAGTTTATAATCTCACTGTAGAGGATGTTTCTATCATATAAGTGATCAATGCTACAACACATGGGACAATTATAGATTATCATGTGGTTCGTGATATTATCTTAGACCATCCTCATATGGGATAAGATGTTTCTATCCCGAGTATCAAAGTTCTTACATAAGAACATCATCCAATATTTGATGATACTGAGGAGCCATGCTTAAGACAACGTTGAGCACATCACGTTATATGTGAGGCCTCACTAATTCCACTAGCATAGGTAAAACCTATAGAAGACAAGCCTCGTCTAATTGTGGATGTGAAGTATGAGGTATGGGATCCATTTATGATGTCTAGATTCCCACAATTTTATCTTGGTACAACTTATCTGAGCTTCTGTCAGGGGTAATTTCTCATGCCACCATTTTTCAAGCTAGAGCATTTAATGGCATCATGGTTCCCCATGGTTTTGATGGAAATCCCATAAACTCACATAGTGTGAGAAGTATCTGTTGTGCATGAATATATCTAGCTGACACCTCCCCTATTAAGACACATACAAAGCATCTGAAATTTGGGAATCATGAATCAATGGAAGAGACCTTTATAGGTCATATTACTCCACCCTATGATAGTGGTTTATGATCTTGATACATGCATCCCATTTTAATACTATATACTCTTATGAGACCTCACCATAGAGAGTGACATCACTCATTCATGTATTTATTCTCTGTTTACTTAAAGGATTCGAAATAAAAATTTAGTATATCCTCTATATGATTTTCTATCTATTAGAATGATGAATTTTTTTATCAACATTATTACATGGTTATCCAATATTTTAATATTTATTTTTAGTTTACTTACAATTTTTATTTAATATGCATTCAAATTTTACTAATTAAAGCATAAGAATACTTTTTAAAATTCAATTTGGTACAGTTAATATCATATAAAATATAATCTATAAAAAAATAAAAATAAAAATTAAATCCTAAAATAAACATCACAAAATTTGATTAAAATAAAAAAATCATAATTAAAATAAATAAATAAAAATTATAAGAATATTAAAAATTAATATTATTCTAAATGCAATGGTTTGAAAGAAACATATATTGTTACACTAAAATTACAATTCATTACTTGTTTTAATGAAATGTTTTAAATTTTAAATTATTTAATATATTTTGAGTAAGTGTGTCAAATTTCATTAAGATTAAATTTACAATTTAATATTTAAAGACATTAAAATCCTACATCTCCAAACATTATTATCATTCATGTAGGTGACTTTAAAAGCATACAACATATAAAATATTCATAGAATGTAAATGATATTTTACAATGTGTCTCAAAAATAAAAATCATAATTGAAAATAAAAAAATAAAAAAATATAATTAGTAAAAGCTAATTTTTATGTCACAAAATATATTTCAAAAAAACATAAAATTTTTAGTTTCAAATATTAATGGACAGAAATTAAAAAAAATAAAAACATTATATATGTATATAAAAATATAAAATCATATATATTATTAAATATTCAGACATGTATATTGGATATATATTTATAAATATATTCCTGAATGGAGGAATCACTGATTCATTCATTCATAATTCGTTTTCAAAAACTCACTAAGCTAGTCCTAATTAAAAAAATTTATAAAATCATATTTAAATCTAAATATTATCCATCATCCATGAAATATTTTATATTATTCTCACACAGATACATATGCTTTGAAAGATGGTGTGGATACCAATCATAATGAAAGCTAATGAATTTTGTGGTACTTGACCATATTCCTTGATACATCTAGAGGATTGTGTGACTGATTGTGAGATGGATACACAAGGGCACTGTAATATTCCCATAATAAACCACTATGAGTGTGTATTTTAGAAACATTACACCTTGCTCTTGTGAGGTGTATGAGGTGAAATTATCTACAAACATGTGCCTTGTATTCCCTAGCCCCACCAATCCATGTAGATGTAATTATCATATACCCATAATTACATCAAGGATTTGGTCCCCTCTTTATCTACTTATGTTTCTTCACCACCGTAGGTTTCATCATTTGTATGCGATCATATCCCAATTCCCCATGACATTGCACAATCTAACTATGAATCACTATGTATCAGCAATGGTACATGGAACATTACTACATCTTCCTTTGAAATCTATCACTATACCCTTTAATAGTCAGGATGTAGAACACAAGGATTATCCCATGAAAGATCCCTTTGATGTAAACTATTGGTATTATAGTGTCCAATTGGATACTTGAGTGTAATATCTCCCCCACATGTCTCCACACCCATGTATTTGAATTGAAACCATGTAACAAAAAATCTTTCCAACTGTATGGAATGACATGTAAGAGTTTATAGATTATGGTATTATGTCACTAATTAGAAAAATAAAAAATTTGAAATAATTTAACCTTTGAAATTTGGGTAATGAGATGGAATTCCTATCATTGGGGTGTGTTTACAGATCCCATGTGGTGTGTTTACAGATCCCATGTTCATGATAAAAATACACAGAAGAGTATAGATATTATATAATAACCATATTTGATGCTTCCAATACAATAATTATAACATTAAGTAGACACCAAGTTAATTAAGAAAACCAAATTATTATGGGAGGTTTTGTGATATATAGAGTGATGAAAAATTCCAAAAAACATACTGAACAAGTACACCTAATAGGTTTCATATTTTTATTATTATTGTACATTGAGAAAAGTGGGATCTAAGATATTGATTTCCAATTATCTACAAATAATACCGAACGTGTATAATAATTCTGATGACATTCATAGTGGATTTTGTAAATAATATCACTTGACATCTCTCACATAGTCTACCACTGATCTACTAGAATCATCTACATCGACATAAATGGTTCTTCTGACTCGAGAGGGAAGCATAAATGAAGTCATAATTTTTGGAAATATTTAATACATAACCAAAGGTTTAGATTAAATGATATTTCTATCCTCAAAAGGAAATCTATTTTTTTAATGTAAAAATGTATATCAAGATGTCTCATTTTTTTAATAATATTTGGTATGAATTTAATTTTATTAGTAAATATTTATTTTATAATTCATTGTTCCTTAAATTTATTTTAATTTTTTTTGAAATATTTTTATTATCATATTAAATGACCAGTCCCCAAACCCTAATAATGAAAATATTTATAATACATGTTACCAAAAACTATTGATAATATATTTAGAAAAAAAAATTATCACATAAATAATAATGTGTTTTTTTGGAATAGAAAATTATTTTGTAAAATGCCTTTAATGACCACCAAAATATATATTCAATGTCCTATAGTGGCTACCCAGGGACCACCAAGATCCACACACATCATCTAGTAAAACTGATTAAGAAAATAATTAATAAAATAATTAATGTTGAAAAAATATCATAATAAAATAATAATTGAAATAAAATAATGAAATTCAATTAAAACTTATTACAATCATCAGAGATCATTATAATAATATTTCCTATTAATTTTTTAAATTTAGAACTACATATTTGATAGTTTTGGGTATATAAAACATTCGATTGATGTTCCCTTTGGTAATCCACATCAAAAATAATAATAACATATTATCCATTTGATTTCACATCATTATGAGGACTTTTTATATGTATATGACCATCAAATGCTCTTTTTTTCATTTTGAAACAACAAATGAATGTTTTGGGTCATCCCTAGAAAATGCCACATCTGACCATAACACTGTCTATTAATAGTTTTTAAATGAGTATATATTTATTTTCAGTTGATTTCATATAATTTAATAATATTTTGGTTCGATTAATCATTTGGATGGATGTTCTTAAAAGTAATCAATGTTTGGATTGGTTTTCCCAAACCATAGGACTTCCAGGCCCAATAAATAAGCCCTTCTAGAGTTCCAACCAAAAACTTGTTAGATGATAAGAGGAAATGAAAATCCAAGATTGAATGTTAGACACAATTCATTATGTAAATGAATATGGTAATTTGGTTTCCACCCAACAGTCCTCGACTAAAACCAATATCAACATAATAGAGCTACTCCTTTAACCACAGTCCACTAGTTCCAACCATTTTACACCATCATTTTCTCATCTTTGGGACTCATTTCATGAACAATTTAATTAATAAGACATTGAGAATATTATCCATGTATCAATATGATTTAAATGATACATTATTATATTTTTTAATCTAATTTGGAAAATAATCAACTCTACATCACACCCAGGGTGCACCATGGCTATAATACCACTTTTGAGGATTATTTTCATCAAACTCCAGATTTTTTTGAACCAACTAATAATACATTATAGGGTTCCATACTAAAACGAATTGGGTAATAGGGGGAATTTTCCATTCATGATTATATGTTATCAACCATTCTTTGTGAAATCTAATTTTGGAATTGGGTTTTAACCAAAGTGTCAATCAATATAAAACTACATATTTAGTCGTTTCATGAGATTGAATTTCTGAATAGTATGGTTTCAAATAGTACACATCCAATGTAATAATAATATGGTTTTCATATCATCTCACTACATTCCATGGTTGTTTTATATATATCTGACCGTTAAACACATGTTATGGAGTTCTAATTCCTAAAAATTGTGATCTTGGCCTCATGAAGAAAACGCCATTTATTGACTATCTATCTTCTAAAAATTTAGAAAATTTAACTTAAAGTTGTTTTTTGAGGTTCCACATGGTTGAGATGTAATTCGTTAGTTTTAAACCCCTTAATGTATGTTTTTAACAAGAATAAGTATATTGAAAACAACACAATTGGTCACTTTGGGGAAACTCTACGTCTAATTGACATGTTTCATACTCATAAACATCAAATATAATAATCATAGTATTTTATTTTTATTTCAAATTATTATATGAATTTTTTATATAGAGACTACCTGTAAATGAACAATCTGGGATTCTAAAATGAAAATAGTTTTTTTCAAGTCATCACGGGAAAAAGTCGCATCAGATTGAAGTCCAATATACCTAACAATTTCGTAATTAATATTACGATTTTTGGTATTCGATTTCATGGAATTATAAGTTTATTGACCTGGTTCTGACCCCTAGTAAAATTTTAAGGTTGTTATGTATTTCAAAACCTTGTATTCTGTAATTTTGGGAAGACCACATGACTGATTGACTTTACCTCTACCCATACACTTAAAAACAATAATAGAAATATTTTCCAATAATTTAACCAAATTATATGGTGTCTTGGTAGGTCATGACTGTTAAACATGGATTTTGATTTTTTCAATCCATAAAAGTGTATTTTTGGTATTATTGGGAAAATAAAACATCATAATGAAATTCTGTTAACTAAACCATTTCAAAATTCACTATAATGTTGTTTTTATTTATTTTAAGGACTTCAGATGTCTTTTATTTTGTTTTGAACCATAACACGTGTTTTTAAAGGGCGCTAAACCATTAAAGACATCATATTCATTAATTTTGGGAATACCACAAATCCAATTAACATGTCTTCACCTCATACATGTAAAAAATAATTATAACATGTTGTTTATATGAATTTAGCTTATTTCATGGTTGTTTGTTATGGATTTTATCATCAAATGAACATTTTGTCATTTTAAAAAACCAAAGGGTGTTTTAGCTTATCTGTCAAAATTGAAACATTTGTTTGATTTTAATTATAGTTTTCCATATTTTAATTCATTTTATATTGATTTTATTCTAATTTCAAATTAAAAAGAGGTCATTTAGTATGTCTTAACCCAATAGAAAACATTTTTAAATAGTGCCAAACCATTTAAAATTACATATTCAGTCTGTTTGGGTATACCGAAAGGTCTATTAACATACCATCAACTCTTTATTGATAGAAATAATGTTATTATGGGTTTCCTATGATTTCTCATCATTATAAAACTAATTTATATGGATTTTACTAATAAACACACTTTTTTCATTTTAAAATATCAAAAGGGTGGTGCAGGTCACTCTAGGAAATATTGCACCTAAAATTCAAATTTTGTCTATATAAACACATGATAATTTATTGAATGTTTTTTTCTCATCATCATGTAGTATTTAAAAGTCATTAATTTGGTTTTTACCCCATGAAACATGTTTTTAATGGGATATAGTCCATTAAAAACCAGATAATTGGTCATTCTGGATAGAGTGCAAGTCTAACTGACATTTTTTCTACACCTACATTTCAATAATAATAATAGCATGATTTTCCAATGATTTCATATGATTTCCAGGTCATTTAGATGGTTCTGGCCATTAACATAGAATTTTTAATTTTTAAACAAAAAAAGTTTGTTTTAGGTCATCCCACAAAAAAAATTAGTTTGATGTTGATTCTTTTCAACCATATCGCAATTCACTATACTAAATTTTTCATCTAATTTCATGGAATTTTAGAGTGTTTTCTTGGTCTTTACCCATGATAAATGTTTTTCAAGGGAATCAAGCCTTTAGAAACTTCATATTCAGTCATTCTGGGTAGACTGCATCTCCGATTGATGTTTCATTTACTTGTAAACATAAAAAATTATTATAAAAATATTGTTTTATCTTTTTTCATAATAATAATTATGGTTTGTATTAATAAAACCATTACATTAATGTTTTGGATTTTTTAAACAAAAAAAGTGAATATTTGGTCATCTAGGGAAAAAACGCCTTAGACTAATTTTTTTTATATTCAGCTATTTCACAATTCATTATACAATTTTTATCATTTGTTTTCAAGGCTCTTAGTTGTTTTTAGATTTGTTTTTACCCCTTGGAGAATGTTTTTAAAGGGCATAATTCATATAAAAATAGAATATTTTATCATTCATGGTAGATGAAAAACCCAATTAATGTGTTGTCTATTCATAGTAATATCAATAATAATAATAATAATGCATTATTATTATGATTTATCATCACATTTCGGATGTTTGATATAGATCTAATTGATAAATGCACAATTTGGAATTCTTAAACTATAAAAGTATCTTTCAGATCATCTTTGGAAAAAATAATGTCAGCTAATTATCTCTTATAATTGAACATTTCCCAATTAAGTATTCCATTTTTTATGATTTCATGGGATTTTATGGACATTAAAATTGTATTAATCTTCTAATTTACTTTCCTAAAGAAATAAAAACACTTAAAAATCTCTTATTAAGATTTTTCAGGTATAGGTCATGTCCGATTAACATTTTTTCTAATCATACCCATAAAAATAATTATAACATGGATATCATCAGAATTCAATTAATTTTGAGGTCATTTGATATAGATCTAACAATTAATCATAGTTTTTGAAATTTTAATACACCATAAGTTCGTTTTGGGACATCTCGGGAAAATGAAACCTCAAAATGATTTTCCTTCTACTCAATCATAACAAAATTAATTATAAATTTGTTGTCATCTAATTTCATGACAATCAGATGTCATCTGGGTTGTTTTAACCCCAGATAAAAAAATTTTAAATAGCATTAAACCTTTAATAGTATCATAATAAATCATTCATTTGGACTGTAGTTTAGATTGATAGGTCATCTCCACATAAATTTCCAAAATAATAATAATATAGTTTTATAGTTACTTCATCTCATTTAGTAGTTGTTTCCTATATATCATATTATTATTATCATTTTTTGACTTTAAATACAAACTATGTTTTGTGGATCATCCAGGTTCAACAACGTCATAGAGTGAAATTCTATCTACTCAAACATTTCAAAATTCATTTTATGGATTTATTCGTTATGTGTCATTCCATTCAGTGGTCATTTTGTTGGTTCTGATCCCCTGGTGCTTGTTATAAAATGCAATTAATCCTTTAAAAATAACATATTTGATCATTCAGGTGACACCAAATGTCATATTAATATGACATATTCCCATACATATCAAATGTATTAATGTCATGTTTTTCATTATTTCATCATCATTATGAGGTCTTTTGATATAGAACTTACCACAAAATTAATGTTTTTTATTTTAGAAAAACGGAAGTTATTTTCAGATCATCATGGGAAAACATAAACTTTAATTTTTGTTTTACTTATTCGACCATTTTATAATATAATTAAGAGTTATATTTGAAAATTTTCATATCGTTTTTAGGGTGTTTTCTTGGTTTTAATCCCCTAATCTATGTTTTGAAAGGCTGTAAAAACATTAAAAAATCCCTAAGTATTAGTTTAGGGAAACCCCATGCTAGATTGAGATGACATATAAATATACATATAATAAATAATAAAAACATAATTTTACAAGTATTTCAAATAACTCTGGAAACTTTTTGCAAGGATATGATTGTTATATGAATGTGTTGTTTTTAAAAAAAAACTATGTTTTGGGTGAAACACTCTACTCCTTGTTTTCATACTAATATTTCCAATTCTAAGGGGTTATGAGATTCCAAAAAAACAGGGATAGATATACTTTTCTGATGAGGTTAATTCATTTATCTTCTCCTGATTGATGCATATTATTCATGTGACAGTTGAGATGTGTCTCGGGCAATGGATCTTGGATAACTATGACAATAGCACTTAATATGTCCCATATGGTTGCAATTATGATAGTTTTCTGGTGTTATTGTAAACAACCACCTCATTATAGTCAAAGGAACCACATTGGAATAATCCTTCATGGCTCTTTTTTAATGGAGGAAGATTTACACATCCATTAGTCTGATCTTAATTTATGTTCCCACCTAATAAATAAGTGTCCTTCTTAAGCATTCTCCCAGGATTAGAGTTTCTACCAGTCCCCATGGGCATCAACATATATCCACTGTAACATCCCAGGTAAATAAAGAATAAGACATTTTCATATTTTTTAATATATGTGAGTTAAATATTAATTTTACTTTAAAGGGGTTGTTATGTTTGATAGCGTACCCAATACGAAATAACATGTTTCATTGAAATCTTATGTTGCACACTAATAATATAAAATTATTATTTCAAATGGTATTTAACTCATAGTTTTTGTATTGGAGGTAATGAAAAAAACTAACAACAATATTATTATACTTGTTTTTTAAATGTATTTACATTTATACAATAAAAGTTAGAGGCTTAAAATGTGAATAAATCTAATTTTAAGCCTAATTTACATTAAAAGGTTAATTTACCGCCTTTTAATGGAAAACACTCTTTAAATCTAGTTTTGGTCAAATTAATACATTATATTTGACCAAATAAAATCCTTCTCTAGAATGGGGACATAAAATTTTACTTTGTGTAAATTTTTGTAATTTTTCTGATAAAGATCATTTTTAATGAATAGTGAAAATACAGTATTTTAATTTGAAACTGAGTTTTAATCTAATTTATTTATATGGTTATATTATCTTATTAATTGGTTTTAAAGTTTAATTAAAAATATTTTTACCATGTGATCCAATGTTGGTCAATGGAATTAATTTCACATTGAAATTGGACAGAAACAAGTGTCAATATTTTGATTTTTATTGTTTCTTAAAAACACATTACTTGTTTTGATAATGAGAATTAATTTTCAATTAATTAATGCAAATTCAATGTTTAGAATTCCGTAAAATTGTCATGATTTTTGAATTCGGAATATCAAATATATGTTAGGATGAATTTTTGGTATTTTTTCTAAAAAACCTTAAATTTTTATGAATAGTGAAACCACTTAGTAGTAGTTAAAATAACTAACCTTTTAATTTAAATGAAATTTTACCACTTTTGTGAATTGAATTTAAGAAATCCAACATACATTGTTGTTATTAGTAAGTAAAATGTAGTTCAAAGAGATGAAAATATTTTTTGCTGAATAGTATCTCTTGACTTTTATTTATCATAGTTAAAGGTAAATAGGGTAATTCAAGGTAAAAAGAATATTATAATAATGAGAAATTACCTTATAACTTGTCTTAAGCTTATTTTATGAGTAATGACCCACCATGGGAATCATTGGGTCGATTTTGGGTCCTAATGGAGCCACTAATGAATGATAATGAAACTTTATTTTAATTAACATAATGTAAAGGCCAAAATGACACAAACAAATATCTCATTGTAATTTAATTTTTACATGGTTTTACATATGTTATATTTATGAATTTAAATATTAATTGGAAAGATAAACATATTTCATACATTAATTTATATTTTTTATTATTTTTAGGCAATAAATAAATTAAATTATTTATGACACAATAATGATGCAGTATTATAAAAATTAATAAATGTTTTAAATAAATAAGATTATTAATATTAAAATAACATCTAAAACCTATCCAATTCTTATTGGATTAATTTATTTCGACCATGAGTCATCTTTTATACTACCTTAATGAGTAATGGACATTTAGAAACCGAATATCAATATATAATAAAATAATATTATCACACTTTCCTAGAGAGCCCCTCCCCCCTTATAAAAAGCCCTCAATTCTATCCAATTACACACACCAGTCAAGAATTTTGGCATATCCAGCCTTTATCAAATTAATCTCCCTACATTCCTCTCCTCCTCCTATAAGCCTTACCTTAAGCAGAAGGCATTTCAAAAAATCATTTTTTGCTCATAACAAAGGGAGTTACCCAAATTAAAGTTAACATTTTATCTTATTTTATTTTCTTTTATTTTATTTCTCCAACCCATAAAATCTTTTTATTCCTTTATTTAATAACAACACCCGTATCTTTAATATACTAGGATATTGTTATGGGAAGGATTCGAACTACACTAACACACACATTGTAACATCCCTGTTCCGAAAGCCACCCAGAGGCGCCCCGTACCCGGTTGGTCACGTGGCCTCAGGCACATTTCTCTGAACACGAGAGGCTGCTGAATAGTAGTGAGGGTCTTGGGTGTGATAGTGGGGAATCTATGACCTAATTGGAAGAGTACAAAATGTAAGTAAATAAATAAATACAAGATCGGAATCACTAATAATGACATATAATAGTAACAGCAGAATACTGAAAGTATAAACTGGAGAACATATATATAATGATGCATGATACATATTTCTATGAAAATATCCAAACAAGTCACAATGCTGGCACAAAAGTGCTAAACCAATGTGAAAAAAAAATCACATAAACTCTTCAGCATCACAAGACATAACATGGTCCTATGATCTCCTGATCCACAGGAAGTCCAGTGCCTGATGTAGAAGGACGTTTTCCCTTATCTATACCTGCAACAATATAATCTGTTCGGGACCAAAAGCCTGATCCAAACAGGATGTCAGATTAAATCCCAGTAGAAAACCACCATGCTATTTATACCTAATAGTCAGTGAATATATGGAAGGTTAAATACATAAGGCAGTAAACAAGGAAGTACTGAGTATTAAACAATCCATAGTTCAATTCATTCAAATCACTACAAAACATTCAACAACTAATCCATGTAGATAACACAACAGGTAACCCTCTGGGAAGTACCCACAACCTATTCCATTTTGTCCTACCTAGAAACAAAATCAAGCTGCTAAACACAAGGTAACCTTGTGGGAAGTACTCACAGCCTGTCCCCTTCGGTCCCACCTAACATGTATAAGCAACTCTCTGGGTAGTACACTTAGTCTAACCCCTCTAGATCAGCTTAAGAATAAATCCCCTAATTAAGCACTCACCATCAATTCCCCCTATAGTCTCATAATGGTACTAAAGGCTCTCAGTGGAAGCCCTCAACCTCTCATTCCCCCTATGGTCCGCATCGAGGAACTACATATACTCTAGGGAAGCAGTCAACATCAATTCCCTCAATGGTCACACATCATAAATTATAAAGAAACTCTCAAGAATCCTTCAACGTCCATTCCCCTTATGGTCTATACTCCAGGTTCTCACGACCTTGTGTAAGTCAAGCATGTTTAACAGCATGTAACAGCCAAGGTAATCAACAAGAACTACTTGGCTAGCCTTCTACAACACAACAACATAATAGATCAATAGTCACCCCATTCTATAATATTAGGCATGGGAAAGTAAAAAGTAGCCCAATAGGCAAACAAGACCCAAAGGTCAAAACGGGAAAAAAATTCTACAGAAAAACATCCAAATCACAACAATTCACCCTATTCATAATCAATAACCATCTACTACAAAATACTAGCATAACCGAGAAACAATAGTGCTGAAACGGTAAACACACAATACCACATTCATGGGTATTGGGAAAATTTGCACATAAAACTCAATGAATTTCAAAAGAAAAGAACAAACCGACTACCTCAGGGTTAAGATATCGCTATATGTGAACCACGAATCATGAATCTTTTTAGAACACCGTAGTTCTATGAAAATGTCTAAAATTTAAATCCCACGATAAATTGGAAAAGATGACGAATCATGAAACAAGGCTCAAGAAGAAGAGAGAACATACTGATGTGATTACAATGCAACCAACATTGTTCGATTCGGGGGACAGACAGAGGCTCGGCGGCTTGTTGGAGATCTGCGGCTATACGGACTCCCTCAGACAAACGAGACATAGAAGAAGGGTGTTTTGTCCCTTAGACGTGACCCTTGTGAATTTAATGAAAAAAGTACACAGTGGGTACTTTTTAAGTAAACAATGTGTACTCGCCCTTTCCGTACTCCTCTTTAAGCAGCCTCCAAGTCATTCTGACATGGCCGTGTGTGCAGCTACTATACAACCAACACACGACCTCCTGTGGAAAGGCAGTACATGGTGTGTTCTCATAAAGTACACGGCGTGTACTTATAAAATTTCCAGAATTTTCTCTTTTCTCCAAAAAATGACCAGAAAAGGAAAAACATACAGCAAAATATTGTCCAGGTTCTTGTAAACTCCCCCCCCCCTTAAAGAAATTCATCTCTGAATTTCCCTAGTGCGACGTAGAAGAAGAAACCTCGAACAGTTCCAACCATTGTGCTTGTACACTGACCTCCCTCTCCCAAGTCTCATCCTGCACCCACCTGTGTTGCCAAAACACTCATACCAGAGGAACAGACTGGCCGTGAGAACCTTTGTACTGTGATCCACATTCCAGATAAGATCCTCCTCAAAGGAATCATCCACCTACAACTCAACCTCCTCGGGTTGAAATACATGAGACAGGTCTGAAAAGTAATGTCGAAGATGAGAATCGTGGAAGACGTTGTGTGTAGCCCGATACCTATGAGTTAACTACAACTGATAGGCAATCGGCCCAACTCTCTCCAACACCTTAAATGGCCCAACGTACCATGGAGAAAGCTTACCATGTCTCCTGATCCTCTTGTGTCCCAACCTCGATGTGACATGAAGGAAAACCTGATCCCCAACCTCAAACTCCAGAGGTCATCTCTGCTGATTAGCATAAGACTTCTGTCGAGACTGTGTAGGTTCCATCCTCTTTCGAATCAACTCTATCTGCTCTGTGGTCTCCTGAACAATATGAGGTCCCATCAAAGATGCCTCTCCTTCCTCCATCCAACATAAGGTTTATCAGCATGGCCTACCGTACAATGCCTCATAAGGTTCCTTCTGAATATTTTCCTGAAAACTATTGTTGTATGACAATTCCAGAAGACATATATGATTCTCCCACGAACCTCAAATATCCAGAAAGCAAGCTCAGAGCATGTCCTCAAGCACATGAATCGTATGCTCTGACTGGCCATCTGTCTAGGGGTGGTAAGATGTACTCAAATGTACCTGTGAACCCATCGACTTCTGAATCCCCTAACAAACCCAAGAAGTGAAACGTGCATCCCTGTTTGAAACAATGTGGTGTGTAACTCCATGTAGGCATACAATCTCTTAGATGTACAACCATCCCATCCCATCAACTCTAAAGGTCTCCATAATTGGAAAGAAGTGGCCATCCTTTGTGAGTTTATGAATGACAACCCAAACTGTGTCATCCCTCGAGGAAACCATGTCAAACTGGTCATGCAGTCCATCATGATGTCATTCCACTAACACTCAAGAATGTGTAACTATTATAAAATCACGTCTTGTCATATATTCTCTACCATTACCTGCTGACTAGTGGAACTCCTCATGATGAAACAAGAAACATATCTCTTCATACCCGCCCCCAATACTAACGGTGTAGATCATGACACATCTTGGTGATGCTAGGATGAACTACCCAAACTGATGAAGGAAAATCCCACATCAGCTTCCCAAGTATGTCTGCTAGCACCCATACGTGCCCCTCGAAACTCAATATCTCATCCATTCCAATGGTCCATCTAAGAATAGGGTCCTCTCCTGAAACACTCTCCATTAGGATTTGGCCTTTATAATATGATAGCCACCTCATTCGAACTCCATCCTGAAAAGTAGAGGTAACATCTATAGAAGAATGAAATGTCTGCCCCTGTCTGTCGTGCACCTTCAAATGCCTCACAGTGAAAAGACTCATAAGCTTCCACTCACTGCTAACCTCCTAAATTGCCTATATCTGAGTCCTCCTACACAACGAATCAACCACTACGTTGCATTTCCCAGGCGTATAGGTAGGCTCAAAGTCAATAGACTGTAGGTACTCAACCCAACTTCGCTATCTCAAATTCATATCACGCTAATTGAAGATGTACCTGAGAGTTTTGTGGTTGGTGAAAACAAAAAGTGCACTCCCCAAAGATAATATCTCCAACAACGTAGGGCATGAAAAACAGCTGATGTAACAACTCGAGATTTTATAAGATATATTGGATTTAATTTCTTTCACATCTTCTATTGTACGCTACACCAAGATTATCTTGCGCTATACGCAACACCGTATTAGCTTGCAGTATATGCAACACAATTCTTGGATCGTGTTACACAAAATTTCATGTTCATTTGATAGAAGTTATTCTACGCAACATTGAGTGTATATATATAGATATTCAATGTATAAATAAATATGGTTGGATTTTGTTATACGCATCAACAAAGGAGTTTTTCACTATACGCAACCCCTGACTTGGCTTTCATTACATGCAATCACGCCCTTCCTCGATAGCGTGTGTTGTACGCAATACCAGGTTTCACTAAACAACGATATATGGTTATAATATTATCACGAACTAGCCGTTATGAAAATAATTAAGCACATTTTGAATTTTATAACATTATTATTCATCTTATAAAATTTCTAAAATATTTTATGTGAACAAAATAACTTTTTCGGGTAAAATAAGTATTTTTAAAAAAATGCAGTTTTTCCACCTTTTGATGTCACACACACATTAAATTTAGTTTTTGAAATGTTTATAAGTTAAATTTAAAATAATAAAATTATTCTTTGGAATAAGGATATAAAATTTTACCTTGGAAAAAAGTTTCATGTTATTCTGATAACTTCCATATTTTAATGAATCGTAAAAACACACTATATTTTAATTAAAAACAAATTTTTTCATCATAATAATTTATGTTGTTAAATTATAATATTGAATGGTATTAAAGTATAAATAGAATATATTTTTACCATTTAATATAATGTATGTCATTAGCATTGATTTTACCTTGAATTTGTAGGTTAAATCAATTAAATCTTTTGTAATGTTTTAAACAAAAACCCTTTTTCTTTTGAAAACAGGATTAATTTTAATTTAATTTCTGAAACTTCTATGTATTTATTTGGAAAAATGGATTCCATATTTTGAATCAGTGGGTCCAATTTATATAAATAGACTACTTTTTATTTTTGGGCATTATGAATAGTAACTACGGTAAATTTTATTTACCATAGTTAAAGGTAAATAGGGTAATTAAGGGTAAAAATATGATTATAAAATTACCATAACACCTGCCAAAATCCTATTGGATGACTAAAAGTCAACCCATATCACCTAAGGGTCGGATTAGAATCATTTAATGGACTTTCTTCCATGAATAAAACTTAATTATTATTAAAACCAAAGAAAGTGACAACATGTCACTCTCTTAAATCCTATAACTATATGAATTTTAATTTAGTGATAAACTTCATGAATATTTGAACATGAAGAGTCTCCAGATATCTAATGAAATTATCTACATCATATGAATTTATTTATAATTTTTATGTATTAAATAATTATCATCAATTGTGCCACAATAGTGACGAAGAAATTGTTTATCTAGTGAAAAATCAAGAATATATTTTTTATTAAACTAATAGTGACCATAAAAGGCACAAAAACCTGACCAAAACTTATTGGTCATGTAAATTTAAACCATAATCATCCAATGGTCGAATATTTGACCATTTATAGCCTTATAAAATTGATTATGACACTTATATGTTTTTTAAGATGATGCCAAAGTTGTCACCTTCATAATTTAATAAATATAAAAATTTAAATATTGTGATTTTACGATGATAAATTCGAGTAAAATTATTATTGTGAATGTTAATATGTTTATCTTCATAATAGGATTTTATTTTAAATTTGTATTCAACAAATAAGTATATTAAATAATTATACAAAAATGTTGTAGTCATTTTATTAAGAGATAAACCAAATAAATGGTTTTAAGAAAATAATAAAATAAATATTATATGAATTATTTAATGTTATCCACTAATTTTATAGATAAATATGACCTTTTATGAATATATTAAAGCTTTTATTTTCAACATATCTTCTGTTCATATTTTATTTAAATTCAAAAAAATGAATAGTGTCAAAATTGACACTATTGTTATTTTATAAAAATAACTTATTATAAAATTGTTTAAAAGGCACAAAAATATTTAAAAAATTATAAATTTATATTTATATACTAGAAAGTGTTATAAAGTATCTAATTATGGAAAATTCACAACAAATAAGTAATTATTTGTTATAATTTAAAATTTAGAATGTTATTACCACAAACAAAATTAAATTGATTAAATAAGGATAAATCAAGTTGATAATGTTTATAATAAATTCCTAACATGTCTAAATTTTATTCGTTAATGATATTACAACCCCATATCATCTAATATTCTAATATTAGTCATTTTTGGAGGTTTTTAAGTGGGGTTAGATTTATTATAAATTAATATTTTTAAAATTTCCAAAGGTGCCCCTCTCTTCCCTTATAAAAGGGAACCTCCTTCCTCTCTTCGTCACACCATTTTTTGACCTAAATCTCGGCCAAAACCTGACAATTTCCCTTCTCAACTTCCATAGAAACATACTAGAGGTCCAGGTATTCTTCAATGTCCAATTTTAGTACCCTAAGAGGAGGATTCAAAGAGGCGTGTCAAAGAAGAGGTAATATCTGTTACCAATTCATTAAATGTTCTTTCTTCATCAACATCTGCTTCATTAGTTGATTCATTATGAAGTAATAACATCAGTATCCCTAATATATGAATATTTTATTATAAATATGAAACAACCCTATTTCACCTTCTATCCATCCTACGAAAAACAAAATCACCGCGCGTGCGTACGTACGGAATACCGTCTCCACGCCGTTGTGTAATCAATTTTTCCACCAACACCTTACATGGATGGGTATAATGGTGTAAAGAATAACTATATATGGTTATTATAACATCATACTGATTCTGATATATTATACCATCCAATCCAATTCTATAATTATGGGAATGATATCATCACTCGTGCGTACATACGGACTACCGTCTCCACGACGCGATGAGATTCATTCTCCATGATTAACCATACATGAATGATCATAATGTTTATATAATGAATAATAATGAAATATATGAAATAATAATGTCATAGGATTTATGTATATATGTATGTATGTCATCTATTTAGTTTCATTCAATTCAATAAGGAAACGAAAACAACGTTCACGCGTACGTACGACCTACCGTCTCCATGAACAGTGTATTTCATTCCTTTTATCGATCTATAATATATATTTATATGATGAATATATATTATATAAAAATCATGTTTTCCATTATGGAATTATGTAAATCAGGATATAAGTAATAATATCAAGAAACGACAAGTCGAAACACATACGATAAATGAAATGATTTTACCCAAAACGCTACTTTAACATGGAATTTACAAAAGAACGGGTAATATAAATTTATAAGTGAAACATATATGATATCATAAAAATGAATATGATTATTTAATAAGTCAATGTCATTATTTAAATCATGATACAGGAGGTTCGGAACCATACGAAGCATATCAGACCTAAGGTAAGGGATAATTTTTCAAATCTCATTTTTTTCCGAGATTGCTTATATGTAAGTATTTACTGGGGTTATTGTTATCATCCATGTACACGTTTTATAAAAGTGTTTTTATGTATTTTTAATGTCCTTTTTACCCATTTTGACTTTTACTACATGGTATGTAAGGATTTTTTTTGATTACGTTACGAGGTACTTTTTGACTTTTCCAAAAAAAGTACGAGGAGAATGTTTTATAATAATACAGAATGAAAGGATCATTATGGTTTTATAAAGCCTTATTTTAATGAAGCGTTCTCCAAAATATTTCATGAATATTTTCAAGAAAAACATTTTCTTCTAAAATTTCATGACATTTTGTCAAAAGAAAATGATTTTGAAAAAAATGATATTTTCTTCAAGAATTCATTTCAAGTGTTTTATCAAAACCATTTTCATCTAATATGACATTATTTCACATGTGTATGTTTCAAATATCATGTCTCTATGATTTACATGGTTTCACTTTTCGTATTATGAAATGATATCCATTTCATTTATATAGATTATGTGATGATGGGATGATGTTTATGAAAGACATTTTATTTATTGGGTTATTATGATGATGTATGTTTATTTTGCGGCACAAGTAAGAATGATTTCATTATGAGATGGGTGGGACCTATATCTCCCTCCAATGCATTGGGTAAATATTTATATATCATGAGATAGACATGGCTGGAATGGAAGGTTAAACTGGATCAGTAATACAGGACTGGAAAGAGGAGTGAACTCGATTCAGAAAGGGACTTTGTCCACTTAGATGGTCTTGGAAGCAATGACTTGGATACTTTGGAAATCATATCATGTGCTTAATGGTTTCCACAATTACATGTTTTATTCCCATGCTATTTTATCATGCCTAATGTTTCTTTATGATCTATGCCTTATGTACTTCCATGATTTATTTCATTGCTCAAAATTTTGATGTTTAAATATTATGTTCATGTTTTGAAGTTCCAATGTATGCGATTTGTTTATTTTATCCATGCTTACCCTTACTGAGCATTTGAGGTCACCCTTTTATACGTTTTCTTTTCCCCAGGATTTAAAGAAAGGTTTTAGGTATGAAAACAAAAGGGGAAGATCATTATGGGAGATGTTGAAGATCTTTAACCACGATTAGAAGATTATGTTCTGAGTTTCCAAAGACACTAAACTATTATGGTCCTTGATTGTTGGTTTTTTTTATGTAATAAGTATTCTGAAAAAGTAATGTAATGTTCATGTACATCATGCTTCGGGTCACTACAGCTGCCAACTCCAGATTGTGTGTCAGGTAATTTCTTTCATGTGTCCTCAACTACCGAGACTTGTACGCAATGACCATAATCACCTTGCATAAGCCCAGCTCCCAACCCAATACATGATGCCTCACAGTAAACAGTATAGCTCTTGACCATCTCTAGAAAGGCTAGTATCGATGATGAATTCAACCTCTCTTTCAGCTCCTCAAAGGCTAACTCACAAGAATCTGACCATATGAACTTCACCCCCTTCTTAGTCAGACCTATTAGTGGTGCCGAAAAGACTAAAAAGTCCGGTATGAAATGTCTGTTGCATCCATCCAGTTGTAGAAAACTCTGCTCCTCAATGACGTTCTTTGGCTTTCCCAATAAACTAAAGCTCTCACTTTCTCTATGTATACCAATACTTCTAGATCTGAGATAACATGACCCAAGAAGTGAATCTTATCTATCCAAAGTGGCACTTTGAAAGCTTAGAATATAACTGATGCTCCGTTAGTGTACTCAAAATGATCTCATGATGGGTAGCATGGTTGTGTCGAGTGTGAGAGTACATAAAGATGTCGTCATTGAAGACCACCATGGAAGAATCCAAGTACGGATGGAACACTTCGTTCATCAGTGCCTGGAAAACTTCAGGCGTGTTCCTGAGACTAAACTGCATAACCATATATTCATATAGATCATACCTACTATGGAAGTCAGTAAAAGGTATATTTGATGGTATTATGCGCAACTGATGATAAACAGACCTCATGTCAATCTTCGAGAACACGCAGGCTCCTCGATGTTGATCATAGAGATAGTCAATTTTGGGCAAGGGATACCAGTTCATGACCGTCAACTGGTTCAACTTCCGATAATCCATACAAAGCCTGAGGGTACCTCCTGCCTTCTTCACAAATAGGATAAGAAAACCCCAAGGAGAAGTTCTGGGTCAAGGGAAACCATTTTCCTGCAACTCCTCCAATAACTTCTTGAGCTCCTTCCACTCAGGTGTAGCTATTCTATAAGGAGTAGTGGCCAATGGTGCTGCTCCTAGCACATTCTCAATCGAGAAGTCTACCTCACACTCCGAAGGAAAACATGAAAAGGCTTCTAGAAAGGCATCTATGAAATGATCACCCATTGTAGGATAGTATTACTGTGACGTCCCCCTGGTCATCCAAATATAGACTAGCAATCTGGGCTATAACTCCTCCAAACCCATGCTGCTCTGGACCTACTCTGCTCTCATAGACATCCCATTCACCCCTATGAAGAAAAGATCTACCTTCTGGTGACATGAAACTCACCATGTACTGATAACAGTCGATGAATGCCCGGAAGGGAACTAGCCAGTCCATTCCAAGAATGAAATCATAGCCTGTCATCTCTAGGACATAGAGGTCCCATAAAAATTTACACCCACCAACCTCAATTGGGCACTCTCTGTAATGACCTATACTACCCATTGTATTATCCAACAGAGTGTCTAACATCAAGATATAATAGAAGAAAAGATATAGTGCCCAATGATCTCCATGCAAACAACCGATATAATTCTATGGGAAGACCCTGAATAAAAAAGAGAAGAATCTAAAATTGATGGTACTAAGATCATACCTCGAATTGTAGAAGGTCTGAGATCCTGCTCCGGTAGGGTCTCCTCTACTACAAATGCATGACCCGTACCATGACCTTGTGACCCTGCCTATCCAATCTGAGTTGATCCGCCGTGATGTCGGTGAAAACCATGAAACTGGCTACCACGGCCATGACCTCCACCTCGACCTGATCGGCCGAAAGAACTCTAGTTCCCAGACTAGTGAGAAACTAGTGGCACTTCTCCTGGATGAGGAGTCATAGAAGAACCCCTATCAGCAGTTACTGGTGAGAAGATCTGACAAAATCACTGCAGATGACCCATTACACCGCTTGATCAGCACTCCACTGGGTCTATCGAGCAATGGGGCCTCATATTTCCACTCTTTCCGCCTTGTTATCACACCACCTAGCTACCAGAAGGAATGTCTTGCCTCCTCGGATCACCGTGCGAAGACTCCCTGTAGTGCGTCCTGCTATCAGTAGGAGGAATACTAACCCCTGATGCTGAGTCGCACTGGCTCACAACTTCAGAATCCTCAGATTGAACTATGTGATCAATGCCTGGTTGACTATTAATGTGATATAAGTCAACCGGAAGATGATCACCCGCAATCGGATGTCGTGCCTTAGACCATCCTTGAACTTCCTTTCCATGAACAACTGATCAAATCCCAGAATAGGCATGAAGCGCTGCAACTCGGTAAAGCGGAAGGAATAAACTATAACAAAAAGCGTACCCTTCTCTGGAATCATAAACTCCCTAGAATGATTGGCCCTCAGGGACTGAAGATATATGTAATCAATGAAGATGCACTGAAACTCATCCCATTCCATAAACTGCAGGCGTCCCGCCTATGAGATCACATCTCACCACCTCTTGGCGAAGTCCCGAAGCACATAGGTATGATCTTGACCCTACTCTCTGGAGGCATCTCCAGTTTCGGAAACATATTTACCATGGATTCTAGCCATGAATCTGTTACCTGAGGTCCTCCATCCCCTGAGGATGTGGGAGGATGCTGCAGCTGGAAGACACGCGTCATATCAGCCATCGACGGGGCAGGAGGTGGCACTCACTGAAATGTCTGCATCATCCTCAAGAATCCTTCCCTGAACTATTAATCGGCACTAGTAATAGGTATAACTACTTGTTCCAAGACTGGAACAACTAGAGGATCTACTGGAAGTCCCTGTTCATCCATATCCGGCGTCTGATCACTTCCCTGTAACTGGCGGAAAACCGTAGGACGTCTCAGTGGAATGGCTCTATAAGGTCAAGGACAAACCTTAGATCAATATTATCAAAGATCGAAAACAAGGAGTGAAATATGGTAAAAATTAGAAGGAAATAACTCATGTTTTACAAAACATGACTACACGGTGTGTTCCCTGAAGTCATTTACATGGGCATGTACTCCGGTATTAACTGGACATGTAACAACCAATACACATGGCATGTCATCTTGACACACAGTGTGTAATTGATTCCTCGTTCATTGCCTATGTTCTTCTACAAGACTAAGCAACATCGATCTATTATGATAAGACTACACGACGTGTTCAAGATAGACATGGTGTGTAATAATCAAGATTCACCTGGCCTGTGTTGTTAGTGAAATAGTCTAACACATAGCTTAAACTACACAGCATGTTCCAATTGGACACAGCGTGTATGAGAAGGGATAACACCGAACCATGTTGTTTGTGACATTGTCGGGTACCTGGGTTAGACTACACAACATGTTCAAGGTGGACAAAACATGTACGTGAATGGGTAAAACCAACCCGTGTTGTTCTTGAAAAGGTCGGGTACCTGGTTCAGACTACATAGCGTGTTTAGAGGGCACATGATGTGTATTAGACAAGACTCGGCCAACCGATGTTGTTAGTGACATGGGAGGGCATGGGGTCGACACTAAACGGTGTGTTCGACATGTATACGACGTGTTCCTACCACACATTCTCCATCATGTGTCCCGGCCCACACGATATATGACACGGTTAGAGACTACACAACGTGTACAAAAATTTCATGGCATGTACATAAGAAAAATAGTTTCTTACTAAATAGAATAACACACGATGTGTACTTAACATTACACGACATGTATTCTGGGTTGTTACAGACAGTAACCCTCAGAAACTACTCATGAACCTAGAAAACACTAAATTGAGCATTGAAAGTGCCAAATGCCGATCCATGAGGGCCCATACTCCCCGTGAATCAATGTTTGGCATATTATACACATTATAACATGGAAAACATGGTAATGATCCACCAAATTCTGGTCCATGAGGGCCCATAACACCTCAAGAACTAAATATTTTCATTCATTCAGGAAATCCTCTACACAAATAATACGCTATCAAATAACAGGTTGTTCTATTAAGTCAATTATCACAATAGTATGCATATTTTACACATCACCTATCAAATCAACATGAAATCACTAATTCATTATAGATGGCATGGAAAAAATGAATTACATGTGATTTCTAGCAAGTCCCTATATGATGGATGAGATGGCACAACAAAATCTCATCAGGTTTCGACAGAAATAGAACCTCAATAACATCCACAATAACAACAAAAATCATGTGAATCACTCATGGTGAAATCAGAACAACTGAATTAATTGAAAAACCAGACAATTGAAATTAAACAAGGTAGATTGGATTTTCCCTATACATGGGTTATCTACTCCCGGGCACAAATTTTGACCAAGTACCCATTCCGTCTTATCCTGCACTAAGGCTCCAAAAATTAAATCAAGAGAAATTAATATCTCTAATAACACTTTGTAACATCCCGGTTCCGGAAGCTACAATTAGGCGCCCTGTAACTGTTTGGTGACATGGCCTCAAGCGCATTTTCCCAAATTTCAGAGGCTGCTAAAAAGTAGCAAGGTCCATGGGTCTGATAGTGGGGAAACTATGCCCTCATTGGTTGAGTACACAATGGATGTAAATAAATACATACATGAGCCAAAGAAGTAATAATGAAATGTAGTTGTAACAGCATAAAACTGAAAGTATATACTTGAGAACATATATATAATGATTCCTGATACATATATCTAGGAAAATATCCAAAAAAGTCACAATGCGGGAATATAGCAGTGCTAAACCAAAGTGAAAAAGAAAGAAGATAAACTCCTCAGCGTCGCCAGCCATAGCTTGGTCCCATGATCTCCAGCTCCACAACAAGTCATGTACATGAAGTAGAAGGGTGTTTTCCCTTATCTATACTTGCGACAATATAATATGTTTGTGCACAAAATCATGACCCAAATAGGGTGTGAGACTAAATTCTAGTATGCATCCACCATGAGATCTATGCCTAACAGTTAGTGGATATATGGCAGGTAAAATACATAAGGCAGTAAACAAGGAATTACTCACCAGTAAAAAATCCACAGTTCAAAGCATTAAAATCACTACAAAACAAGCAACAACTAATCAAAGAAGATAACACAATAGGTAACCCTCTGGGAGGTACCCATAACATTTCCCCTATATTCATACCTAGCAACACAAGACTGATTTTAAACACAAGTTAACCCTATGGGAAGTACTCACAACCTATCCCCTCTGGATCTTGGTAAAAATCATAAGAAACCCTCTGTGCGGTACACTTAGTCTAACCCCTCTTGTTCAGCTTATGCATAGACTCTCTAAGAAGGGACTCACCATCCATTCCCCCTACAGTCCCATAATGGTATTGATGGAGCTCCGAGGAAGCACTCAATGTCTCATTCCCCCTTATGGCCCGTGTCGAGGAACTACATATACTCTGGGGAAGAACTCAACGTCAATTCCCCTTGTGGTCTCACATCGTAAATTATAAAGACACTCTGGAGAATCCCTCAACATCCATTATCCCTGTGGTGTATATACAGGGTTCTCACAACCCTTTGTAAGTCACGAAAGTGTAGCAATGTGTAACGGAAAAGGTAAATCTCCTGAACTACTTGGCTAGCCTTTTACAACACAACAACATAATGGATAAACAATCAAACCATCCTATAATACTTGGAATGGGAAAGTAAATAGTAGCCTAACATGTAAACAAGCCCCAAAGGTCAAAATAAGAAAAACAGGCATGGGAGAAACTTTCAAAGAAAAATAATTCATCATATTCATAATCAATAACAATTAACTCACACATAACAACATAGTAGAGAAAAAAAATTTCTGAAAGATTTACCGCCCAATAACCCATTCATGGGTATTGGGATATTTTCACATAAAACTCAAATACATTCAATATAAATGCAAAAACAACCTACCTCAGGGGTTAGGAGATCGATATTTGGGATCCTCGAAGCATGATTCTCCTTAGAACTCCATATATCTAAGAAAAATACTAAAACATTCAACCAATGATAACATGGAAAAGCAGAGGAATCATGAAACAGGGTTTAAGCGGATGAGAGAAATCACCGATGTGATTCCAATAGAACCAATGGCGTTTGATTTAGAGGAAGGACAGAGGCTCGGGTGCTCGTCGATGATCCGAAGCCATACGGACTACCTCAGATGAACGAGACCTTGAAGAAGGGTGTTCTGTCCTTCAGATGTGAAGCTGTTGCATTTAACAAAAAACATACACGGAATGTACTTTTGAAGTACACGGCGTGTACTCACCTTTTCTGTACGCTACATTATGTAGCCTCCACGTCACTCCCACATGGTCATGTGTGCGGCTACTACACAGCCAGGACACAACCTCTTGTGGTAAGGCAGTACACGACGTGTACTCATATAGTACACAGTGTGTACATAGAAAATTTACTGATTTTCCTCTTTTCACAAAAAATGACTATAAATGGAAATACATACCTGAAAAGACAGTATGGGTTCTTACACACCTTGATCTAATTGGTAAAGAACATACTGTTTCTGTGGATGAAAAACTAATGCCTCACGAAATAATGATTGTTCGATTATCTTTTACCACCTATCATGGTAGACATTAAGATGAAAATATATTAATATATGATATATATTATGTTAATGTTTTCCTTATACTTATGTATTTTTATTTTATTGAATACCTTTATGGTTTCCATTATTTGTAATCATGATAATTAAATTTGAGGAAGTGCGGACTACCGCCCCCTCAAAGTGATATCACTCGTTCAATAAAAACATGGTATGTATAAAGGATGGAGTTAATGATATAATATAATATATTGTATTGTAATTGTAATATACCTATGTATCATTATGTTTTAATTCCATTAAAATAAGAAATTGAAATGAAAGCAGCATTCATGCGTACGTACAGCTTACTGTCTCCATGAACAGTGCAATTCATTTATTACCTCCAAATTATATGTACTATTATAAATATATATATATACTCAATATATATGATATATATGGCATCTAAATAATGAATTTCATTCTAGATATAATGGACTATTGACCACATGGACTACATGTGAATATAAAGTGTTCATTTTGACTCAACTACCAAATATAGACAAAATGAACGTTATTAACATAAATGATTGAATAATGTTTATAACATTGTAATAAGATATATTAAATGAATAATAAGCTTGAAAAACGTTCTTAACCAAGAATAAAATAACTATAGTTTATTATTCCGAATATTAAAAAACGATGGAGTCATGTCGGACACGAGGTTAGGGACTTCGTCTCAATCTCCTTTCATTGAGGCATATTTTTTTCTAATAAAAATCGTTCTTTTAGACACTATATAAACACCTTTTAATTTTCATTTCATTCAAAGGGAATCTTTTTATACGAAGTGTTTTACTAAACAACCGAAAATAATGTTTTTTTTTCGTAAACGGTGACAATGACCTTTCCACCGCCGTGAGTGTTATTTTATAGTTGGCTTCCTTAACAAGTTGTAATGTTTTCAAAAGGAAAATAAATACTATATACTATTTAATTTATTGTTGGTATTGAAAATGGTTTTGATAATTGTTTTGATAATTTAATATATTGAAATGTTATATTGTTATTGCAATGTGGACGTGTAATATTTTTTTATGCTTACGTTATGTGTTATGATCATGCTATGGTTCTTGGGAATTATTTATGAATACGAGGGGTTCTATGATAATCCTAGGATAGGTGAGCCTGATATAGCTCTCCAATGCATTGGGTAACATGATAGAGGTAAATGTTAATGTTTCTACGAAGAGACATAGGGAATACACTATGATGAGTATTCTAATGCATCTCCCTATGTAGTTGTGATAGCAACAATGTATGTATGTTATGGATGACAAGAGTTACCATAATGATTAATGATTTCTTTGTGTTATTCCTAAATCTTATGATTTCATGAGGTAAGTAAAAGAGTTTATGTTTTTTATGTATTTATGATCTAATGTTTTTTTTCATTGTTTTATAACCCTTACTGAGATTTTTATGCTCATCCCATGTTTTGAAATGTTTTTACACGACTTATAGATGAATATGGTCAAGGATGTGATCAACGAAAAGTCATGCTATATAAATCATGAAACTAGACATAACCCTTTTTTTCTAGAGTTTTTATTTTATGAAAAAAATTGAAACAGAGTAGAATTGTATACTTTGTAATCTTTTGAGATGTAATAGTTATGTCCTAATTCCCAAAAACTCTAAACCTAAAAAGATCCTCAATGTGAATTATTTTTTTAATTCAATATTATGTAATTTTATAAGGCCGGGTCCTCATAGTTGGTATCAAAGGCCGGTTAAGAAAACATTAGGAGTTAGGATATTTCTAAATCAATATCTATAATGAAATCCATTTTAATATTGAAATCATATAGCATTTATATATTACCATGTTGATTCACCTAAGATATTTATGTGTTTAGAATGGTTTTCTGCAGAGGAAACATGGGAGCTATGTTGGGACGACATCAAGAGGTGGTCAGCCTTCTGAATCTACAACCTGTGATGGTCGGAATTGGAACTGAACAATTTTTTTGCAGTGATGGAATATTAGACTCAGGATATTAATTATATTGGTATCCATTCACAAGATCAACCAGATCAACCATAGAGTAACATGTCAGTAGTATAGCATTTCATTAGGAAACATCCCCCATCATTAAGAGGATCGTCTGACCCTGTACTAGTAGAAGGGTGGATTAATGTACTGGGGAAATTTTTTGATGTCATGTGCTGTTCAGAACATCAAAAGGTTGGTCTTGATGTTTACCGTTTTTAAGGTGAAGCTGATCAGTGGTGGTCGATGGTGAAAAATATCTAGGATAATGAGAAGATTTATGCACTTATTTGGGATGAATTCAAAGGTTTGTTTCTTGACAAATATTTTCCTAAGGAGGTTCATCTTAGGATAGAAAAACAATTCCAGAAATTGAGGATGGAGGGTGACTCAGTGGCTACTTATGAAGAAATATTTACTCGAATGGCAATGTATGCTCCAAATTTCATACGAGATATTCATTGTAAAATCAACCGTTTTCCTCAGGATTAATGACAATGTATTGAAGGTATTTAGTTTATTGTGAGTTAAAAAGTAATGAAAAAATTGAGTGTTGTGAGGAGAAGGTAGAAATAGAGTTTTTAGATGATCAGGTGTTCTTTGAAAAATAACAGAATAAGAGGTTGAGGTGGCAGGCAAAAGGGAAGAACTTTTCAAAAATGTCTGATGGTATGAAACATAAGTTTACAATTTGTGAAAATTGTGGTAAAAATTATGCTGGGGAATGTATTTTGAATTCTGGTAAGTGCAACCAATGTGGTAAAATGGAACATAAGGCTCGTAATTTCATTGAAAAAGATCAGGGTAATGGTAAGAAAAAATCTAATTTACAATCAGTAAATTTTTTCATTTGCAATAAAATGGGTCATTACGCTGATGATTGTCCAACAAATAACTCATCTAAGGTAAAGTATCCAAATGATAGGAATAAAGGAGTGGTGAAATCCTTCGCTACTACTTCAATAGATGTTGGGACATCAAATGAAGTAGTATGAGGTACACTATTTGTTTGTTCAGATTATTCCAATGTGTTGTTTGATTCAGGGTCTACGCACTCTTTCATTTCTAATAAGTATTCTATTAAATTGGGAATTCCATTACAAGATATGAATACAAGACATACGATAATAACACCTGGATGAAATATTGAGACAAAAAAGAAAACATAAGAACATTCCTATCCTTGTGTGCAGAATAAATCTACCTGCAAACCTTATTCTTTATTCCTATAGTAGAGTTTGATGTAATTTTGTGCATGTATTGGCTTTTTTTTTCATTATACGATTGAATACTGAATTAGAGAGGTTTTTTTTCAGAATCATCTTCAGTTTTTATACAATAATGAACCCTTTCTTTATAAAATATATCAAGAATATGAGAAACTTGTAAAATATGGAAATAAATTTTACCGCGCACATATCATTGAAAACAAAGAAACTATTCAGATTAATTATGTTCTAGGGGAAATGAGTACCATGATGTTTTTTCTTACGAGGTTCTTGGTATTATACATGATCGGGAAGTTGAATTTACTATTGACTTAGTCCCTGATGCTAAGACAATTTGAAAAACCCCTTATCGAATGGCTCAAATTTAACTTTTAGAGTTAAAGAAGCAATTGCAGGATTTATTAGATAAAGGTTTCATTTGACTTAACACATCACCATGGGGTTCTCCTGTCTAGTTTTTTAAAAATAATGATGGTTAAATTCAACTTTTAGTTGATTATAGAGTGTTTAAGAACATCACTATTAAGAAAAAGTATCATTTGCCTCGTATCGATGATTTGTTTGATAAACAACAGGGAGCTCGGTATTGTTCAAAGATTGACTTGAGATCGGGGTACCATTAGTTGAAAGTGAAAGAAGAAGACATTATGAAGACCACATTACATACTAGATATGGCCATTATGAATTTGTATTTATTCCATTTGGTTTAACCAATGCACCTACTGTATTCATGGATCTTATGAGTAGAATTTTCCATGAGTACTTGGATAAGTTTGTGGTTGTGTTCATTGATGATGTTTTGGTTTATTATAAAAGTAAATAGAAGCATGAATGTCATTTAATGTTTGTCTTTCAAACCTAAAAATAAAAGGAACTATTTGGGAAATTCAGCAAGTGTGAGTTTTAGTTGCAAAAAATTTCTTTCCATGGTCACATTGTTTCAAAAATTGGCATAACTGTTTGTCCTGCTAAAACAAAAGTTGTTGAATAATGGCGAAGACACACAAATATAACTGAGATCCATAGTTTTCTTGGTTCGGAAGGTTATTATTGGAATTAGTTTGAACAATTTTCATGGTTATCTAGTCCAATGACTAATTTAACTCGGAAAGGTTTTATGTTCATCAGGAAAAAAGAATGTGATGATTGTTTTCAAGAATTGAAAGGACGCTTGGTGAGTGCTATAGTTTTAGCCCAGCCATCCAGAAATGGTGAGTTTTTTTTCTAGAGTGATTCATCATTGAACATATTTTGTTGCGTCATAAAACATAATGATCATGCAATTTCTTATGCTTCACATCACTTGAAACCACATGAGATAAATAAACAAACACGTGATTTGGAAATAGCTACTATTGTTTTTACTTAAAAAAATTGGAGGCATAAATTGTATGGAGTAAAATGTGAATTATATACTCACCACAGAAGCATAATGTATATATTCACTCAGAAATAATTAAAAACGAGACAGAGGAGATGACTGAAATTAATAAAGGATTATGATTACACGATCCATTACCATCCAGTAAAGGAAAATAAAGTCGGTAATTCTTTGAGTCAAAAAATTAATGCCTTATTAACCATGATATATTTTAAATGAGATCCTTTGGTTTTTGAATTTATGTACTTTGGAATAGAAGTTGTTCATGAAGGAAATTCTTCTGTTTTGTTTCAGGTGACAGTGAAATCATCTTTATTAGACAGAATAATGCAAGTGCAGAGAGAAGACAGTGAGTTATAGAAAAAGGTAGAGTTGGTTCAGAATGCTATGTTGACTAATTTTAACATTGATAATGACTGTGTTATGAGATTTGTAAAGATATTATATGTGCCTTGTGATTTACAGTTGATGAATGAGTTGTTATGTGAAGCTCATGCTTCTCCGTTTTCAATTAATCCTAGCAGTACTAAGATGTACATAGATCTTCGGCAGTATTACTGGTGGGATGGAATGAAAAGAGTTATTGTTGACTTTACATTGATGTGTTGGAAGTTTCAATAGGTTAAAACATAGTGGAAGTTACTGAAAGGGATACTTTAGCCTTTACCGTTGCAAGAGTGGAAATGGGAAAATATATCAAAGGACTTTGTTGTGCTATTACCGAAGAAATCTCATGGTAATAATGCAATGTTGGTTATTATTGATCGATTGACTAAATGTGATCATTTCCTTCCTATTAGAGATACATTGTTTCTAGATCAACTTTCTAGGTTGAATATTAAAGAGACAGTCAGGATACATTGATTTACCCTCTCAATTGTATCTGATCGTGATCCCAGGATTTCTTCTAACTTTTGGAAAGGCCATCAGAAGTCGTTAGTTACTGAATTAAATTTTACCACAACTTTTCATCTCTAATCAAATTGGAAATCAGAACAAACAATTTAGACCCTAGAGGATATTCTCCATGATTGTTCAGTGGATTACCAGGGAGGTTGGGACGAACATCTTTCTTTGGTTGAATTTTCATATAATAACAGTTTTCATTCTGGTATATAGATGGCTCCATTTGAGGGATTATATGGAAAGCATTGTCGAATTACAGCTTTTTGGGCTATAGATGGTGAATGGAAGTTGATGGGACCAGAATTGGTAGAATAGATGGATGAAAAGGTTCAGTTTATTCAGAAGCATTTGAGAACATCTTAGAGTATGCAGAAAATTTATGAGGATAATCGGAGGAAGGATCTTTCTTTTGAGGTTGGTGATCATGTCTTTCTCAAAGTTTCTCCATTGAAAATTGTGATGTGTTTTTGTAAGAAAGGAGTTTTGTGTCTGAGGTTCATTGGACCATATGAAATCCTAGAAAAAGTTGCATAAGTTGTGTACAGAGTGGATTTACCTCCTTGTCTATCCCAGGTACAAAATGTTTTTCATTTTTTAATGTTGAGAAAGTATATGCCAGATCCATATCCAGTTTTGAGCCCATAGGTAGTTCAGTTGGAGAGAATCTCTCTTATGAAAAACAACCAGTCTAGATTTGTGACCGTAGAGAGAAAGTGTTGAGGAATAAGGTAATTCACCAGGTAATGTTTTTTTGGAAAAACTATATGGTTGATGAGACAATGTGGGAATCTAAAAATGCTATGAGGGATAAATACCCCCACTTATTTGATAACAGAATAAAAATTGGAAGGATGCAATTTCCAAAATGGGGGATGGATGTAACATCCCAGGTAAATAATGAATAATACATTTTCATATTTATTAATATTTTTTAATAAAACATTACATTTAATTTAAAAGAGTTTCTATGTTTGATATCTTACCCGATACGCAAAAACATGTTTCTTTGAAATCTTATGTTGCACACTAATAATATAATTTTATTATTTTAAATGGTAGATAAATCCTACCCGTTGTGTAGGCGGGAATAAAAAAAATAACTACAATATGATTATATATGTTATTTTAATGTATTTATATTTATCCAATCAACGTTAGAGGCTTAAAATGTGAACGATTCAAATTTTAAGCATAATTTACATTAAAATGCCGATTTACCGCCTTTTAATGATGAACCGTCATTAAATATAATAATGGTCACATTAATACATTATATTTGACCAAATAAAATCCTTCTTTAGACTGAGGTCATCAAAATTTACTTTGTGTAAATTTTTGGAATTTTTCCGATAAAGTTCATTTTTTAATGAATAGTGATAATATTGTATTTAAATTCAAAATTGTGTTTTAATCTAATTTATATATATGGTTAGTTTATATTTTTAATTGGTTTTGATGTGTAATTATAATATATTTTTACCATTTTATCCACTTTTGGTCATTGGAATTAATTTCACTTTGAAATTGGACATAAACAAATATCAATCATTTGTTAGTTATTGTTTCTTAAAAACACGCTTTTTGTTATGATAATGAGAATTAATTTTAAATTAATTAATTCTACTTCTATTTTTATAATTTGGTAAAATATACATCATTTTTTAATTCATAATTTCAATTATATCTTATGCTGAATGTTTTGTATTTTTCAGAAAACATTAATTTTTGATGAATAGTGAAACCACTTAGTAGTAGTTAACAAAACTGACTTTTTCATTTAAATGAAATTTTACCACTTCTGTAAATTGATTTTTGAAAATCAAACATACATGGTTGTTATTAGTGAATAATATGTTGTTCAATAAGAGGAAAATAGTTTTTGGTGAATAGTAACTGTTGACTTTTATTTACCGTGGTTAAAGGTAAAATGGGTAATTCAAGGTAAAAAGAATATTATAATAATTCCAAATTACCTTAACACATTTTCTAACATTATTAGATGATTAATGGATGATAGTAGTAATCAATGGGTCGATTGTTGGACCCCATGGAGCCACTTATGAATGATAATGGCACATTAGTTTAATCAACTTAAAGTACACGCAAAAATGACATATACAAATATCTCTTTCTAAATTAACATTTACAGTGTGTTATATATGTTACCATTTAAACAATAAATATTCATTGGAATGATAAAACTATTTACTAAATCTTGATATTTTTTTATAATTTTTAAACATCATATAAATTAAATTATTTATGACACAATAATGATGTAGTATTTACCTCATTATTAAATGATTTAAATAAATAAGATTATAAATATTAAAATAACATCCAAATATTGTCCAATTCTTATTGGATGAATTTATTTAGTCCACCATTCAACATATATTCTACCTTAATGAGTTTTGGACCTTTAGAAACCAAATATCATTATATAATAAAATTATATTATCACACTTTCCTAAAGATCCCCTCCTCCCACTTATAAAAATCTCTCATTTCTTACCAATTCCTCAACATTCTCAAGCATTTTGTCTCATCAAACCTCTAAAAAAATAAGTCCTATACATCCCAATACTCCTCTTAGAAGCCTTATTTTAGGCAGAAGGAACTTCAATTAATCGTTTTGGATCATTCCAAAGGAAGTAACCCAAATTAAAGGTTACAATTTCTCTTAACTTCTTTTATTTTATTTTATTTTTCAAACCCATAAACCGTTTTTTTCTATAATTTTATAACACCTCTATTATCTTAAATATACTAGGATGTTTTTATGATATCTATTCTAACAACACATACACACACCTCCATATAATGGGAGAAGAACATACTGTTTCTGTGGATGGAAAACTGACGTCTCATGAAACGATGATTGTTTGATTATATCCTACCACCTATAATGGAAGCCATTAAGATGAAACTATATTAATATATGATATATAGTATGTTTAGGTTTTCTTTATACTTCTGTATTTCTATTTTAAATCATACCTTTATGGTTTCCATAACGGGTAAATGCGATAATTTAATTTTGGAAAGTGCAGACTACCGCCCCCTCAAAGTGATATGACTCGTTCATACCATACATGGTACATATAAAGTATGGATTTAATGATATTATATATGATATTATACTGGAATTATAATATACCTATGTGTCATTATGTTTTAATTCCATTAAAATAAGAAAGAGAAATGATAGTATTGTTCATGTGTACGTACAACTTACCGTCTCCATGAACGGTGCTTTTCACATCATACCTCCAAATGATATGTAATGTTATAAATATATATATATATATAATAAATATATATGATATATATGATATCTCAATAATTTATGTCATTCTAGATATAATGGACTATTGACCACATGGAAAACATGTAAATATAATGTGTTCATTTTTTACTCAACTACCAAATATCAACAAAACAAAACATTATTAACATAAATGATTGAATAATGTTTATAACAAAGTAATAAGTGATATAAAAGGAATAATAAAATTTAAAAAGCTTCTTATTCAAGTATAAATTAACTTTAGTTTGATATTCAGGATATTAAAGAATGATTGAGTCATGTCGGACATGAGGTAAGGGACGTCGTCACAATCTCCTTTCATTGAGGCATATTTTGTTCTAATGCACAACATTCGTTTATATGTTTTATAAAAACCTTTTAGATTTCATTTCATTCAAAGGGAATATTTTTCAACAAATCGATTTTCGAAATGATAAAAAATAATGATTCTTTTTAATGTAATCGGTGACGACGACCTTTCTGCCACCGCACATATTATTTTAACTTTTGCTTCCTTCACAAGGCATAATGTTCTTAAATGGAAAATAAATAATATATACTATTTTACATATTTTTGGTATTGAAAATGGTTTTGAAAATGGTTTTTATACATTAATATATTGAAATTTTATATTGTCATTGCAATTTGGAAATGATATATTTCCTTTGTGATTATATTATGTGTTATGTTCATGTTATTGTTCTAAGGAATTATTTACGTATACGGATGGTTTCGTGATAAACCTTGGGTGAGTGAGATTGAGTAGCTCTCCAATGAATTGGGTAACATAATGGATGTAAACGAGAATGTTTCTTATAAAATATTTAGGGAATATACTGTGATGGGTATTCCAATGTAACTCCCTATGTAGCTGTGATAGCTACAATCTATGTATGTTATGGATACCACAAGTTATGTTTATGAATTATGATTTCTATGTGTTATTCATAAATCTTATGATTTCATGAGGTAATTAATAGTCTTTATGTTTTTTATGTAATTATGAAATAATGGGTTCTTTCGTTGTTTTATAACCCTTACTGAGCTTTTTATGCTCATCTCATGTTTTGAAATGTTTTCACAAGACTTATAGATGAATAGGGTCAAAGATGGGATCAAAGAAAAGTCAAGCTATCTAAAACAAGGAACTAGACATGAATCTTTTTTTCAAGAGTTTTTATTTTATGAAAAAAAAAGAATCTGAGTAGAAGGGTCTGCTTTGTAATCATTTAAGATGTAATAGTTATGTCCTGATTTTCTAGAACTCTAAACATGAAAAGATCGTCAATGTAAATTATTCGATTAATTCAATATTATGTAATTTTTTAAGGCCTGGTCATTATATCCACATACTATATCTCATGATATGTCTATTTCATCGACCATTTCTACATTTCCATCTTTGTATATTATGTAATATATATAACATCTATCTTTAAATGAATATCTTGTCTTAGACCCAATTCAAATATACGTTCCTTTAAATCAACAATAACCACAACCTCCGGTGCAAAGTGTTTTAAATTCATGAGTATTGATGCTTGTTATGTTATAGAGATATTTTCTTGCTTCAGGCTGAAGAATTTCATCATTATCTAGATCTTGAACCTGTGTGGATAGAATCATTTGTGGAAAAAATTCTACAAAATCCTCTGAAATAAGGCCTTGAACCACTTTATCATGTAGTAATATTTCTCACTACAAGCATTCAAGATCCATGATCATATATGTCAGCAACATGACCTTGGTATCCACTTGTAAACATATGAAATAAATGATATGATTCATGATTTTGATCCATTCATCTACACATTCTAGTTCAGAATCACCATTGAAGATGGGTGGATTTTTTTCTAGAATTTTAATGAATGGTATAATTGTTTTGGATAATTCCTATAGTTTCCCATGTCAACAAATTGGAATGGATGGATGACACTCTAAACCAGTTATTGGTTCACCTTTAGATTTGGTGTGACGACTTTCTCTATCGCTTCTTCCGATGGATTTATACGATTCCTACCATGTTATATTTTCTAAACCAACATCAAACTCCATACGTATTACTCTCTAATAACTAATGGATTTGTATTTAAAATTCTATCCCATCAACTCTCATAACATGGATTTCCTAAATCAACCATATTCATGATAAACTATTTTTGAAAACTTTTATCTTTCTTTTTGAAAATCAACTCATTATAAAAATACCACAACTAAGTTCTATTTCAAAATTATTCATTTGAATAAAAATTAAAATTATTCAAAAATAAATACTTTTTCACAAAATCATCAATCACGTGCACTCCATCTGGGAATTCATTTCTATAATTCATGTCATGCTCACCTCATGGGATAAACCCATGATAATGAGATTTCAAATTCTAAGAAGTGTGTCATAAAATATTAAGTACCCAAATCCCTATTAACGTGAAGATGGGTATAAACAAGTCATCTATGTCCTTTTATTCTATACATTTCATGTTCGGACAATCCTACTCCTTTCTAATATCACAACACAAGGAATATAAAATGATTATTTCAACTCCATGAACCATAAAATTGAAGAGATATTGTCTGAAAATCTAAGACCAAACTGATACAACTTGTAACCTCCCCTACTCTGCATTGGCTTGAAGAGGAGGGAGAGTGCTACATGGACATAAGAGACATCCCCAAGGCACAAAATGATAATAATAAATCTCTAATTGTTTCAATGAAAGTGGGGGATGATTTACCCTTTAAGAATTTAAACAACTAATCATCCAAAATAAACACTATATAATGCATGTTAACAAAGAAAACAACTGAAAATATAACTAATATCAAAACATACTAGAGAAAAAAAGTGGAAGAAAAACCAACATCAATGTAAATAGTTTATGATAACTCAACAAGACTCTTATCCAACCACATGTTTCCATGATCCACAAGATCTATGCTTCAATCTAAACAACCATCCAATGTATCATGAGGTTGTGCTAAAGATGTTTGATACTTTACCTTTCCACATGTCTTGGTAGATGAAATATGAAAAAGATCCAATTTTCCATGTTATGGGTGAGTGATAAAACTTAGTATGGTTTCTTTAATGACTTCCCTACTAAGGACACTAGCATAGAAGAGTAAGCCACATTGATTTAAAATAGTTTTTTTAAAAAAAATTCCATAAAAGTATATAACTTAATATAAACAACATCAAAACAGTTTATTACTCAAAATAAAAAAATCAATATCATCAATTTTCCAGACAAATATATTTGGATAATGAAACAAAACACGAACCTAGCCCATTTCTCAAGTTCCCATTGGCATGATAAGTCCATTCTACAAATACACAATACCAACCATACATGCTTCGTTATGATAGATCCATACTCATGGGTAGTATCCCATCAATATACCAAGTCATCATAAGGTAATTATATCTCATGTGCCATTACAAATATGGAACCAGGAACAAGGTTTCACTTCAACCAAGCCTCATAAATGAAACATGAACACACACACCATGTATGATAAAAATCCATGCCAAACAATTTCAATTAAATCACCCTTTATTGATAACTTTTTTCTCATTAATCCAATTCAATAAAATACATTTTTTATTACAAATAATTTTCCAACAAACCATTTCAATATTTCCAACAAAACCATATTTTAAAATAATCAATTTAAAATAAAAAATCAAAACAAATTTGCACAAAAATAACCAAAAGTATACAATTCCATCAAAACCATAAATCATCACTAAAGAAGAATTATTCCATGATATTTCAAAACAATTACACAATTAAATTTATGAAATTAAACAAATTTAAAACTAATGCAATAAATTCTATAAATATAATTTGAGAGTGAATCCACCTACTTTGAATGTTTTGTGGGAATCAGATAATGGGCGATGAATGAAAATAAAACTAGTTGAGATCCCCAAAAAACTACATTCGATCTATTCCCCTATCAAAAAACAAGACAAATATAAAAATATACGGCATCCAAAAACGTAGATATTCCAATATCATGTATATATCTATCAAAATTAAAGAATGATAGATGTAGATCTATGAAAATGATCATGAATAATGAAGAACAATAAAAAACCTCAGGAATACAGTGTTAAATCACCAAGGAAAGCCTTCAGATCACTAATTGATCAATGAAAGAACAATCATTGGCCTCCAATGATTCAAAATCCTGAGTTAGGTGATTTTTTGGGAAAAAATAGTGTCTTAATGGAAAGGCCAACATAGATATACTATTTAAGGAGGTGGTTTTTAACCCGCTCATGGTTTTGTTGCATGGTTAGACAAACGATGCATTGAAAATGCTCCTTCCACTTCTTTATGAATGAATTTTTATGGCCTACATGAATAGTTCACAATGAATGAACAAACATTTCCAAAGATATATGTCCCATATTTTCTCATTTTCATGGTTTCTTCTAGGATTTCGCAAAGATTGAATATACTGTGTGCAGCCAGTGCGCCTTCCCTTTAGCCCCCAATCAACAAGTTCACCAAACACTCAAAACATTCACCATTATACATTATTATTATGAAAAGAAAAAATAAAGGGTAACATAATGGAAATTGAGTATTCTACATAATTTTAAAAAGTTAATTTAAAATCAATCCCATAGATGGGATGACTATGTAGGGTTTTAAAGTGGAAACGAGTAAATGTTTTATATGTTTTTATATCTAAAAGAAATTATAAAATGATTATAGTGCACTAAATTGATTGAAATTATATAAAATTTATATAATTATTATTTTAAACCAATTCAAAAAATAATTTTTCTATATTAATAAATTAGACGATAAAACATTTTTAATTTATATAGAATTATTATTCACTATTCGTATAAATATAAATCTATTCAAGAAATACCTAAAATTCACCAAAATTTTACTTTTATATTTAAATTACATAAATTAATATTATTTTTTCATATAAAAATTTGAAAATTTGAAAATTTATTTTTAAAATAGGTTCCCTATTAAAAGGTGATAAAACTTCTTTTTAGAAAAATAGATATTTTTAGAATAAAACTATATTTATTCACAGGCTCTATCTATAAAATCTAATTCATAAATTTCAAGACATTTTATAAACATGTGTAAACATAATATAGTTATTCATATTCATTATTTCAGATACAATTTCTATGCAATAATATCAATATTTAAAAATAATATTAATTTTATATTATTATATGTTATAACTCGGTTTTTCATGCATCCAAAGATTTAAAAGATTATTTTAATTCATATACATTAGTGGATACAAAATCTATTTTATTATAAATTACTATTTAATAAATAATTATTTATAAAAATGAAAATGTTTTATTCAATCATTAAATAGGATTTTACATCCTTTCCCCATTTTAAAAATCAGGTCCTTGCAATTTTATTCACTTGAGAAATAATTGGCGATATTTTTCCATAGTATAATTTTATAAATCCATTTTGACTCTAAAAACATATTGGTTTCCCATTAATCATCAACATGGATAATTAAATGATTATTTGATACTTTCTATCTATTGTTAAGAAACTGAACTGGTTTTCTCAAATAAGAAATATTATTTTCCAACTAGACTACATATGGAATCAAAACAAAAGAGTAATATGATATATACTTCCTCATCATTAAAACATGAAATGTGTTTTTTACCTCATATCAACATGGATTTAATGAAAATCAATAGTAAATTGGTCAATCATTATCTGGTATTTCATATTGTAAAATGAACTATGGACTCATATTCCCCTTCTTACCAAAACACATCAAACTATTACATGGAGAATCTTTTAGACGACACGATCATATACATAAAAATAAATATCTCACCTTTGGTTATCCTCACAATGCTTATAACTTCTTTGATTTGTTCTCATGTGTTTCTAAATCAAAGTAATTTTATCTTGCTTATCCTCTAACAACTCTCGTCTAATCTACTTTATTTCTCCATGATCATCCCAAAACACTGATGTCTAGTACCACTTTATATATAATGCATCCTAAGGGTTCATATGTTTATTGGAATAAAAAAATTTTATAAATAAACTCAAAAAAAATAAATATGTTTATCCCAATAACCTTGGTAATCCATTTCAAATGAATAAATAATATATTATAAGGTCTAAATCATCTACTCAAACTGTCCATCGGTACCAAAAAATTTTGAAGTACTTCTCAATAATGAGATGTGAACATGGGATCATGGTCTAATATAATTGTGAGATGAAATCTATGTTTCTTTAAAATATATTCTAGATATAGTGAATAAATATGATCTAATGAAATTATATCTTGAATAGTAAGGAAGTGTTCATATTTAGTTAATCAATCGAAAATAACCGAAATCAAATTATTATCATTAGAATTATTCAGAAATCTTGACTTGATGTCTATTCATATTTTTTCCCATTTACAATCTAGCTCGGAGAAATTTTGAATCATCCCCTTCACTAACTATTTCTCTAATTTAACCTGATGACAATTAAAACAATTCATGATTAATATAGAAATATATCTTTTTATTCCATCACACAAGAAATGTTTTCTAAGGCCTCAATACATCATACTCATTTCTTGATGAATGGAAAACTGGGAACTCTGTTCTTCAGTCAAAAAATATTTTCTCAACTGTTAATCCCATGGTACGTATGATCTCTTTTCATATTTTAATACACCATCTTCCTTAATAATAAAATAAAGATACAAGCAATTATTAACTAATTGTACATTCTCATACCAATATATGTAAAAATTCTAAGAAATCCAATTTCTTTATGAAAATTTTTACTATATTGAAACCTAAATGAAACATAGGATATCATTATATCCACAACTTCTAGGATAAAATTAATCAAATCATTATCCATAAGGTCCCATTAGAAACATAACATGGTTAATGTATCATTACTATTTTTACTCAAAGCATGAGAAACTTTGATTTATCTTATTAGGAGATAATGAATTGTGAAATCATTATCTTGTATTAGTTCTATCCATCTTCACTATCTCATGTTCAACTATTTCTGAGTGAATATAAAATTTATCATTTTATGATTAGTATATATTTCACACATTACTACATATAATAGATGCCTCTATATTTTTAATATAAAAAAATATCCCATAATTCCAAATCATCTGTTGGATAATATAACTCATGAGTCATAAACTGACATGAAGTATAAGAAATTACCTAGTCATTCTACATTAAGAAACAACCATTTTCTTTAAATGAAGCATCAATATAGATGAAAAAATCATTATTTCTAAAAGGAAGGTCCAAAATGTGTCATTGACAAATATTTTTCTAAATTTATTAAAAAAAATATTATAATTTCCAAATATACCAAAATCCATTTCATGTTAATAGTGGAAGTGGGATCGATAATCTATAAATGTTTCCAACAAACAGTCTGTAATAACCACTAGTTCTAAAAAACTACGAATCTCTGCAACATTGGTCGTTCATGGCCACTCTTAAATGAATTTTTTACAAAGGTCAATAATTATTCCATATTTATAAATAATATTTCCATGGAATGACATTTTATGTAACCAAAATTAACTCTTACTAAACATTCCTTATATTTTATTTTCTTTTATGGTTTTCAAAACTATCATTCAGTGACTTCCATATTCCTCATAGATTATAGAATAAACAAAAATATAATCTATAAACAAAACAAAAAAATAATAAAATACTAATAAAAGGAACTATTGATAAAATTCATATATACAATAGATTCATTAGACAACCCAATGTTAATAACTAAAAACTCATAATTTATTTATCTTCTCTGAAATATAATCCTCAGAATGTTATCGTCTTTCACCTTTAGGTGATGCTAGCTAGAACATAGTTCATTCTTCTAAAAACACATAGTTCCATGGAGTTGAGCAATCAAATCATAAATATGAGTCATTGGATAATTTTTATTAAAATTTGTGATATTCATGGATTTATAATCAATGAAAAGTCACATTGAACCATTTATACTTTTCAAAATTAGAATCAGAGCAGACGATGGTGATGTTTTAGTTCTAAGGAAAATGTTGTTTATCAATAATTACAATTGGTTTTTCAATTCCTCAGTTCTTACTTGAGCCAATATATAAGGGGTTTTCAATATGATATTATAATTAGGAACTAAATCAATAGAAAATATTACTTTAGGATCTTGAACAACAATTGGAAAATCATCAGCGAAAACATATATAAATTCATATAATACTTGGACGTCACAAATAAAAAACCTTTCTCTAATTTACACTACATAATATAGATAACATTAAATTCTATATATAATCAATTTCACAATATCTTGGTATGATATCAAGTGTATAAAATCATTGAATAAAACAATATTGTCTTTATAATCTATTTTTGAATGATAAACTGAAAGGAAGTCTTACCCAAAATGATATCCAACTCTATTATGGGTAGTTCAATAAGATTTTAAGAAAATGAAATCCTGCTAATGACAATAGAAATATTATTATAAATTTTGGTTATCATAATACTCACACCTAGATTATTTACCAAATGTTCTATCTTATATTCATGTTGTGATAATAAAAATTTTCTAAAAATCTTATCAAAAAGGAAGGAATTTCATGATCCAGAATAAAATTGAGTATTTCCCAAATGCTCCTAAGGCCATACATTTACTGATTTTTGATAACCCCCCTTTCATGGGATTAAGGGGGAACCCATACAAGGCCTATAGGATTAAAGATTACATGACATATATATTTTTGAGAAATATACTAACTATAACTACATTGATCTCCTCCTCCCCAGTTTCTTCATCATGATGTTAGCTCTCCACCTTCGCATAGATTGTTTGGATAAGCGTACCATGCATGCATAGGTTGTTCCCAATAGAAATTTCATACCCTATCTTTCTGAAAAATCCACTTAGCTTTTACTCTAGTTAATGCACCTGCTCTAAATCCCCATCTAGAGACTACTCCTTATAGAGTTTTTCATGTCATTGAGTACAATTTCAGGTGGTCCGATGGCCTTAAGCTGACATTAAGGATAGTAGGTGGCCCAAAGACCTTAATATGGTCTAAAATACTTACTTTTATAAAGTCCTTGGGTGTTCTAAAGACCTTGAAGGACCCGACGACTTAACTGGTGGCCGAAAAGCCCTGACAGATGAATAGTAATGGATGCTACAATATCGAATAATACCTACTAAAATGCCTACTATAGTCCCTGGGAATTATGTCTCCTCATGGTTTTGAACTCGGGTCTCTTTGATGCACATTCCGAGTCCTCACCAACTCGGCTCATACTTATGTACAATCAAATAGAGTATTGGAATAATTTTAATAAACTAGTAACATAGCAATCATGACTACCTTTGGTGGAATATAATCTTCTATAGTAGCAGAGAAATATTATTCCACAATCCTTGGATTTCTATATTGATAGTCTCCACACCGATTAATCAACTTTGAAAACATAATTGCATAATGTTCTTACTCATTGAAACTAAAACATCCCACCGCTGGCTTTTTGTTACATTCAGGGTCTAATTCCTTTCATTAACAAGAAAAATAACCAAAAAATTATATATTAAAAGAACTTTCAACACATCGAAAGTCACTATCCTAGATTCTTATTACCAAACATCTCACAATATGGGAGTTTGGTTTTCTTACCTCCAAACGTCTTTGATAAATTATTTCCCATTGCCTACATACTGGACCTATTCATTTTCTTATTGTCGTGGGAAACATGATCATTGAAAAACTACATTTATACCTTCTCATTATATTAAAAAAAATATCTCATAGCTCTTGAGCTAATTGTAAGGCAATACCCTTTGATATCTTGAATTTACTATTAATTGAAACAAATTTATCATTCGATTAGCTTCTCAGATAAAATATTTGATGTACCTCTACAGTCGAGTGATGTTTTCTTCATATGTTTCTACCAAATCATTCTTCTTATTTTTATCAAATCTATGAATTGTTATTCCATCCTAAGTCAACCTTCTATTGGAAAGTATTTCAGAAGGAAAATATTTTTCATTTCATCCCATCCAAAGACATAAATATATTAACATCTTCTAATAGTAATGACCATCGACCACCAATTTTTGGGTTCAATTTTAAAATCATATGTTGGAAGAGTAAATTTTTTGTGATCCGAACATCTCATTGCATAAAATATCATTTCTATGGATATAATAAATCTGTCAGCTATCACATGGTCAAATGATCCAATGAATGATGGGAGTTATTGTCTCCCAAAATGATTCATTATCATCATGTTCCTTGGTAGTAATACTTTTATATCTTTTTCATAGACACCACCAAAATTTGTATCATGTGTCAACTTAGCCATCACTAAAACAAACTACTCAATTACAATTAAATCCATATTAATGTGTGGATTTATAATGAAATTTTCCTCTCAGTAACTTCAAACTACATCATACTTGTTTCCAATGAAGAAAACCATTTCGAACAAACATAAATTAGACTAAGAAAGAAAATAATCTTCCAAATATATTTCAATTAACATTAACAAAAAACCGAAATATTTTAGGGGAATTATCCTAATATTTTCCTAAACTATAAATTTATCTAAACCTCCTTTTGATGCTAAATATAATTTATTATCCATAAAAAATTCATAATATGTAGTTATAGTGATGAATTTTATTTCCATCAAATTTAGGATATTTTTAGGATTTGAGTTTTATATAATTCATACATAACTCATACAAAAAAATTAAAATAAAAAGTGGACCCTTGTAAATAGTATCCATGTTTCCCATAGTCAATTATATTAAAAATAAACCATTATCTATTTTATGAAAATTGTTCATGAATTTCTTTATAACATCTTCCAATCCCTTACTCATCCTTAAGTCATGTTAAAAAAAACAAAACATTGGATGAGCCTAAAAATACCAGTAGGGGTATAAAAATGAAATCCATTCGTTCATTGATAATCATTAAAATGAATGAAAACATTATCATAAAGTAATTTTTTTACACTTAAGTAGTCATAAATACAGTCCTTCAAAAAATATTACCATTTCTTACCATGTTTTCAATCAAGTGATTACCTCAAAACCCATAACAATAATAGATAACACAGAATGGTATATTGGGACATAATTATACTTATCACTCTTATAAATGGAATAACCATTTGTAATAATTCCATACAAGTCACTCATACAATTGAAATAGTTATACTTCCTAATTTCACAACCAATAAATTTGAGGTCTATCACTAACCCACCCTCCATTGGTTTATCATGAAACCGACAATCATCGATTTATTGTGGAACCAGCCTTCATTAGATTATCATGTAAATACTAATGAAAATTCCTAGTAAAATTATATAATCAAACACAAATTGGTATTCCATTTTCAACATTCAATCATAATATTTATTTTTCACTTGTAATAATACATTTCATGTTATTTAAATAATCAATCCATTTTCAAACCCCTTTTTCAATAAAAAAAGACAAAAAATGACAATATGGGATTTTTTGGGTTAAAAAGATGAAGTCATGTAGAGGAATATTAATATATAAAATTACATAAAATTACCTTTGTAATATATATATATATGTATATATTATCAATAATATTGACATGTAGGAATGCAAATATATTTTTAAGCCAAAGCGTCCAATTACATTCTGAAATAAATTTAATCATAAATCATATGATTTTATGAAATCATAGAAACAATTAAATTTCATAATAATAAGTAAATTCATTATTAGATAAGTCAAAGGGTCTTCATGTACACCTCAAAAAAATTTGGGAGTATAATATCAAAATATACAAAATTGAATGAATATTGAGATAAAATCATCTACCTTGAGTCTAACATGTGATGTGTTCCTTTATCTTCATTAATTATAACCTTATGTTAATTATATTATTTTTTTCAAACTTTTTCATATTTACAATTACTTTTATTTCAATTACCACAATTTAATATTAAATAAATTAACTAATGATGTTTACGTCAGGTTTTTTGTCCTAATACGATTTGTGTGGGAGAAACTTATTCGGTGGGCCGACAATGCTCAAAGGAGCCATTATATAAAAAAATATATAAAAATAATAATGATTTACTTCTCATTATTATAAATCAACTATAATTTTTTAAAATGGTCATGAATGATGGTTTTTAAAAATTTACAACATTACAGTAATGGAGACATTAAGTTGTATGTAAGCATGAGTAACATTCCCAATTTTTAATGACCATTATGGAAATAAGGTAAAATAATTTATAAATACATAATGATCATTATATCTTATATACCTATATATTTCATAATATATAATTATATATATAATCCTTGTAAATTTATAATTAATCACTTCTCATTAAGGATGTGGTAGTCCACACGTCCACGAATGATGTTATAATTTTTTTATGTGTGAAAAGATTAAAAAGAATTTAATATATTATTTATATAGAAGGTTAATTATGTAATTAATAAAATATATATGTTATTTAGAAGAATTATTTTTATTAAATCCATCCATAATACATTCCATATAATGGGTGAAGATATCACATCTCTTTGAGGAGGACGTAGTTAACACGTACCCAAACGATGTTATCATCTTCCCAAAAAACTGAAAGAATGGAGGAATGCGTATATAAAAATTATATAATTATTATAAAATCATAAATTTAATATATATATATATATATATAATTTAAAATTAGTATTTCTATCAAAATTCCCAACCTTTATAGGTCATAATGAAAAAACAACGACATCATTTTACTAGGGGTTAGTTTTTTGTACAGACGAAGTGTAATTTCATTAATAATTTGATAGAAGTTTATGTATGTTTAGTTCATATTAATAATATAAACTATTCATATATTTACTATAATGATGATATTATATTATCATGGGATATGAATAATTGAATTGGTGGAGGAAGAAATAAAATAGAAATGCAGACTTTTTCAGGTAACTCTTTTTAGTTAGCACTGAATTGATTATCTGGATGGATTTTTGCATAATTTTTACCTACTATGATGAGATTAGATATGTTTATAGATAATTTTGGTAGGTATAGGATGATAAAAAGGGTATAATATGTTTGAATAAGTTGGGAGTTTGAGAGCCTTTTTAATTATGGAGGTAGAATGGCATTCTTGTACATAAAAAAAGGTAAACACTATTCAGAGTTCTTCCTTATATCACGTTCCACCAATATTGATCCCAATTAGATATATTAGTGTATATGGTAAATCCATGTCCATTAAAGTGGTATTTATCAAGTTTCTGATTCATTTGGATTCAGGGATTTGTGATAAGGCACTTCGTAAAGACATTTTTACCTGAATCAAAATAATTTATTTTCATCCATTTCACTAATATTTTTTGTATGAAAATAATTTGGCCATATTTGAAATTGTTAATTATTTTGATTGCAAATATTTAATCCATTTTCCCTATTTCCAGCCACATAAGTAGATGAAATTAATTTAAAATTAACGACAAAGATGGTTTTTGATGTTAACATGTTCAAAACAGTTCCATCTTTTTATATCAAAAATAATAATGAATATTATTAAAATGAAATAAATTTGATTACATGATATAAAATTTATTTAAATATACATTAAAAACAATAGAAAATATAATTTTTTCTTTCTATAGAAATTAGATGGAAAAACAGTTTTCAATTAAAATTCAATATTATATAAAATTCATCACAATTCACAACTTCTCAAAAACATACAAAAAATTCACCTAAAGATAATTTTGGTATTACAATTTCATATACTAATTTTCTTACTCATAAAATAAATATAAAATCATAATAATTTACGTTTAAAATAGTTGAACTATTAAAAGGTGTTAAATTTTATTTTTTTAAAGAAAAGTGCTCTTAAGCGTACAACTGGATTTATCCTAGTCTTATGACTATAAAATCTATTGAAAAATAGGTAAACATATTATAATCATTTTTAATCATAATATATTTAGTCTTAATAATTCCCACCGATGAAAAAATTAAGCAATAAAATCTACATTAAAAAATAATATTAGTATTTTTGTATTGATTATTATAATATAGTCTTGCATGAAACACAATATTTTGAAGAAACTCATTGTTATGTGTTGTGTACGATATTTGAAAAATGTCAATTTTACTGTCAAATTAAAATTCAATTTATAATTATTAATTAGTATAAAAAATATTTAATATATTATTACTTGGGATAATACATTTCTAGTCTGATTGTTGTGTCTTTGAATCGTACACATCAAAAAAATACTAAGACAACTTTCTATGGTTTCACACATCATGGATAAGTATATGATTGGTATGACTTCAAAATTATATTTTCTTTTTTATAATATTTAATTTTTTATCTCATTTTCATAAAAAATATGCACCTCATATTGAACTTCACCATACTCAACTATTTGATAATTTTTTATTCATTTATTGTGTTATGATATTATTCCATTCTAAGGTCATTCTTTTATTGGACCCTTGAATAATTTTTTTAATGTGTGTCAAACATAAAAAACATTTTATTAATTATTCATTTTAGAAACAACACTTAATTGATATTTTTTACTTTCTTACACATCAAAAAATAATACTAAGACAGATTTATTATTATTTCATTTCATTCAAATGACTTTTTCTATATATCTAACTATTAGATTCATATTTTTGTGTTTTAAAATATTAATAGTGTTCTTATAGGAATCATAGGATACATGAACTCATATTGATTATCTATTTTCTCAATAATTTCATAATTATTTGGAAGTTGTATATCCTATGATTTCATGTCATTCATGGTTTTGACCCTGTGATGCATGTTTTTGAAGGTTGTAAAATCAATAAAACTTTCATCTTCGTCCATTCTTGAAAAACTGCACAACCTATTGACATTAAATATAATTTTCACATTAAAAGGACACTAATAATGTTTTATAATTATTTCACTTCATTTTGATGATGTTATCTATATATCTAATTGTAAAATGCACGTTTTCATGATTTGAAATAATAATAGTGTGTTTCTAGTCATCATGAAAAAACGATAGCTCGGATTGACCTCTATCCTACTTGAAATTTTGGAATATCATTTTCATAAAATTTTCCTATGATTTCATTTCATTTAGATGTTGTTGTGTTTTTCTTGACCCCTTAATGCATGTTTTTAAAGGGTGTAAACCCTTTAAATATTTCTTATCTAGTTGTTCTAGGAAGACAACTCGTTTGATTGATACTACCTCTAATCATACACATAAAAAATAATACAAATATGGTGTGATGATGATTTCAAATAATTATGATGTATTTATCTATCATTTTTAGACATATATTAATGTTTTATTATTTTTAAACTATAATAGTGTGTTTCTGGTCATCTTGAGAAATAAAACCATCAAAATAAGTTCATTATTATTGATGTTTCACAAATAATTATACAATATTTTTTACATGACTTCCTTGTGCCTTTGGATTATAAATTTATGTATGAATATGACACATTTATAAAGGACCCAATATTTACATTATTGAAAAAAAAATTAAATAGAAAACATATTTAAACTATCCTTCTAAAATTAAATGACAAATATTAAATTGGTAATGAAATTTTCCTCATTGAGAATAATCATGATCATTTTGATAACTGATGAACCCGTAGAAATTTACACTAGTATTTTCAAGAGCCTACAACATATAAAAATAATTTATATATTAAACATATTAATATATTTCAATAGAAATGAGATATATTTTCTTTTTTACCTCTACCAGAACTTATGTTTCATCAAATAGAAATTTCTCAGAAACATCATCAGTAATCTCTTTTCTCTACACATAGGAATAGTTGTTCCACAAAATAAATACTATAAATTAGGATCACAAATAAAATATCTATATTTTCATCCTTAGCAAAAATTATTTTTCCCACTACAGATAATGTGATTATGGTCCAAATATAAAAAAATATCATGTTTCATAAGATATAAAAAGCCATAATGAATTTGAGATATCCATATCAAATTTCAATTTTAAATGGAAAAAAACAACTAACACATCATTGACTAGTATCAATAGTTAAGAGGTATTAAAAACATAGAGAAATATGTCACCTAATTTCAATAAAAATATTGGATGGAATATATTCAAAACAACATATCCCATTAGAGAAATAGTCAATATAAAAAATATAAATGTTATAAAATATGAATGTGTAAAACCTATAATAGAAAAAAAAAATATCTAACCCCATTAGTTAAAAATTAACTTGTATCTAGTTCTCAGAATAAAATTTATATATGAATAATAATAAAAAATTTATCGTGTGAAATTTAATATTAATGCCAAAAAGCACAAAATATACACTCAAAATACCAAATTTATTATTTATATGAATACTAATTTCAATAATTCCACACTAAAAATCTATAATAAAGAGGCTTAATGTTTTCTTTCCCAATATGTATGATGAGTTTGATGATTCCAAGTGTAATAGATCTTATACCCATTAATAACATGGGATTTACATCTTATCTTCTCCCATAAAACATTTTTATTTTTTACACATTAATATTTAAAAAAATGATCTTTTACTAAAAAAAATTTGGAGAATGATTTATAATAGATGATGCATGAATTTTACTATTTAATGAAGTTTCTAAAATATTGTGGTTTCAAGAAGATGTAACGGTGAGTGGGTGTACACAAAAAAGAAGCTTATTTCTGTAGTGATGTAAGTATGTCGTACTTCATGTGGTTCACCAATCACAATAGAAAATTGTAATAGGGTTTTTTGAAATTAAATGGGGTATGTCCTAGGAAATGACAACCCATCCCAAAGGACACAACATGCTGGAAAGCAAAAATCTGAATATATACACTAGGATATCATTTTCAGTGGTGTTAGTCAATTTAGCCCCTAGAAGATTCATTATATATTTTATTGAATTTCATAACCCCTGTGTAATTTATTAGAGATTATATATGTAACCATATTAGAAATGGGGTAACTATATTACACTTATAGTTCCAAAAAATAGTGGCAATATACACTCAAAATTAATTTAATGAGGCATCAATTCTTATAGTTGTGGCATGATAAACACCTTTCAAATGAACAGAATATTTAGCGAATTCAGTTATTTAGAAACAATTTAAAAGGGATAATGTAAAAAAAATAATAAACAGTGAAACTAATATTTATGATAATAAATAATGTAAAATTAATTGAAAATTATTTTTTTTACAACAAAACTACTTTTGAAAGTCAAATAAAACTCCCAAAAATTGTAAACCAATTAAAGAAAAATTACAAACCAACCGTAGACCAATTAATATACCAAAACAATGGGCCATCACATACCTGTATTTCCTCAAAATCAAAACAAATTCATATAAACAGTTTCACAAAAAATATATTCAATAATAATTCCATAAGATCATTGAACACTAATTTTATCAATTTTAAAAAACAATGATATATAAGATAAATTGTACTAAAAATATTCATTTATTGAGTTTTCGAAATCAGGATGCCAGAATCAAATTCAAAGATAAAAAATTAATTTTTTAACATGATTAAGGATCAGAATAATATCACAACGGACCTTGGTTTACGTCATATCCAAAAAGAGATTGGATCCGATAATGAAAAGAGGAACATAGAGGAAGTAAGAAGCACCAACATCACCTTATGGGGGAGTGTCTTCTTCTTGGGGAGGATTCATAGCCCAAGGGATAAAATATGGGTAGTAAAAAGGGGGCATAATGGAGTGGGATAATTAGATCATAGGTTGGGGGATCGATGATAGTGAGGGGAGGGTTGATCTAGGGTTGTTTGTTGGAGGAGGAAACAAAGTGAACATGGGAGGTGGTGGGGGAGGGGTCAGGTGGTGTGGTGTACTGAGGAGATGGTGTAGGGGGCTTAATGATAGGGGAGGGGTGGTATGGGGGCTCAATGGTGGATAAAATAAGGTTTGGGGGAGATGGTAAAAGCACAGATAGGGGGGGATGGGGTTCGGTGGGGGAGGGTGTTGAGGTGTTTTGGACCAATATAGTAGTTTGTAATTTTCGTGGGGAGATGGAAATACTAGTAAACCCCATTTGGAGACCAATAATTGTATCAATAGTGATATCCCAGTTAAAGACTCTCAGATACCCCTTCTTGAAATCCCATAGTTCTACAAGTGGATGATTGCCGAAATAATATTATCCTAAATTATTTTCCACTTGTTATGGTTATACATTTTAAATGATCTAAACAAGTAAAAAAGTTATTATTTAAAGATAAATAATAGGCATTTTGGGGGAATGGACTTACTATATAACAATTTATTATGTTTTAGTGTTGTGATAATTGAATGTCCCTCATTCTACAATGTTCTCCCACTTCCCAATGGGTGCTTATATTTTTAAACCATTTCTCCACTCAACCAAATCAAACTTATTATTTAATAGTTGTGATTCAAATATATTTATGTTAATTTAGACCTTACCCAATTGGTATTTCTTATATGAGTCGTCACTTTGTTTCTTAATTCAATAGTTTTGTTTCATGATACCCTTTAAATTGATTTATTCATGTTTATTACCAAAACATCATATTGAAAATGGATTTATTATCTTTGATATTTCTAGATACACCTTGACAAAAAGGTGGGTTGATTTTAGTCTAGTTCTATGTTATACCATGTCAAACAATAATGAGAGTTTTGTTGTATTTTTTACTAATAAATATAACAGAATATTAAAATATACTGTCAACTAATTGGAATAGAAGAAATACGGGTTCATCAAAGAACATTATCCTAACTTTAATATCAAATCTTATTTAGATCATTATATTATGTTTCTCTATTTAACTTTTTAAAATCCATGTTCTTGTACTTTCAAACATCTATTCATATAATATATCCATTTCCACTATGATCAATCATTTAAGAATTGATTCCCTACCTATTATGTGAATGTTATTTTATAATCATATATTTTAATTATATTACACCTTCACATATTCTCCCTCCAATAGGAAATAACCACACTTATGTTCCACTACATATTCATCTCTCTGATCATGTGTAACAATCCATATACGTTCATATTATAATTAATTCATGTATTCACAAGAACACAATGATTTAAAATAGTAAAAATTGATGTAATAAAATTTTGGACAGGTTGGGTTCCATGGGTGCATAATTAGTAATATGTTATTAATGAATATATAGAGAAATTGTTTTCCCTTAGACATTTATGGAAGGTGAAATCTCAACCCTTTGATTGGAATGAAGTTATTGAGATAAATTCCATTTCAAGGGTAAGGTAGACATGTTAATTATTCATAACCTAAAAAGTATATATCATTCATTAAGGTTAAGGACACATGAATAAAACCTTCATGATAAGATACCATAAAAATGGATTATATTATATAGGGAGTATTCATATGTGGCTTTTTTATTGTGATATAACTTCTTCCTCTATGGGTTCCATTCCATGTTTCTAAATATTAATCTTAGTATTTAGAAATCCCTCCGAGCTCCACTGAGGAAGAGACATAGATGGTCACACATGAGGTGTTTTTATTGATTTTAGTAAAATAAAATTTATATTTATCAAACGAAATAAATATTATACTCCATATCAAGGGTTTACATTTAATCATGATTTTTAAAATGATTAAAAAATTAAATAAATATTTATTCACAATGGAATTATTGAATTATAATTATGTATAATATTTATTTATCACTTGTTATTTTGATTATAACAAATAATTATATATTTAATAAATAGATAATTTATTTAGTTGTGTGAATATTAAACAATAAATATTATCTATTTTATAATTTATAATTTATTTTAATAATTAATAATAATTTAATTACCATATTATTTCATAATGTCAATATATTCCAAGGAGGATGAGGAAATAAAGTACAGTACTGATGATACTTATTAAGTTACATGTTTATAGAATTATATTTATCACTGTACCGATTAGCATGAAGATTGTATAAAATATTAAAATTATTTTGTTGTATGGAATGGGGTTTCACATTATTTAATAATTTTTTAATGGACCATTATAGATATAATTATATTTATAACCAAACCCCTATCTATAAATAGACTTCTATCAAAATATAAAGGTCCTTAATCATTGTAGGGAACTCATTTCTCTCATGATTTTTCTTTTATAATCGTCATATAAATAATGATAAAAGAGAGATATTTCTTAAAGACCATTGGAATGTGAATCAATAAAATGTAAATAATAGAATACGATCAATTGACTATGCCAACACCTAACTATTCATTTTAAAAAATTGGAGATATAATGATCTTGTGTGGGTCACTGATATAGGGGATTTATTTTGTGTCATCACCGTGCAATGAAACCACGCCAATGCAGTGTGAATGATTAACAACCAAGATTAATATAGGTCCCATGATTGAGATAACAATTATTATTTGGATTAAATTAATTATCATCTGGAGATGAAGATATCCACTCATGTTTTTGGGATTTTATTTTTCAATGTTCTATTCAAAAATTATCATTGGTTATGATGTTTATTTCTTATACATTATAATGATCCATTAAATCTGAGAAAATTTGAGTTAGCCACAAGCCTAATTGATTCCCCAATGAATATGGAACCATGAAATATTATTAGAGTTTTCATGTTCAAATATATATTTATTAATGTTCTAGTTTTTCATAAATTATTAAAAAGTTAAATTTAATTTCATGTTCGATTATCTCATTATTTAATTTTTAAGATAACGTTCTCCACATCTATATTTATTCCTTATATAACCATGATCAATTAATAATAAAAGAATATATCAATTTAATAACCCATACATATGTTCCAAGAACACATGTTGGATGACATTGGGTCGGATGCCATGTACTCTTTTATTACATGCCATGTATCGTTGTTCATATCACAAAGAAACATGTTTGGACTCTCGATTTTCATGTGATGAATACACTCCATGCACATTAATTGAACCATGTGTTGGCTAGCTTGGGTGGCATGTAGTTTTTCAATAATTCACTCCATATATATTTTCTTCATGCCTTTTGATTCCATTCACATTATGTAGTCCATGTTTTTTCATGATTGCAAAAAAGGTGCATGTTGAGTATTAATAAATATAGAACATGTATTTCATTATCATTTATCATAGGATGGTATTTTTAAAACATGAATTACATGTTTTCTATACATAATGAATTATTTTAACCTCATTAATGTTCATGGGAAGTATATACAGGGTCTATAGAAATGCACTATAGAAATATGATGAAGAAAATTACATATCGTATATCCATTGTACACAAGACAAGTACATTTACTAATTCAAGTAAAAATATTAAATCTAACTAATTAGACCATTAAAACTTATCAAAATGAGTATCTAGAGTCAATACATTTATGGTACACGTCATTCATTGGGATTTATATTTTATTAAATACATAATTAATTCTATTTAATATTTAAAACAACATTTGTTGTATAGTCATTGCATATTTAAGACTCTACATGCTATAAATATTATTGGAAACACAATTTTCATTCATTCAATGGTTTATTAATTTTACAATATAATCTGTAAATTTGTGACAGATTCTGTATACATAATATTTTACATGATTGAATTGTATACAACAAGACCACATTGAGTGCTCCAATCAATTACACACGTATTTTAATCAATATAAAAAATTATGATCTATTTTATTAAATTTTAACAAAAAGAAAATATTTTATTTTATTTAAAGTAATAGTGCTTGAGAATATACATGGAATTTTTACAGAATAAGATAAAATAAAATAATTAATTAATAAAAAAATAATTATCCTAATATGTGTCTGTTTTATCATATTAAATAATGGATTAAAGTGAAATATATATTGTTAAGTTAAATTTATAGTAATTTCATTTTTATGAATGGTTATGATTATGAGAAAACCTATTTATGTGTTAATTTTATTCATTTTTTATTATCAAATGGGTTTTCAAATATGTGTTAGTAAATTAATTTTTTTGTTTTGTGTGTCATCCTTACATTGTATATTATTTAGCACCTTTCCATCTTGGGTTGGTGTATGTAATTCAACTTATCCAATTATTTTATACACTCACATAAGTGTGAGTTATGAAACCTATGTGATAATTGAGTATATGAATGTTCATGGTGATTGTTCATGGAAGGGATTCAATGGAAGTGGTTTAGTATAGAACAATGTTGAAAACTACATGGGAAATACATAGGTGGACATGTGGAGTAAAAAAACTCCTCCCAAGACCAACATAGGGAGTTTTTACCAAAGGTAAAATTTTTATTCATTTTCATATCAATAAATTAACCATTAGATAGGATCATAATCATGTCATTAATTTATTTATTTTATTAGTATATATGCATGAATTATTTTATGGATGTAAGGCCGATATCTCATAAACAAATTATGTAATATTAAAATAAATAATTATTATAAAATGACTATATGAAAATTCTATATCGGTGCATGGTTATTTTCATAAGTATAAAATATATAATATTAATTAAACATGTAAAAAAAATTAATAAAATGCATGAGTAATTTAAAATTACCTAAAGTTGGAATTTATTCAAATGAATTATATTATCTAAATAAAAACCATAGACAAAGGGCCAATTCAGACCATAGTCAAGGTCACTTTTTATTATGGGGGAGTCTTAACTGTGATGATGTGTTGACATTAGCAAACTAATATTGAATTTAATAGACTTATTTTATTTAAATAAAAATTGTATTCAATTTTTTATGAAATATGAGTATGTATTTCATGATTGGGGAGTCCACCTACTAGAACTCGGTGCATCTTGATCATAGATGGTTTGAATGCATCCATAAACACAATTTTATAGTTCTTTGGTCCATAGTATGGACCATTTGCATGAAAATATGGATCCATTCCTATAAAATTCGATAAGTGTAAGGGATTCCATGTTCAATGGTTGGTGTTGTTGAGATACAATAAAATAGTAGGAGACATAATAATAAAATATTATTACTATTTATAACATAAATTATAATAAAGAGAATTACTAATAATATTTTCTATTAGTGTATAATGATAACATGTTCATAAACCAACCTATACATGTGATCTAATACTAAGAAAGAGTATCACCTAACTGGAAGTAACATCGTAGAATGGTTCAGATACCAATGTGTAGTGTTTTGTTATGAATTAAAATCTGTTTTTTCATGATTCATCAATCCCGAATTGACCAGCTATGGTGGTGATTGATGAGAATTTTACAATCTATGAAAATAATATTTAATAATTTGTTATATGTTCAATGTTTAATACTATCTCAATTCTTAGAAAAAATCATGGTGTTTCACAAAAAATGGACACCAATAGTATAATCAAGCTTCTTCATCACATATATCATGAGAGAGAAAGATAGAAATTTATTGGGATCCCCAAGGTTATCTTCATGATATTTATTATAGACTATTCACCATCTGGGCCTCATGTAGTGAAACTTATTTTATACATTTTTCAATTATAGGATCTAGTGTTCAAGATACCTATAGAACCACACACTAATATCATCATTCCATCAACCTTTTTGATATTCGGGATTTTCTTGGGTAAATTTATTTATAATAAGCGTAGAGTATTATATGTTAGATCATCTGAGTTTTCTTCACCATGTGTAAAATGATGTGAATCATGACAGACCTTCTGCTGTTATGGTGAATTGAATGAATGTCTAGGAAAAGAGATCCAAGTATAATTCTAATTCTAAATCAACTTCAAAAAACACATCAATGAAGAGTAGGATCGAGGGGAATGGAAATGAATAGGATTTTGTCTATTCTTCATTTAGAAAAAGGGCCAATTTTAGGAAAACTACACTAAAACTATTATGAAAAGGGAAGCACCATGTGGGTTCATTATTGAGAATATTCTATATGTTTTAAATACATTTTATTTTAGATATATCATTTTGTTCTCATATATGTATTCCAAAAATCATAACAATGAGTATTTTATAATATTTTCTTGTCTTTTGGAAGTTATATGATAATTCAGTAGAGATAAACATGCTACAGATGCTTTTGGACACTACCCGTACGCGTTGATGTCTTGAATTTTCTTGGTTTTAAAAGATTATTATTATGTGACTTTAGTTATGAATGAAATATTCTTGTGTCTATTCATGATACATATGTATTAATTTTTATATTTAAAAAAATTCTTCATTTATAGAGAATGAAATTTTTATGGTAAAGAATATTTTAATTATGGTCTCTATGTGTAAGATTAAAAAACAACTAATTATAATTGATAATAATGATAGTTAACATTACTAATTTGAAACCAAAATATGAAATCACATGATATCCCATGTAAATGAAGACTATTTAACTAGGTTACACTAAAATTAATATCTAGATTAATTTAAATTAACTACATTTTTTGCATGTCATGCAATTTTACAAGATAAAATTGAAAAAATCCACATTAGGGGAAAATGTGAAAGGGTCATGATGATTCTTGAGTATTTTCCTTCTAATGTATGATGAATATTTATATTTTATTTTATTTTTGGATAATTTTGCTTCAGATATTCTTTATGGATTTATCATATATGGATATGTATAGTTAATTTGGTATCAGTCAACATATTTTGATATATTCAAGGAATATATAAATGATTTTGACAACCAGTTTAGTAAGAAGATTAGGATACACTTCTAAAACCATGGTAGAAAATATATTAAAAAAATATATTGATAATTTATTTTATTTTAGGATTTTATGTAAAAACACTCTTCATTATACACTACAATGTAATGGTGTATGATAAAGGTGGAAATGTAAATTTTTAGACATTGCAAGATCAATGATTTGTCATGTGAGTGATTTTTTATAATTTTGGGGATAAAAATTGTATACAACAAAATACATACAAAACCGAGTGCCCACATAACTAGTAACTAGTACTACATATCAGCTTTTATATGGAAATAATCCCATTTTTGTCTCATGTACAACTATAGGGTTGTGAAGTATATGTTACAGATATTTCTAGAAACCATATTACACCTTGAGGAACTAAGTGTATAATTATAGGGTATCTTAAGGAAGGAAAATCATATTACCTATATGATCCCTAATATAATAATGTTTTGTTAAATAGAGGACCAACATTTCTTGAAATGGATCGCATCTCTAAAGTAGATAGTTGGAGAATAAAGCACTTAGATGTGGTTGGGGAAAAAGATACTGAAGAGTTGGTACATGAATAGATTTAAAAAATCATTATTGATGTTGAAATTCAAAAAACAGATGTACTATAGATGAGTATGAGATTTGTTACAAAATAAGAAAAATCTGGTTTTCTAGTCATTGTGGTTGGTGAGTCATTATTAGATGACAATAATGATCTTGTAAACTATAACAAAAGTATTATGTGTTACCATGTATACCAAATGGAATGAATATACTAATTCTGAAATTGATTCTATATACTAGAACCATGTACAGGTTTTGTATGATCCTCATGTGGATGTAAATTACATTTGTTATAAAAGGGTATTCATGATTAAAATGGAAATGAGTGGATGATTCAGTGCCTTTAAGGCATGACTTGTTGCAAAATAGTTTAAAAAGCCTCATGGGGAAGTATTTGAATTTTTTTTCCACAGTCTGAATTCAAAAATATTTTTTTATTATATTTCATTTAGAAACATACCATATCTATGAGATTTTGAAGTTGGATATCAGAAATGATTTCTCTAATATGAATCTCTAGGAATATATCTCTTTAACACAATTATATGGGTTAGTGACTCTAATTGATTCTAATAAATTATACAAGTTACAATGTTCCATTTATGGTGTATGGAATTAACTAAGGACATGGAACATTTTATTTTATTATAAAATAATATAAATTGGTTTAACAAATAATTATTTTATTCATTCTTCCAATAAGTGATGTAGAGGGAGTTTTTTGTTCTCATTATTGCTTATATAATTTAAATACAACTCACTGGAAATAAAATTAAAATTTTTTAGTATGTAATGTATTGGTAAAATATTTGATTCTCCATAAAATACATAGGTGGATAAATATATATTATTGGGATCAAGATCCATCATGATTGATTCAAGAGGCTTCATGGACTAATATTATGTACATACATTAATAAGATTCTATATAGATTCAGTGTAGAAATATCCATTAGGGAATTACTAACAATGTCCAATGGAATTTTTCTTTCTATGAAAATGTTTCCTTAAACACATGAGTAATGATAGATACTGGAATAAGTTTCATATTATTCATTGATTGGGTAAATAATATGTTATATTCTATGTACAAGTCTAGATGTCACCGACAACTCAAGAAAAGTTTGATGATGTTAAACTGACCTAGGAGATTACCCTAGAATGTAAATTAACACTATACATAAGTATATGAGGCATAAGAAGGAAATGTAAATTGTCTATTCAGGAGATAATCAACTATTAATTGGGGGATATATTTATTCTACATTCCAAATTGATAAATATAATCATAAATCAAATTCCATATACCTATTTAGTCTCAATGGAGGTGTTGTGAGTTGAAAGTGCTCAAAGAAAGCTTTGCTCACTGATTCAATAGTATAGTAAGAAGGCATTGTAAAATTTGAGGTTTCTAAAGAAGTAGATTGGATTCCTAACTTCATATAAGATATTCATGTTGTTCCTAGATGTAATGACAATATCATACTCTATTATGGAATAATATATAATTAGATCTTCAATGTAAATAATTCTACATCGGTGTTTAAAAAACATTATTTAGAAAGTTCCTCTTCTGAGGTATTTTTTGAAGAGTGGTGACATAACCATGAGAATATATTCTAGAAAATCGAATTTGGAAACCCCTTTAACTAAAGGATTAACTCAAGAGAAACATGATCATCATGTACCCACTAGTAGAACGAATTCCCACATAAATGTTTTCTAGTTCAAATCTGTTTCTATTATAGTTAGTGTCTTAGATAATCCACTTTATACTCAAGATTTCATGTTTACTTAATGAAGGGAATATTAGTTAAAATATATTGTTATATATATTTCATAATTGGTCTTTACTTTAAATCACAATAATTACTATTGCATCTATCACATTAATAGAGTATAATATTCCCCCCTTTGATACAAACCGAGAAATTTGATGATAACATCAGTAATGCTTATTCTATGGTCAGATTAAATTAAACTATGCGATGGAAGTATAATGACTATCAATTTGAGTACTCATAAGAAAGTGGGGATTTATCTCATGAAGTTCAAAATTGGTAATATCTATGTTTTGAGATTCAGAGGAAAGAACCACATTTTAGAATTCCATATCTTTATATAACGTGAATATTATAGTCAACAAGCATGTGTATTGGTGTATATAATTTAAGAATATTATTAATTAATGACATGAATTTCACAATTTTATATATTGTAGTATATAAATATAAAAAAATCAGTATGAAGTTAGGTACATTGGGTGCATCATGAAGGTTATATATATAATGAATAATTCAATGAAGGATTTTCCCCTTCCACCATTATGTAAATTGACAATCTTCTCATTGATTTTAAAGAAATTTAAAAAATTAATTCCATCTCTAGGATGATGTTGACACGTTCATTCTAGATAATCAATTAATGATATAGCATGAATTATGTTTGTTGGCACATGTATAAAAAATAATGATTATATATGGTAAGATATGTTAATATTACACTGTCAGTGTTCTTATCGAGTTTTGAAATTACTAAATATCATCTTTCTATATGGGTTCCATTACATGTTGCTAGACAGTAATCATGGACTTTAGTAAATCCCACCCAATTCCCCTAGTGAAGAGTTCTAAATGGTCACACACAATGAGTTCTTATTGATTTTATTTAATTTATTCACTTATTCGAATAAATTTTTTCCCCAAATAATTATTTAATATTAATTTATGATTTTTTAAATGACCAAAAATCATAATTAATTACTTATTCACAAGGTAATTATTTAATTTCACAAATATATTATATTTTTTCTCCTATTGTTTAATCTATAAAAATAATGTCTTTAGTCATGTGAATATTAAATAAATATTTACTCATTGGTTTGTGAATAAAAAATTTATTTATTTGTTGAATAAATATTTAATAAAAAAATATCTAGTTATTTAATAAATGATGAGGAGGATGAGTGGGTTGAGATTAGTTCATATGATAAATATTAATGATCAAGTCCAAAAAATAATATTTACCATTCCACAAGTTAGGAGACACCATATAATAAAATAATACTACTATTTTATTACATTTATTGGGGTTTATTGAGGTCAAAGGTCTTATTAATGGGAAATTGTGAAATTAGTTAAATAATGAAGAATAACCCTAGGTTTAAAAATTTATTAATATCACATTCTAGAGGATATTAATCATTTTTAATGGATGACTTCTATCAAGATACTCCTATAGTCCTCACATGTTCTATAATAAGAAGTCATATTACTTTAAGACTGATGGAACATGAAGGAAGAAATGTCTATAACACTTGAAAATCAATCCGCTAAGAAAGAACCAGATGATTCATCAACACCATTTGGAGATCAAATGAGAACATGTGGGTCACAGCTAGAAGGGATATATTTTGAGTCTTCAAAATTAAATGATGCTACACATATTGGGATAGACTATCCAAAATAATAAATGGTGAATGATATCATGATTGAGGTAGTATATCTTCTAATTCTTAATTTAACTATAAAAAAGATGTGAAAAGATACACTCTTGCTTCTCGTGTTATATTTTATAGTATACTTCATAAAAAACCATTATGAATAATGTTTATGACATTTACATTATGAATGATGCACTGAATCCAAAAAAAATGAGTTGTTTATAAGATAGATATATGGATATGATATATCATTAACCATCATAAATAACATGTCTCTTGAGTCCCACATCATATCTATCATGATATATTCGATGATAATAAAAACATAAGACTAAAAGGATTCAATGGAGGTTAGGGAAAGTAAAATGAATATTCAATTCAAATAAATCATAAATGTATCCTTTAGAAGAGAAAATTAATTTTCAAATCATTCCAAGAATATGAACATGTATCAGAAAAATAACATTTCATTTCATCAAAAATGAAAACAAAGAAATGGTTGTTTTATTCTACAGTTGCAAAAAAAAGTGTCACATCAAGAATGATTGTCCATTTAATAAAACAATGTCTAATGAAAACAAAAAAAAAAGAAACCAAAAAATTATTCAAAATGGGTTGATTGAAATGAATACATTCTTCCTCAGAATCAATAAAAATAATTCATTAGTACTTCATAGCTAATTCTGAGGTATTTGAAAAGGAAAATCCCTCATGTTTTACTTCATTCACTTCCACTTATTGAGGATATTTTTTAAAATATGAGGATATCATTCATGATCGGTATAAAAATAAATTTTTTTTTATGATCATTATTCAAAATTTACGGATAATAAAAATAAATGCAATCTATCGATTTTCAAAAAGTATCATCATTTGGTATATAAAATGAAAATAAAAAAATAAAATAACAACCAAACATCATAGAAGATGAAATATCATATTATATATGATAGAAACAAAATTTATAAATTCACCCATATTGAATTTTTTTATATGATTTTGGGGTCTTGGTATATCATTAAAATTACCTACTGAATAGAATTTTCAAAAAAATATGATTTTTTAAAAAATTCAAAATTGGAATATTTTATAGTGGAACAAACTGAAAAAATAAAATTAATCTTGCATGAAATTTCATTATATTAATAATGAAACCATTTACAAGTATTATAAATATGTTAGACCAAAAAATATTTATATATCATATCATGTTGCTAATAGAAAATCATTTTTTAAACAATTTTGGATTCCAATGTCTTTACTTGATAATTTCAGTGGACCCATGATACACGTTCAAAAATCCATTAATTAATATTTTTCTGAAAATGATCTCATTGAAAAAACCTTAGAATACACTTCGTATGTGGATAGTATATTCTTTAGGCACATGTATGATCTTCATTTTACATCGATCATCTCAAAAACATCAATGGAGGACATGTCATGTTTACATATGACTAAAAATGTAAAATTACTAGTATTGGATTCATTGGTCTCTCAAAATATAAATTAATTAATGATGATTTATTTTTTTCTATAAGAATAGTAATTAATATGTATTATTCAATTATGTAATACAAATTTTTTTGTTACTTTTTAAAATGTATATTTTTAAAAAATATTATTCAATATGAAAATAGAATAGAAATTATAAATAAATAAAATTGTAAAATGATATCACATATTTTCCGTATTCAATTAAATTTTCATGATTTATACGATGTGGATAAGAATGAATTAAAACATTAAATTTCTCAAAATTAGAATGAAAACTCAAGAGAATTATTTTATATGAGCATCTTACATTAAGAATCTCGAGGATTGTATGGCTGGTTGTGAAATCGATACACAAGAGAATTATAATGTGCACTTTATACACCATTGTGTGTATGATTCTAGGAAATTATATGGTTGGATCATATGAGTTATTGGTGGTAAAATTTACTATAAGTTCATTTAATTTATGCCATACCCCTCACCATTTAGAATCCTCTATTTAATGAGAAATTTTGGGGTGTTATTTTATGGGTTACATACATGGTTTGAAAAACTACGCCGAACTCATGTAAATATCGATAGAATATTTCAGTGTATTAGGACACCCATTTCTTGTTTTCTAAATTTTTTCCTATCCTAACTTATTATGTATGGTCATGGGGTGGGAGTAGCACTAACCATTTTCAAATCATTCACAATGAACTATGAATTCAATTTTCGATATTTTTCAAACCTTGAACCACATGAATGATCTTGAGGCCTTCCATGCATCATGGAAACAACCCATTACTCATTTAATTTGAGTTTTAACAAAATTAATCATAGACATACATCATCAAATAGTAGGGATCTAACATTAAACTTATTGATATTTTTAATAAAATTCACTCCATATTTGGAATTATCACTTCGTTATTTTGTAATGATGACACTATAATTTTATCATTATGAATAGTAACCAGGAAGATATTTAGTTACCATAGTAAATGTTAAAATAGGTAAAATTTGATGAAAAAAACTTTTAGGGTTCAAATTACCTGAATATTATTATAAATCGAATAGGACAATCCTATTTTGACCTTATCTCATCTCCTCTTCGAAGAGGAGTCATTCTGTAGCCATTTGGATTGAATAAGAAATTAATGTATTCCAATGTTTTGAAAAATTACAACAATTATCTCCCCGTAAATTATAAAATGGATCTACTATCCTTAGTTCACCACTAATAAATAGCCTATTGACTTCACCCATACCATCGAAAATAAGTTACAACCCAAACATTTAAAAATAAAATTCCCATTGTGATTTAATTAATTGAATTATTAGATATCATGCATATATTGAAAACATGAACTTATTTGGTTTTATTATATCCTTTTAGAATTAAAATACAGTTATGAATCATTAATATTGTTATTATTTCTTCTAAATAATGATCATATAATTAGTATAAATGTAGTGTATCGATAAATCCACCTTATGTAGACAATGGAAGTGAAGGCCTCAACAAGTATAAGCATTCCATATGAAGCCCACTTATCGGTTATTCCAAGGGAGATAGCGTCACATGGATTTTCCCATGACCAATCCCATGATAAGAGCTAACAACTAATGAATTAGTGAAACTATTTATGGGAGATGTTCAAGATCATCGAGATCACAACCAAAATCATATACATTGAACCATACTAGGAAGATATCACCATTATGAACCTTACCCATATGGTGCATTCTGGTGTACTATGGTATAGTTATCATGCCCCTAATAGTATGAATATTTATATTATAAATTCAATATAATTATGGTAATTTTTTCATTAACATTAACAAATAATTTCTAAATTTTATACATTTAAACACCTATTCTATTTTTAAGTAGTATTCAATTAATCCATTTATTTTTATCAATTAATGGGTTTTTTAAAATCAAAATATATAAAATATTATCCCTAAATAATTATTATTAAATATAATTGATCACAAATGTTATAGGGAGCGAAATTTTATTTTTATAATGGTTATAAAAATATTATCATAAAAAAAACCAATCATTTCTCAATAAATTTTTATTGTGTTATTAATGTGAAAAATAAATATTTATAAAGTTATTTTGATAAAATAAATCTTTTTTTATAATCAAAATTTTGAAATTATCTGAGGTTGATTTTTTCGTAACTTTCTAAAACAACCAAAATTTCTTGAAATAAATATGTATGAAATAAATATACGGTAATACTTATGTCCTCATAATGACCCAAAAGTGATGTCATAAATACTATAAAAAGTATTAATAAAAATATATATATTTTAACTTTAACATAATTTGTTTATTTATTTGTTTTATAAATACCTTATGAATCATCGAAACCTGTAATATATTTTGTTGTTTTAAAATCATTTCTTTGAGAGCCTGACTCACATCCACATCACTGAGGGAATTGTTTCAATAATTTTTCACATAACCATATAAAGTAAAAAAATCACCCCCCCAATTTGATTGAAACCATGGGAAAATCCAGTTCAAGGGTTTTTTATCACATTGTCAAATATAGTCCAACAATCCATGTTTCAGAAATAATAAAGAATGCACCTCACTTTTCTGATATAATCCCACTCAAAAATCTATTTATCACCACTAAAAACCCCTGAATAAAATCCTTATTATTTAGTACATTCTCCGGAGTACTTGAATTGTTCGCCCAAAATCTTAAGATTCACCTCCCATTCTTTTTGAATCACACTCTCAATGTGTGAGATTCCACCTCCCTTCTTTTTATTCAAGATCCTATTTTATGTTATTCCTAATAACTTCAATTTTTTATTATTTTGGAATGTTTTACTATATCCCTCCATATTCCATTTTTTATTTCCATGTTAGGGGATATCACTTTCACACTCATTAATCCCTCCCATGAATACTTTTGGACACCTGTTTCTCTGAATAATTTAGTAAAAAATCATTTCCTTCTCTTCTATGTACAAATATATTAATTTTCATATGAATTTTACCTATAATTCCTAATTTTGTTATATTTTCTTCCATATACGCATTACATTACATTGTATGTGTAAAATATGAAACACCATATCAAAAAAGAGAGATATTTTTTAAATCCCATTGGAATGTGAATCAATAATAGTCAAATAAAAGAAAATTATTATTTTACTATGACAACACCTAAACATTAATTAGCACAAATTGGAGATATAATGATCTTGTGTGGGTCACTGATAGAGGGGATTTAATTTGGGTCATCACCGAGCAATGACACTACACCAATCCAGTGAGAATGATTAACAACCAAGATAAAGAACAGTCCCATGATTGAGATAACAATTATTATTTTGATTAAATTAATTATAATCATGAGATGAAGATATCCACTCATGTTTTTGGAAATTTATTTTTCAATGTTCTATTGAATATTTCTCACTGGTTATGATGTTTATTTCTTATACATTATAATGAGCAATTAAATCTGAGAAAATTTGAGTTAACCACCAGTATAATTGATACCCCAAAGCATCTGGAACCATCAGATGCTATCAGAGTGGTCATGTTCAAATATATTTATATTTATGTGCTAGTTTTTTATAAAGTATTTAAATGTTAAATTTAATTTCATGGTCAATTATCTCGTTATCTAATAGTTAAGATCACTTTCTCCATATCTTTATTTCTCCCTTTTATAACCAAGATAAATTAATAATTATAGAAGATATCATTTTAATAACCCATACATATGTTCCAAGAACACATGTTGGATGACATTGGGTTAGAATCCATGTACTCCTTTATTACATGCCATGTATCCTTGTTCATTACACAAAGATACCTATGTGGACTCTCGGTTGTCATGTGATGAATACACACCATGCACATTAATTGCACCATGTGTTTGCTAGCTTGGGTGGCATACAGTTTTTCTATAATGCACTCCATATAAATTTTCTTTATTCCTTTTTGATTCCATTAACATCATGTAGTTCATGTTTCCCCATCATTGCAAAAAAGGTGCATGTTGAATACTATAATAAATATAGAACATGTATTTCGTTAACATTTATCACAGGTTGGTGGTTGTAAAACATGAAGTACATGTTTTTTGTCCATAATGGATTATTTTAACATCATAAATGTTCATGGGAAGTATATACAGGGTCTATATAAATTCATTATAGAAATCCAATGATGAAATGTACATCTCATATATCCATTATACACATTACATGTACTTTTACTATTTCAATAAAAATATTGAACCTAATTAATTAGACCATTAAAACTCATCCAAATGATTTTCTAGAGTCAATACATTTATGGTACACATCATTAACTGGGTTTTATATTATATTAAATTCATAATTAATTCTAGTTAATATTCAAAACTACATTTGTTTTATAGTAATTTCATATTAAAGACTCTACACTCTATAAATTTTATTGGCAATATTTTTTCATTTTTTCAAGGGTTTATTAATTTTATAGTATACATTGTAAATTTTTGACAGATTCTATGTACACAATTTTTCACGTGAGTGAATTGTATACATTAAGACCACATTGAGTGGTTCAATAAATTACACACTCAGTTTCTTCAATGTAAAAAATTATGATCTGTTTTATTAAATTTTAACTAAAATAAAATACTTTTTTAGTGTAATAGTGTTTGAGAATATCAATGGAATTTTGATGGAATATGATAAAATTAAATAATTAAATAATAATAAAAATAATTATCCTAATAAGTGTATGATTAATCCTATCAACGAATGGATTAAATTGAATTATAGATTGTTATGTTAAATTCATCGTAATTTCATGTGTATTAATGATTATGATAATTTAATTTTTTTTATGTTTTAATTTAATTCATTTTATATTATCAAATGGGTTTTCAAATATGTGTTTGTTAATTAATTTTTTTTGGCTTTTGTGTCATACATATATCGTATACTATTTAGCACCATTTTATCTTTGGATGTTTTATGTATTTCACCTTGACCAATAATTTTATACACTCACATAAGTGTGCGTTATAAAACCTATGTGATAAAGGAATATTTGAATGTTCATGGAGAAAGTTCATGGAGGTGATTCAATGGATGTTGTTTAATATTGAAACAAGTTGAAAACTACATTGGAAATACATAAGTAGACATGTGTAGTTCAACAACTCCTCTCATGACCAACATAGGGAGTTTTTACCTAAGGTAAAAGTTTAATTCATTGTCAATTCAATAAATTATCCTTTATATGGGATAATGATCATGTCATTTATTTATTTATTTTATTAGTATAAATTTATGAATTATTTTATGGATGTTAGGCCGCTATCTCATAAATTAATTATTTCATATTAAAATATGTAATTATTATGAATTGACTATATGAAAATTCTATATCGGTACATGGTTATTTTCATAAGTATAAAATATATAATATTAATTACACATGTAAAATATAAATTAATAAAATTGGTGAACGATTTACAAACACCTCAAGTTGAAACATAGTAAAATAAATTCCATTATCTAAAAAAAACTATAGTCAATGAGCCAATTCAGACCATAGTCAATGTCTCTTTTGATTATCGAGGAGTCTTAACTATGATGATGTATAGAAATTACCAAAATAATATTGAATTTTATAGAAGTATATTATTTAATTAAAAATTGTATACTATTTTTTATGAAACTTGAGTAAGGATTTCATGATTCATGGGTCCACCAACTAGAACTCAGTGCCTGATGCTCATAGATGGTATGAATGCATCCATAAAGAAAATTTTATAGTTCTTTGGTCAATAGTCTATACCATTTGAATGAAAATTTGGATCCATTCTTATAAAATTATAAAAGTGGAAGGGCATTGCATGTTCAATGGTTGGTGTTGTTCAGATATAATAAAATAGTGGGAGACATAATAATAAAATATTATTACTATTTATAAGATAAATTATAATAAATAGAGTTACTTATAATATTTTATATTAGTTTATAATAATGACATGTTCTTCAACAAAGCTATACATGTGATCTAATACAAAGAAAGAGTATCACCTAACTAGAAGTAACATCGTATAATGGTTCTGATACTTATGTGTAGTGTTTTGTTATGAATGAAAATATGTTATTCATGAATCATCAATCTCCAATTGACCTATTATGGTGTCTAGTGATGAGAATAATACAATATATGAAAAACTCTTTTATGATTTAATATTTATTCAATGATTAATACTATCTCAATTCTTAGAAAAAATCAGGGTGTTTCACAAAAAATGGACATCAATAGAATAATCAACATTCTTCATCACCTATATCATGAGAGAGAAAGATATAAATTCCATGGGATCCCCAAGGCTATCTTCCTAATAATTATTACTCACTATTCACCATCTAGGTCTCATGTAGTGAAACATATTTTCTATATTTTTCAGGTATGGGATCTATGGTATAGGATACATATAGAACCACACACTAATATCATCATTTCACCATCCTCTTAGATATTCTGGATTTTTGGTGTCAATTTATGTATAATATTCATATAGAATTCAATGTTAGATCATCTTAGTTTACATCACCATGTGTAAAATGAGGTCAATCATGACAAACCTTCGGTCGTTATGGTGAATTAAATGAATGTCTAGGAAATGAGATCCGAGGATAATTCGAATTCCAAATCAACTTCAAAAAACACTTCAATGAAGAGATGGATCATGGGGAATGAAAATGAATAGGATTTTTTTCTATTCTTTATTTAGAAAAAGGGCTAATTTTAGGAAAACTACAACAAAACTATGATGAAAAGGGAAGCTCTATGTGGGTTTATTATTGAGCGTATTCTATATGTTTTATATATATTTTATTTTCGATAAATCATTTTGTTCACATATATGTATTCAAAACATAGGAAAAATGTGGATTTTGTAATATTGTATGAATTTTTGAAGTTATATGATATGTCGGTAGAGATAAACATTCTACAGAGGCTATTGGGGACTACTATCCCATGTTGATGTCTTCAATGATCTTGCTTCCAATAGATTATTATGATGTGACTTTAGTTATGGAAATAAGTATTCTTTTTTCTGTACTTGATATAGATGGATTAAGTTTTATATTTTGAAATAAATTTTTCGTCATTTATAGATAATGAAAATTTTATGGTAAGGAATTTTTTAATTATGATCTTTATGTCTATGATTATGAAAACAATTAATTATAATTGATAAAACTGATAATTAACATTACTCATTTAAAACCAAATAATGAAATCACATGATATCCCATGTAAATGAAGACTATTTAACTTGGTTACACAAAAACTAATATATAAATTAATTTAAAATAATTCCATTTTGTGTATGTGAAGCACTTTTACAAGAAAAATATTAAATAAACCGCATTTAGTGGAAAATGTTAAAGGGTCACGATGATTCTTCAGTATTTTCATAACAATGTATGAATAATATTTATAGTTGATTTAATTTTTTGGTAATTATACTTCATATATATTATTTAAGGAGTTATCATATATGGATATGTCTACTTAATTAGGTATTGGTCAACATAATTTTATATATTCAAGGAATATACGAATGATTTTGACAGCCAATTTAGTAAGAAGATTAAGAAAAACTTCTAAAACCATGGTAGATAATATCTTAAGAAAGAATTTATTGATTTTTATTTAATTTTAGGATTTTATCTCAAAACACTATTCATTATACACCACAATGTAATGGTGTATGGTAAAGGTGGAAATGTAAATTTTTATACATTGTCTGATCAATGATTTTTCATGTGAGTGTTGTATTATAATTTTGGGGATAAAAATTGTAGACAAAAACATACATACAAAACAGAGTGGCAACAACAGCATTAACTTGTACTACATATCATCTTTCCAATGGAAATAATCCCATTTTTTTCACATGTACAACTATAGGGTTGTGAAGTATATGTTATGGATATTTATAGAAACCATATTACACCTTTAGGATCTCTGTTTATAATTATAAGGTATCTTAAGGATGAAAAATAATTTTACATATATGATCCCTTATAAAAGAATGTTTTGGTAAATAAAGGACTTACATTTCTTGAAATGGATTGCATCTCTAAAAGAGATAGTGGGAGAATAAAGCACTTAGATGAGGTTAGGGAAAATGATACCGATGAGTTTGTACATGAATAGATTTTAAAAATCCTTATTGAAGAGGAAATTTAAAAAACACAAGTACTATAGATGAGTATGAGATTTTTTACAAAATAAGAAAAATTTTGTTTTCTACTCACTATGGTTGGTGAATCGTTACTAGTTGACAATAATGATCTATGAATCTATAACATAAGTATTATGTGTTACCAAATCTACCAAATGGAATCAATATATTAATCATTAAATAGAATCTATATACTAGAACCATGTATAGGTTTTGTAAGATCATCAAGTGGACTTAAATTACATTTTTATAAAAGGGAATTCAGGATTAAACTGGATATGGGTGGATGATTCAATACCTTTAAGGCATGACTTGTTGCAAAATGATTTAAAAAACATCATGGAAAAATATTTGAAAAAACATTTTCAACATTCTGAATTCAAAAAAAAATTTATAATTATATTTTCCATAGAAACATACCATATCTATGAGATTTAGAAGATTGATATCAGAATATATTTCTCTAATATGATTCTCTAAGAATATATCTCTATAACACAAGTATATGGGCTTGTGACTCTATGGTATACTAATAAATTATACAAGTAACAGAGTTCCATTTATGGTTTATGGAATTAATCAAGGAAATGGAAAATTTTATTTTATGATAAAATAATAGAAATCGGTTTAATAAATAATGATTTTGTTCATTCTACCAATAAGGGATGTAGATGGAGTTTTTTTCTCATTATAGCTTATATAATTTAAATACAAGTGATTGGAAATAAAATTCAAATGTTTTAGTTTGTTCAATATTGGTTGAATATTTGTTTCTCCATAAAATACATAGGTGTATAAATATAAATTATTGGGATCAAGATCCATCATGATTGATTCACGGGGCTTCCTTGATTAAGATAATGTACGTACATTAATATGATTATATATGTCATGACCCCCACCCCACAAAGTGTACCCCTCCTGAGCTGACAATGTGAGAAGGGAGATAATGACCACCATGTCCCTCCTCCTATAGGCCTCGGGTTGGCAACTAGCACTAAGGGTATAGTAAACAAACAAATCGGAGGCATTACCCTCTAAGAGAACACTTGCGGAAGAGAGAGATATGGTAGACACCAATAAACTCCAACTCAGAACTAAAATATAAAAGAAAGCCATGTCTATATATGAAATTCCATGAAAAAGTAATACAAATTAATGGGAAAAACAATAAGTACCCAAAAGAATGTCAAACAACAATGACCACGAGCCTGAACTGCTCCTGCAACCACAAGCTAGTAGTGACCAGCCTTATCTCCATCCTGCTCAATGTAACCTATAAAACTGTTTAGATACACATAGGGTGACTGTGACAGTATACTCAGTAGGATCCTCCCCGAAGCCTCTCGTGCAAAATTAAAGGAAGCATGCTAAAGCAAAGTGAACAACAAATGAAACTAACTTGTCACCTAAACAGGTGTACTAAGTTTCCCAACCTCACCATGGATACTCTCACCAAGTAACACATACAAGAATATATCATATAATAAATAATATTAAGGGTATCCCGCTACTACTTCCCCACTTTTTTGTCCCTTTGCCCCAACATCGCATGTCCTAATCATCTCTCTCCAAAAAGGCTTGCCTGCAGACACCTAGGTGAAGCACCACACCATCCTCACAACCAAAAGTAACCCGGTACATTCTAGGATCCACCACCTCCCGCATAACGTGTATCATATTTCGAGTATTATACCTCAATCCGTTACAGCCCATACACCGAGTAAGGATCCTCAAGCCATTAAAGCCTATACACGTTACACCTATAGTACTCCAAAGGATACTATATCCAGAATATATGTGTCTGAAATAACCAGAAGCCATTATAGCCCTTATACACACATATATGGAGAAACTAACCACTGTTCTTATTGGCACAAGTATCTACCAAGAGAATAGAGCGGGGCCAAAGGGGGTAGTCATCCATTCGTCCTTCTACCGGAATGTTGGGGAAAACATCCCTCCCCCCATGGATCAGAATCCCCGGGGTGTCAGTTTCCCTTACTGATAGGGTGGAGTAGCGTATAGAAGCACAAAAAGTAGAGGATATATTATAACTCACTACCACATTATGGGCATTACCAAGTCTTGGACACAACTGCAGCAAACATCACTCGGACTCTGGGCTTCTACATATAAGACTAGGCATCCTATAAGCACACAACCATTTAAAGATCTTCATTAGGTTACTTCATTCCGTTTTTCATAAATTACACTTTACGTAAAATAATTATATTCAAATTTATTAACCATGAACAAAACCATATTATACATCATTGGAATCACATTCAAAATCAACTGTTACTTTAATGTTACAACACCACCATTAAATTCAAGCATCTCCATTGTAGAGACCCGAAGCTTATCGTACATGGACATTACATTACTTTTGCGGAATACTTAGTACAAAACAAAAACACACACACAAGGATCGTAATAGTTTAGTGTCTTTGGAAACTCGGAAAGATCTTCAACATCTCCCATAAAGATCTTCCTTTTTTTTTACCTAAAACCTTTCTTTATGTCATGGGGAAAAGAAAACATAAAAGGGTGAGCTCAAATGCTCAGTAAGGGTAAACAAAAGATATATCAATCACATCATATTCATAAGAACATAACATTTTGGAAATCATAACCTGCAAAAGAGAGAATAATTTCATAACATGGGATAAATCATAGTAGTGAAATGAAATCATAACATAAAACATTACTCATTGTGGCATACACACATAATCATAGAGAATCATTTCTTGTTAGTCAAGACTCATTGCCAAGACTATCTTAGTGGACAAAGTCCCTTTCTGAATCGAGTAATCCTCGTTTCAGTCCTGTTTCACTGAACCGGTATAAGCTACCATTCCAGCCATGTCTATCTCATGAGATATAAAATCTTTACCCAATGCATTGGAGGGAGATATAGGTCCCACCCATCTCTTAATGAATCCTTTCTTATGTGTGCCACAAAATCATAAATCATACATCATTGCATAACCCATGTAATAAAAATGGGATTCTTAAACCACATGACATCATAAAACCATTCATATAAGATAAAGGAATTCATAAACATAATTCCATCACAAAATAGTCAAATCAATGTAAAAATATGGATAGAAACCGAACCATTTATTATCTTATATGGAGAATAATTTTGATAAAACACTTGAATTGAATTCTTGAGGAAAATATCCTTTCTTCTTCAAAATCAATTTCTTTTCACAAAACATCATGCAATTTTAAAAGAAAGAGATTTTATTGAAAATAGTCATGAAATCTTTTAGAGGAAGCTTCATGAAAATAAGGCTTTGTAAAACAGTATAAATCCGTTCGTGCCGTATAAGTTAAAAAAAACATTCTTCGTACTTTTGTCGGAAAAGTCAAAAAGTACCTAGTACGAAAAACATCAAAAGATTCCTTTCATTTCATTTACTAAAAACTCACCGAAGGGTAAAAATGGATTTAAACAATTGTAGGTGGATGGAAATAATATTACATATTGATGAAACATGGATGTGGATGATAAAATACACCCCAGTAAATACCAAAGTATAAACAATCTCGGATAAAAATGAGATTGTGATATTTTCCCTTACCTTAGGTCTGACTTGCTTTGTAAGTGTCCGAACCTCCTGTATAATGATTTAAATCATGTTATTGACTTATTACAGAATCATATTCATTGTTATGATATCATATATGGTTCACTTATGACATTATATTACCCGTTCTTTTGTAAATTCCATGTTAAAGAAGCGTTTTGGGTAAAATTGTTTCATTTATCGTAGGTGTTTTGACTTGTTGTTCTTGACATCATTATTACTTATATCATGATTTACTTAATTCCAGAATATAAAATATGATTTATATATCATATATATTCAGTATATATATATATATAATAGGTAGATAAATAAAATGAAAAACACCGTTCATGGAGACGGTAGTCCGTACGTACGCATGAACGCTGTTTTCCTTTCCTTATTGTCTTGAAATGGAAGTAAGTAGATGACATACATATGTATATATATACATAAATCCAGTAGCTTTATAATGTCATATATTACATTATTATTTCTTATATATACATTATAATCATTCTTAAATGGTTAACATGGAGAATGAATCTCATCGCGTCGTGGAGACGGTAGTCCGTACGTACGCACGAGCGATGATATCATTTCTATAAATATTGAATTGAATTGGAGTGGATTATACAATATATCAGAATCAATATGATGTTGTAATAACTCTGTATAGTTATTCTTTACACCATTATACCCATCCATGTAAGGTGGTGGTGGAAAATAGATTACACCACGGTGTGGAGACGGTATTCCGTACGTACGCACGCGCGGTGATTTCTTTTTCCGTAGGATGGATAGATGGTGAAATAGGGTTGTTTCATACTTATCATAACATATCAGTATATGAGTGATACTGATGTTATTACTTCATAATGAAACAACCTAAGAAGAAGAAGTGGAAGAAGAAATAAAGATGAAAGAATTGGTAACGGTAATTACCTCTTCTTTGAAGCGCCTTTTGGAGACCTCCTCTTAGGGAACTAAAATTGGTCTTTGAGTAAGACCAGAACCTCTCGGATGTTGCTAGGGAAGTGGAGAAGAGATTTGGGCAGGGTTTGGCCGAGCTTGAGTGCTCAAATTGGTGTGAGGAGGAGGGGGAGGAGGTGTCCTTTTATAGGGGAGGAGAGGGGCACCTTAGGAATTCTTAAAAATATTAATTTATAATAAATCTAACCCCACTTAAAAACCTCCAAAAATGACTCATATTCGAAGATTAGATGAGATAGGGTTTTAATATCATCAACCAATCAAATTTAGACATGTTTGGATATTATTTTAAACCTTATCAATTAGATTTAACTCTAAATTAAATAATTTAACTTTTACCGTGTCTTTTTGTTTTCTTTCACTATATGGTTAATACACTTACTATAACATGCCAAACGAACCCAAAATTGTTTATTATTAATATATATATCCTTATCTAAGTCATTTGGCCGAACCTTAGATTTTTAGGAATAAAATAACAATTAGTAATATAATATTTGATTTAAAAACTATTTTGTGTCAATTTTGACACTATTTGATATATGATTTTTGTGAAAGTCATAACAGAATTAAATGTTCGAACCAAGTTGATTAAATCAACATTAATATATCATAGTAACCTAGAAAATTAGTGGAATTCATAAAAAATCTCAAATTACATTTATTTTGGTGCTTATAACATCAATTATGTCAATATTTCATTAAAAAGATAATTACTGCATCATCGTTGTGTCATAAATAAATTAACTTATTTGATGTCTAAAAATTACAAATAAAATACCATCATGTAGGAAATCTTTTTAGCTTTCTAATGAATATTTACAATCGAATTTATCTTATGTATAACCCCATATTAAAAATGATTTACTTATTAAACTTTGATTTTAACTATTTTAACCCTTCTTTAAATAAATTAATAATAAATGTCCTAATCTAATCCATGTGGGCCTAAATGGTCATAATTTATTCCTAAGTTTGTTTTTGGTCGAAATAAACTTGTCCAATAGAATTAGGACATGTGTTAGGGTAATAATAATATCATCTTTACCATTAATTACCCTATTTACTATTAACCGCGGTAAAAAAAGGTAAAAAGTTACTATTCACCAAAAAATTATTTTCATCTCATTGAACCACATTTTAGTCCTTGATATTAACCGTGTCTCTCGGATTTTTGAAATTCCATTCACAGAAGCGGTAAAATTAAGTTTTATGCAAAATTCAGTTTTTAACCTACCACTTAGTGGTTTCACTATTCATCAAAAATTGAAAGTTTTCAGAAAGATGCCAAAATTTTATCCTAAGCTATATTTCATATTCCGAATTCAAAAATGAAGTCTATTTTACCAAATTCATAACATAGAAATTGCATTAATTAATTTTATAATTAAATCCCGCTGTTAAAACAAATAACGTGTTTTTAAGAAACAATATCTATCAAAAGATTGACACTTGTTTATGTCTAGTTTAAATGTGAAATTACATCCAATGACCAACTTTGTATTAAATTGTAAAAATATATTCTAAATACACTATAAAACCACTCAAATTAATGATTTATCACTATTAATTATTTCGATTAAAAAAGTTGTTTTTAATTATAATTTAGTAATTTTCACTATTCATCAGAATATGAAAGTTATCCGAAAAGTACCAAAATTTCACCTTAGGCTAAATTCGATACTCCGAATCCAAAAATAAAGTTCATTTTGAAAAATAAGATTTACTGGATTTCAAAAAGTGGTTATTACTATTCATAACTGCTAGTTTTAATAATATTTTTATAGCATATCGTTGTTTAGTGAAACTCGGTATTGCGTACTACACACGCTATCGAGGAAGGTCACGATTGCGTGTAATGCAAGGCAAGTCAAGGATGTGTGTTGTGCAAGCTCCTTTTGGTGTATCGTACAACACAAGACATTAATAAAATTAAAAAGAATATATTTTTTTATAAAATCTTGGGCTGTTACATTCTACCCCCCTTAAAATGAATTTCGCCCTCGAAATTCGTCGGGGTTATAAATGATTTACTATTTAAAAGTTTCTTTAATAGAAACCCACATTGTAAAAGGGAATACCAAAACTTGGCTTTAAAATCTAAAGTATGAAATGTAACGATTACCCAAATAAACTAATCACTGGGTTTCCGCATAGGTGAAAATATGGATATGGAAGAGAAATATAACCATCATGTTCTGATGGAGAGTGGTAGAGAACATGGCTATGGAAAATCTAGCAATCACAAAGCCATAAATTTTTGATGATCTAGGGTACCATCTGATTCATCGGATATAAGGGCACTAGGACAACATTTTTGGTTTTCAAGATCATTTCCCTAAAGTTGAAAATTTGAATTAGAATAAATACTTACTTTATTTTGGTACAATCTCACTGTTGTTCATGCCTTGAACAATTTCCAATTCATCTCTTAAATAAATGAAGTTGAATTTGTTATTTGTGAAGTGTTAGCAGATCATGTGATAGAATGACGGGTCATTCCATCTGTCTCAAACAAAAGGTTAGCAAAAATTATATACATAAGTCGATATATAGTGAGATTAATCATATATTATTCCTAAAATGGACTTATACTTCATATATCATACTGCTTAATATAATAAAACTAGTTTCTACTAAACAGGGACTTCCTGTAGGTCAGTGGTAGGCGATAAAGGCCAGTCGCACTTCGGTTGTGGGTTCGATTCCCACAGCCTTGTCCGAAGCGATGGGTTGTCGCCCGTCCTGCAGGTTGTCCTTTTTTCTAAAACTACGTTACTATAACATCCCATCAATAATATCGAAAATCTTCTATCCTTAAACAATACTGACTTATGTCCAACATAATCCAGTCTAATCTTTAGGCTTATACATAATACTGCAGTCCACTCTCATAATATAGTGACAACGATTACCAGAGATTTAATACTGTCGTTGATCCCCACATATCATAAGATATGTCTTGTTGGTCACATTCCAAACACTCAAAGTCCTTAATCGTGTATTCTCTTGAATACCTTAGTGAAAACATGAGTGCAGTTAAAAGTTAACACTTTCCACATACCAAAATCCTCAAAATTCTATATACTCAAACCATGATATCACTTAGTCCTTATATTAATCATGAGCTCATGAATACTATTAAACATTTCATTTTCTCGTCTTCATTATGCGCATATCATCTTATTTCCAAAAAATATCTCAATAACTTTGAATACCACATCAATAAATATTGCAATACTCAATGATACAACATTATTTTGGAATCCCATTACATAAACACTTAATCATTCCACCACATCGTTGTCATATTCAACATTGCCAATAGTGATCGCATGTGATTTCCCTTTGTCCTTTGCCTTCAGTGGTTGCTCATGTTGGACATCACTAACCCTTGGATTAGGGCAATTATTAGCATAATGCCCCATTTCATTGAACTTGAAGCATTGAAGTGTTGGCGGTGCGTTCTCTGCAGTGTTTGCTTTATTCACATCATTAGAAACCCTTTTTCCATTACTTCGACACTCAGCTGCTCGATGACCTTCTTTTCCACACTTAAAACATTTTCTAGTCCCTTTTAGACAATCTCCACCATGCTTCTTTCCACACTTTGTGCATAAGGAAACATTCATCTTCTTTTCACCATTATTCTGAGATTTCTCCTTGAACTCCATATTTCGTTTCTTGTCAAAACCATGAGATGGATATGTAACACCAACTTCCATTTCTACCTTGATAGCACAACGCACAATTTCTTCATAGCTACTGAAGTCTCTTATAGCTAATGCCCTTCGAAGACTTGGTTTTAAGCCACTGAAAAATCGATCAACTTTACTTTCAGGTTGGATGATAATTCCAGAAGCATACCTTGCAAGTCTTGTAAAATTTTCTTCATAGGTACCAACAGATTCATCGTCCCTTTGCTTCAGTTCAAGAAACTCTTTCTCCATCTTTGTTCGAAGAATACGAGGGAAGTACTTATTGAAAAATAAGTTCTTGAACTCGTCCCATTCCATGGACTCAATTTCATCTCTTGGCCTCGTATTCTTGATAAGATTCCACCATTGATCAGCTTCACCTTCCAAACGATATACTGCTAAGATGACTTTATCATGTTCAGAACATTGAAGAACTGAAAATATCTTTTCAGTAGTACTGATTCATTGTTCAGCCACAAGTGGATCAGAAGACCCACTGAAAGAAGGTGGACGTTGCCTCATGAAGGACTCAATAGAATATTGTTCCCTTCTCTGCTCATTTGAAAGTCCAGAATGATTCATAGCTTGTGTAAGTATAGCAATAATATTTTTCACTCCATCTCCCATAACATTTGTTTGTTCAGGAGGGCAATCATTGCATTGTCCATTGCATTGATCAACACGATTCCTTCGGGTTCCAGCCATCGTCTAAAACCCAAAAAGAATTGTGTGAGAGGCAAAAATCATGCTAGGTAAAACAACATAATAAAGGGGGAGTACCTTCAATATCCAACATCTTAGGTTTAATTCTATGATCGTTAGCGTAATTCTATTACTATAACCTATACGTATACTTATCCCTAGGGACATCCCTAGACATACCTTAGAAATATCTCTAGGGATCTCACTAACGTTTTCGCATCCTAGTTTCCAAAGGTTGACTAAACCTTTCCTCTGATACCAACTGTAGAGACCCGGAGCTTATCGTACATGGACGTTACATTACTTTTGCGGAATACTTAGTACAAAACAAAAACACACACACAAGGATCGTAATAGTTTAGTGTCTTTGGAAACTCGGAAAGATCTTCAACATCTCCCATAAAGATCTTCCTTTTTTTTTACCTAAAACCTTTCTTTATGTCCTGGGGAAAAGAAAACATAAAAGGGTGAGCTCAAATTCTCAGTAAGGGTAAACAAAAGATATATCAATCACATCATATTCATAAGAACATAACATTTTGGAAATCATAACCTGCAAAAGAGAGAATAATTTCATAACATGGGATAAATCATAGTAGTGAAATGAAATCATAACATAAAACATTACTCATTGTGGCATACACACATAATCATAGAGAATCATTTCTTTTTAGTCAAGACTCATTGCCAAGACTATCTTAGTGGAAAAAGTCCCTTTCTGAATCGAGTAATCCTCGTTTCAGTCCTGTTTCACTGAACCGGTATAACCTACCATTCCAGCCATGTCTATCTCATGAGATATAAAATCTTTACCCAATGCATTGGAGGGAGATATAGGTCCCACCCATCTCTTAATGAATCCTTTCTTATGTGTGCCACAAAATCATAAATCATACATCATTGCATAACCCATGTAATAAAAATGGGATTCTTAAACAACATGACATCATAAAACCATTCATATAAGATAAAGGAATTCATAAACATAATTCCATCACAACATAGTCAAATCAATGTAAAAATATGGATAGAAACCGAACCATTTATTATCTTATATGGAAAATAATTTTGATAAAACATTTGAATTGAATTCTTGAGGAAAATATCCTTTCTTCTTCAAAATCAATTTCTTTTCACAAAACATCATGCAATTTTAAAAGAAATAGATTTTATTGAAAATAGTCATGAAATCTTTTAGAGGAAGCTTCATGAAAATAAGGCTTTGTAAAACAGTATAAATCCGTTCGTGCCGTATAAGTTAAAAAAAAACATTCTTCGTACTTTTGTCGGAAAAGTCAAAAAGTACCTAGTACGAAAAACATCAAAAGATTCCTTTCATTTCATTTACTAAAAACTCACCGAAGGGTAAAAATGGATTTAAACAATTGTAGGTGGATGGAAATAATATTACATATTGATGAAACATGGATGTGGATGATAAAATACACCCCAGTAAATACCAAAGTATAAACAATCTCGGATAAAAATGAGATTGTGATATTTTCCCTTACCTTAGGTCCGACTTGCTTTGTAAGTGTCCGAACCTCCTGTATAATGATTTAAATCATGTTATTGACTTATTACAGAATCATATCCATTGTTATGATATCATATATGGTTCACTTATGACATTATATTACCCGTTCTTTTGTAAATTCCATGTTAAAGAAGCGTTTTGGGTAAAATTGTTTCATTTATCGTAGGTGTTTTGACTTGTTGTTCTTGACATCATTATTACTTATATCATGATTTACTTACTTCCAGAATATAAAATATGATTTATATATCATATATATTCAGTATATATATATATAATAGGTAGATAAATAAAATGAAAAACACCGTTCATGGAGACTGTAGTCCGTACGTACGCATGAACGCTGTTTTCCTTTCCTTATTGTCTTGAAATGGAAGTAAGTAGATGACATACATATGTATATATATACATAAATCCAGTAGCTTTATAATGTCATATATTTCATTATTATTTCTTATATATACATTATAATCATTCTTAAATGGTTAACATGGAGAATGAATCTCATCGCGTCGTGGAGACGGTAGTCCGTACGTACGCACGAGCGATGATATCATTTCTATAAATATTGAATTGAATTGGAGTGGATTATACAATATATCAGAATCAATATGATGTTGTAATAACTATGTATAGTTATTCTTTACACCATTATACCCATCCATGTAAGGTGGTGGTGGAAAATAGATTACACCACGGTGTGGAGACGGTATTCCGTACGTACGCACGCGCGGTGATTTCTTTTTCCGTAGGATGGATAGATGGTGAAATAGGGTTGTTTCATACTTATAATAACATATCAGTATATGAGTGATACTGATGTTATTACTTCATAATGAAACAACCTAAGAAGAAGAAGTGGAAGAAGAAATAAAGATGAAAGAATTGGTAACGGTAATTACCTCTTCTTTGAAGCGCCTTTTGGAGACCTCCTCTTAGGGAACTAAAATTGGTCTTTGAGTAAGACCAGAACCTCTAGGATGTTGCTAGGGAAGTGGAGAAGATATTTGGGCAGGGGTTGGCCGAGCTTGAGTGCTCAAATTGGTGTGAGGAGGAGGGGGAGGAGGTGTCCTTTTATAGGGGAGGAGAGGGGCACCTTAGGAATTCTTAAAAATATTAATTTATAATAAATCTAAACCCACTTAAAAACCTCCAAAAATGACTCATATTCGAAGATTAGATGAGATAGGGTTTTAATCTCATCAACCAATCAAATTTAGACATGTTTGGATATTATTTTAAACCTTATCAATTAGATTTAACTCTAAGTTAAATAATTTAACTTTTACCGTGTCTTTTTGTTTTCTTTCACTATATGGTTAATACACTTACTATAACATGCCAAACGAACCCCAAATTTTTTATTATTAATATATATATCCTTATCTAAGTCATTTGGCCGAACCTTAGATTTTTAGGAATAAAATAACAATTAGTAATATAATATTTGATTTAAAAACTATTTTGTGTCAATTTTGACACTATTTGATATATGATTTTTGTGAAAGTCATAACAGAATTAAATGTTCGAACCAATATGATTAAATCAACATTAATATATCATAGTAACCTAGAAAATTAGTGGAATTCATAAAAAATCTCAAATTACATTTATTTTGGTGCTTATAACATCAATTATGTCAATATTTCATTAAAAAGATAATTACTGCATCATCGTTGTGTCATAAATAAATTAAATTATTTGATGTCTAAAAATTACAAATAAAATACCATAATGTAGGAAATCTTTTTAGCTTTCTAATGAATATTTACAATCGAATTTATCTTATGTATAACCCCATATTAAAAATGATTTACTTATTAAACTTTGATTTTAACTATTTTAACCCTTCTTTAAATAAATTAATAATAAATGTCCTAATCTAATCCAAGTGGGCCTAAATGGTCATATTTTATTCCTAAGTTTGTTTTTGGTCGAAATACACTTGTCCAATAGAATTAGGACATGTGTTAGGGTAATAATAATATCATCTTTACCCTTAATTACCCTATTTACTATTAACCGCGGTAAAAAAAGGTAAAAAGTTACTATTCACCAAAAAATTATTTTCATCTCATTGAACCACATTTTAGTCCTTGATATTAACCGTGTCTCTCGGATTTTTGAAATTCCATTCACAGAAGCGGTAAAATTAAGTTTTATGCAAAATTCAGTTATTAACCTACCACTTAGTGGTTTCACTATTCATCAAAAATTGAAAGTTTTCAGAAAGATGCCAAAATTTTATCCTAAGCTATATTTCATATTCAGAATTCATAAATGAAGTCTATTTTACCAAATTCATAACATATAAATTGCATTAATTAATTTTATAATTAAATCCCGCTGTTAAAACAAATAACGTGTTTTTAAGAAACAATATCTATCAAAAGATTGACACTTGTTTATGTCTAGTTTAAATGTGAAATTACATCCAATGACCAACTTTGTATTAAATTGTAAAAATATATTCTAAATACACTATAAAACCACTCAAATTAAAGATTTATCACTATTAATTATTTTGATTAAAAAAGTTGTTTTTAATTATAATTTAGTAATTTTCACTATTCATCAGAATATGAAAGTTATCCGAAAAGTACCAAAATTTCACCTTAGGCTAAATTCGACACTCCGAATCCAAAAATAAAGTTCATTTTGAAAAATAATATTTACTGGATTTCAAAAAGTGGTTATTACTTTTCATAACGGCTAGTTTTAATAATATTTTTATAGCATATCGTTGTTTAGTGAAACTCGGTATTGCGTACTACACACGCTATCGAGGAAGGTCGCGATTGCGTGTAATGCAAGGCAAGTCAAGGATGTGTGTTGTGCAAGCTCCTTTTGGTGTAGCGTACAACACAAGACATTAATAAAATTAAAAAGAATATATTTTTTTATAAAATCTTGGGCTGTTACATCCATCCCTATGGATTATCACTATTTAATTCATTACAGAATTACTTTCCCATATTCTCAGGCATTCTATAAAAGCATCTTATGCTACTAAACACAAGTGGTCTCAAGACGGTGAGTAGATATACTACCTATTGGGTGTTTTCCGTCTATAGAAAGAGCGTAGACCCATTCTCCATCGAGAGTCTAAAAATGAAAAGCACGTGGCATACCCCGTGTGTCTTCGCCTCTTTCGGAAGGAGGGTAAGAAAAACCAGATGCCCTGAGGAGTGGGGAAAATTAAAGTAGATAACACAAAATATAGAACCACCAAACATCCAGCCAGCATATCCATGCCATACCATCATCACTAGTGTCCTCCCCAACACCAACATGAAAAAACCGATGCATCTCGCCACTCTAGGCGCCATCCGCTGCCACAGCCACAAGTCTTCATTCCTCCACATATCGCAACAAACATCAAGCCTCACATCACCGCACAAGCATCAAGAAAACACAACATCACATCAATGGTCTCTTGGCCCTTTAACAATCAAGAGGGTAAAACAAAACCCTTTAAGAAATCCTCACACAATTTTTTCTTGAATACATATTGAATTAGCAGATTTTTTATTCGTAGGTTCCAATTATGGGAAACATAATCAGTAAGCTATCACAATTAAATGAACATGTTTACTTCCCCAATTTTGATTAACATCAAATTAAAACAAGAACGAGATTCAATTTCATGCCTCTTTATTTTTAGCAAACAATTTTCAATTAATCCTGGTTTACGTTCTTTACAAATTTCCATTATGAACAAACCTCTAAACAAAGCAAGCACAGATATCACACTATCTAGCAAAGCAAGAGGCAATGCCATACGATAAATATCAATTTACTTATCCTATTCAAATATTTATTATGTCATTATCATTGTGATCCTCTAGGATAAAACATGACAATGATACATTTGCACGTAAAAGAAATGAGACGCAACGAATCCCATTCCTCAACAATTCTTGATATTCTTTATCCATGAAACGGGTCACGATCCTCCTCTTGCCACAACTGAATCCACCCAAGGATTCCACGATACGACCGCACCAACCAAACCCCAATAATAACCCATTATATGAATGGAGATTACATTCTATAAAATAGTAATGAGAAATAGGAGAAGATGATCCCCAAAGGAAAGACAATACAACATACCTTATATCAAAGACTGATCGATACAGCTTGGTTGCATCAAAATAGGGAAGAACCAATCTAAGGAGTAAAGTTTCAGTATGAAACTCCTATGGGAAGTATTGAAAATTTCTACCATCTCATAGTCGAGAACAAATAGGAAGTAAAGGGATGATGATATCTTGTCCCTTTTTGAATATTTAACGGGGCGACAGTTTAAGATACACTTAATTCCTCATTAAAAGCGGATCATATTAACCCATGCGGTTTGACAAGTGTAAACATCCCGAACCATAGGAATAGTTAATATAGGATTTATGGCCTTTTAATCAGCCTTAAGAGTCCTTAAAATAAGGATTTAAATGAATTTTATGTCAAAGGAAACATCAAAGGGGAGAAACTATATGAAGCTAGAAACACTGTTCACATAACTGAAAAATTGGAAAAGTGTTGTGGATAAGTCACCTTGACCTCCCGGAACACCTCTAAAACCACATTTTTAGAAAGTAATGGACCTGAGAGGTCTGGTACATTACATCAAATACCTCTCAAAATGTTCTCTCCCTCGAGAATTTAAAACCAACCTAAGGAAAAGAGGTGTCCGAACAACCACCCGGTAAGATACCTCTTAGGGGAAAACCACCCTGATTTGTCATAAAGCAAGAACAAAACCACGACATCTGAGGGAAAGGGAGTAAACAATCCATATCCAAACAATTCAAGCATAACATCACATCAATGTTACATAAAGAAAGGATCAAAGAAAACACAACACAACAACTTAAAACAGCTCCAGGTACTAGACACGCATCTATGACTCACGTTCCCAGGTACTCTCCTCCATGCCACAGTGTCGCCACAAGTCATGAACTAAGGGGATAGAACGCCTGCAAAACACCTTCTCTTTACGTTCTTGGATCTCCACAGGTCTCTCCTTACGTTTTAGATCATCATCAACATCGATATCTCCAAAATAAATGATGTGGGAGTCATCATGAAGATAACGACGGAGTTGCGATACCTGGAAAACATCATGAACCCGAATCATCTTCGGGGGAAGTGCTACTCGATATGCAACAGATCAAACACGATCTAACACCTCGAAAATCCCAACAAACCGGGGGAGAAATCATACTTCCATGACCAAACCATCGCTTCCCATGGTGGGGAGTCACCTTCAGAAACACATGATACCAAAACATAAACTCCAAGGGTCTCCTCCTTTGATCAGCATATGATTTCTAATGATTTTGAACTATCTTCATCCTCTCATGAATCACCTGGACCATCTCTATTGTATTATGAACTAGTTCCGTTATGAGAATTGCTGACTCTCTGACCCTAGTCCAGCACAATGGAGAACTGCAAGGCCGGCCATACAAGGCTTCAAATGGTTCCATACCGATGGTGGAGTGAAAACTATTATTGTAAGCAAACACTACCAAGGGTATGTTCCTCAAACATGAACCTCCAAAATCAAGAACACAAGAGCGTAGCATGTCTTCAAGAGTCTGGATGGTTACCTCTGTCTGACCATCCGTTTGAGGGTGAAAAGCAGTGCTAAGTCATAGTTGAGAACCGAAATCATGTTCGAGACCTCTCCACACCCTGTAGGTAAAATGAGGATCTCGATCAGAAATTATCGTCCAACGGACTCCATGAAGTCTCACCACCTTCTCCAGATACTACCTCGACAAAACTTCCACTTAGCTTGAATCCTTGATCGCTATGAAGTGGGAAGATTTTGTTAAATGATCCAATACCATCCAAATAGCATCATGTCCTCCCAGAACTCGAGGAAAACCAGTAAAAAAGTCCATTGAGCTGTCCTCCCACTTCAACTGAGGAGTATCTAATGGCTAGAGAAGACCACAAGGAACACGGTGTTCGACCATCACCTTCTAGAAAACTAAACATCGAGACACAAACTCTGCAACCGTACGCTTCAGCCCAGGCCACAAAAACCGACTCCTCAAGGATCGGTACATCTTTGTTACACCAGAATGTACTGCTAATGGTGAAATGTGGAACTTTATGAGAATCGTTTTGCGCCTCGTAAAGGGAACAAAAATCCGTCCATGATACAACACTTGGTGTTGTTCATCCTCAGACGACCATCAAGGACCTCACTACAAACAACTCTGTCTCACGAGACTTCCACCTCCAGATCTCCCAAATGGGACTCTTCCACCTTCAATATCAGGGATGACTGTACCATCATCTAAAAAAGACAACCTCTACCCCCAACTTCTCCCATATCAAGATGTAATGCCAAATGTTCTTCCATTACCCTCCATGAATCACCGGATTCATGCACAGCAACACTACGGGTCTTTCAGCTCAGCGCATCAGCTACAACATTCCCCTTTCCAGGTGTATATGACATTTCAAAGTTGTATTCCTGTAGGAACTCCATCCACTGATGCTTCTGCAAGTTCAAGTCACACTGGGAGAAAACATTCCTCAAACTCTTATGATCATTGAAAACCACAAGGCGTTAACCAATGAGGTAATGTCTCCACAACATCAGAGAAAACACAACGGCTGCCAACTCAAGATCATGGGTGGCATAGTTGCGTTCATGGGGACGCAACCGCCGAGGCGCATACGAAGCAACTGACCTCTGCTGCATGAGGACACAACCTAACCCCCGATGTGAAGCATCACAAACAACACCAAACTGAACTCCCTCAGCTGGAAGAAAAAGGACCGGAGCACTTACTAACTTCCCTTTTAGATACTCAATAGATTCTTGACACTGATCAGTCCATATGAAAGCATGATCTATCCTGGTCAAAGCAGTCAAAGGAGTTGCAACTCGGGAGAAATTGTCCTACGAACCTCCTATAATAGCCTGCAAGACCAAGGAAACTTCTAACCACTGACAATGTCTTGGGGGCTTCCAAAGACACCACTGCTTATATCTTCGATGGATCCATGACCACTTCCTATTGGTACACAACATTCCCTAAGAAACGGACTTCTCGAGCCAAAACTCACACTACAACAACTTCCCAGACAGCTGATGTTGGCGAAGAACTCCCAAAATAGCTCGTAGATACTCGGCATGCGCCTCTTCAGATGTGGAGTACACAAGGATTACATCAATTAAAATGACCACAAACATGTCCTGGAACTCACGGAACACAGCATTCATCAATCCCATAAACACATCTGGAGCATTAGTCACTCCGAACTACATTACAATGAACTCATAATGCCAATGACGACAATGGAATGCAGTCTTTGGGATATCCTCTTCCTTTACACGCATCTTATAATATCCTGAACACATGTCGATCTTTGAGAACCAACTTGCACCCTTCAGTTGATCGAATAAGTCATCAATCCATGGAAGATGATAGCGGTTCTTTATTGTCATTTTGTTTAAGAGACGATAATTGACGCACAACCGCAAACGGCCGTCATCATTCTTTACAAACAAAACTTGTGAACCCCACAGGGACACACTTGGCCAAACAAAACCACACTGCAACAGACCATCAAGCTGTATACGTAGCTCTCGTAACTCAAAAGGGGCCATCATATACTGAGATATAGAGATAGGAGAAGCTATTGGCTATAGCTCGATCCCAAACTAGATCTCTCGTTGTGGGGTTAATGCTACAACCTCTTCTGGAAAGACATCAGGGTACTCCTATATGACCCTAGGAAACGCCAACTGCTGAACCTCTGAAGAACTCAACATCATCTTAGACATCATGGATGATAAGTATGGAATGCATCTGTAACCCATCCGAGGATCTCTATCACCAAAAAACACCACTACCTCTCAATATTTATCAAAGAAAACGACCTTCTTCCTATATCAATCCATAATATCCTGCACCAAATACAACAAATCCATGAAGAGGATGACATCATATGGTTGTATTCGTAAACATAGGAAATCCCGCCAAGAGAGGTGTTACCCCAACATTAGCTCACAATCTCTACATACATCAAACAATTCAGCTCGACCTCCAATTGGCATAGTCAACACCAAGGGCACTAGAAGCCTCTCTACCTCAAGTCCCAATGCATGGACAAGGGTCGGTGATATGAAGGAGTGTTTCACTCCTGAAACAGACAAGGCATACACCATGGTAGAAAACAAGAAAAGGGTACCTCAGGCGACATCTGGCTCGCATGGAGCTGGCAACGTTAGAGAATAAAGTGGACCACGCCCTCCTCCACGACCACTCTGACCCTGATGAAGACCACCACCACGACCACACTCTTCTCTCTGAGGACAAGGAGCATCATGGGGATATCCTCTTCCTGCCCCATCTACCTTATGGTGATCTAAAGCTGGTAAAACTACTGTTGCTACCTCGACTAGAACTGCCTCAACGGAGGAACCTGGAGTGGAGTGCTCGGTACAGGATGACTGCTCTGAAAAGTCGGGCACTCTCGCTTCTGATGACCACGACCACCACGAGAAAAATAAGGGCATGATCCCTTGGAATTGGCCTGAGAGTTGCTTCCTCTGGAGAAACGAGATGGGAAGGGCTGGGACGTACCCCCAGGTGAACAGAAACTCATCTACCCTGAAAACCAGTAACCCCAGATAACAACTCTACTTTGTGAGGAATCATGAAAATTCCCCTCTCGTGACAATACAGTCCAGGCCAAAGTCCTCTCAACAACCTTTGCCCTTGCCGGCACCTCAAGATTTGTCTTCAGCATAAATGGGGTGACCTGTCGCTGGATCTATGGATGCAAAGCCTCCTCGAAATTCCACGCCCAAGCCTCCTCATCTGGCAGTAGGTCTAATGCATATCTTAGAATGTTCTGGAAACAGATTCCAAACTCTTGAACACTAGAGCTCCCCTGTCGAAGGGTAAGAAAATCCTGGCGACTGGACGCCTTCATAGTCTATGAAAGGAACTCAACTCTGAACTTCTCTCAAAACACATCCCATTTGATCGCTAACTCCTCATGATCCCCAAGGAACAAGAGCCACCACTGCCTCGTTGCTCTACACAAAATCATTACAACCAAGGACACCAGTGCTCCTTTCGAGCACGAATCGAACTGAAGCCAATCTCGACCTCCTCCAGCCATTCTTCTGTGACTGTATATGAAACGGAGACCTCATACTTCGACAAACTCTGGCGCTAAAACTCTCGGAGTGTCTTCCTCCAAGGGTCATCATCATCAACCTTTACCCAGCGGCGATCTTCTGGCACAACCTATTGGACATCTTCTATGTGGGCATGATGAGGACATCGACCTGGTGCCATTCCTGGAAAATAACAAAAACTTATAGATCCTAAACATGGAATATGGAAGACTCAACATTAATTAATTAATTCTTTTCTTTTTTTCATTTTAGGTTAACCTATCCCAAGGTCTACCCATTCAAAAACAAGAAAAATGAAGAATATTTCATGATATTTTCCTAGGTCTCTACACTGAAACTAGTATAACCTTGTTTATTTGGAATTTTAAACTAAAAGGTCCGTACATCAAATCATAGGGGGACCTAAATTCCTAGGTATCAACTGGAATCCATTGTTTACCTCACTTGCTAAACAGGAATGACACTGTTTCCCTACCAACCCATGCAATCACGCTTGTGCCTTACTCCAAACTCCATAATATCCCTCAACCATACCTTTGATACCACTCTTTCATGACCTCCTCCCCACAAAGTGTACCCCTCTTGGGCCGGCAATGTGAGATGAGAGATAATGACCCCCCGAGTCCTGCCTCTAGTAGGCCCCGTGTTGGCGACTAGAAGCGAGGGAATTGTAAACACACAAATGTGAGGCATTACCCTCTAAGAGAACACATGTGGAAGAGAGAGATAAGATAGAAACTGATCCACTCCAACTCAGAACTGAAATATAAAAGAAACCCATCTCTATATATGAAATGAAATGAAAAAGTACTACAAATAAAATGGGGAAACTACAAGTAGCCAAAAGAAAGTAAAACAGCATCGACCACGAGCCCGAACAGCTCCTATAACCACAAGCTAGTAGTGACAAGCCTGATCTCCAACCTGCTCCATATAACCTATAAAACAGTTTAGATACATATAGGATGAGTATAACAGTAGTCTCAGTAGGATCCTCCCCGAAGCCTCTCATGCAAAAGTAAAGGAAGCATGCTAAAGCATAGTGAACAACAAATGAAACTAACATGTCACCTAAACAAGTATACTACGTCCCCAACCTCATCATGGATAATCTCACCAAGTAATGAATATAATAATATATCATATAATAAAGAATATCAATGGTACACCGCTACTACTTCCCCACTGGTTTGCCGTATTGCCCTAATGTCGCACGTCCTAAGAATTTATCAACAAAAAGGCTTGCCCGCAGACACCTGAGCGAAGCATCACACCGTCCTCAAAACCAAAAGTATCCAGGTATGTTACAAGATCCACCACCACCCACATAACCTATATCATACGTCAGGTATTATACCACATGTTGTTACAACCCAAACATTGAGTAAGGATCCTCAAGCCATTACATCCAATACATGTTGCACCTAGAGTAATCCATAGGATACTACATCCAGAATATATGAGTGTGAAATAACAACAATCCATTACAGAACTCTACACACATATATGGAGAAACTAACCACTCTGCCTGTTGGCACAAGTATCTACCAAGAGAAGAGAGCAGGGCCAACACGGTTAGACATCCATTCGTCCACCATCAGGAATGTTGGGGAAAAAACCCCCCTAGGGCTCAGAATCCCCGGGGTGTCAGTTTCCCTTACTGGCAGGGTGGAGTAGCATATAGAAACACAAAAAGTATAGGATATATTATAACTCAAAACCACACTATGAGCATTACCTAGTCTTGGACACAACTGCAACTAACATCTCTCAGACTCTGGGCTACTACTTCTAAGACTAGGTATCCTATAAGAACACAACCATTTAAAGAACGTCATTATTTTACTTCATTACCTTTTTCATCAATTACAATTTACATTAATTAATTATTTTCACATTAATTAACAAGGGAAACCCCACATTAAACTTCATTGGCATCACATTCAAAATCAATTGTTCCTTCGAAGTTACAACATCACCATTAAAGTCCAGCATCTCCATCCCCGTGGATTTCCACTATTTAATAAATTCTTCATTACGAAATTACTTTACCCTATTTCCAGGAATTCTAGAAAAGAATCCTATGCTACTAAACACAAGGGGTCTCAACACGGTGAGTAGATATACTACCCGTCGAGTCATTGCCGCCTATAGAAAATGCGTATACCCATTCTCCCTCGAGAGGCTAAACAGTGAAAGCACGTGGCATACCACGCGCATCTTTTCCTCTTTCAGAAGGAGGGTAACCAAGACCAACTGCCTTGAGTAGTGGGTAAAAGTAAAGAAGATAGCACAACAAATTGAACCTCTAAAAATCTAGCCAGCACATCCATCCCATACCATCATCCCTAGTGTCCTCCCTGACACCCACATGCATAAACCGATGCATCTCTCCACTCTAGGCGCCATCTTCTTCCACACCCACAAGTCCCCATGCCTCCACATATCATAACAGATGTCTAGGCTCACATCACAACACAAGTAGCAAGAAAACACAACATCACATCAATGGATCTTGGTCCTTTCACAATCAAGAGGGTAAATCAGAACCCTTTTAGAAATTCTCACACAATCTATTCTTTAATCCATATTGAATTAGAGGATTTTTTATTCGTAGGTTACAATTACGAGAAACCTAATTAGTATTCTATCAAAATTAAATAAACATGTTTACTACACTAATTTTATTAAAAAAATTACAACAAGAACCAAATTAATTTTCATTCCTCTTTATCTTTAGGAAACAATTTTCAATTAATCCTGGTTTATGTTCTTTACCGATTTCCATTAAGAACAAACCGCTAAAAAATCAAGCATAGATATCGCACTATCTAGAAAAGAAAGAGGAAATAACATACGATAGATATCAATTTACATATCCAGTTCGAATTTTTATTATTTCAATTCAATTGTGATCCACTAGGATAAATCATAATAATGATACTATTGCACATAAAAGAAAATAGAAGCAACTAATCCACTACCTCAACAATTCAAGATATTCTTTATCCACGAAACGGGCCACGATCCTCCTCTCGCCACAACTGCATCCACCCGAGGATTCCACGATACGTCCGTACCAACCAAACCCCAAGAAAACCCCATTAGAATCATGGAGATTACATGCAATAAAATAGAAAGGAGAAATAGGAAAATATGATCCTCAATGGAAAGATTATACAACATACCTTATATCGAAGATTGATCGATACAGCTTGGTTGCATCAAAACAGAGCAGAACCAATCCTAGGAGTAATGTTTGATTATGAAACTCCTACAGGATGGATTGAAGAGTTATAGTGTCTCATAGCCGAGAAAAATTTGAAGAAAAAGGGAGAATGATATCTTGTCCCTTTTGAATATTAACGTGGCGATAGTTTAAGATACACTTAATTCACCATTAAAAGCATATAACATTAACCCATGCTGTTTGACCAAGTAAAAACATCCAGAGCCATAGGAATTATTAATATAGGATTTATGGCCTTTGAATCGGCCTTATGAATCCTTAAAATAAGGATTTAAATGCATTTTACATCAATGGAAACGTCAAAGGGGGAAACTATAGGAAGTTGGAAACACGATTCACATAACTGAAAAATTGGAAAAGTGTTGGGGATAAGTCTCCTTGACCTCCCAGAACACCTCCAACACCACATTATTAGAAAGTAATGGACCAGAGAAGTCCGAGCCATTTAACTATAGTGATTCAGTATTGAAAAATCCAAGAGGGTATTACTACCAATGTCCCATGGAATTTTTTTCCATGAAAATTTTTCCTCAATCACATGAGTAAAGATAGATGATGGAATAAATTTCATATTATTCGGTGATTGGGTTAATAATATGTTATATTCAATGTAGAAGTCTAGATGTCACTATCATATCAAGGAAAGTTTGAAGATGTTAAAATATCCTATGAGACTACCCTAGGATGTAAATTAACACTATACATAATTATATGAGGCATAATAAAGAAATTTTACTTGTCTATTAAGGAGATAATGAACTATTAATTGGGGGATATACAGATTCTAGTTTCCAAATTGATAAATATAATCATAAATCAAATCCAATATGCATTTTTAGTCTCAATGGAGGTGTTGTGAGTTAAAAGAGCTCAAAGAAAGCATCGCTCACTGATTCTATAGTATAGTAGTAGGGCATTGTGGAATTTGAGGTTGCTAAAGAAGTAGATTGGATTCTCATCTTCATCTAAGATATTCATGTTGTACATTGAAGTAATAACCATATCAGACTCTATTTTGGAATTAAATATAATTAGATCTTGTAAAGTAAATAATTCTACATCGGTGATTAAAAAACCAGTTTTTAGAAAGATCCTATTCTGAGGTATTTTTTGAAGATTGGTGACATAACCATAAGAGTATATTCTAGAAATTAGAATTTGGAAACCCCTTTAACTAAAGGATTAACTCCGGAGAAATATGATCATCATGTTCCCACTATTTGAATGAATGCCCACATAAATTTTCTCAAGTTAAAGTCTGTGTCTATTATAGATAGTGTCCTAGATAAACCAATTTATACTCTATATTTCATGTTTAATTAATAAAGTGAATATTAGTTAAAATATATTGTTATAAATAATTCATAATTTGTCTAGACATTAAAGCACAAAAATTCCTAATGTATCTATTACATTAAAAGCATATAATTGTCCCACATTTGATAAAAACCATTAAATTCCATGATAATATTATTAATGCTTATTCTATGGTAAGATAAAATTAAACTATGGGATGGAAGTATAATGACTATCAATTTGAGTACTCATAAGAATGTGGGGATTTATCTCAGGAAGTTGAAAATTGGTAATATCTAGGTCGTGAGATTTAGTGGAAAGAACCACAATTTGGGATTCCATATCATTATATAACTTTAATATTATAGTCAACTAGCATGGGTATTGGTGCATATAATTTAGGAATATTATTAATTAATCTCATGAATTTCACAATTGTATATATTGTAGTAAATAAAAATAAATAATAATTATGAGGAATTTAGGTACATTGGGTGCATCATGAGGGTTGTATTTTTTAATGAATAAGTCAAGGAAGGATTTTCTCCTTCCACCATTATGAAAATTGACAATCTTCCCATTGATTTTAAAGAAATTTCAAAATTTAATTCCATGTCTAGGATGATTTTGAAATGTTCATTCTGGATAATCAAATAATGATATTTAATTCATTATGGTTGTTGGAACATGTATAAAAAATCATGAATATATATAGTGAGATAGGTTAATATCACCCTCTTAGTGTCCTTATATTGTTTTGAAATTACTAAATATCATCTTTCTATATGGATTCCAATACATGTTGTGAGAATGTTATCGTGGACTTTAGTAAATCCCTACCAATTCCCACGATGAAGCGTTCTAAATAGCCACACAAAATTAGTTCCCATTAATTTTATTTACTTTATTTACTAATTAGAATAAATTTTTTCTCCAAATAAACAGTTAATATTTATTTGAGATTTATTAATGACCAAAAATCATAATTAATTACGTATTCACAAGGTAATTATTTAATTTCAGAAATAAATAATATTTTTTCTCCTATTATTCACTCTATAATAAATAATTTTTTAGTAATGTTAATATTAAATAAATATTAACTCAATGTTTTGTGAATAAAAAATTTATTTATTATTTGAATAAATATATAATAAAAATATGTATCTGGTTATTTAATAAATGATGAGGAGGATGAGTAAGATGAGACTAGTTCATATGATAAATATTAATTATCAATTCCAAGTTATAATAATTACTATGCTATAAGTTAGGACATGCCATATAATAAAATAATATTACTATTTTATTACATTTATTGGGGTTTATTGAGGTCAAATGTCTTATTAATGGGAAATTATGAAATTAGTTAAATATTGAAGAATAACCCTATGTTTACAAATTTATTAATATCACATTCTAGAAGATGTTAATCATTTTTCAAGTATGAATTCTATCAAGATACTCCTATAGTCCTCTCATGTTCTATAATAAAATGTCATATTACATTAAAATAGAAGGAACATGAAGGATTAAAGGTGTATAGCACATGACAATCAATTCAATAAGTAAGCACTAGATGATTTATCAATACCATTTTGAGATCAAAGGAGAACATGTGAGTCACTGTTAGAAGGGATATACTTTGAGTCTTCAAAATGAAATGATGCTACACTGATTGGGATAAACTAATAAAAATAATAATGATGAATGATATCATGATTGAGGTAGTATTTCTTCTTATTCTTAAATTAACTACAAAAAGGATTTGAAAAGATACACTCTTTATTATAGAGTATTATTTTCAATTATTCTTCGTCATAACCCCATTAGAAATAATGTTTATGCCTTTTACATTACGAATGTTCCACTGAATCCAATAAAAAATGAGTTTTTTGTAAGACTGATATGTGGATCTGATATATCATTAACCATCAAAAATAACATGTCTCTTGAGTCACACCTCATATCTATCATGATATATTCTATGACTATGAAAACACAATACTAAAAGGAGTCAATGTTGGTTAGGGAAAGTAAAATGAAAATTCTATTCAATGAAATCATCAATGTATCCTCTAAAAGGGAAAATGAGTTTTCTCATCATTACAAGAATATTAACATGTACTAGAAGAATAAAATATATTTTCATCAAAAATTAAAATAATGAAATGGATGTTTCATCCTATAGTTTCAAAAAGAAGCTTCACATCAAGAATGTTTGTCCCTTTTATAAAACAAGGTCTAAAGAAAACAAATAAGTAAGGAACCACTAAATTTTTCAAAATGGGTTGATATAAATGATTATATTAATCCTCAGAATCAAGAAAAGGAAGTGATACGTAATTCATTGATAATTCTTAGGAATTTAATAAGGAAAATCTCTCATGTTTTACTTCATTGTATTCCACTTATTGAGCCAATTTTTTAAAATATGAGGATATCCGTCATGATCGATATAAAAATAATAATTTTTTTATCATTATTCAATATTTGAGGATAATAAAAATAAATTCAATCTATCTATTTTCGAAAAAAACAATCTTGTGGTAGAGAAAATGATATTAAAAAAATAAAAGATCAACCAAACATCATAGAAAATGAAATCTCATATTAAATATTTTAGAAACAAAATTTATCATTTCACCCATGTTGAATAAAATTTTTATATTATTTTGGGGTCTTAGTATATCATTAAAAGTATCTATAGAATAGAATTTACAAAAAAATCTGATTTTTTAAAAAATTCAAAAATGGATAATTTTATAGGGGAACAAATTGAATGAAATTTTCTAATGTTGCATGATGTTTTGGTATCTCAATAATGAACAAATTTCAAGTATTATAACTTTTTTAGACCAAAAAATATTTATATGTCATATCATGTTACTAATAGAAAATAATTATTTAAAAAATTTTGGATTCCAATGTCTTTATTGGATAATGTAAGTTGACCCATGATACATGTACAAAAAAACCCTTAATTAATATTTTACTAAAAACTATCTAATAAAAATAACCTAAGAATGTAGTTCATAAATGTATAGTGTATTCTTTAGGCACATGTTTGATGTTCCTTTTACTTCGATTATCTCAAAATCATAAATGGAGGACATGTCATGTTAACATATGATTAAAAATGTAATATTACTAGTATTGGTTTGATTGTTTTCTCAATGTATACATTAATTAAATATGTTTTATATGTTTTATACTTGAATAGTAATTAATAAGTATTATTCAATTATGTAATACTAATATTTGTGCAACATTATAAAATGATTATTTTTAAGAAATATTATTCAATATGAAAATTTAATGGAAAATATTAATAAATAAAATCGTAAAATGGGATCCCACATTATCCATATTCAATTAAATTTTCATGATTTTTCCAATGTGGATTAATATGAATTAAAAGATTAAAATTCTCAAAATTAGAATGAATACTCAAGACTATATGGGTATATGAGCATCTTACATTAAGAATCCTGAGGATTGTATGAATGGTTGTGAAATCGATACACAAGAGAATTGTAATGTACACTTTATACATCATTGTGACTATGAATCCAATACTCTCTCACCATGACCATACAAAATGGGTTAGGATAGAGAAAAATTTAGAAACAAAGAAATGGGTGGCCTAAAACCATGAAATATTCTATAGATATTCACATGAGTTCGGCATAGTTTTTTAGACCATATATGTAACCTAGAAAATTGCACCACACAATTTCTCCTTAAATAGAGGAGAATAAATGGTTAATGGTGTGGCCAAAATTACATGAACTTATATGAGTTACATTTCGAAAAATTTACTATAAGTTCATGTAATTTTGGCCACACCATTAACCATTTATTCTCCTCTATTTGAGGAGAAATTGTGTGGTGCAATTTTCTAGGTTACATATATGGTCTAAAAAACTACGCCGAACTCATGTGAATATCTATAGAATATTTCATGGTTTTAGGCCACCCATTTCTTTGTTTCTAAAATTTTCTCTATCCTAACCCATTTTGTATGGTCATGGTGAGAGAGTAGCCCTAACTATGTTCTAATCATTCACCATGACGTACGAATTCTAGTTCCATCCTTTTTCAAGCCTCGAACCACATGAATGATCGTAAGGCCTTCCGTGCAACATGGAAACATCACATTACTCATTTAAGGGGAGTTCTAACAAAATTAAACATAGATATACATCATCAAATTGTAGGGATATAACATCAAACTTTTTGAAATTTATTTTTTAAAAATGCACTCCATATTTGGAATAATCATTTCATTATTTCGTAATGAAGCCACAATAATTTTTTCATTATGAATAGTAACTGGGGAAAAAATTTAGTTACAATAGTAAGAGTTAAAATTGGTAAAACTGATAACTATAAAAATTTTAGGGTTCAAATGACCTGAGAAATAATATAAATATAATAGGATGATCATATTGTGACATTATATCCTCTCTTCATTGAAGAGGAGTCATTCTGGGGACATTTGGATTGAATAAGAAATTAATGTATTTAAATATTTTGAAAAATTACAACTATGATCTCCCCCTAAATTATAAATGGGAACAACTATCCTTAGTTCCCCACTAATAAATATCCCATTGAATTCATCCATACCATTGAAAATATGTAACAACCCAAACATTTAAAAATATAATTCCCATTGTGATTTAATTTAATGAATTATTAGATATTATGGATATATAGAATACATGAACTTATTTAGTTTTATTATATTATTTTCAGAATAAAATACATTTATGAATCATTAATATTGATATCATATCTACTAATTAATGATCATATGATTTGTATAAATATAGTTTTTTGATAAATCCAACTGAAATTGACAAATGAAGTGATGGCCTCAACAAGTAGGAGCATACCCGATGAATCCCACTTATCGTTTATTCCATGAGAGATAGTGTCACATTGATTTTACCATGACCAATCCCATGATAATATCTAATAACTAATGAATGAGTAAAACTATTTCTGGGAGATGTTCAAGATCATCGGGATCATGACCAAAAACATATACCCTAAAATATACTATGAATGCATCACCATTATGAACCTTACCCATAGGGTGCATTCTAGTGTAATATGGTATATTTATCAATCCCTTAATAGTATGAATATGTATATTATAAATTCAATAAAATGATAGTGATTTTTTAATCAACATTATAAATTATTTATAAATTTTATACATTAAAACACATATACTATTTTTTGATAATATTTAACTAATCCATTTATTTGGATGAATTAATGTGGTTTTTAAGAAAAAAAATTTTCAAATATTAATTCTAAATATTTCTTATTAAATATAATCAATCAAAAATTTTTATGGAGGAAAATTATATTTTTATAATTGTTTGAAAAATGTTTTTGTAAAAAACCCAATCATTTCTCAATAAATGCCTCTTATGGTATAAAGTGAAAAATAAATTATTTATAAATTTATTTTTATAAAATAAATCATTTTTTATAATCAAAATTTTGAAATTATTTGATGTTAATTTTTTCATAACTTTCTAATACAAAAAAAATTTTCTTGTAAAAAATAAGTATGACATAAATATATTGTATTACTTATGACCTCATAATTACCCAAATGTGATGTCATAAATACTATAAGAAGTATTAATGAAAAAATATATATTTTAATATTAACTTAATGTGTGTATTTATTTATTTATTTAATAAATTATGGATCCGCCAAACCTGTAATATATTTTTTGTTTATAATCATTTCTTTGAGAGAATGACTCACATACACATCACCAAGGGAATTGTTTCAATAATTTTGCACATATCCTTATAAAGTAAAATAATAATCTCCCCTTGGTTATAAACCATGGAAAAATTCATGTCAAGGATTTTTTTTATGAAATTGTTAAATAGAGTCCAACAATCCATGTTTCAGAAATAATAAATAATTCCCCTCTCTTTTCTAATTTAAACCCACTCAAAATTATATTAATCACCACTAAAAACCCCGGAAGAACATCCTTATTAGTCGCTACGTTCTCTGGAGTCCTTGAATTGTTCGCCAAAATTCTTAAGATTCTCCTCCAATTCTTTTGGAATCACACTCTCAATGTATGAGATTCCACCTCTCTTAATATTATTCAAGAAACTATTTCATGTTATTCATATTAACATCAATTTTTTCTTATTTTGGAATGTTTTACTACATCCCTCCATATTACCTTTTTTATTTTCATGTTATGGGATATATCTTTCACACTCATTAATCCCTCCCATTAATCCATATGGACACCTTTTTCCCTGAAAAATTTAGTAAAAAATCATTTCCTTATCTTCTTTGTTCAAATATATTAATTATCATCTGACTTTTACCTATAATTCCTATTTTATTGATATGTGCTTCTATATATCCATTACATTACATTTTATGTCTAAAATATGGAAGAACATATCCAAAAAGAGAGATATTTATTAAATACCATTAGAATGTGAATCAATGAAATGTAAATAATAGAAGACGATCAATTGACTATGCCAATACCTAGAAATTCATTGGCACAAATTGGAGATACAATGATCATGTGTGGGTCACTGCTAGAGGGGATTTATTTTTGGTCTTCACTATGTAATGAAACTACACCAATCCAGTGATAATTATTAAAAATCAAGATAAATAAAGGTCCCAAGATTGAGATAACAATTATTATTTTGATTAAATTAATTATAATCTTGAGATGAAGATATCCACTCAGGTTTTGGGCATTTTATTTTTTAATGTTCTATTGAAAAATTATCTTTGGTTATGATGTTTATTCCTAATACATTATAATGATCCATTAAATCTGAGAAGAGTTGAGTCAACCACTAGACTAATTGATTCTCCAATGCATCTAGAACCATCAAATGTGATTAGAGTGATCATGTTCAAATATATATTTATTTATGTGCTAGTTTTTCATAATGTATTTAAATGTTAAATTTAATTTCATGTTTGATTATCTCTTTATCTAATAGTTAAGATCACATTCTCCACATCTTTATTTCTCCCTTATATAACCATGATCAGTTAATAATTATAGAAGATATCATTTTAATAACCCATACATATGTTCCATGAACACATGTTGGATGACATTGGGTCAGATGGAAGGTACTCATTTATTTCATGCCATGTATCCTTGTTCATTACACAAAGATACTTGCGTGGACTCTTGGTTTTCATGTGATGAATGCACACCATGAACATTAATTACAGCATGTTCCATCTAGCTTGGGTGCCATAAAATTTTCTATAATGCACAACATATAGATTTTCTTCATTCCTTTTTGATTTCATTCACATTATGTAGTCAGTGTTTTTTCACGATTTCAAAATAGGTGCATCATGAGTACTGTAATAAATATTGAACATGTAATTCATTAAAATTTTTCATAGGTTGTTGGTTGTAAAACATGAATTACACTTTGTTTATCCATAATGCATTATTTTAACCTCATAAATGATCATGGGAAGTATATACAGGGTCTATAGAAATGCACTATAGAAATATGATAAAGAAAAGTACATATCGTATATCCGTTATACTCATGACATGTACTTTTAATATTTCAATAATAATATTAAACCTAGTTATTTATACCATTAAAAATAATCAATTTTTTTCTAAAGTAAATACATTTATGATACACATAATTCATTGGGTTTTATATTATATTAAATTCATAGTTAATTCTAGTTAATATTCAAAACTAAATTTGACGTATAGTCATTTAATATTAAAGACTATACATGATATAAATTTTGTTGGTGACAAAATTTTCATTTATTAAATGGGTTATTAATTGTATAGTATACATTGTAAATTTGTGACAGATTCCATGTACACAATATTTCATGTGAGTGCATTCTATACAACAAGACCACATTGAGTGGTTCCATCAATTACCCACTCAGTTTATTAAATGTAAAAAATAATGATCTATTTTATTAAATTTTAACAAAAATAAAATATATTTTTTAATTTAATAGCGTTTGATAATATCCATGTAATTTTGATGGAATAAGATACAATGAAATAATTAATTAAAAGGAGAAATAATTTTCCTAATACGTGTATGTTTTATCCTATCAAAGAATGGATTAAAGTGAATTATAGATTTTTATGTTAAATTTATAGTAATTTTTTGTGTATGAATGATTATTATAATTAGAAAACCTATTTATCTGTTAATCTAATTCAGTTTATATTATCAAATGGGTTTTATAATATATGTTAGTAAATTAAATTTCTTGGCTTGTGTGTCATTCGTACATCCTATATTATTTAGCAACTTTGTGTCTTGGGTTGTTTTATGTAATTCACCTTGACCAATAATTTTATACAGTCACATAAGTGTGAGTTATTAAACCTATGTGATAAAGGAGTATATGAATGTTCATGGAGATAGTTCATAGAGTGGATCCAATGGAAGTGTTTTAATATGGAACGAAGTAGAAAACTACATGGGAAATACATTGGTGGACACATGGAGTACAACAACTCCTCCTAAGACCAACATAGGGAGTTTTTATTTAAGTAAAAAGGTTTATTCATTGTAAATTCAATAAATTAACCATTAGATAGGATCATGATCATGTCATTAATTTATTTATTTTTTTAGTATATATTCATTAATTATTTTATGGATGTAAGGAAGCTATCTCATAAATAAATTATTTCATATTAAAATATATAATTATTATAAAATGACTATTTGAAAATTCTATATCAGTAAATGGATAGTTTCATAAGTTTAAAATATATAATATTAATTGCACATGTAAAATATAAATTAACAAAATTCGTGAATATTTTAAAAATACCTCAAGATGAAATTTAGTCAAATTAAGTCCATTATCTAAATAAAAAACCATAGTAAAAGTGCCAATTCAGACCATAGTCAAGGTCAGTTTTGATTATCAGGGAGACTTAACTATGATGATGTGTTGACATTACCAAACTAATATTTATTTTAATAGACGTATATTATTTAATTAAAAATTGTATTCTATTTTTTAAGAAACATTGGTAAGGATTTCATGATTGGGGAGTCCACCCACTAGAACTCAGTGCATCATGATCATAGATGGTATGAATGTATCATTAAACAAAATTTTATAGTTCTTTAGTAAATTTTTTGGAGCATTTGGAAGAAAATATGGATCCATTCATATAAATTCACAAAGATGGAAGGGCATTCCCTGTTCAATGGTTAGTGTTGTTGAGATATAATAAAATAGTGGGAGACATAATAAAAAAATATTATTACTATGTATAAGATAAATTAATAAAGAAAATTACTGATAATATTTTCTATAAGTGTATAATAATAACATGTTCATCAACCGACCTATACATGTTATCTAATACAAAGAAAGTGTATCACTGAACTGGAAGTAACATCGTAGAATGGTTCAGATACCTATTTGTAGTGTTTTGTTATGAATGGAAATATGTTTTTCTTGAATCATTAATCCCCATTGACTTTCTATGGTGGTGAGTGATGAGAATTTTACAATCTATGAAAAACATTTTAATAATGTATTATATGTTCAATGTTTAATACTCTCTCAATTCTTAGAAAAAATCACGGTGTTTCAAAAAAAATATACATCAATAGTATAATCATGCTTCTTCATAACCTATATCATAAGAGAGAAAGATAGAAATTTCTTGGGATCCTAATGGATATCTTTATGAGAATTATTATAGACTATTCACCATCTGGGACTCATGTAGTAAAACTTATTTTCTACATTTTGCATGTATATGATCTAGTGTATAGGGTACATATAGAACTGTACACTATTATCATATTTCCATCACCCACTTAGATATTCTGGATGTTTGGTGTTTATTTATGTATAATAAGAGTATAAAATTCTATGTTTGATCATCTTAGTTTAATTCACCATGTGTAGAATGATGTGAATCGTGACAGACCACTTGCTGTTATGGTGAAATAAATGAATGTCTAAGAAAAGAGATATGAGGATAATCATAATTCTAAATCAACATCAAAAAACACTTCACTGAAGAGGATGATCAATGGGAAAGAAAATGAATAGATTTTTTCCTATTCTTCATGTAGAAAAGGGCCAATTTTAGGAAAAATACACCAAAACTATGATTAAAAGGAAAGCATCACATGGGTTCATTATTGAGAGTATTATATATGTTTTAAAAATATTTTATTTTAGATAATTCATTTTGTTCTCATATATGTATTCAAAACATAGGAACAATTTCAATTTTGTAATATTGAATGTATTTTAGAAGTTATATGATAAGTCAGTAGAGATAAACACACTATAGAGGCTATTGGGGACTACCACACCAATTTGATATCCTGAATGATCTTGGTTCCAAAAGAATATTATGATGTGACTTTAGTTATGGAAGGCAATATTGTTGTGTCTATACTTGATACAGATGGATTAATTTTTATATTTTGAAATAAATTTTTTGTCATATATAGAGTATGAAAATTTTATGGTTAGGAATATATTAATTATGGTCTTTATGTGTAACATTAAAAAACAATTAATTATAATTGATAATAATGATATTTAATATTAATCATTTATAACCAAACTATGAAATAACCAGATATCCCATGTAAATGAAGAATATTTAACTATGTTACAGTAAAACTAATATCTAAATTAATTTAAACTAATTCTAATTTTTTAAGTCATTCACTTTTACATGAAATAATGAAAAAATTCACATTTTGTGGAAAATGTGAAAGGGCCACGATGATTCTTTAGTATTTTATTACAAATGTATGCTAAATATTTATAGTTGATTGAATTTTTGGGTAATCATAATTAATATATTTAATTTATGGGTTTATAAAATATGGATTTGTCTACTTAATTAGGTATTAGTCAACATATTTTGATATATTCAAGGAATATACGAATGATTTTGAAAACCAGTTTAGTCAGAAGATTATGAAACAATTTTAAAACCATGGTAGATAATGTCATAAAAAAGAATTTATGGTCAATATATTTTATTTTAGGATTGTATCTCAAAACACTCATCATTATACACCACAATGTAAATGTGTATGATAAAGGTAGAAATGTACATTTTTAGACATTGCAAGATCAATGATTTTTCATGTGAGTGTTATTTTATAATTTTGGGGATAAACATTGTAGACAACAATATAAATACAAAACTATGTTCCAACATAAGCAATAACTAGTACAACATAACATCTTTCATATGGAAATAATCACATTTCTGTCTCATGTACAACTGTAGGTTTGTGAAGTATATATTAAGGATATTTCTAGATACCATATTACACCTTGAAAAACTAAGTGTATAACTATAGGGTATCTTAAGGAAGAAAAATAATATGACCTATATGATCCCTAATATTAGAATGTTTTGGTAATTCAGGGACCAAAATTTCTTGAAATGGATTGCATCTCTAAAAGAGATAGTGGGAGAATAAACAACATAGATGAGGTGAGGGAAAGAGATACGAAAGAGTTGGTACATGAATAGAATTAAAAAATTATTATTGAATAGGAAATTCCAAAGACACAGGTACAATAGATGAGTATGAAATTTGTTACAAAATAATAAAAATTTGGTTTTCTAGTCACTATGATTGGTGAATCATTATTAGTTTACAATAATAATCTTGTAAACTATAACAAAAGTGTTATATGCTACCAAATCTACCAAATGTAATTAATATATTAATTATGAAATAGAATCTATGTATTAGAACCATGTTTGGGTTATTTAAGATCCTCAAGTGGATGTAAATTACATTTTTTATAAAAGGGTATTCAGGATTAAACTGGATATGGGTGGATGATTCTGTTCCTTTAAGACATGAGTTATTGAATTATGATTTAAAAAAATAAATGGAAAATCTTTGAAAAAACATTTTCAATAGTATGAATTCAAAAATAATTCTTAATTATATTTTCCATAGAAACATACCATATCTATGTGATTAGAAAGATGGACATCAGAATAGATTACCATAATATGAACCTCCGGGAATATATCTCTATAACATAACTATATGTGTTTGTTACTCTAATGGATTCTAATAACTTAAAAAAATTACAACGATCCATTTATGGTTTATGGAATTAATCAAGGACAAGGACAATTTTATTTTATGATGAAATAATGTAAATTGGTTTAATATATAATGATTTTATTTATTTTACCTATAATTGATGTAGAGGGATTTTTTTGTTCTCATTATTGCTTATATAATTGAAATACACATCAATTAAAATAAAATTCAAATGTTTTAGTATGTTCAATAGTGTATGAATATTTGTTTCTCCATAAAATATATTTGTGGATAAATATATATTATTGTGATCAAGATCCATCATGATTAATTCAATAGGCTTCTTGGACTAAGATAATTTACATACATTAATAAGATTCTATAGATATTCAGTTTAGAAAAATCCAAGAGGGTATTACTACCAATTTCCCATGGAATTTTTCTTTCCATGAAAATGTTTCCTTTAAAACATGAGTAATGAAGATGATGGAATAAATTTCATATTATTCAGTGATTGGGTTAATAATTTATTATATTTTATGTTCAAGTCTAGATGTCACTGACAACTCAATAAATGTTAGAATATGTCAAACTAACCTAGGAGACTACCCTAGGATGTAAATTAACATTATACATAAGTATATGAGGAATAATAAGGTAATGTTACTAGTCTATTAGGGAGATAATGATCTATTAATTGGGGGATATACATATTCTAGTTTCCAAATTGACAAATATAATCATAAATCAAATACAATATACATATTTAGATTCAATGAAGGTGTTGTGAGTTGAAAGTACTCAAATTAAGATTCACTCACTGATTCAATAGTATAGGAGGGAATTATGGAATTTGAGGTTGCTAAAAGAGTAGATTGGATTCACAAATTCATAAAAGATATTTATGTTGTTCCGAGAAGTAATTCCCATATCAAACTCTATCATGCAATAATGAATAATTAGATCATGTAAAGAAAATAATTCTCCATCGGTGGTTAAAATACATTATTTAGAAAGATCCTATTCTGAAGAATTATTTGTAGAGTGGTGAAAAGACTGTGAGTATATATTCTAGAAAATAAAATTATGAATCCCCTTTTACTAATAGATTAACTTTTGAGAAACATGATCATCATTTTCCCAATAGTAGAATGAATTCCCCCAGAAATTTCCTCTAGTTCAAGTCAGTGTCTATTATAGTTAGGGTCTTAGATAAATCAATTTATTCTCTATATTTCATGTTTATTTAATGAATTGAATATTAGTTAAAATATATTGGTATATATAATTCATAATTGGTTCTGACATTAAAGTACAAAAAATTCTAATGTATCTATAACATTAAAAGCTTCTAATCGTCCCCCTTTGATAAGAACCTTGAAATTCCATGATAATATTATTCATGATTTTTCTATGGTTGGATAAAATTTAATTTTTTGATGGTAGTATAATGACTACCAATTAGAGTACTCAGATGACAGTGGGGATTTATCTTATGAAGTTAAAAATTAGTAATATCAATGTTTTGAGATTTAGAGGAAAGAACCATATTTTGGAATTCCATATATTTATATAACTTGAATATTATAGTCAACAAGAATGTGTATTGGTGCATATAATTTAATAATATTATTAATTAATGTCATGAACTTCACAATTGTATATATTGTAGTAAATAACTATAAAAAATAATCATGATTAAGTTAGGTATATTTGTTGCATCATGACAGTTATATTTTTAATGAATAATTAAAGGAAGGAATTTTACCCTCCCTCCATTATAGAAATTGACAATCTTCCAGTTGATTTTAGAGAAATTTCAAAAATTAATTCCATGTCTAGGATGATGTGGACTTGTTCATTCTGGATTATTAATGAAGTATATTTCATGTATTATAGTTTTTGGCACATGTATAAAAAATCATGATTATATATGTTGAGATGGATTAATATTAAACTGTTAGTGTTCTTTTATATTTTTGACATTAATAAAAATCATCTTTCTATATGGGTTCCATTACATGATGCTAGACAGTAATCATGGACTTTAGTAAATCCCACTGAATTCCTCTGAGGAAGAGTCCTAAATGGTCACAAAAAATGAGTTACGATTGATTTTATTTAATTTATTTACTTATTATAAATAATATTTTCGCCAAACAAAGAGTTAATATTTATTTAAGATTTATTAAATGACCAAAAATCACAATTAATTACTTATTCACAAGGTAATTATTTAATTTCACTAATAAATAATATTTTTTTCCTTATTATTATTCACTCTATAATAAATAATATCATTAGTTATGTGAATATTAAATAAATATTTACTCATTTTTTTTGTGAATAAAAGATTTATTTATTATTTGAATAAATATTTTATGGAAATATGTATCTGGTTATTTAATAAATGACAAGGAGGATGAGTGGGATGAGATTAGTTAATATGATAAATATTAATTATCAGGTAAAAAATAATAATAATTACCATTCCAAAAGTTTGGAAACACTGTATAATAAAATAATATTTTCATTTTGTTACATTTATTTGGGTTTATTAAGGTAAATGGTCTTATTAATCGGAGATTATTAAAAAATTTAAATATTGAAGAATAACAATAGGTTTACAAATTTACTATACCACATTCTAGAGGATGTTAATCATTTTTCATAGATGATTTCTATCATGCTAATCCTATAGTCCTATCATTTTCTATAATAAAAAGTCATATTACAGTAATACTAAAGGAAAATGAATGAAGAAAGGTGTATAATACATGACAATCAATCCTCTAAGAAAGCCCCTATTGATTCATCAACGTCATTTGGAGATCAAAGGAGAACAAGTGTGTCACTACTAGAAGGTATATATTTTGAGTCTTCAAAATGAAATCATGCTAAACTGATTGGGAAATAATAATCAAAATAATAAATGATGAATGATATCATGATTGAGGTATTATATCAACTTATTCTAAAATTAATTAGAAAAATAATGTGAAAAGATACACTCATTCTTCTAGAGTTTTGTTTTCTGGTATTCTTCAAAACAATACTATTGGACATAATGTTTATGCCTCTTGATTCGCACATAAATATCATTAACCATCATAAATAACATGTCTCTTGAGTGTCACATCATATCTATCATGACATATTCGATGAATATGAAAACATTAGACTAAAAAGATTCAATGGAGGTTAGGGAATGTAAAATGAATATTCCATTCAAAGAAATCATCAAAAAATCCTCTATGAGGGAAAATGAATTTTCTCATCATTCCAAGAAGTTTAACAAGTACCAGAAGAAGAAGAAAAAATTCTTTAGAAATTAATACAAAGAAATTGTTGTTTTATCCTATAGTTGCAATAAGAAGCATCACATCAAGAATGATGGTGCCTTTTATAAAACAAAGAATGAAGAAAACAAAAAAGTAAATAACCACTAAATTATTCAAAATGGGTTGATAGAAATGAATATATTCATCCTCATAATCCATAAACAGAAGTGATAAGTACTTCATAGCTAATTCTGATGTGTTTAATAAGGAAAATCCTTCTTGTTTTACTTCATTATATTCCACTTATTGAGCCTATTTTTTAAAATATGATGATATCACTAATGATCAATTTAAAAATCATAATAGTTTTATAATATTTATTCAAAATTTTAAGGATAACAAAAATAAATACAATCTAACTATTTTCAAAAAAATCTTATTGTTTTAGAGAAAATAATATTAAAAAATAGAAAAGAACAACCAAACATCATAGAAGATGAAATCACAAATTAAATATGTTATATACATAATTTATCAATTCACCCATGTTGAATAATATTTTTATATGATATTTGGGTCTCATTATATCATTAAAAGTATCTATAGAATATAATTTTCAAAACAATCAGATCGTTTCAAAAATATTAAAAAGGATAATTTTATAGATGAACAAATTTAAAGAAATTTTTTAATGTAGAATGATATTTTTGGTATCCTAATAATGAAAAAAATCCATTTATTTTAAATATGTTAGACCAAAAAATATTTATAAATCATATCATGTTGCTAAAAGAAAATTATTTTTTAAACATTTTTGGATTCGAATGTCTTTATAGGATAACTTAAGATGAACCATGATACATGAAAAAAAACCCTTACTCCATTAATATTTTACTGAAAACTATCTCATTGAAAAATCCTAATAATATACATTATATATGGATAATATATTCTTTAGGCACATCTATGATCTTCCTTTTACTTTAATCTTCTCAAAAATATCAATAGAGGACATTTCATGTTTACATAAGATTCAAAATGTAAAATTACTTGTATTGGTTTGATTGGTTTCTCAAAATATATATTAATTAAATATTTTTTATTTGTTTTCTACTTGAATAGTAATTAATAAGTATTATTCAATTATGTAATACAAATATTTGAGTTACTTTTTAAAATTATTATTTAAAAAAATATTATTTAATATGATAATATAATGTAAAAGATAAATAAATAAAATTGTAAAATGAGATCACATATTATCCATATTGAATTAAATTTTAATGATTTTTCCAATGAGGATAAGTATGAATTAAGATATTTAATTTCTCAACATTAAAATTAAATCTCATGACTATCATGGTATATTAGCATCTTACATTAGAAATATCGAGTATTGTATGACTAGTTGTGAAATCAATACACAATAGAATTGTAATTTACACTTTATAAAATATTGTGAGTATGGTTCCAGGAAATTTTATGGTCGGATAATATGAGTTACAAGTGGTACAATTTACTATATGTTTGTGTCTTTTTCAACATACCCCTAACCATTGAGTCACTTCTATTTAAAGAGAAATTGTGTGGTGCTATTTTCAGGGTTACAAATATTTTTCGAAAAACAATGCCGAACTCATGTGAATTTCTATAGAATATTTCATGGTTTTATGCCACCCATTTCTTGGTTTCTAAATTTTTCCCTATACTAACCCATTTTTTATGGTCATGGTGAGGGAGTAGCACCAAACATGTTCTAATCATTCACCATTAACAATGAATTCTATTTTCATCCTTTGTCATGCCTCGAATCACAACAATAATCTTGAGGCCTTCCATGCATCATGGAATCATCCCATTACTCATTTAAGTGGATTTTTAACAAAATTAAACATATAAATACAACATTAAATAGTAGGTATCTTACATCAAACCTATTTAAATTTAATTTTTTAATATGCAATCCATATTTGGAATCATCATTTCGTTATTTATTAATGAAGCCAATATCATTTTTTCATTATTAATAGTAACTTGGGTAAATATCTAGTTACCATAGTAAGAGTTAAAATAGGTTAAATTGGATAAAAATAAAATTTTTAGTGTTTATGTAACCTGAAAAATATTATAAATCTAATAGGATGATAATATTTTGACCTTATATCCTGTTTTCTTTAAAGATGAGTCATTCTAGAGGCATTTGGATTTAATAAGAAATTAATGTATTTCAATATTTTGAAAAATTAAAACTATAATCTCCCCTTAAATTATAAAAGTGAACAACTATATTTAGTTCCCCACTAATAAATAGACCATTGATTTCACCCATACCATCAAAAATATGTAACAACCCAAACATTTAGAAATAAAATACCCTTTGTGATTAAATTAAATAAATTATTAGATATTATGGATACAGAGAACACATTAACTTATTTTGTTTTATTATATCCTTTCAGAATTAAAAGACAGTTAAGAATCATTAATATTTATATCATATCTAATAAATAATGATCATATGATTAGTATAAATATAGTGTTTTGATAAATCCAGCTGAAAAAGATAAAGGATGTGATTACCTCAACAAGTAGGATTGTAACCTGTGAAGCCCACTTATCGGTTATTACATGGGATATAGCGTCACATGGATTTTCCCATGACCAATCCCATGATAAGAGCTAACAACTAATGAATGAGTAAAACTATTTATGTGAGAAGTTCTATATCATCGAGATCACGACCAAAAACATATACGCAGAACCATAAAATGAATGTATCACCATTATGAACCTTACCCATAGGGTGTATTCTTGTGTACTATGGGATACTTATAAATCCCCTAATAGTTTTCATATGTATATTATAAGTTCAATTTAATTATGATGATTTTTTCATCAATATTATATATTATTTATATATTTTATACAATAAAACCTATATTTTATTTTTCGATAATATTCAATTAATCCATTTATTTGGATGAATTAATGGTGTTTTTAAAAACAAAATTTATAAAATATTATTATTAAATAGTTCTTATTAAATATAAATGATCATAAATGTTTTAGGAATACAAATGGTATTTTTATAATGGTTTAAAAAATATTGTTGTAAAAAACCCAATCATTTCTCAATAAATGCCTATTATGTTATAAAAGTGAAAATTAATTATTTATAATGTAATTTTGATAAAATAATTCTTTATTTATAATCAGAATTTTGAAATTTACTGATGTTGATTTTTTCATAACTTTCTAAGACAAACAAATTTTCTTGTAAAAAATAAGAATAACATAAATATACGGTAATACTTATGACTTCATAATGACCCAAAAGTGATGTCATAAATACTATAAAAGGTATTAATGAAAAAATATATATTTTAAATTTCATATACTATGTTTATTTATTTATTTTATAAATACATTATGAATCCACCATGCCTGTATTATATATTATTTGTTTTAAAATCAATTCTTTGAGAGCATGACTCACATCCACATCATAGAGGGAATTGTTTCAATAATTTTGGCACATAACCTTATAAAGTGAAACCATCATCTCCCATTTTTTAGAAACCATGGGAAAATACATGTCAAGGGTTGTTATTTTGATAAAATTGTTAAATAGATTCCAAAAATCCATGTTTCAGAAATAATAAAGAAAGCCACCCACTTTTCTGATAAAAAACAACTAAAAATTCTAATAAGCACCACTAAAAACCACGGAAGAACGTCATTATTGTTTCCTATATTCTGTGGAGTCCTTTATTTGTTATCCCAAAATCATATGATTCGTCTCCCATTATTTTGGAATCACACTCTCAATGAATGATATTCCATCTGTCTTCTTTTTATTCAAAAAATATATTTTATGTTATTCCTATAAACATTAATTTTTTCTTATTTGGGAATGTTTTACTACAGCCCTCCATATTCCCTTTTTTATTTCCATGTTATGGGATATCTCTTTCATACTCATTCTTCCCCCCATTAATCTTTATGGACACCTATTTTCCATAAAAATTTAGTAACAAATCATTTCCTTCTCTTCTTTGTTCAAATATATTAATTATCATATGAGTTTAACTATAATTACTAATATTATGACATTTTATTCTATATAACCATCACAATATCATATATGATCCTGTGTTTGGCTGAACATCATTCACTATGATTTTCCATGCTAAAAAAATTGTGTATTGAATACCCATACCATTTCCTATCAAGGGTGTTCACATTTATTCAATTTAAATTATTTAAATATGGAATTAAATGTATTTATTCATCACTTAGTGATCATGGAATAAAATGAGATGAACAAAAATTCCATTTTTTATGATCTATTTTTTATACTCATTCTTATAAATGAAATGAATGTGAGGGATGTGCATAAAATTATATAGTGTTATAATGTATTGGATAATATTTTAGTCTCATGAGGATTCAAGAAAGAGATTATGGAGTGAACCTAATCCATCGTCTTACCATTTTAAACATTAAATATTGGTGGTTATCCATCACATATTTTAAATATTCTAGGAATAAAGTTGTTTTCACATACCAATGTGTCCTTTTTGATACAATTCTATATAAGGATTCATTGTCCATGTTTATGATTCTCACCCCTTCTTTGCCTCATTTATTTTCTTATTTTCCAAACTCTATTTTATTTTTCATGAAATATATTTTTTATTCCCATTTGGGGCCATATGGATCACTCCTTTCTTATATATGTCCCATGGTTATCAATTTTAGTTTTAATTATAATGGAATAATATGTTAATATTAAAACAATTTCCAATAATTATGATTAATTTATTATATTTTGTATGTATATAATTTCAAATAATTTCAGAGACGCTATAATTATAAATATTCTTGGTTTTATTATATGTAATCAGATTTAACAAATTTGAAATTTATGTATAAAAAATACATTGGATTTATGGTTGGTAATTGAGGAAATTTTAATTATTTTTAATGTTGGGATAAAAACATTAGGGAATTCCATATGGATATGACTAAACATAATAATACATCCATAAATTTGGTAATGTATATATTTAGTTGTTTCCAAGGAAATACATCCCTATTTTAATAATACAAGTGGATGAGGGTTTTTCATAGATGTAGTTATAGGTAAAATTCGAAAATACCACATTGAGGTTGACTAAATCACGAACTGGTCCATGAAAATGGGCCTTAATTCACACATTTTTTTGACTCTGTTAATATATATTATTTTATAAATTCACAATATCACTAAGATCAATTATTAATGGAACAAAATTAACTGTAAGAGTATATGTTAGGGTATAGATCATGGATAACATAGATTGAATCCTAGAGATTCACATGTTATGGAAATAAATGTCATTTATAAGCTATCACAATGAGGTTTTTGATTTCATATTTAAGAGTTTAATAGTTTAAAAGTACACATCCTTAATCTTCCCTTTATTGAATATGTTGTCAAGAAATAAGAGGACTGTGTAAACAACCAATGTGAAGGGAAAAATGATGACTTCCAAAATTACATGACTAGCTCGATAAGATATAGAATAAAAACACTTACTATGATACTCTATCAACAGGATCAGGTTCTTAATAGAATCATAGATCCTGAGGAATAAAAATATCTTATTATGAATGAATAAAGATCAATTGAGTCCTCTATGAGTCAATGTCCACTGGCTTTTAATATATCATCCAATCCATGGATCATGGAACAATGGATCAAATCCATTGAAAACAACATCTCCATCATTCAAAGATTGATGAATTTGAATGTTATAATGCATTTTTACCCTATGGAGGGAGAATATCATAAGTGGTGGATAATGATCACGATTATAAATTCTGAGGAAGAGGTCTATGTGATGGGGTGGAATGAATTTAAAATTTTTTTGCCAATAAATAATTTCCTCACACACAATAATATGAAATGTAAAGGGATTACATTCCCAAAAAATGGATAATGAATCAATTGGGGCATTTGAGGAAAACAACATAGTACTTTAACAATATACAATCAGAATTTTTGTTACCCTTGAATACATAGTTGACCACATATTTTGTGGGAAAAATCCTAGTATAGGAAAACCCGGAATGGTCCAAGTCATGGATAACTATGGGGAAATTATTTATTTTTTCCTCAAAGATGAAACTAATATTAGAAAATATAAATTTTATAAATGGGATAAAAAGCACAAGGTAGAGTTTAATTCTGGTAGCGCGATGGAGAAATATAATACTGCAAAGAAATTTCGATATCCCACTTGTCAAAAGTGTGGAGCGAATAACCCAAAAAATTAAATAAGTGGGGAAAAAGCCTTGTATGTTGAAGGAATAACACATAGATAACAAATATTGATGGAATAAAATAAGAAATACAATTTTGGAAAGGAGTTATCTAGTTAAAACAAAAGATTCGATTCATTGTTTCATATGAAAAGAACAAGGAACCTTTCAAACCAATGAACAAAGTAATGGGTTTTTAGATACAACCAAAAACCTCCAAGGTAGAAAGGGAAATATCAATCCATCACAACTGTGGAAGAGGATCCTTAAAATGATGAGGTATCATGGTTGATATTTATTCATTAAATAATAAAAAATATACCTTTTTATTTTAGTTTTATTTATTTTTTTAATTTCATTCATGATTAGTAGAACTAAAAAAGAACCATCACAAATCATGATTATAGATATGTTGATGAAAACGGAAAATGGGGAAATTATTTCATCCCAAGTATATATATCCTCCCAAATTTCATAATATCTGGGATGGACATCCTAGAAAACTTGTTTATAATTTCTTTAATGTAATTTTATGAAATTCAGGGTGAATATTTTCATTTCCTATATATATCCATCAAAAATTATCAAGATAAGGGAATTAATATTTTTTTATGATTTTTACAATGATTTTTGAAATGTTAATGTAGGAGGATGAATCCTATTTATCTCCCACAACTCGTGAGTTGATATTATTTCTATATGAGAAATTATAAATAGCATAAATGATGGAGTATATATAAAATAAAATACATAAAGATAAACCCATTGTTAGGGAATATGCGGATGTGTTTTCCAATTAATTTTCCCATCTTCCTCATAGACGAGAGGTTAAATTTTCAATTAAGATTTTACATAGGTAATTAAAACTATTCAAGACTATATATAGAATGGATGAAGTGGATATTTAGGAGCTGAATAAAGAACTATAATATATTATTGATAAAGGTTTCATACACCCAAGAACATCACCATGGGGCGCACTGGTACTCTTTTTCATGAAGAAAGACAGGTCAATTCAACTTTTTATTGATTATCTTGTGATAAACAAGATCACAGTAAAGACCAAGTATCATATATCACTAATTAATTACTTTATCAATCAACTACAAAGTTATCTATACTTATTAATAGGAGATCATTGGTTAAGGTATTACCATGTTCAGTTAAAGGTAGAGGATACCCCCAATACTGCTTCTTGAAAAAGGTGTGGGCACAATGGGTTCATTGTAATGCCATTCAGAATCACTAATTCACTATAAATAATCTCTGACTTAATGTATATAGATATTATAGATTACTATGAACATTTTGAGGTAGTATATATAGATTAAATTATAATATACTTGAAGACCAATGACGAGAATAAGGAGCATCTAAGCACTATTCTAAACACATTATTGAAAGAGATTCATTATGAAAAGTATTGAAAATGCATAATGACCCTTAATTGAAATACATTATTATTACTTAATAATTGAATATTATTTATTACAACATATAATAAAACCTTTACTGGACCGTATTGGTATAGTGCCTTTAGAAACTGGGAAACATAAACAACTGGTTCATAAAACATCTAGATTTTCTCAAGTTTATTTTGCATTAACATGAATCCTTTCTAGAATATCATATTTAATAAACTTCTTCTTGACCTGGGGAAAGGATACATACAAACGGTTGATCTCAAATTATCATTACTGGTAAAAAAATGTAAATACCTATCGAATCATATTCATTAGTACATAACAATGGAAAATCATATCCTGCATAAAAGATCATAATATCATGTCATGGGATAAATAATAGAAGTGCAATGAAATCCCAATAATCATAAAATATGACATGAAAATTTGTGTTATATACACATTAGAATAGAAAATCATTTCATATTAGTCAATCAACATTTCCAATACCATCACAGTGGAACGAGTCCATTACTAAACCGAGTTCACTCCTTGTTCTCATCATGTTTCACTGAACATGATTATCTTTCTATTACACCATGTCAATATGATGAGATAAAAATCTTTACCCAATGAATTAAAGGGAGATATAGGCTCCACACATCTCATAATGAAACCATTCTAAGGTGTGCCACAAAATCGTAAATCATACATATTAGCATAACCCATGTAATAAAATGGGATTCTTAAACATCATGCCATCATAACATAATTTATATAAGATAAAAGGGCTTCATAAAATAATTCAATCACAATTTAATCACATAAAAGTAATAATATGGATATAAATATAACCCTATATCATCTTAGAAGGAAAATAATTTTCATAAAACACCTAAACATAATTCTTGTGGAAAATATCTTTTCTCATTCTAAAACATTTTCTTTTCTCAATATGTCGTACAAATTTAAAAGAATATAAGTTAATTGAAAATAAAATTGAAAAATTGTAAAGTATGATTAATGGAAATATTGCTTTATTAAAGCATAAATATCCATTCATGTCGTATAAGTTAAAAAAATACTCTCTTAATACTTTTTCCGAAAAATTCAAAAAATACCTCGTATGGTAAACAAATGAAAGATTTATTCCAAACTATATAGTAAAAGTAAAAATAAGAGAAAATAAATTTAATCATAAATAAATTGAATAAATATTTAATGAAAATATTTTTATAAAACATGAACATAGATGATAAATATAAACCCAATAGATACATACGAATATACAATCTCAGATAAAATTATATTGGAAAAGTTATCCCTAACCTTAAGTCCGTTATACTTGGAATATGTATGAACCTTGTATATAGTTATTTAAATAATGTTATTAATATATTATAGAATAAAAATCATTTTTATGATAACATTTATGATAATATTTTAATCAGTTTGTTAGTAACTTTTCATTGTTACTCTTTATTCAAGTATTAACTACTCCATCTTCTTATGTATGTTTTGTCTCATATGTTCCTGTTTGTATTTTTATCTTATAGTTTTATCATTTAAATTATAACATATATCATATATATTCATTAAATTCATTTATATATTCATGGTTTAATGATAATTATTTAGAACAAACCACATCACACCGTGGAGACGGTATGTCGTACGTACGCACGTGCAATGATATCGTTTCCAAAATTGTTCAGTAGTATTGACTTGGATGGTTTATATTATTTCAGAATTAGTACCATGTAATGTTCATCATATATAGTTATTGTTTCCACCAGTATACCCATCCATGTAAGGTGATGGTGAAAAATAAATCACACCACAATTTTGAGATGGTAAGTCGTACGAACGCACACACAATGATTTCATTACTTATAGGATGGATAGAATGTCAAATAGGTTTGTTTCATATTTATAAAAACATATCAGTATCTTAGTGATACTGATTTTATTACTTTATAATGAAAAAACTAGAGAATAGTAAGTATAAGAAGAAATAAAATTGAACTAATCAGTTGAAGAGATAACCTCTTCAACGAGGTGCCTCTTTTAAATCTCCACTTAGAAAACTAGAGTTGGTCTTTTTGGAATACAAGAACCACTAAACTGTAACTATGGATGTTTAGAAGAATAATGGATAGGGTTTCTCAGTTATTAAAACCTCTAAATGAATTTAATAGGATAGGTATGTGGTTCAATTTTATAAGAGATGAGAGTGGAACATTAGGAAACTCCTCAAATTATTAATTTGTTATAAATTAAATTTCGACTAAAAATTTTAAGAAACTTATTTAATTTGAATATAATTTGATGTTGGAATGATGACCCATCATCCAATAATTTTTATACAAGTTTTAAATATTTTTGTATCCTAATATTTTTTGACTAACATTTGTTTTACCCTTTTTAATCTTACAGTAATATCATGTTATTTACACCTTGTCGGTTAGTTTAATTATCATATCATGTCAAAAGACCAAAAAAATTATTTATGACATATTAATACATATTTTAACAAACTAGAAAATGCCTAGATTTTTATGAATTTAATATCATTTAATAAAATATTTTATGTCTTATGTTATGGATTGTGTCAATTTTGGACACTATTCAATCTTGAATTTTTTAATATTTATAATTTCATTTATTTTATTCATTCACAAAAGAGGTAATCAATACATCATATTTGTTTCATAAATAAAGCTATTTATATAATCTCAAAAAAATATATATAAAATACCATGATGTTGGAAATTTATTTATCTTTATAATGTATATTTGTAAGCATATCAATCAGTTATATTACCCTATATTAAAAACAATTTAGTAAAAGATATATTTTTAGTCTATAATTATCTTTACTATAAATTAAATCTTATAAAATGTCATTTTCACATCCTGGAGAATCCATGACTTCCAAAAATCGACAAAAGGATGACCATGTCTAGAAATATCTCAACCAATAGTATTAGGACACGTTTTAGGGTAGTTTTGTATTATTAAATTATTTTATTACCCTTATTTACCAGATTTAGCCTTTAACCATGGTAAGAAATATAAGTACTAATGTTTCTATTCATAATGTCTAAAACTAAAAGGAAAATAATCACATAGTTTGTACCTTCTGATTCCAAATATGGAAACCAATTTTTTAATTTAAAACATAGAAGTTTCAGTAATTAATTTTAAATTATTCATGTTGTTGAAATGAGAAAATAGGTTCTCAAAGTTAAAATATTACAAAAGATTGAAATATTTTTAACTATGAATTAAATTTCAAATTAATGATAATGACATATATTATATTAAATGGTAAAAATATATTCTATTTATAATTTCAAACTATTAAATATTATATTTAAACCATATAAATTATCTCGATGAAAAACGTTTTTTTAATTCAAAATTAGCATATTTTTACAATTCATCAAAACATGAATGTTAACAAAAAAATATCAAGAATTATTAAAAAGAAAATTTTTATATACCACTTCTAAATAACATGTTAATGTTGTATTATAAAAATTATTAAAGTGACGATGTCTTAATTTAAAAAGGGTTCTCCATTCAATAGTTTAAAATAAAACAGAAAAAATAGGTTCTTATATAGTATTATTAATACCGTATGACTAAAATATCCATCATATGAATATATAAAATATTTTATTAAGTATATAAAACAAATATATAATTAATTTAATTACCAAATGTAATTTACTGAACAAATAAAAAAATCTAATTGATTCAAAAATAATAATTACAAAAAAAAATTTATAATGCATTTTCATAAGTTATTTATAATTATTATCGCTAACCTAACAGCTAGGCTATAATAGTAATTATATATTAAAATAAACGCATGGGTTTTTTAAACTCACAATAGCATAAAAATAAAGATACTAACGGATAAAAATTATTTAAAGATAATATTTCATAGAAACATATGGGTGTTACATTCTACCCCCCTTTAAATGAATTTCTCCCTCGAAATTCGTTACATGGAAATAAATAGATGAGGATACCTCTCCCTCATCATATCCTAAATTTCCCATGTAGCTTCTTCTAACTGGTGGTTCCTCCATTAAACTTTAACTATGATATTGGTCTTTCTTTATAGAACTTTTTTGATAGGATCCATAATCTCTATCAGTTGCTCTTCATAAGAAAGATCATGCTCTAGCGGTACGACTTCGTAGATTAGTACATATAAAGGATCAGATATGTACTTTCTCAAAAACGATACACATAACACATCATGAACATCAGATATATTCATTTAAAGCTCCAATTTGTAAGATACCTTCCCAACACGATCCAGTATTTCAAAAGGACCAATATACCTAGGGCTCGACATTCCCTTCTTTCCAAATCTCATTAATCTCTTCTATGGAGATATTAGTAAGAATATATTATCACCCACTTCAAACTCTAGGTATATTCTTTGGTTGTTATCATATCTTTTTTTCGACCCTGAGCTACTCTTTTCTGATATGGAATAGATCTGACATTTTCTACAATTTCATAAAAAACATCAGGTCCTAATAGCTTTCATTACCCATATTCATCCCAATAAGTTTGAGTTCTAGAATTATTTATAAAGATGGCTTCATAAGGAGACATATGAATACTAGAGTGAAATATATTATTCTAATAAAATTCCACCAATGGTAGGTGTTGGTCCCAACAACCTTTTAATTTCATAGAGCTAACTCTCAACATGTTCCAGATTCTGAATAGTCCTCTCAAACAAACTGTCTGTATGAGGATGATAAGAAGTGCTGAAACATAACTCTTTATTCAGAGCATAATGAATACTTCACTAGAACGTTGAGGTAAACCTCAGATCCTGATTAGATATAAAGGAAAGTGGTACTCCATTCAATCTTAACAAATCCTTTACATATATCATGGAATGATGATGAGGAATGAAATCCTCTATAATAGCAATGAAGTGTGCTGACTTCATAAGGTGGTCAACTATAAACCATATCGCATTGTGACCTTTAGATGTTTTGGGATGAATGAAAACAACGTCTATAGTGATATATTCCCATTTCCATTCGGGTAGAGGTAATGGTTGTACTATATCTTTAGAATTTTGTTGAACAACATTGACTTGCTGAAAAATTAAACATCAAGACACATATTCATCAACATGTATTTTCATTCCATTCCACTATAAATACTATTTCAAGTCTCTATAAATCATTGATCTCCGAGGACAAATAGAGAATGAATAACTATGAGCCTCACTAGCAACACCTTCTTTAATTCTTGTATGTGAGAAATACATACATAGTTTTTTGACTATATTATCCCATCACAATCAATGTTTAATTTGGAAAAATTTCTCACATTCATTTGTAGCTCTACTATTCCTTTTATTCCACATTTATCATCACATGTATAGATGGTTAAACATTCATTTAATAAAGACATGGTTTCTCCCCTTCCTTTACAATTTCAAGATCCATCCTTTGCAAATCCATAAATATTGGATATTTCGTGATCCTCATCATGGATAAGCTGGCATGGTCTTGTCAGCATAATGCATCTTCCACCTTGATTTTGTTCCCAGGGTGGTAATGTATTGAGAATTCATAATGATTGATCAACTCTAATAGTCTTCTTTGGTGCATATTCAGATTCATTACTGTGAAGATATACATTAAAATTTTATGATCAGTATAAATATCACACCATTCACCATAATGATAATGCCTCCATTTCTTTAATGAAAATATTTCCACAGCTAAATCCAAATCATGAGTTCTGTAATTTTTCTCATGGGTTTATACCTATCATGATGAATAATCTATCACCATATAATTTTTCATAATAACAAACCCCAACCCCTTCTTGGATGCATCACTATAGATCACAATCTTTTCTCCACTACAACGTAGTGCTAGAACAAGTGCACTAGATAATATTATTTTTATCTCTTTGAAATTATCTTCACATTCCTTCATCCAAACGAACCTAACTCCTTTACCAGTGAACATGGTGAGTGGATTTGATAATCAGGAAAAATATTTCAAAAAAAGTCTATAATATCCAGCCAAACCATGAAAACATACGATCTCAGTTACTATTGTTGGTGTTGACCATAATTCCATAACCTCTATTTGTGTTGGATTAATAGATATACCCTCTCTTGAGATTATGTGACCCAAAAAATAAATCTTTTTGAAGCCAAAATTCACACTGGGTAAATTTTGCATAAATATCTTCATTTTACAGGGTCTTTAGTACAATTCTCAAGTTATCTTCATGTTCTTCCTTGCTATTTGATTAGAAAATAATATCATCTATAAAGACTACCTCAAACTGATCATGATAGTCTCAAAAGACTCTATTAATTATATCCATGATGATAGAAGTGGAATTAGTAAGATTAAAACGCATCACTAAAAATTCATAGTGTCCATACCATGTACAAAATGTTGTCTTTGGTATATCTTCATTTTTGACTCTTAATTGATGATTCCCTGAACGAAGATCATTCTATGAAAGGTGCTGACCTCCACGTAATTTGTCAAAGAATCCATCAATGCATATGAGATGATAATTTTACATGATAGTGATCTTGTTATGTTCTCAATAATATATGAAAACTTTTATTGATCCTTATTTATTTTTATCAAATTGAACAAGTGCCCCCCTAAGGGGATGCACTAGGCAATATAAATACCTTATTAAGATTATATTGGAGTTTCTTCTTCAAATTTTTCAACTCAACTGGGGACATTCTATATGGTGTCTTTAAAATATGCATAACACCTGGTATGAGTTATATTGAAAAATCAACTTCATGATTAGGTGGAAGACCAAAAATTCCTCTAGAAATATGTAATAAAACTCCCATAAAATGGGCATATTCTTAATAAAGAGTTTCTCCCCAACCATTTGAGATAAATAACAATAATTAGTTGGAATCAAGACCCATAATATTGATCAAATTTCTACAGGAAGGTTATATTCATCCAAGCATCGATAGATGATCGCATATTGATTTGTAATATGAAATGTTACTACACTTATTTGGAAATTGATATGAGATCCATATAAAGAAAGAAAATTTGTGCCAATAATCACATCAGATTCCACTATAGGAAGGATCACAAGATTTGCAGGAATCACATTCCCAAAATTTTAATCAGAGAAGAATATTAAACATTTGATGCGACTACTGTTCTATTAAGAGTTTCCACGGCTACCTCAACATCTAATTGTTGAGGTAATATGAAAATACCATTTGAAAAACTTTATAAATAAAAGTATGGGTGGAACCAAAATCAAATAAAACATTTTCTACTTGAGAGTGGATAATATTATTACTTTTCACCACTTCATTATTGTAATCCACATTGCTGATAGTAGTTGCATGAGACATTTCATTTTCTTTGTTATTAAGAGTTTGTTGACATTGATCTTTATCAATAACACTTGGATTGGGAAATTTATTTGAACAATTCCCCATTTACTTGCACATCTAACATTGATGTGTAGGAGGTGCATTCTTTATAGCCTTTTCATTATTCGCATCATTAAACATCTTTTTTTCATCACTTATGCATTCAATTTTCCTATGAACTTCTTTTCCACACATAAAGATTTTACTTGTCCATTTAATACAATTCCCATCGCGTTTATTTCCAAACATTGAGCATAATGGAAGACTCATCTTATTTTCAGTGTGGTTTTTAGATTTTTATTTGAATTTTATTTCCCTCTTCTTATCAAACCCATATGACTGATGGGATACTCTAATATCTATATCAACCTTGACGCACATAAAACAATTGCCCCGTCTTTGTTGAAGTCCTTTTTGGATAATTGATTTCAAAGACTTATTTTTATGGCACTAAAAAATCGATCAATCATACTCTCAGGTTTAATAATAATTCTAGAAGCGTAAGTTGAAAGTCTTGAAAATTTTTGATATTTAGTTACCAACAGATTAATCATCCTTTTTATTAAGTTCAAGGAACTCCTTCCTCATATTTGATCAAAGAACATGAGAAAATTACTTATTGAAAAATAAGTTCTTGAACTCATACCATTACATGGACTCAATTTCACCTCTTTTCCTCATACTCTTTATAAGGTTCCATCATTGATCAACTTCACCATCAAAATGATATAATTCTAAGAAAACTGTATCATTTTTATAACATTGTAGAACAAAAATTATCTTTTCAGTGGTACAAATCCATTATTCGTCCACAAATGGATCCGAAGACTTGCGGAATAAAGGTAGGCACTACCTCATGAAGGATTCAACAAAGTGTTACACCCTCCTTTCCTCATTTGGAAGTCCAAAAAGATTCATATCTTGAGAAAGATGTGTGATAATGGCTAATTTATTTTCATTCCATCTCAGATAACAATTTGTTTCTTAAGGGGGAAAATCATGGCATTTCCCATTTCATTCATCATTAATGTGGTTCCTTCGGGTTCTAGCCTTTGACTAAAACCCAGAATCATTGTGTGAGAAACACTAATTATATTAGGAAAACCTCATAATCATGAATTAATTTTCAAATTATGAAACTTTAGGTTTTATCCTATATTATTCATGGTCATTTCTAAATCCCTATAATTAAATCATTTACTTAGACATATCTTTAGTGTTCTTACTAAGGATTTCACATCATAGTTTTTTGAGGTTAACTATACCATTCATCTGATACCAACTATAACTACCCATACTTTACATACAATATTATTACATCAAAATAAAATATTATTTATTACAACATATAAAAAACAATTATATGAACATATGGGTATACTATATTTAGAAGCAATGAAACATAAACAACTCATTCATGGAACACCTACATTGTCTCCCATTTATTTTATTATAACATAACTCTTTTTTGGCATATCATATTTAATAAACATCTTCCTGACATGGGGAAAAGAAACATAGAAAATGGTGATCTCTAATTCTCAATAAGGGTAAAAAAAGTAAATCTAAATCATATCATATTAATAAGAATATAACATTATAAAAACTGATCCTGCATAAGAGATCATAATGTCATGTCATGGGATAAAAAATAGAATTGAAATGTAATCCTAATGATCATAAATGAAGACATGAAACATTATGGCATACACACATAATAATAGAAAATCATTTCACATTAGTGAAGGATCATTTCCAAGACAATCACAGTGGAAAGAATCCATTACTAAACTGAGTTCACTCCTTGTTGTAGTCCTGTATCACTGAACCAGATTAACTTTCCATTCCAGCCTTGCCTATCACATGAGAAATAAATTTTAACTCAATGAATTTGAGGGATATACAGGTCATACACATCTCAAATTTAAACCATTCTTATGTGTTCCACAAAATAATAAATCATTCATCATGGCATAACCCATGTAATAAAAAGGTACACTTAATCATCATGCCATCATAAAATAATCCATATAAGATAAAAGGACTTCATAAAAATAGTACCATAATAATGTAATAAAATCAATTTAAAAATAGGAATATAAAAATAACCCCATATAATATTATATGGATAATAATTTTGATAAAACACTCTAATATAGTTCTCGGGAAAAATATCCTTTCTTATTCTAAAACATTTTTTTTCTCAATATGTAATGAAAATATAGATTAAAATAAAATAATTGAAAATAAATTTGAAAAATTGTAAAGGAATATTAATGGGAATAATTATTTATGAAAGAATAAAAATCCATTCATGTCGTATAAATTAAAAAAACATTCTCTTCATACTTTTTCCGAAAAAGTCAAAAAGTACACTTTATGGTAAACAAAAGAAAGATTCCCTCCAAACCATGTAGTAAAGGTACAAATGGGTTAAAATAACATTAAAAATACATAAAATGAATAAATATTTTCGGAACTTATTTTTAGAAAACATGGACATGGATGATAAATATATACCTAGTAGATATATACGAATAAACCATCTTAGATAAAACGAGATTGGAAAAGTTATCACTTACCTTATGTTTGATATGCTTTGAATGTGTTAAAAAATACTATATAGTGATTTAAATATTTGAAATAATTTATTATAGAATAATAATCGTTTTTATTATAAAATTTATGATCATTTTTTCATCTATTTGTTAGTAAAATTTCAATGTTACTCGTTTTTCAGGTATTAACAACTTTATGTTCTTATGTATCTTTTGTTGGATAAGTTCTTATTAGTATTTTTAGGATATAGTTATATCATTTAAATTTTAATATATATCATATATATTCATTCAATTCCTTTATATATTCATGGTTTAATTAAGGATATGTAGAATAAATCACATTGCACCATAGACAAGGTAAGACATATGTATGCATGAGCGACGATATCATTTCCATAATTGTTCATTGGTATTGAATTGTAAGGTTTATAATATATCAGAATTAGTAACATGTTATATTAATCATATTTAGTTATTATTTCCACCATTATACCAATCCAATTATGGTGATGATGAAAAATATATTACACAACAGCGTGGAGACAGTAATCCATACGTACGCACACAAAATGATTTCATTTTATGTAGGATGGATAAAAGGTGAAATAGGATGGTTTCTTCTTTATAATGACATATTATTATATTAGTGATACATATATTATTACATTATAATGAAACAACTAGAGTGGAGGAAGTAGAAGAAGAAATAAATTTTAAAGAATGGGTAGAAGAGATTACCTCTTCCTTGACGTGCATCTTTTAAATCTCCACATAGGGAACTTGAGTTGGCCTTTTGAGAAGACCAAATCCTATTACATGAAACTGGGGAATTTTATAAGAGAAATTTTTAGGGTTTGGCTAGTATTGAAGGCTCAAAATGGAATGAAGTGGAGAGGGAGGATGTGCCCTTTTATAAGAGAACATTGGGGGACTTTAGTAAACTCTTCAAATTATTAATTTATTATAAAATCAATTTTCACTAAAAATTGTCGACAAAATATTTAAATAGATTATAATATAAATCTAGTTCGAATAAACATCATCCAATAATTTTTATATAGGTTTGAAATATTGTTTTATCCTTATCTTTTTTGTTTAACCCTTATTCTTCCCTTTTTAGTCTTACTATGATATCATGTTATTTATACCTTTTGGGTTAGTGTAATTACCATATCATGTCAAATGACCCAAAAAAGATATTTATGAAATATTTGGATTTATTTTAAAATTTTGGCAAATACTATATTTTTAGGAATTTAATATCATTTAATAAAATAATTTATGTTTTATGTTATGGATTGTGTCAATTTTGGACACCATTCATACATGACTTTTTTAAAAATTTATAAAAACATTATTCCTTCAAAAAAAAGTAAATAAATCAAATATATTATGTCAATTTCATCTATAAAATTCGTGTATGACATTAAAATAAACAGATTATATTTGTTTTCATATTAATAAATTCATTTATTTTAATCTTTCATCAAAGAGGTAATCACTACATCGTATTTGCGTCATAAATAAATCTACTTATATAATATCATAAAATAATAAATAAAATACCATGATTTAGGAAACTATTTTATATTTCTAATTATTACTTATAATCATAGTGATAACATATATAACACTATATTAAAATCGATTTAGTAAAAGATATATGTTTTGGCTATTATTATCATTACTTTAAATTAATTCTTATAAAATGTCATTTCCCATCCAAGTGAACCCATGGGGTTAAAAAATATACCCAGAGATGCCCATGGTAGGAAATATCTCAATCAATATGAATAAGACAAGTTTTAGGGTAGTTTCATATCTTTTTATTATAATTTTTTTACTCTTATTAACCAGATTTACCTTTTAACCATGTTAAATAAAATAATTACTGAAGTAAATATTCCTAATTTACATAAATAAAAGGAAAATATTCAGTAAATTTGAAAATTATGATAAAAAATATAGAGTGAAATTTCTAAAAATTCTAATCACAAAATTTTCAAAAATTAATTTTAAATAATTCTCGTTAATGAAATTAGAAAACAAGTTTAAAATTTTAAAACATTGCAAAAGATTGAAATTTTTTTACCAAAGATTTCAATGCAGAAATAATGGTAATGACATGAATTATATTAAATGGTAAAAATTTATTCATTTTTTAATTTCAAACCATTAATTATTATATTTTATCCATATGAATTATCTCGATGTAAAAAAAATCATTAAAATTTAGCGTAATTTTACTATTTATATACACATGAAAGTTGTCAGAAAAATATCTAAATTTTTTCCAAATTAAATTTTTATATCCTACATCAGAATAACATTTTTATGTTGTCTTATATAGATTATTAATGTTAAAAAGTCTTAATTTAAAATGGGTTCACAATTCAAAGTTGTAAAATAAAACTTTAAAAATTCGGTTCTTATAGGGTTTTATTCGTTCCTATTTAATAAGATATCAATCAGATGAATATCAAAAATATTTTATTACTTATATAACACATATATATCATTAATTTCATTTCCAAATGTAATTCACTAAAAAAATACAAAAATCTTATTGATTCATAAATAATTAATATCCAATGAATTTATAATGCATTTTCCTAAGTTAGTTATAATTATTTCCACAAACCAAATGGAAAAGCTATAATAGTAATTTTATATTAAGGGTATCTCTGGTTTTTTTAAACTCATGATTACATGCAAAGAAACCTACTGAAGGATAAAAATTATTTAATGAAAAAATTAAAAAAAATATGTGTGTTACAAAATGTGAGTTATGTTTTAATTAAGTATCATTTCTTGGAAATGTTATCACAATTCATTTGATATTTGTTGAAACATTAAATGTATAATCAATTAAAGGATAGTTGAGAGTAATATATTATAAAAAATATATAGATTCCAATTATTATATGAGTGTACTATTATCGATTTGTGATAAATTTATAGTGATTTTAAAACCAACTAATTAAGGTTATATGGAAGGGATTCATTTTTTAAAATAATCAATCTAAATAGAACTAAATATTGATTTTAAAAAAGGGCACATCAATGCACCTATACTTATTCTACCCATAAGGGGGCGAGTAATTTTTATGGCGTACTATTATTTTTCAAATAAGGGATGAGGATATATGTTAATAAATAATTATAAAATGATAGCCTATGATTTAATTAAATTTAATGTTCTTCAATAAAAATACATAATGCTTGGCTTAGAGTTTGTTCTACTGATATTTCTATTGAAATTATGTAATCATTCTCTATTTGGAGAGATGTATTAATTATATATGGATCATAACAACCTCAAGCATATAACCACTCCGAAATAACTGAATATTCACCAATGAAGATGGTTTGAGATAACTAAGGACTATGACTATTCAATCAACTTATATACTGGGAAGGAAAATAATGTGGTAGATTTAACAAGTAGGAAGGATCTATAAATTATATTATTGATGATATTAAATAAGGGGATTATCTTTTAATACTTGAATTGGATCGACAAGGGAATTATAAAGGATGGAAAGTCATCAATCCTTTCAAAAACGATTGCTCAATTTTACCTTCTAGAGAAGATAAACAGAGATGAAATAAATGTTGTAGAAATTTAGAATAAGGTGGAAGCCATAAGAAAAGTGAAAATCTCACGTTCAAAATTAATGAAGAAGGAGTTGTATGATTTTGTTCATGACTATGTGTTCCATAAAATACTAAGTTGAAGAAGGATTGTTTCGATGATTAACATATCCTAAACATCAATATTTATCTTGGAAGAATAAATATGTATCAATATATCTAAGATAACTATTGGTGAGACAATATGATTTAGGAGAGCATTAAATATACATCAATATGTATTTAATTTCACCAAGTGAAGGTGGAAGGAAAAAAATCAATGACCGTGATGGAACTATTATACATACCTACGTAGAAATGGGAAAATATCACCATGGAATCTTTCACTATTTTTCTGAATACATCAAGAAGAAATAATGCAATGTGTGTTCTGTGGATTGAATTAAATTAATTCTCAATTAAACGTGATTAGATTAGACTTATCACTCGATCAAATTACAATGATTTAAATTAGATATGTTGTGAGGATGCAAGTAACACCACTAACAATTATATATGATTAAGTTCTAAGAATTACCAGCGTATTTTAGAAGTTTCTCCTATAGGATATAAATATTGAGTTGACCATTAGCATACTTTTTCACCCACAAAATGATGGGAAATCAGTGTAAACTATCCAACACTATATTACATGTTGAGATCTAGCTAAATTGAAATCAAATGAAGGTGAGATCATTATCTACCCTAGTTCATATTATCAAAAAAGTTTCCACTAAATAATGGAAATCAATCTATATGAATCCCTTTATAGGAAGAGGATTATAACACCTTCATTCCGGGATGATGTTGGGGAATACAAATAGAAAGGTCCTAAAATGTTCAAGGAAATTATGGAAATGGAAAAGACTCTAAAGAATCAACTCAAGGATGATCAGGGTCGATAGAAGAGAAATCTGGACTATCATCGGAGATACATAGGGTTTGATGTTGAAGACTAGGTATTACTATGTATATCACCATGAAAGAACATCATGATATTTGGAATGAACAGAAATATTTTCCTGGATACATTAGTCCTTTTCAGATCTATAATATTGTTGGAGCATTGACCTATCGAATATAACACCAACCTAACCTATCTGAAATAATTGATGTATTCAATGTATCCCTATTAAATAATTACATAACAAAACCCTCCCACGTACCCATTAAAGAGGTCAAACAATTAGAGAATGATTAGTCATATGAGGAGTAGTCATTTATGAACATAGATCATAGATAAATATTTCTATGAAATAATACAATACACCTAGTCAATGTGATATGGACAAAACACATGTTTAAAGAAGTGACATTGTATGTGGATGAGGTGACTAATAATAAATACCCTCAAAAGTGTTAGTGAGTGTAATGAGAATTTCGAGAGTCAAATTTCTGATGGGGGGAAAATTATACCCAACAAAAATTTTATAAATAAATTTATGTTATAGATTTTATAAAATATTTTATTATATAATATGGATATATAAAAAAATGAAATTATTTTTAATTGTTATATACTAAAAAAATTAAAATGCCTTTAATCATCATTACCATTGATAATATATCCCTTTAATTATTCTCACCTGATTAATATAATTATTGGGTTTGGATAAATATAGTAGTCATGGGGAAGTTTTGTGATTTACTTAGTGAGATGGATCATTCCATGGGAAGACTATTTATCATAGCTTTCAAGGGAGATATCATCACTAAGATATTCCCTTAACTATTCCAATGATGATATCAAATAACTAAAAAAAGTAAAGTAGTTTATAGGAGAAGTTCATTTTCATCGAGATCATGACCCAAGCCTTGTATACCGAACCACCATATTAACGACTCACCATTCAAAACCATACCCTTTTGGTGTGTTTTGGTTTATTAAAGGGATATGCATCACGACCACAATTTTATCAATTTGTATATTATATTTTCAGTATAATAATTTCTATATGTCCTTCTACTCTATAAATGAATCTTTATTTATATTTATTAAGATTAAAATTGTATTGTTTTAGAGTATATAATTAAGGAATTGATTTTATTGAATTAATTTATTTTTTTAATAAATAATATTTTGATATTATATTATTATTTAATAATTTTTATAAAATATAAATTCACATGTTATTTTCTTGATGTTAAATTTAATTTTATATTATGTTTCAAAATCAATAATTATCCAAAAACAATTTCTCAATTAATAAAGATTCTAGATTAAATAGAATAATTCAGCAATATAGAGAAATATTGGGAAGAAATAAACATATTTTTACTCAGAATGGGGAAATTATCCAATATATAATTTTTCAGATTTTTCTGAGACAATCGAATTTTCAATTAATAATTAAATACTATATAAATAAAAAATGTGTAATAGGAAATCATAATGACCCAAAAGTGATGTAATAAATACTATAAAAGATATCCATGACCAAATATATGTTTCACATTTAATATAATATTATTTTTAGTTTATTTTATTAATTTTATAATGCATTTATGAATTGATCAAAACCATTAATATATTTATTGATTTAAAATTATTTCATTAAGTGCATGACTCACGTACAAATCACCAAGGGTAATATCTAAAGAAGTTAGTCCCTTGAGAATATTTAATAATTAAAACCAGTACCCTTTTTCATAATCCATGGAAAAACTATGGGATGGATTTTGTTTTTACTAAATTATTATATAGAGTACAAAACCTATATTTAAATAATAATAAAGAACTCCTCTCTATTTTCCTACATAAATACACTATAGCTACCATACTTCCAAAGACAAATATCCATTATCATTTCTTTACTCATCCCTCTCCTCTATAGAGTCCGCCTAGGTACCCCCAATCTTACAAGTAGCTCCTCCAAATACTTTTGAATCACACTCTTAAGGTAATGGATTCCCCCTCTCTTCAATTTATTAAAGAACATAATATATGTTACTCCACCTAACATAATATTTTATTTGGTTTTTGTATGTTTTACAACCCCCATAATACATTCCTTCTAATTAAAATTTTTTTATAGCCCACATTATCTCTCATTTATCCCTTCCATTAACCATTGTTTACCCTCATTATGATGCTGAATTTTAGTAAGGAATATTTTTCTTTATCCTCTTTATTATATAATATTTTTTATCTTATGAATTTTATATCCAATTTTGTAATTTAGTTATATGTTCATAAATATACACCTTAATGTATATTTTATGCATAAATGATTATATACACCATTCACTCTCAATAAAACCTACCATTAGCATTTAACTTCCACTGTCATGTTTCATAAATTTCACCTTGATTTTCCCTTCCCAATATATTTTTTAATGAATATCCATATGCATTTCTTATCCTGGGTGTTCATTTTTATGAATTTATACTTCACTAATTAGTGAAATCTATATATTTATCTCACACTGCATTATCATGGAATAAAATGTTATGAAAAATGATTCAATGTTGTATGATCTATGGGGAAAACATATGTATATGAATGGTATAAATGTGGGGGTTTACCTAGAATTATATATTGATTAAATGCCTTGGGTTAAGTTTTAGTCTATTGATATGTCATTCATGGTATCTAGGAGTGAACCTAATCCGTCAATGATCTTTTTCCACAATGATTTCTTGGTGTCTAGCCATGACCTATGTTAATGATAGCATGTTTTGTTTTGTTTCAATATCCCCAGGTTTCCTTTATGTTACCATGATATATACTTATTATATATGTCCATGGTTATGATTATTAAAAATATTATGTACCATTTTTATTCTTATTATATAATTTTTAACCTTTTTCCTATTATTTTTAATTTGGTTTCCTTACTATGCTTTATATCTTAATCCTTTATCATGAATTCCCCTAGTTTATCCAATTCAATTTAAAGTAATAAGGAATAATATGACCATTTAAAGGAAGTTTTCAATAGTGATGATGTATTCCCTATTTGAAGTTTTTACGTACAATAGATAATTACAAAATACACTAGACTTATCGACCATCCTGGTTTTATTATGTGAAAGCTTATGTGAAAAATCATTAATTTATGTGTAATAAAGATAACTGCTTCCATAAAATCCCTTCCTAACACCCCCAATATACTAGAGGAAATTATTTTATAATAATTCCATCCTAAAAGAGAATCAGGTATAATATTAAGGAGGTATTCTAAAGAATAGTTATGGCTCTTGTCCACATAAAATTTAACTGCTAAAATTGTGGAACTGTCACGTGCGTTTTCATGGGTTTTACAAGTCTTGTGCAAGTTGTGTCACATAAAAATTATATACATAGTGGATTTTATGGTTTCCATTGAAACGTGTATTTTTTAATCTAAACAATAAATTACCATGTAAACCAAACTATTCATCAAAAAAATACACTAATAAAGAACATAAGTAAAGGTAACCAATATATCTTTTCAAAGTCAATCCCACATGTTATACCAAACTATGATCAGAATGAATTTACCATTTTAAGGTTGTCTGCGTTATTGAACCGACTATGTGGTGACTAGGTATATTCTATGCACTATGGAAAATATTATTTTACTTTAAAATCCAAAAAATACAAAACTCTAAACATTTTAAATTACCCCAAAAAGGTAAAATATTATTGAATGAAGCCTAACAGTGTCATGGGTTGTTTTCACCAGACCACTATCACCTAGATATTAATTATTATTCAATATCTGGTAGATATAGTTGAGTCACACTACTCAATATCATATTCTAGTGCCACATGTCTTGTTTCTGGTCATTTTATTTTATCCTCCACCTTTTTAGTGGTCGGTGCAGCTAGTATAGTTTTTTGGTCTGGAATTTATTTTTTAATAGTTTTTTGGAGACATTCTAGGAATTTAGTAAAATAAATCATCTGGTACTAATGAAACCTGGAATATCTTTATCTGGTAACATTTTTCTCCTATGGATTCAAAAATGTGTCACTATACTTCTAATTTAATTATTTGATTATGATGCATATATTACATATCTTATAATTGACCCCCCTTTTGAAATAATGAAAACTATTAAAAATATAAATACTCATAACAAGAGAAATAGGGATGTTTACATGAACATTTATTTATTGTAATCATAAAATTTATTGGTATTTATGGATATATAATTTTATGGAAACATGATACTCAAAGAAATTCACCCTAAAATAAATTTGGATGACTATCCAACTCATCATTCTACTTACCTTATTCATGATGGTTGTGTATATATATTCTATAAATCTATTGTGTTATTTCATTTTTTGGGAAATCAGCTAATTTTGGATTCGTTAATTCCTATAATAATCATGAAACCCCCTTGATATTCACTCTCCTATAGTATATTATTGTGGTAAATTTACATTTATTATAGTTTGAACCTCCACTATGAAGAAGAACAACTTAATGTGCCCATTATTTGGTCATTAATTCATAAAAATAACACCCACACATTTCAAGATGCATTTTTAACAATGCATTGAAAATTTTTGCAAGATCATTGTAAATTATAAAACCACTAAGTCTTAACATCAATTAACATTATTATATTTTATTAATTATATAGGTTTTCATGTACTAGTTATATTACCCCTACTTTCATACCCATAATTATATAAAGACTTTATATAAGAAAATCAAGCCGTATTTCGTTTCTATCAAGAGTCATTCTCCTCCATGAGTGATAGTTTTTTATATCTACCCAAAAATTTACATATATATTCATCAATTATTGTTAAATTTCATTTTCATTGATATTTGGGTTTTTGAAAATTTATAAAAATGGATTTTTTATGTATTCCATTCAGTTTCCTTTTAACTTCATTTAAAAAAGATTGAAAAGAATGTTATTTTTAAAAAATTTCACAATTCACCACTATTTCCCACATTAACATTAATTCTTCATTTGAAGGATTAAATTAAAAGGCTCCATGTTCTAAAAAAAATTCAATTATTATATGATTTTTTTGATTTAATACCAAAGGAAATGGATTTTACATTCTTACATGATTTGAAATATGATTTTATTTCATGTTGGTATATTTTTTTTCATCAACCAAAAATATTCTTTGTTGAGTATATTTTATTTTAAATGATTATATTATTGTAAATAATTTTATAAAACATGCTTTACAATTCCCATTAATAAATCAGTAAAAGGATTTTAAAGTCATTTTTAACTAACTTTTATAAACAAAGTCACAACATCTTTAAGAACATCCATTTTATATGCTTCAATTCTATTTTCCTCTCTAATTATCAAAGGAAATTACTTCACCCAAAAATAATAATTTCTAATGAATAAGTTTTATTTATTCACATATTATTGATTTATTATTTATAAATCATGATGTGCACAAGGATTTATTCTTATTTCAATAACTGTATTGTAAATATGATATCTATCACTCTCTATCCCTGATTTTACTATATCATTTTTCTTTATGTTTATATTAATTCTTACCATACATTTATTATACATAAATTTTAGTTTTGACTTGTCACATTAACATTTTTCAATATAGTGGAAACAAATTATTTTATAAAATTATAATAATATATTTTTACCAAGGAAAACATCTCAGTTATTTATTGAGAAAATACTAAATATCCATATAATTGTATGTTAAATAATGGTGTTTGATGAATTCTATGTTTGGATGATTATGTACTATGGAATGTATTGAAATTTTATTTGTTGGTTTTTCTAATATGGATGGCTATTGACTACTATAGAATATTTATTATATATTGTTCATTCACCATTTTCATTTAATGAATGAATTAGTCTTATTAGGTTATTTAGTGGGACCAAAACAGTCCATCAATGAATCGGTTGGCATCATGAGACAAAAAAGATTGATTATTTTGTGTAAGTATCAAAATTATTTATGATGTGTTAGAAGAATGAACTAATCTCATGTTGATGATGATTGATAATATTTATTCTATTACTAGAAAATGATTAATAGTTTTTTAATTGTATTAACTTTTAGAAAATTGACATTTAAAGGCTACCAAATGAGGATATTGAAGATATTTATCCACACCCCTTGCAAATGTTTTATGGTAATAGTTTCTTCATCACTAAAGGGAGATAGAGACCAAAAATGGTGGTATCTCTAGAAATAGGAATATGAGTATGATATTGGTCACTGACATGGTATCTATTGGCCAATATAGGCTACTACTAACCCATTGTAAAATAGCTTCCATGATTGGTGATCGACAATGATTCATGAAGAAAGGGAATTATCATCTGCATTAGGAAGTTACTCACATGTATATTTGTATTTAAATTTTTATTTTAAATTCCTTTTTTAAATAATATAAAAATAAATACTGAAACTAGTCTCTAGAATCATTCATACTATTCTAACATTATTTCTCAATCATATTACACATTTAATACAAAAATGTTTAATCAATGAAATTAAAATTAATTATTTTTAACATAATAATCAATGTAATTTAGTTAATATATATTTATTTATATAAACAATTCATACAGTGTTACGAAAATAATTTATCCTATTAAAATAAATTATATATAGATAATATGAAATATCTGATTACACTATTTAGTTATCAGTTCAACAATGACTATTAATGTTGAATTGTTTCCACATACCTATAAATTAGTGAATCAAATTGATGCATGTTGGATTGAAAAATAAAAAAACTTATTTGAGTAATGATCTAATATATTTTCACAACAATTAGAAGTCATTTTTCCTTTTTACACTTTAACAATAGATGTTTCACTTTAATAAAACACAGCAATGTTACACATTGTTTTCTATCATATTGGGTGACATGAGAATTCGATGGATGCAACGTTGAATCTCGAAAATGAATAATGGATTGGTGATCCTTATCCCACAATTTAATTTCAATCGATGTGAATTTAATTGGAATTTGATAATTTTGAATAATTTTCACCTAACTCCAAATTTTAGGGAAAACATCGTTATATATCATATAGATAAATTTGGGTGACCTATTAACATGAACATGATTACTAAATGTCATGAATGAAACAAAGATAGTCTTCCTAAACATCACAAGTTTATAATATCTCATTCAGTTAGTTTTGGACATTACACATGAGATTTTTTACCAATTACAAAAATGATAGTATTTTAATATCATATCATAAGATATATATTTCAATTGGTGAATTATATTGATACATGATTGATTCCAAAAAACATATAATATTTTAATGAATTTTATCATATATTTTTACATCTTTAAGATTTCATTTTCTCTTTATTAACCCCTTCATAGGATATATTTCATTTTAATAAAACTATAAAACATTACCTATCATTTTCCATTACAACAGGCGACATTATCATTTGATGGATGAAACATAAATTTAGGTAGATAAAAAATGATAGGTGATTATTCCCCCATGCGTTATTTTCAATCCAAGTTTGTTTTATTGGTATTTAATCATTTTACATGATTTATCACTTCCCTCCCAATCTGATGGATAAATGCCACAATTCATCATATCATGATATTAGAGTATCTCATCATTTAAATAATGATTAATTTAGATATTAAATGATTTATTTGTCATTTTCTTAATATTACATGTCAATGAGAGAATGTTTTTTCAGTCTTGACCCCAACCCACTTCATTTTTCTATTATTAAAAAAATTATAATAGTGTCAAATCAAAACTTAAATCATATAGATCACTAAGGATATTGCATTTTCGATAAGATTACAACAAAAGAACAAAAAATATTTAAAGTAGGGATATCCTCTATTTTCATATAAATCAGATGGCGTTTTCTAATTTTTGAAATACTAACAGGATATATGCCACTTTAATAATACTAGAAAATGTTACTAATCATTTTCCGTTATACTAGGATACATGAGAATATTATTGAAATAGAATTGATTCCTCCAAAACAAAAAAGACCTTGTGATCATTATCTCATGATTTGAGGTCAATCCAGATGATTTTTCAAAGTATTTTCCCCTTTTATGCTATTTTACTCACAATTCCAAATCTGATGGACAAACATCATATTCAATCATTAAAAGTGATTTGAGTATTTGATTGACATGATGATGATTTATACATATTTTAATTGAATTTTATATTGTTTTCACTTGATTTAAGGTCAACGATAGATCGTTTGTTCATGTTTTACCTATACAAACATGATTTTTACCTTATTAAAAATATTATAACAATGTCAATTCAAACCTCCAACCATATAGAAAAATATGGGAATCAAATTGATTTGAGTTCAGTAAAAATAGATTAAAATTTTTTATAGGAGTTTTATCATAGAATTTATCATCAATTGTATTTCATTTACTCATTTTGATCCCCTTATATGATATATGTAATTTTTTAAAATAAGACAATGTTACTCATTATTTTCCATCATACTGGGATACAAAAAAATGTGATGGTTACAGAGTTGATTACGATAGATAAAAAATAATTAATGATTGATTACCCTATAAATCATGTTATTTCAAGTGTGTTTTTTGGTATTTCCCTCTTTTAAGGGATTTTTTACTTTAATCCAAATTTTAAGGTCAAAAGCCACACTCAATCATGTCATGTAATACAATATTCATATAAATGATCTGATGATTCCTACAAATTTTAAATGAATAAATTATTATTTCCAAAATATTTCATGTTAATAAGTGCTCATGTGGTAATTTTGGACACATAAATACCTAATATTTTTATTATTAGAAAAAAACTAATAATGTGAAACAATACCTTAAGATATACTAATATATATATGAATTAGAATAATGAGTGGTTGATTATAAAGGATCACAAATGATTTATGAAATGTTCTAAAATATTTTCTAATCAATCAAATTTCATTTACTCATTTTTAACCCCCTGAAAGAATAAATTTCATTTTAACAAAACAAGATTATGTCACCAAATAGCCTACATCATATTAGGTGAAACGAGCATCCGACGGATGTGAAGATGAATCCTATATATCAAAAATAAATCTTTGACTCCTCTCCCGTAATTTTATGTCAATGTAAGTGAGATTTATTATTATTTTACTAATTCAAATTTTTTGTTTTTTAACTCAAAATCTAATGTAAAAACACCACTTTTGATCAAAATGAGAAATTCGAGCTTCTGATTGACATAGAAATTATATATATACATTTTAAATGACATAATGATCCATATCTTCAGATTTGATGTTTGTTAGAACATAATTGGTTTGTTTTTACCCCTACACACATGATTTTACAATTACTATAAGAATCTTAATAATTTTATATCATCCCTTTGGACATATTGATCAATTTTAGAATCAATTTGATGCAGAGATGATTCCAACAGATTAAAAATGATTCAATAAATTTTCTCTATCATTTTAACTTCAATAAAATTTATTTTCTTATTTTTCATGTTGAACATGATAAATGAAATTTTAATTAAAGTAGAGACCATTACCCACCAATTATCATCATACTGGGTGATATAATAATCTGATGTATATGGTGATGGTTCCTTCTAGTAAAATGGATTTGATGATCCTTATGCTACGATATCATGTCAATAAAAGTGTGTTATATTGGTACTATATAATTTTAGAGGAGTTTTATCTTAACTTTAATGATTAAGAACAAATTTCACTTTTCATAATATTGAGAAATCCGGGTACCTAATCAATATTCCAATGATTCGTACAGAATTTAATGACATGGTGATAATTTTCAAAATATTTCATGTAAATCAATGTATATTTGGATAGTTTTTACCCCTACACACTTTGTTTTCCCATTAAAAATTTTTAATAATGTAAAATATTACATTAAGCCATGACAATAAATCTAGGCATCATATTTATTTTCATTTGATACTAATATGTAAAAAATTATTCAAGGAATTGTTTATTAGATTTTGACATCAATAATAAGTCAGTTTCTCATTTTAACCTTGATATGATATATAGAATGATTATAAAACTAGACAATATTACTTATTTATTTCAATTATACCAGGTGACATGAGAATTTGATTGATATGATTTTGATTATTATAGATTAGAAAATAATTAGTACATGTAATAATAATAATTGAAATATTTCCCAATTATTTCATCGAATTCTTGGGGATCTTGATAAGGCAAGATGATGAAACATAGGTTTTGACCTTTTCAACCTATAAAGAGGTTTTTTAGTCATATTGGAAAAATGAAACATCGTATTGAAATTTCATCATGAAAATCATTTCACCATTAACTATATATCTGTTTCTATCTGATTTTAAGATGTACATACATCTTCTATTACATTTTCACCCCTAACACATGTTTTTAAAGGGAGAAAACCCATTAAAACCATGAATCCTTTAAAAAAATTATGCTCATTCATTTTGGGAATACAAAAAATAAAATTTACATGTCCTCTCCTCATACATGTAACACAATAATCATAACACAGTCTTTAAATGATTTTATCTCATTTCAATGTTTTTTAATATGGATCATGTCATTAATCCCACATTTTGGAGATTTAAAAAACAAAAGGCTGCTTTGGGTCATCTCTAGAAAATGAAACCTAATATTGTTATTTATTATAATATTATATCTTTTAATTAATTTTAATCTTATTTTATTCAGATTTCACACTATTAAGTGATCATTCTGTTGGTTTTAACCCAATGAAACATGTTTTTAAATGGCCTCAACCCCTTTATAACAATATATCCATTCTGTTTGTGTATATCAACTGGTATATTTATACCTAATAATCTATTCCATATAAATAAATAATTTTATTTTGGTTTTCCTAATATATTACATCATTATAAAATCATGCTTTATGGATTTGACTATTAAACACATTTTTTGGCATTTTAAAATCACAAAAGTGTGTTTCTGGTCACCCTAGGAAATATTGCAACATAAATTGACATTTCTTCTACTTGAAGACATAAAAATTTATTTTATGGGTTTTCATTCTAATTTCGTAGTATTAATAGGTTTTTTCGTTGGTGTTTAACCACTGATATACTTTTTTATAGACTATAAACCCATTAAAAACCACATAATTCGTTGTTCTGGGTAGAGTTCATACCTGACTACATTCATGTAAAAAATAATAATAACACATTTTTCCTATCATTTCATAAAATTTTTGGTAATTATTATGGATCTAGCCATTAAATATTATTTTTGAATTTTAAAACAACACAAGTTTGTTTTGGGTCATCCCATAAAAAAACTCAGTTTGATTCTTCTTCTCCTAAACCTTGTCATAATTGCCTCTATGTTTCGATCATATAATTTCATGGAAATTTGATGTTGTTTGGTTGTTTTTGACCATTCGATTTATGTTTCTCAATGTCAATAAGCTTTTAGAATCTAGATATTTGGTCATTTTGGGCAGACTTCATCTCTGATTTATTTTTCATTTACCTGTACACAGCAAAATTAATAATAAAAATATGTTTCTTCCACTTTTAATCATTCTATGTATGTATTAAATCGATCTAACCATGACATGCACATTTTTTATTTTTTAAACAACAAATGTGAATTTTGGGACTTCTTGTGAAAACAATACCTCAGACTGATATTGTTTCTACTCTACAATTTCAAAATTCCCTATACATTTTTTATCATCTGATTTCAAGGAATTTAGTGGTTCTTGGGTCAATTTTTACCCCTTAGCACTTGTTTTTAAAGGGCTTCAATCATGTAAAAGCATCATATTTGATCGTTCATGGAATACCAAACACTAGATTGATGTTTTTTCTATTCATAATCATCATAAATAATAACAATGCTTATTTATTATGATTTATAATCCCTTTTCAGTTATTTGATATGGATTTAATTGATAAACACTTGTTTATGAATTTTAAAACAACAAAAGTATCTTTTTGGTCATCCTGGGAAAATATTATATCCGATTATGATCCCATATACTTGAACATTTCCTAATTCAATATACCATTTATTTATGTCATTGGATTTTGAGGTTGTTTGGATAGATTTGATCCCCAGATGCACATTTCTAAAGTGAGTAAAACCTTTAAGAACCTCTTATTGGGATGTTTCGGGTAAACTATATGTCAAATGGGCATATTTTTTAATCATACATTTAAAAATAATATCAAAATCTATGTCTTATGAATTTACTTCCTTCTGAGGTTGTTCTATATGGATCTAACAATTAAACATAGGTTTTGACGTCTTAAAACTCTATATGTTCGTTTGGAAAAATCTTGTGAAAACAAAAAATTGAAATTATTTTCCTTCTACTCAAGCATGTCCAAATTCATCGTATAATTTGTTTCATCTAATTTCATAGCATTCAGATGTGATTTTTTCAGTTTTTAACTCCATATAGACATTTTAAATGACATTATATCATTAAAAGAAACATAATCGATCGTTCTATGTGGATTGTATGTATGATTGATAGGTCTTCTCCTCATAAATTTTAAAAATAATAGTAATAGATTTTTGTAGTTATTTGATCTCATTCATTAGGTGTTTTCAATGGATCTTATTTTTAAACTCATTTTTTTAATTTTAAAATAATAAATGTTTTTTGGGTCATCTTGGTCCAAAAATATCTCAGATTGATATTCAATCTACTCAAGCATTTCAAAATTAATTATATAGTTGTATTCATTATATGTTACGACATTCATAGGTCATTTGATTGGTTTTTATCCCCTTGTTAATGTTTTCAAAGGGAAACAATACATTAAAAATAATATATTCAGACATTTAGGGAACACCACTTATCATATTAATGTGTCATATTTTATTACACATAAAAAGTATTACTATCATGTTTTTCATTTTTCTAACTCCATTATTAGATCTTTTGATTTTGATCTAGCCTCAAAATTAATGATTCGTTGTTTTAAACCACATAATTTCTTTTTGGGTCATATTGGAAAAAATATAACTTGGATTGATTTATTTTATTCTCAAACATTCCAAAATTAATTCAATAGTTGTATTTGATGGATTTCAATTCTTTTTAGGGAGTTCAGTTGGTTTTATCCCCCAGAACCATGTTTTAAAAGGTTTTAAACAAATAAAAACAACATAATTTGTCATTCAGGGAAAACCCCATGCCCAATTGACATTCTATATACAAAGACACATTATAAATAATAATAACATAGTTTTACTGGTATTTCAAATCATTTTGAGGACTTTTTGGGATACAACTATTATATGAATGTTTTGTTTGTTTAAAATTACCAATATAAGTACTGGGTTATCCTAGAAAAAACCTCTTATTGATATTATGTTGGCATGAATATTTTGTAATTCACCATATATATATTTTTGTCTAATTTAAATGAATTTGGAGGCTCTATTGTTGGTTTTCACCCCCCCAACCCCCCGATGCATGTTTTAAAATGGAATAAAATCATTAAAATCAGCATAATAATTTGTTTTACCACTGTTCAAAACCAATTGTTATATTGTCTACAAATTATCATCCATAATAATACTATTATAGTTATTATATGATTTAACTTTATTCCATTTCCATCTTCAATGGATATGACTGTTTAATAAATATTTCTTGTTTTAAAGAGGTAAAATTGTTTTTATTGTCATCATAGAAAAAAAACCCCGTATTGATAACATACCTACAAAAACCTTTCAAAAATGATTGTATAGGTGTTTTTATATGATTTTATTTCATTTATGTGTTTTATGGTTTGGTTTTACCCTATAACTAATTTTATTAAAGAGAAACAATCCCTTAAATACAATTATTTGGTCATTATATGAATTTAACATTTCTGATTGATGATTTTTCTACCCATAGACATATAAAATTACATTAAAATAGCATTCGCATGATATCATGGAGATACAAGTTCATTTTCTATGGATATCACCGTGAATGGAATGTTTTATCATTTTTAAATAACAAAATCATGTTTCAGGTCATCTGAAGAAAATGACACCATAGATTGACATTCAATATCCTCTATAAAATGAAAATTCATTATACAATTTTTGATTCCAAATTTCGAGGCACTCAAAGGTCATTTTAATTTTTTTATCAAAAAAATGAATATTTTAAAGGGAATAAAACCCTTAAAAATTACATATTCATTCCATCCTAGAAGGCCACACAACTGATTGATGATCAGTTTACTCATACTTTTTATAAATAATAATATCCGAATTTTCCTATTATTCGACAACATTTTTTGGTCATTTGATATGGATCTAACCATTAAACATACATTTTGATGTTTTAAAACATCAAAAGTTCATTTCAGTTCATCCTTAGAAACTGAAACCCTAGATTTATTATCTTTATACCTGACTATTTCATAATTCATTATATGTTATTTCATCAGATCTCTTGAAATCATTAAGCTGTTCAACTAGTTGTGACCAGCGAAACATATATTTTTAAATGGTTTCAAATCATTAAAAAAATTATTCGGTCATTTTGGGAAGAGTGCATATATGTCCCTAACCATAAACAGTATGTATTCTTAATTATTATTCATGAAATTTATTTCTTTCACACTGAGGATATTTTAATGTTTATAGTTTTAAAGAATAAGAAAATAAATTGCACATGAAAAAACCATAATATGAAAATTGGACACATCTAAATGGTTTATGTTTTTTTCATATACTAAAACATATAAAATAAAAAATGTCATTTTTAGGAGAACTCTAAATGAATTTAAAATTAACGACTCCCAATACCTTACTCATTGTTATGTCTGGTGAAAAACATTCAATATAACTAGATGATCCTAAAAAGATTATTAAGGGATCAAAAAGGAATTATAACACCATCCCAATCATAAAAATTAAAAACTATGAAAACATTATCAAAAACGTAATAATGTTTACTTGTAAGATGTAGTAAATACATCCCTTCTAAAAAATTCTTAGTGCATCCCATTTTGTAATCACAATATTACCATAAAATCCATTAAAAGTGTAGAAAACACCTAAATGTATCTTGGTACATCATTATACATGTCACCTATATAAATGGAATAACCATGCGGTCGACTTCTATATATGTCACTCTTATATATGGAATTGAAATTAGACTTACTTCAATTCCCAATGCATTTGAGGGATATCACATACCCACCTATCATTGGTTTATCACACAACCACTCATCATTGGTTTATCATATAACCACCATTAAAATACAAAATAAAAATTATATAATCATCACACATAAATGAATTCAATTTTAAACATTTCAATCATAATATTTTATTTTCAATCATTAGAAAACATTTAAATTTATTTTATTAATCAAACTATTTTAAAAAAACATTTTCATAAATAAAATTCACAAAAATTAAATTAAGGGATTAATTTTATTTAAAAAACATTAAGGATTGTATATGAATCAAAATATCAAAATAGACATAAAACTTCCATCATTGTAATTTTAAATTCATATAAATAAATATGTAAAATAATTTCAACAATATTGAAAGAGTGGAGAAGAAAGGGGTTTTAAAATCATAGAGTCCCAAAAACTATGTAATAAGTTGATTCAGAATACCCATAAAGGAATAACATTTAAAAATAATTAAATATAATGAAAATAAATAAATTAATGATGATATAATTCAATAATGATGTATATACACATTTTAAAACAAGGTGAGTTTGTAACATCAAAATATGTCTCAATAAAAATAGATTGAGACAAAATAATTTAACTTGAGTCTGACATGTCAGTTGTGTCTTTATCTTTCTGAATAATAAAAATATATTAATTATTTTATTTATTCATATAATTTTATTTTTTATCATTACTTTTATTTCACATTCAAAAATGATGTATACAACTACATAAACAATTAAGTGTATATCAAGTGTTTTGACCAAATTCTGTTCACGAACCAAAAATACTTTTGGTGGGTTGATTATGGTCAAAGGGTTCCTTATGTAAAATTATATTAAAAAAAATTATATAATTATCATATTTATACATCATTTAAAATATTAAACCCAATCATGAAATATTGTTATGAAAAATAAACCAACTTCGTTGTCATGGAGGTGGTAGGTCGTAGGTCTATAAAAGTAACATTCCAATTTTACAGTTATCATTATGAAAAGAATTTAGGTAACATTTATCATTATAAAATAAAAATAAATAAATAAATTATATTTTAATTTTTCATATGTACTTATATATGTAATTATTTTTAAAATGAATCACATTATATCGAGAAGGTGGTAGTCCACATGTTCATAAAAGATGTTATCACTTTATTAACATGTTAAAATTATATTATAGAAAATGATATATCGTATTTAAAGAAAATAATTCTTTTCATGAACATCCATTTGGATTTATTTATTCCAAATGTCTTTATTTAACCCATTATTCATACATTATATGTAAAGTGTGAATGTATCACGTCACTTTGAGGAGGCGGTATTCTAGACGTCAACATATGATGATATCTTATTCATAAAAAGGAAATAGTGAATGTATATTGATATAAAATTTTTAAAAAGTATAAATATATAAAAATATCATATATATTTCATATAAAAACGGTATTTACTTCATTATTCTGAAACATGAGTGGTGATAACAGGAAAATAAACGACATCATTTCGTGAGGCAATAGTCAATTGTACACAGGAAAAATAATTTTATTTACCATTTGATGGAAGTGTGTGTAGGTTTAAGTGGAAACCATAACATAACAAAATATATGTATATTTATGATACTTATGTCATAATATAATCATCAATTAATAATAATTTAATTTGTATATAATGAAATAAAACAGAAATGCATATTGAAGACCATAACCTCTTATTCAAGTAACTCCTTTTGGATTGATCCAAATAGATTTTTTGGTTGTATTTATACCCAAGTAAAGGATACTAGGATTATAGGAGATATGTTTTTAGGTTATTTTGTAATGTTTTAATGGGAAAACTTTCTTAAGAGGTGTGGATAAGTGGGCAGTGTGAGTTCCCTGTTTATAGTGGTGGAGGATGGGCATTCCTATAAATATATAAGGTAAACAATATTGAAAGGTATCTATTACATCATGTGAATATATTAATTATAAATACTAGATAAAAGATGGTATAAATACTAATAGTTTCTATCCAATCTGTTTTGGACATGTTTCTATGTCATTTTTACTCTTATGAGAAATGTTTATCCACTATGTTTGCCTATATTTACATAAATAATTGTAATTAATTCTAGCTTCTTTCACTAGTAGTTTTGGTAAAAACCAATTTTATCTTATTAGAAATTATATGTTATAACAATTACATATAAGAAATAATTATTTCTAAATCAAAACAACATTTGTGTTATAAATTAATTGAAAATTAATCCATCAAATAGGATGGAAAAGTTGGGGTTTAAAGTAGAAATGTGTAAAATTTTGTTTGTTTTTATAAATAAAAGAATTATGAAAATGAAGCATAGGAACTAAATTGAATTAAATTATATAAAATTGATACAATGATATTTTAAAACCAATTCAAATAATAATCTACCTATATTAATAAATTAGATGAAAAAGAACATTCAATTAAGAAACATTATTATTTATGATTCATCAAAATATAAAACCTCTCAAAAAATAAAAAGAATTCATCAATATTAAAATTTTACAATACAATCACATAAATGAATATTATTTTTCACATAAAAATAATAAAACCATAATGTTATGTTTCTAAAATATGTTCCCCATCAGAATTTGATAAAACTTTTTTTAGAATAATTGGGCTTTTAAGCATAAAACTGGATTTATTCAAATGATCTGCCTATGTAATCTATTGAATGACTTTCAAGTATTTTTATAATTATGTGTGAACATAATATAGTTAGTCCTATAAATTTATATAGATTCATTTTCTAGTAAATAACATACATATTGAAAAATTAATATTAATTTTATATTATTATTTGGTATAAATCATTCTTACATGCAATACAAGATTTCAATGAAACTCAATATTTCATGTTATGTAAATTATTGGAAATAACATACCATTTATTATAATTTACTATTTAAGTAATAAATATCAATTATTATGATAAATATTTATTCAATATTTAAATGGGATCTTATATCCTTCTCCCTTTTTTGAAATGAGATCCACACATTTTTATTTACTTATAAAATAATTGGTGATATCATTCCTTCATAGATTTTTCATATTAAATTTTTGTATATACAACCATATTGGTATTCTATAAACCCCTTAAATGGTGATATTAAATTATTATGAAATAATTTCTCTCTACAGTTATAAACATGGACTATATTTTCCTCATAATAATGATTCTATTCCAACTGGATTACATGTATGCTCAAAACATGATAAGATTCCTATATATAATTACCTAATATTTAAACATGAAATGTGTTGTTTACAAGGGATTAACATGGAGGTAAAGACACTAAATAAGAAATTAATAAAAATTTATCTAGGATTTCATATGGTCGAATGAATTGTGCATTCAAATTCCTCTTCTTACCAAAATGCATCAAACGTTTCTATGGGTAATCATATAGAAAAACATGATCAGATACCTAAAAATATTGATCTTTACTCTGTTTATCCACAAAACATTTCTACCTTCTCTTATATTTCCTCAGGTGTCAATGAATCAAATGATTTTTTTCATCCATTTCCTCTACCAACTCTCACCCAATCAACATCATTTCACATACTTCATCCCAAAACTCTGGCATTTGTCACCACTATCAGTATAATGCCTCTATAGGTGCCATCTAAATAGTGGAATGAGAATTGTTATTATTAAAAACCTAATCCTGAGAAATATATTGATCCACAAAACCTTGGAAATCCATTGAGAATGAATAAATCATATATTATGAGGTCTAAATAATCTTATCATATTGTCCATCACATTGGGGAAGAAAAGCTATACTGAAATTTAATTCAGGACCTAAAGATTTCGGAATTCCTCTATAAATATTATATATGAACTATGGATCACGGTCTAATTTAATGGAGATATTAAATCCATATAACATTACCATATCATTTTGATACATTGAATAAAGAAGATATAAAAACATTATATCTTAATTTATAAGTAAATGTACATATTTAGTTATTCGATCAACAATTAACCAATTCACAATACCTCCTTTAGAATTATTTTGAAATCCATCCATGAAATTCATTGATATGTCTTCCCATTCCCATTTAATCACCAGAAAAGTTTGAAGCATCCCCTTCATTAAATATTTATTTACTTTAACATGTTGTGATGTTAAAAAATCCTTATAAATTCAGAAATATATCTATTTGTTCCATCCAACTAGTAATGCTCCTGAAGGTATTGGTACATATTACTATAGCTCTCATAAATGGAAAATAGAGAATTATGAGATTCTATCAACAAATAGTTTATAAATTTTGAATAACATGGTACAAATGATCTTTTTTCAAATAGTATAACACCCTCTTCCTAAATATTGAAATAAGGAAACATACAATTCTTCATGTAGTATTATATTATTGACTAAACGAATCATAAACATTGTTTTCTATTCTATGGTGATAATTAATCATGAAATAGAAATTCTTTTATTAGTTCCAACCATCTTCACTGTCTCATGTTCAATTCTTTCTGAGTGAATATATACTTTATCATATTATTATTAGTATACATTTCACACTTAACTACATACAAATGATGACACCATATTTTTAATAAAAAAATATTATCCTAATTCCATGTCTTGTGTATGATAATTTAATGTATGATTCTTCAACTGACATGTTGTATATGAAATTACTTTTTCAATTTGTATTGGGATATAACAACATTTTTTTAAATTAGCGTCATTATTGATGAAATAAATCAAGATTTATAAAACGAAGGGACAAACTGGGGTATTGACCAATATTGTTTCAAATTTCTAAAACCAAATATTAAATTCGACTGTCTAGATAATCCTACATCAATTCCATGTTAACACAAGTAGTGTGTTTGATAATATTGAAAATTGTTTAATATACTATCGGAAGTCACTACTAATTAAAGAAAACTAGGAATCTATGTGACATTGGTAGCTAATGGACACTCTTAAATAGCTCTTATTATAGTAGGTCAATTTTTATTCCATATTTAGAAATAGTATGACCATGGAATGATATTTTAAGTAACCAAAATTCACTATTACAAAACATTGCATATGTTTTCTTTTCGTCTATTGTTTTCAAAAAAATACTTCAGTTCCTTCCATCTTCCTCATGGATTATAGAATATATGAAAATATAATCTATAAACAGAACCACAAATCTATACAAAAATAATTTAATATTATATTCAGTAGATTCATAAATAAAACATTTGAATTAGATAACACAATGGAAATAACTGCAAATTCATAATGCTTGTATATTATCTAAAATGTTGTATTTGGAATATCATTCTATTTAAAATTCAGTTGATGGTTCCCGATCATTGATAAATATTCTAAAAAAACCTAGTTCCTTGTAGTTGATCAACCAAATCATCGATATGATGTACTAGATACTTATTCTTTAGATTTAGGTTTTTTATGGATCGGTAATCTTGGAAAAGTCACATTGAAACTTCTTTCCTTTTCACAAATATAATAGGAGAACACCATGGTGAGGTTCTAGGGAGAATGAAACATTTATCTATCAATTCATCTAGCTGGGTTTTCAATTCCTCATGCTCTATATGAGCCACTTGATCAGGAGTTTTATCTATGTTATTTGAATAAGTACTAAATCAATAAAAAATTAATCTTCATCCTCTTGAAAAAATGGAAAATAATTAGTGAAAACATTCATAATATCATTTACTATGGGGATGTCACTAATCAGAATTATTTATATCTTCTTAACTACATGAGCAACAAAACATTCACATCCATATTTAATCAATTTCTCAACTTCATGGTATGTTATCAAATGAATAAAATTATAGAATAAATCATTGTTAGGTTTATAATCTATTTTATCAGGTTAAATAGAAAGAAAATCCATACAAAAAATGATATCCAACTATACTATCAATAGTTCACTAGGATTTTCTGAAAATAACATCCAAATAATGACAATAGGAATATTATTATAAATATTTGTTGTTACAAGACTCACACACATATTGTTTACTAAGTGATCTATCTTGCCTTCATGTGGCGATTATAAAAATTATATTTAAAATTTATCAGAAAGAAAGGAATGTGATGATCCAGAATCAAATAGATTAATTGAATAATTCAAATAATCTAGTAACATACCTATCAACACTAATTTTTATATCCCAATATCTTACACAGTAGCAGAAAAAATTATTCCATGCCCCTTGGATTTTTATCGTGATGGTATCCAACTTGGGTTATAAAGATTGGACACACAATGGCCTAATGTTTTAACTCATTGAAGCTAAAACATCTTACCATGGTATTTTATTTTCTTTCAAGGTCATATTAATTTCAATAAATAAATAAATAAATAACAAAACATTACACATTAGAAGCACTTACAAAACATTGAAATACATTCTCTTGGATTCTTATTACCTAACTTCTCCCAATATGGGTGGTTTGTTTTCTTACATCGGAACTTCATCGATAAATGCTTCACTATTTCCTACAAACTCTACCTATTATGTTTCTTATTTTCATGGGACACATGATTATCAAAAAACTCAATCTATACCATATCATCACATTCAATAAGTTCCTCATAGCTCGTAACATCATAGAAAGCCAATTCCATTTGATATCTATAATTTAATACAAATTAAAACAAATTTATCTTACTATTTGGATCTAAGATAAAATTTGAAATGTACTTCCCCAATCGAGTGATGTTTTTTTCATATATTTCCACTTAATCAGTACCCTTTTTTCCCAAGAATTGATATTGTATATTAATTCAATCATCCATATGAAAATGTTTCTGAAGGAAAATATTTTTAATTTCATCACATTGAAAGGAATAAATATCTTCACTTTCCCTAATATTATTGACCATTAAGAACCAATAGACGAGTTAAACATCAAAATGATAAAATGAAAGATTTAGCTTTTGGTGATCTGAAATACCCATGACATCAAATTTCATTTCAATGGATTTAATAAATCCATCACCAATCACATGGTCAGATGATCCACTAAATAATGGAGGCCATTGCCTCTTAAAATGATCAACTATATTCATGTTCATTTGTGGTAAATATTGTTTTTATTTTTCATGGACACCAACACCATTTTTACATTGTGTAAACTAAGATATCATTGCAACAAACTGCTTAGTTCCAATTCAAACAATTCCATGGTGTTGTTTTAGAAGAATATTTTCCTCTCATTTCCATCCTACAAAAACATCCATGTAGAAATCCAATATTTTCTTTATAAGACATTGTAATATTTCCACATATACTTCCAGAGCTAGGAACTGATGAAAAAACATGTGATTCTGAGGCCAGGTGATCCCAAAATAAATTTAAAAAAAATTAAAAACATTTTTTTAAAAACAATATTAAGTATATTTATTAAAGGGAACTCATAGTAAACAAGATATCTCCCAAATTGTAACTCATATCAGAAATATTTGGGAATTTTTGAGTCTAGAGAATGGCGATTACACTAGGTGGGATGTGACTTTTTTATTGTGGAACTTCTATAGAAAACTCCTTGGAGATGTAACCGTAAATAAAATTATTACATAAAATTAATTTATTTTTTATGATAGATAAAAAAGTATTTAAGGGAGTCTCAGATTTGAAATTAGAAATAATTGTTGGGTTCATAGCAACATGTTTACCTAGGGGGGACCTCAAGTGAGAGTTAATTGGAGGTTTAGAGTCCGAGAACACTATAAGTTTCCTATAAATAGTCATTTAAATAAATGGGAAAGGGTTTTGTTCAATTCCTTTCAGTGATGGCAGAGGTCCATCATTTCATTCTAATGGCGATTGGATGCCAAATTCCTAATAGATCACGATGAAACTTCATATCTGACTAGATTAGAGAACATGAAATGCAACGATGGATCCATAATCCTGGTATGATTTCTATTTTTGAATATTTTACTCCTTGATTGAATATTTTTTTATCAATTCTGACTTCTAGTCTATTTTTCTGCATTTATATTCTTAGCTGACGGTCAAACTAACAACAACCATTGACCGTTTAATTTTTGGATCACCTATTTTTCACATTCTATATTTGTGCCACATATCCTAATTTTCACTTAATTGTACTGTTAATGAAATGTGGGAAATTCCTTGATATGTGAATCTCTCAATTTTTTCAATCCATAACTATGCTCGGTTTTGAGTTTCTGGAGATGGAGGAGCTGTGATGTTGAGTATAAGTGGAAGCTACTCTTCATCATGTCAAAACGATGATAGATCTATGAGTAGAGAATATATATGGGTAGATCAGGCTTTGAGGATCCCATATCAGATCTCAGTCCAAATTTTAGAGATTTAGGGTGTTCCCAGTGGTCCGTAGAAGGACTAACGGTGTGAAGTGGTCCGCAACAGCTTACAACGGTCGTGAGATGTGGGTGTGCCACTTGGAGGTAGTAGAAGAGCGCCGACAGTTAATATATAGCTCAGGGATGCACGTGAATGGAGTCCAAAGTGAAGAGGAGGCTAGTGTAGGAAATGGAGGACGAAGGATGTGTGGGTTGATGAGGAGGTGGAGCGTGCATGTGCTGGCGACAGTGCAGAGCATCATGCTGCGTACACCTAGGGGTTGTAGCAGTGGTGTGGTTGGCTATGGGCCGGGTTTGCGGGCCGGTGAAATTGGATGTGTCGGTCGAGTGGGTTGGGCAAGGTGGAGTGGACTAGCCAGAGAGTGTTAATCCATCCAGATCAGGCAAGGTTGGACCTAGGGGACTTCAATTAATTGTATCATTCAAACCAAGTGGTCGTTATTCATTCTGTATGTGGAAATGTGACCCTCTCTTAGTGGTAGACCATTTAAGTTTGTTTTGGGTACTTTATGTTTTGGTTTCTTTTCTTATTGAATGAAACACCCAACTAATAATAATATAAAACTATTTAAATATTCATCTTCCATAATTTCCATATGTGACATCCATGTTTATTTACCATCTTTGGTGTTGTGATACTTATGTTGAGGTGGATGATTCATGACTAATTTCAAGATATTAAGATGCAATTGATGTGGTGGCCCCTAAGGCCTGATTTAGGCATTTATGGTGAAATGTCACTTTTTCACTAGTTTTCCATTTTTGGAAAAATAAATAGCCTATCCCATGTAAATTTATGCAAGGATCACAACAGTGTGATCTGTTTGGTTATCTCGGACCGTTTGAGGTGGCATCCATGTAATTCTTACATTTTTTTCTCTTTAGATATATGATGAGCATAGTGTACTATATAGACTTTTGGATAGATGTTCCATGTACTCCAATGGGTAAACTATCACACATAGGGGTACATGTTTAGATATTATTACATCAGTATCCCTAGGTACCTGACTAGATGTTGATGTGGGATCACTCATTGTGTGTTCCCCATATGCATCGTGTACCCCATTATGGATCTTGTACCACTCGTATCTCCTTTTGGAATTGGCTTTTGGCATGTGAGTAGCATATAATGATATTTTTTTAATAGAATGTGATGGTTCCCTCTGTAGTGTCTTTCATGATACGATGTGAGATATTCTAAGTGTGATTCCCTTTCAGTTGTTGACTTATGGTAACTATGATATGACATGTATATCATAGTTTTATGAGATTACCCTCTAGTTGGGATAGGGGGTGGGATTTATCAATTCCTTCTAAGAGGTGAGATCTAGTAGGGATGGTTGAGGTAGTTCCTCAATTCTTTCCAATTGGATCCCCCAACCAGTTAGGGCGTGAGTCCTCAAGGAGATATAGTAGAACCCCCCAAACGCACTCAGGTGGGGGTCCTCTATGATTATTATTATAGCAGAATCTCCCATCTACATGGTCATGGTTCTTCTATAATTAATTCCTCGCATAATCACCCTAACACACTAGGGTGATGGTCCTCGATTAATTAGGGTGGAATCCAACTAACGTAAAATGGTGAAGGTCCCATTTGAAAAATACTAGAGTGGAATCCTCCTGATGTACTAGGGTTCAGGTCCTCTATTTTGAATTTAAACATTATGGATATACAGATCAGTGGTGAGATATGATTTTTTATACCTCTGGACTCACGAGAAAGAGGGATGCTTTTCCAACAATGACACATTCTTGAGACACATCCTAGAACCATGTGGGAGAGGGAACACCTACCAAATAATATAGTATTAAACTATGTTGATTGAGTCCCTTTGAAATGCATCAAAAGTAAGAAGTGTGGGATGTTGGGAATCATTGATGGTTACTTCTGGGACTATTGGTGACTATTTTCTAAGGTAGTTTTGTGATCTTGAGATCCCCTTACACAATCATTTGTGTTTTTTTGACTGAACATATGTATATATACTATTTCAGTACCCACTCCTATAGTTTTTTTTACTCTTCTCCAGGAGAGGCAATGGCGTGTGAAGTATTCCACATTGTTTCTTTGTCTAGCTTCTCATGGTTAGATGAGTCTACTCTACAACTATAGGTAGTGAAGACACGAAGAGATGTTTACATAAATGGGGTTTCCTCAATAATTGTCCCTGATCGTGACATGTGATTTGTGTCCTGATTATGGAGGGGCCTATAAGAGGTATATGGGACCCTGGTACAGATGAGTACAACATTTCTCCACACACCGATGGAAAGACAGAGTGCACTATAACAATGTTTGAGTATACGATAAGGGATTGTGTATTGGTTTTTGTCTAAGGAGGAAAGCCATCCAAAAAGTTAAACGGTCCATTCAAGATATTGCATATGGTTGGTGAGGTTGCATATTGCCTTTCCCTACCCCACACATCTAGATGTGGCGCCCAACATTTTCTATGTGTCACATCTAAGGAGATAGCTGCATAATTATTATGCATGTAATCAATAGGAGAGGACCTTATGAGGATATATGATCCCCTTGTATTGCATTCTATGGTAGCACAGAAATGTGAAGGAGTGTTCCACGGAGCCGGAGCGCTAGGTGTGAGCTCAGTATCCCATGTTGTTTCCATAGTTTTCTTTCTAGAGAAGAAAATTTTGAATGAGGGAATGAATTAGAGAACCAGTTTTTGCATTTTAAGACTTTTAAATATTTATACACTTATTTATAGGGCTAGGTGTTTAGACAGAGTGTGATTCCAAGGCCTGGTGTGCCCCAAATAAATTTTACAGAAAAATTAAGTATATTTTATACTATTAAAGATGAGGAAACATGGATAATAAATCCCATGGAATTGTTGATTTCATTTATTGGGGTTGACCCTAGGTAGGATACATCTTTTGTCGGCATGGGTAATTTTTAGAATGTTTCATGGAGGTCGGATTCGTAAATAAAATAATTATTTTATTTTATTTTATTTTGGATGTCAGATCGAATGGCATTTGAACAGAGTGTTGGATTGGAAATATGGGGGCATTGTTCTGTTCGTATCATGATGTTTACCCTATGGGACCATAAGTGAGAGGGTTTGTAAGGTTTAGATTCTATAACTACATGAATTTTCCTATAAATAGAGATTTAAGTAAATAAGAAAGGGTTAGGCTCATTTCCTTTCGACACTGAAGGAGCTCCACCCGTTCGTTCCTATGGTGATTTGATGAATAATTCTTGATGGATCGTGATGAATCATTAGATCTGAGTAGATTAGTGCACATAGAATGAAACATCGGATCTAAAATCCAGGTAGGATTTCTACTTTAGATTCTTTGCCTCCTCGATTGAATATATTGTTGTCGATTTTTGACTTTTGATCTACTTTGGTTCATTGATATTCTTTGTTGATGGAGAAAATAATAATGAACATCTACCGTATAATTTTAGGATCATCCATTCTTCACATTATACATCCATTATTACTCATCAACTTTTCACATCATCAAAATGTAAACAAAATGTGGGGAGAATCATATATCCATGAAGCTCTTGATCCGAGGAGTCTAGATCTATTCTCAGATTCATGTTTCTGGTGCCAGAGGATCTGTGGAATCTTGTGAAAGTAGATACTACCTTTATTCATGTTAAAAAAGAGACATATCTTAATGGGGAGCTTGCGGCTAAATATATCAAGATTTGAGGATCCTATATCTGGTCTCAGTTCGACTTTCCAAGAATTGTGGTGTTATAATTGGTCTTTGGAAGAAATAAAGGCACAATGTGGATTGTGGAAGCCGTGGTAGGTGGAGGTTCTACTTGGAATCAGTCAAGGATCCATAATGGTGAAGATAGAGCTCGGGGTTGCATGTGGATGGAGTCTGATGTGTGGAAGAAGTCGGTGCAAGTCGGGGCGATGAAAGGCAGTGTGGGATGGTAGGGGCCTGGACCACATGGGCGTTGGCGGTGACATAGAGATCCAAATGATGGAGCACCATGGGGTGTATTAACAGTTTGGTGGGTCACTTAGCCAGGATGAAGGTCAGTGGGAAAGGCTTCCTAAAAGGGCCATGGGTTTGCCAAATGGGATGTGCATGCTAGAGTGTGTCGGTCCAGGTAGAGCGGACCTGTAGGAGAGGGTCGGTCCAGCCAGAACGAGGAACGTTTCACCTAGGCGAACTCATAAACCTATATCATTCAAACTGGGTGTCCATTTCACATGTCGTTTGTGAAAACATGACCCTCTATTCTATGAAGACCTTTTGAGGTTGTTTTGTAAAATTTATATTTATATTTCATTACTTGATATCACAAAATTCCGAATTAATAATATAATATATTTTATTAAAACATCAATCATCTATAATAATCACATGTAACGTCCAATAAACTTGTTTTTTGTGGCATTCTGATCCTAATTTTAAGGCAGATGCTTCAAGATCAATTTTGAGTACTTGATCTGAAATCGAGGTGCAGACCCCATGAGGACTGATTTGGTTGTTTTTGATGAAGTGTCACATTTCTATAAGTTGTATGTTATGGATGAATGAATAGGTTATACCATGATATTTTCCAAAAGGATCACACTGATGTGATCCATTTGGTTATCTGTGGTTTTTTGAGGAGACATGTCTATAAAATGTGTGGTTCCACCATTTGAACTGATGATGAGCATCATATACTCTTTATCCTTTTGGGAAAAAGTTCAATTTAAACTGGGGGTACATTGGCACACCTAGGGGTACTTGTTCAGAGCTCAATACATGAGTATGGATAGGTACTCAGCCAGGAAACGAGGTGGGGTCACATGATTTGTGGGCCCCATATGCGTCATGTACCTCACTATGAATATTGTATCTCTTGCATCCCCTTCTTTTCAACTCTTATTTTGGCACATGTGTAGCCTTTAGAGAGTTTTTTTCACCTATAATTTTATGGTTCCATCAATATGGTTTTTCGATATATGACCTAATATTTTCTAAGAATTAATCAATTTTTGGCGATGCCTAACCACGACTATGATCAGGTTTTTTGTCAGAGTTTTCCGAGATTACCCTCTAGTTGTAATGAGAAGTGGAATTTACTAATGATTTCTAAGAGGTAACATAATGTAGGGATGTTCTGTGACGTTCCTTGATGTATTCTGATTGGAATCTCTCTACTTCCTAGGGCGCAGTTCCTCGATGACATAGAGTAGAATTCCACTGATGCACTAGGGAGGGGGTCATCTAAAATGACTATTGGAGTGGAGTCCCTCTTCAGAATGGGGAGGGGTACTCTGAAGTTACATCTAAGTGGAATCCACCTAATACATTTGGGAATGGGTCCTCAATGTCTTATAGTGTAACCGCAATTCATACTAGGTCGAGGGTCCCATATGGCTACTCCTAGAGTGGAATCTCCCTAACATACATGGGTATGGGTCCCCTATTATGATTTTGAAAATTTCATCTATACTATTTAGTGGAGATATATTATATTATGAATGTTTGGAGTCATGAGATATAGGGACACTTTTCACACTAATATGAATCCTAATGACGTGACCATAAAACCGTGCATGAAAAAAAATCCTCATAAAGCAGATAGTATCAAGGTGTACATATTGAGTCCCTTTTAATTTCATGTTCAAGTCAGATGTGTGGGATATTGGGCATTATTTATGGTTAATTCTAGGACTATTGGAGACTCCTTTTCAGGTCTCAGATGTGATATGGAGATCCCCTTACTCTCTAATTTTGGTTTCTTTGACAAAGCATATGTATACATCCTATTATATTACCCACATCATGGGTTTTGGTTACTCTCCTTTATAGAGAGGTGAAGTCACGCGAAGTATTCAACATGATTTATGTGTCTGGTTTATGATGGTTGGGTGATTCTAATCTCATACTAAAGTTAGAGAAGACATGATGAGAAGTTTATCATCCCAATTTTTCGATCTTCTTATGTTGGAATGAGTTTACTTTCACTCACTTGTTGGGTTGAGATGTTCTCTTTCACTATTCCTTGTTCTATATACTACTTTCCAATTTAGTTGTATGTTTTGCTACCCCCCTTCTTCTTTTTTGTTCATCATACTAAGATTCTTTATACTCACCCCGGATTAGGATTTTCTCACCCAAATCGTGCCACAAATAGATGATAGATAGGTAGATCATGACTTTAGAGGATCATAGAGATATGGGGTTGTTGGACCACAAAAGGTGGCCATTGATTAGGATCCAAATGCTGGGATCTCTCAGTATTATTATTTTTCTGTTGTTGTTAGGTAGTGATACATTATAGGTTTGGTGCATATTTTTCCCATTCCCTTTTTGTTTACTTTTTTGTAGTTGTATTCATTAGAGGTCAATGCATGTTTGGATTACTTTTATAAAAGTATTTTATCTTTTGTTCGTTTTCCTTTGAACTTTTTCATTGAGTTGGTTGTGTTTCTATACATGTTCTTTTGAAATGGACCCCCCCCCTGAGTTTTTGTGCCTTCAATGTTTATCGCCACCCCTTGGAATATGGAGGTGGGCATGGGGTAGTTGTTCCTCAAGCCCCAACATTGGACTGGTTGTGATAGTACATGTTTCCTTTGAATAAAACCTTTGTGAACAAACATAATTTAGATGAATCAACACAATATTCCTTTGATACATTTTCAATTAATATTAACCAAAAGAAAATTATTTGATGGGAATTCCTCAAATATTAACCTAAACACTATATTTATCAAACTCTCTCATTGATACCACTACAAAGATCTATCATTAAACATTATATAATATTTAGTTTTAGTTGTGAATTTTATTTCTTTCATATTTTGGATCTTTTCAGGATAATGGTTTTAGATAATTTGGCCATAACTAAAACATAAAAAACTATAAATAAAAATGTGGAAACTTCCACACACTATCAACTTCTCCCATAATATAAGATGTTTAAAATTTAGCATGATCTATTTTATGAAAACCCTTCATGACTTTTTTTCATAACTTCTTCCAATCACATACACATCCTTATGTCATGTGAAAAACATTAAAAAAAATTGAATGAGCATAAATATCGTAGTATGTGATATTAAAAGATTGAAAAAATTAGTTAATTTTTAAACATTAAAACCCATAAAAACATTATCATAATGTAATATTTTTTACCCCTAAGTACGAATAAATAAATAACTCAAAAAACAATCATATTGAATACCCATTCTGAAATCACTAGATTACCATAAAACCAATATGAATCATTGAAAATACATAAATTATCTTGGGACATTAGTATTCTTGACACTCATATTAAATGAAAAACCATGAGTCTGAATTACATTCACATCACTATTACAAATAGAAAATCCATTCAATATACATTCACACCTAATTCCATGGAGGGATATCACTACCCCCCCAACTATTGGTTTATCATGAACCCAGTCATCATTTGTTTATTACGGAACCACCGTTCATTATATTATCATGTAACCATCCACAAAATATATTAATACAATTATATAATAATAACACATAATGTAATTTCAATTTCAAAATTTTAATCAGAATATTTCAATTTATCTCATAAGAAAAAATTTCATGTTATTGAAATAATAAATCAATTTTCAAAACAAATGTAAAAAAACCAAAAATGAGAATATGGGTTTCTTTTTCTTTTGAAAACATGAATCTTTTTAGAGTAATTATAATATATAAATAGACATTAAATTTATATTCTAATAATTTTATATTCATATAAATAAATATGTAAAATAATATCAACAATATTGACATCATGGAATAGAATTATATTTTTATACAAAAGAATCCAATAATACATTGAAATACATTGTATCATAATACCCATAGAGAAATAAAATTTTAGAAACAATTAAATTACATGAAAATAAATAAAATATTTATAAGAGAAGTCAAAGGGTATGTTTATATGACACAATATAATTGTCAGTGTTTAACATAAAAATATACATCAATTTAAATAGATTGAGATGAAATACCCTACTTTTAGTTAGACTTTTTATGTGTGTTTCTTTATCTTCATAAATAATTAAATTATTTTAATTATTTAATTTTTTAAAAACATTATTCATTATTATCATTACTTTTATTTCAATTACTAAAATATTGTCTTCAAATACATAAAAAATGAAATTTACATCAGGTGGTTTGACCTAATTTGGTTCGTGTGTCAAAAACAGCTGGGGAGGTCAATAATGGTCAAAGGAGACATTATATAAAATTATATAGAATAATAATAATGATGTAATTATAATTATTATAAATCAATTATAATTTAAATAATGGTATTGAATAATTATTTTTAAAATTTAATAATGAAACATTTATGGAGACGTTATGTCGTATGTTGGGATGATTAACGTTACCATTTCTCAATGAACATTTTGAGAAGAGGGTAAATAATATTTATAATTAACAAATGTTAATTATATCATAAATATGATGTTAGTTAATCATATATACTTATATATATAATTATTTTTCTGTAAAAATAATCACTTCTCATTTAGGATGTGGTAATCCACATGTCCACTAATGATTTATTGCCTTTTTAGTGTGTGAGAAAGTCAGTAAAGATAATGATATATTATATATCCATACAGGTTATTATGTAATTAATAAAATATTTATGTTTTGTATGTTATATATGTGGCATATTTTAATAAATTTAGTCCATAATACATTCCATGTGAAGGGTGAATGTATCACATCACTATGAGGATGAGGTAGTTCGCATGTCCACAAATGATGGTATAATATTCCCAAAAAATAGAAATCATGAATTTATGTGTAAATAAAAATAATATAAGGATAATTAAATTATAAATATTATATATATATCATTTAAAAATTGTATTTCCATCAAGATTCCCAATCATTAGAGGTGGTAAATGAAAAAATGAACGACATCGTTCCACAAGGTGGTAGCCTACCATACAGAGGAACTATATTTTCATTACCAATTTTCTTGATGTTTGTGTAAGTGTAGGTCAAATTATTATTAAAAAATATTAATATATTAGAAATATAGATGATATTATATAATCATGGGATTTGAATAATTTAATGGGTTGAGAAAGAAAAAAATTAGAAAGGCACATTGAAGAATGTTAACACTTTTTTGGGTAACTCATTTTGGTTTTAATAGAATGGATTACTTGGATGGATTTCAGACTAATGTATGTCTTATAGGATGGAAGGATGGATTTTTTATCTTGGGTTTCCATGTTTTGGATGACACAAAGGGAATAAATGTTTTGATTATATTGGGAGCATAAGAGCCTTTATTATTATGGAGCTGGGATGACTTTCTTATAAATATAAATATGAAACAGCTATTTGGAGGCCTTCCATATATAATGTGACACCAATAATGATCCGAATTTGATAAGGTATTGAATATTGTGAAACCACATCCATTCAATGGGTATTGGACATGTTTCTAGGTCATTTAGACGCTTAGGATTATATATTAAGCACTTAGTTACCACATTTTTACTTTAATCTCAATAATTTATTTTAATCAATTTCACTATTATGTTTGGTAAGAAATTAAGTTAACCATATTTGAAGTTATTTTTTTTATTCGAAATATATATTCTATTTTCCCTATTTTCCAACCACATAAGTGGTGGTGTTGGCTACCTAGAACCAACTTATATGTAACTTATGTTAACTTATATTAATTGTTATGAAATATTAATAAAGTCCTTATCTCTTTAAGATTTTTATTTTCATGACATAGTATGAGATAATCTCCCAAGAGTAGCTGTCACACTAAAAGGTCATAGTAGTCCCCTGTTATGATGAGAAACTAGATGTGATATGAATTTATTTTTGAATATATGTTCTATGGACAGAAGATACCATTTCAAAGGACATAAGTGATATAGGATATAAGGTGTGGAGACTCATAGGACATTGAGCCACCTACTAATGTTATACACCCTTGGTAATATCTAGTAGTATATTATAAGAAAAAGACCCAACCGTATGAAATCCACATTTATTAGTGTCATTGGATGTTCTTATGTGTGGACATGTGTATTGGTCTTTAGACATTAGTATTATTATAAATGGATATTACGAGTCACATACTTTGATGTATTGGTGAAAACTGTGATGACAGATATTCGAATAAAGTAATGATACATTGGGTGTGTCACGTGTAATATTTCATTAATGAATAATGTTTGAAATTATTTATCCATTCTATTTATTAATGTTAATTAATATCTCAAGAACATTTATGGAAAAGATATATCCCAAATAAATCCATGGAAATGGTGTTCTCTAGGAATGTCCTATTTCAGGAAAGTCAAAGAAAGAGATATCAAGCACAAAGGTCGATGAAACTGGCATGCAACCCTATCTATTGGAGATATTTTGATAAAATAATTATACCACATGGTAATATTTATTAGGATATAAAATGTACTTGTGGCATTAACATCTTTCTATATGGGTGCATTGACATGTAGCTTGATGATAAACATGTACATTATGATGGTTTTCTTAATGCCACTGGGAATGTGGCCTATAGGGTCACACAATAAGTGTATCTAGAAACTCAGTAATTTTTTTTACAAGTTGAATACAGATTATTCCCAGTCATGGATTAATAATTATTCATGTATTCTTGATCACATTTATTCTTTCACTATTTATTCGAGAGAATCTATTGTTAGTGAAATAATTAATAAATATTTATTTTCTATTTTGGTGAATATAAAATTATTTATTTACCATTGAATAATGTAGTGATATAAATTTAATAAATAAATCTTTATTATTAAACTACCCACTAAATATTCATGAGGATTGGCTGACTGAGAATATGGATCAAGTGAGAAATAATAATACTTAATATTATTTGAATAAATAATATTTATTTCTATCTTGTTAGGTAATAACATATCAAGATATAATAAAATTTTTGTTATTATCTTGAAAGGGGGATTCAATTGGTTTGTAAAATAATTAAGGCACTTTTGTAAATTATTTTATTATTATCCTAGGGAAATAAATGTCTTGTTACATTATCCTCTTATTAGCCTAGTGTTTTCCAAGCGATGCCAATAAGTTATTGTGCACAACACACGAAGAAAACCTATTTATACAAGAGAGTTATTTCATCTCTAAGAAAAATATCAAGAACGAGAGTAGTCATCCTCCACCAGATCAAGCAGAATATTTTAGAAGAAGTTCGCAAAGCAATGGAAGTTGAATAATGCATGTTCAAGGATTGTCCATGATAGAACAAGGATACTCCTTTTGAGACATCTATAGATCCATGGAGAATGTTCTGATCACCTCTATAAGAGATCTACACTTGATCTCGACAACACAATGAAGGTTCACCACAGATCTATGGCCAGAAACATCAATAAAGAACAAATCACCCTAGAAGTAATTCTATTTAATTAATTTAATTATAATCAAAATACATTGATCTTTTCCCTCTTGGTTTTTATAGGAAATTAATCTTTGTATATTTTCATTGAATCAATTATTTAGATCATGACATTCATCATCATAGATCATGGATTGAGCATTGATTATTGACAAAAAATCAATATTGGGAACCTCCCTCCTATTCATTTGTTGCACACAGAACCTATAAGTGGTATTTGAGGGGAATATTATTGTTTTTTATTATCTAAATTCATTTTATATTTATGCATTTATAATCGATTTTTTAAATTCAGGTTTAATAGTTCTTTTTTAATTTGAATGATGAGATATGTTTATTACTCTATCATTTCTCACAGATCTAATATAAATGACTACATTTATAATTAAAAATAAGTCAATGACCTCATTTCGAGTTGCCAAGGATTCTTTCCAGGTAACACAACAGTACACATTGTTTAATCAGAATAACATACTTTGTAGTTTTGTTCAATGCATCAAGAGTATTTCTGAAATTACTCTACCCGAGTGAATTAATGAAGAATTTTTTAGTTAATTCTTACGACATGTGTTTACCCAGATAGGGATCCAAACTATTATTAGACTATACATCGTGTGGTCCCCTGGAAAAGGAATGTAGTCCCTTTCGGGTCATGGTCGGGTTGTGCATCTCATTCAAGGAATTGTCGATCAGTGACCATGTTACCAAAAGTCAACATGATGTGTGGGAAACTAGACACATCATTTACTTTGATATTTTCAAAGAATGACTCACATGCTGGGTCCCTAGCATGTATGTTAGATACATGGTGATGGTAGTACACACCATATAGTTTGATCTACATGCCATGTATAGTTACCTAATTACACATATTTTAAAACATTTATATTTGCATAATGTGTTGATCAACATATCATATATAAGTCATATTACCTGTTGTTACTCAACGTATATTGATGAATAACACATGGCTGAAAAAATCAGGTGATTCGTGTAATCATCCATGAGGTACACATTGTGATTGTACATATAGATCATGTATTCCATATGTGATATGAGAGAAACAATATTTGACTATAATACAAGTTGGATAGATTCAGTCATGTATTCACTGTGTTTCCTCTAAGGTACAATTGTGTACAAGGTTATTTTTAAATAAAAAAATAATTTGTTTAAAAATATAATGGATGGTAATCTCATGGAAACTCAAAAAAGATTAAGATATTCTGATTGATTAATTCAAGAAAATAATTAATTGTTTCATGTGTGTTTTATCTTAAATAATAACAATTAAATAATTGAATGCTAGTTTTATTAAATATATGAAATCAATGCATATATGTGGATGATCATGTTCTAGACGAGACCATTGTATGTGATTGGTTTTATTTTAATTTATTATTAAAGGAACTAATTTCCATGAATGCCTTTTATCCTCATTAATATGTAGTGCATGCGTGCCCATGTTATCTTTTATGTAAACCCCCTTTTACCCATCACCTACATTTGAGTAAAATCATATCTACTAGATGTATCTTTAAAGATAGTGAAGGTAGTTCAAGTTAAGAGCTGAGGCAAAACCAATATAATGACATACAAAGGTATACATGTGGAAAGTTGTAAAAAACATCAGATTGGTTGAAGGAGTTTCCCCACTAGTTCGGTGGTTAGTTTATCAACCAATATATAAACTAACCATTAGAACAACCTCATGATCATAACCTTTATTTTATATCTTTCAGTTGCATGATTATTCATTATAGATGTTTTTAATGATCACATAAGTAAATAATTAACAAGAATGAATGATGGAACTAAAATAATCTATCTTATATGTATATATTTCCAAAATAGGTTTAATCACTTACGTATACCCCACATAAAATTTATAAGAATTTGAAAACATAATAATAGGAAATTTATGCATAAAGGAATAAAATCATTCAAAAAAATATTAATTCGTTATAACCATCCATTAATTCGTTATAACCTTCCATTAATTCCATTAGAATCTCACAATAGTTCTATGTTCTTGAGAATCCAAAGATGGGGTGATTTACATTATTGGGGAATTCTAATATGAGGTTTTGGGTTGACATAACATTCTTTAAATCATGGGTTGACTAACAATGTAGGATTTGGTGTATCTGATATGAATTATTTGGGGAAATCAAAATTAATTATTTCTTGAATGGGGATTCCACTCAATAGATTACAGAACGGTGAGTAAATAGAGTCGAAATTTCGAATTCCTACCTAATTCCACTCGAGATTCTTGACCAGCCAATGCTATGGTGATGAAAATGGAATAAAGATCCTTTCCAGTATAATGTCCATGAAACAACATATTTTAGAGAAAATAGTTAGGGTTTTAGTGTATCCAAAAATAGTGGGAGGGTAATAAATATAATATTTATTTATTTGTCTAAATTTATCAGATAATGTATTAAATCTCTGCTCATCTTATTTGTAGAAATGAAATAAAAATGAAATCGAACATATCATTTTGGTCCATACTCAAGAATGAAACCCCTCTCACTAAAATAAATTTCCAAGAGTGGAAAAGGTGCCTACATTTCATCGTTTTCCATGAAATGTTATTGTATGTGTTGAAGACACATTTACCAGATTATCCTGGAAAGGTGGAGAGTGATAAAGATTTCTCTCTATATGAGAAATATCTGAATGATTCTAGAGATGCTCAATGCTTCATGTTATCATCTTTGTCAAATGAGCACTTGAAGCGACATGTGGAGATGGATAATTATACCATGATTAATCTCCTTTGGGATCTCTATAAAGATAATGTGATATATGAGAGTTATGGGATATCCAGTTCTTTTTTGATGAAAATTCCTAGAGAGTTTGTGCCAGCTGGGCCTAATGTTGTCAAAATTATCAGCTTCATTTAGCATTTTTACATCCTATGGATTAAATTCCTAGATAGGATGAGTATAAATATCATACGTTCATCACGTCCCAAGGCATTCTCTTGTATTTGTTTTGTAAATTATATTATGGGAAATAATAATAATATCCTATCATAACATCTGACCATTATTCGCCAAGTGGATAAGGCTATTGGGAATGAAGAACCTATAGTCATTATAATGAATAGGAAGTGGAATGACACAGAAAATTGAACTATGATATATAAAAATTCTAAATCCCCTAAGAACCATTCGACCAAGAAGAGGAAGAAGATCCAAAGGCAGGGAATAAAAAAGGAGGCAATGTGTTTTTCATGTGGCATGTCAGGTCAGATGTAGAGGAACTACACTCAGAGGCAAGGGGAAGACAAAGGTATATTTTTTATTGAGTGCACTCATTCCATTTCATGACATTTGATATTATATACATATTGTGGATCTCATATCTATATCCAAATGCAGAAACCAATTAGATTTTAGAAAATTTACAAAAGAGAGGTGGACCAGTGAACTTTCAACAGTGTGAGGCTGGATGCACTTTTCATTGGTGACTAAAACGTTTGGTTTTTGATGGGAATGATTTTGGTTTTACATGACTATTATTATGTTCCAATTATTTCCCAAAACATAAGTTATGTATCATGTTTAGATACATATTGGTTTATTTTCATGTTCAGAAAAAAAAGTTGTTTCTTTTATAAGGACAAAATATTTTATGGAATTACACAATTAAATAATGGTATATATTTATTAAATTACAAAAACCAAGTTTTCACAGTAGATAAAAAATCAGGTCCACAAGAGTCATATAACACACATGGGTGGAATCACTATCTTGGTCTTGTAAATGGGAAGCGCATGAAAGTGCAATGACAAGATGGTTGTGAAAATGTAAAGACCCGTAAAATTCAAGGGAAATTTTTTCTTAATTTTTTTTGGAATTTTACAAGAGCGCGGTTTCTGACGGCACCTGATTCCGAGGCTTGGAGTGCCCGGAATCATTTTCCGAAGTTTGGCTCGGGTACGTTCAGTGAACGAACGAGCGGGAATTCCGAACTTTTGATCCGATGCTCGGAATTGAAATCTGAGGGCACCGATGAACTCGCAGCGCCAATATTCTCTTAAGGAGACCTTTTTGGAAGTTGCGTTTGTTGCAAGACGAAAGTTAGTTTTTGGGAGATTTATAAAAAGTTGAATAAAAAAATGTGGAATTCTTTTTATTTTACTTTTGTAGGTTAACTCCTCTAAAAGGGAGTTAGGGGTGGGACCCACACCCACTTAACCTCCCTTGAGAGGATTAAGTGTGGTGGGACCCACACAAACCTAAACCTCTCATCTTCCCCCTTAAACTCCCCTCTCTCCCTCTTAAATGTTTGTTAACATAACATCTAATTAATTACAAATGACATGTATAATTAATTAAGTGTTATGTTTTTGAATTTGAAGTTGTGAATTCCTTGGCTTGGTAAATAAAATAAGGAGGAACCTTATTTTATTTGGTTAGTTTTGTTTATTCATCTTGAGAGGTTTGAGAGCTTTTCCTTCCTTCTTCAATCGTTGACGAAGAACGCTCAACTTGACAAAGAATGCTCAAGCTCCGACGAAGAACGCCACTCCTCTCTTCTTCGTCTTCCATGTCAACGAGAGGGAACGCCGCTTCCTCCTCGGACCTTCTTCGTCGCCATACGAAGATTCGCCAACGACGTATCTCTTCGGGCGTAACTCTTCGTCAACAGATTTGACGAACGACTACCGTGACGCCCGACCTCCGCGACGTTGTCTTCCGCGGGACATTGACAAATCTTTGAACTTATACCCAAGGTAGGGGTTGTTGTATTTTGTTTATTTATTTATCCTTGTTCGTGGTTCATGCATGATTAACGTAAGGATATTAAGTTGTGTTATCTTTTAACGTGAGGGGGGCCGGACCGCATGAACACGGCCGAACCCCCTCCATCGTTCTTGTTGATTTACCTTGCGGGTGGAAACAAGGTGGCGTGGTGCCGTCGCACCACGCGGTTAATCGTGCGATTATATTACGCGACGCCGTCGCGCGCGCGCCATGGAAGAATCATCAAGAACGCGACGCCGTCGCGCCGAGTTGAAGGAAATAAAAGGCACGGCGGAGTGACGCGGTGCCGTCGCACCGCGCCGGACGATGAACACCGCGGCCGGTTCCGGGCCGCGGCGGAACGAGAAGACCGGCGGCCACGCCGCCGGCGTCGGAAGCCGAAGAGGGGACCGGATTTTCCGGTCCCGTTGGAGAAAATCGGCCGGCAGTTGGCCGGCCGGAAGGTCAAAGGCCGGGGGAAATAAATTCCCCTGGCCAGCTCTAAAAACCCCCCTCATTTAAGAGGGGGGCGGTTTCCTTGAGGGGGGGCAGGAGGCCCCCCGGTTTTCTTCAAGCCGGCCCCCACGTGGGGGGCCGTTTTTTTTCAAACGGCGCGGCATATAGCCGCACCGCCTCTTCAATCAAGCGGGGGCTTGATTCCCCCCGTGCACTGCCTCGGTGCGGCGCCAGGCCGCCGCGCCGCCGCGCCGCCGGCCGGCCAGCCGAGCCGGGTCGGACCCGGTTCGGGCTGACCCAGGGGGGGTCGGGCCGGGTCGGCCCGGACCCGAACCCCCCCCCCCCCGTTTCGAAACAGTTTCGGTCTTTTGGCCATAACTTGAGCCACAGACCTCCGATCGACGAACCGTCTACGACAACGCAATCCTTGGATCGAGATGGTCGTTTCGGTATATCACACTCAAGGTTTCGGATTACTTTGAGTTCGGCTGGGTTGGTTCGTTCACGAAACAAACCGGGCCTGCGGAGCGGAAACGCTCATATCTTGAGCTACGGACGTCCGATTGACGTACCGTCAGCCGTGTTGTGTTCCTCTTAGTGAGACAGATCTTTTGGCATACTCCACCCGAGGTTTGGACGTAGGTGGAGTACGGTCGGGTTGGATTTGCCTTAAAAACCAACCGGGCCCCGGGAACGAAAATGCCAATAACTCTCAGACCGGGCGTCTGATCGACGCGCCGTCTATTGCGTTGAGTTCCTGTTGGCGATACGGAACTTTTGGATACATCAACTCTGGACTTTGTGACAGTTGATGTATCAGCCTCTCAGCTCGTGGAGCGGACCCTCTGAACGAGCTTGCTGTGTGCGGGAACCCTAGTGCTGGCTGCGACTGTTACTGTGACTACTACTGTTGCTGCTACTGCTACTGTGACTGCGACGACTTCAGCACTCAGCGATCCTACGTGGATCAGTGCTACAGGTCCTGTGAGGGCCCGATCCTGTGTGGGTCCGATCCTGTGTGGGTCTTTGCGCTCAGCGGTCCTGTGTGAACCAGCGCCTACAGGTCCTACGTGGGCCCGATCCTATGTGGGTCTTTTGCGGGGGTTAGTTACCTATCGATCCTTCGTGGGTCCGACGACTTAGATGGATCAGAGATCATCTTTATCGTCCTTTGAAGATGTATACCTGTGTGAGCTGAATCCTTTTTCTTTCCTGTGTGGATTGTGTTGTGCAATCCTGTGTGGATTACGTTTTGCTTTCCTGTGTGGAATAGGTTTACTTTCCTGTGTGGACTGAGTTGTACTTGGGCTCGGAGGTTGGAGCGTATTTGAAAATTCATGACTTAGGTATATGTCTGGGCATATACCTAAGCAGTGTCGGTTGTTACTTCGTGATTGTACCTTTCTTCGTGGTTTATCCTCTGTGGAATTGAGAGACCTTCAGGGGTCTCGGGGTCCCTACTGAGTAGCTTATACTCACCCCTGCACGGGCTTTGCCCGCACTACGTTGTGTTGGTTGCAGACGACGGACAGCGTTGATCTTAGCTGAGGCTTGTAGAGCAGGACGGTACCTGGAGGTGCACCACTGGACGGGACGTACTCGGAGCGGACGGTGGGACCCGTGGAGCAGTGGAGCTATCTGTACCCACCCTTCAGGTGGGATTTCCAGTGGACAGCTCGGAGTAGCGGCTTTTACTTTTCATTTGCTGTTTTCCCTTTCGAGTTGTACTTTACTTTCAGTTTGGGTTTGTATACTGGCCCATTTACTTTTCCGCACATTCAGTTGTACTCTGCTTTTGCTTAGTGTTTACTTTCCGCTTGCTTACTCTGTGGTGTTTGTTTACTTTACAAAGGCAATGCCTTCCCTTTTTACCGGGATATACGCCTTGGTTCTAGTCGCCAGCCCCTGGCCTATGGAAGGCGGGCTTGGGGTAGTCACGGCACGGACCCCGAGGGCGGGTCGTGACAAATTGGTATCAGAGGAGTTCGGTTCTACCGCGAACTCTGATCTTTTCTATGTGAAGAAATAATGTTTAGCGTATTGAGTGTGGTTATCAGTCCAGGGAGTCCAGTGTTGATGCGGCGGCCGACGTATCCGTACACCAGGACCCTGACTTCTGATTTCCGACTTAATGCACTAAAACATTGATTGCGTGTGTGTTTCAAAGTTTTCTTTGTGATTACTTATATCAGCTCACCAGGTATACTGTTCTGACCATGGTGCACCTGTTTCCTTTCCAGGATGGCCCCACGACGGCAGCCAGCTAGGGTTCCGAGAGTCGAGCGTGACGACAGCCCACCGAGCGACGAGGCCTCGGTGCAGGGCCCTTTGTCAGCAGTGGCACTGGCGGTAGCTCTACCCGCCGAGCCCCCGATGCTTCCAGCAGCAGCCGCTGACGATGCACGTCGCCTCAGCGCACTGCATGAGTTTCAGCGCCAGCGACCACCCAGGTTTCGCGGGGAGACGGATCCCCAGGCAGCAGAGGACTGGCTGGAGGCAGTGGTACGTGTGTTTAGGCTAGTGAGGACACCAGCAGACCCCATGGTGATCCTCGCTGCGAGCCTACTACATGCAGCAGCAGGTTGATGGTGGAGCTTGATGCTCCAGGTGCACGATGAGGCATCTCTACTTTGGACGGACTTTGAGAGCCTCTTCCGCTCGGAGTTCGTCCCAGCCACCCTTCGTGCGGTGCATATCCAGGAGCTTCTTCAGCTGCGGCAGGGCAGCATGACGGTCGCTCAGTACTGGGCGAGATTTACTGATCTCTCGCGCTACTCGACCGACATGGTACGGGACCCATTATTCCGGGCCCGGACCTTCGAGCAGGGTTTGAGACATGTGATCAGGGCATCGCTGATCTCCCTCAGCATACCGACTTAGACAGGAGTACTGGAGCGGGCCCTTCTGATCGAGAGATTCCTTGCTGAGTCTACACCAGCGCAGCGACCCACCGCAGGGCGGCACGTGGCAGAGTCATCTGCAGCAGGCAGTCGACGGATGACTCAGGGGTCCAGACAGACCAGACCTTCGGGCAGACGACCTCAGGACACTGGCTCAGCAGTGCGGGGCACACAGCGAGGAGCCGGTCTTTCGAGAGGCAGACAGTGCTACTCGTGCGGCGGGCAGGGCCACATGGCTCGTGACTGCCCGACCCACCGTGCCGGGGAGCAGTAGTCGGTTGAGGGACCACCGAGGCAGAGGCAGAGGGTCGACTGTGGCGGTCCGCAGGGAGGAGGCGGACGAGGCAGAGGAGCTGGACGAGCAGCCGGTGGTGGGCGACACTTTGAGGTTCTGCCACCACCACCACCAGGAGGTCCACCCCGACCACAGGGAGCTGGCGGGCAGAGACAGGCACAACTCCAGGCAGCAGAGGCCTACGACCACGGCGCACCCGAGATGATTCGAGGTACTATCTGTGTCTATTCCACCCTTGCTGCAGTTCTTATAGACACAGGAGCGAGTCACTCTTTCATAGCCGCTGCCCTTGTTCGGAGCTCGGAGATTCCGACAAAGCCGTTGGCTCGATACTTACGGCTAGAGACTCCTACGGGAGCAGACTCGACGATTACGCACTGGTGCCGGCAGTGTGAGCTTACTCTAGGAGGCGAGATCTTCGGCTGGGATCTTCTTGTAGCAGCGTCGAGGCCTTACGACGTCATCTTGGGCATGGATTGGCTATCTACGGTCCATGCGCAGGTTGACTGTTTTAGGCGCAAGGTGCGATGTGTACGCACCAACGGGAGCAGGTTCACCTTCACCGGTGAGAAGGGAGCCTTAGCAGCACAGGATGGACTTCCGCGGAGGAGAGGACAGCCCATTACTCATCAGTTAGCTAGCCTCGTCCTTGGAGCAGTTGACGTGCGGAGTCCTGGTTTTCCTGCAGTGGTGGATCAGTTTGCGGACGTTTTTCCCGACGACGTTCCAGGGCTACCTCCTCGCAGAGAGGTAGACTTTTATATTGACTTGTACCCCGGGACAGCCCCGATATCCACTCCAGCATATCGGATGGCCCCCGCCGAGCTTCGAGAGCTACGGGTACAGTTGGAGGACTTGCAGGGCAAGGGGTTCATCTGACCCAGTGTTTCACCCTGGGCTTCCCCGATTTTGTTCCCCAAGAAGGCGGACGGGAGCTTGCGACTTTGTGTTGACTATCGTCGCCTGAACCAGGTGACAGTGAGGAACAAGTATCCGCTACCGAGGATTTATGACATCTTTGATCAGCTCAAGGGAGCACGGTGGTTCTCGAAGATAGACCTCAGGTCAGGCTATCATCAGCTCAGAGTCAGAGACGAGGATGTGCAGAAGACAGCCTTCAGATGTCGGTATGGACACTATGAGTTCTTGGTTATGCCATTCGGTGTAACCAATGCTCCAGCAGTGTTCATGGCTCTCATGAACAGGGTCTTTCAGCCATACCTCGATCGGTTTGTCGTGGTCTTCATCGACGACATTCTGATTTACTCTACGACTGAGGAGGGGCACGCCTATCACTTGCGAGTTGTACTAGACACACTCTGAGAGCACCAGCTTTATGGTAAGCTCTCTAAGTGCCAGTTCTGGATACGTGAGGTCCACTTCTTGGGACATGTTATCTCTGAGGCGGGAGTTGCAGTGGATCCCGCGAAGATTGAGGCTGTGTTAGCTTGGGAGCCACCCAGGAGCGTGACTGAGGTTCGGAGTTTCTTGGGACTAGCTGGATATTATCGGAGATTCGTGCCAGACTTCTCTAGAGTTGCGGCACCACTCACAGCTTTGACGAAGAAGGGAAAACCCTTCGTGTGGTCAGACAGATGTCAGCAGAGCTTCCAGAAGCTGAGACAGAGATTGACTAGCGCACCTATCTTGAGGTTGCCTGAGGAGGGAGTAGGGTACGTAGTCTACTGCGATGCATCAGGGACCGGACTCGGTTGTGTTCTGATGCAGGATCGGGCAATGATCGCCTATGGATCACGTCAGTTGAGGCCGCATGAGCAGAACTACGCTACCCGTGACCTGGAGTTAGCAGCAGTGGTCTTCGCTCTGAAGACATGGCGACACTACCTGATGGGTGAGCGCTTTACAGTCTATTATGGTCATCAGAGCCTCAGGTATATCTTCTCGCATAAGGACCTGAACCTGAGACAACGGCGATGGCTCGAGTTCCTCCAGGACTATGACTTTCAGATAGTCTATAATTCTGGGAAGGGGAACGTAGTAGCTGATGCCCTTAGTAGGAGGATGGGCATTCAGCTCCTTGAGGAGGCGACGGAGCAGCTAGCCTCTTTGCGGATATCCTTCGTGGATAGAGATGGAGCATCCTTCCTTCAGTCTCTCACAGTCACTCCTCCACTACTGCAGCGAGTCAGGGAGGCACAGCGTGGGGACGCTGACTGTGAGACACGGCGTGCACAGATATCCTCGGGACAGACACCTGATGGTTTCTCCCTTGGAGCAGAGCACGACATCCTTTTCAGAGGACGTACCATGGTACCAGTCGCATTGCGAGAGGAAGTTCTGAGAGAGTTTCACACTTCTCCTTTGGCGGTACATCCTGGAGTGGCAAAGATGTACCAGGACCTCAGACGACAGCACTGGTGGCCGGGCATGAAGAAGGCAGTAGCAGAGTTCGTTTCTCGATGCCTCACCTGCCAGCAGGTGAAGGCAGAGCATCAGGTACCAGCAGGCTTGGTACAGCCCTTGGAGGTTCCGGAGTGGAAGTGGGACGGCATATCTATGGACTTCGTGACTGGACTTCCACGCACTTCCAGAGGTCACGACCCCATCTGGGTGATTGTTGACCGACTCACCAAGTCGGTACACTTCTTACCCATCAGAGAGCAGGGCTCAGTGGAGATCTTGGGACGTCTCTATGTTCAGGAGATTGTGCGGCTCCATGGTGTGCCATCATCTATCGTATCCGATCGAGATGCCCGCTTTACTTCCCGGAATTGGAAGGGGTTACAGGAGGCGTTCGGGACGCAGCTACGTCTGAGCACAGCCTTTCACCCTCAGACGGATGGTCAGATGGAGAGGACCATTCAGACTCTCGAGGACATGCTCCGCGCATGTGTCCTCGACTTTGGTCGTAGCTGGGAGGACCACCTACCCTTGGTGGAGTTTGCGTACAACAACAGCTACCACTCCACCCTCGGGATGGCACCGTACGAGGCGTTGTACGTCCGACCTTGTAGATCTCCTTTGTGCTGGACAGACCCCGGAGAGTCAGCACTGGTGGGACCAGAGATGGTCCAGGCCACGACAGAGAAGGTCCAGGTCATCCAGGAGCGGATGAGGACAGCTCAGAGCCGGCAGAAGTCATATGCTGACAGGAGGCGGAGGCCACTAGAGTTCGAGGATGGAGACCACATCTTCTTGCGGGTCTCACCTCGACGTGGTATTCGGAGATTTGGCCGAGGCGTAAAGTTATCTCCGCGCTTCATCGGACCCTTCCAGGTCCTCAGCAGGGTTGGCGAGGTGGCTTATCACCTGGCTCTGCCACCTCAGTTGCACCGGGTGCACGACGTCTTCCACGTATCCCAGCTGAGGAGATACGTACACGACCCGACGCACATCATTGACCATGGGGAGCTTGACGTTGTGGATGGGGCGACTTTTACGGAGGTCCCGGTGGAGATAGAGGATCTATAGGAGCGGGTCCTGCGTGGGAGATCGATTCCTCTTGTGCGCATCAGATGGCAACACGGGAATCTCTAGGAGAGCACATGGGAGCGGGAGGCTCAGATGCGTGCTCAGTACCCTCATTTGTTTCCCTAGTTTTTGATGTTTCTTTACGGGGACGTAAAGCCCTGAGGTGGGAGTAATGTAAAGACCTGTAAAATTAAAGGGAAATTTTTTCTTAATTTTCTTTGGAATTTTACAAGAGCGCGGTTTCTGACGGCACCTGATTCCGAGGCCCGGAGTGCCCGGAATCATTTTCCGAAGTTTGGCTCGGGTACGTTCAGTGAACGAACGAGCGGGAATTCCTAACTTTTGATCCGGTGCTCGGAATTGAAATCTGAGGGCACCGATGAACTCGCATCGCCGATATTCGCTTAAGGAGACCTTTTCGGAAGTTGCGTTTGTTGCGAGACGAAAGTTAGTTTTTGGGAGATTTATAAAAAGTTGAAAAAAAATGTGGAATTCTTTTTATTTTACTTTTGTAGGTTAACTCCTCTCAAAGGGAGTTAGGGGTGGGACCCACACCCACTTAACCTCCCTTGAGAGGATTAAGTGTGGTGGGACCCACACGAACCTAAACCTCTCATCTTCCCCCTTAAACTCCCCTCTCTCCCTCTTAAAAGTTTGTTAACTTAACATCTAATTAATTACACATGACATGTATAATTAATTAAGTGTTATGTTTTTGAATTTGAAGTTTTGAATTCCTTGGCTTGGTAAATAAAATAAGGAGGAACCTTATTTTATTTGGTTAATTTTTTTTAATCATCTTGAGAGGTTTGAGAGCTTTTCCTTCCTTCTTTAATAGTTGACGAAGAACGCTCAACTTGACGAAGAACGCTCAAGCTCCGACGAAGAACGCCACTCCTCTATTCTTCGTCTTCCGTGTCAACGAGAGGGAACGCCGCTTCCTCCTCAGACCTTCTTCGTCGGCATACGAAGATTCTCCAACGACGTATCTCTTCGGGCGTAACTCTTCGTCAACAGATTTGACGAACGACTACTGCGACGCCCGACCTCCGTGACGTTTTCTTCCGCGGGACGTTGACAAATCTTCGAACTTATACCCAAGGTAGGGGTTGTTGTATTTTGTTTATTTATTTATCCTTGTTCGTGGTTCATGCATGATTAATGTAAGGATTTTAAGTTGTGTTATCTTTTAACGTGAGGGGGGCCGGACCGCATGAACATGGCCGAACCCCCTCCATCGTTCTTGTTGATTTACCTTGCGGGTGGAAACAAGGTGGCGTGGTGCCGTCGCACCACGCGGTTAATCGTGCGATTATATTACGCGACGCCGTCGCGCGCGCGCCATGGAAGAATCATCAAGAACGCGACGCCGTCGCGCCGCGTTGAAGGAAATCAAAGGCACGGCGGAGGGATGCAGTGCCGTCGCACCGCGCCGGACGACGAACACCGCGGCCGGTTCCGGGCCGCGGCGGAATGAGAAGACCGGCGGCCGCGCCGCCGGCGTTGGAAGCCGAAGAGGGGACCGGATTTTCCGGTCCCGTTGGAGAAAACCGGCCGGCAGTTGGCCGGTCGGAAGGTCAAAGGCCGGGGGAAATAAATTCCCCCGGCCATCTCTAAAAACCCCCTCATTTAAGAGGGGGGCGGTTTCCTTGAGGGGGGGCAGGAGGCCCCCCGGTTTTATTCAAGCCGGCCCCCATGTGGGGGGCCGTTTTTTTTTTGCAATGGGCGCGGCACATAGCCGCACCGCCTCTTCAATCAAGCGAGGGCTTGATTCCCCCCGTGCGCTGCCTCCGTGCGGCGCCAGGCCGCCGCGCCGCCGGCCGGCCAGCCGGGCCGGGTCGGACCCGGTTCGGGCCGACCCAGGGGGGGTCGGGCCGGGTCGGCCCGGACCCGGACCCCCCCGTTTCGAATCAGTTTCGGTCTTTTGGCCATAACTTGAGCCACGGACCTCCGATCGACAAACCGTCTACGACAACGCGATCCTTGGATCGAGATGGTCGTTTCGGTTTATCGCACTCAAGGTTTCGGATTACATTGAGTTCGGCCGGGTTGGTTCGTTCACGAAACCAATCGGGCCTGCGGAGCGGAAACGCTCATATCTTGAGCTACGGACGTCCGATTGACGTACCGTCAGTCGTGTTGTGTTCCTATTAGTGAGACGGATATTTTGGCATACTCCTCCCGAGGTTTGGATGCAGGTGGAGTATGGTCGGGTTGGTTTTGCCTTAAAAACCAACCGGGCCCCGGGAACGAAAATGCCAATAACTCTCAGACCGGGCGTCCGATCGACGCGCCGTCTGTTGCGTTGAGTTCCTGTTGGCGATACGGAACTTTTGGATACATCAACTCTGGAATTTGTGACAGTTGATGTATCAGCCTCTCAGCTCGTGGAGCGGACCCTCCGAACGAGCTTGCTGTGTGCGGGAACCCTAGTGTTGGCTGCGACAGTTACTGTGACTACTACTACTGTTGCTACTGCTACTGTGACTGCGACGACTTCAGCACTCCGTGATCCTACGTGGATCAGTGCTACAGGTCCTGTGTGGGCCCGATCCTGTGTGGGTCCGATCCTGTGTGGGTCTTTGCGCTCAGCGGTCCTGTGTGAACCATGGCCTACAGGTCCTACGTGGGCCCGATCCTGTGTGGGTCTTTTGCGGGGGTTAGTTACCTATCGATCCTTCGTGGGTCCGACGACTTAGATGGATCATAGATCATCTTTATCTTCCTTTGAATATGTATACCTGTGTGAGTTGAATCCTTTTTCTTTCCAGTGTGGATTGTGTTGTGCAATCCTGTGTGGATTACGTTTTTCTTTCCTGTGTGGAATACGTTTACTTTCCTGTGTGGACTGAGTTGTACTTGGGCTCGGAGGTTGGAGCGTATTTGAAAATTGATGACTTAGGTATATGTCTGGTCATATACCTAAGCAGTGTCGGTTGTTACTTCATGATTGTACCTTTCTTCGTGGTTTATCCTCTGTGGATTTGAGAGACCTTCAGGGGTCTCGGGGTCCCTACTGAGTTGCTTATACTCACCCCTGCACGGGCTTTGCCCGCACTACGTTGTGTTGGTTGCAGACGACGGACAACGTTGATCTTAGCTGAGGCTTGCAGAGTAGGACGGTACCTGGAGGTGGACCACTGGACGGGACGTACTCGGAGCAGACGGCGGGACCCGTGGAGCAGTGGAGCTATCTGTACCCACCCTTCAGGTGGGATTTCTAGTGGACAGCTCGGAGTAGCGGCTTTTACTTTTCAGTTGTTGTTTTCCCTTTCGAGTTGTACTTTACTTTCAGTTTGGGTTTGTATACTGGCCCATTTACTTTTCCGCACTTTCAGTTGTACTCTGCTTTTGCTTAGTGTTTACTTTCCTCTTGCTTACTCTATGGTGTTTGTTTACTTTACAAAGGCAATGCCTTCCCTTTTTACGGGGATATACGCCTTGGTGCTAGTCGCCAGCCCCTGGCCTATGGAAGGCGGGCTTGGGGTAGTCACGGCACGGACCCCGAGGGCGGGTCGTGACAGAAAACACTTCTGATATAAAACCACTTGATAGATGCCGAGATTGTTTTCAAGGAAAAATTACAAAACCCCTATTTGGTGGATAGGGTAAAAGGACCACAAATATTCTATGATTGGTTCAAAATTATGTATGTGGAACATTTCTCGAAGAAGGTAGAGGTGGATATTCATACATCTTAAATATTACTATCAACTTGAGTAGATATGGAAATATTTATATGATGAGGTATAATTCTATGTCCTTTGAGAAGTTAAAGGAATTCAAGAATGAATTATATAATCATCTTTGTAAGAAGATAAAGATGTTTTGATCGGATAGAGTTGGTGAATATATTAATAACGTGTTCATTGACTATGTTCAAGTGTTTGGGATACTATCTAAACTCACTCCTCCTTATACACCAAAGTGGAATGGTGTTATTGAATGGAGGAACAATAACTTTTTGGCCATGGTATGTTCGATGATGAGTCACGAAGATCTTACATTACCCTTTTGGCCATATCCATTACAAACTACGGTATACACATTAAACCAAGTACCAACTAATGCAGAAAATATAATTCCCTTCAAGTTATGGAGTAGATGGAAACCCATTTTGTCTCAGTCACATGTATGGGGTTGTGAGGTATTTGTTAAGTCTTTATAAAAAACAAAAGATCACCTGGAGGGTTAAAGACAATCTTCATTGGGTATCCCAAGTAAACAATGGGATACTACCAATGTAACCCCTCAGAAAAGAATTTCACCATCTCTAGAAAAACCATCTTTCTTGTTAGGGAGAACAACCTGAAATCTAATAGTAGGAGAAAGATAGATTTTGATGATGTCGATTCTGAAGATACACTGGAGTTGGTACATCATCATTACCATTATTAATATTATTATTGCCTTGTAAAAAAACAATGTCAAAAGCAACAAGCAACAAAAAGACCCATGAATGGAGAACACCCCTCCACCCAAGGGCGAGTTCAAGGTGGGCTAAAGTAATGTAACCCCATCGCATCCCCTTTGATGTACTCCATCCCTTTAGGCTAAATGGTATGCGATGTGTGAATGAGAACTGCCTCCTTCTTGGGCGTTTCCTGGGAAGCTAGGTGGTTAGCTACTTTGTTCCCCTCCCTCCAGGTATGCAGCACTCGAGTCAGATTTCCAAGAAGAATCTTGCACCTCCTATTCTCATAGCAGATCGACCATGTGGGAGTCTCGTAACCTACAAGGGATTTCTAAACAATGAGGGAGTCAGTTTCCACCTCTGAGGTCATGATCCCTTTCTGGTGGCAGATGGTGAGCCTGGTCAGCAAGCCTTTAGCCTCCGCCTGAAGAGAGGTACCACTTCTTAATCTGGCGGAGAAGGCCAGAAAGGAAGAGCAATGATAATCCCGCCACACTCCTCCCCCCCTTCATAGTCCCCTGTAGACAAGATCCATTGGTATTCATCTTTAGGCCCGTGAGGGGAGGTCTCCACTTTACCCAGGAACCTCTCCTGTCCCCATGCAGATCATGATCCCTAGTTGCACCCGGGAATTGGCACAAGGAATGAGCCACTTTCAGAGACTTCACTGCTTTGTTGAGATCCACAAGAAAGTTCATAGCCCAGGTGATAATAAGGCGGGCCAAAACCACTACACCCTCTTGGATGGATGAGTTCCGAGCCCTCCAAATGCTCCAGCAGCCCGCCTGGAAAAGAACCGAACGGGTCATCTTCTCCCGTCCTCCTACTTCAGTACCACGATACCATTGATCCAGGAAGCCACCAATATCCTCGTATGGAGGGTTGGTTTCCTTGAATTCCCCCAGAGACTCCCAAACCTCTTTCTCCCAATCGCTACTGATGAAAATGTGGACAGAGGATTCATCCCTGTGTACCTTGCAGCAAACACACTTCGAAGCAAGTTGAATAACACATTTTCTCACATTCTCATCTGTCGGGAGGGCTCTATTCCTGAGTCTCCAAGAAAAAACGTTGAACTTAGTGGGAACACTTTTGATCCAGATGATCTCGTGTCATCCTCCCTGAAGGCTCTGTTCATGGACTGCACAGCGAAAATCTTTTCAGGAGAAGCGCCCCGAAGGAGATGCGAGGAAAATGCATCTGTTGTCCTCTGAGTTTCTGATAATGTCATTGAAGAAATCATACTGCTCCTTGTCCAACACGGCCTCAATTAAAGGGGAAAAGAGGCTGGCTTCTTTGAATGAGATCAGTGGGGTCAGGCAACTAGGGAAACCCAACTCCGAGCCGCACCAGTTCTGATGCCAGAAGGAAATGCCCCCTCTCCCAATCAGCCAACGAGAAAGCGGGCGGAGGATATCCATGATGGGGGCGATGACGGGCTAGAGGTGACTCCCGCTCTCTGATTCATTGCAGCGGCTAAGATACAAGTTCATGGAATCCCGCCAAAGCATGCGACCTTCTAAAGCACTCCATGCAAGCCTAGCATGCAAGTCGTAGATCGAATCCTTCAGGATTCGCACGCCAACACCTCCTTCTTCCACTGGTCGTGAAAGCTTGCTCCATGCCACCCATTGCTTATTCCCCTTTGATTGCGGATCCCAAATAAACATGGATAAAGATCTGTCGATGGACTTGATGACCCCTTTTGGAACCTTGTTGGATGTGAGGGCGTGGAGGGGCGATGTCACCAGGACACTATTAACTAGGGCGATCCTCCCACCAAAGTATAGAAATCGATTCTTCCAGTTAAAGACTTTGTCGATGATCCTTGCAGATAAGGTGTCGAAGTCCCGGATCCTAAGCCTACTTACTGAGATGGGCGTGCCCAGGTACTGCATCGGAAACACACCCATGGCCATCCCTAGGAAGATGTTGACCGACTCCATCCTCGCCACATCACACCCACTGCCGATAAAGAACTCGCTCTTATCTTTATTAATCCTCTGCCCACTCCATCAACAGAAGGTCTCCAGCACCTCGAGGAAGCTCCGAAGGGAACTCCGACTTCCGTTGATAAACACGAAGGAATCATCGGCAAACATCAAATGGGAAATCAGTTGTACCCTCAAGCCTCGACGGAATGGCAGAATTCCTCTTCGATCAATACTATTCTTGAGGAGACCACTCAGAACGTCCTAAGTAATGATGAAAATGCATGGGGAAAGGGGGTCTCCTTGCCTGAGGCCACTAGTGGGATTAATGCTGCTGAAAGTTTTACCCATGAACAGCACCGAGAGCCAGGAGGAGCTGAAGCATCGAAAGATTAAGTCGACATTCCAAGAGTTAAAACCCATAAAATGAGAACCTTATTGATGAAACTAGATTCCACATGATCAAATGCCTTATTCATGTCACGTTTGATTGCCACGATGGACCCTCGTGTTTTGTGGTTGATGTCGTGCAGCATCTCTTGAGCAAGGGAGACCACTTCTGGGATATTGCGCCCCCTAACGAACCTGTGTTATTTAGGGGAGATCCAGCGAGGGAGATGTAGGGCCAATCTGTTGTTGATAATACTCGAAAGGATCTTGTATGGCATGTTGCACATGCTAACCGGACGGTAGTGGGAGATATCGGACGGGTTCTTGGTTTTGGGAAGAAGGAAAAGAGTGGTGGTGCAGGCTACTCTGGGTAGGTAACCCCCGCGAAATAAGTCTTGAATGGCTTCCATCATAGACTCTTTCACTAAGGACCAAGAAGACCTGTAGAAGGAAGGAGGGATGCCATCCTGACCCGGGGCACTCTCCGGATTCAGGTGCATGAGTGCATGGTGGATCTCTTCCTCATTAGGCATTGCACCCATGCTAGCGTTATCATCATCTGAGACACGACTCTGGATTGAATCAAATATCTCTGAAGGCTCAGAGGGATACCCCTGTGGGAGGCACTCGTTCGGTCCGGCGAGAAGGTCGTGGCAGAAGGAACATGCCATGATCCCCATAGTGTCTCTATCGTCAGTGTAAGTGACATACTCCATCCGGATGTTCGGCCTAGCTCGCTTATTCCTTTTCTCGATACATACATGGAAGAATGATGTGTTCTGGTCGCCCTACTTCATCCACTTGATCCTGGCCGCCTCCCTGGACAGACGCTCTTGTTTAAGAAGGAGTTCCCCCATCAGTTCTTTCTTCCTTGTGAGCTCCTCATACACACTCCCCCCCCAAGCACTTTCCAAGGAGGCCTCCAGCATTTCCACGTCTTTCATGGCCACACACAGATCTTCATCCGGAGACCATTGATCTTTTTTCCACTCCCTCAAGTATGACATAGTTTTCCTCAATTTCCCATGAAGGATGATCCACTTGTTTCCACCAAAAGGAGTCTCCCATGCCTTAGAAACCTGGTCATGATAGCCCGATAATTCAATCTGGAGTTTGCTAAAGCGGAAAGAAGCAGGAGGCTCGGTCGTTTAAATCAGAGAAAAAATTAGTGGGGAGTGGTATGAGATCCCCCTAACCAGATGAGTGACCATAGTGTTTGAGAAGAGTGAGATGGCATGTAAATTACCCAGACAGCGGTCCAGACGACCCCACGAGTGTCGAGAACCCTGCTAATTGTTGCACCACGTGAAGTTGTCCCCGAAAAACCCCAGATATGACAATCCCATGTCGGCCATGAATCTAACAAAAGAAGAAAATTTGATCTTGGGGAAGGGGCCTCTCCCCTTCCGCTCACTCGGGTCCGAAACCACGTTGAATTACCCTCCCACAATCCAGGCCTCCGGTCCCAAGTCGAACTTCTCCATCTCTTTCCACAACCCTTCCCGGATATGGAGGTCGCAGCTCCCATACACAAAAGACGCGAGAAAGGAAGCATTAATAGTACTCACTTTAACTGTGAGGAACTGGTCATTGGATTGAACTAAGGATACCGAGAATTCCTTGCTCCAGAATACCCATATATGTTTGTTGGTAGAGTCTTCTTGTATAGAGCCATGGATGCGAAGCCTTTTGGAGAACTCAGCAATTCTAGAGGGTTTCTGCTTGTGATCAAGGGCTACCACCACTGCGATATTGTGTTTAGCAATCTCAGCCACAAGGAAATCCGTTTTAATACGAGCTCCCAACCCCCTTGCATTCCAGACGAGTAAAGGAATCATTGAAAAAGTGTTTCCCTAGAACTAGCGCCAGAGCGTTTCGCCTTCGAGCCATTGCTAGGAGATATGATGCGATCTCCCTTGGAATGTGATCTAGTGCGTACCCCTGACCCTTGATCTTTGGGCACCACCGGAGAGGCGGGGCAGTGAGGCCTAGGAGTTTTGAGATCCCACTTGTGACGAGCTGAGGGGTTGGATACACCCTCCCCTTTTTCTTTGAGGCTGTCTAGATTAGTGCCTGAAGAGAAAACCTCCACCAGTTGATGTAAATCTTATTGGATGTAAATGGGTATTCCAGAATAAACTAGACATGGAAGGTAATAATGTACCTATAAAGAAAAAAACGGCAAAAGGTTTTAAATACTATCATTGAATTGACTATGATGAATAATTTCTCACCAGTTTCCATGTTTAAATCTATTATAATCAGACATTACATAATAGTTAACCCTGACTATGAGATTTGACCGATGGATTTCAAAACAACATGCTTTATTGGGAACCTTCTGGAAGGTATATTTATAAATCAACCAGAAGGTTTTGTGCATCAGGTGATGCTAAAAATATTTTCATGTTGAAGATATCCATGTATGGATTAAAGCATGCATCCAAGTAAAGGCTATTTTGATTCTATGAAGCCATAAGAGAATTTGGATTCCTTAAAAATGGATGTGATATTTGTGGTTACAAAAGGTTCAATAGGAATTTAGTTGTTATCATTGTAATATATGATGAAGACATATTACTTATTGGAAATGACATACCAGTCTTACAATGAGTTAAGGATTGGTTGGACAAGTGCTTCTCCATGAATTACTTAGGAAGAGAAAGATACATTCTAGAGATCAATATTATTTGTGATAGCTCTGAGAGCCTTCTTGGACTATGTAAAAGTATATACTTTGACCAATTACTAAATAGATTTATAATGGAAAAATACTAGAGGGTATTGGTCCTAGTGTCACGTGGCTTGCATATTTCTACGAAAATGTGTCCACACACACAAAAAGATAAATAGAAAATGATAAATATCCCATATGATATGGTGATAGAATAAATCAAGTATTTCATCTTATATAATATAATTGATGTTGACTATGCATTGATCATGGTAGGAAGATATCAAGATGATCTAGGAGAACAACATTGGATTTCTGTTAAGGATATCCTTAAGTATATAAGAAGAACTAATGATTTTTTCCTGGTGTCTGGAGGAGATAAGGGGGTTGTCATCAAATTGAATGCTGATGCTCATTTCCAAATAGATCACAATGATCTCAAGTTGAAATAATGATTTTTTTATCTATCTCAAAGTATGATCTATGAGCAGGAAGAGTTCAAAGCAGTTAGTTTTCATTGATTCTACATCAGAGTTTGAGTTTATTGTGGATTCTATGGAATACAAGGAGGCTATTTAGAATTGGAACATTGTCCATGAACATGATGTGGTACCTAGAAATAAACACTCCACCATGTTGTGTTGTGATAATAGTGCAGCTATGGATCTTACAAAAGAGCAATGGTCTCATCAACAGAAAAAGAACATGCTCTCGAAGTATCACTTCTTAAGGGATATTCCCAACGGAGGTGGAGTTTTAGTGAAAAAAGTTACCACATAAGATAATTTTGAGGACCTTTTGACTAAATTACCATCTCTATAGAAGAATGAACATCATGGGAGAGATTTATGATAGAAGGATGTTCGCAGTTGGCTCTAGTGAAAGTGGGAGTCTATTAGAGTTGGGGACCTAAAACCAACTTCTATGTACCTTATGATAACATATATTCATGTTTTTTGAATACTAATAAATTATTCACATCATCATTATTATTTTTCTACATGATATAGTATGTGATATTATCCCAAGAGTACCTGTCACACTAAAGGGTTATAGTAGTTCCACACTATGATGAGAACCCAGAAGTGTTAAGGAAATATATACGAATATATGTTTTATGTCTATATGATATCATTTTAAGGGACACAAATGATACAAGAAATCAGGTGTAAAGGATCATATGTCTTTGAGGCACCTTCTTATGGTGTACACTGTTAGTGATATCCAGTAGAATATTATGAGAATGAGACCTGATAGTAGAAAGTCCACATTTATACATGTCATTGGATGTTCATATTGGAGGATTTGTGTATTTGTCTTATGAATTTATTAATATTATTAATTGATATTATGAGTCACAAACATTAATTAATTGATGAATACATGATGATAGATGTTCATGGTGAGGTAGGATACCTTTGGTGCATCATGAGTAATATTGAAATAATGAATAACGAGAGAATGGATTTTACCCCTATGTTAATTAATAGAAGATAATATCACATGACCTTTGATGAAAACAATCTATCCTAAATAAAACCAATTACTTAGGTTTCTCTTAGTTTTTTCAATTTACAGAAAGTCAATGGAGAGATATCTAGCACATAGGTCGATGACGCTAGCATGCAACCTACTTGATTAGAGATATTGTGATAAAGGGATTATATTACATGGTAAGAATTAATATGAGGTGACATTTCATTATGGCATTAAATTTTTTCTTTATTGGTTTTGTGGTGTGTTGTAATATTCTAACCTTGGACTTTAGGATGGTTTACCTAATGCCACTATGAAAGGGGCCTAGAGGGTCACACACTATGTGTATCTTGAATCATAGTTAAATTATTTATTTTTTAAAACGTGGAATATATATTATTCCAGTTCTTGTTTTAATAATTTTTCATATATTATTGATATCATGTATTCAATCACTAGTTTTTTGAGAGAATATATTGTGAATATAATTATTAATAAATATTTATTTTCTATATTTTTAATATAATATTTATTTTTAATCAGTGATTAATGCATTAATATTTAACTAAAAATAACAAATAATTATTCCTGGTCCTGATATATATATTGGTGGATTGGAGAATCAATTTTAAGGGTCTAGTGAGTAATAAAAATATTAAATATTATTTGATTAAATAATACTTAATTATAACCTTTACGTTAAGAACATGTTATGAACAAATAATATTTTTGTTATTATTTGACATGGGGGTTTCTATAGGATTGATAAAATAATTAAGTAACTTGTGAAATTTATTTTATTATTACCCTAGAAAAATAAATGCATGGTTTTATTATTCTCATATTATCCATGAACTCTCCAAATGACACCAATTAGTTGTTGTGCACAACACATGGAGAAAACCACTCAAGCCTATAGAGTTATTCAAATATCCAATAATGCCCTCATCAACTAGAGTGATCCTCCTCCACCAGATCAAGGATAATTATTTATAATTGGTCCTCAATGTGATTAATGGTGGACGATGCAAGAACAATGATCTTCACTTATAACTCTCAGAGACTTCTTTAGTGACGTCCAAAGGTTCATGGAGCACACGTAGATAACCTCTAAAAGATATATACTCTTAACCTCTACAACACAAAGAATACACAATATAGTTCTATGGTCGGATGCATCAATAAAAAAATAATCACCTTGGAGGTAATTCTATTTAATTAAATTATTTAAAAAAAATAAGATGATATCCTCTCTCTTGGGTTCAGGGGCAATTCTTCTTTTGTCTTTTTAACTCAATTTTCTAGATCATTGCATTCTTTGTCATAGATCATGGATTGAAATATGATTATGATGAAAATTAAAAGTTGGGAACCTCCCTCTAATGCATCCACTATGCATCAAACCTACAATAAGTGGATGAAATCAAATTAAAATTCATCTCAATGATGTGATGAGAAAGTATATTTTCAAAGCTAAAATATAAAAAACTATTTTCATGTTTTTATATCTAAAATAACTATGAAAATGATTAAAATACACTATATTGGATTAAATTATATAAAATTGATATAATTATACTTTTAAAACAAATTAAAAAATTTATTATTCTCTATAATCAAATTTGATTAAAAATAGGGTTTCAATTAAAATTCAATATTATTTAAAATTCATCAAAATATAATACTTATTATAAAAATACAAAAAATTCAATGCAATAAAATTGTGATATTATGAGTTAAAAGATGAAATTTATTTTTTTAAAAAAATATAATAGTGTTAAAAATTTATTTTTAAAATTGGTGAACTATTAAAATGTGAAAAAAATTTCCTTTTCGAAAAAAATGTTCTTTAAGCACACAACATGATTTATTTTGGTATTATGCTTATAAAATCTACTGGTTGAATCTATAAATGTATTATAAAAAATTTAAAATATAATATAGTTATTCCTCTTAATTCCCACTGATACAACATATAAGAATAAAGTCCCATATTAAAAAATAATATAAATAGTTTATTATTGATTGGAATAATATAGTCTAGAATGAAACATAAGATTTTGAAGATATTAATTATTGTGTGTCATGTATGATATTAGAAAAAGGGTCCCTCTATTTGTAAATTTTATATTAAATTTATAAATATTAATGAATATCAAAAATATTTATTCTATTATTACATGGGATTGTTATATTGCATGTATGATTGATGTTTATTCAAATAGTACATATCAACAATAATACAAAGAAAGTTTTACTATGGTTTTACACATCTTGAGTTAGTTTAATATGGTTACAACCATAAAATAAATATTTTTAGTCAAAATATTAAATGTCGTATCACATTATAATAAAAAATTTGTACCTCATATTTTTACTATCTTTACTCAGCCATTTTATTGTTTATTATTTAGTTATTTTATTATGATTTTATTTAATTCTGAGGTTATTCAATTTGTTGACCCTTAATTATTATTTTTAATGTGAGTCAAACCATTAAAAAAATTTATTAATTTAATCTCTATAAAAACTACATTTAATTGATATTTTGAATTTTTTACACATCAAAAATAATATTAATATGGATTTCTTATGATTTCATGTCATTCTGATGACTTTTTCTATAGATCTGACTGTTAAATGCACATTTTATTAATTTTTATAAAACATTAATAGTGTTCTTATGGTCATCCTAAGAAATAATAACTCATATTTATGTTCTAGTTTCTCAAAAATTTCATAATTCATTGTATGGTTTTTCTCCTATGATTTCATGTAATTCATAGGTTGTTCAATTGTTTTTGACCATGTGATTCAGGTTTTTGAAGGGTGTAAAATAATTAAAAATCATTTATTAATCAATTCTAAGAAAACCACATGACCTTTTGACATGAATATACATGTGCACATAAAAAATAATACTAATATAGTTTTCTTATTTTTTTCCATCATCCGAGTGATTTTTTCTACGGAAATAATTGTTAAATGCACATTTTTAGGTTATAAAATAATTAATGTGTATATATGGTCATCATGGAAAATAGATTGCTCTGATTGACCTACATCCTACATTACATTTTATAATATAACAACATTTTTATTTTCTATGATTTCATGTCATTAATAGATCATTCTGTTTCTCTTTCCCCACTGATGCATGTTTTAAAGGGTGTCAGCCCTTTTGAGATTTTTTATCCAGTTGTTCTGGGAATACCACTAGTTCAATTGATACTAACTATACTCCTACACAGAAAAAATAATACTAATATGATTTTATAATGATTTCAACTCATTATGTGGTCTTTATATATGATTATGACTCATATATCCATGTTTTTTTATTTTTTGTCCGTAATAGTGTGTATTGTTCATCTCATTAAACGAAAACATTGACTGATGTTATTTATTATTGACATTTCACAAAGGTGTCTACAATTATTTTTATATTACTTCCTTATGAGTTATTATAATAAATTGAGGGTTGACTATGAACCATTCATATATGACCCATTTTCTCATTCTTGTAACATTTTTTATAATAGAATGAACATTTAAATTATACATCTAAAATAAAATTTTAAATATTAAATTGATAATTTAATTTTCATTATTTAGAATAATCATGCTCATTTGGATAACTAATGAACTCATATAAATATCCACTAGTTCTCTCTAGGGCCTACAATATATATATATATATATATATCTTTTCAGCATATCATTAAATGTTAATAGGTGTGAAATTTATTTTCTATTTTTTACCTCTATCAAAACTTATGTTACATCGACTATAACATTTTTAGAAACATAATCAACAGTCTCTATTCTCTACCCTTTGTAATAACCGTTAAATAAAATAAATTAAAAATATTAGGATCATGAAGAAAATATATATTTTTTCATCCATACCAGAAATCATTTTTACCACTAACAATAATGTGATTGATGTCCACATATACCAAATTATCCTGTTGTATAAGATCCAAACAAAACCATAATGAATTTGAGATATCCATAAAACATTTAAAATATAAATGGAACAAAACCGACTGATACATCATCGACTAATACCTATAGTTTAGAGTTATTTAAAACATAACAAATTGATACATAATTTCAAAAACATTATTGGATGACATCTATTCAAAACATTATACCCACTAGGGAAAAAATCAATGAAAAAATTTAAATATAACAAAATGTGAATGTTTTAAACCTATTAATGAGTATAAAAAACAAGGCTATCCCCATAAGTTAAAAATCCACTTATATCTAGTTATTAACATGGAATTTATTCATGAACAAAAATATATAATTATTTACCATATTAAAGTTATTATTTATTGAAATTAGCAACCACAATAAACTCAAAATAGGAAATTTGATATTTTTATGGTTACTCATCTCAATGATTGAAACCAAAAAATCTATATTAAAGTGTCTTATTAACATATTTCCCAATATTTATAATGTGGTGGAGGTTTCATGATGTAATAGTTACCATACCCAAAAACCAGTAGGGTTTTGTGTCTTATCTTCTCTCACATCAAATTATATATTTTTTTAAATAAAGTGGTGACATGAATTGTTCACCCAATTCATGCCCCAAAAACATTATTATTTAAAAAAAATGTATTTTTATTGAAACTATTTTTGGATAATTTTTTGTGGGGGATGATTCATGAATTTTTGTATTTAATGAAGTTTTTAGAACATTATGTTTTTGAGAAGGTGTAATGCTGAGTCTGTATACATAATAAAGAAGCTGATTTCACTATCAATTAATGTAAGCAGTGCTATATGTGTTTCTCTAATCATGAAAGAAAATTATAGAATTATTTTTTGAAAGTAAATGAGGCATGTCATCAATAATGAAATCCAATCCCAAAGTATGTGACATGATGAAAATATATGATATTAATAAAGAAACTATGATATCATGTGTAGTGACATTATTCATTTTAATCCATAGAAGATTCATTTGTTTAATATATAGAATTTCATAACCCTATGATAATTTATTATAAATTTTATATGTAACTATATTATCAATGGTGTAATTATATTTCTCTTATAGTTCTATAAAATAGTGAAAATATCAACTTTAAATAAAGTTAAAGAAGGATCAATCCATCTCATTTTGATATGAGAGGCACCTTGCATGAAAAAAGAAAAATGATGTGCTCCAATTATTTAGAAACAATTGTTAAAGAGTTCATGTTAGAAAAAAATTAAATAAAATTGAATCAATAATTAATAAAAAAATATATTTGAAAATAAATCTAAAAATAAATAATTTTACAATAAAATAATTTCTATAGGTCAAATAAAAATGCCAAAAATTTTAGACCAATTGTGGAAATATTGCAAACCAACTTGAGTCGATTTAATCTATTAGAACAAAAAATCAACACATACATGTATTTCCTTAAATATTTAAAAAAACATATAAGGAGTTTCTAAAAAAAATATTTAGTAATAATTTCATAAGAACATTGAACACAATTTTTTTATTTTAAGTAAAGAAAAAATAAAATAGAAATTATACTTAAAATATTAATTTATCCAGTTTTTGAAAAATGGATTCCCAAAATAAAATTCTAAAAATAAAAAAGTAAACATTTATTGAGAATGGAAATTTCACACAATGGAAATTTGTGGAATCTATATGCAAATAGTGGTTTGACCATAAAAATAAAAGTGACACATAAAGGAAGTAGGAGGCACCAACATCAACTTATGGGGGAGGGTCTGCTTCTCAGGGGAGGGTTCTTGGCTTAAGGTCTCAATGATTTTTTCTCAAAATGGGGGATTAATGGAGTGGGGGATAGAGGATGTGGTTTTTGTGGGGGATCAACGATATGGAGAGGAAGGATGATCATGGGAAATTTTTTGTGGGAGAACGCATAGTGCACTGGGCAGGTAGGGGAAGGGGGAGGTGACATGTGGTGTGGTGTAGAGAGGAGGTGGTGTAGTGTGCTCGATGATAGAGGTGGGGTGGGAGGGGAGATCAACAGTTTATTAAATAATGGTGGTTGGGGTGGGAGTAGGTATAGAGAGGGAGGTGGGTGTAAGATGTAGGAGGATTTTGAGGTTGTTGGGTATAATAAGGTAGTTGGGAATCTTGGTGGGGATGTGGAAAGAATAGTGCCACCACATAGAGACCATTAATAATATCAATAGTGATATTCAAGTGGTGGTCTCTCAAATCTCCCTTCATTGAAATCCTATAGTTCTATAAGTGGATTTCTATCTTAATAGTATTCTCTAAAATTATTTTCCACTAGTTTTGGTTATCCATTTTACATAATTTAGAAAACAAGTAAAAACGTGTTATTTAGAAATTACAAATAGGCTTATTGGGGGTAGGGACATACCATATCAACTATTAACTATGCCCAAGTGTTGTGGGCATCATATTTCCCACTTTATTTAATGTTATCACTCTTTTCAAAGGCTTCATATTTTATTTAAATCATTTCTCCACTCTCCCATATCTATATCGTTCTTTTATAGTGCTTCCTAAAATATATTTAAGATAATTAAGAACTTACCTAATTGAGATTTATTATAGTAATACTATCATTCTTTCTTTATTCCACTATTTGGGATCATGCTACCCTTTAAATTGATGGATTCAGGTTTATTTTTAAAACTGCATAATGAAAATGGATTAATTCTTGTTGAGATTTCTAGATACACCATCTAAAAAATTGTTTGTTGATTGTATTCTAGTTTCCTGGAATACCATGTCAAAAAGATGGATAGGTTTTTAAAATTTGATACTATTAAAGATATTTTAATAATAAAATATAATGTCTAGTAATTGGAATAAGTGACATAGGGTTTTGTCAAAGGACATAATCCTGTCCCTGTTGTCCAATAATATTTATAAAATTATTTTTATGTGTTTCTATTTAATATTTTAATATCATTGTTCTTGTTCTTCCATACATTTATTTGTATAATATTTTAATTTTTTCTAATATTAATAATATATCATAAATTTCATTAATTTTATATGATTATTATTTTATAATCAGATATTGTAATTCTGTTACACCATCACATGTTCTCCCTCTAATAATATTTCCCCTTGCCTGTTCACCATTACATATTCCTCTCTAGGAGAATGTTTAATGGTCCTTAAAATATAATATTATTATCAATTCATGTAATTAATTGAACATAATGTTTTATAATAGTAATATGTTATTAATTAAATAAGATTATGGAAAAGTTGGGTGTATTGGGTGCATCATGAATAATATGTTATTAATGAATATGTTGAGGAAGTATTTGTCCCTATCTCTTTATGGACGTGGATATCTCAACACCATTATTGGAATGAAATTATTAAGGTAAATTCCATTTCAACGGTATTTTTGACATGTTAATTATGCATAATCAATAAAAATATATCATGCATTATGGATGTGGACACATGAATGAAACCTAATTGATAATATATCATTAAAAATTGATTATTTTTCCAAGTGAGAATTCATATAATATTTTTTTATTGTGATATAATATATTCCTCATTTGGTTCCTTGACAAATTTCTATATATAAATCACTACCTCTATGACATCCCAATATGTTCCAATGAGGAGGAGTCAAAGAGGGTCACACACGAAGCAATTGCTTTGATTTTAGTTAAATAATATTTATATTTAAAAAATTTTATATATATTACACTCCCGACCGAGGGTCAATTTTTAATCAAGATTAATTAAATGATAAAAAATGTTAAAAAAATATTTATTCGTTGGGGAATTCTTTAATTATAAAGATGTATAAAAATTATTTATCTCTTGTTATTTGAATCATAATAAATAATTTTATATTTATTAAATGTATAATCTAATTTTTTATGTGAATATTACTTAAAAATTTATTTTCTAATTTGTTTAATTAATATCTATTAATTGAATGAATAATTATTTAATTATAATATTTTTCTATATACTCAATAAATTTCATGTAGGATTAGAATAGAATTCGTAGGACCGATGATAAATATTAATTTCCATGTTTATAAAATTTTAGTTATCCCTACACCGATTAGCATGAATGATAGTATAAAATATTATTATTATTTTATTATAAGGAATGGGGTTTCACATTATTTAATAATATATTAAAGGACCACCTTGGAATTAATTAATTTTTATACACTACCACTCAGTCTATAAATAGTCTTTTATCATTTTCTAGAGGATGTTAATAATTATGAACAACTGAATCCTACCACGATTTTCCTCCTCTAACCATCCTATAAAGAATGATATGAAAAAGTGTGATTCTATAAATCCCACTGTAATGTGAATCAATCAGATTAGAATCATAGAAGATGGTCAATTGACTATGCTGATAACTAATAATTCATTGGAATAATTTGGATATCTATGTATAATGTTTGGGTCCCTCCTAGTGGGACTATATTTTGGGTCCTCACAATGAAACGATGCTACACTAATCCAGTAAGAATGATTAAAAACCTAGATGAATAAAGATCCCAATATTGTGATGATATTTATTATTTTGGTTAAATTAATTATAATATTGAGATGAAGAGATCCCCTCATTTTTTGGTATGTTATTCTTCAATATTCATTGGAAAAATTAGCATTGGTAATGATGTTTGTTTCTTGCACACTTTGAATGATCCATTATATTTTAGAAAATTATAATTATCCAATAGCCTAATTGGTTCATCTAGCACATCCTAAACTGTCAAATGTTATCAGAGTGTTCATGTTCAAATTTATAGTTATTTCCGTTAATGTTTTTCATTGTGTTTTTAAAATTTAAATATAATTTCAAGTTTGATTCACTCTTTATCTGATGGTTAAGAACTCTTCCTCCACATATTTGTTTCACCCAAGTATAACCAAGAACGATTAATAATTATGGATGATCTCAAATTAATATCCCCTACATAGGTTCCAAAAACACGGGCAGGATAAAATTGGGTTTGAGGGAATGTACTCCTTTTTTACATGCTATGTATATTTGTTCATTACAGCAAGACACCCATGAGGACACATGGTTGTAATGTTATGAATAAAAACCATGGACATTAATTATATGATATGTTAATGACTAAGGTGCCACACTATTTTAGTAGAATACAATCCTTGTATATTTCGTATATGCCTTTTTTATTCCATGCACGTCACGTATTCCATGGTTTTTCATGACTGTAAAAAAGGTGTCCTATTGAGTATTTTAATGAATAATGAAAATGTATTTCATAAACATTAAACATAGGTTGGTGGTCATATAATTTTATGTACACATCGTCCATCATTGATACATTCTTTTATACTCATAAATGACCATGATAAGTATATACAGGGTCCCAAAGAATGCACTATGGACATCTAATGATGAAATTTACATTTCATATAGCCATCATCCACACGCCATGTACTTTTCCTATTTACATAGAAATATTAAATTAAATTAGATACACCATTAAACCTCATCAAAATGTGTTTCTAAAGTCAATACATCGATGGTACTCATTAGTTATTAGGTTTCATATTATTTTATTTTCCGAATTAATTCCACTTAATATTAAAAAATACATGTCATGTATGGTCGTTACATAATAAAGACTCTAAGTGCTACAAATTTTATATGAAATTTTTTTTCATTTCTCTAGAGGATAATTAATTGTATAGTATAAAGTGAAAAATTGTGACACATGTTGTGTACATAGTATTTTATGCGATTGAACTATATACATCAAGAACACACTGAGTCGTTCAAACAATTGTAAACAGAGTTTCTTCCATGCACAAAATAGTGATCTATTATAATAAAATTTAAATAAAATAAAATATTTTATTTTATTCCAAGTAATACTAGTTGAGAATATTATATTAAATTTGACAGAATGAGACCAAAGGTTTAATTATTTAATTAATAAAATATAATTTGACTAATATGGTTATGTGTTATCTTAACAATGATCGGATTAAACTGAATACTAGCTTGATATTTTTAATTCATAGTAATTTCATGTGAATGACTAATTATGATCATTTACTCGACCAATTGATGTGTTAATTTAATTTATATTATAAAATGGGGATTGAAATGTGTATTAGTAAATTAAATTTTACGGATTTTGTGTCATCCCTACCTCTTTTGTTAATTAGAAAAGTTGTGTTTAGTGTTGTTTTATTTAATTCACCTTAACTAATCAATTTCCACACTCACCTATGTACGAGTCATAAATAATATGTAATAAAATTAGTACATAATGATGAATGTAGATAGTTTAGGGAGGGGTTGCGGTGGAAGAGGATCAATATAGAACCAAGATGAAACCTACAAGGGCAATACATCAGTGGACATGTGGAATAAAAAAACTCATGCCAATACGAGTATAGACAGTTTTTACTTAAGGTAAGAGGTTTATTTATATTTCTCTCAAAAAATCAACCATTATATAAGCTCATGATCATTTCATTAATTGATTTATTTTATTTTTATATATGATTGAATTATTTTATGGATGTATGGACACTACCTAATAAATAAATTATTTAATATTTTAGGATATTTTTTTTATATCATTATATGTAAATCCTATATCCATGCATCGTTTTTTGTTTTAGTATAAATCATAGAATAATAGAAATTCATGTAAATGAAAAAAATATTAACATATATGAACAATGTAAAAATACCTCATGTTAATATTTAGTCATTATGAATTCAATTATATAAATAAAAAAATCTATAGTTAAACTGCCAATTAAAACAATAGTCAAGGTCACTTTTGGTTATCTATGAGTCCAAAAAATGATGATGAGTCCACATAACCAAATTAATATAGAATTTAATAGAAATAAATTATTTAATTATAAATTATATGCTTTTTTTTGAAATCTGAGTCCAGATTTTAGGAATGGGGAGTCCATCAATAGAGAGGGGATCTTTATGAAACTAGATGGTAAGAACACATCCATAAACACAATTTTATAGTTCTTTTGTCCATTGTATAGACGATTTAGAAGAAAATATGGATTCATTCCTATAGAATTTATAATGTGGAAAGACATTCCATGATCAATGGGGGATACTATTGAGACAAAATAAAATAGTTGGAGACATAAAAAAATAGTATTATGATCCCTAATATAAATTGTAATAAATAGAATTACTAAAAAAATTATCTATTATTTTAAAATTATAACAACATCATAATCCAACATAACAATGTGATATAATCTTCTGAAATAATATAACCTAACATGAAGTAACATCCTACAATGGTTAAGATGACTATGTGTGGTGTTGTGCTATGAATGGAAATATGTTGTTCTTGAATCATCAATACTCGATTTACCTTCTATGTTGGAATGTGATGTGGATTTCAAAATCTATGAAAAACTCATAAATTATGTAGAAGATGTTCAATGTTTATTGTTATCTCAATTCCAATAAAAATCATGGTGTTTCAAAAAAATATGTACATCTATAGAATAGTTCAGCATCTTCATGACCTGTATCATGAGATAGAAAGATAAAAATTACTAGGGATCCCCAATGCTCTCTTAATGAGCATGCTTAGAGACTATTCACCATCTGGTCCCCACATAGTCAATCTATTTTTCTATTTATAGACTATAGAGGTTCTAGTGTATAGGTTACCTATAAAATTGCACACTAATATCCTTATTCCATCACTCCCATTGATATTCTAGATTTTTTTTGTCAATTTCAATATAATAATCATAGTGTCGTCTCTCTAATATCATATTATTCTACTTCACTACGTAGACAAGGATGTGAAGCATAAAAGACTTATGTCCTAATGGTGAATTATATGAATGTATAGGAAAATAGATCCAAGGACAATACTATTTCTAAATCATCTTCAAAACACCCTTCAATAAAGAGAATGATGAAGTGGAAAGAAAACAAATAGTATGTTTTCTATTCTTCATATAGAGAAAAGTGTCACATGTAGAAAGACTACACAAAAACCAAGAAGGGAAAGGTAAAATTCACGTGGATTTGTAATTGAGTGTATTATATAATTTTTAAATATATTTTCTTTTAGATAAATCTTTTCCTGTTCATATATGTATTGAAAATATAAGAAACATATAGATTCAATAAGATTTTTTGTGGTTTTGAAGATATATGAGAATCCAAAAGAGATAAACATTCTATATATGATATTAGGGACTATAAACCCAAGTTGATGTATTTAATGATACTGGTTCCAAAATATTGTTATTATGTGCCTCTAGTTATCAAAAGCGATATTCTTATGTCCATCATTGATATAGATGAAGTAATTTTCATATTTTGAAATATATCTTCCTTTATATATAAATAAAGACATTTTTATCATAAGATATATTTTAATTATAGTCTTTATGGGGTAGATTAAAAAAATTAATTGCAATGGATAATAAAGATAATTAACATTAATCACACAAAACAAAACTATGAAATAACATGATTGCTCATGTAAATGAAAACCAACTAACTAGGTTAAACCAAAACTAATATCTAGATTAATTTAAACTTAATCCAGTTTATGTATGTCATGCATGTTTATAAGGTGAAATGAGCAAATACACATTTAGTAGAAAAGGTGAAAGTGCCACTAAGATTCCTGAATATTTTCATACAAATTTATATGTAAAATTTATAGTCAAATTTATGTGGGGGAAATCATACATCATATATTTTACTGATGAATTCATGATATAAGGATATTTCTACTTAATGAGGTATTATTTATATCATTTTGATCGATTAAAGGAATATAAGAATTATTTAGAAAACCATTTTAGAAATAAGACTAAGAATCTCTTATCAATCATTGGTAGAGAGTATCTTAATCAAGAATTAATTGATTATTTATTTTATTTTTAGATCATATCACAAAACAATCCTCAATATACACCACAATGGAATGAATTATGATAAAGGATGAAATGCATAGTTTTCGATATGCTGAGATCAAATATTTTCAAAGTGTGTTTTCTTTTATCATTTTAGGATAAACATTCCATACATCAACAAACATACAAAACTGAGTGCCAACATAAATATAAACTAGTACTATATATTAGCTTTTCTATGGAAATAATCCCATATTTTCGCATATACAAGTGAGGGGATGCAAAGAATATGTTAAAAGATATTTATACAAAATATATTACACCATAATGAACTAAATGTATCCTTATAGTGTATCTTAAGAAATAAAAACCATATTAAATATATGATCCCTAAGATAAGAATTTTTGGGTAAATATAGGACCATATTTATTGAAATTTTACACATCCTAAGAGGTGATACTGGGAGAAAAATACACTTATATGATGTTACATAAAAATATATTTAAGAGTTGGTATATGAATAGATTCAACAAAGCCTCATAAAAGAGGATATTATGAAGACATAATTACTGTAAATGAGTATGAGTTCTATTAGAGAACTTAAACAATATGGTTTTCTAGTCACTATGTTTGGTGACTCGTTGTTAGTTGACAATAATTATCTTATAACCTATAAGAAATCATTATGAGTAATAAAATCTACCAAATGGAATGAATATATGAATTCATAAATAGACTCCATATACAAGAACCAAGTATGGGTTTTGGAAGATCCTCTAGTAGATGTAAATATCATTATTTATAGAAGGGTATTGAAGATTAAACTAGATATGGGGGGATGAGTAAGTACCTTTAAGAATGTACTGGTTCAAAAATGGTTTAAACATCATCATGTAAAAATATTTTATTTTTTTCAAAATTCTTATTACTAAAATAATTATAAATACTATTATCCATAGAAACATACCATATCTATGAAATTTTAATGTTTATATAATAACATATTTCCCTAATATGAAACTCTCAGAATATATCTCTAGGATACAACTGGATGTGTTTATAACTCTATTAGATTCTAATATAATATACAAGTCACAAAGATCTATTTATTGTTTTTGGAAAAAATCAAGGAAAGGAAATATTTTACTTTGTGATGAAATAATGGAATTTGGTTTTCTAAAAAATTAATTTATTCATTCTCTATATAAGTTATTTAGAGGGAGTGTGTTTGTTCTCATTATTTTTAATATAACTGAAATTCAACTCATTGGAAATGTAATTCAAATGTTTTAGTATATTCAATAATGGTGGAATACATTCTTCCATATAAAGGAAATAGGATGAGAAATATATATTATAGGGATTTAGATCCATGATGATTGATAGAAGTGTATTTTTGGACTAAGATATTGTACATAAATTAATTAGATTATATAGAGATTTAGTATGGAATGATCAAAGAGGTTATTGTTACGAGTGTCATAGGGAATTTTTCATTCCCTAAAAATGTGTCACCAGACACATGAGTAATGATATAGGATGTAAATAATTTCATATGTTTCAATTATTTTATTTATATTATATGATATTATATATATAATTCTAGATTTAACTAACAGCATATGCAAAGTGAGCTGATATTAATCTGTCCTAGGTGACTACCCTTGGATTTCAGTTAACACTATACTGACGTATATGTGGCATGATAAGGAGGTGTTACTGGTATATTGAGGATATAATGAACTATTAAATGTGAGATATGCATATTTTTGTTTCCAAATAGATAAAGATAATCATAAGTCAGAGTCAGGAATGATATTTAGTATCAATGGGGTGGTTGCGAGTTGAAGGAGTTCAAAGAAAGTTGTGTTCACTGATTCTATAGTTGAAAAAGAGGACATTGTGGAATTTGAGTTTTCTATAGAAGTATATCATATTCTCAAATTTATCTAAGATATTAATATGGTTCATATAAGTAAGGACCCTATCATAGTCTATTATGGAAAAATTTATGATTGGATCCTATAATGTAAAAAATGCTACATCGATGGTTAAAAACATACATTAGAAATATCATCTTCTGAGGTATTTTCATCGAGTATTTACATCACTATGAGAGCATTTTATACTAAAGAAAATGTGTAAACTCTCTTAACTAATCTAGTAACGTAGATGAAACATGATATTTTGGTGTTCTCTAGTAGAATGAATGCCCTTATAAGTAGGATCTTAGTTTATATTGTAGTTAGTTTTCACCAAAAAAAACTATTTATACTCTTAATTTTAGCTAATTTAATGAAGTGAATATTAGTTAAAATATATTTTTATATATAATTCTTAATTGGGATTGAATTTAAATTAAAATAAGTCCCATTGTATCTATCACATTAAAAGTGTATAATAGTTCCCCCTCTCCCAATGATGAGTACCTTGAAATTCAATGATGATATTCTTAAAGAATATTCTATGGTCGGTTATAATTCAATGATAGGATGATAGTATGATGACTTCCAATTTTAGTTCTTATAATAAAGTCAGGCTTCATCTAATGAACTTCAAAATTAGTAATATCAAAAATTTGAGATACTAAGAACAGAACCACCTTTAGGAAGTCCACATGTTGATATAAAATGGAATATTCTGGTTGATGATCAATTGTAATAGTACATAGAATTTAAGAATATTATTTATTAATGTCATACAAACACAATTTTATATTTTGTTTTAAATAATGTCCACAAATAATCATGGTGAAGTTTGGTATATTTGGTGTTTCATGAATGTTATATTTATGATGAATAAGTCAAGGAATGATTTTCCCCTTCTACCATTACGGAATTTTATTTTCATCCCTTGGATTTTAGGGGAATTTCTAAAATTAATTCCATGCCTCGGGTGATGTTGAAAAGTTCCTTCTGGATAATCATTGAATGATATTTCAAGAATTATGGTTGTTGGCACAAGTCTACAATAGTCATGATAAAATATGATGAGAAGGGATTAAATTACATATTGAGCATTGATCTATAGTTTTTGAATGTGACACATCTTCTTCCTATATGTGTTTTATTACATGTTGGTAGACAGTAATCATGGACATAAGGAAATCCCACCAAATGATAGAGAAGAAGAGTCCTATAGAGTCACACACAATGAGTTACCATTTATTTTATTTAAATATTTATTATATGTATCCATTAAAATAATTTTTCTCTCTAAACAATAGTTAATATTTATTCATAAAAATTAAATCATCCAATATTATAAATTAAAATTTAATCAAAAGGAAATTATATAATTACTAAAATAAATAATATTTTTATCTCCTCTTATTCATGCTATTTAAAATAATTTATTTAGTTATGTGAATATTAAACAAATAATTTCTCACCGGTTTTTGAATAAAATATTTATTAATTGTTGAATTAAATATTTAGTTAACATATATATTTGGTTATTTAATAAATTTCCAGGAGGATGAGTGGACTGATATTGGATCCTATGATTAATATTAATTATCATGTCCATAAAATAATAATTATATTTCGCAATTTAGGACACACCATAGAACAAAATATTGTTATAATTTTATTACAATACCTATGGTTTCTTGATGTATATTGTCTTATTCATAGGAAATTGTGAAATTAGTTAAATATTAAAGCATAACCCTATTTTTACTAATATACTAATATCTCATTCTATATGAATTTAATCACTTTTAAATATTGATTTCAATCAAGATACTCTTATTGTCCACTCATGGCTTGTTGGAACAAGGAATATTTCATCAATCCTCGAGGAATACGAAGTGATGAAAGGTGTCTATCAAATTACTATAAATTGACTATGCTAGCACCCGATGATTCATCAACACCATTTCGAGATCTAACGACAATGTTTGGATCAATTTTAAGGGGATATATTTTTGGTCTTCACAATGTAATGATTGTACACTGATTCGAAAAGAATGATCCAAATCCTAAATAATGAAAGATATCATGATTGAGGTCATATTTCAACTTAATGTAAAATTAATTATTAAAATGATGTGAAAAAAATACTATGTTGGTTTTGGAGTTTTATTTTCCCATATTATTCCAAAAAAGCATTTGACATGATTTTTATGTCTTAAACATTGTGAATATTCCATAAAATTCAACAAGAATGAGTTTTTTATTAGACATATAGCTGAATATAATACATCATTAAACATCGTAAATAAAATGTATCCTTAATAACACATCATACTTATAATGAAATATTATATATCTATGAAAATTTAAGTCTAAAAGGAGTTAGAAGAGTTTAAGGGAAATAAAATGACAATTCTATTCATGAAAATCCAAAATGAAACCTCCATAAGGGAAAATGAATATTCTCATCATTACAAGAAGATAAAATTACACCTCAATAAAAAAATTTCTATTGATAATAAATTAATATCAATAAATTAAAATTTCATCCTATGGTTAGAAAAAGAATTTTTATATCGAGATTGATTTTCCCTTTAATAAAAAAACATACAGAAAATAATGAAAGTAATAAAGCACTAAAAGATTCAAAAGGGGTGATATAAATGAATATATATAATCCTTATAATCAGGAAACAGAAGTAATATATACCTAATAACAAATTTTGAGGTCTTTAATAATGAAATTCATTCTTGTTATACTTTATTGACTTCCACTTATTCACCAAATTTTTGTAATATAATGATATCATTCATGAAAGATATAAAAATCCAATTTTTTTTATTAGTAATCAAAATTAAAAATTAATATAAAGAAATTTAGTCTATATATTTTTTAAAACCATCACCTGCTAGTATAAAAAATAATATAATATTTTAAAAATAAAAAGTTAGCCAACATTAAAAACTATGGAATATCACATTAAAGGAATTAAATTTTTTTATCACTTTAACCTTGTTTATTAACATTTTATAATTCTTTTGGGGAGTCAATATATCATTTAAAAAACTATAGATTTTTATTTTCAGAAAAAATAATTTTTTCCAAAAATTCTAAATATACTAATTTTATAAAGGAAAAAACCAAAACAAAATTTTTAATGTTCCACAAAATCTTGGTATCATATTTATGAAAACATATGAAATTATTATAAATATGGTAGACCAAAAAGTATCCATATATCATATCATCTTTATAATAGAAAATCATTTTCTAAAAAAATTTGGTTTCAAATATTTTTATTGGCTAATAAAAGTGGACCCATGAAATGGGTTCAAAAAACATCAGTCAATTAGAATTTTATTGAAAACTATATAATGGAAAAACCATATATGGTCCCAAGTATATGTATAATATATTATTTAGGATCATGTATAGTGTTCCCCTTAAATTCAATCATCAATAAAACATTGATATAGAATATTATATAATTAGATATTATTCTAAATGTAAAAAAATTGGTATTTGTGAAATTGGTTTCTACAAATCGACATTAAATGAATAAGTTTTATTTTTTAGCTTATTGAATCATAATTAATAAGTGGTATTAAATTATGTGATACCAATTTTTGAATATCATATTAATATTTTTGTTTTTTAAATAAGTATTCAATATGAAAATTGGATAGCATAGATAAAAAAATAACATTGTAAAAAGAGATCATATATTATCCTTATTATATTAAATTTACTCTATTTATCCAATGTGGATAAGTATGAATTTAACTAATTAATTTCACAAAATAATAATGAGAACTCCAGAATATCATGGTATATGACCATATTACTTTACGAAACTCGCGGATTTTGTGGCTAGTTGTGAAATCGGTTCACAGGAGTATTTTAAGATACCCTTTATAAACTCTTGTGAGTTTCCTTCCAGGAAATGATATGGGTGGATCCTATTAGTTACACATAGTAAAATTTATTATAGATTCATGTCTTTTTTGTAATACCACTAATAATTCATTCTCCTATATTCACAAAAAAAAAACCATGTTGCATTATTTTCTAGGTTACTTGCATGGTTTTAAAAATTGTTCTGAGGTCGTGAGAATATATATCAATCATTCCATGGTTTATAGGAGAACCCTTTATTTTTTTCTAAATTCTTCTCTATACTATCACATTTCCTATGGTCATGGTTCTATAGTATCACGAACCATGTGTTAACCATTCACCATGAACAATGATTTATATTTTCCAACTTTTTCAATTCACTAACTAAAATGATCTTGAGGCCTTCTTTAAATCAGGGAAACATTACATAACTCATTTGAGGAGAGTTTCAACAAAGTTAAACATTGATATACCTCATCAAATGGTGTTTATCTATCATGAAACTTATTAAAATTTAATTTTATAAAATGGATTCCATATTTGGAACAATCATTTCATATTTTGTAATGAAGACACTATCATTTTTTCATTATGAATAGTAACTGTGGTAAAAACATAGTTACCAAAGTAAGAGTTAAAATTTTTTAAACATGATAATAATAATTTTTTAGGGTTTAAATGGACAAAAATCATTTTAAATATAATTTTATAGTTAGATTTTGATCCTAAATCATCTCCTATTTGATGTAGATTTATTTTGGATCCATTTTGGCTTGAATAAGAAATTAATAAATTTTAATATATTGAAAAATTCAAACTGGGTCCTCCATCTCACTTATTAAATTAAACCCACTCTCCTAGGTTCTCCACTAATAAAGAGCCCCTTTTCTCAACACTTTCCATCACAAATCGGTAATGACCCAAACATTTTAAATAAAAATCCCCTTTTGATTTAATTAAATAAATTATTATATATAATGTGTATAGAGAACATATGAAGTTATTTTGTTATATTATATCCAATAAGATTTGAAATATGGTTACGAATCACTAATATCAATATTATATTGTCTAAATAGTGATAATATGATTAGTACAAATATTTATTTTTAATAAATCCAGTTGAAAAGGACAAAAAATGTTATTACCTCAATAAGTAGGGTCATACCCTATGATTCCCACATATCAGAGCTTTCAATGGAGATTGAATCACATGGATTTTACCAAGACCAATCCCATTATATGATCTAACAACTAATGCACAAGTGAATCTATTTATATGATAAGTTCAAGATCATCGTGATTACATCCCAAAACAAATATGCTGAACCACCCCATGATGGTCTCAACATTATGAACCTTACACTTAGAGTGATTGATGGTGTACTAAAGAGATATTTATCAAAAAGATAATAGTATGCATATGTATATTATAATTTCAATATAATAATGGTTATATTTTGTTCCACTTTATAAATTATTTCACATTTTTATACAATAAAACACATATTCTATATTTTGATAATTTTCAGACAGTCCATTTATTTTGATGGAGTAATAGTTTTTTTAATAAATAAAATTTTAATAAAATTTTATTGTTAAATAATGTTTATTAAATATGAGTTATTATAAAAATTTTAGGGAGATAAATGTAATTCTTTTAATGGTTCAGAAAATGCTAGTTTCAAAAAACCCATCATTTCTCAATAAATTCCTATAATGATATAAAAGTGGAACCTAAAATATTTATAATTTTATTTATATCAAATAAATATTATTTTTTGAATCATAATTTTATGATTATCTGATAGTTAATTTTTCATAATTTTTCTAACGTAGCTATGTTTTCTTGTAAAAATTCTGTATGGTATAAATATACGATGTGACTTCTGTCCTCATAATGACACAAAATTGATGTCATAAATACTATAAAATGTTTTAGGCAGAAAATATATATATTACCTAACATATAATATGAATTTTTAAGTTCATATATCCATTAATAATCCTCCAAAACATAGAATATATATGTATTTTATTAAATCATTTTTTCAGAGAATGACTTACATCATCATCATTGAGGGAATTGTTTCAATACTTTTAGAACATAGACTTATATATTATAAAAATTACCTATGTAATGGTAGAAACCATTGTAAAATCCATGTTAGGGGTTATGATTTTGATTACAATATTAAATAGATTCCAAAACCAATGTTTTAGATATAATAAAAACTCCCCTCACTCTTCCTATATAAACCCACCCAAATCCCATTCCTCTCCTCTAAAAATATCTTGAGCATGTCATTAATCTTTTTTAAACATTATAAATTCCTCAAATGTTTCCACCAAATTAACAAGAATCTCTTCCGAAGATTTATGCATCACAATATCTTTTTAAGGGATTCTCCCCCTCTTCTTTTTATTCGAGAACTTATTATTTGTTATGCCTGTTAACCGTAAATTTTAATTGTTTTGGAATGTTTTATTGTATCTCTACCAATTCCCGTTGTATTTCCATGTTATGATATATCCCTTTAACTCTCATTAATCTCTCTGATGAACCATACTATACACCTATTTCAATTAAATTTTTTATAACAAATGATTTCCTTCTCTTCTTTATTCATATATGTTAATTATCATAGTACTTATATATATAATTCCTAAAGTTACCATATTTTTATCCATATTACCCATAATTTAATTTTGATAACTAAAATATGAGATACCCCAGTAATTATCATTAACCTATCATAAAAACATATAAGTTCCCCTGTTATGATGTTCAATATTAATTGCGATTTTCCATGCCAGAAAAATTGTGTGCCGAATACCCATACCCATTTTCTATTAAGGGTGTTCAGCTATATGCACATTAACATAATTAAATTTTTAATGACATCTATTTATTCGACACTCCATAATAATGGAATAAAATGAGATGAAAAATCATTCTATGTCATATTATTTATGTGCAAAAAATATTCTTGTGAATGATATGAATGTGTTGGGTGTGCATGTAATTATATAATGATCCAATAAATTGGGTAATGTTTTAGACTCATGGGTATTCATAAAGGGGATTACGGAGTGAAATTAATCTATTATGGGACTTTTTTAATAATGATGTATTAGAGGTTATCCCTGAAATGTTTTTAGGATTCCATGAATAATATTTTTCCAACATACCCATGTGGTCTTTTTGTTTCTATTATATATCAGACCCCATTTTACATGTTTTAGTTTATCATCACTTGTATGCATAATTTATTTTCCTAGATTATAATCTATATTTCATCATCATGAAAATTATTTTTTAGTCCCTTACAGGTCCCTATGGATCAATCCATTATTATGTATGTCCCAAGGTTATCAATAATATTTTTATGGATAATGGAATAATATGAGCATGTTATGGAATCTTCCAATAATGGTGATGTACTTATAATTTTTTACTATTAATTAATTTAAAAAAATTTACCAAAGAAACTATACTTCTCAATATTTTGGGTTGTATAATGTGTAATATGTTTTATTGTATCACCAATTTGTGTTTTATAAAGACATGAGTTGTATGGTTGTTAATAGAAGAAATTTTAGTTTTTTAACAATTAGGATAATAAAACTCTAGAAAGATCCATAAATATTAGACTAAATATATGAATACATCCATAAATTCATTAAAGTATAGAGTATTTTTTTCCAAGGAAATACATCCCTATTTTTTTGTACATGTGTATGTGGCTATAACCGAGATGTAATTAGGGGTAAAAATAAAAAATACCATGTTGATATATATGAAATTAAGAACTAGTGCATGAAAATATGCCATACTGTAGAAACAGATTAACACACCAATGATATTTTATTTTGTAAATTTAAAGGGTTAATATGAACAATTATTATGGGAAAAAATTACCATAAGAGTATATGTTTTGAAATACATCATGGATAAAATATATTGAAGCATGTTATTGAAATAAATGTCAATTACAAGTTATCCCAATAGTTTTTTTTCACATTTATACATTTAATTGTTTAAATTTCAACATCCTTAATTTTCCGTTTATTATAAATAATGTTTAGAAATTAGTGGAACCGTGTAAACAACCAATGTGAAGGGAAATGTGATGAATTCTAAAATGATATGCCCAACTCGATGGGATATGGAATCCTGAGCATTTTGACTATACTTCCTAAACTGGACCAGGTTATGAATAGAATTCTGGATCAAGAAGAACAGACTTATCCCACTAAGAAATAAAAATATGTAATTGAGACCATTAGGAGTGAATGTATTGTGAATTATTGTAGATCATATGGTCCTTGAATCACAGAAAAATAGATCAAATCCATTGAAAATAACTTCTCCATCATTCAATGTTACGAGAATTAGATTGTTATAGTGGAGTTTTACCATATGGAGGGAGAAGATGTGAATTTGTGGATGGTGATCAAGAGTACAAAGCCTAAGGAAGTGGTCTAAGGGATTGGGTGGAATTAATTTTATAAAATGTGTGTGATTAATACTTTCCTCACTCTCATTGATATAAAATTTAAATTTATTTCAACTCCATAAAAATGATGATGAATTATTCAAGGAATATGATGAAAACCTCAAAACACTTTCATGATATACCTCCATTGTTTTCATTAATCTCGAATTCAATGTTGACCGATTCCTTTAGGGAAAAAATATTGTCTATGAAAAGCCATTTTGATCAAGTACATGTATAAATATGGGGAAATTTTCCAATGTTATCTCAAAGATGAAATTAGAATCAATGAATCATAAAGTAATAATAGGGATAAGAAGCACCTGGTGGAGCTTAATTCTGGTAGTACAATGATGAAATATAATACCGTAATGAAATTTCCATATCCAACTTGTGAAACGTGTGGAATGAGTCATCCCACAAATTAAATATGAGTGGAAAAAATGTTTTACATGTGTGAAGCAATGACAACTAGCTAATGATTTATGGTGGGAGAAAATCACTAATATGGTATCAAAAAGGAATACTCTAGTAAAACCAGAACATGTTGCTCCTTGTTTCATATGCTCAGAACATGGTAACTTTCCAAACTAATTCACTATGCAGTCGGTTCATAGAGAAAACCGAAAACATTTGAGGTAGAAAAGGAATGATTATTCCATCACAACTGTAAAGGTGGATCACTAAAATGATGTGCTGAAAGGTACGACAGTCCTTCATTCAAGAATAGTGATTGTATGTTTTGATTTTTGTTATATGAATTCTTTCATTTCAACCATTATTAGTATAACATATATTGAACCACAAAAAATTATGGAAGTGGATATGTAGTTGAAAATAAAAAATGGAGATATTATTTCATCCCGAATATATTTAACTTCTCAAATGTTAGAATACGAGGGTTGAACATCATAGAAAAACTTTTTATACTTCCATTATTTGAATTTGATGAAATTTAGGGTTTGGATTAGATTTTTATATATATGGGAAACATTAATTTCAATGATAAGGGAATCAATCTCTGTATTGTGAATTACACTTCATTTTATGAAAAGGTCATGTTAGAAGATGAATCTTTTTTAGCACAAAAATATAAAGAAGGGATAATATTTCACTATAAGAAATCATATATATCTATAATGATTGAATTTTTTAAAAATAAAATAATTTACATCATGGAAATTGTGAGGGAATATACTGATGTGTTTCCTAATGAATTTTATAATCTTCCTCCTAGCTGAGAGGTTATATTATCAATTCATATTATACAAATGTTGTCATAATTATCCAATACTACATATAGAATGGGTGATTTGGAACATTATGAGATAGAGAAGAATGTAAAATAAATAATATAGAAAGGGTTCATATGACCAAATTTATCACCATGGGGTTCACCAGTACTCTTCTAAAAAACTGATGGGTCATTGCTTATTTTCATTGATAATCAGGCACTAAAATAGTTCATGATAATGACCAAGTATCCGATTCCACTGATTGATGAGTTGATCGATCAACTACAGAGTGGTATGTAATTATCCATGGTATATCTTTGGACAAGGTATTACAATGTTTTGGTGAATATGGGGATATCCCGAATATTACTTTTTTTAAAAGTTACTGGCACTATGTGTTCATAGTAATGCCATTCAAAATCACAAATTCTCTAGAAATATTTATCGACATGATGGATATAGACATTATGGATTAGCTATAAAAAATTTTGGTAGTAATTAGAGATTATATTATAACATATTCAAAGAGAATGGAAGGAGCATGATGAGCATATCAGCACTGTTCTAAAAAACATAATAAAATTAAATATTAATGAAAAGTGATGAGAATGTGATTTAAGAATAAATGAAGTATCATTACTATGGATTATTAAAACAATTAAATGGACATTTATGGACCATTTATATATAAAATCAATTTATGGATGGCCAAGGAAAATATATGTGAAAAAATATATACATTTCTTTATTAGATAGACACTATTTTCGATTTTTGACAAATTTATTGTGATTTTCAAGCCCACTAATGATGATTACATGGAAGGGAGCCATGTTTTTTGTAATAATGGATCTGAATAGAATATAATGGAGTTTAAAATATTTCTTATCAGTGAAACTCTACTTATGAAACCCATAATGGAGGGAGACTTATTTTTTGATGTTTTGTGATGCTTCATTGAATGGGCAGGGCTATATCTTAATGATGAATGAAAAAGTAGTAGAATTCAATGAAATTTAATGTCCTTTAATATAACTACTAAAGAGATAATCTGGAGTTTTTTTATTGAAATTTTTTTGAAAATTTTCAATCATTATCTCTTTGGTTTGAATTATTAATAAATATGGATCATATGAACATCAGGTATATATTAAAACAGAAAGAGAAGTATATTCTCTAATAAATATTGTTAGAGAAAATTAAAGACTATGACTATTCCATACACATCTATACTAGGAAGGAAAATATAATGGATGAATCAATAAGTAGAGAGGATCCAGAAATGTTATCATTGATAAGAGTAAATATGGATATGACGTTTTTATACATTAATTGGATGGACATGGGAATCATAATGAAAGGAACATCATCAATACTTTCAAAAATTATTGCTCAAATGTCCCTTCTAGAGAATATAACTAGTGATAAAATTAATGTTGTGCAAATTTAAGATATAGTTGATGATAAAAGAAAATTAAAAATAACATTGTTCCAAATAAATGAAGAATGAGTTGTAATATTTCGCTCATGACTATGTGTACCATAATATACCAAGTTAATGAATGATTTTTTGGATGATAAACAATATCTATCCTTCTATATCCATCTTGGACTCATGAATATGTATTAATATAACATAGAGAACTATTGTGGGGATAATAAGAAGTACAATATCATGGAATATACATGAATAGGTCTTATATGTTAGCATGTCAAGGTGGAAGGGAATAAATCAATGAGGGTGATGAAAATATTAACCATACGCCAAAGGAAATGGGACAATATCATTGTGGATATTTCATTGGTATTATAAAGACATATAGAGGAAATAATTCTATATGGGTTTTGGTAGATTGAATAATAAATAATTCTCACTTCATTTCATTTAGATAATACTTATCGCGTGATCCAATTGCATGAATTCACATTCGAGAAGTGGTGAGGCTACAAGGAAGACCACTATAAATTGCATCTGATCAAGTTATAATATATACTAACATTTTTTATAACTATATCCTACAAGATTTAAATAATGATTTTCACTTCATAATATTTTATCACCCAAAAAATAATGTCCAATTGGAGTTAACTTTATCACACTCAAGGGCATGTTCAGATCATGCTCAAATTACATCAATGGGTGATGGGATAAACATCAATCCCTTGTCAAATTATTATGAAATAATAGTTTAAAATCCATAATTTAAATGAATATATATATGAAACCATTTTTAGGAAGAGGTTTGGAACACATTCATTGTGGTAATAAGTTGGGGAATGAAAACAGTAAGGTCCGGACATGGTCATGGAAACGGTGGAAATGGTCAAGACTGTAAACCAACACATTAAGACTAATCAGAGTAGAAATAATATCTATGATGATAATAATAAAATATATAGAGAGTTTGATGTAAAATATAATGTACCCTTATTCATATCTCCATGAATTAAAGTCGTCAGATTTGTTAACAAGGGATGTCTTTTCCCAGTATATATCGATCCTTTTGTGTAACAACCAAAAATTGGATCAATGAGATTCACCATATTATGTTTATTATATATAATATAGATCACATATAATCAATTTTAGAACACAATAAAAATATAATAAATAAATAATTAATGAAATAAGTGGAATTTCAAGACATTAAAGAGAATATACCCATGAAATAGTAAATTCCCCTTTGGAATATTAATATGATCCTTATCAATAATAATCCAGACAAATTAATAGTTACCAAACCCAAGAATGTTTAAATAAAATTTAGGCGTCTGACATATGAAATTATGATATAATTATGTCATAGTAAAAGTAAGTTAATACTTTCAAAATTAATATTTATGTGTTAGTATTTTTATAAGTCCTATATATTTAATTATAATTTTATAAATAAAATTAATTTTCATAAAATGTTTTTAGAAATCAATATTTTGTTGTCTTATTATTTTATGATAATTTTTGGAGACATTTGTAAATTTTGAAATGTTTTATAAAATTTGTTTTAAATTTCAAATATGTAATTTTTGAGAGAATAATGATTTTAAGAAAAATATATAATTTTACATATTTGGATAATTATTTGGATATAATGGAGTCCATTTTTCAATTCTACATTTTAAAAAATTGATACAGTGAATTTTTGAGATTGTTCAAAAATACTTGAATTTTTGGTGAATAGTAAAAGATGATAATTATGATAAATGCTAAATACATTATCTATTGAGTCATAGATGATTTAAGGATGATGTAAGATCACTTGGATCGAACTTACATGCACTTATTACTATTTTTGGCCATATTAATCAACTCTATTTATGTTCTTGATAAAAATAATAAAATAGTAATTAAGATATTCAAAACAACACTAATCTCATCCACTATAAAAACCATCAAACACTCCTTATTCTCATAAATCCTCTAAGACATGAATATTTTAATTATTTTTCACAAATCACCTTCCCTAGACTCTCCCCATGTCTAGGAGCTCTTGGCCTTTCCATAAGACAAAAAACTCCTTCCCTTAAGTTGGTTCTCATGGTGGAGTACTCAAGAGGTGAAACCATCTTCTTTTTCCCTTATAATTTCATTTCATGAACTTTTAATTTACTGTTATCAGAAAAAATTTCCTAAACCATATGATATGATATCTCAAGTACCTTACAAGTCCTAGAATATTTTTATTATAATGTAATATTATAACATAATCTGAAATGTGTTAATTTATCACATTTATGGTCGACAGTTTTTCAAATTTTATTGCCATAATTATTTATGTTCATTAAACCATTTTTTGGTTGATCCAGATCATTTTATATGTAAAATATCCTTTGTATTATTCGGGAAAATTTTTTACTCATGGGATTAATTTATAAAACAAAATGAGTTTTAGGTGATCGAAAACCCACCAAATTAATCCAGCCATGTATCATTAACATTTTTTCTAATGATTCATCTTCACCCTAAGTAAAACAATATCTTAAATGATCATTTAACCTTCTAAGTTAACATTAATATCATACAACATCTACTCTATAGTTTAGTTATCATTTTACATTAACTTCCATACAAGCAAACTGATCATGAAAACTAATGAAACGAGCACTCATGAATGATGATATTAAATCTCATAATCCATAAACACGACCATAAATGAATATAATAAAATTATAACAAATCAAATAAAAATAATATAAGTTTTTTAATTAGTTCATTAATGTATTTTATTTTATTATCCACGATGTTATGCTTAAGGGGAGAACACATTTATACCCAAGGTAAGGGTTTTTTACCCAAACCTCTATTTTCATTCCAGTTTCACTGATTCTCAACATACCCAAATGAAATTGTTATTTATTATTATTTAATAATCATAAATTATCTATTAATGTTCTATATCAGTGTAAAAATAAAAAACCTCATTTTTTTATTGGGAGTAAAATTCATTAAAATGATCATCCAAAAATCATCCCGATAAACAATCTTGTTTAAAGGGATCTTCTCAAATTCATACCTAATTTCAAGAACAGTGTATATTGTGTTATAAGAATCCATTATTTTTTATAAAACACCCATTTTATTATGACATAAAAAACTTATGTAATTTATTGTTTTATAAAATTATTTTTCCAAAATAATTATTTTTGTCAAATAAAAAGAGAATTTTTGCCACGAATTTCATAGTAGTGGAATGTTAGTTACGTTTCATATATTACTTTCAATATAAATTTATATGATGTTTATTATTAAACCAATTCATATAAGGAATTAATTGAAAATATTAATTAATGGATGGGGACCAGTTTAGTCACTTGATGTATCAATAGATCTCATGAGACAAAATAGACTTTGGTTTTGGATGAGGCATTACCCTAGTATTTTCATAAGACACGGCTGAGGCCTCGACAATATGTTTCATTTGTCCAGTATTATGAATTACCTCATATTGATATTATTAATTGAAAAACCATATAAATATTAGATTAGTATAATTCAAATATTTACATTTCATACTCTTATGATCATTTATTATGGAATTATTTTATCAGCTTTTATTCCTTCCATATTACGCTCAAGTATAATTTAAAGGAATTTGTTTTTAGTTGTTCACCATGACCAGTGTTAATTTTTATGATTACTTTCACTATTTTAAAAACCCTTACTTATCATATTATCTCACCCCTTTCGTATGTTTTATTTTATCCAAGTTGTTATGATGAATATCACGAATAACTTAGAGGAATAATCTAAGAGTCATAGATGTTTCATATGGAATTTCTATTATATATATAATATCAAGGTGTAATGTTGATGTGTATGGTATTCCAAAACTACTAAACTATTCATTCCTTAGGGATATGAATTTCTTGTAACAATTCCAATGTAATAATATAATGCACTGACTCCAGGCAACTAGGGTCAGGGTGTTACAGTTCGTATCAAAAGAATTTTAATAGAATACATAGAAACTAGAATTAGAAAGCATATATTTGTGAAAAAAACACAAGGTACACTTTGAGGAAAAGAATACAATATCATCCTTGAATTTTGGTAAGGAATAGATTATGAGGACCATACTAAGAAATGCATCTCTATCTATATACTACTAGTGGATGTGTTTCTGGCACAAATGTACCTAAGAGTGAAAACTCTAATAAGGTATTCCCGGCCTGACTCATGGTATCCTGGTACATGAGAAAGTGTATTATTACACACCTTGATTGAAAATCCTAAGGGATATTCTTATTATAATTCACATATTAATTATAATCCATTATTAATGATCAAGAAGTTAATTTTGGCTCAAAAAATGATTTTTTGGATTATGATATGAACTATGCATAAGAAATCAATTTATTCAAATTATTTTTCTAGTTGAGGTTATATATTATGATTCATAACATAATCTAGAATATTCCATTAATTATAAAATTTAATAGTGTAAGTAATTGAAACCTCATGAATGGGAGTCTCCCATGTAGGGATTTACCTCTAATATAAGATAATGACGATGTGAATGGTGCTGAAAAGAATATATATATATATTGGGGAAAAATGACTCAAGATATGAAAAATATCATTACCCATATGAATTAAGTTGATCAACAATGTGGAGGAGCAATTTTAGACTGTTTCATGAGACATAAACCTCCAGAATTTAATTTTATACAACCCCATTTCTAGTAGAGTAGGGGATAAGTTCCTTAGAGAAGATATTTCTCCCTTTGGGATGTAACAAAAGGGAGAAGGTTGACATGGAATTTTATCATCTATCAGGGAATGCTGATCAATTTTGATCGTTAATTCAAAACATAATGGAGGAGGAAGAGAAATTATATATGGAATAGAGGTATTTTAAGGAAATATTAAAAGAAAAGTAATTTCATCATAAATACTGAGCATATATGGAAAGGAAATATTTTAATCTGGGTCAAATGGAGGATGATAATGTTGTAAAGTATGAAACTATATTCAAAAGCTTAACATGGTATGTTGCAGACTATATACATTATCCAAGGATAATGATTGGTCGATTATTTGATTGTTTAAAACCATTACTCTAAAAGGAACTAGTATCCAATGTTTCTCATCATACATAGATATTTTCTCATGTGCTATCATGATAGATAAAGAATTCTATTTTTATTATAAATTAAAGAGAAATTAGGAGAATAAAATGGTGGAAGAGGAAATAATGGATAAAGATAATAATAAAAAGGGGAGTATTCCATTATGTGATACCTATGGAAGGAAACACATCAGAGCCTACTTAAAAGAAATTTATTATATTAAATGTGTGGGGAAAAGGGCCACTAATATTGTTATTTCACGGGAAATAAATAATCTACTAATTTTCAATGCTACAATTGAGAAGAGATGGTAAATTCTGAAAATTATTTTCCTAAGAGTATGGAAACTTTCCCCATAAAATGACGTTGGAGAAAGTCTAGGATAATGTGACCACAACTATTGAGGTTGAAGTTCCTAATGATATGGTGGAAAGTAATATAATCATTTCTTCAAAAATACGCAATTCATTAATTGATTTTGGATCATTACATTATTTAATATACTCTCATTTTTCTAGGAAAAGTATAAATTTTCAATTTGATTTAGTAAAGGAGTTGTCTATAAAAAGACCTAAGGGAAGTATCATTGCAACAAAGATGTGTTAGTTAGTCCCCCTTATGAAAAATAAATGTCATTTATTTTCTGACCTTATCATCATACCCATGATCAACATTGATATAATTTTTTATAGATTGTCATTCAAATTATGATGAATTAATCAATTGCAAGAATAAGGAATTTACAATTTATTAGAATGATATAGAATCCCTAATCTTTAGAGAAGAAATATCATCGTCTGATTCATATCTAAATCCACACCCAATAGCTCTACTGAATGAAATTATTGGGGAGGATGAGTACTCGATATCAATGAGTGAGGAAATCAATCTTAATATAGTGGATGTTTCTATTGTAGCAGAATACATTGTTATGTTTCTAGATTAATTACATGGGCATCCCCTAGAGTGGGATGTTGGGTTCTATATTGAGTTAATTTCTGGTTCAAGAACTATACCAATGATTCCATAGAGAATGGCCATTATGGAATTAGTATCACTGAAGAAACAATTAGAATAATTGAGTGATAAAGGATTTATCCTCACCACTGTTTCTCCATGGGGAGCCCCTATTCTTATCGTCAAAAGGAATGATGGATATACGAGGTTGTGCATTGACTATAGGGAGATGAATGCTATTACGATAAAGAAGAATTATCCCCTTTCTTGCATATATGATTTTGCGATCAACATTACGGTGCACAATATTTTTAAAAGAGTTAACTCAGATTTGGATAGCATCAATTTTTTGTGAAGCAAGAAGATATTCCAAAAATATAATTTTGAAACAAGTATGGGAATTACGAGTTTACAATAATTCCTTTTTTACTGACTAATGCACCATCTTTTTTCATGGATCTAACAATCATAGCTTTCAAGGTGTATCTTGATAAATTTATTTTTGCTTTCATTGATTATTTCATTATATACACTTAAATCTATGAATACATTGGGAATAATTTGTGAATTCTTTTGAATACTCTTAGAATAAATGGATTATATGGGATGTTTATCAACTGTCTATTTTGGATTAAAATAGTTTCGTTTTATGAACATATTGTCTCTAAATATTAAATATTGGTTGATCATGTGAAGATGAAGGATGTTTGAGAGTTTCCTACTCCAACAACCATAACTGAGGTATGCAGTTTTATTGGTTCAGTAGGTTATAATTAGTGTTTCATTCAGATATTCACCCATTTAGCGAACCCGTTTAACCAAGCTTACTCGTAAAGGTGTTAAGTTCGAATGGAAAAATATTATGAATTATTTTTTGACGAATTGAATAGTAGATTATTGAATGCTCTAATCATAACTCTACCATCATGAAATGGTGGATTTTTGATCTATAGTGACGCATCAAATAAAGGACGTGGTTATGTCCTTATAAATAATGATCTAGTTATTGATTATGCATCAATGTATTTAAAAATTCATGAATATAAATATTCAACACATGATATTTAGTTAATAGCTTTAATATTTTCTATGAAGATATGAAGACACTATCTCTATTGGGAATTGTATAAGATATATATAAAATAGTACAATTTAAAATATATCTTCTCACATAAAAAATTCTTCACGAGAAAAATGTGATGGCTTGAGCTACTCAAGGATTATGATTGGTCCATACACTACCACCATATAAAGTAAAATAGTGTATCTGATGCATTGGAGAGGAAGGATCATTGTGTTCAAAAATAAATGAGAATTAACAAGGATCTTATCTATAAATATCTAATGATAATGGATATAGAAATTATCAGAGAATGTGAAACATCTCTATGTTTTCAATGGGTTTCCCAACAATATTAATTGGATATAATTAAAAGTTATCATCCTGACGATGAGATACTTCAAAATGAAATTGATCTTGTGAATGATAGGAAGTTGGATGAATTCATTTGTGAGGATGTAATTCTTAAATTTGGGAAGAGTATTTGTGATTCCTATAAACCTGGTATAAATAGGGAGTTATTAGATGATTCCAATAGTACAAATTTCTATATTCAACATGGTAGTACTATAATTCCTAGAGATTTAAAATAAGATTACTGGTGGGACCAAATGATGGGAGAAAGTTTTGATTATTTATCAAGAATATTGGTATGTCAACAAGTGAAGGTAGAATGACAACAACCTAGAGGATTAATGCAACCTTTTACTATTCATACAAGGAAATGAGAAGAGATTAATTTTAATTGTGTCACCAGATTACCCAAAACTCTATAAAATAATGATGTGATATGTGTAACTGTTGATTGACTCATTAATTATGCTCAATTCCTTGAAATAAGGGAGGATTCTCCACTGGATCACTTGAATGACTTTATATTAATGAAGTTATCTGACTTCAGGGACCAACAATATCAATTGTGTCTTATCATGATCCATGATTTACATCGAAATTCTAGAAAATCCATTAGAATGCTTTGGATACTAATCTTTGTTTGAGTAGTGCTTATCACCCTCATACTGATGGGTAATAAAAAAGAATGATCCAAATATTAGAAAACATGTTGAGATCCTATTCATATGACATTCAGGGAATGTGAAATCAGTATTTACCTTTGGTGGATTTTATTACAATAATAGTTTCCATTCTAGTACTCAAATGGAAGTAAATGAAGTATTGTATGGAAAGATATGTCGTACGACAACATGTTGGGATGAAGTTATTGAATGGAAGTGTGTGTGACCAGATATTGTAGAGGAAACAACAACAAAGGTAAAGACTATTCAAACACATATCAAAGCAACTGAAATAAAGAAAAATCTATATTCTAATAAACAAATTATTGTTTTTAAATTTCAAGAGGGATATCATGTTTTATTGAATGTATCTCCTTGGAAGGGTGTTATATGATTTGTAAAGAAAGTAAAACTAAACCCTAGGTACATTGGAACTGTTGAAATTATAGAGAGAATTGGAGAACTGGCTTATCTTTTGGAAATGATGACTAGCATTTCTCTGGAACACAAAATCTTCCATGCATCATTTTTAAGAAAGCACATACTAGACCCAACACATGTAATAACTTCTGAAGGTATTGAATTGGAACCTAAATTAGCTTATTGTGAAGTGCCTATCCCGATTTTGGAAACTAAAGAACAGGTGTTGAGGAATCAATGACTCAACATGTAAATGTAATTTAAAAAACATAAAATTGAAGAAGCGATGTGCGAGCCTAAGTAGCTTATGATAAAGAATTACCCAAATCATTTTGTGGGGTGATGATATAGAAATTTCAAAGAAGAAGTTTTCATATGAGGGAAGAATGTTACAACTCTATATTCCAACAATGAAATTTCCCTTCTTATTATTATTTTATATAGTGTAGATCCAATATAATCACTTACAGAACACAATACAGACATTATAAATGAATAATAAATGATATAAAAAGTATATAAAGATGTTATGGATCATATATAGATGAAATAGTATCTTGACATTATGAATTGTAGAATGACCCTTATGAGTTGTAAACTAGCCTAATGAATAGTAACCACACCCATGATAGTGTAAATAAAATTTATACATCAGATAAGTGAAATTTTGATATAATTATATCATAGTAAAAGTAAGTTAATATTTTTAAAATTAATATTAAAATGTTGGTATTTCTATAAGTCATAAAAATTTATTTACAATTTTATAATTCAAAAAGATTATTTAAAAGAAGATGATTTTTCATAAAATGAATTTAAAAATAAATATTTTTTTGGCCTATGATTTTAGGATAAATATTTGAGACCTTAGTTAATTTTTTAAAGTCTTATAAAAATAGTTTTTAATTTAAAATCTATATTTTTTAAGTAAATAATTATTTTATTTAAAAATTTAATTTCACAAAATTCAATATTTTTTGATGAAATGTTTTATATTTTTCAATTATACTTTTTGAAAATTGGATATGGTGTTTTTTTTATTTTTCTAAAATACATGAATTTTTTGAGAATTTTAAAATGCAATAAATGCTAAATACATGATTTATTGAGTCATAGGTTATGTAAGGACGATGTAAGCACACATGGTTCTAAGTAACATGAAATTATTATGTTTTTTGTTCACAAAAATAAACCTTATTTCTTTTATTGATCATAATAATAAAATGATGAATAATATAATAAAAAGAATTTCTCACCTCCACTATAAAAACTACCCACCACTCCCTCTTTTCATCACTCCTGTAAGCCTTGAATATCACCAGTGTTCTACCCTAATACCATTACCTATCCTATCAAAATTTATAGGATATATTTTTGTTTCCAAAAGACCGACCCTCATTCACTTAAATAGGTTCTCATGGAGGAGTACTCAATAGGCCAAATAATTATATTTTTTCCTTTTAATTTCATTTCATGATATTTTATTTTATTACTGTATCCAAATAACCCATCATAAAAATTATATTTTGACTCTAGTACCGTAAATTAATTATAAAATTATAATTATATAAGAATATTTCATCATCATCTCTCTTTCTTCATTCTTTTTTACCCAAACACCGAATGAGATCTCTAAATTTCTCGCATTGAAGGAAGACGAGTGTTGAATTTCTATTACCATATTTATTTCTGGTCATGAAACCATTTTTATGGTTCAAACATGTCATAACATATTTAATATATTCTATTCAATATTTTTTAATTATTTTCTACCCATGTTTTTAATTTATAATACAAAATGAATTTGTGGTGATCGAAAAAACACCAAATTAATCCAAGCATTTAACAGTAAACTTTTATCTAATGATTCATCCTCACAAAATGTAACCACATGAACCACATGATAATTTAACCTTATATATGAACATTAATAACATATAACATCATTTACGGAGTTCAGTTATCATTTTACATTAACATCCATACAAGCGAACTGATCCTGAAAACTAACAAAACGAGCACTCACGAACGATGATATTGAATACAATAACCCATAAAAATGACAATAAATAAAATTAATAAAATTATTCTAAATAAAATAAATTTATATAAGTTTTTGAATTATTTAATTATTTTATTTAGTTTTATTATCAAGGATATCAAGCTCATGTGAAGAACTCATTTCAGACCCAAATTAAGGGTTTTCTTCCAAAACCTACATTTTCAATTGGTTACTCTTATTCTATACTTTCCTCAATGATATTGTCATTAATAACTAAGTAATCCTAATAAATTATGTGTGAATTTTCTATATATTCATAACAATAAAAACAATTATTTAATTTTTAGGGGGTTAATTTATTTAGAAAGATCTTTCAAAACAATTTCCTGATAAACAAGCCATTTTCAAGGGAACATCTCGAATTCCAACATCATTTAAAGAACATTATATAATATGTAATAATAAACTATTATTTTATGAAATAAATCAATTTTTTATTAAGTAAATACCTTATTTTAATTCTTTTTTTTAAATATTTTTCCAATTGAACTATTCTCTTTCGAAGTAAAAGAGTATTTCTCCCAAGAATTTTACATGGATTTTATTAGAGTATTTGCATATATTTCAACACCTGTATTGAATTTTATTATTTACTAAGGTTGAGATATTATTTATAGCATCCAAAATATTCATCTAAATGATTTATGATCATTTTGATTGTCGATGTGTTATTTTGATATGATTTACCATATTACTTTGAATGGTTAGTTTTTATGTTTCATGATTGGGAATGTTAGATATATTTCATATGTTAGTTTCAATATGATTTTATATGATGATTATTTTCTACAAAATTCATATGAGGAATGAAATGGATAGATAAAGTCATAGGTGGGCCCCTATAGAGCCCCTTGATCATTGATAGGTCTCATGAGACAAAAGAGAATTGGGTTTTGGTCGAGGCATTACCCCCATATTTTCATATTTCTTGGGCGAGGCCTCGAAGATGGGATTTAGTTCCCTGATATGGTGCATTAGATATTATTCATAGATAATCCATGTTATTATTTGAATATTATAATATCAATGGTTATGTTTCATACTATTATGATCAATTAAAATATCATTATTTTATAATCTTTAATTCATGTCATATTATGCTTAGGTATAAATTTAATGGAATGTGATTTTATGTGTTTACCATGCCTAGTGTTTATGTTTACGATTACCTAAACTCTATTACATACCCTTACTAAACATATGATATCACCCATTTCTTATATTTTTCCCAACGATGCAAAGATGAATAATATGAATGATTTTAGGGATAATCTAGGAGTCATAATTGTTCCCAATGGAATTTCTATTATGTATTTATTTTCAAGTTTTAATGTTTAACTTATGTATGAATATGGTTTTAAAAAAACTACTCAAATATTATTTCCTTCAAGATACACATTTCGTGTAATCATTACAATATAATTACAAAATGTGCTGGCTCTATGAAATAGGGGTTAGGGAATTACACTTTGAGATCTATAATCGCATTGGAGCAGTGACTTATCGACTATAAATCCCACATTAACTATATGAAATACGTGATGTATTATATGTATCCCTCTTGAAAAAGTACATACAAAACCCATACTATGTACTCAATCCATTGGTGGAACCATAAGAGAATGATCACACATATAAGGAGATGTCGATGAAGATCTTAGATCATAGGGAAAAGTTTTATGAAATAAGAAAATACTTCTAGTAAATGTGCTATAGAGAAACCAATTGTTTAAATAAGTTACATGGGAACCGGACGAGGTGATGCATAATTATTACACATATTTGTGTTCGTGCGTGCACTGAAAATTTCGAGGGAAAAATTTCTAAAGTGTGGAATAATGTAACAACCCAAATATTTATAATTAATATTCCCTTTTTATTTAATTAAATATTTTATTATATATTATGTATGTAGAAAAAACATGCACTTATATAGATTTATTATTTCATATAAAATTCAAAATACATTTAATCATCATTACAATTAATAATATATTCATTTTATTGTTTTCGTATGATTAATATAAATATAGGGTTTGGATAAATCTTGTAAAGATAGAAAAATTAAGTGAAGTCATCAACAAGTTGGGTCATACCCTATGAAGACCATTTATTAGATATATCAAGGGAGATATCATCAGTGGGGTTTTTCCATGACCAATCTGATGGAGGGATCCAATATCTGATGATCAAGAGAAGTAGTTTATTGGAGAAGTAGAAGCTCGTAATGTTTACGAGCCTGACCATGTTTACTGAACCACCATATTGAAGTCTCACCATTTACCTATTTGTCCTTGGTGTTTTTTTGGTGTAAGAAAGGGATATGCATCAAGACCATAATATTATGAATATGTATATTATATTTTAAATAGAGACAATGTTATATTTACTTCTATATTATAAAAGATAATTTATTTTTATTTATTAAGTGTAAAATTGAATTAATTTTTAATATTCAATTATGGCATTTATTTTGATGATTTAATGGATTTTTTCAATAATTAATATTTATATAATATATTATTATTAAATTATTTTTATTAAATATAAATGAACATTGTCTTTTGAGGATGTTAAATTGAATTTTTATATGGCTTCAAAAACTATTATTTTCAAAAACCAAACATTTCTCAATAAATGACGATTCTTATTTAAATGTGGAAATTCACACATATATAAAAATATTTGGATGGAATAAATACTTATTTTGAATCATAATGGTGGTATTATACAATGTTTATTTTTTTCATAATTTTATGATGCAGATGATTTTTCAGATAAAAATTAAAAAGAGTTTAAATATAAAATGTCTATTATGACAACATAATGACCCAAAAGTGAAGTGATAAATAATATAAAAGTTATCCCTGAAAAAATATTTTTTTCACCTTTAATATAATGTTATTTTAAGTTAATTGATTAATTGTATAATACATTTATGAATTTTTCAAAACATGTAATCTAATTATGGATTTAGAATCATTTTATCAAGTACATGACTGACCTGCAAATCACAATGGGAAATATTTAAATATATTAGGTCTGTGAACACTTTAAATATTGAAAAACATTCCCCTTAGTCCTAAAACATGTTAAAAACCCTTCGTAATGTTTTTTGTTTTGATTACATTATTATATAGATTCAAAAACCAATATTCAAAAAATAATAATTAATTCATCTCCCTTTTCCTATACAAATCAACCCATGATACCTTTCTTACAAATTGAAAATCCTTTGACCATTCCCTTAATCACCCCTCCCCTCTATATGGTCAACCATGTTTCCCACAATCTCGCCAGAAGCTCCTCCCAAGTATTTTGGAATCACACCCATAGGGAAGTAGATTTTAACATAGTTATATTTATTCAAGAACTTCTTCCATGTTCTACCACGTAACATCAATTTTTTTTGTTTTTTTATGTTTTAAAACATCATTAATACTTACCTTTTTATTTAAAATTTATGAGAGACCCATTTCACTCTCATTTATACCTCATATTAACCTTTATTTACCCTCATTACGATGCTAAAAAATTTGTATGGAATCATTTATATATCATCATTATTCATGAACATTCATTATCTTATGCATTTTATCTCAAATTACTAATGTTTGGATATGATTATAAAAATCCCCCATAATATAAATTTTATACTTAAATGATTATATACCCCTTTCATCCTCATTAAAACCTCCCATAAGAATTTATGTTCCCCTATCATGCTACATAAATTTCACCATGATTTTCAATTCAAAAACAATTTTTTAGTGAATACCCACTATAATTTCGTATCATTGGTGTTCCTATTTATAAAATTATACTTAAATAAATTGTGAAATAAATATATTTATTTCACACTCCTTGATCTCTAAATTAAATGCGATGGAAAATGATTCCATGTTTTATGATCTATGTGGAAGAATTATGCATGTGAATGATATGAAAATGAGTGTGCATCTGGAATTATGTAGGACTCAAATGCATCAGGTAATGTTTTAGTCTAATGATATGTCATTCATGGGATTATGGATTGAACATAATCCATCATGGTGATTTTATTCACCATGATTTCTTGGTGGTTATTATTTACTTATGTTTATGATTCCATATTTAATATTCATTTCATATTCCCATGTTTCCTTTGTTTTACCAGGATATATCATGATTCTATTGTCTATGATTTTTATTATTAACCATTTTGTACCATTTATGTTCCTAATATCTTAAATTTATCACATTCTTGTTGAAATTTCATAATGATTGCATTACTAATCTTTAGATCTAACTCCATTCTTATGAATGTCCTAAGGTGATCCCATCAATTTTAAGTATGAAGGAATAATATAAGAATTTTATTTAATTTTTAAATAGTGATGATGTATTAACTATATTAAGATGTTATGTAATGTACATAATTCCCAAGGACACTAGACTTATCGATCATACTGATTGTATTATGTGTAATCTTATGTAATAAATCGTGCTTTTATGTGTTATAAAGTAAAATCATTCCATATAATCACTTCCTAAAACCCCCAATAGTTTTTAAGACATTATTTTAATATAACTCCACAATAAAAATGAATTATGTATAATACTATGTAGGTATTCTAAATAACATCTATAGTACTTGACCACACAATAGGGAACTGCTAAAAATTGTGGAACTATCACATGCTTTTTTTCATGGTTTTTACTAGTAATGTACAAGTTGTGTCCCATAAACATTATACAGATTGTGGATTGTTTGTTTTCCATGAAAAATGTATTTATTAATCTAGGAAATTCACTTCCCATATAATAATAACAATTCATGAAAAAAATAAACTAATAAGGAACCTTTGTAAAGGTAACCATGTTATATTTATAATGTTAATCCTACACGGTAAACCAAACTATGCATATAATGAATTTAAAATGTAATGGTTATATGCACTATTATCTAAATTTTGTGGTGACTTGTAATAGACAATGTACTAGGGAAAATATTATATAAGTTTTAAATCCAAAAAAATAATATCTCACATTTTTTAATTACCCAACAAATAAAATATTATTGAATGAAACCTACTAGTGTCATGGGAGGTTGTCGTAGGCACAATATCACCTAGATAGTAGTTTTTATTATAATTATTGTATATAAGGATGTTTCACCCCTACTTAGTATCCACTTCTAGTGCCACATGTATTGTTACTGATGGATTTATTTTTTCATCCTCCTTTTACGTGTTCGGTGGGCCTAGTATAGATCTTGGGTCTGGAATTTATTTTCTAATATTTTTTTAGACATTTTATAAATTTTAATTAAATAAATCAAATGGTATAAATGAAAGATGGAATATCTTTATCTAATAACATTTTTCTACTTTGGATTAAAAAACATGTATCTAAAATCCTAATTTCCTTTCTGTATTTTGATGGATATAATAGATACCTTATAATTGATTCCCATTTTTAAATAGGGTAAATTGCTAAAAACATAAATACACATAAATAAGAGTAAGATGAATGTTTATAATAACATTTCATCCTTAGAATATTTAAATTTATACCGATTTATAGATATATATTGATGAGGAAACATTATACACAAACAGATTCTCCATAAAATAACTTTGAAAGATTATCCAACTCATAATTCTACATACATTATACATTAAGGTTGTGTTTATCCATTTTATAACTCTATTGTGTTATTTGATTCGATGGACCTTAATCTAATTTTGGATTTCCTAATTTCTAAAATAATCTTGAAACCCCTTTCATGTGCACTCTCCTCAATTATATAAATGTGGATACATTATGTTTCTTATCGTTCCAACCTACAATATGAATAAGATCAAGTTCATATAAACTTAATTTGGTCATTTATTCATAAAAATATCACCAACAACATTCAAGATACATATTAAATAATTTATTGAATATATTTGTTAGATATTGGTAAATTATAAAACCTTTTCTTAAAACCGACTTAAAATATTCTAATCTTGTAATTACATAGGTTTTCATGTACTAGTTCATTTCCCCCCACTTTTATACTCATAACTATATAAATAATGTCTATAACAAAATCCATCATTATTTCCCTTTATTAATCAAGAATAATTATCCTTCATAATGTTATATTTTAAAATTGATTCATGAATGTTTATCTATATACTTAAATTATTATTAAATATCACTTTCAGGGATATTTGAGCTTTTTTAAATTGATTAATTATTTTTTAATTTATTACATACACTATACTTTTAACTCTATTTAGAGAAGATGGAAAACTATGTTTTTTTAAAAATTCACTTCTCGACATCCATATCTCAATTTTATATTAATTCATCATTATATGGATTATATCAAAAGAATCCATTTTTTAAAAAAAAATCAATTATTCTATGATTTTTTTTATTTTATACCAAATGAAATGGATATTACCTATTTAAATGCTTTGAAATGGGATTTTATATTATGTTGGTATTTTTTTATTCCAATCAACCTTAAATATTTTATCATATTTAATTTTTCAATATTTCATAATGATAATAAATTATATGAAACATTCTTTACAATTACACTTCACATCCGAATAAAATTATGTTTGAATTTTCATTTAACTTAGTTTTTAAAACTCTGTTAATATATATTTATGAAAGTACTTTTCAACGATTCACTAAAATTTTACACTCTAATTCTAAAAGGACATTACTTCACCCCAAAATCATTTTTTATAATGAATAGGTTGTATTATTTCATCGAATATTGATTTATAATTTATAACTCATGTTTTTCACAAGTATTTATTCTTTGTTCAATCACTAATGTGTAAATTTGATATGTATCAATCTCTATATATCCATTTGGTATATTTTTTTCTTTTTTCATGTTATTTATTATCAATAATGTATTCTACATCACTTCTAATGTTGAATTTACATATACCCAATTCTCTATAGAGTGTATACAATTTATTTTTTATAATTTTTATCATGAATATTCACCAAGGAATATATATCATTTATGTTTTCGGGAAACATGGAAATGCCATATACATGTACATTATATAAGGTTTTTTGTTAAATTAATTTTTTTTTCGATTATGTACTATGGAATATATTGAAATTATATATGTACATTTTTCTAATATGGACAACTATTGACTACCATGTAATATTTAATATATATTTTTCATTAAATATTTTAATATAATTAATGAATTGTACTTATTAAGTGGTTAGATGGTTCTAACAAAGTCCATCGATGCATCATCTGGATTAATGAGACAAACATGGGTGATTATTCTATTTATGTCTCAAAATTATATAAGATATCTTGGATAAATGCATTGATGTTATTATTTTGTTGATTGAAAAAATTTATTCCATTACCTAGAATTTAGTAAATTTTTTCCATTATATTAACTTTTAAAAAATTGACATTTGAGGAAACCAAACTTAGTTACTGACTGCCTTTATCGAGACCCTATAACTACTTTTGGTATTCATAGCTTCTTTATCACTAAAGGAAGAAAAAGAATACCAATGGTTGTCCCTATAGAGGTATGACAATAACTATGATTTTGGACACTGTGATGGTATCTATTGGAAAATATAGAAAGTTAATATGACTTTATAAAATAATGAACTCCATTGGATGTTACTAATGATTCAAGGAGAAAATTAATTAGAAACAAAAAAGGTAGTTTCTAGAATGTATTTTTAAAAAAATTCTCAATTTAAATGCCATAAATATTAAAAAATAACAAAATTAAGAACCTAGACACTATAAAACTTGATAATTTTCCCATATTATTTTAAAATCAAACAAAAAATTCTACACGAACACAATTAATCATGAAAAATAATATTTAATATATTTAACATGACAACAAAATTAATTTAGTTAATATATATTTAATTTAAAAAACATTTTATACAGTGCTATGAACATAATGAATCCTAAATATATAAGTGATACAAATTTAATATGATATATCTAATTAAAATATTTAATTATCATTTTTATAATGAATATTATAATTGAAAAAAAATTCAATATAACTATCCATTAGAGAATCAAATTTATGAATAATAGGTTACAACATATAAAAAACTATTTTAGAAATGTTTTCTTTTATTTAAACTAAATTAGAATTAATTTTCTCTTTTTTACCACATAACAAGAGATGTGTAATTTTAATACAACTCAACAGTGTTACTAATGGTTTTCAATCAGACTACGTGACATGAGCATATGATCGATACAAAATTGAATCCAAAGAATGAACAATGGATTGGTGATCCTTCTACTGCAATTTCCAATCAATCAATTTCAGTTTGATTGAAAATGGGCCCTTTTACCTTATTTTTCACTAAACTCCATGTATGAGGGATAAACTCTATTTTATTTCATACAATAAAATACATTTGACTAATTAGAATGAATATTAAGCTTAAAAATCTTGATTGAAAAAAATGACAGTTTTCCTACCATCTCACGTTAATAGGAGCTCATTCGGTCATTTTTTGTCCCTACATAGAATATTTTTCAACTATTGCAAAAATGATACAAATTTCAAATCATTTATTAAGAAAAAAATTTCAATTGGTTCTATCATATTAAAGGATGATTGATTCCTTAAAAACAAAAAACATTTGATGAATTTTATTCTATTTTTCACATTAATCATAATTGTTTTTCTCCTTTTTATCACATTAATATGAGATACACCATTTTAATAAAATAATAAAATATTACCCATCATTTTCCATTACAATTTTTGATAAGAGAATATGATTGATGAAGCATAAATTTCCATAAATCATAAACGAACTGGTGATAATTCCCCCAATGTATTATTTTCAATACAGGTGTTTTTTTGTATTGGGCCATTTAAAATGATTAATCCCTTAACTCTAAATCCATGTGATAAATGTCACATTTGATCGTATCAAAAAATTAGAGTGTCTAATCATTATACTAATGATTCATTTAGATTTTAAATGATTTAATGAGCATTGTCATAATAGTCCATGTCAATCAGAGCATGTTTGGTCAGTCTTGACCCCAACATTAATGATTTTTATATTTTTAAAAAAATGATAATAGTGTCAAATCACAAGTTATTCTATATATATAATTGACAGTATAATATCATTGTGATGTTTATTTTAACAGATAAATCATTTTAAAGGAATGTTCTCCCATATATGCATATAAATCATATGATTTTTTCTAATTTTTTAAAACGTAGTGGGATATATGTTATTTTAATAAACCTATACAATGTACCAATAATTTTACAATATACCAGGATACATGAGCATCTGATTGATGTGGTATTAAATTATTCATATATAAAATACTTGGTGATCATTATCCCATAATCTCATGTCAATCCACTTGAATTTTCATTGTATTTCCCCCTTTTATGTGATTTATCTCATAACACCAAATACGAGGGACATATATCATTTGCAATCATATTATAAAATTAGAGTATCTGATTTACATGATCAAAATTAATGAATGTTTTAAATTACTTTTACATGGTTTTCATATTATTGATGTTCATATAGAGATTGTTTAGTTTTGACCCAAAAAACCCAATTTTTTCACTATTTAAAATATGGTATTAATGTTAAATAATAACTCAATCCATAGAGAAAAATATGGGAATCAAATTGATTTGTTGTTAGTTATAATAAATAATAAATTTATTAGAAGAATTTTATATTAAAGCATAACATCAATCAAAAGAGTTTTTTTCATTTTGATCCTATGATGGTATATATGTCATTTTAATAAAACCGGACAATTCTAGCCATCATTTCTGATCATACTGGGCTACAAAGGATTGCGATGTTTATAGTGGTCATTCCTATTGATAAAAAATTACTCGATAATTTATCTCCCCTGAATTCATGTCAGTCCAAGTGTTTTATCATGGTATTGACATATATTATGTTATTTTTCAATTCACTCCATATTTTGCGATCAAATGATACATTCAATCATTTCATGCAATATAAGTATCATATCAACATGTAGATGATTCATAAAAATTTTAAATTATTGTAATATTATTTAACAAATATTTCATGTCAATCTGATCTCATGTGGTATGTTTTGACCCGTAAAAACATAATAATTTTGTTATTACAAAACATTAATATTTTTAAATCATAAATTGAATCACACCTATCAATATTCGAATTTAATAAATGAGAAGTAGATTACAAAGTATCAAATATGATTAAATGAATGTTCTACTAGATTTTCACATCAATCAAAAGTTATTTAGTTACTTTCACCCCCTAATAGAATATATGTTTTTTTAATAAAATAAGATAATGTCTCTAGATATCCTACATCATATCAGGTGACAAGAGCATCTGATGGATGCAGAGTTGAATCCTATAATTCAAAAATGTCTCGATTAACACTATCCAATGATTTTATATCAATATAAGTGAGTTTTATTAGTATTTTACCAATTCACATGTATTTTCAGTTAACTCCAAATCTATGGAATGAAGAAAAATTTGATTATACTGAGAAATTTAGGAATCTGATTGATATGGAAATGATTTAAATAGATTTCAAATGACATAATGATCATTATCATAATATTTCAATAAATTAGAACATAATTAGTCATTTTTTCCCATACAGACATGATTTTTCTATTCATACAAGAATCATAACAATTTCAATTCATAGCTAATGATATATTGATAAATCTTGGTATCATATTGTCATGCAGTTGATTGCAACAGATAAAAAATGATTTAGGAAATTTTCTCACTGATTTTCACTTAAATAAAAAGTCATTTTTTTGACCTCGAACGTGATATATATAATTTTAATTAAACAAAACAACATTACCAAACATTATCCCTTATACCGAGTTGTATAATAATCTGATTTATGGGGCTTTGATTCCTACAAATCCAAAATGAATCAGTGATCATTAACCACTGATATCATGTCAATCCAAGGGTGTTATTTTGGAACTATATCCTTTTAGACAATTTTCCCTTAACTCCAAATCCTAGGGAAAAATCTCACATTCAATCCTATCAAGAAATTCATGTACCTAATCAGCATGCCAATTATTCGTACAGAATATAAATCACTCAGACATCATTTTACTAATATTCCATGTACATAAAACCACATTTTTTTTGTTTTTATCCCTATACACTTGATTTCTGAATTATAAAAAAATGTTAATAAGGTCAAATATTACCTAAAACCAAACCAAAAAATCCTGGTATTGGATTGATAGTCATTGGATTATAATATATAAAAAATAAATGAAATAATTTTATATTATAATTTAACATAAATAAGAAATTATTTTATCATTTTTACCCTATATAGGATATAAGGTGTGTTAATAAAGCTAGAAAACATAACCTATTAATTTATCGGGTGACACGAGCATCTGATGGATATGAATTTTATTATTTTGGATTAGAAAAGACTCGATGATCATTCTATGAAGAATCCATGTAAATATAAGTGTGTTTCATGGTTTTGGACCCTTTTACATGATTTTTTACTTAAAACCAAAACTCAAGTGACAAATACCAATTTATATCAACCCCTGAATTTTTGGTAATTGATTTATATATCAATTATTCCTAGAGATTTTATATGACATTATGGTTATTTTAATATAATTTCATATTTTTTGGATATTTTTTAGTCAGTTTGGATCTCCCCTCCCCCAAATAATGTATTTTTATATTATTACAAAAGAGAAAATAAATGTGAAAATGTATCTTAAATTTTACTGACCATAATAAGCATTCAATGGAATCATTGTTAAAATATAAATATAAAAAAATAAATGAATAATTATTTTAGATAATGTTATCATCCGTCAAAATTAATTTAGTTATTTTTGAATTTGTAATTGGTTATTTATAATATTAATGAAATGTAAATTGTATTTTTCATTTTACTAGAGATATGATAATAAAATTATACATTTAATTTCAATGAGAATTCATAATGAAAAAATGAAACACCTCATGGATCTAATGCACCATATAAGACCATGGATACAACCTCTATCAGGTCTGGTATGGTCCTATAACATAAATAAGATATAAATATAATAAAAATAATGAATTTAATTTATAATAATTAAAAAATAAATCATAAAAATACATCATTGGTTACCATACACCATCAGTTCAATGAATATAACTCTTATAGTCCTCTTACATCATCTTATAACTACACATTTACCTACTTGGAAGCATTCATCTATTCCTCTAAATCTATCACATGATATATCATCCAAGAAATAGTAAGAGAAAATTCCTTTGAAGGTGTGACTACATAACGAAGAATCCAGATTCCATATTTCATGATGTATCCCATCCCATTATGACCAATAATGTGACGAAATAACTCATCAACCAACATGTGATGTTGTCTCGACTAATATAAATGTTATGATAAATAATCATCAAATTTTTCTTTTGATATATATATATATATTAGAATCAGTAGTTATTATAATAACATAATATATGATATGAAAAATCAGGATCACATTAATCATGATCCATCTTTCCATTAAGAATTTTATCAGTCAGTGGACCTTGATTCTATAATTATATACAAATAAATTATAAGTATTTAAAATAAGATATGAAATGATAAATATATAAGTGAAATTATAAATACCTAATCATGAATATGGGAAACATGCTGAGACCAAAGCTTGTGAGGCAGTCCTGACGATTAAAAATTATAAAAAATATGCACTTCCACCACCTATATTCAATTAATTCAAAATTGAATCATTTAAATAACAAAAAATTATTCAAAATATGTTAACCAAAATAAATATTCTCATTTTCGTAGCCTAAAAGGAATAATATGAAACCAATTCATGCCCCTATGATAGGAGAAAACCTCCAGTGAATTTTTCTAAAATGTCTAAGGCCCCAAAATTTAGTACTGGGTGCTCGAACATCAATCAGCATTTATAATGATTTCACATTTTATGAAATATGACCATGAATAAATGATGAAACTCATTTTTTTAACCCTCTCATATTATTCTATTTAAAAAATAAATATCAAAATGTGTTCGTTTCTATACATATCTATGTTAATAAAATGATCTCCTTACCTGAACATACCTCCATATCTGATCTAATGTGTCCTTAGGGAATGAAACCCTATCACGAGTATGAAAATGAAAATAAATGTGGGATTCATATGGTGTGAACCAACTAAAAAATAAATTCAGGGGTACCCTCTCTCGTAGGGTTTATGTTTTATCAAATGACATATCAAGGGTTATGTTAGAATTCCATAATGATTCTCCTTAACTGTATCCTCTACTATGATAGGAATAAGTGGTCATGTTAGTTTCCATTGAATGAATATTCATAATTTGACACATTTACATCTATTTTGTAAATTCTCAATTAAAAATTAAAGACACATTTACATTCACAGATAACTCAACCCATAAATAGCGATGGTTCTCAAGAATGATATAGATCTAGTGAATGTCAACCTCACATTTTTGTAGTCATAGGAATTAATAGTAGGTAAATACACATATTCTATATATCAAAGTAATAAAAAATAATTACAAATATAAAACATTTAAATAGTTCCATGTTTTAAACATTAAAAATGGTTTGAAAATGGTTTTAAACCATATCTCAATATAGTTATCAAAATATCAATGACCATGTTAAACTAGTTTTCAATAGATTCATCAAATTGAATTATATAAACCTGAAACCATTGTTTGTATATAAACATATGTTCCTATTATCCTTTCTATTTAGTTTTCAAAAAATTTAATTTAATTTTTTATTTCTCATTCTATTTTTTCACTAATTTTCATAGTGATCTATTTATCTAATAAATACACTAATATATAATGTATTCTAACTATCCATCCAAATAATATTTATTTCAATACAATTCATAAAACACCATTATACAATTGAGTAATGGTTATTGCAATCAAACAAAAATCATATAATATAAAAATTAATAAATAATGAAATTAATTTGGTGTCTACTGTTGGAACACACATGTTATTTATTTTATATAATTATTAATAATTTTATATGATAGTATAATAACAAACCATGATCAGCAATAATGGAAAAATCTTTATAGTTTGTTTATTTTTAAAATCCAATTTTTATTTATTATGTCGAAGTATATATATATTATAATATTTTATTAGAAATATAGGGTTTCACTGATACTCATAATCAAACTTTTATATCAATTATCCCAAATGTTTTTAGCTTATAGATTTTTAGGATTCCAAACTTATTGTATTTCGGTAGAAAATTTTCCATTATAATAGTGGTTGCATGAAGATTATTCTAGCAGTAACATATTACTCAACAGAACTATTATAATATCCAATCATTATTTAATTTAAAACATTAAAAAATACAATAAAACACATGTAACGCAATAATGTGAGATACTACAAAATAATCACCAAATGGTGGGAAATATTAAAATTAACAAAATATAATGATTTGAATTTAAAAATGAAAAGCACTATCAAACATATTTTCATGATGTTTTTCATATATAATTCTGTTTGAATCTTTCCTTGTAATCAATGGGAGTATATAATAATATTGATAGATATTGTATTGGAATTTTTTTCCATGTCTTGTATAACGTACTGTGTTTCATGAGATTGATACAATTTTTATGTGGTGTATCATCATGGTTTAAGTTTTTAATATTCAATTGGAGATAAAAATCCATGATTTTTATGATTAAACCCATAGATTCATTGTAATGTTGTATGAACACTCATAGTAGAATTCATTATGTTAAGAAAAAATGTAGGGTTTTATCACAAAGTTGCATTATACATGTGTTTTAATACGAGTATTATATTTTACTTATGTTTCACATGAGTAATAATATGAGTTATCCACTGATTCCATACACTCAACCCATAAAAGAAAACTATAATATTTTTAAGATAATATAATATCAAATAAACCATGCAGTAGACAATGCCTATAAATCACAGTCTTAAATATCACCCCAAGAAAGCACATAATGAAATAGAGTTTCATACATTATTCCTTTAATCATAAAAACCCATATGTTAGAATTCTGTTAATCATATGAATTTTAATTGATCATGTTACAATATAAAGTCATGGACCATATTTTATGTAAAATATAATTTAATATAGTGATTTTCTTCATAAATATTTATATTTATAATAATACATACAATGTCAGGAATTTTTATGAAATATTAAATACATTCCCATATATAAAATACCAAATGTAATAATTTACTACCCAAATAAAATGTAGTATTAATATAACATATATATAAGAGAATAATTAATATTTATAGAATCATTGTTTGAATCTAGAGTATTTGGCTATGGAATCTCATGATGATACTCAAAGAACCCTAAAATAAATAGTTTGTTTCAACTAACCAATAATAGATATTGAAAATATGTTTTCCTCAAGAATCAATAGATTAAGTAATATTGTAGAAAATAGGTGAGGCCACAGTGGTGGGATAGGCCTTAATTAATGATTTTTAAAACCGAGAGTAAGATTAGTGTTGGGAAATGACTATCAGTGAGAAATATTAGTAGGGTCTATTTATGAAAATAAGCAGTATTGTGAGAGGTAGGAAATACTGTGGAAATAGACAGAGGGATCCAAGAGATAGGATGTGATATAGGGCGCGGTGGTCATGAGCTTGGAGGGAGGGATTAGTTTTGGGCTCCGGAGCTGCGAAAAAGAGAGATGGATGCATTGGTAGCTAGTAAAGAATGAGGGAACCTCAAGAGAGGGTGCATGTAGTCAGGGGAGGGTGTTTGTGAACTACGTGGGGGTGCAATGGGGGGAGGGGGTGCAATAGGGTAGTTTATTTTTTTATTGGGTGGAGAAATCACCAAAGGTAGGTCTAGTCTCATCATTATAGACCACCACATAGGGGAACTCGTGTACATGGCCTCCAAAAACCCAATATTCAATTATTATTGATATTTTACCAATAGAAATATTTGAATCTCATTTAATTATTTATATGACGTTATATGGTTATCATTTATTCCTCATATATTATTCACACCTTGTTTATTCTATGATATCTTACTATGTATACTAAAACTTATCAATGGTTTGAGATTACCCATTTTATGATTCCATTTCCCTTTGATATAAGGAATAATATGGAATAGGATATGATTATAAGAATATCACATCGAGAGTTTGGTGGTACATGTTTATGCGTTATTATAGAATATGAAAATCTTTGTATTTTTTGAAAAACTCCCATTGTACGCAAAATATATGTGTTATATTTGTTATAGTTCTTATATAACTCCTTTAAATTTTAATCATAAAATTTATTGGGTATTTATGTCGATTGATAATTTTATTAACCATGTAATTATTGATGATTATGTTTAGGTCACATCAGTTGGTATCAATGGTAGTATGTAATGAATACATTATTCATATGAGATCCAGGTTCACAGTTTTTGTTGTCATAAATATGAATTTATTATTAATTTCCACATGTTCTTTATTATAATAAGACAAATCTTATTTTTATTTTTTTTGTAAATAACATTTTAAATTATATTAATATTTTATAAATTTTGAATCGGGTTGTGAATAATAAATAATATATTTTGAATGTCAAATCACTATATTATTATCATTGATATTCCATTTTATTTATTATATATATAGAATTCAGATTTCATAGGTTCATCTTCATAAATTATAAATAATCACATTGATTTATGATGATTATTTCAATATAACTAATTCACTTAGCATCCCATCCAGTAATGAATATAATTTTCATCTTAGAATTTGATCCATAAGATATATATGAGTTCAAGGTAGCCAATATAAATGACTACATGAGTCCCATATAATACAGAACCTCCATTCATGGTTTTAAATTGAGAATTATAGATCTCACAAATCTCTTGTGTCACCGTGTCTTGATTGAGATCCCACTGTTGATATATCAATTTACACAAATCCATGTCCTCATGTTTCTTTAGAAAATAATTTATCATGTATGATAGAATGAGTGACTAAAAATTTATGGTATCATTGAAATTTTTATTATAGAGATACAACTCTTCCCCTCTTACCTCTATACCAAAGAAATTTTTTAATATGTTGTTCTATCACAAACAATTTCCATTCATGGTATATGATAACACGTAATCACATTTCCTAGTCTTTTAAGTTTGTGATGGTGTGATAGTTTTCCTTCTCTTGTATGGATTGCAGTGATTTGATTTATTTCATGTTTACTATCATTTCTAACAATAAAAATAGTATATTGTTAGTAATTTATCTGATAAATGGTCAATCAATAAATTTTATTTTTTATTAATATATCAATATTTTGTTATAACACAATAGTCCTTATTATTTTATTCTAAATATCTTTTTTCAATGAAATTAGAGTGGAAATGATCCACATTCCTTGTCTCTTCATCTCCACATTGATTAGTCAAAACATTTGAATGTTTTTTAGGAATTAAGAATTCCAACATCATTAAATCAAAGTTCCATGATCTCTTTAGTTGAATCCCCACTCCTTGATTCCATAAAATGGATTTCCCCAACCATTTCCTTTTAGTTACACTAATAAACTAATTTTTAGAAAAATATTTACTTCAACTAAGATAATTCATATAAAAATGTAATTATAATTCCCTATTAATTGGAAGAGATCAATCATTGTTTTTCCTTACAAACATAACATTGGATCAATTTTAAATAAGTAGTGGAGGCCTATACGAAATAATAAATATAATTATTGTTTTTTTATATTTAGGTGTAATTTTCACATTTTTTTCTTTTTTACATAAAATTTAGTATTAATAGAAAATAAAAAATTGATTAACTATGTATTAAAACAATTATGCATAATAAAATTTAGTTTAGTTATGTCCAGGATGTATTTTAATTCATTAGTTCATGTGATCATGTCAAAACACTATAATGAAATAACCATTTAACTTTAGGCAAATAAAATAATAAATTCGGATGATCATGATCTATTGTGATAGTTTTTTTTATAGTGGATGATAAAATAACCATATAGATTTAGGAAGAACACCTTGAACAATTTTATGGCTTATGATGAGGCTCCCCACCCATCCATCTATGTAAATATATTAGATTGGTTTCGCCTTAGCTCCAAAATTTAATTATCACCACTAGCTTGGATGATATATCCATTTTAGCTGATTTTACTCAATTACAGATAAGGGGGACCAAAGGATTTCATAAGAGGTTTAGATTATTGAAACTATGTGATCATAGGTCCTTACATAATGATCGGATGGATAAAGAATATTCCACAAACTGAGTCTAATAAAAAATTATATTAAAACTATTAACACAAAAATGTTTGTTATATACTCAAGATAATCCTAAAACATGAGCAAAATAACATATATAATAAAAATAGAAATCCATTATAGTTGATCTAATATATGAAAAATTATGTTCGAATTAATTAATTATCTTTTTTAATCGATCAATTATTGTAAAATAATTCTCACTTAGATTTTCCTAAGATTCCCAACCATTTTAATTTTAAAGGAATTAAATATATTTATTTAAAATTTGATGTTAACAAAAAATGTACCTTGGAGGAAACGTAATTAGTACACATCTGACCAACCCAACATGTATTTTATTTGTATATTGTTTACTCATTTTTCATTAGGTATAAATTACTCATCACCTAACTTCAGGGCATGTACAATCAACTTAATGATCATACGGAACACATGGAATTTACATTGAATATTATTTTTCTATGAGTGTAGATTATTGACTCCATTATATCTTATAATTGATTTTTTCGCCAAAAAATTATAGAAAAATAAAATAGAAATTTATTATATATATATATATAACCCATTAAATGGAATTTAAAATAATCATAATGACCACACAAAACATATGTTCATAAGGTTTAAATACTATTGTAAAATAATTTGTAATTCATTGTATTATTTTAATATATATGGAATATATTATCTGCCTAAAAATGTATATTTTCCACTATTTATCAGCAACACATGGCTATGGACTCAGCCTGTATCCACTCCCCCAAAAATAGTGGATTACATGGTGGGTGAATGTTATACATATTGTATGGTAGTTCCTTTAAAAGGTATATAGTCTTGTAAGACTTGTTATAGAATACACGACATCTATTTCTATAATAGAATACACATATATTTTGGATATTAAATTCCATGTAGTCTAGCAAACCTTGTGCCTATCTTGCATAGTCAACATGTGGTGAATTTATATACACACCACATGTATTTAATTCAAACTGATCGAATTAACTTTGAATTAAGTCTAAGGAAATTTTACATTGATAAATGTCATGTACATATGGGATATATGACATGTGATCTTTTCCTAAACATACAGAATCCCTAGAACCTCTATTTGAATTCTTTAAATGCATTGTTTAAAAAATTATTCAATTTTCATATATTTTTAAAAAAAAATAAGAATGAGAAAAAATATCATTTTAAAAATTAAGGAATGAATAAATATGTATCAGAAACAATAGATATATAAGAAAATTATTTACCAATATTTAAATAATAAAAAATAATTATGCAACCTCTTTGATACCACTTGAAGGCTCTATGCATAATAGAACTGATTGATTGGTCATTCTGAACTCAGATATTTGTTATAGTCGATGATTAATATGTGAATTATATTAATGATAAGTGTCTTTCACAATGGAATTAAATAAAATATTCATTTATGAGAGAATTATAGATCCAAGTAATTAGATCATCACATATTATTTATAATAAATTTTTAAAATTATAAATTACCTTATGATAAATTATAAAATCATTATGGAATATGATAATGTCTCTATTTCATGTTATTAATTCATCACCGTAATAAAGAGCATATTTTCTCCCATGGTTATCTACACGTGATCCATGGACCTTTGAATATTGTATAGAAATCTCAATTTTCTAGTGAAATATATCCATAAACATGCATTGTTCAATTTTAATCACCCTTAGAATCTATACAAGTATGGGTTCTCTTCTATCTATATAGAAATTATATTGGAAGTGGCCAAGGATCGATCTCCGTTCATAATATTTTTCTTAGAGAGTGAGCTCTCAAGGGATTCGAGAGATTTTTCACTTGATGTCATTGTTTTCAAAAAAATGAATTGGTAACCTAATAGAGAATAACATTATTAGTTTTATATACCTCATTGGTTAGAAAATAAAAACTATTCATGTACCCTTATTATTTACTATGTTTCCAATGAAACCCCATTTTGATAATATTAATTGTATTCTTAGTTCCTCAATTTAAAAAGCTCATTAATTAATTTAAAAATGTCTTTATTATAATATTATTTCTCATCAGACCACTGAACTCGGTACACCATCCCACTACAATAATTATACGACCTTGAATAATGGTTAATTAAGTAAAAAGTAAATATCAATGAAATATTGATTAATTAATAATGAAATATTAAATTCAATAAATATAAAATAATTATTTTTTAAATATTGTACTCACAAAATATTTATTGAATAACTTGTGATAGAATATGCGCAATGATGAAAACATGAATAACTATGATAGCATATGATGGAATAATTTTTATTCCTGCTTTTAAATAATAAATAATAATATTTTTTAACTGATATATTTGATACACTATGTGTGACAACAAATTCTGCTTCCCCTATGTTAAGAGGACAAGTAGCCCAGACTACATGGTTTGAATGTAGAAAAACACCAAGAAACCCATCAAGATATAATATTATGTTACAATTAAATAAAACATCATATTAATGTGTACTATGATATATAATCCCTTTATCTCTATATATTTAATCATAAATGTTTCATTCTGGTTCCATCAACCTATGTTCTCGATATAACTTTCCTTGAAATTCATAAAATTGATTGTTCCAATAGAAAACATCTCCAAGATTCTATTTATAATTTAATATTTACATCAAAGGGACATAGAAATTAGAACCCATTAAATAATAGAAAGGAAAAAATCCTTCGTCTCACTATTCATTAATGAAATATTACTCATGACACATCCAAAAAATCAAACATCACTATGAATATATTTGATAATAATATTTGTTAATACATCAATATATGAAACTCATGTAATCGATTAATAATAATATTAAATAATATGGATCAATACACATGTTTGAAGATAGGAACATCCAAGGATAATAACACAAATATATATAAACAGATATATATATATATATATGTGAACTTATTTCACGATGTTCTCTCTCTTACTGTTTTCTATGCTCAAAATTCCCAAGGGCGTTCACTATGAGAAGGTTGTTTAATTCCCATTTAGGCTCTACCCATGACAGCCTATAAGAGTTTTCTCCCTAATATGATTGTATTTGGCTCTATAAAATATATTTAATAATACTATCATGTCACTTCTATGTTCTATTCATATCGTGGAACATCTATTGTAACACCCCAAGATTTTATAGTGTGTTATTTCTTCAAAATAATTCAATAACTTTCACTACACGCAACACCAAGTTCAATCGTACCATGACTTACCAAACAGTCTGTTCAAAAGAGGTTATGAATAGTGTTAACTAAATTTTAAACTTTATATAATCCTTATAATTTTAGAATCCATATTATGAGTTTCTTAGACATAATGTAAGAACAAATTCCTTTTCAATATTGCACTTTTACCAAATTTTAATAGTGAACCCTTTTTAGATACAATATTTTAAACCTTTTGACTAAATGGGGACATCAAAAAAATTTAAAATAAAACATTCCAAGCTTCCACGGTAAGCTTTCCTTTGAGTAATACAGTAGCGTGTGTTGTACGCAACTTCGAGTTCTAACACACACCACAACCAATCAAACTAGTCGTTATGAATAGTAATACCTACTTTTTGAAATCATATATATTTTATATTTCAAAATGGACTTAATTTTTGGATTCAGAATATCGAATTTAGCCTAAGGTGAAATTTTGGTACTTTTCGGATAACTTTCATATTTTGACGAATAGTGAAAATTACTAAGTTTTAATTAAAAACAACTTTTTTAATCAAAATAATTAATAGTGGTAAATTATGAATTTGAGTGGTTTTAAAGTATATTTAGAATATATTTTTACCATTTAATATAATGTTGGTCATTGGACATAATTTTACAATTAAACCGAACATAAACAAGTGTCAATCTTTTGATAGTTATTATCTCTTAAAAACACGCTTTTTGTTTTGACAGCGGGAATTAATTTTAAATTAATTTCTGCCACTTCTGTGTTTTGAATTTAGAAAAATGGATTCATATTTGGAATCAGGATGGTCAAATTTTGTAAATAGGTAACTTTTATTTTTAGACATTTTGAATAATTACTGCGGTAAATATTTTATTTACCATGGTTAAGGGTAAATCCGGTAAATAAGGGTTATAAAATAATATTATAATAATACTAAATTACCCTAAAACGTGTCTTAACCCTATTGGTTGATACATGGTCGACCATGGGCATCTTTGGGTCAATTTTGGGACCCCATTGATCCACTTGTAAGTGATAATGACACTTTATATTAATAAAGTTAAAATAAAAATAAAAATGGCATAAGCTTACATCTTTTAGAAGAACAATTTTTACATAGGGTTATACATGTTGGATTTTAGATTATAAATATTCATTAGAAAGCTAAAAAGATTTCCTACATTATGATATTTTATTTATAATTTTTAGACATCAAATAATTTAAATTATTAATGACACAATAATGATGCAATGTTTACCTCATTAATAAATCATTTAAATAAATAAGATTATAATGATTAAAATATTATCTAAAACCTGTCCAATTCTTATTGGTTGATGTTATTTAGAATATGAGTCATCTTATCTTCGACCTCAATGATTTATGGACCATTATAAACCGAATATAATTATATTATAAAGTAATAATTTCACTCTTTCCTAAAGAGCCCCTCCTCTCCCTTATAAAAGGAGACCACTTCTACTCATTCCTCACACCTCTCAAGCCACTTGGCTCGTCCAAAATCTGCCCAACTAAGCTCCCCACATCCCTCTCCTCCTCCTTGAAGCTTCCCCTTAGGCAGAAAGCATTTCAAGAAGTCCTTTGGTTCCAACCAAAGTGAGTTACCTAAATTAAAGGTAACAATTTCTCTTAAAGTATTTTCATTTATTTTGCTTCTCCAACCCCCAAAATCTTTTTTTTTCCTTTCTTTTGTAACAACACCAGTATCCTCAATATACTAGGATGTTGTTATAAGAAGGATTAAAACTACACATTCACACAACTCCATCTAATGGATGATGAACATAATGTTTCTGTGGATGGAAAACTAACGCCTCACGAAACGATGATTGTTCAAATACATCTTACCGCCTCTCATGGTGGCCATTAGGATGGCACTGTAATTAAATATGATATTAATGATATATATTTTATATATAAGCTTCTGTAATTCCATTTTATTTCATACCATTATTCGTTTCATGTTGTATATACATACGATAATTTCATTTGAGGAAGTGCGGACTACCGCCCCCTTAAAATGATATGACTCGTTCATACCACACATGGAACGTATAAAGGATGGTGTAAATGAACTTAAGTAACATATATAAAATATTATATTATAATTTAATAGTAATATACCTATGTATAATTTGGATTCGATTCTTTTAAAATAAAAATTAAATGGAAGTAGCGTTCGTGCGTACGTACGGACTACCGTCTCCACGAACGCGATGAGATTCATTCTCCATCGTATAATTTGATGATTTAAAAATGATGTTTAAGAACTTGATACCATTCTGGATATGAATAATATACATCCCATTAATAACGAATATGTCTCACATAAAAAAGAATATAAAGTAAAATGAACCCGTTAACACCCGAAATGACGATAATTCTAAAATATTATTAACAAATCAATGATAAAAGATCATATATGATATCATATTAAAGTAAATGATTCTTTTATTATTCAATAACAATTATTTCACCATTATACAGGTGGTAAACCTACCATCGACCAAGGAAAAAGTACAATGTAAGGGTTTTCTTATCTCACTTTTAATTCCGTGAGAATTCCATTGATCACCACTTAATTATTGCATGTGGTGTATGTGTACTGCCCATGATCGTATTCATTGTGTAATATACTTTAATTTATGGGTATTTACATCATCATGGTATGATACTTCTTTCTTGGGTGTATGTTTCGTAAGTTACCTAATCGATAAGGGAATTTGAGATTTCAATTTCCACTCATTTGGCTTTACACATATTTCATTGATTATATTACCCCAAGATTATGTGTGGAATCACTATTCATTTGATTATGTCATAATTTCCACTCCCCTTCCTGTGGATAGAAGTTTGGTACACATAATCACTCCATTGGTAATTCTCAAGTCATTGATATAAATTTGATAAGAGTAATTTTAACTCATTCTCCATTTGTTGAGTTAAACATCCAATTCGTTGGTATTGTTTTTACAAGAATATGTGTGAATGTCCTTTGATTGTTTTACACTGAATATCCAATCATATTTAGTGTATTTATATTTTTCACACATAATTATGTCATTGATTTATCCTTAACCTAAGGATACAACCTTTTTGAGAAATTTCATCTCAATTTACATTCCATTGAGACTTCTTTGATGATATACACCAAATCACTTTTATGTGGTGTATATAATGTACTTTGACATAGTATATCATGAATTCCTTTATTCTCATGATATTACAATGTTTTGATTACCTCAATTATTTGTATTCAAGTGTCTCTCTTTTGGTTAGAAACTCTAACCAAAATACCATTTTAGAATGTTTTAAAGAATTATTCTTCTAAATCATGCTCATTAATGTCCATATTTTAAAAATGGTTTTAAGGATTTATTTATATGGACATTAATGTTTTAAAATTAAAACTCCTTTTAAAAGTTTCAAAGTGGTATGGGACACTTTGATTCAAAAATATACTTTTAAACGGCTTCTTGACAAATAGTGTGACTTTTAAATGTTTTCAAGAAAAGGGGGATATTTCTCTCAAATAGTTTTGATGATTATTTTCATCTATGTCAACATCCTTCATTATTATTGATTGAGGTTAATGTGATACAATACAATCTTCCATATTGTATCGAATGAATTATGTTTGACTGTGGATGTGCTATTTTTATACCATTCAGGGTTTGTGGTGAAAGTATTGACATTTCGTATGCTAGTTTAATACGAATGTTTACGTTATGTTTAAACCTTTTCATATGGGAATGCATTGGACTTAATAAGTGACGGGTGGAGCCCGCTATAGCTCCTCGATGCATCGGTAGGTCTCATGAGACAAACTAGTGTCTTGGCACAAGGCCTTGGCAAAATCTTATTTGTAGTCTTGGCACGAGGCCTTGGCTATGTGGTTATGATAGTATGGCATTATGCATTCCATCATTATGAAAGTGGTTATTGATATTGCATGTGATCATTCGACTAGTAGAATATCCATGTGAGTAAGTAAATGGCATTATTTCATTTTACCTTTGCCATTTTATGCTGAAGTTAAAGTTTAAAAGGCTTTTGTTTTAGTTATAATTTTCCTTAAGTGTTTATGCTTATTTATGAAAGCTTCTGCTATAATGTTATCCTTACTGAGCATCCGAGCTCACCCCTTTCAATGTTTTATTTTTCTTCAGGATTATGAAGAAGTAATTTATGAATGACCTGCAGGGATAGTATGAGGGGATATGAAGACAAGATGTTTTTTTATGATATAATGTAAAACTTTATGGATGTATCTAGTTATTCCAAGGCTACTATACTAATCGGTCTTTCGAGACTTGATCTTTCTCATGATCATGCCAATGTTATGTAATTAATGCACCGACTCTGGGTAGCTGGGGTCGGGGCGTTACAGTTGGTATCAGAGGAAGTTTAGTACAAACCTTGGTAGCTAGATTTAGATAAACTCTGATTAGAGAACGTAGACCTAAGATGAACTTTGAGGATTAGTATAAAAAAAACTTCCTAGAATTTTGGTATTGTAAAGATTTTGTGAGTTTTTCGAGCAATACATCCCTGTCTGGATACGAGCAGGTAGAGGCGGCTCTGGCACAGATGTACCTAGGGGTAAAACCCGAAAACACCGCTTTGAGCTAGACTCGAACGGGAACTGGTGCACGACAACGGGCCTTGCTGCACTCTTGGTTACGACACTCCCGGGGGATATGCTTAGGATAATTTACATTTTCTTTACAAACCGATTTAAGTAATATATACATAAGATGAGAGAAAATGACCTTGGTTAATCCTAATATGTTTCAAATTGAGAATATGATGACATTTTAATCTCTAAATGATTTTACGACTACTATTACTCACACAAAGCTTTGTGGTTTTAGTCAATGGCTGTATTCCAAGGAAGTCATAGTGACTTTGAGAATGATGTACAAGGTGGGAACAGTGGTGGCAATGAGAAACAAAATGGAATGTTGATAGGCGTAAAAGATATCGTCTTTATGCCAAATCAGTTTTCCAAAAATATGATCAACAACATATATATTAACCAACTCCCAGACTCAACAAGGAAGAGAAAGGTGATAAATGATAAGATCTCCAGCAATGGAGACCATGGAGAAAAGAAACCTCAATTTTCATCATGTAGGAATTGTGGAAAGAGACACCCAGGAAAGTGTCTCAATGGGACAACGAAATGTTTTACGTGCGGGAAGGAAGGACATAAAGTGAAGAATTGCCGAAGAAAAATGAAGAGTACTATGGAAGAAGATAAAAATGGTCCCAAGAGTCCATTTACAGTCATTTGTCGTAAATGTAGGGGACCTGGCCATTACCCGAGTGAATGTCCTATTTTATAGGATATTTTCTTGGTCAAAGAAGAAGCTATGTGGTAATAAATGGCTGGAGAAAAAATTTAAAAAGTATTAGCACTCCTTGTTGAAGGGTTTACTTTGGAATAATTTTCTCTTGTATTTGTAACCCCACAGTTTTCCATGTGAGAATGATATTTGAGGAAGAATTGTCTCTTCTCTTGTGGATATAGGTATAAATAACCATTTGGTTTTATATGATCATTGGGGTTTGAGAAAATGATAAGTTATTATAATTTGGGATGAAAATGCAAAGTATGATATAACATTTGTGGTTAAATTATGTTATTTTGAGGAATTTATCTCATTTTGGTAATATTATAAAATATAGTTTTTGAAAAAGGACAACACGTAGACCGTGTGACAACCCATCGCGTCGGACAAAGCCGTGGGAATCGAACCCACAACCAAAGTGCGATTGGGATTTATCGCCTACCACTGGACTACGTGAAGTCCCTGGTTAGTGGGACTTTTTTTTTGTTAAATGATTTTATTGATCAATAATAAGATGATTTGGGTTCTTATGTCTTATCAAATGAATACCCTTGGTATAGGAAAATGATTTGGTGATTAAGTGATAAATGTTATTTTGGAAGATGTTCGTTTTGTTAGGAACACTATATGCCCAAGGAAAATAGAATACAATGAGGTTTCATTTGTAGAGTAATGGTGGATTTTTATCTACATTTTTATTGTTGATTTATAGTGATTTGGGTTATTTATGGAAATGATTAACCTATAACAGAGAATATGTGATGATTACTTTTAAGTATGTGACATTAAGAGTATTTGATGTAATTTGGAGATACAATGTAACATGGGAGACTACATAATCAAATTCTTCTATGTTTTAGGTTTCAATATTAGTTTGGATTATATTAAAGGATTTTAAGGACAATTGGTTATTGAATGGTATCTATTTAACTTTGGGATATTGTTGGTTTAATTTTAGAAATTAAGATTAGTGCATATTTATCTCAATGAATATCCTTTTGGGGGATCATTAGATCATTCACTAACCATTTTGGTTTTGATTAATATATGGTTTATCCTGCATGGATCATGTGATTCTATAGAAGTTTATTCTAGCTCTTCCAGTGTGACCAAGTCTTCTTGAATACTCATCGTTTAAAAAAAAATTGAGTTAGTGGTGGAAATTTATTAAAGAATGAAAATCTACTTAAAATTTAAGTATATCTCATAATGTTCTTATCCAATCTCATAAATAAATTCCCCAACATTAATAAAAGAAACATAGAACAAAAATGTTGTCCTAGATGGTACCTTAAATCATCACAAATTTATGGCTTTGGGATTTTTGGCCTTTTCATAGCCATGTTCTCTACCACTCTCCATCAGATAATTGATGGTTAGATTTCTCCTCCATATCCATATTTTCCTTCATGGAACCCTAGTATGTGTTATTTTCGGTAATCTTCATACTTTCGACTCTTTATTTTAAATAGAGTCCTCATTAATTCATTTTTCGATGTGGGATTTCAACTAAGATATTTTGAAACGTCAAAAATGTGTTATCCTAATACCCTATGTTTTGTTGAACCGATGGTATTTCAAATCATCATAGATTGATGAATTTAAGGACCTCAATTTTACACTTGTTTGTGATTGATGACCTCAATCAATACCTATAAATATTTACATTTTTCCTCCAATTATATGTCTCTAAATGCCACCAATGTTCTCCTAATCGAGATCATAATTTGGTGGTGACCCTTTCATTTCTCTTTTCCTCATATTAAGACTAAATTTTAGTAACCCAATTTCCGATGTGGGTTTTCCCACAAATATATTTTCTATTTTCAACCTTTTATTTTCGAAGAACTATTTCAAATTGCGAGGACGCAATTTATTGAAGGAGGGGAGAATGTAACACCCCAAGATTTTATAGTGTGTTATTTCTTCAAAATAATTCAATAACTTTCACTACACGCAACACCAAGTTCAATCGCACCATGACTTACCAAACAGTCTGTTCAAAAGAGGTTATGAATTGTGTTAACTAAATTTTAAACTTTATATAATCCTTATAATTTTAGAATCCATATTATGAGTTTCTTAGACATAATGTAAGAACAAATTCCTTTTCAATATTGCACTTTTACCAAATTTTAATAGTGAACCCTTTTTAGATACAATATTTTAAACCTTTTGACTAAATGGGGACATCAAAAAAATTTAAAATAAAACATTCCAAGCTTCCACGGTAAGCTTTCCTTTGAGTAATACAGTAGCGTGTGTTGTACGCAACTTCGAGTTCTAACACACACCACAACCAATCAAACTAGTCGTTATGAATAGTAATACCTACTTTTTGAAATCATATATATTTTATATTTCAAAATGGACTTAATTTTTGGATTCAGAATATCGAATTTAGCCTAAGGTGAAATTTTGGTACTTTTCGGATAACTTTCATATTTTGACGAATAGTGAAAATTACTAAGTTTTAATTAAAAACAACTTTTTTAATCAAAATAATTAATAGTGCTAAATTATGAATTTGAGTGGTTTTAAAGTATATTTAGAATATATTTTTACCATTTAATATAATGTTGGTCATTGGACATAATTTTTCAATTAAACCGAACATAAACAAGTGTCAATCTTTTGATAGTTATTATCTCTTAAAAACACGCTTTTTGTTTTGACAGCGGGAATTAATTTTAAATTAATTTCTGCCACTTCTGTGTTTTGAATTTAGAAAAATGGATTCATATTTGGAATCAGGATGGTCAAATTTTGTAAATAGGTAACTTTTATTTTTAGACATTTTGAATAATTACTGCGGTAAATATTTTATTTACCATGGTTAAGGGTAAATCCGGTAAATAAGGGTTATAAAATAATATTATAATAATACTAAATTACCCTAAAACGTGTCTTAACCCTATTGGTTGATACATGGTCGACCATGGGCATCTTTGGGTCAATTTTGGGACCCCATTGATCCACTTGTAAGTGATAATGACACTTTATATTAATAAAGTTAAAATAAAAATAAAAATGGCATAAGCTTACATCTTTTAGAAGAACAATTTTTACATAGGGTTATACATGTTGGATTTTATATTATAAATATTCATTAGAAAGCTAAAACTATTTCCTACATTATGATATTTTATTTATAATTTTTAGACATCAAATAATTTAAATTATTAATGACACAATAATGATGCAATGTTTACCTCATTAATAAATCATTTAAATAAATAAGATTATAATGATTAAAATATTATCTAAAACCTGTCCAATTCTTATTGGTTGATGTTATTTAGAATATGAGTCATCTTATCTTCGACCTCAATGATTTATGGACCATTATAAACCGAATATAATTATATTATAAAGTAATAATTTCACTCTTTCCTAAAGAGCCCCTCCTCTCCCTTATAAAAGGAGACCACTTCTACTCATTCCTCACACCTCTCAAGCCACTTGGCTCGTCCAAACTCTGCCCAACTAAGCTCCCCACATCCCTCTACTCCTCCTTGAAGCTTCCCCTTAGGCAGAAAGCATTTCAAGAAGTCCTTTTGTTCCAACCAAAGTGAGTTACCTAAATTAAAGGTAACAATTTCTCTTAAAGTATTTTCATTTATTTTGCTTCTCCAACCCCCAAAATCTTTTTATTTCCTTTCTTTTGTAACAACACCAGTATCCTCAATATACTAGGATGTTGTTATAAGAAGTATTAAAACTACACATTCACACAACTCCATCTAATGGATGATGAACATAATGTTTCTGTGGATGGCAAACTAACGCCTCACGAAACGATGATTGTTCAAATACATCTTACCGCCTCTCATGGTGGCCATTAGGATGGCACTGTAATTAAATATGATATTAATGATATATATTTTATATATAAGCTTCTGTAATTCCATTTTATTTCATACCATTATTCGTTTCATGTTGCATATACATACGATAATTTCATTTGAGGAAGTGCGGACTACCGCCCCCTTAAAATGATATGACTCGTTCATACCACACATGGAACGTATAAAGGATGGTGTAAATGAACTTAAGTAACATATATAAAATATTATATTATAATTTAATAGTAATATACCTATGTATAATTCGGATTCGATTCTTTTAAAATAAAAATTAAATGGAAGTAGCGTTCGTGCGTACGTACGGACTACCGTCTCCACGAACGCGATGAGATTCATTCTCCATCGTATAATTTGATGATTTAAAAATAATTTTTAAGAACTTGATACCATTCTGGATATGAATAATATACATCCCATTAATAACGAATATGTCTCACATAAAAAAGAATATAAAGTAAAATGAACCTGTTAACACCCGAAATGACGATAATTCTAAAATATTATTAACAAATCAATGATAAAAGATCATATATGATATCATATTAAAGTAAATGATTCTTTTATTATTCAATAACAATTATTTCACCATTATACAGGTGGTAAACCTACCATCGACCAAGGAAAAAGTACAATGTAAGGGTTTTCTTATCTCACTTTTAATTCCGTGAGAATTCCATTGATCACCACTTAATTATTGCATGTGGTGTATGTGTACTGCCCATGATCGTATTCATTGTGTAATATACTTTAATTTATGGGTATTTACATCATCATGGTATGATACTTCTTTCATGGGTGTATGTTTCGTAAGTTACCTAATCGATAAGGGAATTTGAGATTTCAATTTCCACTCATTTGGCTTTACACATATTTCATTGATTATATTACCCCAAGATTATGTGTGGAATCACTATTCATTTGATTATGTCATAATTTCCACTCCCCTTCCTGTGGATAGAAGTTTGGTACACATAATCACTCCATTGGTAATTCTCAAGTCATTGATATAAATTTGATAAGAGTAATTTTAACTCATTCTCCATTTGTTGAGTTAAACATCCAATTCGTTGGTATTGTGTTTACAAGAATATGTGTGAATGTCCTTTGATTGTTTTACACTGAATATCCAATCATATTTAGTGTATTTATATTTGTCACACATAATTATGTCATTGATTTATCCTTAACCTAAGGATACAACCTTTTTGAGAAATTTCATCTCAATTTACATTCCATTGAGACTTCTTTGATGATATACACCAAATCACTTTTATGTGGTGTATATAATGTACTTTGACATAGTATATCATGAATTCCTTTATTCTCATGATATTACAATGTTTTGATTACCTCAATTATTTGTATTCAAGTGTCTCTCTTTTGGTTAGAAACTCTAACCAAAATACCATTTTAAAATGTTTTAAAGAATTATTCTTCTAAATCTTGCTCATTAATGTCCATATTTTAAAAATGGTTTTAAGGATTTATTTATATGGACATTAATGTTTTAAAATTAAAACTCCTTTTAAAAGTTTCAAAGTGGTATGGGACACTTTGATTCAAAAATATACTTTTAAACGGCTTCTTGACAAATAGTGTGACTTTTAAATGTTTTCAAGAAAAGGGGGATATTTCTCTCAAATAGTTTTGATGATTATTTTCATCTATGTCAACATCCTTCATTATTATTGATTGAGGTTAATGTGATACAATACAATCTTCCATATTGTATCGAATGAATTATGTTTGACTGTGGATGTGCTATTTTTATACCATTCATGGTTTGTGGTGAAAGTATTGACATTTCGTATGCTAGTTTAATACGAATGTTTACGTTATGTTTAAACCTTTTCATATGGGAATGCATTGGACTTAATAAGTGACGGGTGGAGCCCGCTATAGCTCCTTGATGCATCGGTAGGTCTCATGAGACAAACTAGTGTCTTGGCACAAGGCCTTGGCAAAATCTTATTTGTAGTCTTGGCACGAGGCCTTGGCTATGTGGTTATGATAGTCTGGCATTATGCATTCCATCATTATGAAAGTGGTTATTGATATTGCATGTGATCATTCGACTAGTAGAATATCCATGTGAGTAAGTAAATGGCATTATTTCATTTTACCTTTGCCATTTTATGCTGAAGTTAAAGTTTAAAAGGCTTTTGTTTTAGTTATAAATTGCCTTAAGTGTTTATGCTTATTTATGAAAGCTTCTGCTATAATGTTATCCTTACTGAGCATCCGAGCTCACCCCTTTCAATGTTTTATTTTTCTTCAGGATTATGAAGAAGTAATTTATGAATGACCTGCAGGGATAGTATGAGGGGATATGAAGACAAGATGTTTTTTTTATGATATAATGTAAAACTTTATGGATGTATCTAGTTATTCCAAGGCTACTAAACTAATCGGTCTTTCGAGACTTGATCTTTCTCATGATCATGCCAATGTTATGTAATTAATGCACCGAATCTGGGTAGCTGGGGTTGGGGCGTTACATCTATAACCATTTAGTGTGACATATTCTCTTAGAAAATTATCAAATATTGTGGTATTTATAAGATAAATCATGTAATAATAATGAGTTTATTAATATTTTCAGAAAATATAATAGGTAATAAAAATTTACATAGATTATTTTATAGTAAAGGAACTCCAATAGTTGTTTCTATGATAGCTTATAATGTCTACTACCCCATACCAAGAATTTAAAGAAATAATATTTCTATTTATATTTCCTCTATAAATAATAAAGAATATTACATATATAAGTATAAGTAGAAAATCATGCCTAAAATTTTTGATGTTGATGTTGAAGAATTGGTACAAAATAATAAAACCCAATTATATTGGGAATAATCTTCATTGGATTAGAAAAATATTTTCATTTGGTTAAAGGTTTTTAAAAAAAGTATCTAAATCTGTAAACATAAAATGTGAGTCATATCTATGTGACTAAAAAAATATAGACATTATAATTATGGAAGATAATGTTTGTTTATCTTATATTGTTATGAAATACATTAACTAATTAATTTAATTTTAGTAGTGGATCCCTTAGTAGGGGTCCAAGATATCTTAGGGATGAATCTATCAATAATTGTTTTTTCATTAGGTCAATTATAAATTCATAATACTAATTTTGAATTTTGTTTAAATATATTGTGAAATTATAATAAACTATAGTACATTGGTAAAAATGTTTGGAATATTTAATAATAAATTGGGAATATTAAATAGCCTAAACCTATTAATTTTAATTGAAATTTAATTTTATTTATTATATGTGTACAATAGTGAAATTAGAGGTATTTGTTCCGAAATAAGAAATATTAATTATTTTTTATATTGACCATGTAAAAATAACTATTGAGATCATCCAATTAAGTAATTATAACCTTTTTCAACAATTCTGATCATATATATCAATGAAATAGAGTTATTTTATATTTATTTAGTACTTGTGAAAAGTTAATAAAACTATTAATTGAATTGTTGAAAACAAGAGAATGGTAGGTGTGATAAAATATTATTTTTACCTAATTGAGTTGGGCGTTTATTTGCATTTCAAAAAATGTAAATATAATGTTGTGGTAGGTTTTTTCAAATTACATCCTTCTATAATATAGAACAAGATACATGGTTACTAAATATTTTATAGTCCTGAAAATATAAAACATAAAATTTCAGCACTACATTACATTGCTAAAAAATTAAAATACAATTTTGTGCTAGGTATTTTCAAATACGAACCTCCAATTTTATGGAATAAACAAAAGGATTATTGAATATTTTATAGTTTTGAAAACATAAAACATAAAAAAATTTCACTATAAGGAAAAAAATTAACACATAATTACATTATATATATATAATATTGATATAAAAGAAATATATAATACTGAAAAATAAATAGATATATAGTGAATAAGAAGTATTATTGAAAGAACAGGTTATAGATTTAAAAAATGGGAATAATCATACAAACAAATATAGGTTAACATTGAATATAGAAAATCCTAATTTGAATAAAAGAAAGAACAATTTAACAAAAAATCTAAATTTTCAATGTTATTATAATACACAACAAGATATTTATAAAGGTATAAAGAAGGGAAATATTGGAACTAAGATTTAATGCAAGATGTGATGAAATAAATAATGGAAAAATGATATCACATCTTATCTATCTTCATTCAAATGAACAATATTTATCCCATTTGGATCGGTATGAATTGAATGATGGAATGACTCCCAATAAGATAATTAACTCTTGGTTTTCAAGGTGTATGGTCTTCTTTCTTTCTGAATCAAGAGTATTGTGTGGTTAGTTGTTAAATCGTTACACATGATTTCTAGAATATATCCATTATAGCGTTGTATGGGTGTTTCTATATAATGTGATGGGAAACACATATGAGGTTCTGATGGTAAAATTTATTGCGAACACATGTATTTTATCTCATATCCACCTCCAAATATGGTTATCATTATTATATAATACCCAAAATTCTATCAGAAATTTGTCCCCCTCCTACAATCCACACCTTTCATGCCCACTTAATGGTTTCATCATCTATATGAGAAGATATCCCAATATCCCTTAATATTGGAAAATCATCCTATGCATCACTAAACATCCACCAGGATACATAAAACATTTCAAATTAAAAATTACAAATCTTTCTCCATACACATAAGAGGTTGGTATTCAAAACATGGAGATTAGGTAGAAAATGGTTCTTCTGATAAAAAACTAGGGTACTATTATATTCAATTGGATGCTCACATGTTGTATTTATGCAGAATGTCTTCACTACGATATATTTGAATAAAAAAATATACAAACATATTTTATTTTATAAGGATGGAAATGTATGATTGTATACGTTAACAGGTTTGGCTAAATAATAACCAAGGCAGAAAAGATGACATACATTAACTTATCATAGATGGTTAACAGGATGAACTATCATTGTTTGGTGGTGGTTTGGAGATTCCAAGGTCATGCATAAAATTAAGAAAAGGTATGAGTTATTATAGAATCCCTAGAAATGATTATTCCAATACCTAGATATCATCTGAATTGGGTGATAATTTCAATGAAAAAACCTCATTGTTATTTGAGGGTGTGGGAGAGATTATGCAATGAATTATTCCAAAAACCTTCAACTAAAAATACCCAGATTGGGATTGGCTTCTGTATGATTATAAATTAAAAAAATTTGGTTCTCAGATCATTATATTCCATTATATATAAAAATGAAGGAATTTGTAGAGTACCTGTGAAGACATTCACTAGAATAGAAATTTATTTTACCATGTCTTGAAAAATCCATCAACAGTGCTAAAGAAGTACTTTTTGATTTATATAACATTAAAAGGGACCCCAATTTATTAGTTCTAGAAAAGAAATGATAAAGGGGGACATTATCAGATCTTAAAAAGTTTTAATAAATGTGTCACTTCATCAAACATATAATTTTTCCTGGTAAAATGACCACATTTTCTAGTGCTATTTCTAATATAGATAAATGTATGATTTAGTGTGGTCATAACACCAAGACTGTAGAAGTGAGTTCCCTATGTATTATTTTATTATATTTTTAGTAATTTAAGGAATAAAATCATAAAGGTTCAATAAGTATAGAAATATTGCAAAACCAGATTACATACATGATACCCTTATTACATTGGGAAATATTAAAAAAACATGATACATAAAAAAATAAATAAATGGTATCTTTGAATTCTTATTCAAATATTTCTTCTTCGTTACATCGGGAATGGGAACATAATAATTTTGATATAAAATTATTAGTAAGGAAATGTAAATTGGAGGAAATAATGAATAAATTTAAATAAATTGACATAGAATGTATAAAACTAATAACTCATTCCATTGAAATAATTAGATAAAGCAATATCAATATGGCAAGGTAAGAAACTGAAACCCATTCAATCTAAATCAATAAAATGATATTTAAAAGTATTCATAGATATGTCAAAAAATATCATTTCTTAATAATAACTAAATCTAAATAATAGAAATTTTTTATTATTGGATTCCATGTTTACTAGGTACATGGAACTAGTACCATTAAAACCCATCACAAGACAGTTTACCTATCAGGTAGAAACCCTTCTATGGCTGGTAGCCAACTATTTCCTCTCATGAGACTACTGATGATTCAAGGGGATATATATAACCATTACCAGCCCATGAAATAAATGTCTAACACATTCTTAATATCTAATAGTGGATTTAATAAATAATAAATATAGCTTATTTAATATCTGTACAGAATAAATGGTATAGATTTATCAATAATTCTCTAATTAGTCAAATAACTGCTAAAGATAACATCATATGTAAAAATGATAAACGAGTTAGGAAACAATAATATTCATCACCCAAGAATGTGGATATTTAAATAAAGTGTCTATTTCAAGATAAATGTGAAAAATCAAAAGAATTTTAGATTGAAAAAGTTATCATTTGACAAATTCTTGAGGAAAATAATATTTAAACCTTACAATGTGTCCCATTCTACATTGAAACATTTAAATAATATTATCCATGAAAGAATAATCATTAAATGGAACTTATAATATAATGGGAATTAATATTATGATGATATAAAATTTCAAATGGAATTATATTGACCATATTAATGAAATTAGGTGTATAACAACAAGTAAGTCTCACAAGTATGTAAATTGAGATGAAATCCCTCACAATAACATTCCTTTTTTATTGTGTGGTATTTATCCAAATGTATATTGGTTTAAAATATTTTAATATCTTTTACCATAATAAAAATAATGTTTATAATATTTTATATTAACTTTTTATTATATTTTATTATTCGTTTCAAACACACATTAATTATTTTAACTATTCCATCTATTACTTGTTTAGTTTTCTCCAGTATGTTTTTCAATTTACAATTATTTTTCCCATTAATTATATCATGATTAAATCATCTCCATAATTTAAACCATGAATTTATTATCATATATATTCATTTAATATGTATGTATATTAAATTTATAATTTTTAGATATAGTAAATGAAATTAATAGGTCATGAAGTCAGTAGACCATACGTACGTGTAAGCACTAATTTGTTTTCTATGTCATCCTATAATAAGGAAAATTGAATGATAAATAGGTATATTAAAATTAATTTAAAATATATCTGTTATATATGTTATATATGTATATTATACAAAACCTTAATATGTTCCTTGTCTATCATGCAAAAATCACATCGCTTTGAGGAGGTGGCAATCCACACTTCCAAAGAACAGTGTCATCTTATTTATTCAAAATGGAAACTATAATGAAATGTGTTATAAAACAATTATATAAGAATAAAGAAACGATAAATATCATATAATATATATATATATCGTTTCCGTCATAATGGCCACCATGAGAGGTGGAAAAGGAAAAATGAACAATCATCATTTCGTGGGGCAATAGTTCACCATTAACAGAAATAGTAAGTTTGTTACCCATTAGATGGATGTTTATGACTATTTAAAAATTATCATAACAACATTATTTTAAATTATGGATACTAGAATTGTTATAAAACCATAGAATAATAGGTGTTTTGGGGTTGAATAACGGAAATGAAACAAAAGAGCTTAATGAAATGGGTTACCTCTAAATTGGGTCACTCTATATAGTTTGTACCAAAATGCCTTATTGGATTTATTCATTCTCAAGGGAAATATTATATGATAAGTGTTGTGATTTTGAGGAGATATTTGTTTAGATCTTTATTGATCCAATTTTTCTTGAGAGTTGTGATCAAGGGGTAGATTGCATGCCTTTTTATAGTTGTGGGGGGTGAGACTCTTGTAAATAACAAATGGAATTCAATAATTGGTGGTATACCTTACCCAATGTGGCTAAAAAATGGATAAATAAGGGATTAATGCATAATCATGGTCCATTAAAACATCCACCAGACAAAATATTAGTATTTAAAATTTTTGGTTCCTTAACATCTATGATTCCCCAATTTTATTGTTTTAGTTTTTATTAAATCATCTAGTTTTCCAAAATTAGTAATATACCAATTAATAATAAATATATAGTGAAATAATATAAAATATATAACAACTTAAACACAGACCGTGATAAAAATAAAATTTTCAGTATATTTGTCAAAATGTTAATTATAGATGATAAATTGGTCTATTAATAGACCAAATTTAATATTTTTTTACACTTAAAATCACTTTGAATAATATAATTTTTTATTGATTTTAAATCATTTGATAAAATATCATTTTTTGTAAAATAACTATAATTTCAATTTTAACTTTATTTGAATAATTATAATATTTAAAAAATCAAAAGAATATTTGAATTAAAATATAATAATTTTATATATGTGTAACATGGTATATTCATCTAAAATATAATTAATTACAATAATTCATTCAATATTCTTCACTTGTAGTATTTAAAGTATCATTCATTTTAGTTAATTATTAACTAAATAATCACTATGTTGGAATTTATTATGAATATTATGTAAATAAATCATATCTAAAATTTATTTTCAAATTATTAAAAAAAAATCATTAGAAAGGATATGTAAAACTTAAAATATGATTTTTTTATGTCTCAATGTTATCTAAATGTTAAAAGTATGGAAGCTTCTCTTTTTTCCTTTTTTCCTTACATAACCATTTATATAAGGATTTTCCATTTATTAATATCTGATTAATCCATAAAATACAAAAATTGAGGGGGTATGGTCTAATTATTTTCATAAAATATTTTTCTACGTTATTACATGTCATTTTGTTCCTTATGTTTATGGTTTATCACCTTATTAAAAATAATTTTATCTTAGTCACTGTAATTAATTTTAATCTTTTTCACTATTCATTTTGGTTCAGAATGAAGTTGATATTATTAGAAAAAATATTATATGCTTTAAAAAAATGTATGTTCATTTTTCAAAATTCCAATCACATGTGTGGGAAAATTGAGAAAAATGTTTATGTCATAGAGGAGGCGAGAAAGCAGGTTTTTAAAGATTAAACTTTCAAAAGATTGTTAAGTTTCCATAACTAATTTCAATGTGAAATTGATTCTAATGGGATACATTGGATTAATTAATAAAAATATTATCTCATTAAAAATTAAAATAAATTTTAAATATAAATTTACTTTATAAATAAAATAAATAAAAATCTAGTTTTGAACTAAAATACAGTATTTTTTACAATTAATCAAAAAATGAAAATGTAAGAAAATTACAAAAAATTCACCCTAAATTATTTTTTACATTATTACTTCAAAAATTATTTTTATATTAAAAAATAGAATTTATAAAATTCTCAAAAATATTGTTTTAAAATATGATCCCTATTAAATGGTGTTAAAAATCGATCTTACTTGTAAACCTAGATAATTCATTGTTGTGTGTAGTGTAATCTTATCATTGTGTATAAAGCATGGTAAATAAAAATTATATTTATTCTAAATATAATTTTATAATTCTTGGGGTTTTTACAGTCTCCCCACCTTAATTTTATTGTGTCCTTGCAATTTAAACTTGATCATAGGAATCAAGGGATGGATATATGAAAACAATATTGTTGAAAGACCCACATCACAAATAGGATCAATATGAAGTACTATTAATAAGAGAAAAAAATGATATATGAAGTTTAAAAATAATTGTGCTTAGAAATAAGAGAAAATTAGAGAATACATGAACATGGATGAGAAATCTTACCATCATGTTATGGTTGAGAGTGATAGGGAGCATGTTCAACTAAAAGTTATAGACGACAAACACAATAACCATAGCTGTGATTATAGAGTATTGATATCATCAAAAATGATGATAATATTACACTGGTTTTGCTTCATAACTATTTTATAGTGTTTTGGAATAAAATTCACTCTTTAAGAATATAAGTAAGTAGACATTCTATAATTATAATCTTTTATTTTAATTAAAACTTGAACCATTTCTACATCATCTCATGACACATGATGCATCATATGTTGATGTAATAGATTACCGTATAAAATCTCATCCATTGATCAGTTTAAACTATTTTATAATTTGTTAATGATTCCAAAATATTATGATTCAACACATTGTAATGGAGGTAAACAAATATTGAAAATAAATATATCCTTATCCTTTAATAAATATGAAGCAACGCTAAAATTTAAAATTCCATGCTAGTGAATAACTTCATAGTATATATTCTTCTAATATTTAAATTACTTGACTCAACATAAAACCATATTAGAATCATGAATTATTCCTTATTCCTTATATAAGATACATGATATTGGATATTTTCCTTAAATCCAAAAGTGATATAAACATCATCTATAATAGTAGAGGCCAGTTTTCCAAAAGTCATTAATTAGTTCCAAGGTAGTTGGAAATTATCCAATCCATCATTTCTCCATCTTTATCTTGACACCAGGAACATATTAATGGTTTTGTTTCCCTCAATCATTTGTTTTTCAAAATATTTATCCTTTTAATTTTTAATATTTATTGGTACCATTTAGCATATGATCTCAAATCCTTAATGAACGTTTAAATTAGAACAATCCTATTATATTTCATAATTCTTATAGCCAATACATTAATGATACAATATTTAAATGACACAGTTCACAATACAAATACACAAACACAAAATTTTTCCACATCATCATTATGCCATTAACAAGGATACCTCATTGTTGTACTTAATATCTATTTCTTATCACATTTAATGAGTAGTCTCAATATTGTCGATAATATAACTATTACTCATACAACATTGAAGATTTTCTGGATAATAATTCAACTTGGAACATATATTTTAATAATTACTATTCATTTCACACTTCAATATTTTAATTATTGAAAATGAATTTGGGAAGCCAATATTCTCATCTGTTGCATCAATAAAACTCTTCATTTTTCCGTTGAAGTTACATGATTTCTGTCCTTATTTTCCAAAGTCAAAACTTCTTATTGGCCCTCTAAGACATTCACATGAGTGATTATTTCCAATTTCATGACATATAAGAAATTTAATTGTCTTTCCTCTATGGTCTCCATTACATGAAATCTCAAGAAACATATTCATTCTCTTAGTTGGTGACTCTGGGAGTAGGTTGAGGTACATGTTGTTAATCATGTACCATGAAAGATGATTAGGCCAGATCAAAACATCCTTTACAATAGTGATAATATCATTTGACTTCTCATCAGTAAATTTTCTACCACATTTAATGTTAAACTAGTTCCATCTGGTTCCCTCCATCAACCTAAACCAAAATGCATAGTGTGATAAACACTCAACAAAATATAAAACCATATAATCCTAATAACTTAATAATAGGATTCCATATTCATGGATCCAACTTATTTATTCTATGTAAACATAAGGTTTATCGTAGTTTATTCATAGTTATCTTCTACATAAATCCTTATTGATGGTTCATAAATAAAATCAGAATTATCCTATGAATATCAAGCAATATAGTTAAACCACGTGCATTGTAAGGACCATGTTAGTGTACCAGGTTATGTTGATTCATTCCCAATACACCTTATTAGATTTTTTACTCCTAGGTATAACTATTCTAGAACCACATCCACTTGTAGTATCATGGTAAGGTTGTATTTCTATGAATACGTATATAATCTATACCTTACCAAAATTCATGTACATTCCTCTATATGTATCCTTAATGTCTATATCAGGGTGTTGATCCTTATTATATGTTTTCTAAATCGATTTTCCAAAGTTTCTACAAAAAATCCATTGATTCCAATTGCTACTCTCCGACCCTTGAAGCCTAGATCCGGTGAATTATTTTATTACATTGGCATGATTATAAGGAATCAAATCCTAAAAATCTTGAAGGACAAATTAGTCAATATATAATGGAAATTTAGATTACATACATGATACCAATAATATATTGGGAAGTAGAAAATAAAAACATAAAACATAATAAAATAAAATAAAATGCATCCTTGAATGCTAATTCAAATATTTCGTATTCATAACATGCGGAAATGAAAAATAATAATGGAAATCTCAAATGAATATTTTGGGTAAGTAAGGGGGATGAAATAATTAATCCATAGGATTAAACTAACATTTAAAGGTTAATAAATAATAACACACTATTATAGAAAACTTTTTTTCATTAGTTTCTTAGCTTTCTAAAGTCAGTTTTGAGGTGACATTATTGCCAGCAACATTAAAAATATGATTTTTCACTTTGGTTATTTAATAACCGATGTTAAAATTGGGATTTTATGGTTTTTAGCATCATTTTTTAAAATTACTTATGTAAAATACCATCTATAAATGATGTTAAAAACCCATTTTCATGACATTTTTTTAAAAAACCAGTGTTAAAAGTCATTTCTTACGTGAGTTATTTAAAAACTGATGTTAAACGTAATTTTTATCGTCAGGTTTTAAATAAAAAACATAAAAAAATATACCATATTTTGGATAATTTTCTAAGATTTGATTTGATGGGTCTTAGAGCTCAAATGGAGATACCAATCAAAATTTATGACCATCAAAAATTTTATATATTGTTTTCAAGGAATGATCAAATGATCTATCCATAGCTTCTTCATAGAACTATTTTTAGAATCTGAAGGAGGACATGTAGTTTTTCGATGATCTAAATAATTATACATAATTATAGTGAAATAATAATCATTAAATTGTATATCAATTAAGAAAACTAATCATAAAAAATATAAATCCTTGAAAAATAATTACAAATACCTTGATAAGATCCATAAAGAAGAAATAGTTGATTCACGTGGGATATCAAACACTTTGAGTTGTTGGAATTATGATGGTTGAAATAAATGACCATTCAATGGTATATTAATTAAGGAAAAAATCATAAAAACCATAAATCATTAATATATAATAAAAAAACCTTAACAAGATCATGTAATGAAAAATTAATTGATTCAATTTGAAGATCAAATGAGTCGATTTGGTGAAACGATGATGGTTTTAAGAAATGATGGTTAAATTAAGATATGGGTATATTGAAAACATATAACCTAGAAGATAAAAGAAAATGCGGTATTAAATTTTAAGTGGAAATTAGAAAATAATCTGCCACAATGTAAAAAAATTAAATTTCATGTAGGTAGGTTATAAAAATTATCATGCACATCAGTTTTATGATAACTGTTGTGAAATGATATTAGAATTTTCAATTATTTTTCACGTCAGTTCTTATAAAACAAATGTGAAAAATAAAATTTCATCACCTTTTCAGGACGTTTATTTAATAACTGATGTAAAATATGGTAACAAACATGTATTTAATTTCCCAAGATTCAATTTCATAGGTCACGTAGCTCTAACCGAGTAACAGATTGAATTTTTTGGCCTTTAGAAATTGGAGTTCCTTAGGACTTCATTTAGAGATGATGAACTTCTAATAACCATATCTTTTGATCAGTAACTCTGTTTGACCTCTATGACCTATAATATCAAATCATGGGAAATGAACTACATGTTTATAAACATATTTCATGTCAGTTATAAAATAACCATAGTGAAAAGATCCTTTTAACATAAGTTATTAAATAATAGACGTGAAAAACATATGAAGATTGATTTTTCATGTCTGTTATTTAGAACCAAAATGAAATGGTAAGGAAAATTGATTTTTCATGTAGGTTATTATATATATGACGTTAAATATAATATAAAATGGAATTTTCACATTGATTTTAATGTAACCCACTTGAAAAATATGAGAAAATGGATTTTCACGTTAGTTATATATTAACCGACGTGAGAAATCGATTTTCAGATATTTTTACATCGGTTCTATAAAGACGATGTAAAAATGGGGACATTAAAAATATTTTTTATACTACTGAAACATACAAATTAAATATCTAGATAATGCAATATAAATATGGTAATGTCAGAAAATTAAACTCATTCCATCTAAATCAATAAAGTGAGAATGAAATGTATGCATAGATATATAGATAAAAAAGATCATGGATGATTAATGAGATAATATAAATGTGCTAAAGTATTGATTGTTGGAATCTATTTTTACTAGTTACATGGAACGTTTCCTATCAAGACCATTCACCAGACGGTTTACCTAATGCTTAAAAACCCTTCTATTGAGGCTAGACAACTATTTTGTTTCATGAGATAACCAATGAATTGAGGGGATATCTATAACCAGGACCCAACCATGCATTACATTTTCAAAAAATTAATCACATATAATAATGTATTTAATCAATAAAAAACATTCCTTATTAAATATCCAAATTTTATAAAACATACAGAATTATCAATAATTCCCCAGTTAATCAAACAACTGTCAAAGTGTACACTGTATGTAAAAATCGTACAAGGTTTAGGAAATTATAATATATATCATCAAATAATATGGATATTAAGATAAATTTATTATTTCAAGATAAATTTATCTATCAAAATTAGTTGAGATTGAAAGTGTGGTCATTAATCACATTATTGAGTAAAATAATCTTTAAACATTCCAATGTGTCTCATACCACATTGAAACATTTAAATCATAATCTATTTGAAATAATAATCCTTAAATGAAAAATAAAACATTGTTATAATTAAAATTATTATTATATAAAATTTTATATGGATTTATATAGACTATACAAAATAAATTACTTGTATAACAAAAAATAAGTATGAATGGTATGTAAATTGAGACAAAATCTCTTACCATAACATTCTTTTGTGTTGTTCGGAATTTTTCATATTTTATAATTATTTAAAATATGCTACCAACTTATAAAATAACCATAGTAATGTTTATATTATTATATATTATCTTTTTATTATATTTTATTATATGTTTCCTAACACTCTGTCATTATTTTAACTATTATGGGTGTTACTTTTTTAGTTTTCTAAAGTACGTTTTTGGCTTGTAAAGTATTGTTCCTATTAATTAGATCATGATTTTATCTTCTCAATATTTTAAACCATGATGTAATTATCAAATATATTCATTATGCATGTATTTTTAAATATTTACAATGTTTGGAAAATGGAAATGAAATGCACTGTTCAAGGAGATGGTATGTCGTACGTACGCATGAACGATACTTTGTTATCTTTTTAATTAAAAAAGTCATAAAAGTAAATGATAAAATTATATATTATAATTAAATTATTATATATATGTTATATATATATATTTTTTTTAAATGATCAATTATATGTTCCATGTATAGCATTAACGAGTCACATCACTTTACAGAGGCGGTAGTCCACACTTCCACAAACGATGTTATTGTATTTATAAATACTAAAATGTATAAGGGTATGTGTTATAATTAATTATATATGAATAAATACATAAAACATATTTTATATTACAAATATAAACACAATATACATGATAATGGCCACCATGTGAGGTGGTAATGGAAAAAATGAACCATCATTGTTTCGTAAAGCAGTAGTTCCCCTCACAAGGAAACAATATGTTTGATATCCATCATATTTTTTTGTGTGGAAGTGTAGTAAAAATAATTAGAATAAAAACCAACTATTATAAATATTATATTATTTATTTTATACAAGTAATGAATAAAAACAGTTGTGGGGTTGTAGAATCAAAATAAAACTAATGAGCTTAAGGAAATTTATTACCACAAAATCAGGTAACTCCTTATAGATTGTACCAAAAGGAAAATCATTACCAATTAAAGACATGGATTATTAGGTTAGATTTTTGGGGTATTTATTTTTTTATTTCATTGTGTATCCAATGTTTCTTGAATGGTGTGAGCATGGGGTAGAGTGCTTGCCTTTTTAGAGTGGAGGGGGAGTTGCACTCTTGTAAATTCAAATATGTATTCAATAATGGGAGGTCTAAATTAACTATAGTGCCTCCAAAATGAAAAAAATAATCTAGTAATGGATAATATGGGTTTTTTAAAACCATCAATGCAAAAAATAACTTCATTTTATTAATTTTTCTCCTCAAATTTTACGATTCCCCAATTTTATCATTTTGGTTTTTATTAAAGCATCTACTATTCATTCCAATGAAATTTAACCATTAAGACTAAAATAAATATATATTTCCTATAAAATATATATCCAATGAATTATTTATATTATATATAATTTATTAGAAAAATTATATTTTTCATGGAAATAAATATTAAAACAAGTGCATTTGATAGGTGAAAACACTGCTTAAATCTGGGTCGTGTTAACAAAAATTTTACAATAATTATGTCAATATGTTTATTATAAATCATCAATTTTTATATTAATAGAACATATTTTTTATTTATTATCATGTAAAAATAAATTGGTAAAATAATTTATTCAATATACATAATTTTATATATTTAAAATATCATTTATTTTAGATAATTACTAACTGAATAATAACTGCATTGGATTTTCTTAAGGATGTGATGAAACTAAATCAAATAAAAATTAATTGATAATTTAATATGATAATGATAACCCATTTATCATTATAAATTTTATGTATAAACAAAAATATGATTTTTTACATACCTCAATAATGTAAATCTAAAAAAGATCGGGAATGTTCACCTTGTGTCTTTTTTCCATACATATCCTTTAATATAGGGTACTTTTATTTAATAATACCTTAATAAACTATAAAATTATAAAAAAGAGGAGTTATGTTGTAATTATTTCCATCCAATGGATTTTGGACAAGTTTCTAGGCCATTTTATTCCTTAAGATTATGGTATGGTCTCTTATAAAGCTTAATTTTACCTTAATCATCATAATTAATATCAGTCACATTAACTAATCATTTTGGTCTAAAATAAAGTTGATATTATTATAATAAAAATATTATATTAATTAATACCATTTATTTAAATTTTTTAATATTTAAATAGCATATGTTAGCAGATAAATATTAAAACTAATCTCACAAACACAGAGAGAAAATAGGTTTTACGATTAAAATGTCCAAAATATTACAATGTATTAATGTCTAATTTCATTATCAAATTGATTCCAATGTTCTACATTGGATTAATTAATATAAATATGTTTTATTTATCATTTTAAAACCATATAAAATATAATTTAACATTATAAATAAATTAAATGATAAATCAATTTTGAACTAAAATGTAGTAATACTCGATCATGTGAGTAACACAAGCTAATTAACTATTCTGAGTAGTGTAAGATTATCAGTGATTATAAATAATATTATAAACAAACATGGATATATTATAAAATAAAAATATTATAACATATTTTGGTGTTATACTGGTTTTTATATTACAGAACACTAAAAGACCTTACGTTTAACATTTATAGGTAACAACAATAAAAAATATTGAACATGGAAAATTAAAATTTTAATTGAAATAAAAATTAAATAACAATACAAAAGAAAATATATTATAGAAATTTCAATCATTGTTATTTCCAATTAAATTATCAAGTACATCATAACAAAAACATTTAGAATAATGAATGGTTTCATTGTAAATAGAACTCGACCCCCTCTAATAAAGATCAATCACGGTTTCAAAGGTTGAAAAATACACCCCAAATAGAGCAATAGAATCCACTTGTATGAGGAAACAATTATTATATTATTAATACTATAAAATAAATATATTTGACATAAACATGAAACCATGCATTAATAAAAAAAATTAAACTGATAATGGACACTCTTTGTCTTACCGATCACATTTTGCATCATATTGTGGTGTGGCTAATTCCTATACACCAAAAGTGAAATTTTGATTATTTTGTTTAAGTATAAAAAAATTCTAATATATTTTCATAGTTTTGAGTATGTAATTTGTTTTACCAAAATATCATTTTAAATTGAAAACAATCGAGTCTTACCGATCACACTGTGTCTCAATTTTTATGTGAGACTGATTCCAACTTGTCAAAAATTACGTATGAATCATTTTCCTAAATTATCAAGATAATCCATGAACATATTATTTATTTTAAGTGAGTGACACTTGTTTTGAACTAAATTATCTATTTTAATCTAATAATGATGAATTATTTTCAGATTCGAAAACCCATGTATCGTTTTGAGTTTTAGATTATTCTTACACATCAAAAACGACTTTTGGATTACATTCCAAAAGTATAGAAAAAATCTAAATGTGTTTTATGGGATTTGAGTTGTCACATGTGTTTTCAACTAGAATGTGAATTTTAATCTCAGAACACTTGTTGAATATTACCAGACACATCATATATTATAATGAGGTGTTGTTGATTACTACACTTCCAAAATAACATATGAATTATTTTCCTAAAATATCGAAATAATTCAATTTTGTTTGTTTTTCATTGTTAGTATGTAATGTGTAATGTTTAATAAAATGCTCATTTTAGATAAAAAGAAAAACATTTAGTCATACTGGTCACACAATGCATCATATTAGGGTGTGTTTAATTCCTGCACATCAAAAATGAATGATAGATCATTTTCATAATGTAACAAAACCGTCTAAATGAGTTATATTAGTTTTGAGTATTTCACTTGTGGTTTTCAATAAATTTTCATTTAAAGAAATCACCCACATTACATCATATCAGTTACATTGGGTATTTTTCTTTTTTGGAACAGATTCGTACACACCACAAATGATTTATAAATAATTTTTATAAAATATCAATTCAATATTAACAAATTTTCATTATTTTCAAATAGTGACACATGTTCTGAACTAAATATTCTATTTCATGTTGTTTACGGACACATTGAGTTGTATTATGAACAATCTGTATTTTATTGAGATGTGGATGGTTTTTAGTTGTTGAAAATGACATCTGGATAAATATAAAAAATTATTAAATCAATATGAATTTATTTTATTCATTTGGAGAATTTCACCTTTCCTTCACAGTAAAATTTCAATTTAAAATAAAAATACACACATGGAGTCTTACCAGAAACACCATACGTTAGATTGATGTGTTTATTTTAATTACCCATGAAAAATGATTTATGGATAACTTTACTAATGTAAAAAATATATGAAATTCTTATAGTGTTTTAGAGCATATTGGTTTTGTTTTTCACTATAATTTCATTTTCAATAGAAAACATTCACATTTAGTAATACTGGTCACATCATGTGTCAGTTTAACATTAGACTAATTACTACACATAAAATTTGAATTCTTTGTCATTTTTTAAAATTATCATTTCATTCTGAGTGTGCATTATTTTTCATTCGGTATGTGAAAAATATTTTCAATATAAATGTTAATTTGAGACTAATAATGTTCACATTGTGACCTATCGAGAACACTGTGTTTTAGATTTTGGATCAGCCAATTCATAAAAATCATAAATTCCATATAGATCATTTTTATTATGTATAGAAACAATTTGAATACATTTTCTCAGTTTTAATTTTTTGATGTATTCTTTCAACTTAAATGGAAATTTTAAAATGAAAAAAATCACTATATGTAATACTTGACTCACTATGCATCAGATTGTGGAGTGGTTTATTATTATAATTTGGAAACATAGTATGTGTACTTTTAATAAGTTATTAAAGTAATATAAATTTGATTTATTAATTTTTATTATTCATATTTGTATTTTTTTACTAAAATGACATTTTGAAATAAAAAGACTAACAATGACCCATTCCTATCACACCATGCATCGGATTGAGGGGTAGATGATTCATACACATTACAAATTACCTATGTATATTTTTTAAAATTTATAAAAAAATTAAATGAATGTTATTGTATTTGAGTATATCACTATTTTTCTTTACTAAAATTTCATTTTAAACCATCAACAAACACTTTGATACATACCCATCACATCGTGTGTTAGTTTGAATTGAGAATAATTCATAAACAATAAAAATTGATAAAAAATCCCCCATAAATAATAATTATATTCATATTGTTTTTAATTGTTTTTAGTTATTTATGTACTAAATAGTGAAATTTTTTATTTTTATACTAATAGTGGAAATTTTGAGTCTAATTGGGAACATCGTGCATCAGATTGATATGTGGATGATTCCTACACATAAAAAATTAATTTTTAATAGTTTTGGAAAAGTATAAAAAATATCAATGTTTTTTATTTTTTTTAGTATCACACATTCCTTTATCATTGTAATGTCAATTTTAATTAAAAAGTAACACTTGGAGTCATACCTATCATACCATGCCTCAAATTGAGGTTCTACAGATTCATACACGTCAAAAATGAATTAAGGATCATTTTCCAAATGTATCAATGTATTCCAAATGGAATCACTGAGTTTTGACTATGTCACTTTGGTTTTTAGCTGAAATTTCATTTGAAACTGAAGACACACACTTTGTGTCATACTGGTCAAATCATGTGTCGTTTTGACATGAGAATAATTTCTATAGATAATAAATTACTTATGGGTAGTTATCTTGTTGTATTAAGACAATTAGAGTGTTTTTAATTGGGTTTCAGTGACTAAAAAATGTTTTGGAATAAAATGTCAATTTCTTATTAATAATAGAGAATTTAAGTCATTTAGGACACAACGCTAAAATGAATGAGTTTCGGATTATTCTTGAACATGAATAATTACTTATCAATAATTTTAATAATGTTTCAAAAAAAAATTGAACAAGTTTACAATGTTTTGAGTATGTCTGTTATTATTTCTTCTAAAAAGTCAATACTAAATAACAAAGACACACATAGAGTCATAAAGATCACACCATGTGAAATATTTAGGCGAGTCTAATTCATACACATATCAAATTACTTATTATCCTTTTTCAAAAATTATAAAAAAACATAAATGCTTTTTCTCGATTTTGAGTATGTCAGATTTGGTTTTTTATAAAATAGCATTTAAAATTGAACACATTCATTAGATTTTATACCTATCACACAATTTTTCAAATTTAATGAGCGTCTTATTCATACACATAAATTATGAAATAATGATTTTATAATTAAATTATCAACATAATATAAATGTGTTTTCATTGATTTGAGGGTGACATAAGAGTTTCTTACTAAAATATCAATTTAAACTGAGAACACGCACTTTGAGTCATACTCGTCACATCATGTATCGGTATTTTTGTGACTAATTTCCTCGCACCACAAATATATTATCAGTATTTTTCCAAAATTATCAATAAGATCAATGTGTGTTTTCTAGTTATTTAGTGACTCACAAAAATGTTGATCTAAAATTACATTTTAAACTAAATCCATAAACCTCAAGGCATAACAATCCTTATGTATATTGATTAATGTATGATAAATTATGATACATTAAAAAATTTATAAGGATCATTTTTCATATTTATCAAAAAAATATGAATTTTGATTCTAGGTTTTTAGTATGTGATGTTTTTTCCAACTAATATTTCAATTTTAAACTGAAAACATGCCATTTGAGCCATACTCAATACACAATGTATCATATTTATGTGTGGATGATTGTTAAATGTCTCAAATGAATTATGAATAATTGTCCTAAAATTTCATATGTAAATGATAAGGAAATTTGAAAAATTAGATATAATTATGAGAAAACTAACCAAATAATTAGTAGGAAGTAATCATTCCATGATTCTTTATACATTATAACACCTTGAATGTATCTGATCAATTTCTAAACAAATATATTTCCTCTATTGAATATTGGAACATCCAATGGACATGATAGTACTGGAGAACTATAAATAAACAATGAAATTGATATATTTAAAAATAAACAATGCAATTGACATATTTCCTAAAATTAGAAACCTAATAACCACAATATTTTCCATTTGTTTTTTTTGGAAACTAAAAAAACATTGACAAGGAGAAGTAATTGTTTCATATGTTTTGATAGTAATATTTCATTATATAAAACATAAAACATTTCCAATTCTAGAAGATAATAGGCTCCTTATATTTATGGATTGTCCTCTACCCATGATTTTGAAGATATTTAAATACCTACATATTATAACATATGTTTCATTAAAACATAACATAATATATAAAACATGAATTATTAATAGTAGTAAAATGAAGGAAGTATATTAAAAATTGATATATTTCATCTTTTGTTGTCATATTTTTTAGTATCTATGATTTTAATGCACAAAATATATCATTAGTGTCTAAATTGACTATAATGGGTAACCAATTCTTCCTAAAAAGGTATAATTTATGAAATGATTAAAAAAAATTTGTATGAATAAATTGTAGAGTTTTACCAGCACATAATAGGTAATTAGGAAGAGTATGTAGACAATAAGTTTAATTTTAAACATTTTCGATAGTATTTCCTCTTTTATATTAATTTGATTAAGTTGAAATTTAAAATCTTGTGTATAAATGATGTGACAACTACAAAGTATAAATTTATTTTCATAGTGGTTTCCAATTAAATTATATTAAAATTCATGCCTACACATATTATTAATTGTATTCAATCATAATTAACATATTTGATCATTTATTGGGAAAGGAAATCATTAAAACACACCTCATGTATAAAATTAAAACAAAAAAATCTAATGAAATTATACATGATTATTTAATTTAAATGATGAATAATAATATTGTCTATAATGAAATCATCATGTATTTCTTCTTGATAATCAACTACATTCATAAATACATTTTCTATTGTTCTATTTATAAGAACCTTTAATTTTTTAAAATGTAGAAGTCTAAATGTATGGGTAATTGTACTTTTTGAAAATATTTTTGATTTTTTGGTCGATCAAATAGATCAATCTGATTTGACCTTTCATTTCACCCCTTCACTTTTTCAATTTTTTATAAAATTAATTATTTCATATATTTTTCTAATATATGTTAAAGGTTGTGCATTAAAAATAAATTTAAAGTCATTACCTCATTGTAAAAATATATTTTATAAGATGTAATGTCCATGCTAAAAATGTTCCAAAAATGTTATCATTTGTATGAATATTTCCATAATTAAATGGGACATGTGGCTTGGTGCCCATCTCCTGAGATACATTATTTCCCATGGTTATATAAAATAATATATGTTGCATGTTTTGTAGCTTATATTCGTGGATAATGAACATGGTTTCACTTAAAACAAAGTGGTGGTTTTTTATTGGTATATATTAAGGGTAATCAAATTCACCCTATACAATTTCAGTACATGAAAGGTATCGGTGTCCACCTAATTCATATTTCACAGATTTTTTTTTAGAATATTGATTACCTTATATTAGACAACTAATTAAGAGGTATAGCTCACATCAAGTATAGTGTGGGTGGTTGATATATTTACATAGTGGTTGTTCTTGTAGTATTTCTTCACTTTTATACCTTCCCATAATAATTTCTTACAACTATTATTTAAAAATAAGTTTTCGTCCATATTATTAAATCATTGTAGAAACTATTATATTTTCTTATGTTTATCCACATATTCATTTCTCTTCCCAAAACATGTTTGGGTTGACACAGTAAAACCAACACGTTTAGCGCAACCATACTATTATAGCCACATCTAGTCCACTGAGGGCATATTTTTCATGGGTAAAATTGGTGATGATTCTAATGTATTTTTTAGATTAAAAAATTAGAAAATAAGTAAAAATTATTATCTAAAAATGATTTAATGTAAAATAGGTTTTTATTATGTTATACTTAGACTTTCATCCCACACCTTTTGTGAATTTTAATCTATTAGTATAAAATATTTTTTATAAATTTATCCTTGAAAATAACATAGTGTTAGAAAGAATTTGATTTCTATTATGATTCATCAATCAACATATAATTAGAAAAACATAATTATGTAATTTTCATGTGATATAAAATTATTTCTATTGATTTAAAATACCTGCCAAATTTTTTCAAGTGAATCATACCCCATCATAGATTTACATTAGGGGTGCATTACGTTTTCTACCAGTTTCTTATTTTCAAAACTCATTTACTGTTTGATCAACTAATAGTTCAAAATAAAAGTGACTAATACACGTATTTTAAGGCAATGTATTACCAGTCATAATATACCTATATAGTTGTATCTTAAAGATGACCAATAAACACATCCCACATTTGATGGTTTATTAGGTGTGGATAAATATATGGTAGGTGGTTGTTTATTTTCCCTTCATTATCATCTAGGTAAAAGATATTAAGAATTATCGGAAAGACATTGTGATCCTTTCCAGTGAGTAATAACACAAATTTCATCTGTGTATCATTACTATAATTGAATCCTCCAAGGTATAATGAAGAGTAATCAATCATTCAATTATTATTATTTTTTAAAATATATAACAAATATGATATTTATTACCCAATATCCTACCAAATCTGTGACTTATGATTGGGCCCATCAATTTTTCAACAATCTATGTTAAATGGAGTGTGAATTTGAGTGGTGATCTAAATGTAACTTTTAAACAAGTCCTTATTGAGGTTAACTGGATGACCACATGTATTACATAAGACCACCAAATTGATTCCTTCGATTAATTACATAATAATTATTTCTAACACCATCACTCTAAAACACTTATTTTTTACAGGACACTAGTTGTTCATTGTCTACCTTTTACTTACATTCATAATCCTCAATATTATATCCTCTGTAGTTATATATTTAGAATTTATATAAGTTTTTTGTTCATTTTCCTTGATTGGGATTTATGCTGAGAAACCTATTGTTCCTTAGGACTGGGAGCATTAGGATTTGAAGAAGTAATTATTTTCACAAGTGGATTAATATTTAATTTAATTTATGTAAATATGACATTGAACTTATAATATATGTTTCATTGAAATATATATTGCATTATTTATATATAATATAATTATTGAATATTATTTTTAAAAGGTTGAAGGGACTCAATCACTTAATCAATCTTCCAAATATCTTCATTTTTTCACTCCTATGACATAAAATACCACATCTAAATTCTGAGCACTCTGAAAGTTTTGAAACAATAAAAATGAATGGGTCATCCTCAATTGAATCGATCTGAATCCCTTCATTGATTTTTGTCTATAATAGGAAAATTAACCAATTTAATTTTTAGGATCTCAATATTATAATAAATTTACATCATATGATTCTATTATAAATGGCTTATCTATGTACCCTTCCTTATGGAAATAAACTTCCATGAATCCCAATTCATCTATTTTAACAACACTTCTATTAATACTCAACTTATATTGATAAATCATCTCTTTGAATGTTTTATAATTCAACAACTATAGTTTTTTATTATGCCAAAGTATGATATATTCGAATAAAATGAATTCATGTCATTGGTTCTGGAAACAAGAATCACATCATACACAAGATTATCTCCACTTTTTCTCATAGTATTTGATTCATCGTGATCATTTTTATGAAATTTATTACCATTTTATATAAATAGTTTATGATAATTTATGATCACTTAGTGCTTTGGCATTCCATCGAAGTTGTTCTGAAATTAAATCCACATTTTAAACTATATCTTTTGAAATATATCCATCAAACATTCTGATACACTTTTTATTATGTATATTTCTTATACTACATCCAATCCTTTATAGACTAAAATGAAAACCAATTTCATTATGTGTTTCAACATAATGGGTAACCTAAAACTATTGTACTAATAATAAATATAGTCATGCTCTCAATCAGAAATTTTAAGTGTGAAAACACATATTTCAAAAATTTATTAAAACACAAGTCCCCTAGTGTGTTGATATTTCATTGAACAATTCTTTCCACACAGGAAAGGTAGTCAGTACCGAATTCAACAACTTCCTCAACAATTTATCACTCCTCAGTAAATCATTTTGTATAATGTCTGTCTTCAAAAAAACCCATTCAAAATCAACATATATTGTTCAATGGGGTATATTTTATTATATGTTATAGAATGACATTATAAAATCTATCTTACTAAGTGAACCATGATATAAAATAACATTTCTTGTAAGAACATCCCTAATTCACATAATATGGATGGAATTATCTTTCTGTAGTTATAAATGTTTCCTGGTATTTGGAATTTATGCATATAGATTTGAAAAATAAAATAATCTTTGTTAATGTATGATAGAAATTCTAGGAAAAAATTAAAGACAAATCTAAAAACATTAGATCATTCACACAAACATGATAGTCATTTCATTTCATACCCTTTAACATCAATGTAGTCATTTACATGATATTCTTGATATAAAATGAATAAAACACTATAACATTTATATCATTCAAGATGTTGAAAAACTAATATCTATCATATTATTAAAGAGTGTATGTAGGTGGAGGAATGAATTTTTATTTTTCACCCTTCATTGGAGCTAACACTGTAGATATTCCCTTTCCAATCATGTCAGGCCTAACATTAATTGCATTATTTGTTTTTCAGATTTCATTTAGTAATGTTATAATTAAAACATCATAAAAAATTTCAAAATATGACATCAAATAAATTCTTACCATAAAACCCTTACCTTATGGTAATTCAAAAAATATATTTCTACTTTTCAAAATTGTTTTCAAAAGTCTTTTGGAGTATTTTTACAAAAATTCACATCCATATTTTTAACTTTTTCAAATAGTTTGTCACCTATTAATGGATATACATTTTTATATTAATAAAAAATCTAATAGAATGTTGTCATCCATGATCAGTATATATGTCACCTATGTAGAAATCTGTAATGTACTAGAAACAATGTCTGGATGAGAGTTTCAACCTAATTTACACTGTACCTTGTTCAGAAATGATACACAATATCGTTTCTTTAAATATTTATAATGAAATTTTTTCACAAGCCCTAAAGTAGTTTATCATCCCATACTACATGTATGTTTACATGAAATTTTGATTTTTTATAAACCTTACATTGTAGCTCCTAAATCCCACAATAACATTAAATCTTCAATATATTGATAAAAAATCAATATCACGACCTGGTTGTGATGGTCCTAGTATATGCTGAGAAAACATAATGTATTATCATTTCGTTCATATCAATGGTGGGATGATATAATTTACTAATATAATCATCCATGTACTATGAGTGATTCTTATAAAACATAAAAGATTAACTCTATCTGTAGATAGTGTAAGATAATGGTTTCATGGATTGTTTCAAAATTACAGATACATATGATCAATTATCTACCATCGTTGGGGGGTTAGTTTGTTGTTGAATCTCCATCTCTTTCTTTCATGTATCAGCACGTCAAATATATTGTCTTCTTTTATTTACACTATGTATAGGAACTGAAACCATCAAATAATTAAGATGTATCATACAACTTTCATAGGACATGATTAATCATTCTTGTATATTGAATTAATACACTTTGGAAAATTATACATTATTTTTGTTCCTTTATAACTACTATACACTCAGTTGGACATGCATTTATTCATTTAGAGATTATACCCATTAAATGTAGAAATATTTTAGCATCGTATGTTAGGAAGGGAATCTCATTCTAATTGGGTATAATATCATTCATGAGTGAAAATATTTTTTTAAACCTTATGTCACTCCATCAATTTATTGCTTTTAAAATATATTATTTTAGTATGGCTATCAATGTTATATATTTAGTATGACCAGTATATAACGTATTCTTTTCAAAATTCATTATATTATCAAAAACTTTTGGACAATCATGAAGATAATCTCTAACATTCAATTTCATTTATACAATATGATCTTCATAATAATTTACACCTATATTCACATCCTCTATACATTCATCATAATTTTTTGACACATGTAATCATATTATATGATCTATAAAATATATTCTTATCCCAATCACTAGCTACATTTAGTTTTCCCCATGTGTAGTCAAGATTTTATAACCCTGTTCTCTTTTGTGATAGATCACGTGATCTTATAACTCCTTTGGAATAATTATTATTTGATCACAACACAATTAATATAACTCCCCAAACATAAAATGTAGGAATTTTAGATTCGATAGCATGTATTACATGATACACAATGAACGTAATTGAATAAAAAATCCCAAAAATTTATAATATATTAAATATTAAAAATGAAATAAATTTAATTTACAGATTGCAATTCATGTGAAACTGAGTTATCATATTTCAAACACAATAAGTAGTTTCTTCAATTTCTTACATTAGATGCATGAAATATTTTTATATGAATAATAATATATTTTGAAAATATTATTAAATAATAAAATATGATATAAAATTTCCATTAAATTAGAATTTGTGAATGTTATTAACTAACTTATAAAAATTTATGGTTTTTAAATTTATAAGGTGAATTAATTAGATTAACATTAATTAAAAATGAAAATAATAACCAATTGAATAAAAGGGGAATATTTTTATTTAAAACTCTTCGTATGCCCACAAAGTTGTTTTATCCTAATAAACTAAATTTATTACAATTATAGGGTGATAATAATGTAATATATATATATATATATATATTTCATACATTAATTCAATTAATTCAATTAATTTTTTAATTCATTCAATAGATTTTATAGGAATAAGATAATAGGAAACCTATTATTACACATAAGAACCTATATTTTTATAAAGGAAATTTTTTCACCATTTAATAAAGAAACTAGTTTAAATAAAACTTTTGGAACTATTATAAATATTATATTTCAAATAAACTTAATCGTAGAGATATAAACATAAAAATTTTGTCAAGGTGAATTTTTGGTATTTTTCTCTGATGTTTCATTTTTTTAATGAATCGTAAAAAATAATTAATTTTAATTCAAAACTTGGTTTCGTCTAATTTATTTATTTGGTAAAATTATATTTTTTGTTTTTTAAGGATTAATTAGAATATATTATATCCCTTAATCAAATTTTTCTTCATTGGTACAAATTTAATATTAAAAATGAATGTAAAGAATTATCAAACATTAAAAGATTTTTAAATCAAAAATCCCCATTGTGATCCCATCCAGGGGATTAAATTTAAATTAATTTCTTCCACTTATGGGGAAATAGTTTCAAAAAAAGGATTCCATATATGAAATCAATATTATTAATATTTTATAATAAGGCCAATATAGTTTTTTTTACCAAAATTAGTAGTTACATTAATTAAAATTAATCACAATAATCATGGTGAAATTAAGCATAATATGGGACTAAAAAATAATCATAAGGGTCACAATTACAAAGAATATTCTCCAAAATATATTATATGGTTGTATGTCTACTTGATCCTCTATTATAATCAATTGTTAATATTATGGGAGCCACAAGACATGAGAATAACATGGGTTTATTTCCCTTTCAAAAAAATTACAAGAGTGTCACTCCTCAATTATAAAAAGGCTTCCTCTCCTCACACTACATCACACCACAAAGTCCACTATGGGTCAAAAAAACTATAACAAAATATCCCTTAAAAACAAATAAAATATTAATATACACATTACCATAGGAAAAAATTCATTGATGAAATCACTTTGTTGAAAACCTATAGGAGTTACCCAAAGAGGGGGTAGCATCTTTCCTTATGTTCTTCAGTTTTCTTACAAATCTCTACCCCCTTAACTCTACTTATTCAATTTCTATATAATAAAATAGTGTAATAAATATGATTATATGGTTTTATTTTAATTTTTATACCTTCACAAAAAAACACTTCCATATAATGGGTAACGAACATACCTTTTATGTGTATGGTGAACAACCGCCTCAGAAAACGATGTCCTTCATTTTTTCCTTTACCGTATTTCATGGTTTGGAATTATAAAGGGAATGATTTTTATATAATATATATATGTTATTTATATTGTATTTATTCCTTTTAATATTTTTATAACACATACCTTTATGCCTTAAATTTTGTGTAAATATGATAACATCATTTGTGGAAGTGTTAACTACTGCCCACATAAAGCGATGTGACTCCATCACACTATACATGGAATATATAAAGAATTTCTTAATAAAATGATGAAATATATATGACATATATATCATTACATTATTATATAAAACAAACATATATATATCTATATATATCTATATCATTAATTTTTCATTATTTTTAGTACATAAAAGAAATGAATGCACCGTACATGCACACATACGGTCTATCGTCTCCATGAACATTGAAATTCATTTATTGTCTCTAAATGATTCTTATTATTCTAAATAAGTATATAATAAATATATATTATATTTATATAATGTTTAACATTCTATAATTGATTAAACTGTTATTGTAACAACAAGTAAAAAAGTGAAAATATTCTATGAAAACTAGACAATTAAAACCAAATATAGTGAAAATAATGAATGATTATTAAAAATAAAGTAATAAGATAATATATAGTGTCCATATATGATATAATAAATATTAATATGGTTCTCCAATAAGTTATTAAAATGTTAAAATTCATTATATAGGTGGATAATGTGTTTTCACCAAAAAAACCAAATGAATGGTAAGAGATTTTCATATAACTTTTAAAATTCATAACATAAATTTCATATCTACTACTTAATTCCTTTTGTGGAATGTCTAAAATTAATTATGATATAAAATATCATTTAAATAATTCATTTTTTTATTATTACTTTTGGGTATTCTAATTTAATAGTTACCAAGTGGTAAATAAATTTCATAACATACTTCTTTTTCATTGAGTTATATTTCTACCTCATTGTCGTTACCATTTTATAATTATGAACATGATGAATTTATACTATATATTAATGTATTTACAATTATATTATTTGGATTTACAGTTTTAACACATATTCTATTCATTAATTTATTCAAACTTCAATGTTATAATCCTTTGGATCGTTTTCTTTACAGTCTCATTTTATTTAGGATTGTTTACACATGAATTTTCATTTGAGAAATTATATGTACATTGTTGAATAAATCCTCTAAATTTTATCACCTCTAGTTATTCATGACCATTTAAAAGTAACAGTAAAAAAATTTACACTCTTTGGTACTCAAAATATTTTATAAAATGTTTTTAATCAAAACCAACTCCAATTATTTTGTTAGTTAGGCAACCTATTTTCTTCTAAAATCCATTTTTTTAATAAATTTCCTTAAAGGTATTTTTAACAATTTAAAAATTACTTCAAAGGAAATTTTTACCATTTTTTAAAATTACAAATTTTTTCAAGGGAATATTTTTTTCACTTTTCAAACATGTCATTTTTTCAACTATTTTTCATTGAAAAATGAGTTTTCTTTGTTCCTCAAACATTATGTAAAGGTTTACAAGATGTATTTTATTTGAAGATTTTTTAACATGATTAATGGTTAATTTTGTACATAAAAATTTATCAAAAGTTATTTTCAATGAAAATGATTTCCAAAAGACTCAAAAAAGAATATTTTCTTCAAGAATGTTCTTAAAATATCTCTTTATTGTATATCTATTATTCAATTAAAAAACTCATTATTTTTACAGTACTTTGTATATGTTGTATTATATAATCAGTGTTCATCCACTGTGTAGTCTATGATCATTTTGTCTAAATATAGTATTGACATGAAATTCCTTCATTCATTTTATTCCATTTCAAATTTTCAATTTCATATGATTATTTAACATCGAATTTACACTAAATATATATTTAATATTTTAGGAAACTGATTATTTTCAGGACCATATAATTTTTTTATATAGAGTTTACTATGAAGGTTATTTGATTATTTTCTGAAATACAGATAAGTCTATATCATTTATTCAAAATGGTTTTTTGATAAGCAATATTATTCAATATGGGGAATGTGCGGGACATTGAATTCATGGGTTGGGGGCCGTTTAAGTTAATCCCTACCGGTTGGGGACTGGTTATTGAAGGAACCTAGATTCTTCTATAGTCTAATGGGATGTGTTCAGCGGGGAAAACAATTTTTTATGTTAATAGTATGTTTTAAATTGTCTTATGAATGGTATTTTCAGAATAGTTATGTTTATGAAATGAAAATGGGTTTGTAACTAGAATGTTTTAAACCATCATATGAAAGGTCTTGATTGTAATGGATTGATGTACTTAGGAAATGTGGAGTCCAATAATTAATCTTTTCACTCATTTAGATTATATTATAATTTATCCATTATATAATTGTTGTGGAATTAGAAGTTTATTTTTGAAATGTAATTTTTTTTCACTTATTTACCATGAAATAGATTTTAATAACTTAATTCTCATTTATTTATTACATGGAATGTGTTATGAGTTACTTACCTTTCCATATTGGTTAATTTCATTGATTCAACATTTCTTCTAATATATATACCCTTATTGAGAATTTGAGGTCCCCCTTACTTTGTTTCTATTTCCCAGGAACCCAATAAGTAGACTAAAAAGGACAATAATGGATATTATTGATGGAATAATGTTATTATCCTAAAAAGATGAAAATAATTATGATGTAATTAATGAATTAAATTTTAATAAAAGGCTTACGTTTGTATCTGTTTTACCAAGACTAGTAAACTATTGAATCCTTTGGTACATGATTAATGTGTATCTTATGGCAATGTAATGGTAGTAGACATTGAATCAAGGCTTCCAACGGTGAGGTCACTAAATTTTTTATTAGATTAAGTTTGATATTTATCTTAGGATCTAGATTTTGGAAAACATAGATTATAGAACATAGACCTTAGTTGGACTATGATGATTTGAATAGATGCACATCCTGGACTTTTTGTAAGGTAGATATTATGTGGGTATTCCATGAAATAAAGGTATGTCTAGATATTACATGTCCATGTGGTACTGGAACACTTAAACGTAGGGGTTAAAACTATGACAAGGTGTGTTAGCCCTGACTCGGTGAAACCCGATACACAACAATGAGCCTTGCTGCACACCTTCTTTGTCACTCTTGGGGGATATAATTTGGATAATTCACTTTTTCTTTAGAAAACAATTTGAGGGATTTTAATAGATAATAACAATGAATGACCTGGGATAAATGGGTGGTGTCTTATACTGATAATAATGTGTTAATATTTTGACAACCTAAAAATGATTATAGTGTATTTCCAATACATTAATTGATTCCCACATTATAGTTTTTAGTTTTAGTATATTCCCTCTTCTAAATGATAAACCATTAAACAAGGAAAGAACTGATGTAGAAATTGATTGATGATGTTTTTTTGTATTGAGGATGTTTTGAAAACCTCAGTCAAAAGTCAATTTAGTGATTAACACTATTTCAGTGATATCCATCATAGTTAATTTGGAAATTATAACAGTATGGATATAGAAAAGAAAAAAATATATTTCCAATGACAACCCATCCAATCCGACAAGGTCGTGGCACTTCAACCCATGACCGAAGTATGATAATAGTTTCACTCCAACCAATGACATACATGATGTCTTGGTTAATTATTCATTATTTTTGTTAAAAAAATATAGTAAATAAATTAAAATGATGAACCAATTGTGTTTCTCTTTTCGGTTTAGAGATTAATGTAATGATGATATTTAATTTGGAGAAAATATATCGACAAATAGTTATAAATGTCACTCTTTTTAGGCCTTCAGAAATATTATAAGTGTATTTTAGTGATTCATACATCAATGTTAATTTTTTAATATCCATTTCTCGATGTAATGGTTAAATTATAATTTGATCGAAGAAGAGCCCAAAGGTGGCATTGTTCATGTGAAATTAAAATGTATCATTAAAATAAGTTTTCTTTTATTCTTAAATTGTAAAATAATTTATCTATATGAGTAAAAGAATGTTTTAAAAAATTTGTCCTAATAAATAAATTTTAGTCGAACATATGGTCTTTAAAAGCATCACATATTTGTGGCTTCAAGGCCATCAATGTTCCATTGAACATTCACAGGTTCGTTATTCATAACCACAATCGCTCTCTATAAATATTTATTATTTTACTCCAATCATGTATCTATACATTGCATTAAATTTCTCATATATAGATACCTAGTTATATGTTATACCATCTGAATTTTTTACTACATGTTATTTTTTTCTAAGTATTTCTTACAAACCCATCCCATAAAGTGGGATTTCAAACATATTAAATATAAAACAATCTATCATCATGATCGAGTATGAATTTTGAGGAAAATATTTAATTAATGTTGGTAGAATTTAATGCCTCGGAAATCTATTGTCGGAACATTGTATTTGATAGAATGTATGATAGAGAACTCTAATCACGTAAGGGAATTTAATATCCCAAAAATTTATAACATATTTATTATTTTCAATAAATTAAATATAATTTAGACCATACATTTCTCATAGAAATGAGTTATCATACTTTTAACACAACAATGACTTTATTCAATGGAATACATTACATGAAAAGAAAATTTATGCAAAACCATAATACAATTATTAAAATACTATTATTTAACATAATTAATTTCACAAAACCCTTAAATTAGTGGTTATGAATATTATTATCTAAATTATAGAAATATAAGGTCTATAATCATTTTTACACAATTTTTACAATAATGGTGATATGTAAGGACATATACCACCATTATAAAATGTAAATTAAAATAGAAAAGCATAAAAAGAGTTCTTGAAAAAGATAAGGGTAGTATATTCCCTTACAATGTTGAGTAATTTCTAAAACTCTAGAATCATGACTTTGAATTATTAAAGACACCTTGGTAGGACTCATTGGGTGTTATAAATAGCATATCATCATGGAAATTAATTTTTAATGAATGTAAACGTTGTAATGGGTTGTTATTTATAGAAAAAGTGAGGGAATAATTTATTAACTTCAAAGGACACCTCATTTGTGATATTAGATAAAATATCGGCTTGCCCACGATATTTTCCATGGTATTTAGCACATGGTGAAAAATATTATCATATTTTAAACCATAATATTTTACCAACATCTTATATTTCTCATTAAATCATTATAACATAGTTATGATTTCATTAAACATACAAAAACCTGAATACTATGTTTTTACTGTTCATCTAAAATGAAACTATTTTAGAATAATTCAAAAAATTCTCCTAAACCATTTTTCAACATATAGAATTCAAAAATGAACTCCATTTTATAAAATTCAACGTTATTTTAAATTTTACTAATTAAATATTATACTAATACTTAACTAATATTATTTTAATCGTTTATATATTTAAAATGTGATATAATTATATCACATTACCATTTAAGATGACTAAAATATATTTATTCTTTCTTAGGTGAGTTTACTATTCCATTTGTCAAATTACCATTCACGAGGATAAGATTACTATTCCTGAGGGTTAAGTTATTATTCACTAAAATAATTAGGTTGATTATATTAGAGTAAAAATATCTCCAGAATCGCAAATGTGTATGCCCGTTTAATGAAAAATATTTAATAGAAAACATTTTTTAATAATAAAATATTTTTTACTATTCATAAAAAATAATATTCGTCAGGAAAACACTATTAATCCAATACTAATCATGAAAAAAATTATTTTCATTTAATAATGGAATCATCTTAGATAACTACTAAAAATTAAACCTAGATTAATTTTGACATTTGAAATTCAAAAATTGTGTTTAATTTAAAATAATAATTCTATGTGTGTGAAATCTCTGAAAAGTAAAATTTTTTACTTCTAAGATCAATTTATCAAATTGGTCTTAATTTAATAGAAATTTTACTAAGACAAACTATTCTTAAATGTGCATATCCTATTATTATTTATAGTTATATAGATCCAAACATATTCATGATATGTAATGTTCTCATAATATAAGAATTAATTCTATATTCTCAAACTATAAAACATAATACAATGTAATTGGGAGGAAAGAGATTCATAAATATAATAAGTACATTTTTCAGGTCATCAAATTCTTCCTTGACATAAATAAAGTAATTCCTCACCATTTTCACTTATTATAAATTTTGTTACTATTAGTAAACTTATAATTATAATGTAATTTCATGTAATAAAATATTATTATTTAATATCAATTATATTTTTTATAAAACCTTCATAATGATTCCTAAAAATATTATAATTAAAAAAATATATCCCCTGGGGATGTCAAAGAAGGATTGCAGTAAGGCCCATTGTCATGTACAAGTTCTTGATTGAGTATAGATCAAAGCGGTGTTTTGGGATTTACCAGAAGATACATTTATGTTAGAGCCACATCTACTTATTCATATCCAGATAGGGATTTTTTTTGGAAACCACTTACTTAATATTTCACTAAAATTCTAGGATGTTTTCATATTTTTAAAATTATCTATATGATTCTTATTAATTCTTTAAAATCCAAATTTTCACAAATAACTAAACTGTCCTCTAATACCAATTATGGAATCCCTGACATTATATTATATAACTTTATAGAAAATTTTACAAACAAATGATATTTTGGGTTTAGTGTCTTGGAAATCAGGAATATAATGATGGAAAATTTTAAAAAAATTCTTCTAATCCACTTTAAAGGATTCATCATAGGTCCATCCTATGTATAATTACTGCATCTTATAACATCGGGACATACATCAAAGAAAGGGTTGAGCAGAAGGCCCAAAAAGGAAAAAACAAGGGAAATAGTTTTAATGTGAACATGAGAAATATAAATATTAACATGAGGAATATCTTAAAGGCATGATAAAGTGGAATATATTCATAAACATAACTTTATTCGTCACTTCTAAATGTTTCTAAAACATTTCATTTAGACATTAATAAGCATATCACCAAGTTCAATCCCAAAGGTGTCATATCACAAAGGTCCATCCTCAAGGTGTTATAAAAATTATCATTGTTATTCACCATGTTATAATAAAAGTAACCAAGGTTATTAACAAAGGTATCATAAAATAAACCAATATTATTCAGCAGGTTACCGTAAAAATTACCACGATTATTTACTAAGGTATTATAAAACATTTCATCTCTATAGATTAATTTATTTACCCAATCCATTGGAGTGCTATCGGGGAAGATCCTGAATATGTCTTTATATTTATGTGATCCAGATATATCATAGTAAAAAATTTCATAAAAAACATATAGAGAATAATTTAAATAGTTTTCCTATCAAAATCATGACATTTTGAAAAGAGCTTAAAAACATCCTCATTATGTCATTTATAACCCATTGAAAGAGAATAAGGGTTTTATGTATGTCAATTATAGAATAAAATATTTCATTTTCATGTATTGGTTAATACCCTTGTAAATTAGATAGGTTTTGTTATTCCTATAAATAAAAGAAAAGAATATCATGATAAAAATAGAGAGATTTTGAGATGAAAATTTGGCAGTGTAACGGGAATGAAACATGGTTTTATAAAATATTAAAAAGAGATAGGAAAGGGGTAAAAAATTAATAAAAGGATCATAATACACTATATGGAAATAAAAATATTTGAATAAGAATGTATTATGTAAATTTTAATGACATAACACATAAAAAAGAACATGAAAGGAAAAGAGATGTAGTGAAATCATTTACGGAATTTTTGCTGCACAACGATGTCACATGAAAATTAAAAAAATATGTTTATTATAGATAAATGAGACTCTAATAATGTTAAAAAAATTGTATAGTAATTTTGAATTGTAATGAAATATAACAGATTAAGAAAATTCAAATTAAAAAGGAATAACATTAATGGAGTACTTGAAAAATAAAAGGGAGGTAGATTTTATTACCCTATAGAGTAACTTATAGAACAATATGATTTGGACATTGAGTGATTTAAGATTGCTTGAGAGGACTAAGTGGGAGGTTAGATGTAATAAATTCAGTGAGGATGAATTTTTTATGAAAATAAACAAAATAATGGGTAGTCATTTTTAGAAAAAGTGAGGGAATATTTTATTTATTTCAAAGGACACCTCATTAATCGTATTAGAAACACCCTGGGATTTCCCATGGTATTTTCCAATGGAATTAGCCACTTGGAACAACTAATATTGTATTTTAAACCATATATGTTGTCCCGAATATTATATTAATCATTACATCATTACAAAATAGTTTTTATGTCATCAAACATATCGAAAACACAAAACGGTATTTTTTAACTTTTCATCGAAAATTCTATCGTTTCAAAAAAACCCAAAAAATCACCCTAACCATTTTTTAATGTTCTAAATTAAAAAAGAACTAAAATTTATAATGATCAATTTCATTTTTCATTTAATTAAATAAAGAAAATACTAATACTTAACTAATTATCATTAAAATGTTTATTTAATTATACTATGATATAATTATATCACATTACCATTTAAGATAAATAAAATATATTTATACTTTAATAGACGAGGTTACTATTCGATTGGTAAAATTACCATTTATAATTGTAAAATTACATTCCTAGTGTGTCATGTTAATATTCACAAAAAAAAATTCAGTTGATCCTATTAAACTCTAAATATCTCCTTGGTCGTAACCGTGTATGTTTGTTTTTTGAAAATCATTTCTCATAAAAAGTTATATAATAATGAAATATATTTTTTCTATTAATTAAAAATAAAATAATCCCAAAATAATATTCATCATTAAAACCCTATTAATTTATACTACTTATCAATGAAATACTATTCATCAAAAATTATAAACTTCATTAAAAATGTCAAAAAATTCACCCAAGATAATGTTTCACATTTGAATTTCAAAAATGATGTTTATTTTTCCATAATAATTATATATCTATGATAAATATATAAAAAGTATAATTTTGTACTTCTAAGATCCATTTATCTAATTTATCTCAATTGAATATATATATTTTTTCAGAAATTCTATCCATAAATTTGTAAATCCTATTATTTTTTATAGTTATAATAATCCGAATTTATGCACGATGTTTAATGTTCTCAGGAAATAAAAAGTAATTATATGTGATTCTACTATAAAACATAATAATTTCTTTTGGAGGAAATAGATCCATAAATAAATGAAGTACATATTTTTAGGTCTGTATACATTTATTTTGGAGTAAATTCATCCACGGAATCCCTTAGGGGTAAACAAAAAAGAGTGACCCAAAAAAGGTAGCATCTTTCCTCAGGATCTTTAGTTTTATTTCCATTAAATACCCTCTAAAAAAAACTTTATTCGATGATTATATAATAACTCATGTGTTTTCAATATAATTATTTTTTTGTTATAAAGTTCATGCTTTCATTTACACACACATCCATCTAATGGGTAAGATACATACCGTTTATTTGAATATCGAAATACCACCTCACAAAATGATATCATTGTTTATTCATTTACGACATTTCATTTTTGGTCATTGTGATGAGATCTCTATTTATATATTATATTTATTATGAATTTATTATTATGTAATAGTTTTATAACACATACCTTCATCCTTTCTATTTTGTGTAAATACGATAACATCATTTATGGAAGTATGGACTACAACCCCATGAAAGTGATCTGACTCATTCAAAATATTCATGGAACATATAGTAGATGTTTTTAACAAGACTATTTTAAATACATGACATATATATAATACAGAAATTAAAATTTACATATATATATATATATTATATTTATATTTAATATTTTTATGAATGAAACGAATTGAATGTAGCGATCATGTGTATATACATCCTACCGTCTCAATGAATGATGTGTTTAATTTCTAATCTCCAAATTTTATGAGCTATTTAAAATATATATATATTGAATATATGTTTTATTTAAATCATGGTTTAAATTATAGGGATGATGAAGACATGATATGACCAACAAGTAAAAAGTCAAAACATTCTAGAAAAACTAGACAATTAACACTAGAAATCGTGAAAATAATGAATAACTATTAATAAAAGAGTAATAAGATATTATATAAGGAAGAATATATGATATCACAAAAATTTATACTGTTCTGGAATATGTTATTTACATGATCTAAATTCTTTCAAAGGAGGTAAACATGTGTTCACCCAAAAATAAAACGCAACGTAAGGGATCTTCATCTTACCTTTTAAATATTTGAGATAAATGTCATATTCACCACATATATATTTTTGTTTTGTATATACTATCCATTTTGATAAACTATATCAGGAATCCTTTTATATTAATGGTATTTAGATGTTTCATTTGATGATTTATTCTTTTAGGTCATCATATTTATAAGTTAACAAGTGGTAATGAAATTTCATAACTCAATTTCATTTCATTGAGTTAAATTACATCATCATTGTTATTAATATCATAAGAATATATGTATAAATAAATTTTATTATCCATTTATTTATTAACAATTATCTTATGTATATTTAGAGTTTATTCACATAATATATTCATTGATTGATTATCACTTCAATGTTATAATCCTTTCAAGGGTTTACTTCACAATATCATATTATTTATGATTGTTTAAAAATGAATTTAAAGTCGATGGAATTATTTATCCATTGTTATATATACCATTTAATTTCATTCTCTTATATTTATTCATGACTTTATTAAAGTAATATTACCTTTTTACACTTTTTTGTAATCAAATTGTTTTAGAATTCTTTTTAGATAATCTACCTTCATTTATCTCTTTAGTAAGAGAACATGTTTTATTCAAAAGACCATGATGTGTTAAAAGGTTTTAAAAATTATATTTCACATTTAAAAAATTATTTTGAAATTAAATTTTTACCCTTTTGTATTTTACAAATGTTTTCAAAGGAATCATCTTGTCTCTCTAAAAAAAAATTCTAACCTTTTTACTGTAAAAAATTTATGTTATTTTTACCTCATATTCCATGTATTGATTTACCTCCCATCATTTAGTTGAAGTTTACATTTCATGTTTAATTTGTTATCTTTTAAAAAAATTTCTAGAATTGATTTTCAAAAAAATAATAATAAATTCAAAAAAATATGAAATTTTCATCAATAATGTTTTTAAAATATATTTTTATGGTATTTAAATTCATCAATGACAAAAATAGATTATTTTTACATTACATGGGATATGTTTTATTGATACAATACTTATTATTCCAATGGATAATTTATTTATTTTTTGATAAGGATAGTATTTAAATTCAATTCCTTGACTCATTCTCATCCCTTTAATATATAAAATATCCTATGATCATTTGAATTTTAATTTCCCCAAAATATCCATATCTTTTTTCATATATATGATTATTTATTAAGTCACATGCCTTTTTTTCATTTTATGTTTACTATGAATGTTAATTGATTATTTGAAAAAAAAATTGATAAATCTGTATTCAATATTCCATATGGGTATTTAATAAGGATTATTGTTTAGTCCATAAAGAGATTACTATTGACATGAAATATGTGGTTTAGGGACCTTTTTGGTATGTTCTATGGGCTGGGGACCAGTTAATGAATGATCTTAAATAAATCAGTAGTCTAGTGGGAATAATTCAATTGGAAAAACCTTTCACATTTATAACCAGTATATTTAAAAATACCTTGTGAATGGTCAAAAGAGTACAGTTAATGTTAGAAAAATATTTTTTGTTTGTAACTAGTATATTTTAATCTATTTTATGAAATATCAAGATGATAATGGATACGTATACCATGGAAACAAGGCGTAAAATAATCCCCCCCATTTAGATGTTGCTATCAACAATCCATGAGATTATTACTTTGACATAATCTATTGAGGTATTTCATTCATTGTTTATTGACTAAATAGAATGTTTTTTCTGTTATTTTCCTTACCATATTGGTTACTCAATTAATTAACATTTATTTATTATATGAAATGTTATCTCAATTAATTACATTACCATATTAGATAATCTTAGTAATTCAATATTTCTTCCACTATACATAAAATTAATGAGTTCTCGATATCGCCCTTATTTTGTTTCCTATCACCTAAAACCCAATAATTATTCTATAAAATCCATTCAAAGATATGTTAGATGGATTAAATTTATTATACTTAGATAAAATAACATTTTTTTAATTAGTGTATTCATTTTTAACACCCAACTCAAGTATGATTCTTGTTTAGAAAGAATATAAATTTTTTTGGTCCTTTGGGATGAAATTAACTTGTATATTATGCCAATTTAATGTTAGTATACATCAGCTCCAGGCTTACTTGGCTCGGTCTCTACCATAAACATGTACAAGGAATTTGAGATAGGACATTTTTGATGTTCTTTTGAAAACATGATGAACTATTTCACCACATCCTCAAACATGTTTTTATACGGTTGGAATCCATCCACATTCAATTCATATCAATTTCATTAGATTCGATAATATTAATATATAATAAAATAACTAATTTGTAAAATTTATTTCAAATAAAAAGTTCATCTTTTGATTAAAATATTTATGTAAGGTAAGATTATTAATTGTGTTGATTTTAAAGACATAAAATGGTTTATTAATAGTTATGATTTTAGTAAGGATGGTTATCATTAATAATATCTATATTATATGAACCTAATAAAGCCTTTATTGCATTAATTCGAGTCCCAAAAGAGACTAGTATCCAATAATAACCCAATATATATGTGATCAACATATGTCCTTTAAAAAAAGATTTTCGATGAGGGTAGGGGGAACAAATCAAAAGGGATCACATAACTTGATTTTAAAATAGCATTATAATTTTGAAGACAACAAAGTTCGTTAAACATTAAAAAATGACTAATATATAAAAAAAATTTATTATTAATTTTTTTAGACAAAACTGAATTTTCATTTTCATTAAAATCGTTTATACATTTTACAAATTTATTTACATGAAAAACATATATGTTTAAATATTTCTCAAAAACATTTTATAAATTTTAAAACTATAAAATTAAAATGATGACTATTAATAATTATATTTATATATATTTACTTATTTTAATATATATAAATATATAAAATATTTTTAATTATCGTTGAATAAATTGTATTGATTTCCTTGAATAAAATTAATTATTATTAATAAACAAATAAAATTATTTTAAATATTAACTAATAATTATTTTTATTAATATATAATTAATTATATAAATATATATTCCTATTCATAAATAATTATAAATATAAATAAAAAATATTTAAAATATACATTACATAAAAATAATAATTAATAAATTAGTTATTATAATAATATGTGATACTTTTAAGAAATTAACTTTCCCTAATTCACAATAATACTTCGTTTTATACATTTATTTAAATATCTAAAGTTTCATTTTTTTAATTACTGATATACATACATATATATATATATATGTATATGACCATCTTTTTCACATATATATATGAGTTTATGTCACTTTGATGAACCTAATGTCATATGTGTGTTGGTGTGTGATTAACGAATTCATCACATACATATGTATATCCAAATATATTTAGTGTCTGAACTATTAATTATATTCTAATTTCTATATAAAACAAAATTAAATTAATTAACACTATTAAAATATTCTTATATTATTTATTATTACATAAATAATAAAAATTACAAATTATATATTATTATATTTGATATTACTTGTATTATACACAAAATTTAATCACATATTTGTTTATGCACACCTCAAGAACCAATGGGCATGGATGTCTTAATGTCTATTAGGATAACTCAACACATAAGATTCAATAATATTATTTGTATCCTAATTTATACAAAAAAATATCTAACATTAATTTTTAATAAATAAGGATTTTTTTAATAATTAATAATACTATTATTAGTCTTCATACTGTATTGGAATATATGAGACAATAAATGTATTTTAATTATTGTATGGACCATTTCCAACATAATCATTTTTCACGTAATCCTTCACATCCCATGATGATATTCAATTCTTCATCAGTACCCTTCAGTTGTTTTTTGAAACAATATGATTTTATCATTAATCATCTCTAGTCCTTATCCCTTTAAAGAAATTATTCAATGATTATTAACCCACACACAATAATCGTGTCTGGAATAATATAAAAATAATAATCAAACTTATTTCAATGATTTTTCTTTGGTTCACTCGCACTAGGATAATAAAGGAATCATACAATTGTAAATTTGATGATGCACCAAAATCCACTAACAAAAAATAAAAATATACATTGTATTATAATTTAAAAACCTAGGTAAGAGTGGATATTTTGAGAAATGTTGGTAAAGGAGTTGGAAAACATAGGTGACCAACAATTTTTGGTGGTGAAACATCACACAGAACAAGGGTATGTTTCCTTATTTTTCAATATTTTGAAATTTTTGAGGGATGTGACGTATTGTTAAAATCATTTGGGAAAAATAAAAATCACCAAAATTTAAAATTTAAACTGATAAATCCTTTAATAATGGATTACAATTATTTTGAGAGGGGGGGAATGCGTGTGAGGGAGAGTTGGTGGTTACTAGAGAGTGTATCCGCACACATGGTATGATGGAGAGATAACACATGTGATGGGAATAGGGAGTGAGAGTTGTGACACTCCAGTGATGGAGAGAAGAAAGGGAGGTATATTTGTGGAGAGGTAGGGAGTGCATCAAGGGAGGTAGATCGGTGATGAGCGTGGGAGAGAAGAGATGAGCATAAGAAGTGGAGAGGGTGGGAGAGTTGTGATGTTGTATGATGGTAGAGAGGAGGTGTGATGGATAGGTGGACTGATAATGGAGGAGTGAGAGTGGTGGTAAAGATCCACTTCCATTAGAGCATGATGGAATGACTAATTCAATATCAGTTAGGGTTATCTTTTTAATGTGGAATAAGGTTCTTATCATCTCTTCCAATAATCCACAAATTAAAAATTATCTTTATCAACACTAGAAAAAAGTTTATAAATACTTAATTTTGAAATATAAAATAATTCAAAAATTTAAATTTTTATAATTTTTCATAAAAATATATATATTTTTTGAAATATATATATTTAATTTTTTTCATATAATTAATAATTCAATTATATAAATATAAATAATTATATAATTATATATATAATAAATATTTTTATGATAGTTTCATAATTATTTAAATATCAGTTGTTGATAGAGAAATGGGATCTGATCAAGAGTTTCCCTCTCCTCGCTTCAATGGTGCCTATGAGTTCATCCTTTTGGAAGATTCATTCAATCCATCAGTGGTACAATGTTTCATGATATGAGGTAATTTCAATTCACATAGGTGTACAATATCAGTATTTGAAGGTTGAAGTGTCGTTCCTTGTAGGATCGAGCCAGTAGTTTTTCCTTCCAATGGAACTAGGAGTAGTTCCTCATCTATCTACAAATAATTTAAATTTCAATCGATTCATTGAAAGGGTAACATTTCCCATGTTAATACATACTCTTATGTGGCATTAAAATTCCTCATACTCAGTAACCACAATATTATTACATGAATCATTTTTTCGAGTGGCTCAATGTTGTGGAAAGATGGATATCTTGTCGATACGATTTCAAAAGATTAGGGATTTGAGAAATATATATGTGTCATAATGGTCCATGTAAATTTTGGCATCCTCTTCCCCAATAAATACCTAAATATTATGAATGAGTTCTTATATCAATCTCACTCAATAAGGGAATCATGAATATACAATAATGGGATAAGAATTTCAACCCAATGGTGGTCATAAACTCCTCTGTTCAATTGTAGTAATGGTTTATATATTTAATAGGATATTGTGGAATCACATAATTCTTTTTGACATTGAATTATAAATTAGTGTTAATATTAAGGAGGATAAAGAAACCAAACTATCCATATTTTTCCACTATGTCTGGTTTTTGGTAGGGGATTATTTAGGTTTCATTATGGTCAAAAGTGTTTAACTCTATACTGATTTTAATGATTTTAAATACAAAATAGAATGTGAATGAGTTTCTAAAATCTTTGAAGAATGAAATATGATCATTACTGGAATCTTGAATTAAAAATAGGTATGTCTGGTACATTCTGTTCATATAGGGGGCAAGATGAAGAATTGTAAAATAATAAATCTCATAAAATGAAATCTACTTGTCATGATGAAAATTCCTGTCAAACATTGACGCATGGTGGAGGATTCATTCTGTGTTCTAGGAGAACTTTATTGGGAAATTAATCTACTCAGTCTTCAAAATTTTTTCTTGTTGGATCTAGCACGAAACAAGCTACATCTTCTTTACATGGTCTTACATCTGATGGGGGTTGATGAGTGGTTGATTAATGTTATAAGGTCTCATTCACCAAGGATAGTTGAATTGAGAAATTAGTCCCTAGATGATAGATGGACGTTTCATACCTGAATTATAGAACCATTCTTGGAAAATATTATTTCTTATATTATGAGAATGCAAGGCAGAAGAATTTGTAGGATTGAGGAATCAATCCATCTTCTAGGAAGTATTTGTTGGGAAGTAGATATACCTACTCATCACATATTTATCAACATGGATAAGGAGTTTATAATACTAATTCATATATAATGGGAAATTTTTATTTAGATAAGAATTATGATGAAGGATTCATTATTGTAACAATGCCTCAGTCGCCTGAGATGGTAGAAGATAGAAATGAAACCCCTATCAGAGGACTAACCTTTTATGGTGGGAATATTTCCTCTTCCTTGGAAACTCATATTTCTTCTAATGATATTGTAATGTATTTTGGTGAAATAAATTATCATGTCACATCCATGAATCAGGACCAGAGGTCTTTGGGTAGATATTTCTATGGTGGAGGAGGAAAAAGTTGTTGCTTCTGATTTTGATAAAAATGAATAGAATGAAAATGACAATTCAATTAAAAGGAGGTGGTTAGAGAAAATTTGAAAAAAAATATCCTCACATCTTCTAAAAATAAGGGTAAATAGAAACTATTTGTGATTTTCTCCCAATATCTCATGAATTAATAGATGAATAACTTTGGTTTGCCTTGCATCTCTCTACACCCTACCTCTATGCCAGTACGAGACATTCCCAATTCTAATGGATAGAAGTTTTTTTATCCATGTTAGTGGATGAGGAGGGATTAAAATGTTTTCCATTTAGGATATCCATTCATATTTTCTCTAATAAGGATCAACCCTCTTATACTATAATTTAAATTGATAATTATTATTCTCCCTTAGTGTTTCCTCTTCAGATGGAGTCTCTATAATGCTCTTCTTTATGTTGAAAGGAAATGCCTACCCAATCTAAAGCATCAGGTAACTTTGAAATTGACCATGAATGAGTGAATGAAGAAGAAATATTTGGTATTGTGTAAGTACCAACTTCCAACCCCTTCGATGGGCTTGAGCTGGTAAATCAAGATAGATTATGATATCCTTTGGATAAGACCACCTTGACATTCAATGTTAAAGAATAAAAAGCTTTATTAGGTAAAAATATAACCCCAATAGATAAATCAATGAATAAAAATTTGTTGATGAACCTTCTATGAAGGTGGAATCTCAATCAAATTTTGTGAGTACGAACTCTGAATGTAGTGATATTGAATGGCTCTTACAACAGATGGAGAAACGGAGAAGAGGCTAAAACCCCATAGGTAGAAGATGTTGATGAACAATAATTAAAGGGAATGAAATACATGATTAAGTGTGAATGATTGTTAATAATATTAGAGGAAAACTATGTTGTTAATTATTTATTATGAGGGTAGTATTTCAAAGTCTTACCCCATATATTTCATTATCTTTTTTTATGTATTTTAATAATGGGGTGTTAGGGTGGTCAAAAAAATGAGGTGATTGAGGTGATTTCTAAAAAAATTGTTATGTTTGAATCGAATCTTCTCATATATCGGAAGAATGAAATGATGATGACCTATGTGGGAGGCGTGCATCGATTTAAGGTTATGGAAAATTGTTCTATTGTGGAACTGACCATTTAGGATGATGTGAATATATCTATGGAGGATCAAGTATAAACTTTTTTCCTTATTCTTGGTGTGGGATTATAGGGGCTTCATTTTTAGGTTTGAAATTTTCAAAAATCATTTACTGAAGTGTTGTTCTTGATTAACATCCATTAGAGGTATTTTGTTCCATGGTTGGTAGGGTCATCATTTTGTGTTAAAAATAATCATCGATCCATATTTGAATGTGTAGATCTAGGCGTGAACTCTATTACTAGTATATATTTTTTCCTCGAAGGTTAGAATCCATGAATTCCAAAATATATTTTTCTTAGGAATTTCATTATGTGTGGGTTTTTGGACTGGTTGTTTTTTTGTTAGGAATTGGTTTTTTACACTACTTGTTTCAATTCGATGAATACAGGATGAATGTGTTGTACTTTTGTTCATAATTTAATAAGCTTGGAACACAAAATTTCAATGAATTCACAATGTATTTTAATGTATCAATGGGTAATAATTCTATTTCATATGTTTGGATTATGTTTAGTGGGTTAAACTTGATTTTTTAGCATCTAAATATCATGAATGATGCTATTGCTTTTATTTTCACTCAATATAACATGTAAAAGGATCCATAACACATGAAGTTTAGACCCATTGTGAGAATGTTGGTGGAGACTGATTTGAGTTCCATTCTTTTTGTCAATGTGACTCCTACTACTCCTATTGATGATGTAAAAGTCAGTTTTAATTGTTTGAATTGTCCACTATTTTATAAAAATTAAAAACCTATAAGTCATTTGTAAAATAATGAAGGATGGTTGTTTTTGTTTCTTCTGTTTTTAAGTGGAATACTTCAAAGGACTATGAAAGTAATAGTGAATGAATTTCATATAGGCCGCCTAAGGAGTCATTTTCAAGGAATCTTGGGATGTAACCAATGATTTATCTTGATAAGCAGTCTTGAAATCTAGAGGTTTCATCACATAAGTATAAATCTATGGTATTTAATAATGACCGTTAAGAGAATTCATTAGATACTACTAGATCATTCTCAATTCATGATCAGAAGGATGTGAGATGAAATGGATCTCAAACGAAAACATCAGTTACAAGGGTGATATATTTTAAGTTTTTGTTCCCAAACATGACACTCTAGTGGTGTATGGAAATTATAGAGATGTTTTGGAGACTAGGATAGAGCAGACACAGAATGAAAATTTCATCAGTGAGCAAGCTGTTGGAAATGAGGAACTAGAATCCAGGAGAATTGATGGTGTTTCTATTATGATACGGTATATAGTTCCATCTAAACCTACTCAGCGGGATAGAAGTTCCAATTAATTTGACATGAAATTCAAAATTTAAGATTTGGTTCACTTCTCTGAGGTGGGACAATATGTAGATGAGGATTCTATTGTTTTTACCATGTGTTCTCTTTCACCATCTGATGAGAAAGGCGGTAGTGTGAAGCTACTTGTAGTAGACGTTTCATAGAAAGTTTTGTAGCATGATGGGTGTGGTAGTGGATAATTTATTATCATAAAGAGGTTATTAATATCTTTAGTTATTATAGAATGCATTTTATATTGGTGTAATGTGTCAGATGATGGAAGTGTCTTGTAAAAGTGGATGGTTCTGCTGGAAACTACTCAACTCTGATCTACGGGTAGTGGTGACCATATTCCTTTTTAAGGATGTAGTATTAAAATGAAAGGGGAAGATGGTCAGTGTAGATGGTTTTCCGCTATATCATAAAAGAAGGCTATAGAAATATTATTGTTTCTACCTAGGAATGTGTCAAGTAGGTCATCTTCCAAGGCATCCAAGATCCAACTCACTCTGGGTGAGGAAATGTCCAATGAGCGAATCCTTGGGATCGTCAATCAAGGAAATTCACAGTCTGAGTGGGAAACTATTCGTTATGATGATGATTCTAATTATGATTATGGAATGTATTGTGATTTTCTTGATCCATACATTTCTTATCTAGATGAGGGAATGTATTTTTGTGTAACCTCATCTATGGTCTTTCTTTTCATTTTAATTTTCTTCCACAATTATTAAACGGTTCGGAGCATTAGATTCTAGGTAAACATTTTTCTTATATAAAAATAAAAATAATTATATATTTTTATATAATTATATATAAAAATATTTTCAAAAATATTTTCATATAATTATAAATTTATGTATATAAATATTTATATTCACATTATAATATATATTTATATAATCATTAATATAATAAATATATTTTTATTTAAATATATTTATTATAATTTTTTATTATTTAAATATTTATTTATTTATTGATAATTATTATAATAAATAAATATATTTAACAATATTTATATAGAATTATATATATTTTTGTATAATTATATATAAAATTATATATTTTTTGCTATTATATATGTTTATAAATTCATAAATATAGAAAATATATTTATTATTTAAACAAGTTTATTATAAATTTTTTATTATTTGAATAACTATATAATTTTTTATTTATAATTATAAATATATATATATATATATAGAGGATGGTTGGGCTTTGGGATCACTCGCCTCCTGAAGATAAAGAGTAGGGTTTCTCTGAGTTCCACTCTTAGGACCACCTCCGCTCTACAATATTCTCAATCGGGAATTCCACAATGGAGAATTCCACTTTTCCACAATCTTCTGTCTTTTTTGCTAACATTTAGTGTAAAACCCTCCCTGATCACATATCACACAGATCTGTCATGCACATTAATTGTTTGCTCATTCCTGATATTCCATTGCACGGATCTGTTGTACACATTCAGTGTACCATCCTTGCCTCACACAGATCTACGAGTTGATAATTGATTATCTCACTTAAGCTACGATGGATAAGGGATGTTTTGATTCAGAAAAGTTTGGTATTTCCAGAAATGATGAATTTACGATTCTTGGAATGATTTCAATCCAACTGTCTCCATTTCAGATCTTGTGAGAAAATATATTTTTTCCATCCTCATAGGATCATCAACATGGGAAATCTAGACGAAGGGGATAATTTCTCATGTACTATATGATGATGATGATGATATCTCTGAATGCCTGATGATAGATAATCATTTGATTATTGCAAGATTTATCTTACCCTATGGCTCAAAAACATGGAATGTTGATGATTTGGCCATACAACTATCATCAATTTGGGGTTTTGAGAAATTTAGAAGTGTATCACTAGTAAAAGGGTACTTTCACATTATATACCACTAATATGATATAAAATTGAGAGCATGGGGCATTGGGTCAAATTCTCTTAAACATGGTGTTCTTTATCTTCGTGAATGGGATAGAAGATTGAATCTAGTGGACATATGTAGTTCAGTTTCACCATTGTGTGTCAATGTTTTTGGTCTTTACTAGATGATGTCTCACCCAATGATCTTGTATGATTTTGTTCTTGTAGTAGGGGTTCCTATCAAACATCAGAAACGAAACTGAGCATGCTTGATTTGGACACTATGAAATACTTAATATTGAGGTTGAAATCTTTTCTAAAATGGTTGAATGAATATATATCTCCACTGAATCTGATGAGATTTATCTTAATACAGAATATGATTAATGACCAAAATTCATTTCAATATGAATGATAATTGGAATTAAATATGTGAATTTTTTAATATCTATATCTCATTCATTTTGTTCAGCACATGGACATGAGGAATAGAATGAAAATAAGAGGCATTTGTCTGCCCATATCGCAAATTGAGGAGATGGTAGACGCAGTAATGATTATGAGGAAAATAAATTGGATACTTTTGATGTTATGAATAATGAATATATAATTCTACGTAATGGTAATTTGACCTCTGGAATTCTTACATTATGGAATGGTGCTTCTTTATCCTTTAATTTTTTGAACTATTTATAAAATTAATCCATTGGCATAAATTCAGAGAAGGAATTACCTTATACTAAGTGCTCTATGAAAATGTAGTAGTCTTATATTGTGCAAATGAAGGACATAGTTCTAAGGTTAACACCTCAAAAATAATTCTCCTGGATGACAAAACACCATTGGTGGAGGAGCATATAGATGATGAAGACTCTGTAGAGATTGAACCACAATGTATGGTTGATGAATTCTTTATGAATGAATATATAATAAGAAACAACAATGGTAAGTAGAGAGAAATAATTTATCTGATTGAATATAAGTAGAATATGAAATCCCTAGTCAATGTCCCTATAGATATTCCCATAAGTCCCAAAACTTCTTCACCTTAGGAAACAATTGAGAAGGATGCGGTGATGATAAGACAATAGTAACCATCGATAGATCGGGGAATCCAAATAGACTTAGTGATAAGAAATTAGGAAATGTTAGAAGTTGAAGAGGTTGAACCACATGGGACATAGAAATAAATGCAAGTCCTGGAGATACGAAAGTCATCCAAAATGTATTGGTAGATATGTGGGCATTCTGACATGGATACTACACTAGGGAATGGTCGTTCTACATGCTAACTCACTTTGGAGTAGAAAAAGATAAGAGAGAAGTATTATGTTCTCTTTAATAAAAATAATTCACAGTATGATTGGGAATCTGCTGATGATATATCTAATCATTATTATTGGGATGATCCTAGTTCTCCTCATTTATTGTTTTCTACCATGGATGAGGCCTTTACCTTTAATTTTCCTTTTCCTTAAAATATTTTATCACTTGTACTTTATTTTGATTAATAAATTCTGATAGGAGATGGTTCACCTCGCTATGTGACCCTTTTGGTATATATAAATAATTATTTATATATATATATAAATAGATATATATATACACACACACACACACATTACGCCAATATTGTGAATCATGGATTAACAGACATGTAATCAAAAAAATTCGTATGAAATATTATTACAAAGTAGAGAAAAGTGGAGGGGTACAATGACAAAAAAGTGGCTACAGATCCACCACTAAAGAACATTAGTCAATCACCTTTTTCTGTCTACCACCCATTGTACAAGAGCCACCCCAACCTCTATGATGCATGCCTCTCTATCATTGTTTATATGGTTTCTTAGAGGCATCATAATCATCCATACTTGATTCTTTATCATACTAATCATGAGCTTTAACATCCAAAATCTCATCATTTTTTAAGACAACATCATTCTTCTCTGTTGTATTCACTATCATATTATTGCCAATAGCACCATGGGAATCCCCTTGTAAGATACAAAATTCATCGCAAAAATGTGTCCTTGCTAAATGACATGTTTAATTTTTTTTTCAGAGTATGTTTTCAATAAGGACATACATATGCACAAATAAACATCTAAACAAACACACACACGCACACACATATAAATACTAACACACACATAAATACATAGAGTTATACATGTTGACATATTTTAAAATATTCAATATCAGTGCAAATGTTTCACTAAATAAATATTTTCATTTATATATTATATATGGTTTTAAATAAACTATAAATATATTATATTAATTCTTTAATTATATATACATTTTATAAATAATTTATATAAAAAGCCTATAAAACAGTTTGGGTAATGTAATTTTGTTAATATTTTTTATATAAAATTATGATTATATGATTGTTTTTTTATTAAATGTTATAAAAATCATACTTATATATTCTATTTACATATATACAAACATTATAAAATAAAAAATATTTAAAAATATATAAAATATAAATATATTTATATCTATTTATAGTAATAAATTTAGATATATATATTTATAATTGTGTATATATAATTATAAAAAAATTTATATAATTAAATACAGTTTAATATTTATATATAATTATTAATATATAAGTATTTATATTTATAAATTTAATATATATATTTATTAATTATATTTAATAATTATAATTTTACAATTATTTATATTCATATATATATATTAATAAAGAAAATTTTAAATAAATAAATAAATAAATATCTGTATAAAATTAAAAATATATTAACATATTAATATATATTAATATATTTATAAATATTTATATATACTTATATGATTATATCTATTTGTATAATTTTTTATATATTGTAAATTTTTATTTTACCATTATATTGATCTAAGAATTGCATATGTAGCAGTGGACTGGGATATGACCTATTCCACAAAGAATGTTGTCTGATATAATTATTCATCCTTTTAAATTGAGTAAGGCTCTGAAATTTTTGTTATGGCTCAGAAGAAGAGAACCAATAATGTTCCATGGAAACTCTTACCTTTTTGGATCAACTATATTTTTCAGGCTAATCAATTTAATTTGAATGTTCCACATGTCTATATAGAAGAAAATTTAGCGAAAGAGGATTCTTCTAAGGGATTGATCAAGAAAACCAGCACAGTGTGAAATTTTAGGACCCTGGAATTCTTAACACCTTTGGTGGGTGATGATATGCAATGAGTTATATAGATATGTACCTTTAAAACCCATAGTAATGGTTGAATTTTCTTTTTTATTTATTTTAGTTTTTATAGGAACAACTATGTCTTGGTCGTAGATCTTTTTGATATTTATTCAAATTTTATAATTATTTAATTCATTTTTTATTTATATATCATTAAATATATAATTAAATATATTTTCAATTAATTGAATAAGTTTATAAATATATTTATAAAAATATAAATATATTTATCAATATATAAATATATATAATTATAAATATAATTAATATATCTATTATTACATTTTAATTAATTAAATATATAATTACTTATAAATATATAAATATGGTTCAACACATTACATATAGAATTGAATAATTAAAACATATATATTGATATATCAAATTTATAGTATTTATATACATGCATTTTTTAATTAATGTATATAAATAATAATTATTTTAGGAATATTAATATAATAATTATTTATATATTAATAATATTTTTTGAAAACATTTTTATTAGCGATAAGAATAAAACTCATACAGGTCCCCCATTTCCATGATTAAAAAAAGTGTTGATAATGGGTACACCATTATTATCACTTTTTTATCACTGGTAAAAGTTACCTTTAATAGTTCTTTTAGATACAACATATAATTTTTCCTAATTATTATCCATTTATTTTTATCTTTGATAAATGCATGTGCTAGATAAGGGGGGATCTTTTTTAGTGGCTTGAAAAAGGATTTCATAAATGATCTTTCATGGAATCTTTGAACAAGGTTACTGATTCTCATCCACAACAATCTCCATGATCACCGATGGTTCATGTTAATGGCGAGTGATTCCTTAGTGAAGTATTATGTTTTGAAAATGGGTAAAACCAAAATGAGGGTACATATTGAATTTCATTCCTTTCCTTAATATTAATTCCAACTTTGAAAAAATTAAATATGTTACTCGAAAAGTGTGAAATTTTTTAAATATAGTTTATTGGATTTTAATTTTATAATTAAATATTAATTTTATAATTAATTTTTAATTAAATTTAGGATAATATTAGTATTAAATATTTGAATTCCATTTTTAATTATCTCATCCATTAAATATAATATCCCCAACCCTAAATAATGACAATATAGATAATATATATTTTCCATAGATTTTTTACAATATGTGTAGAACTAATCATTTCTTACAGAATTAATGATACGTTGTGATAGAATAAAACACACATTGGAGAAAGGCCTTTATCAAACTGCTAAAATCCATTGCTAAAGGACTATTATATCTGCAGAAAAACCACCATTATCTGTGAACATCAATGAATATAACTATATACGAAAAAATGATATAAATAATCACAATGAAATATTAATTGAGATGTTGTAAATTATTTTAATTAAAAAATCACACAAGATTCTGAGATACCTTTATTTGAGGTTTCTATTAATTTTTTTAATTTAAAACATCATATTTGGTCACAATTGGAAGACTAGACATCTGATTAACATGATTGCATATAATTCACATCACCAATAACAAAACATGGTTATCATATGATTTCACATAATTTAAAGGTCTTATTTTATATATCCAATAATTGAAAAACATTTGTCAATTTTGATACCCGAAATGAGATTTTTGTTTTGTCGATGTCAAAATCAACCTTGGATTGACCTTCCGTCAACTCAACCATTTCCAAATTAATTGAATGGTTTATGTTAACTAATTTGAATGAATTATATAACAATTTAGTGGGTTTTATACTTGGTAAGAACATTTTTAAAAGGTTTTCATGTCAATATTTTTTTTCTCCATCCCAATGTCTTCCTAGCTAAACACATAATCCCTTCTAGGGTCTCATTGAAACCCGCATCTTGTGATAGGTGTAATTTCCCTCTTACATCAAATATTATCCAATATTCCCTGTGAAATAAAATGTTTGGATTGGGATTGACGTCAAAAATCAACCCCTCAAACCAAATACTACACAATTGTGATAGTCATTCAACCATAATCCACCGAATCCAACCTTCTTTCACTATCATTTTCACATCACCTATACTCACCTCAAAACAACTCATATAATGTGTCAAACTATTATAAGTGAAAATTCCATTGGGGTTGAATTAAATTATCTATAATGTATTATGGTTATAGAAAATTAATGAACCTGTTTGGGTTTTTTATATCCTATCAAATTTAATATAACATTATTCATCATTACTGTTGATAATATATCCATTGAAAATTGATCTTATGATTAGTATAAAAATAGGTTTTTAGAAAATACAATTGACACAGACAAAGGATGGGATGACCTTAATGTGTAGGATTTTTCCCTATAAATACCACATGTCAGATCATTCGAGGTACATATCATCCCTGTGATTTACCCATGACCAAGCCCAACCCGAGACCAAACAACTAAAAAATTAGATAAACCCTTTACATGAGATGTTGAAACTCATCAAGATCACAGACTATTCCATTTATTTTTAATCACCCCCTGAAAATATCACCATCATGCACCTTGTCTTTAGTGAATTGGATTGTGTAATAAAGGGTTATGTATCAACACCCTAACAATATGAATATTTATATTGTATTTTCAATAGTTTTATAATTACATTTTATCCGGATCATTATTATAGTAAATATCATTTTGATATTGATATGATAAAACAAAAATTTTATTTTTGGGTAAAATGTGATTTATATTGAAAACATTCCTCTAAAAAAATTAATCGATCTTTTTAAATAAATGATATTTACAAATACAATATTATTAAATAATTTTTATTAAATATAAATATATTTTCAATAATGGTTTGAAAACTATTATTATAAAAACCCAACATTTATCTTTAAATGTTTATACTTATATTAAAAGTAAACAAAAATATCATATATAGGAAATTATTTTGATAGATTAAATATAATATTTGGATTTAGATATTGAAATTAACTAATGGTAAATGTTTCTTAATATTATAAGACATTCAATTTTTTAGGTAAAATTTATGTAGATTATAAATTTATGATGTTTATTAAGACATCATAATGACAAAAAACTGATCTAATAAATTTTATAAATGGTATCCCTTATCAAATATATGTTAAAGCTTTAAAATAACGTTATTTTGAGGTTATTTGATTAATTTTATAACCACTTTATGAATATTCAATAATCTATTTTATATTTTATAGTTTTAAAAATCACTTAATTAAGAATATTACTCCCATCCACCTTATGAAGGGTAATATTTTAAGATTTTAGGACAATGGAATTATAAAAAATGAAAATGACTCTTATTTTTTTGAAAACAATATAAAACCGCATTTTCTATTTTTTTTTTACTATAATATATGGAGTCCAAAACCTAAGTCTATAAAAATAATAAATAATTCCCATCAATTATCTAATATATAATGACCCATGCTCCCATACCTCTTAAATAAAAAACTTGGTAAATTTCTTTTCTCATCCCTCCCCTCCCTAGATTCATCACAAGGTTACCCAATCTCATAAGATTCTCCTCCCAAGATTTTAGATTCACAATCTCAAGGTAAGAGATCCTTTATGTATCCTCTTTATTAACAAATGTTAATCATTTTATGACTTTTATTTCCAATTCCTAATGTTTGAATATGTTTTTAGATGTACTTATTACTATAAATTGTATTTAAAAATGATGAGAAACCCATTTAACCCTAATTAATCAATTTTATAAATCAACATGTGTTGTTGTTATGCTACTGAAATTTATCTAGGTATTTTCCATGCCAAACCTTTTTATTGGGAATACCATCACATTATCCACTAAAGGGTATTGAAATATACATAATTATACTATACTTATTGGGGAAATCCAGAATGTATTCCACACTCTATTTTTTTTAATTAAATATTATGAAGCATTATTCTATGTGAAATTATCTATGTGAAATAGGTACACATTTACATAATTTGAAAGTGATGAGTGCACCTAAATTATATATAACTCCAATGAAATTGGTAATGTTATAGTATAATGATATTTTATTAAAGGGATTATTGCGTGAACCAAATACATTATGGAATTTTTTCGAAAAATTTATGATATCTTGGATGTTAGTCTTGACCAATGTTTATTATTTCAGGTTTAATGTGGTTACCACATTTTCCATGCTTCATTTATGTTATCCTGCTACATCATGCCTCATTTATAATGATTATGATTATAATCCCTCTTTTATCTCATTTAAATTAATATTTTTTATCATTTAATTTCAATAATCATGTTATTTCATATTTATTACCTTACTGGGATTTATATCTCACCACATTCTTTTGTACACCCCTAGTTTATCTGATATAATTTTAACTGTGACGTGATATTTATATATTCATTAAGATGATTTAAAAAAATTTATGTTCCCCATATTTTTTGTTTTTATGTAACATACCTAATTAAAAATAGAATATACTTCTCGATCATTCACATTGTATTATGTGTACTTCTATGTCACAAATCAGGTATTAATTTGTAATAAAGGCAATAGATGTCAAAGTTGGTATTAGAAAATATTTTATTTAATTTTTTATGTTATGATTATAAGTCTTTAAAGAAAGAGTTATGTTTATGTTTATGAATAAGTATAAATAACTATGTTTTTTATTGTATATATTAATTGGTGTCTATGAAAATGCATCCATTTTTGGATACTACAAGTGGACCTTGCTCCAACATAGACACTCCTAGTGGTAACACCCAAAAAACCTCATTGAGTTGGATCTAATCAGGAGCTGGTGAATGATAATGGGACATTTTAAGCAGGCAGTTTGAGAATCAGAGGGGATATTAATTGGTATATTCACTAGCCCATTATGAACCAATATAAATGGAACCAGAATTAACAAAATAGTCTATGTTAAGAAATAGATAATTGATAACATAAATTGAATCATATAAATTCACTAATTATGGGATTACATTTAATTTATAAATAATATTACTAATATTATTATATTGCGAATTATTTGTTAAATAATTTAAATGCACTCATCCTTAATTTTAATTTTATTCAATAAAATTCATAAAAATATGATGAACTAAGTATCCAATTAATGTCAATGATATTGTAATGACTGCATATAAAAATATACCAAACCCAAAGGGCGAAAAAATAATGAAAATTGTGATCATACTATCTCAATTGAATTAAATTATGAATAGAATATTGAATTTGTATGAGAACCAAATCCTCCATAATAAATAAAAATCTATAATCAAGTCCATTATGAAATAGATGCTTATAACATCCAATAGAACATATGATCCGTTAATATTGGAAAATAGATAAATTTCATTTACATGATTTACTCAATTATTTAATGTCTGATCAAAGAAAATGTTATATTTATATTTTATTGTATGTTGGGAGAAGCTGATCAGGGGTGGAAATGGATTAAGAATATAAATCGTAATAAAAATATCAAAATGATGGGTTATATGTAACTCTATATTTTTTGATAGGTATTTACATCAAACATTTTAAAAAATGGAAATGGATTACCCTTCCCTCAATTAAAAACTCAATGATTCAATCAGGGAATATGAGGAAAACATTACAAGACATGTATGATACCCCTCTAGATTTTTATTTACAACTGATTGTAAAGTCGAATTCTATTTTGGAGGGATAAAATCAAGCCTAAAAAGCCCATGGTTATCTAATGGATTTATATCTATGAGTATGTTGTTCTTTGTTCCCTTAATGTAAAAATATAGATCTATTAATGTCAAGGGTTCATTTGGATAAGAAGATAAAATTATAATTTAATTCATTTGATTTAATGGAGAAATATAATGGGGATAAGAAATGTTGACATCCCACATTTCAAAAGTGTGGATTGAATCACCTTAGAAATTGACTATAGAGGAACAGGAAATGGTTTTGGTGCTAGAAGTAAGGGAACCTAGCTAATGACTGTCGATGGGAGAGACCCACTACTGTAATGGTTGAGAGGAAATATATAGTCCACCATCATCCATTTTTTCTAATGATTCAATAGCATTAAATATGGGAAATTTTTAAAACAAAATCACTAAGACAGTAATGGTAGGAGGCAATAAGCTCAAATAACCTCCATTTTAGAAAGGGAGAACTTAATCCATTATAAAAAATGATGTGGATTAAAGTATTTATGTGCTGATAGGTAATCTAGATAATCATTCACGAATAAAAAACATAATATTTTATTCTGGTTCTATGCATTTGTTCATATCAAATTAGTTTAGAAGAAAAATTCATAAAACACCACAATTCAAGGATTTATAGTTGTATATGAAAACATAAAATGAATAAAATTATTTCATACTAAGTTTATAACTCATCCAGTATAAAACAATTGTGAGAAATAATTTCCATTAAACCATGAGATACTTCATTAAGTAGAATTTGGATCAATTTTTGTAATGAATTATATTTCCTAATACTGATAAAACATAAATTTCTTTGACAAATAAAAAAATCTCCTTACAAAAAATTGTCCCTTGATCGTGAATAAGTTGAAGGATAAAGAATCATATTATTAAGCACCAACATCTCAATTATGGATATAATTTTCCTTCAAGGAATATTATGTAGATTAAGTTATTAGTTCTAAGGAAAATTCCACCCTCGATGACATGCACATTATGACGGAATAAGAATATGTGATTCCCAATGAATTACCTTTCCATCCATTTCCTATAGCTTTTCAGGACCTAGCAGTTCATGTTCCGTAAATTTATCCTAGCCTGCAGGTGTTTTCTTTGTGTTGTTGAAATTTCAAAAATATTTTTTGATGATAAATATTTTTATTATGAGTAACTTTTCTATTTAAACTCCATGGTATTTACCTAGACATGCCTATAATAATTTCATTATAGAAAGCCATGTATTAATTCAACACTCATTTATCATGGAATTAATTTTGATAAAATTGATTCTATTATAAATGAAGTACGTGGAACACATACACATGTACATAATATGAAACAGAAGGGTGGACCCATTATTATATAGCACTCCATTACATTGGATAATTTTATAGTCTCCAGGGAGTTCCTGTAAGTGTTTAGTGAGTGAAACTATTCCATCAGGTGACATTTTCCAATATGTTAATTTATCATGGCATTTAGCCTTAACATATGATTATGATGTTATTTGTAATGTTTTTACACATTTATAAAGTTTCCTTTATATTATCATGATATATGATGATGCATTCTTCATGTTTTTGTTTCTCATCTATTTTATGAAATATTGATATTCCTATTGTATAATGTATTATAATTTCTCCGTGTTATTACATGTTTCTTCTCCTATAAGGCTTTATAGATAATCCCTTTCTTATTTGTGAATCAATGTTCTACCATTCGGTTTTATGTATGATGGGACATTATGATAATGTTAATGATTTTTTCAATAATGATTATATACCCATATTTTATGTTGTTATGCAACATGTCTAATTACCCAATGACAAAATAATTCTCGACCATCTGGGTTATATTATGTGAAACTATATTTAATAGATCATGAATTATTTTGTATTAAAGAAATGGGTTGTTATAACTAATATTAGGATGCATGTCGACACAAGGATCCATGGATCAATATGTTTCAAATGATCAAGTGATGGAATTGTCAAAAATGTTTGTGGAATAGTCCAACATGAATCACACATGGGGTGCACGATGGCTCTAATAACACTTTCCACGATCAATTTACGATATCCCTAGGTCTTCCTAGACAAAAAAATCCCATTTAGGGTTCCTTACACAAACCCATTAGTTGAGAGGTGGAATCTCCTATAAATTCTTGTATTTTATCCACTATTCATTGTGATATCTAGTTATGGACTTGGGTTTTCACCCAATATTCAAACCGTTAATAACTGAATATTCAGTGATTTTGGGTTGACCGAATGTCTAAATTATGTTATATATACTAGTGATTTTGGGGTATTAAAAAACAGAAATGTGATATGGTCAACTCAATAAAATGACACATTTTATTGAAATTATATCTTCTCAAACATTTAAAAATTAATTTTATAGTTTTTTTTCATAGTTCAATGTGACTGATATTATTTTCAATTGGCTCTGACCCTATGAAAAATGTTTTTAATCAATGAAAACCCATTAAGAACCACATATTTGGTTGTTTTGGTAATAATGACATTTGATTTAAATTTTTTCTACTAATACACATTGAAAATAATAATATTTTTTTTTTATGATTTCACATCATTCCATTGTTGATTTTTATAGATATGACTATTAGACGCATGTATTTTCATTTTAAAACAAAAATAGTGTGTTTTGGGTAACCTGGGAAAATGGAACATCATATTGATGATTTTCATTCTTAAACATTTCATAATTCATTGTAAAATTTTTGTTCTATAATTTTAAAAAATTGTAACATTTTTTGTTTTTTATCCCCTAACACATCTTTTAATAGAGTTTCAAACAATTAAAACTGCTATATTCAGTCATTTTGTGCATACCACATGACTGATTGATGTCACCTCTACTTGTACATATCACAAATAATAATAGCATGGTTGTATTATTATTTAACAACATTTCAAGGTCTCTTTATAGGGAATAGATTTTTTAAACACATGTTTTGATAGTTTCAAAAAAACAATTTTTTTAGTTCCTGTTGGTAAAATAAAAACATAGATTGTCCTTTTCCAAGATGACTATTTCAAATTGAACTATATAGTTTTTTGCATATAATTTCTAGGCATTCATATGTCATTTGGTTGATTTTATCCCCCAAAAGAATGTTTTTAAAAACCATCATACTATTAAAAACCATACATTATGTAATTTTGGGAAGTCCACATGTTTGATTTACGTTCAATCTCCTCATATATATCACAAAAAAATTCAATATTCCTATGAATTCAACTCATTTTTTCTCTTTAATTCAGGTTATGGATTTTTAAAATAAAAAAAGTAAGTTTTGATTCATCCAAGGAAAACATCACCTAAGCTTGACATTTATTTTACATGAAAATTTTATAATCTCTTGTATGGTTGTTTTTTTCTATTTTAAAGGCATTAATAGGTTTTTTGGTTGTTTTTCACCCCTTGATGCATATTTTTAATTAGTATCAAGCCATTAAAAACTATATATTTTTCATTCCTGGTATAGCATATTATTGGTTGATGTGTTTTACTATTTTACCTATAAAACTAATAATATAATGGTTTTCCTATTATTTAACATCATTCTAATATATTTTGATATGAATTTGATAGTTGGGGGCTTTTTTTGGCCTTTTAAAACAAAAAATTGTGTTTCATGTGATCTGGTGAAAACACTTCAATAGATTGACATTCCATCCATTTGAACACTTAAAAATTTTATATATGGTTTTTTATTTTTTTTTATTTCCATGTATTTAGAGGAAATTTTTTTAGTTTTTAACCCCCTAATCCACATTTTTAATTGCTATCAAAACATTGAAAACTACATATTTGGTCATTCCAAGTAGCCTAAAAGTCTGACTGACATGTCGTCTAATCATATTTGTCAAAAATAATAATAAAATATTTTGTTAATGATTTCTCATAATTTTGATTAAATTTAATATTGATATGAACCCTAAATATAGAGTTTGAAAATCTAAAACAATTTTTTTCAAGTCATTAGGGAAAATTCAATCATTCCAGGTAGAACACAAGACCAAATAATTTTATGTATACGTGTACCAATCAAAAATATTAATAACACAGTTTTGTTTTATTTCATAATATTTTAATTTTGTTTTCAATAGACTTATTTTTTCATCAGATATTTTCAAATTTTTTTAAAAAAATTTCATTTCGGTTCATATCGAGAAAAAGACACCTCATATTTACATTTCATTTTCTTAATGGCTTGAAAATCCACTATATGGGGTTTTCACTTAACTTATTATAATTTAGAGGTATTTCAGTTTGTTTTAATCCTATGTTGTATGTCTTTATTTGGTATCAAAAATTTAAAAATTTAATATTTGATCTATTTGGGTAGACAACACATATGATTGATCTATGTTCTACTCAAACATGACACAAATAATAATTACATGGGTTTATTTTCATTTCTTGTCATTTTTTTGTCAATTGATTTAAATTTGACTGTTAAAAAACCAATTTTCTATTTATAAATAATTTATGTATTTTTTGGTCATCTCCAGAAAATAGAATCTCAAATGAATATTTTTTCTACATGACCATTTTCCAATTCACACTATAGTTCTTTTACTAATTTCATGGTATTATGAGGATGTTATATTAGTTTTTATCCATCGACGCACATTATTAAAGGGCTCCAATCCTTTAAAAAACATTTGTTTTGTTTTTCTAGGAATACCAAACATCCTTCATCTACTCATACATGTCAAAAAAATATTACAATGTGTTTTTGAAATTATTTCACATCATTTTGTGGTTGTTATACATAGATATAGAAATTAAATTCATATTATGACATTTTAAAATGCCAAAAGTTGGTTTTATAACATCTTCGTATAATGTCACAATAGATTAAAATTCCATCTAATAAACCATGGAAAATTTAATTTATTTATGGTTCTCATATGATTTCACAGTATTTTGAGACTATTTGGTCTATTTTTACCCCCAAACACACATTTTGAAAAGGAATTAATCCTTTAAAACTATCATAATCAGTTGTTTCCTGAACACCGAATGTCTCATTGACATGTCGTCTCCTAATGTTGTCCACATGTAGTAAAAACATTGTATTTATATGATTTCTCATCATTATTATGTCGTTTGTTATGGATATAACCATTAAACCTGTGTTTTTGGGGTTTAAAATAATAAAATTTCTTTTTCGATCATCATTGGAAAATGAAAACTCATATTGAAGTTCTATTTTCTTGGAAAATTCATAAGTCATTTATGGTTTCTTTCTTCTGATATCATCACATTCTAATGTCATTCCATTGGTTCTGATCCCTTGATGCAAATTTTAAAATGTTTTTAAACCTTTTATAATTTCATATTCGATCATTTTCGTAAGACTACATGTAAAATTGATATGTCTTCTTCTGATATAAAAAAATTATTAACATCATTTTTTTTAATATTTCACATCATTCTAAAGATTTTTTTTATAGATCATACTACTAAACAAATGTCTTTTACTTTTAATGAAACAATAATAATTTTTTGGATTTTCCTAAGAAACAAAACCATGTATTTTTTTTACCCTAATATGTAATAAACTCGATGTCTTGTTTTATTATTTTCATTTCATACCGCTATTAGTTTGTTTGGTTGGTTTTGAGCACATAATGAATTTTTCTTAAATGGAGTTATTCTTATAGAATCTATATATTCCATCCTTAACTTTATACCCTAGGTATGATTGATCTTCCATCTTCTCGTATTCATAATAAATAATAATAATATAATTTTGTACTGATTTCACATCATTATGAAGCTTATTAGCAAGGATATGACTTTTATAATCATTTTTGTGTGTATTAAAATGACAAAAGTTCAATTTTGGTCAACCTATAAAACAAGTCCTCAAATTTCGGTTCTGTTAGATTGAATACATCAAAATAAATGGAACAATTATTATTGTTTAACTTCACATCATTCAAAGAATGTTTTGTGGGTGTTTAGACCTGGAAACAAATCTTTAATTGGAATCAAATCTTTATAAACAATATATTGGATCATTTTGATAATACAACACAAAAAATTGATGATTTATCTACTCATACTCATAAAAATAATAATAATAATATTTTTCTATGTATTCTAATCATTTCAAGGTTGTTTGGTATCAAACTGGTCATTACAACAATGTTTTCTTGTTTTATAATAGTAAAATTGATGTTTTTGATCATTCCGAAAAAAACCACCTCATATTAAAATTATTTCGAGGTCAAACATTTCTAAAATAAAATTATATATTTCCAATTATTTCTTCGAATTCATTTATTTTTTGATGGGTTTAGATTCCATAATGCACATTTTAAAAGTGCATCTAGCCTTTAAAAATTGATTGTTTGATCATTCTCTACACACCGCAAGTATGGTTGATGGTATTTCTACACGTAAACATAAAACATAATATTAATATGGTTTCATTATGAAGTCACAAAATTTAGAGGTTATTTTATATACATATGGCTGTTAAAGGAATGTTTTTTATTTTTAACATAAAAAATATTTGTTTATAGCCATCTCATGAAATTGAAACCTTTGATTTAGGTTTAGTCGTCTCAAAAATCTCAAAATTTATTGTATAGTTACTATCGTCTGATTTCACAATTATTTGAGGACATTTTGTTTGTTTTGACCCACATAAACATGTTTTTGAAGGCATAAAGTATTTAAAACCCACAGATTTCATCATTTGGGGATGACCATACACACGATTGATGTTATGTATACTCATACTTTCTAAAAATAACAATAACATAGTTTTCAAAATATTTCATGTCATTATAAAGACGACTAATATGGATATGACCATTAAACACATGTTTTGATGTTTTGAAAAAACGTAAGTCTGTTTTAGAACGTAAGTCTGTTTTAGGTTATCATGGGAAAACAAATCCTTGGATTGTGTTTCTCGCAACATAACCATTTCATGAGTCACTATACACTTGTTTTCATTTTATTTCGTGGAATTCTATGGTCTTTAGGTCAGTTTTGACCCCCAATACATGTTAATAAAGGGATAAAAACGTTTAAAATAACTAATTCAGTATTTATGTGCTAACCAAACATCCAATTGATGTTCCTTCTACTTCTACAGATCATAAAAATAGTAATATTATTCTCCTATGATTTCACACATTTTGAGTTACACTTATATGGATCTGACTATTGAAGGCATATTTTCATTTATTTTAAACAAAACATGTGTTATTATTTATCCATTAAAACTAAAATGTCATTTTGAAATTCTGATTCATCAACCTATTCAAAAGCTATTACCTGGTTAATTTCCTAGGATATCATATCAATATGAGGTCATTTTATTTGTTTTGACCCCAAAAACACATTTTTTATGTGCATCAAACCATTAATAACCTTTTTTGGGTGTTCATCATAGACATCAAATATGTTCAATGTTTTTCCTAATCTTACATGATAATAAATAATACTATGATATATTTCCAAGGATTTCATAGAATTCTGAGGAATTTATCTATAGATATTCCCATTAGATGAAAACTTTTGTGTTTCAAAATTGTAAAATTGTGCTTATGGTCATCCCATGATTATGAGACATCATGTTGTCATGATTTTTTCTCCAATATTTCGTATTTCATTTTATTTTTATTGTACTATAATTTAAAATCATTGGAGATTCATTTGGTTGGTTTTGACACTTTTGATTCATGTTTTAATGTTGTAAATCCTTTAAGAATCGCTAATTCATTTAGTCTTAGAAAAGCACATTACAGATTGAAATTCCATATACTTTTTTAGGGTATAAATAATAATAAGATAGTTTTCCTATTATTTCACATCATTCCAATGTTTTTTTAAACATATATGGATTTAAAATCATATTTTTCATGTTTTAAAATAATAAAACAGTTTTTGGGTCATCTTGGAAAAATGGAATATCAGATAGAATTTCAATCTACTCATATATTTATTAAAACCATTGTATAGTTGTTGTATAATGATTTCACATCAATCATAGGTCGTTCTAATAGTTTTGACCCCCCCCCCCCCCGATTCACATTTTTAAAGGGTGTGAACACTTTAAAAACATACTATTCAATCATTTTGGGAAGAATATTCATCTGATTGACATATCATCTACTTGAATAAATTAAAAAAATATTAATATGGTTTTAGAATGGATAAATTTTATTCTGAGGTCTCTCTCTATTATTTATAGAATTACATGATTTTTTTTAGTATTTTATGATAGTAAAAGAGTGTTTTTAGTAATCCTAGGATAGTGAAACAATTGACTAAAGTCCCGCCAACTTTAAAATTTCATTAATCACTTTATGATTATTTTCTTATGACTTCATTGTTATTTAGGATCATCTATTAAGGTATTACTATGAAACTATAATGTAGGATAAACATTTTTCGTTCTTGTAACATGTTTATAATCTAAAAACACATTAAAATTATTTATCTATATTGAAATGATTATTATTAATAGGGTAATTTAATTTACATATTTGATGAGGTTCATGATCATTCGTATCAGTAATAAACTCATATTGATATCCAATATATATATTTATATGGATGATAAAGCCTATATAAATTTTATGTATCTTAAACATATGAATAATATTTTATATGAGTACAATTTTTTAATCTTCATGAACCACATCTGTTCAACCGATAAGAAAATTTTCAGCAACATCATAAACAATTTTATTTCCCTATAATTTGGAATAGAGGTTCAATGAATGAAATATTATAATGTATGTTTGTGATGAAAAATTTATGCATTTGGATCCATAAAATAGAAAAAATTTCATACTATAGATGATGTGATTGATTTTCACATGTACCACATTATCATGTTTTGTAGGATCCAGAAATATTATAATGAATTTTACATAAAAAAATAACATTTCAATAATAAATATAATTTTTTTTAATAAATTAGTAAGCAGCACTAATAGTAAAGTGGGAAAGAAAACATACAAAAATATGTTAGCTACATTCCCCAACAACATTGGTTTTCATCTTTACAAAACTACACTTCCCATGAGAGAAATTATTAACATGATATATATATATATATAATAAAATCTGAATTTCTAATCCTATAAAAGAAGATGAAAATTATTTCTAACCCTATGTGTGAAAATATGAAATATTTCTTGTTCTGAAAATTTAACTGAGAAATGAACAAAAATAAAAAAAATAGTCATTGTAAGAAATTAAATTTTGACGAACAAATGAATCCAAAATACACTCAAGATAATAAATTTCATATTTATTTGACTAATCATCTAAATTATTTATACCTCAAAAACTATAGGAAAAATGAATAAAAACCATTTTCCTAAAATACATAATTTTACTAAAGTTTCCATGTACACTAGTGTCTATAACAATCAATTAATGTGTGTGTGTGTGTTATCTTTCCCGAAAACAATTTCTATACTCTATAGACACTCATATTTAAAAAAATTATATTTTTCTATAATAATTTCAGGATAATATTTGGTTGTAGATGATGCATAAATTTTATATATTAGTTTAATTTTTAGATCATTGTTGTTTTTAGGAGTAATGGTTTTTTTGTATGTGTTTGTATACAAAAAAGAAGCTAAAAATTAGTGATTAATATATGTATAGATATATTTGTATCATAAAATCATTAGGGGATATTATTGCATTACATTTGGAAACTGATTGAGGTATGTCATAATAAAATACATAACATCCCATAGTATGTGATATACTGTATATATAAAAGATGAAAAAAGAAACAAGGATATCATTAGTAGTGGGATTAGTATTATTAATACACAAAATAATCATTACATATAAATTGGAAATTCGTAAGACCTAATTAATTTATCAAAATTGGCATATGTAACTATATAAGAAATGGTTAAAATGAAATTATACTTCTTGTTCAAACCATTTCTTGAAAAACCTATAATAAAAGATTAACAAGAATCATCAATATATATAATATTTATATTAAGGACACCATTCATGTAAAAAAATACAGAAAACCAATTATTGGGATTTTTTTAAAAAGGGATAATTTCAGATAAAAAAATACTTAATAATGAATTGATAATTTTAAATAAAACATAATTGAAGTACTATATAAAAATAAATACGACTAAAACAAAAGTATAATGGGAACATGAAATAAAACTGTTGAAAATTATAGACAAATTGTTTAAAAATTGCAAACCAATTTCAGAATAATTAATCAATCAAGATGGTGATTCAATTCATACCCAGATTTCATTATGAATTAATACAAATCCATATAAAGAGTTTATAAAAAGATATTTTTTCTACCTGAGGTGCATCGTACGTAGGACGGAATGGTATGATAGGGAATGGTAAATATATCACTTTTTTCTATCTTACAGTGGAGGTTCCATAGATGCATGATTCACATTAGGTTTCCCTGTAATTGAATTCATGTGGATAAATTTCTGTGCAATCAATTTTTGTTAGATACAACATCCTTGGATGGTCTCCAACCTGTTTATTTGTAGAGGAACAACACCCAACGTCTATCATATCCATGATTCCCTGACAAAAATTCTAAAGGTTGGTGATTGCTGGATGATTTGGTCAGTGATACATTGAGAACTCAAATTGTTCGAGTGGATGGGAACTCTAGGTCATAAAACCCTTTATGGGACACTATTATCTATTTTTAGTCTCTCTTATAGATTTATATGATTTTCATATGTCCATGGAAACAGGGTTCATTCCCAATAATGTTTCTATGGGTTCCCCTCGGGTATCAAAATCAATCATGCTATACATGGGTCGAGAATTTGTTGATATAATGCTGATTTAAGACATTTAATTGGGAACTCTGGAGTTTGTCATCATCCAAGGGGATGGATGTTGTTTCGATGTCGGGATCGAACCCCTAATATGAGATTCCTATATATCCTCATTAGAGGAATTATAACACGTGTTGTTTGGTGTCACTTTAACGGACCCATAACCTTTTAAGGACATTTGACAAGGAACCATCAATAAGGATTAGCGTCATGCTGGAACGATGCCAATGCGATAGATGACTAGACATGATTTGGTGTGGTACTTACGTTGAAGTCTCCAATGTTTCCTTGAATATATACATTCTCCACAATCAATGTGACCTTGTCGGGGGTGTGGTCTAGAAAACGTTAGAGTAATTTTTAAGTTGAGTGTGGACCTCATAGAGGAAACCTATGTATCTCTATTAGATTGGAATCAAGACTCACATTGTATGAACATCTATGCAGTTTAACATCCCAATGTAAGGATAAGGGTGGAAAGATGTGAGAATGATGGATTGGATGGGATTAATAGGCTATCAGGATTGAACCATAGATAGATTTCCTAGATATCATAGTAATTTGGGAAATAAATTCCATGTAGTTATCAATGGTTTGGGACTTACACTTCATAGGAGGACCGTAATGGGGGTATGGTTGGGGATTTTTCATAGGAGATTCTAGTTATTGGGGATTGGATTTGATTTGGTCATACACCTTCTAGGAGGAAAATTGATCTTGGTCCTTCAACAGGAATCCTATGTATCCTAGATAGAGTAGGAATCATTTTTCTAATAATTCTTTGTTAGTGGAATTGTGTGGGTTCCATGATTTAGACAAATCTATAATCCCATGTGAGTCATGCTCAATTTGAGAAACAAGTATATGTGGTCGATCCAGAATGACACACACTTTTTCTTTTCCATCCACTAATAGAATTCACTAGTACCCAAATGGTAGGAGGGAGAGGATTTGAATGTTCCAATATCTTCCCTTTTATTTATATATATGATATTCATGAAATTAAATCTATCCAGATGCATCTTGGGATGAGGTTAAGTGGGAGAAGAGTCCCACCACCTATAAGAATTTCATGGGGCTTACCATAGGATTAGAGCCCTGAAATTTTTGTCTTCCAGGGGAATGGTTTTTTTCCATAATGAATGGAAATATAATTAGGATCACTTTATTTATCACTAATCCTCACCAAATATAAATTCTATAGATCACCCCCAATCCTGATAACAAGGATGTTCACATGATCACCCAAATGTTGGACCACTTGATTCCATGGGAATGTAAACCTTGTAAATTTCCAGGGGTATACCTATTCGTGAGGATTACCCAAAAGACTCCACATACTATTGGAATGAAAACATATAAGTGCATGCTAATGTGACCAATGGTTTTATCATAGAGTTCTGTAGACATTGGAAGAGGCTTTGTCCTACCTCTTCTAGACTGGTTTGTAGAGGGGCTATGGATGATGTGATTGGAATAAAAGTAAATGATTGGATTTGGGTGTTGTAACTTCGGAGAATATCCCATTTGTTTTTACCATTTCCACATGTGGGATGAGGTTTACTATGGATAGAATATTTCTATGTTGGTGGGGAGGTAATCCTCATACAATTATGGTATATAGACTTGGATGTGATCCACATAGATAATTGCTATATGGGACCAAAATCCACCTACGTAGCAGAAGTTTAACATGGATTCAGGCTCTCCCACGTAAAAATTTTCTATGTGGAACCATGTTAAAACTATGTAGTGATTCACTATGAGTTACCAGGTTCCCCCCGCGTAGTGATGTGCTATATAAGAAACATATTTGTAGGGGCCTTGGTTCTATGCCTTGTTGTAAGTTCATCCATGTAGGTATTTGGGTTAACGATCTAGAAATTATTATTATTTTTCCTACTTTAATGTTATGTGGTGGTTTATACCTCCATGGAATTATCTAAAAAGTTTGTCTTTTGTGGTTCTCTCTTCTTCCATGCTTCATAGATATCCCTCTAAAATCCAGAATTTCTATCCTTTTGATGTCTGAACTCCTTCTCTAGGCTCCCCTTGGGGACTTTTTATAGAGGAGAAGATGAGATGGAATGAGGGTCCATGTAGCACTTTTTACGGAAGCCCAAGGAAGAAACACTTGACCTGTGTATGACTCAGTCAATAGAGGGATCACAAGGCTTTTAGATTATGGGGGTGAAAATATCTACCTCAATACCATGAATAACATCATTTGTGGGACCCTATTTGTTGAACGCATCTTTTGAATTTTCCCCATCTATGGAAAATGGTACATAGGGAAACTTTCTCCCCCTTCATTCCACCAACAATACCATTTATAGGAGGTTGGTGGTGTCACCTTCATTCCCTGAACCATTTGGTTCGTGGTGGATTTATGGGGCCACATACCTCGATGTAGAGTGGTGGTCCATGAAGGTTTTATGGATCACGTCGCCACTTCTTTACCTTTCCATATTTTGGGATTTTTCAATATTATTATTTATGTCTTCATCCTAATTTTTTCCTTCCTTTTCCAAATTTATTGGATTATATGACTTCCCTTCAGAAAATATTTTGGACCCAACAAATGCCCCCATCAAAATGGGCTCTGATTTGGAGGAAGATGAGGCTATTATGATGTAGAAATATATGGAGGCATAAATTTTTTTCGATATAAGGTTATTCCAATATGGTTGGTCCACACCTGTATAAAGGGGACCCAAATCAATTATCTTTTACCATTTGACCCGGTGAACACTTTACTCTCGTGAACTGCTCTCGAATGCTCTCATTCACCAGCTCCCTTGAACAAATCCTTGCATACTATGGATTGAAAACCCTTAATTATTGCCTTCATCCATGAACTAAATGTAAAATCCAAGAACTGTATTTTGAATATATGAATGGTGAGATTTGGATTTCCTCATTCCAAGGGTTGTTGTGTGGATCACCTATTCCTCTAATCATCGGTTCCCTAGCCAATGCTTCAGGGGACTGCACCGTGCAAGCTTCCGCTAAATATTGGTTCATTTTTTAAGCTTTTTGTAGACTATCCATTTATGGATAGTAATTCCCTAAGACTGTTCATACATGGGGTCTTCAATATGTAGACTTTATTTCTGACCTTTTACAATTTTTTCGGCTATATTTTTCTTTAATGATTTTTTGATGTAGGTATGGGATGAAATTTAACCCTTCACGGACTGATCCCACTACCCCTTCTTTCCTTTTAGCAAGTGATGAAAAATAGAGATACATGATGGATTCTATAGAAAATATGTTTCCATTTGACCCGTTGCATCAATCTCTAGCTCATCTCCTTAGTGTGGGTTAGATGGAATATATGATATCAGATAGGCTGCACATTTATGGATTTGGTCTACCATTTGATACGAAGATTCCAGATCCTTGTCAGATCAACCAACTTATAGCTTGGATAATCAATAGGACCATTCCAATGTCTCAAATTTCTTTTAAAAGACGATTCTTATAGAAGGATACTATTTTTGTGTCTTTATTGGACTATACCCCTTGATCACTAGAGGATGTGCGATGAGGGCCATTTGAAAATTCCCATTGTTACCATAGCATTGAATGAATGACCATGGAAAATTAACAGCATGGTTAGAAATCAAAATGGGACCTTTGTTCTATAGGTTCATTCTGGTTGGATTGAGGGTGGCCATTCATGGATTGTTGAATCTTTCAGAAATTATAGAATGAATTGCATGTTTTGGGGATACAAGAAGTATTAAGGGTATCCGAAAACATTTCTCATTGAAGGAGAACACTTATTGTGAGGATTTTCAGTAGATGGAACCCAGATACAAACACCTTTCATATAGTCCAGGTGATGGTCGGTATTATCATTTGGGATATTCATTTGATTTTAGGAGTACCCATCCTTAGAGATATCTAGGATGAATTCTTACCCCTTCATTTCCATAAAATGATTAGCATAAGACTCTTCCTCTATCAAAGAATCCTAATGAAAAATGAAAATATATTTTAAATTACTTAGAACCTTTCTAGAAGAACGAAATCTCTGTTTCTGATTTGATTAGTTTCATTTACAAGTAGATTGGTAAAGAGCCCCATGCACACAGATTCAAGTCCTATCCAACTATGTAAACCTGAAGGTGAGGAGATTCTTACAAGCCCATCATAGGCGAGGGATAGATCTGAGAAAGGGGGGAAATTTTTTAATATGCATACCTTCTGTTTTATGTGTAGGCCTTCCAAGCCATGTTTCTGTGTGACTACCTTCTACAAATATGTAGTACTAGTCCCTTGGTTAGAGATAAAACTTTCATCATGGTTTCTCAACTAGACACTAGAAAATGTATCAACCAATGCATTTGGCCATTGGTAGAAATGTATTGCTTGAAATGTCGGATCTATGAGTGGAGGACACCACATAAGGTGGTTGGTCATTTCCAAATCCTTTGGGGCTAGATAGGATCCCATATGTGGTATACATATCAATTAATACTCTACCGATTCTCGATTTAGTTCTCCAGCTGTTGCATCAGAGTACTAGTGGGGTCATGGCGGTGAGACGTGCCATGCAGGATAGGCACCAACATCAGAATGAAGGGAATGAATAGTAATTTATCGCTCAGATCAACTATCATGTCCAATTAATTTAAATTTCTTATGTTTCCCCTATTGTAAAATTATTGAATGAAGAGTCAGAGGACTTTATTAAATGAGGAAAACTCTATTCCTTAATATAGGGTGTTTTAGTTGACTGTATTGACGGGGAACATATCTATGATGGATATGCCCCTTGTAGATTTGGATGTCAATTTAACTGTGCCAATATGTGGTTCCCTCCTTCCATTAATAGTGCACACTATGAAAAAAATTATAATACACTGAAAATTGTGGCTAATGTTTAAACGAAAAGTTAAATAGTGAAAGATTATGCTTCCCGATCCTAAGGGTTTTGTAACCCTCCTAAAAAATAGTCATGAGGATATCTAGAATATATCATACCCAAACAGCCATAAATCCAGTTAGGTCAACATCTTCACATTTTCATGGATTCTAAAGCATCTATAGAAAAAAGGGAAGAAATGGAAAACCATATAGTATTCCAGACCAAGGAAATATCATCAAAAATCTATCATTTATTACCCTCTGAGGAAGAATTTGAAACATTGGGGTTCGAAATCTCATGATTTATGTGTGACAACTAAGGGCTACCCCCCATCTCCTCTGATTCTTCCTTTCTATATAACATATTTTGATGAGGATAGTTGTGATGATGATGATCACCCCTCTAAAAGTGAAAATGTTGATGATTTTTCTATAATTATTTGAGTGTGGGAGGTTCCTCAACCACATCCACAGTCTCATAAGAATACAACTCCTAAGAGATAAAAGAAATTGAGTGAAAGTAGGAAGCATTTATAGCTAATAGAACCAACCACATTTCCTAGAGCACATCCTCCATTACTATCCATCCCTATTACAGATGCCTTTCTATGAGTTTGGAGTGTATTGGATAACCTGAGGGTGAGTTCTTGAAATGAGGAAATATGGGAGTTGCTTCAAAAATAATTTTTTGAGGTTTCAGGTATTGGATTAGTCATTTCTCACTCATGGATTTCTTCTGATGAACATCCAAATGAAGTAGTTTTGTATCTAAATGATACGCAAGTGTTCCTTCATTCTAGAAAATATTTACCTTACTGGTTCGATCAGGTGGCATGAATAGTGATAAAATCGGTGTTGGATGATACAGAAGGTGATGTAGTTATATTTTCTAACCACATACTTTCTTTTTCTTTTTGTGAGGAACCCAAAACCTACTCCAAGATCTTGTAGGACCTTGGGGAGGCCCAAAGGTAGCTCATTCTTTGATGAATACTCCTAGGGGTACTAGTGCTAGTGAAAATGCCCCCTCAGATTTGATGGTTTCAGTGGAGGTTTCTAATGGAGCTAGAGAGCATATGGAGGCATTAATTACATACCCCACTAGAGTATATCGTCCTCCTGTTTTACATGCTAATTCAGACCAACGGTTGTCTCCCTAGAACAGCATGAAGCGTCGACAGGAACATCATTTATGGATATGTATAATGTCTAGTATTATAGGTAACTACCATATTTTCTGAATCGGTTGTCATAATAAATTATTCTACTTTTTCAACCAATTTTTGTGAACATATCTTGATACATATCCTATATGTAACCAAAAAAACTACAATATCTCTAAGACTCCCACTTCTTATAAAGATCAGTAGATATTGCTAGCGGTTGTAGTTGAACGAGGCAGGGAGGCTGGGCCAATCGAGGAGGATGGGGGAATTCCTAGAAATTAGAGAGTGCATGTTTCCGATCAGATGACCCCTTTCCCAATATAGGGTGAGTCTTTAGAACCTCAAACCTCATCTTGGGTTGATGATCCCACATTTATGGATAAGGATAGGAAAAATATGATTGAGGATGCTAAGCTTGGTGGAGATCCTCAATTGTTTGAGGATATCTAAGGTGTTCCCCATCTTGAGAGATCGACTGCCCCGAACCAAGTGAACCCCAACCTTGTAGAGGGAATGTCTTTAGAATTTGATTCCCTAATTGAGTACTTAGATCCTACAACTCCATAAGACAAAACCATAAGGGAAGTATCAATCCTGACTCAAGGAGGTTTGGAACTAGTAATCATTCCTTTCTCAATGATAATTATCCCTATGGGAAGATTTATGTCAGATATCTTTTGGATGTTAATATCCCAATTGATCATAACCCCGAGTCATGGGTGCATTTGGATGACCCGGAAACTCAATTTCATGTTGAAGATGTATCACCATCTCTACCTGGTGGTGACTCCATAATGGAAGTCGAAGGTACTGGTGATTTTGTAAGTGGATATTAGTATTACACTATTCCAACCATTCTGTTATTGTTGTTGTTGTTATTTGTTTATTTTTTTACCATCAAGAATTCTGAGTGTTCACTTATCTCACTCTAGATATCAGGGTCACAACTACCAACATTTGTGAATGCAGTTAATACCTCGACTTTTCCACCTACAGATATAGCTAGATATGTGGCTTCCTATGGGTCAAGTCGTAATGAGATCATTGAATCATGACATCCCCTATTATCAATCATTCTTAGATATATTCTTCCACCCAAGAGCTACTATTATACAAACCATGATATCCAAGCTATCCTTCGTACCGACCACAAAATAGTGAAAGAAATCATCTTCAAGTTGATTTCACAAACACAAATTTCAGATATTCATGTGATGATGACCAAATTACATCTCCTGTTGTCAGTCCTTATGTTTGGAGGGTTCAATTAACATTAAAAATATGGCATAGTGATGCAGGTGGTCGTGACTAAAAGAGGAAAATCACATGAAAGAATCTCTTGTTTCCACTTTAGTGTCTATGGATTATCCTTCTATAGCTAGACAAATCATTTTTAATGAGGATGATAAGAAATATGGGTCATTCATGAGGATATAGGATGAACTCGCAAAGTAGAGGTGCAACACCCCAAGCTTCCATGATACGCTTCACTTTGAATAATACATTAGCATGTGTTGTATGCAACATCGAGTTAAAACACCCCACAACCAATCAAAATAGCCGTTATGAATAGTAATACCAAATTTTTGAAATTTTATAAATTTTATATTTCAAAATGGACTTCATGTTTGGATTCAGAATATAAAAATTAGCTTAGGGTGATATTTTGGTGCTTTTCGGAAAACATTCATATTTTGATGAATAGTGAAAATTACTAAATTTTAATTAAAAACATCATTTTTAATCGAAATAATTAATAGTAATAAATTATGAATTTGAGTGGTTTCAAAGTATATTAAGAATATGTTTTTACCATTTAATACAATGATGGTAATTGGACGTAATTTCACATTTAAACCAGACATATACAAGTGTCAATCTTTTTATAGTTATTATTTCTTAAAAACACGCTATTTATTTTGACAATGGGAATTAATTTTTAAATTAATTAATGCAACTTATATGTTTTGAATTTGTTAAAATAGACATCATTTTTGAATTCATAATATCAAATATATCTTAGGCTGAATTTTTGGTATTTTTCTGAAAACATTCAATTTTTGATGAATAGTGAAAAATATTGAGTTGTAGTTTAAAATCGAATTTTTATTTAAATAATTATTTATTTAATTTAATTTTAATTAAGGTCAAAATATATACATAATACCTATATATGTTCAATGTAATTCATTGATGTTGGTTTAGAATAAATTTAGATATATAAAAATTTTATTGAACTTTTCACCGTCTTTTACCCACCTCCTAGAAGAATAATAAAATTTACATAAAACTTAATTTTACCGCTTCTGTGAGTGGAATTTCAAAAATACGAGAGACACGGTTAATATAATGGAGTGAAATGTGGTTTTATAAGATAAAAATATTATTTGGTGAATAGTAACGTGTTTCTTTTATTTACCACGGTTAAAAGTAAATAGGGTAATTAAGGGTAAAATTGATATTAATATTAGCCTAAAACATATCCTAATTTTATAGTACAAGTGTATATCGACCAAAAACAACCTTAGGAATAAAATATTATTATTTAGGTCCACTTGGATTAGATTTGGACATTTATTATTATTTAATTCAAAGAAGAGTTAAAAGAGTTAAAATCAATGTTTAATAACTAAAACATTTTTAATATATGGTTTTACATAAGATAAATTAGATTATAAATATTTATTAGAAATATAAAATTATTTCATACATCATGGTATTTTATTTATAATTTATAGACATTAAATTAATAAATATATTTATGACACAATGATGATGAAGTAATTGCCTTATTCATGAATGAATCGAATAAATGGGATTATAAATATTAAAATAAATATAATATCAATGTTTTTATAACATACATGAATTTTATAGGTGAATATGACATTTAAGGATTGATTAAATGTATTATTTTTGATGTAATCATGTTTTTATAATTTTAAATAAACAAATACCAAATACTGTCAAAATAGACATAAAATAGTTTTTAAAACAATTATTATATTTTTAATTGTTATAATGGTCCTAAAAATATACAGTTCGGCCATAAGACTTATATAATAATATATATGATATTATTGAACCAATTGGGGTTATATCGGCAGTATATTGTATGTTTATTAACCATATAGTGTAAGAATTCAAGAGGACATGGTAAAAGTTAAATTATTTAACATAGAGTTAAATCTAAATGATACGGTTAAAATGGTAACCTAAACTTGTCTGAAACCTATTGGATTAGATGTTTTATACCTATCCCCAACTTATACATTAAATAATAAACTTTCGAGCCATTATAAATAGAATTTTAATTTATTATAAAATAATATCTTAATTTTTTCCAAAGGATCCCCTCACCCCTCTTATAAAAGGGAACTCCCCCTTCTTTCTAATTCACACCATATAAGCCATTTGGCTCTTCCAACCACTACCCAAATACCCTCTAAACTATCCTATATTAAATCTAGAAGCCTTTTTTTGATCATAAAGCCAACCTATGGATCCATTTTGATCAAATCAAAAGGAAGAACCCAAATAAGAGGGAATGATTTCACCACCCTCTTTCAAGTTCCTTTCTTCTTCCACATCCTTTTTCTTTGTTTCTTCCATTATAAAATAATTTCTCCAGTATATTCTATATATTTTGATGTTATTATAATTATGGTACAACAAAATTCATTATTCTATCCACCCTTTGAATGACATGTCACCATACGTGCCTACGTACGGCTTACCGTCTCCACGTCGTGGTGTAATTGTTATTCAATACATTATTATTTGGATGGGTATAATAATGATGTTAATTTGATATAAATAATAAATATAAGATGATAAGGATTATGTATATATTATATACCATCCAATTATATATTATATTAATATCAAAATAATGATATTTTCGCTTGTGCGTACGTACGGATTACCATCTCCACGACACGATGAGATTCATTTCCATGTTCACCATTCATCGATGATTATAAAAAATATATATTACTAATAAGTATGTAATATATTTCATAATAAATAAACTTGAGATATATAAATTTATATACATAAGTATTTATGTACTTACATATGTCTTATTCACTTACTTCCGTTCAGTACTATATGAAAACGGAAACAGTGTGATGCGTACATACGGACTACCGTCTCCATAAGCGGTGTTTTCCATTTCATATATACATCTATTATAAATTTTTAGATTCTAAATATATATGATAAATAAGACATGTTTTCTATTTTGGAAGTATTTAATTCATGATCTAAGTGATACAATCAAGAGTAACAAGTTAAAACACGTACGATAAAGAAAGTGATTATTACCCGAATAATTAATATAACATGGAAATTATTATTAATATGGTAGTATAAAGTCATTAATAAATAATGTATGATATCATAAATATTAATATTTCTCATGTATAATTTGATAACATACTATAGTCTTCATACAAGAGGCTAAATGTACCCTCGACTAAAGGAAAGTGCAAGGTAAGGCGTTTTCATCTCACTCCTTATTCCCGTGAGATTCATGTCATATTGCCACTATTACCTTTTTTATGGAGTATGTACTTCCCATAATTGTATTATTTATTTAATACACTTTAATTTATACTTATTTACATATTCATTGTATGATACCTCTTTCATGGGTTGTATGTTTCGTATGTTACCAAATTGGTAAGAGTTAATTTCACATTCTCTTTATTATCCGAGGTTGTTTTTACGTAAGTATCTACCGGGACATATATATTATCCATGTCCATGATTTATGAATGAGTTTTCAAAGGGTTTTTATTAAAGTATTTTCTTTACTGAAACATCATTTCCAATGTTTTAAATATTTATTCTACTAAATCTTTCTCATTAATTTCCATTTCTTCAAAATGGGTTTTAAGGATTTATTTATATGGACATGAATGTTTTAAAACTCTTAATTACATTCAAAATATTCAATGTGGTATGGGAAAAATTGATGAAAAAATGTTTTTAAATGATTTCTTTTCTAAATTCGGTGGCGTTTAAATGTTTTCATGAAAACGGGGTATTTCTCTTAAAGTGTTTTACAAATCATTTTCATCTATGTCAAAATTCAATAATGGAATTTAAACATGTTTTGATGTTGATTTATCATGATACAAATCTTCCATATTGTGGTGAATGTTTTGTGATATGTTTGACTGTGGATGTGTTTTTTTATACCATTCATGGTTTATGGTTAATGTATTGACATTTCGTATGCTAGTTTTAATATGAATGTTTATGTTATGTTTAGACCTTTTCTTATCAGAAATTAATTGGACGTAATAAGTGACAGGTGGAGCCCGCTATAACTCCTCGATGAATCGGTAGGTCTCATGAGACAAACTAGGGTCTTGGAACGAGCCCTTGACAAAATTTAATTTGTAGTCCTGGCGCGAGGCCTTGGCTACGTGGTAATGATAGTCTCGCATTATGAATTCCATCTTTTTGAATGTGGTTATTGATATTGCATGTGATTATTCGACTAGTAGAATATCCATGTGAAAAAGTAAATGGAATTCTCTCATTTTATCTTTTCCATATTATGCGGAAGTACATGTTTAAAAGGATTTTGTTTTAGTTATACATTTCCTTAAATTTTCATGTTTATTTATGAAAGTTTCTGCTATATTATTATCCTTACTAAGCATCTGAGCTCACCCATTTCTATGTTTTATTTTTCCTAGGATTCCAAGAAGTATATTGTTATTGATATGTAGGGTTAAGACAAGGGAATAATGGCATTCATAAAAGATTATTTTTGTAGTTTTATATGTTATGAAGTGTAATGTAACATTCATGTATGTAATCTAATTTCCCAGACAGCTAAATTGATCAGTCCTTTGGTACATGATTCCTTGTAATCATGCCAATGTATTAAAATAATGCACTGACTCTGGGTAAATGGGGTCGGGGTGTTACAAGAGGTCCTTAGCGGGGCATCTTGGACCTAATGTGGATTTTCAGAGCAAAGAAGTTGAGTGACTCAAACCATAATGGGAATGTGCCATGACAGTGGTTGATGATGGGAAGAGATTAGTAGATGAATGGGAAATGACTGGGCTTGATGTAGCAAAGAAAGAAGAGGCATTGAAGGTGGCTGTGGAATTGAAGACTATGACTGTCTGAGCTCCACCAATCCATTGAAGAATCAAATTAGACATTGAAAAAATTATTTGAATATTTTTAACATCTTCTATGATTTCCCTTCCCTTCTCATATGGGGAGTCTATATATTGCGGATACCCTTCTTAATATCATTTAATAAAATGAAATTGTTTTTTCTATAATTATTCTCCTTCATATGATCCTTCAATGGCAATTAATTACAATTAACTCAATTTTCAACAATAATTTCAACTAGATGTCATGTTATGTCACAATCTGGGATAACTGAAATATGAAAATCATGTTCAAATTTTTTCTTGAGCCGAGGGATTCTACAAGTGAATATTTACAATTTCAAGGGTTCTACAAAATATCCCCAAAAACATTGTGTCTTTTTCTTTAATACCATAATGATTTCTTAATCATGGTTTGGTGTGGGCATAGAAGGTCTAAATTGAATTTTTATTATGCCTCATTTTGTTGGTTTTCAATGTAATGAGCTTTGTGTAACATTTTATTTTCTTCTCAATATGGTTTCTGCACAGTATGATGTCTAGTTTTAGAAATATTGTACTAAAACGTTTCCCAGGGATCCTTTTGTAGATTTTCAGCCTAGCGAGTTTCATGTCTGTTTTTGTGCGATAATTAATTTCCTGAAAACTAGATTATAATTAATGATGTTTTAGGTCAAACTTCATTGACCATGGATTATAGGTAGAGGTCCCAAATTAGGGATTATAGACTAAGGATGTTTTAATACATTTTAGACATTGATGTGTTATTTTTCATGACCCAAATTTTGTGGTTTCTAGACATAAGACATGACTATGAGACATGATATGGGGCATAGGATCCGTGGGGCATATATAAGTAGGAAATTCATTTCTTGAGGATGAGTTTTCCTTTTTTTTAGAGAATTATTTTTGTGGAAAATTTATGAATAGTCATTAAAAGATTGTGATAATAGTCAAACAATGGTTTCTGTAAGACATTGGCCATCCATTTCAAATTTCCATGTTATTTTATTGTAAATTTAATGTCTCAATACCACTAGGGGTGGCTTGTCGAAGGAGTGTAATTTCAAAAGTATGAGGGTTTTTGTCTCCATTGTAATTTAGAAACCACTCATACACATATTTTCTTCTTGTAAATGATTTCTAAATCATGGTCGATCTCAACATCATGAAACTCGTACAATTATGACATGAAAATTAATGTCATTTCATGGTAGTCATGCCTAGAATTTTTAGTCATTTTCATGCCTGAATGGGGAGAAAATACATAAAATATAATCCAATGGGTTTTTTGATTCAAAGGAATGAAGTGTTATGTATATATCATTGAGCTATATTGAGGTATGAGATGCCTCTCCTAAGGAAAATTTTTCCATTGGGTTTCATGCCTTTTTTGGGGGAACATTATTTATAGCCCATGGGGCATTGTGTGCATAGTCAAACAAAGGTGTCCTCTGGAAACTAACCTTCTATTTCCAATGGATATCGATGATTATGGGGATTAATAAATTTCTAGAAACATTGTATGGTTTTGGAAGATGAGTGTTTCTAGTCATGAATGGGGTAATTTCTATTCAGAGCTTTCCATGAGTAGAAAAATATGTTCTTTCTTAGTAGGTGTAAGGATGATCCACAAGTAGGTATGAACAGTGGATGAGATGGGACAATTTTATTTCTTGACTAGACATAAAAGATGAGAATAGGGTCTCAATATGTATCTTATCCAAATAGTAATCATTCCAGATGTATTTCAATTAGGTACTTCTGTATGCGGATCTGATTCAAACATAGGAATGGGGTATTTTTGTCTCATGTGTTATCTCACCCATGAGGTGGGTATCATAATATACATTCTTCTGTGGATTTATTTCATTCATATTAACAATGGAAAAAATAATTTTATGTGTTTTTTCATAAGGGTGAAGATTAGGCATCATGCATCATGTCTTGTTAATGTCATTCGATTGGTACATTTGACCTAAAAGACCTGATTAATAGGAGGGTAACTGGGCTAGGATTTCATAACATGTCAAAAAATGTGAGTAGGAAGGAATTTTTAAATCATGGTTCTATTGGCTATTGGTTCAGGAGGAATGACATGAGGCTTTGAATCCATTGGGATTACGAAATTAGTAAAATCCTCTCATGAAGTCGAATTTTACTTTGGTTGACAAGACTTTTTTGTGGGAATCTTATAAAGAGCTGGCCAAGAATTTTGTTCACAGTCAAAAAAAGGTTTCCAAAGGACACAAACTATACACTTCTGATAGCTAGGGAGGTTTATAAAAATCTTAAATCACATGAAGCATGGTGTTTCATGGATGGAAATGACATGTATGGGCATTCTAGAAACATTAAGGCTATGGTTATCCATGGAGTTATCGAATCATCTACTTATATATGATTCTCTTGTAGGGTGGGGAATTTTGAACCAGTTGATGGAGCTAGCCCAAGGAATGAAGTTTGGGCACGATAGAATCGTCCTCTCTACATATATTTGGTCCATACACAAGGTGGGATAATTTGATTTTTACTTGATTTTATTGGGGATGGCTGGGTATGTGATATATCATCTAGGTATCACTACATATCTTTCTTATACAGGAATCAATCCATATATAGTTATAGAATGTAGACTCCCTACTTTGGCTGGGTTCGGGAGAGGGGAATCTTTGTATTATTCATTTCTCCTCAGAGGGGTGGGTTTATCTAGGATCTTCCATCCATGCATTCCTTCGTGTCCTACATATATAGGTGTCCAACACATGTAGTTCTTGGGGTACCATTTAGTTTAGCTTCATGCACATAGGAATTTGATGATACACCACGATTCCATGTGGAGTCCCCCTGAAGAGGTTCATTATCCCTTGTAAGCGGTGCTCTATTGTGAGAAACCAGGGACACAAAAGGTTCAATCCAACCCATAAGGATGGATTAATAAAAATTGATCATTTTATACTTAAAATGATGTTTTTTATTTTATCATCATACAACTATGATGTTTGATATTGTAGTTTAATGTCGTATGATTAGGTTAATCCCCATTTAGTTTAGTATTATATGGAAAGGATGTTGATTCCAAGTAGTTTATTATCATGTGGAGAGTACATTAATGGCCCGAGGTGAAAAAATCGGACATTTGATTATTTATAAAATGACTCTAAAAATGGAGCCTACTTGGGAGTTCCCTACTTAGACATAAGGAGGGAATAGTATTATGCATTTTGTCACTGGGTCTGGATCATGGGACTTGGGCATCACGATGTATCCTATCGAGGAAATAAAAATTATGAATGTAATTCTTCTAAAAATTCCCCCATTGTAGGTCTGCCCCATTCAATAAAAATAGGGGGCTGATATTTTATCTCATTGGGGTGGCTGAACCCAAATGAATGTCTGGGCATCTCTATATATCTTGTGTGGGCAGGAATCAAGACATACATAGTTCTCAATGGACTGAGCAATTTTACGTCATGCGGCAAGGAGGAAGGTGACTCAATGATAATGGTTATGGAGTCTATGGGACGATATAGCTTAACATATTCTAGTAAGGACGTTGGCTACATGGTTTAACATCCTGATGGTCGGAGGAATTTTCATAGAAACCATGAGAAAATACAGGAAAAGCAGGTGAGGATATTCTGGTATATCTTGGACATAAGGGAGGGGGAAAGTTTAAAATGTGGAATAGGGGTCTCTTGGATCTGGAGAAATGATATTAGGATTAGAATACATTGGGTATACAAAAGTAAGAAATGGCTATCCTAGGGATGATTTTTTCCATTGGTTGATAGACCTTTTTTTGGGAATGTATATGGAGCCATTGGGCCATTGTGTTCATAGTCAAACAAATGTGTCCATAGAACACTGACCATCCATTTCCTATGGTCAGGGTTAACCGTGGGGATTTGATATTTCTTGAGGTATAGAGTTTGATGGATGAAAGGGAGATATCCAACCATGTAATAAATTACATAACTATTATTATCTATGAAATATGGAATCCCCTACATATATTGGACTCTTATATGGGGGGAATTTTCAGTTAACAAATCTATGTCATTGGAATCATGGTTCGAACTCTCCTTCATATATCTACATTTATGTGCAGGATATTTTTGATTGTTTTTTTTCCTTTCCATTCCACATAGCTAGGTCCAAGATATGAGATTCAAGCATTATTACATATCCTATGACAAGAGGAATCATGACTTCTGTAGTTCTAGAATGTGGTCTCCCTGCATAGGCTTGGTCCTTACCGAGGGAGACTAGTATTTATTGTAACAACCGGGTCCCGGTGACAGCACAACTACCCAGCCTTAACATGGTCGTTGGGCCCTGGCCCACTAGGTACCACCAGATTTCCCACAGATAAGTGGGCCCCCCTAGGGTCCACCCACGTGCTTGAACGTGTCATCTGACTGATGATAGTCACCATAGACCAACACTTTTCCTTTCCAGTGTGCTTTGTCCTCACTCACACACACCCTGGGAAACATTCTAGAAGGTCACCCATCCTGATCACTACTCCAGACCATGCACGCTTAACTGTGGAGTTTTAATCAGGAAAGCTCCCGAAAAGGAAGGTGCACCTTGTTGACATGAGTCATATCATTTAGTTATTTAACCCTTTATCATTTGGGGACGTTACAATCACCCCCCCTTTAGAGCACAACGCCCGCATTGTGGGCCCTACATCTCAACCCAGGCAGTGCACCGCACTTAAGACTGGGTTCCTCCTCTGATACCAAATGTAACAACCGGGTCCCGTTGACAGCACAACCACCCCGCCTTAACATGGTCATCGGGCCCTGGCCCACTAGGTACCACCAGTTGCCCCACAGACACATGGGGCCCACCCCAGGTCCACCCACGTGCTTGAACGGGTCATCTGAATAATGATAGTCTCCACAGGCCAACAATTTTCCTTTCCAGTTTGATTTTTCTCACTCACACACACCCTGGGAAACTTCCCAGAAGGTCACCCATCCTGATCACTACTCCAGGCCAAGCACGCTTAACTGTGGAGTTCTAATAAGGCAGGCTCCCGAAAAGGAAGGTGCACCTGTTTGACATGAGTCATATCATTTAGTCATTTAACCCTTTATCATTTGGGGATGTTACATTTAATTCCTAATTTCATTTTTTTATGTTGGCTGGACCATAATGTAGAATCCATGTGTCACTATATATCCTACCTGTGTAAGAGGAAAGACATGCATAATTATAGTGGTACCTTTTAGTTTAACAACTTGTGTTGAAGAAGAAGGGTTCTCTAACGTGGGGGTAATGGACTATATCATGCCTTATAAGGCCATGAAAACAGGACTATGGGAATCCCACTGCCAATTAGTATGCCTTGAACATGTGGGAGAGTCCCAACCAAACCACTATTCTCATGCGAGATGCTCTTAGTGTGAGAAACAATGTGTTGTAGGAGTTAATTCTATCACGTAGGGATAATGTAACGAAGAGTAGGGGAATTTTACACTTTGGTCTCTGGTTGCATATGGGAACATATTTTTAGATTTAAGTACCACTATATCTTCTCATTGGGATAAGAATCAGATGTAGTTCTATGAATTCCCCATGACCTTATCTGACACATATACAAGTTTGGGAATTTTTTAAAGTAGCTAGAGGAGTATTTGGAATCTGGGAATCACTACATATCTTGTGTGGGAAGGAATCATGCCAGACATAATTATTGATGAAAATCATTATACCGGTCTGACCCATTCATATATTGGAGGGAATTTTTAATCATTCAATTGAAATGATGGGAATGTCATAAACCATTACTCTCTATTATTGGGAGGGAAATTATTACAACCCATCTAAAGCTCACGTGATCTAACCCTGGAGTTAGAAACAAGGGATAGAAATGTATTCTTTCCCTATATAGATGTATTATAGATTACAACGAAGGAATTTTTCGTCATGTGGTGGCTGGGCCAAGATTTAGGATAATGTCATCTCTACATACCCCATTGAAAAATTGGAATCAAGTTGTATGTAGTTATGTAAAGATGTCTCCTTTTATTTATGAATACAACATGGAGTTTATGAATCACATCATATCCCGTAGGGATCAAAATCAACCCCATATAGTTTTGGACAGAGAGTTCCTATGTGGATCTGGCTATCAAATAGTAATAGGGTAATTTTTTGATTTCACCCACCCAGATCTAACTCATATGCGAGGAGTAATTATTTGGGATTAAATGATCCTCATGCGGACTAACGTTATGCTATTAGGGTGATTCCCAATGCAGTTTAATGTCATGCTATGTGGACAATTTTATCAGGTAGTTTAACGTTATACAATTATCATGATACTGCTAAGCAATTTAATGTCGCATAATAATGACATTTGTGGTACTATGAATCTTAACGTCATGCAACTAAGATAGTTGTGGCATGATGAAGTTTAATGTAATTATGCTAAGACAAATATGTAGGATTACACAATTTATTTCTTAAAGAACCATTCATTGTTTGGAGCATTGGTGTGTTTTACATCCATTTAAATCATGGAATATGATCCATTATGGTAGACCTTTGGTATGAAATATTGTCCTTCCCACTTTGTCTCCAATTTTGGGGGGCTCTTTTTAAGTATCATCAGCATTATTAGGACCCATTCCATTTATCCTTTAATGAAGGACCTAAAGCAAAACAATTGGTTAATGTCTCATGAAATTAGGTTTTTTAGATTCCAATTGGCTTAGAGTGTGTAATATTTTCTCATCCAAGTCATCTTGTCATTTCTAGGATTTATCTTCTATGGATAATAGGCCACATATGGAAGTGCAGAGTGAGGCTAGTTAGAATTCAATGGGTAGAACTGCTTTTTACCAGTATACCATTGAATACGGGGTTACATGAGTGGATGTGTGGGTGGTGGTCTGCTAATCCGACAGGGTAGGGATGATCTTGTTTGGCCAAAGTTTCATGTCCTTTGTTACCATTTTCTAGAGTATATTGGATAGGTTTGTGTTAAAGGCATCTATCTGTCTGTTAGATGCTACATGGTAACGGGATGTATGGTTGGCCATGATAACATACTCAAAATATAACTTTTCCAATGCAGTATAGAAGAAATTGGTGTCTTTTTCTGTCAATATGGTATGAGGGACACAAAATTTTGTGATGATGTTGTATTTCACAAATATTACATAACTTCTTGCTTTGACATCCTTGATGGGTGTGGCTTCTCCCCATTTGGAAAATAAGATACCAACTGTGAGAAGATAATGGAATTTTCGGGTAATGGTAGCAGAATAGGGTCCCATAATGTTAAATGTTAAGGATTACTTGTCTATGTGAATTAACTATGAACATTGTTGGATAAAATTGGATTGAACATGGTAGAAATGACACCTTTTCATGAATTTAGCTCCATCATGTGTCATAGTGGACTAATAGTATGCAATACTTTTGATTTTATTGGGAATATTGGATCCTGATTGATGTCAACCAAAGGATCCAACGTGCAGTTCATTTATGACAACAATGGTCTCTTCTCCATAAGTGAATATGAGAATGATCTCATCATGGCCTCAATTGTGAAGCACTGCTTTAGAATTTTTGCCATCGTACATCATGATGTTTATTTTATGTCTCAATGTTTTCTCCCTTCCTGCCATATCTGGTGGGATTTATCACATTTAAAGGTAATCTTCCACGGGATTCATCTATGTAGCTGTAGGATTGTATGGATTAATGAAAGTAGTAATTTTATTGATCTCTTCTATGTTGATCACCGTGAATGGTAAGACCACATGACAATGGAAAATGTTGATGACTGTCTCATCCTAATATAGGTAATCTACAGTTGTGCTTATATTTTCTAATGGATAAGATATCACATTTTATGACCTAGAGACATTAGATAATGTTGGTTCTGATGGGAATTTCTCCATTATCCCTGATATGTGGTAAATAAGGGAATTAACTATTCTTTCTTAATAGAATAATCACCATTGAATTTACTGATGGCATGTTTCAAATCACCTTTTATCTTTATGTTCTTTTCTGGTACTTGGAGTGGGAGCTCTATGCCTGTAATGAGATCCCAATACACTGCATCATTTTTCATGGACCCCTCTAACAATAGAATGAGTATGGAAAGTCAACCTTTTTTAGTGATATGATTATTACTCCCAACCCCACTTGTTTGAGCTTGGGGTCTTCATCCTTTTTCCTATTGGACATCATGATATGCCATCAAAATGATTCTCCCATGTTTGGGAGTCCTCCTGTATAGTGAAAACGTCTTCATTGGGTATTTCAATGTCCAATGGAGCTAGTTCCTTCAAGGGGTGCTAAAACAAAAAATATTCTGATGTGTAACCATTGATGATGTTCTATGTTATAAACCATATTTCAAACTATTTCAAGATTATTTCCCACCATAACATACATCCAGACATTATTGAATTACAGGGAATGTAATTGTGTGGGTTGTTGAGAGAGACTAAATGGACCCCGTGGTGCTTTAGATACCCAACTAGAAAAAATAAATATAGCCACCATTCAAAAATGTGGTAATCTTCCCTAAAACTATTTACATAGGCTATAGATACTATTTCTAGAAAATTATGACCTCTATAATTATAGAAGCAGGTCATGATTTATTGCCACAGTTTTAATCGTGACAATAGCTTTATATTGCCACAGTTCTGAAAACCATGGTAATAAGCCTCAAAATTCACCATATTAGTAGTTGACCTGTAACATTGGTTTAATCCGTGGATATAGAATTCTATTTCCATGATTTTAACCATGGATATAGACTTTTCAAACCATGAAAATAGCCTAAATAAAAAAAATTCCACCGAGTTTTGATCCCTGCACCTCATGTTTTCCAACCTATGACACTGACACCACACCGCTGAATGCTTCACGTATATATGTATATATTATTATATATATAATAATATAAATTGAGGAAATATATACAAAATTGTGGTATTAGGCCTTCCCACCAATGTTTTGGATGGATGTATTTTCCCCGAAGAATTGCGGGAACCCTATAACCACAGTTTTGAATAAATGTGGATGTAGGCCTTCGGAAAAATGAATATATCCACGATTTTTAACATTGTGCCTATAGGAAACATAACCATGTCTATTTATATGGAATATAGCCATGGTTATGAAAACTGAGGCTATATTTCTTTGAAAACAGACCTATAGCCATGGTTATCAAACTGTGGCAATAAGTTCATTGTAGTAGCCACATTTTCTAGTTGTGATAGTGCCTCAACATTCGAACTGCAAAGAATGGGTCAAAATAACTCTTTACAATATCTGAATAATGAGTCTTATCATTGATCATGGTACGAATAAGAAGAAAATGTTGTTCTCACTGTTATAATCATTCATTTGGGTGAGGAAGGTTCCAAGTGACTATTCTATGCAAATCAATCATTGAAGGAGTTTGATTCCTTCAATAGGCTTTATCAACACCAACATCCTTAGAATAAACATCATTAGATTTTTTGAATGTTTCTTGATAGTCATCAGTCCAATAATATGAAACCACTTTTATCATTAGCTAGGTAGAAGCCGAAACATTCCCTACACGGTTGTCTATGAAGCACTAAATGTAGGGTATATGTCCTTTAATTCCTCTCAAATCTATGATGTTTTAATGAGGTGACATTCCAAGGAAAAACATTATCTTAGCAGGGAAACATTTGATGCCATGATGGATAACAACAATATAAATGGATTTCTATGAGGTAATGTGGAATGAACATTTCATGTGGTTTGTCTTTAAACTATTATTTCATAATTTGTTGATGGAAAATTTAAGATTCGGTAGGTCTTCTGAACGTTTCCATGATTTAACCCCCAGGTCGTCATCATATAATTCAACAAACATTCCCATGTGATTCATGGAATGTTATTATGTATAACCAACATTCTCTAAACTGAAGGGAATCATCATATCGAAAAATAATACCTCGGGAGCCTGAAGGTTGTGTCCTATTCATCTTGTTGGGCCATTCGTATTTCATTATCCCCAAAATAACCATCCCTGAAAGAGATAGCATCATAACTAGATGTTTCATTTATCAACAATTCTATGACCAAGATCGATAAATCATCTTTCATGTAGTTCCAATTAATATCCCAAAAATTGATGAAAACTATGATTTCCCCATTAGTTCATTAATGGGGACTATAGTGTCTAGCCATTAAGTATATTGAACCTTCTGAATGAAATTTTCAAGAATTATATTGACATCTATCGCCCCTATTATGATCGTATGTGTCGAGTTCACCCTTATAGAAGCTTTCTTGAAGCCATGGTGGTCTTCTGGAAGGCTTAGGTGGTGAGAATACACCTAGGTATCTATGCCTAGAATTTATTAATAGTTCATAGAGAAAACATTTTGATACCTCTTTTGGAAGGAGGTGTATACCTGTTTCTTTTTAAAAGGAATGGCTGCACTAATCGGAGTGGGACGAAGGTCCTCTTCAACAACTCGGTTTACATCCCAGAGTTCTTCATTGGAGGTAGATACACACTCTTAGATTATTGGTGGAGCATCCCTAAGGTCTTCTTATTCCTCATCTTATACATCGTCATTATCTTCATGTTCATCCGATGTGGCATGAATTCTAGATATGATATCTCTAGAGTTGAGAGTGGAGTATCAATTTTTGTCTTTGGGATATGAATCAACTTCTTCTGATCCAACTAGTAGAGTGGAATTTTTTAAAGAGGATGGAGTGAGGGATGGAGTAGATATTTCTTTCTCTTCTAAACCAATAATTGAGGAAGGGATTTTATAGAGCTATGAGGATTATTCAAGGGCATTGGTATCTACAAATTCTCCATCGCCTTTAGTATTAGTGGTATTTTGAAAACTATCAGTATCTATAACCATTATCAAAATTCTAAGGTATATGGAATACATGATTGAATCTGATATTCCCCACATAAACTGATTGAGGGGTAGTATGAACTCTTCATCGAGCTGCTTTATGGGGTCAACAAAGCTATTTCTAAACTATTTGGGTCATGGTCCATCAACTAAGGGTTACCTCCCTTTATAGTCATAGAATCCCACTATAATATATTGTGACACGTAAGAATCGAATGAGTTCTTATTAGAATACAATGTACCACTCTTCTTGTTAATGAAATATTGGAAACATTGATTGTAAGATGAGAGAATTGTAGAATGTTGATGCAGCAACGACCTTCCTAGTAGAATGATGAAGGTTATGTTTTACAAGACAACAAAAAATTATGATTCAGCTATGAGGTCACCAAACTGAGTTTTGATCTTGAATTGGCTGAAACGCTTTATACTCACATTTTTCATATCCCAACAGTGTTTTGATGAATGGTGTCAGGTTATCTTCAGTGTAACACTGTCGACAAAGTGCCCACAATGCGATGAGATTAACTCCAAAGATATTGTCAATAAAATTATTTCTCTCATCGAAAAAATTTATACTATCGGGAACATATAGAGGTTTAATTCTTTCATTAATAGTTTTTATTCATATTAATCCATGAAGGACATGATCGTGAAACATTCTACTGGATAATTATATGTTCGATAGACATCACCGATGAAAAATTCTCTTTAAACTCTTTGGGGATGAGAAAATCATGTTTGAGTGATTCTCTGATATCTGCTGAAACTTTTATTACATCCATGAATTATAGATTTCCTGGTATTGAAGAAAACTACATTATAAAAAAATATTTAAGATCTAAAGGAAAGTCCCTCCCAAATTGGGGATTCTCTTTTACATTCTATTCAGGGGCTCGAACATTGGATGGGGATGGGTTGGTCCTTGGGACCGGATATAGTGGGGATTCTGTGTTTTGAGAATTTGGATAGGTCGTTCTACCTACACACCATGGGTAATTGGTCATTTTCTCCTCTTCGGATGGATAATCCATGGTTATTGGGCCATAGTGGATTACATTGTGGGTTGGAGATATTTACTATCATTGTTAGGTCCCTTGGAGGGTTCTTATATGGGATTAGAAAATATTGATATTTTAAATTAGAGTGTGACCATAATCATGATTTCTACCACGATGGCATCTTCCTGGGTATCCTTTGATCCAATGGATTCTTCCTCAATCTCCCCAATTGGGTGTATAAAACTATAGATCATAACCACATTTCCTGTCGGATAAGGGTTCCATTAATTGGATTCCATTAATGTAGTCGAACATCAATACCTCATCTGATTATGCGTCAGCTTGATTGAATTCATATGGTTGTGTTGTTTGATGGGGAGGGTCTCATTTCATCAAATCTAATGGCATAAAATTATAGAGGGTCCAAGATAATTTTGGCCATGGTGATGGCTTGTCTCCATGAACGTGTTATTTTACTTTATTGTCGATCTTCTTTTTGGATGGTCGAACCTTGGAGGATTGTGGGGCCAAGGATGTCGGTGGTATGGCATTCAGTGTTGCTAAGGGCATGGTTGGTTTCCCCAAATGTGTTTGATGTATTCCATGGGCTCGGTTTACTTTTTTACAATTAATCCAAATATTAATCTTCTTATCCCTTTTTCTAAAAAACCTTTTCCACTATCAACCCACATTCAGATAAGTTGTAGAAACATATGCCACCTGAGCTGGCAATGGACCGAGCTTGACCAAAACAGAATCTGTCAATTTTTGAAAGACGTTATCAAAGAAGAAACAGCCCTTAATGTTGTGTATGCGTATCTGGTGGAAGGGAAAAAAATCTATCTAGTCATTAAGACCGACTTCATTCACCCTTTTCGCATCTAGAAGCTAGACCAAGTTGCAACTCCTAGAATCTACAACGTATCCACGAACTTGGTCATCTCAAAATGAGTAAAATTTATTCCTCTATTAATAATATTTGATTCTCCTTATTTATCTTCCCCTATAATGGCATGGTAGGGGTATTTGTTGACATCCAAGGGCCCTGCACTATTGAGTGCAGGCCTTAGAGTTGGAGCTAGTCTAGGAGGGTGCTTATGTGCAACAGAATCAACATTAGTTCTTCCTACTATTTTTCGGGGGGGATTAGGCCTCTGAGAACGTGAAGTTATTCCATTGAAAGGAATCTTCTATTATTTCGGTTATGGTTGATCGTGAACCCACTTATGCATTTTTCTAGAATATGTGGTGTTCACTGCTCCTCATATATATAGTGGATGAAAATATAATGCTTCTCATCATGGGCGATTGGCCGATTATAAGGGTAGGGAAGACCTTTCCATCTGGTAATGATATCTAAGACTCTTTCATTTTCACACAGTTTTCAATTCATTAGGTTTCTGACTATTTTTTTCGAAACATAATGCTATATAGAATAGGGACAAGAATCAAAGATCACACTTTCCTCTTATCGAGTGATATATAAAACTGGTGTACCATAAGAATGCTCAACCTTTCAAGGTTCACTGAAAACATATGATATTTATTATTTCTTGTTATTTAGGGGTCCCAATAATGGGATCATAGTAAGAATATTGGTGCATAAAATTTTGTTCTAGGTCGCTAAAGACATTGAACACTTTGAATATGGGGTTCCCGAAATTTGATGGAGGTGGGGAATTGCTCAACCTGTCGGGGTGCAATTTCATCTATGGTTTTATTGGATCGTGTATCCCATCGATGACATCGAATCGAGAGGCTAATGACTTGAATGTATTGATGATCCCTTGACGTGTGTCTTGTGGGACTAGATCTAGGGATGAAATAGTAGGGGGTAATATAGATGTGTTGATTCTGCTAGTGATTGAGGAGGATACCCTACTTGGGGAATCCCATGTGGATTCCCCTGGATTTGTTCTGGGTGCTTCCCCAAAAAAGAGAAATCTTGATATCCTTCCAGGTTTGGGTTTACGTAGACTGCTGATCCCAGGGATGCCTTAGATGAGAATGTATGCAAGGATTCATTTACTGGGATGAGCCCATGTGTAAAAGGCACCTCCTCATGAAGTTTATGTTGACACTCTACTTGTGGAACATATCCAACAGAACGATTTTCCTAGAGTAGCTCATTGTTGATTCACCTTAGCTCTTTATATTCTTCCAATTGTAGAGAAAATATCTCCTCAAGCATGAAGGACTCATTTTCATTTGATAGAGTATTTGGGTCATATATGACTGTGTTTTTATTCTTATCATTGTTTGGGATATTCAAGGGAGGCAAAGAGGGGTTTGGAAAAGGACTGTCCTAATTGAGGGTGACCCTATGATTTTTGGTACATACACCTCCAAGTTCAATGTGGAAAAGATTATGGGTGGAAACATCCTCTCTATTTTCTTTTTCGTTTGTATAATCTTTAATGTGGTCCACAATATTGATTTCCATGATGTTTATTGACTCATATAACACTGTAGGTTCCACAATAAATTATGAATGGATGGAGGGGTTTTTCATCCTTTGCTGGATTTCTTCCACCCATTCCGGGATCCTCATTTAGTTTCTTATAGAAGGGTAACTCGGAGGGAAACATTAAATGAAATTTTTGTAAACCTTCCACATTGGTAAAAATATTCATGAGGTGGGATGGAATGGGTGACCTCTCTATTCATCATTATCCCTTGGCAAGAAAAGACTGATGTCTGCTGGGAGGGTGGTTAAGGTAAAAATGCCACCAAATCTATGGGTTAGGGTTTCTATACTTTCTTAATCATGATGCCTCATCATAGATTTAGTGGTCTAATAGGGTAATATAGTGTTAAAATTTCCCCCCATACCTACAGGCCGGTGTTGATCTCATACTCTGGTAGTTGCTGCTGTAACTGTCGCCTTCTTGATTTCATTCATTCCCTTTCGGGTTTGAGCCAGATTTGGAATCTGGTTTGGACATGAATTATTTTATTTTGAGGATATGATAAAAACATAATGATTGTCTACTGTTAAATGTGAATCCTACTATATTTTTTTTGTTTCCTGTTTCATTTTTTTTGAATGTCTTGCTATTATTGGGCCTCATGCTTTAGAGACATTGTCATATATGGTTCCAGTAGAGAATGTTTTATTTTCTAAACTAAGATTTCATTTGACTTTAATCATTGAAAAGTAATGTTAGGACATCATTTCCTATGCGTTTTTCTAAACAGGTAATGAGGTAAATTGTAGAGCTCCATTTTATCCTCATCCAGGAATGTGAAAACCTGATGGTGCATCAATGATAAGTCAATACAAATTGTGAACCACATGGTGGAATTTTAATTCAAGAGCATTCGTTCTCCTCTCTGATCATAGATTCCATGAAGACGATATAGCTTCAAGGTCATTCTGATGGCGAAGCTCCACTAATATATTGACATGGTTTTCATACCCTTCAAAAGAGAATATTATCTCTTTCATCTAAAATAGAGTTGTCCAAAAGATAAGATGAATGTTATTCATACATTATATTTAAAAATATCTTGGTATTTTAAACATATATGTTTATGTGGGCTAGAACATAACTGGTATTTCATCCATGTCTTTTTGTATTCTCATGATTGATATATTATTATTTTTCTTCTGTTATATATTCCTCAACCTGGTGTTCCCAATCGCAAGTTCATTGTGATGATTTAATCTTGAGTAGTAGGGCTAGTATGAATTTCAATAATATATGAATGGTGCAGGGGTGTCTTAGAGGATGAGTGTGGCTCTGGGCCACATTCTGGTTAATTAAAGATTTCACTTTTCATTGATAGTGTATATAGTGTATCTGACTCCATCATTCCATGTGCCTCAAAATATGAGGGATATCTCATATTTGACTTAGTGAGGGGAGGACCTTCTTGCCGATGTGACTTTGGATGGCGAGGAGGACCTTTGCAGCCAATATTATGGTGGTGAGGACTACAATCACAACTTATCGTATGAACATAGGGATATTTTCTATGACATATAACATATGGAGGACGTTTAGGGTGATCCACAGCAAGGGATCAACCTTCTTGTTGTTTGATGAAATTGTGGGGAGGTAAATCGCAATGAAAGTCATCGTGTATAGGACTACCATCATGGATTGATATATTAATGTAGGTATAATATCTTTAATTTTCATCATGGGGAGGACCTTTAGAATGTACTGCAAATAAAGGGGTGACCTTCTTGTTTCCAACTCACACTACATGGAGTACCTTCATAGTTATTGTCATTATGGAGAGAACTACTATTATTGCTTGATGTCTGACTAAATGTAAAATTTCTACATCATATACCAAGGGGATGACCACTAGGTATGTAGATATTAAGAGAAAGAACTTCTTTATATTGGATCATCTGTTCAATGGGACACATACCCTGAAACTCATCCGGAGATTGGTTATAATCATTTATTGTTTATTTCCCACAACGTATTCCCTCATGGGTTCTCTGGTGTAATGCCCTGACCCCATTTACCCGAAGTCGGTGCATTACTTCGTAACATTGGCATGATCACAAAAGGCCAAGTCTCGAAAGGCCGATTAGTTTAGTATCCTTGGAAACATTAGATACATTCATAAATGTTACATTACATCATAAAGTGAAAAACTAATAACAACGTCTTCGTAGTCCACACTCATATTCTCTTCTGACTATCCCTGTAGGTCATTCATAAAATAATTCATCACATCCTGGAAAAATTAAAACATTGAAAGGGGTGAGGTCAGATGCTCAGTAACGATAACAATATAGAGGAAGCTTTCATAAATAAAAATAAACATTTAAGGTAATGTACGACTAAAAGAAAAGCCTTTTAAACTTTAACTTCAACATAATATGGAAAAGTAAAATGAGATAATGCCATTTACTTAATCACATGGATATTCTACTGGTCGAATAATCACATGCAATATCAATAACCACTTTCATAAAGATGGAATGCATAATTCCAGACTATCATAACCACGTATCCAAGGCCTCGTAACAAGACTACAAATAAGATTTTGTCAAGGCCTCGTGCCAAGACAGTAGTTTGTCTCATGAGACCTACCGATGCATCGAGGAGCTATAGCGGGCTCCACCCTTCACTTATTATGTCCAATTCATTCCTCATATGAACAGGTTTAAACATATCATAAACCATAACATAATCATATCACATGAAATATGCATAAAGGAAACATAACATTTCCACATTTCAATCACAAGATTTCAATACAACACATTGATATAATAAAAATATTATCAAAACATTTTTCAATACCAAAATAAAATTAAAACATTGTATTTAATTTTCATTTAAAAAAAATTTATGGCTTGTAGAGGAAGCTGAAACAGAAATAATGGTCACGACGGTGGAGAAGTCGTTGTCGCCGCATACATAAGACAAAAAAAATCATCTCTACCATCTTAAGAACCTTTTTGAAGTTCATTATTCCTTTTATATCACTTATTACCATGTCATTAACACTATGTAATTATTTAAGTTTATAACGGTCGTTTTGTCGATCTTAGGTACTTGAGTCAAAAATAAACTTCTTATAATTACACTTTGTTCATGTGGTAATATATCCATTATATCCATAATTATATTCATGATTTATATATCATATACATCATATATATCCATTATATACATTCATTTATAATATTACATAACATTTAGAGGTAAGAAATGAAATGCACCGTTCATGGAGACGGTAAGTCATACGTACGCATGAACACTACTTTCATTTCTATTTCGTATTTAATGGAATAAAGTTATAATTATATAACAGTATAATATAATTCCAGTATAATATAATGTATAATACCATTTACTCCATCCTTTATACATCCCACATATGGCATTAACGATTCAAATCACTTTGAGGGGGCGGTAGTCCGCACTTCCTAAAATGAAATTACCGCGTTTACCCATAATAGAAATCATAAATTATGCCACAAATGAGAAATAAAAAAGCATAAGGAAAACATAAACATAATATATATATCATATATATTAATATTTTCATCAAAATGGCCACCATTAGTAGTGTTAAAACAATATTGAACAATCATCGTTTCGTGAGGCAGAAATTCACCATCCACAGAAACAGTATGTTCTTTAACCATTATATGTATGTGTGTGTAAGTATAGCTCGAATAATTATTATAACATAATCTTAGTATATTGGAGATACTTGTGTTGTTACAAAAGAAATGAATAAAAAGAGTTTTGTGGGTTGGAGAAGCTAAATAATACAAAACAACATAAGCGAAGACATTACCTTAAAATCGGGTAACTCTTTTGATTTGAGCCAAAGGATTCCTCGGGAAGGATTCTGCCAAAAGTGAGGCTTCTAGGAGTAAGGGATTGAATTTGGGAGAGTATTTGGGCAGAGTTTGGCCGAGCCAAAAGGCTATTAAAGTGTGAGTAAGGTGATAGTGGTGGGGGCCTTTTATAAGAGGAGAGGAGGGGCACTCTTGGAATGTCATGAAATGTTACTTTATTAAGAAATGATTTTCGGATTCTAAATGTCCCAAAATGATATATTTCGAGGATAAGGTGATAAGGGTTCGAAATATCCTCATCCAATAGGTTTTTGACAAATTTATGCCTTAGATTTTACATTATCCATTCATTTTATTTAAATCGTTAATTAATGAGGTAATCGCGGCATCATCATGGTCTCAAAAATAACATAATTTATTTAATGTCTAAAAATTATAAAGGAAGTATCATGATGTAGGAAATCTTTTTATATTTCTAATTAACATTTATAGTCAAAAATATGACTTGTATAACCCCATTTAAATTTTTTTTAGTAAAACAACTTATGTTTGTGACATTTTTATTTTAACTTTAAATAAAAGTTATTTATGTCGTTTTTCTACCAAAGTGGCTCCATGGGGTCCCCAAGTTGACCCATGGATTGTCTTGGTCTTCCATGACTCATCTAATATGGGGTAGGAGAAGTTTAAAGGTCATTTCATATTATTATAACATTATCTTTACCTTAAATTACACTAATTACCTTTAATCACGATTAATTAAACTTAAAAGTTACTATTCACCAAAAAATTATTTTAATCCTATTTAACCACATTTTACTTCCTAATGACAACCATGTATGTCGGGTTTTTAAAATCAAATCACAGAAGTTGTAATATTTCATTTAAATGAAAAAATCAGTTATTTAACTACCACTTAGTGGTTTCACTATTCATCAAAAATTGATGTTTTTCAGAACAATGCCAAACATTCACCCTAAGCTATAATTGATATTCCAAATTCAAAAATAATGTCTATTTTAAAAAATTACATATATATAAGTTGCATTAATTAATTTTATAACTAATTCCCGTTGTCACAACAAATAGCATGTTTTTAAGAAACAATATATATCAAAAGATTGACAATTGTTTATGTCCAATTTCAAAGTGAAATTAATTCTAATGAACACCATTGGATAAAATTGTAAAAATATATTCTAATTATAATTTAAAACCACTGAATATTATAATATATCACTATAAATTATTTTGATTAAAAAATGTGTTTTTAAGTATTTTTCAATATTCATAAAAAATTGGATGTTCTCCGAAAATTACAAAGAATTCAACTTAGGATAATTTTGATATTATGAATACAAAAATGAAGTCCACTTTGAAAAATAAAATCTCTATAATTTTAAAAAGTAGGTATTACTATTCATAACAGCTACTTTGATTAGTCGCAGTGTGTTAGAACTCGAAGTTGCGTACAATGCAAGCTATTACATTATATAATGAGAAGCATATCGTGGAAGATCGGGGTGTTACATTCTCCCCTCCTTTAATAAATTGAGTCCTCGCAATTTGAAATTTTTCTTTGAAAATAAAAGGTTGAAAATAGAAGATGCTTTTATGGAAAACCCACATCGAAAATAAGGTTAATAAAAATATAACATTAAAAGAAAGAAAGAGACGTACAAAGGTCACCTGAGATAGCCCATACTAGGATTCCATGAAAATATGGATATGGAAGAAAAACAACCCATCAAGGTCTGATGGAGAGTTATAGAAAACTGGATTAGGAGAAAGTTAACCATAAGAAAATCACAAACTTGTGATTGGTTAAATGGTCATTGAATCCCCTGTTGGAAAAGTTAACCGGAAACATTTTTGTTTTAAGTTACCTTTTATAAATTTGAGGAATTTATTTAAGATATTTACTAAGAATGTAAGGAAATATACATACTTGTCATGTAGACTTTCATTCTTTAATAAATGTTTTTACCACAAACCCATATTTCACTCTAAAAGTTTATAGAACTCAAAAATATTCTATTTATCCTAATTGTATAAGGTTCCAAATATTAACACATACCATTTAGATTAGTAAAAATATTTTTTAATAACCAGGGACTTCCTGTAGGCTAGTGGTAGGTAATAAAGGCATGTCTCACTATTGTTGTGGGTTCGATTCCTGCAGCTTTGTCCGACGCGACGGGTTATACCCCACCCTGCAGGTTGTCCTTTTCCTAAAAATATAGTATTATAATATTCAAAAAATAATCATCAGAAATGTTTTAACCTTAAATAATACTATTCAAAGTTCAACTTAATCCATCCCAACTTTTATAGTTATCCAAAATACCTCTGTCCAAACTTTCTCTAAAAGATCTCTTAATTCCAAAATAAATTTATCAGATTCCCCAAACAAAGTAAAGTTTCACTTATTGTCACATACTAAAAATATGATTACCTTCATCATATTAAAACCTTACTGAAACTACAAGTACTGCAGTATAATCCTTATATATATATCACATTCTTCTAATAACCAAGAATATAATCCATGAGTCCAAAAGCACCAATACATCAATTATTCCACTTCAACTGTAGTCATAGCATAATATTGGCCTTGATCCCTTGTCATTTTCTGAGGTAAGTTTCCCTGACACTTAGGACATTCATTTGCATAATGACCCATTTCTCTACAATTGTATCATTCAACATTGATATCCTCTTTCTTTCCCTGGCAATCACGCGCCTGGTGACCTTTTTCTCCACATTAATAACAAACTCCCATTCCTTTTAGGCAAGTACCAGGGTGATTCTTCCCACAATTATCACATAATGGAAAATCCTTCATTCCCTTTTTCCCTTTATCTATCTCTTGTTCCACATTTCTCTTCTTCTCTTGCTTTACTTTATTGTCATAAGATTTAGATAATTCCTTTTCTGTCTTGATAGCACATGAGACATTGTCTTTGTACGATGAGAAGGTTTGTAAGACTAATGCTCGATGAAGAAATGGGTTTAACCCATAAAAGAAATTATTAATATTACTTCTTGGTTATGTATATAATCTTTAGCATGCCTCGCTAACCTTGTAAAGTTGGCCTCATACTTTGCGACATTCTCATCCTCCTTTTGTCTCAGACTCAAAAATTGTCTTTCCATATCTGCTCGATGGTCGCGAGGATAGTCTTTTTCTAGGAAAAGATTTTTGAACTCCCTCCATTCCATATTTGATACTTCATCATCTTCCTTTGTGTTTTGAATCAATGACCTCCATTGATCGGCATATCCATTGAGGCGATAGACTGCCATGACAACCTTCTCCCTTTCGCTACTCCCCAAGGCATGGAATATTTTCTCTAAGGAGTTTATCCATTGCTCAGCTACTAATGGATTTGTACCCCCATTAAATATTGGTGGTTGTTTCCTCATGAAGCTGTCTAACATTGATCTTCCACATTGTGGATCATGGTGCTCCATACAAGTAAGGTTATTATTCATAACCTGAGTGAGTTGTCCCAGTATGGTAATAATTTGATCATCACCAGTTATATCTTCAGATCCACAATAATTATCTTGATCATGAGGGAAATCCCTACACGGAGTGCATGCATTGATACAGTTTCCATTCCTTCCAATAGGCACCATTTCTAAACAATGGCATAAACTAGATTAGTTTATAAATCAAAAAACATAATTCCATACTTGTAAAACACATAACACTAATTGAAATATTTATGGATATAATCCATAATCATAAAAAAAGTTTTCCTTGAGGAAGTATATACTCATAACCCTTCATAGTGTTTTGTAAAGAAAATTAGAATTATCCTAAGCATATCCCCTGGGAGTGTCGCAACCAAGAGTGCAGCAAGGCCCATTGTTGTGCAGCAGTTCTCGTTCGAGTCTAGCTCAAAGCAGTGTTTTCGGGTTTTACCCCTAAGTACATATGTGCCAGAGCAGCCTCTACCTGCTCATATCTAGACAGGGATGTATTGCTCGGAAAACTCACAAAATCTCAACAACAACAAAATTCTAAGAAGTTCTTCTATACTAATCCTCAAAGTCTATCTTGGGGCTATGTGCTCTAATCAGGGTTTATCTAAATCTAGCTTCCAAGGTTAGTACTAAACTGCCTCTGATACCAACTGTAACGCCCCGACCCTAGTTACCCAGAGTCGGTACATTACTTCGTAACATTGGCATGATCACAAAATATCAAGTCTCAAAAGACCGATTAGTTTAGTAGCCTTCGAAACACTAGATACAATAATAAATGTTACATGACATCATAAAGCGAAAAAATAATAACAAAGTCTTCATAGTCCACACTCATATCCTCTTCTGACTATCCCTGCAGGTCATTCATAAAATACTTCATCACATCCTGGAAAAATTAAAACATTGAAAGGGCTGAGCTCAGATGCTCAGTAAGGATAAAAATATAGCGGAAGCTTTCATAAATAAACATAAACATTTAAGGCAATGTACGACTAAAATTAAAGCCTTTTTAACCTGAACTTCAACATAATATGGCAAAAGTAAAATGAGATAATTCCATTTACTTATTCACATGGATATTATACTGGTCAAATAATCACATGGAATATCAATAATCACTTTCATAATGATAGAATGCATAATGCCAGACTATCATAACCACGTAGACAAGGCCTCGTGCCAAGACTACAAATAAGATTTTGTCAAAGCCTCGTGCCAAGACACTCGTTTGTCTCATGAGACCTGCCGATTCATTGAGGAGCTATAGCGGGCTCCATCCGTCACTTATTAAGTCCAATGCATTCCTCATATGAACAGGTTTAAACATATCATAAACCATAACATAATCATATCACATAACATATGCATAAAGGAAACATAACATTTCCACATTTCAATCACAATCTATCAATACAACACATTGATATAATGAAAACATTATCAAAACCATTTTCAATAGCAAAATAAAATTAAAACATTGTATTTACTTTTCATTTAGAAAAAGTTATGGCTTGTAGAGGAAGCTGAAACAGAAATAATGGTTATGGTGGCGGAAAAGTCGTTGTCACCGCATACGTAAGACAAAAACATTCCTTTTTTCATTTAGTAAAATGCTTTGTAAAAAAAATTCCTTTTTGAGTAAAATTCAAAGTCAAAGTGGTTTATACACCGTATAAAAGAAAGTTGTGTATAAAACAAAATATACCTCAATGAAAGGAGATTGAGACGAAGACCCTTACAAAGATCATTTTTTTAAATAATATAGATCTATTATGTGTATTCACTATACATACACATAAATAAAGTACAAATACAAGATAGGACATAATAATATCATGAAATAATTTGAAAGTAGAAGATTAACCCAAAGAATAGAAATTGGGTTAAGAAGTTCCCTTACCTCGTGTCCGACTTGACTCGACCACTCTTTAACCTCATGAATAATAAACTAGAGTTAATCTCTACCTTCTTAAGAACCTTTTTCAAGTTCATTATTCCTTTTGTATCACTTATTACCATGTCATGAACATTATGTAATTATTTAAGTTTATAACCGTCGTTTTGTCGATCATAGGTACTTGAGTCAAAAATAAACTTCTTATAATTACACTTTGTTCATGTGGTAATATATCCATTATATCCATAATTATATTCATTATTTATATATCATATACATTATATATATCCAGTATATACATTCATTTATAATATTACATAACATTTGAGGTAAGAAATGAAATGCATCGTTCATGGAGACGGTAAGCCGTACGTACGCATGAACGCTACTTTCATTTCTATTTCGTATTTAATGGAATGAAGTTATAATTATATAAAGGTATAATATAATTAAAGAATAACATAATGTATAATACCATTTACTCCATCCTTTATACATCCCACATATGACATTAACAATTCAAATCACTTTGAGGGGGCGGTAGTCCGCACTTTCTAAAATGAAATTATCGCGTTTACCCATAATGGAAATCATAAAGTATGCCACAAATGAGAAATACAGAAGCATAAGGAAAACATAAACATAATATATATATCATATATGAATATAGTGTCATCAAAATGGCCACCATTAGAGGTGTTAAAATAATATTGAACAATCATCGTTTCATGAGGCAGAAATTCGCCATCCACAGAAACAATATGTTCTTTAACCATTAGATGTTAGTGTGTGTAAGTGTATCTCGAATCATTCTTATAACATAATCCTAGTATATTGAGGATACTGGTTTTGTTACAAAATAAATTAATAAAAAGAATTTTGGGGTTGGAGAAGCAAAATAAAATAAAACAACATAACTGAAGACATTACCTTAAAATCGGGTAACTCTTTTGATTTGAGCCAAAGGTTTCCTTGGGAAGAATTCTTCCCAAATTGAGGCTTCTAGGAGTAAGGGAGGGAAGTTTGGAGAGTATTTGGGAAGAGGGTGGCTGAGACAAAAGGCTTTGAAAGTGTGAGTAAGGTGGTAGTGGTGGGGGCCTTTTATAAGAGAAGAGGAGGGGAACTCTTGGAATGTCATGAAATGTTACTTTATTAAGAAATGATTTTCGGATTCTAAAGGTCCCACAATGATATATTTCGAGGATAAGGTGATAAGGGTTAGAAATATCCTCATCCAATAGGTTTTTGACATGTGTAATCCTTAGAGATTACATTATCCTTTCATTTTATTTTAATCGTTAATTAATGAGGTAATCGCGGCATCATCATGGTGTCATAAATAACTTAATTTATTTAATGTCTAAAAATTATATCAAAATTATCATGATGTATGAAATCTTTTTATATTTATAATTAATATTTATAGTCAAAAATATGATTTGTATAACCCCATTTAAAAATTGTTTTATTAAAACAACTTATGATTGTGACATTTTTATTTTAACTTTTAATAAAAGTTATTTATGTCATTTTCCTACCAAAGTGGCTCCATGGGGTCCCCAAGTTGACCCATGGATTTTCTTGGTCGGCCATGACTCATCCAACAGGGGTAGGACAAGTGTAGAGGTCATTTAATATTATTATAACATTATCTTTACCTTAAATTACACAAATTACCTTTAATCGTGATTAATTAAACTTAAAAGTTACTATTCACCAAAAAAATTAATTTAATCCCATTGAACCACATTTTACTTCCTAATGACAACCATGTATGTAGTATTTTTGAAAATAAAATCACAGAAGTGGTAATATTTAAATTAATATAAAAAATCATTTATTTAACTTCCACTTAGTGGTTTCACTATTCATCAAAAATTGATGTTTTTCAGAACAATGCCAAAATTTCACCCTAAGCTATAATTGATATTATGACTTCAAAAATGATTCCTATTTTACAAAATTCCATACATATAAGTTGAATTAATTAATTTTATAACTGATTCCCACTATCACAAAAAATAGCATGTTTTTAAGAAACAATATATATCAAAAGATTGACAATTGTTTATGTCCAATTTCAAAGTGAAATTAATTCTAATGAACACCATTGGATAAAATGGTAAAAATATATTATAATTATAATTTAAAACCACTGAATAGTATAATATATGACTATAAATTATTTTGATTAAAAATGTTGTTTTTAAGTATTTTTCACTATTCATAAAAAATTGGAAGTTTTCCAAAAATTAAAAAGAATTCAACATTGGATAATTTCGATATTACGAATACAAAAATGAAGTCCACTTTGAAATATAAAATTTCAATAATTTTAAAAGGTGGGTATTACTATTCATAACGGCTACTTTGATTAGTCGCGGTGTGTTAGAACTCGAAGTTGCGTACAATGCAAGCTATTTCATTATTGAATGAGAAGCTTATCGTGGAAGCTCAGGGTGTTACATCTGGGGAGGATCTATAGAGCTGTTGGTAACAACATTTTTGGGAGGACCTTCAAGACTAGTACTAAAAATTCCATAGTTTTGAATTGGATTGAAATGATCCTGATCCTGAATATATTATTTTTTTATATCCTCAAGAATAATAGCATCCAACATAGTAGGATTATAAATATACTCTTCATTTTCCAGAAGCCTTTGGCACAATTTATTTTCAGGAACTCCCTTACGGGTAACATGGGATACCTACTTTTTTTAATAGCCTTTAAATAAGAAATCAGCTTTGAATGTTTCTTATGATGATTCCATGATACTCCGACAAACATCTTGATATTTGACATGGATAAATTTCTTTAATGGAGTGGCCACCACAATGGATCGGTGTTCCCCAATTAGAAGAAGTTTTTTCCCCGATCCATATGTCCTTCAATCACGTAATATTTTCTTCAAACCACTTGGAATGGACTGGGGATGAATGTATAATCTGGATTGGGCATCTTATTTTGTGGATGAATCACCCCACGTGGGGAGACAGGGTTGTGGGCATGTCTCCTTACTTTTTCCATACACACAATTATGTCTTGACAGGTCTGTAAAATATGATCTACAATCATTAATTGATTCCCCTTCATTAATAGAATGTGATGAGATACATATTCTTCATTAATGGGTAGGTTTCACAATTATGATGTCAGAGAAGAAATATGTTCTTGATCATATCCACTATGGGTTACTAGTGGGTACTGGATGTTTTCCTAGGTCTGTTTAGATGAATGAGTCTGCCCTAATTTTTAGCTGAGATACACTAGCTAGATTCTATAATTTCCACTATATTTGAGTTTTGGGATTTACATTTACGATCAAGAATTCTCATCTACTCATTTGCCTCTGTATTTGTCTCATGGTCTTGGTTTGCATCCGCATGGATTTTCTCTACTTTTATTTTCATTCAACCATATTTGACTTGTGGGCTTCATTATGGTTGACAAGAATTTCAACGTAATTTTTTATTTCCACCATATATTATTGTCGGGAATCATACACACTTAAAGAATTGTATGACTATCCTTGGTTTCCTCTCTATTAATATGGTGGTCATGTTGCAAGTCATTAGGATTTTGTACCTTATATTTCATGATTACCACCCAATTTGGATGGTAGTATTTTATCATTTCATTTGGGATTTCCACATTCATGTAATTTGCTACCATGTTTGCGCAGTGGTGGTAGCGAGCACTGGTAAGAATTTACGCATACTCATAATTTTCAACCATGTATACATGGAGGAATTTAATGGAGTATGCATGAATGTATACATGCTCATAGTGTGATGTAATGTTTTTTTAGGGAATCTCCTCCTTAAGATCTAGGGTGATGACCTCTTCAAGGTTATATGTTTGTCACCTCAGCGGGAAACCTGAGGGAACTATGTCTCCCCCCCATTAATGGTGGAATACATAGTGATATCTTATTCAACCTGAGGATATTGGGCCGCATGGTGTAGGAGGAGCTATCTATCAGCAGGGGACGTAGTTAATGGATCATATAATGTTGGGTTGAAGTCATTGACAACATCCTCATCTCTCTCCCTATATTGTGAGAGGTACTCATTGTCACACTCCTGGGACAATATCCAGAAATGATGAGAGATGGATAGTGGAGCCTCCCCTTTCTTGAATTCCATTCTTATCTTAAGAGGTGGTTGTATATATTTCCCGAATTGGAAGAATTATCTTCTAGAATCCATTGTGGAGAGAGTCACCTTATTGTGGTACTCCCATATCAGAGTGTTTAAAAACCAAAATTGAAGACATTGGTTGGGTGATATAGTCCACTAATTTTTGGAGGACTCAGCTACTACGTCGATCATCATGTTTATATATTTGAAAATTGATGATTACATTGGATTAATTGTTTCCCGTGAGACCAGTAGTTTATATAACACACACATACAACAAAACCCTATCATAATAGGATCTCTGGATCACATACATAATTGATGATTTTACTTGGCCATCATTCATACATTTTTATTTCATGTGAAAGGGCATCGAGTGGGGTAATTCCAAATCCATGGTTAATTATTTTTGTCAAGATCACCATTTTTTGTTTCCATATATGTGCAAAAAAGTAAAATGATGGATAGTAACCAACCAATTTTTTTACAGAGGGTTTCACTCACGGTGACACAGCCACCTTGGTTAAGGATTCACATTAGGTTCACAAATTTTGTTTTGACCTGAGGAATGTTGTACTAGGGATGTAATGGTCCGATGTGGACTGGGAAGTATATCAATTTTTTCTATCATACCATAGAGGTGACACGGTCACATGATTCACATCAGGTTTCCTGATGATTGACTGATGGGGGTTAAATTTCTATGTAATCGATTTGTGTCAAGTAAAAAGTTATTCGATGTTCTCCAACAGGTTTATTCGTAGAGCCTAATACACCCAAAAATCTACTATATCCATAATTGATTGTCCTACATTCCAATGTTAGGATATTTTTGGATGATTATGCCAATGAAATTTTAAGAACTCACATTTGTCAATGGGATTGGAAATCGGGTAGATCTCACCCTTTATGGGGAACTATTTTATATTTTTGGACTCTCTTATTAATTTAATTTATGTTCATATGTTAATGAATCCTTGGTTCATTCCCAATCTTGTGTCTGTTGTGTTCCCCTGGGGGAGAAAAATTAGTCAAGGTATGCATATCTTAGATATTTGTTGGGACAATGTTGATATAATCCATATATTGAGGTGCTCCAATGTTTATCTTCATATATGAAGAAGGATTTTGTTTTGTTGTCGGGATCAACCCCATGATATGGGATTCCTACATTTACTAACGAGATAAATCATAACCCATGTAGTTCAGTGTGGGTTTACTAGACACATCACCTTTTAATGGAGGGTGACAAAGGCCCATCCCTAAAATTTAACATCATACAGTAAGGATATATAGTAGGAATATTCCTAGTAATGATTTTTTTTAGGCTTACACTAAAGTGGCCTAAGATGTATAGAAGATATACAGTCTCCTTAGTGGATATGAACCATCTGGGGGTGAGGCCCGAAGAACATTATGGGTATTTGGATACTAAGTTCAGTCCATAATTATGCCTCCAACATATCCCAATTAGCTTGGTATCAAGGATCATGTGGTTTAAAAACCTATTTTGTTTAATGAAATGTGGTAAATATGAGGTTGTATGGATGTGAGAATTATTGGATGGATGGGATAAATAGGGTATCAGGGTTGAACCATTGTTAGATTTCATATGTATCAATGTTAGTTGGGAATCAAAATCAATGTAAATCTTAATGGGATGGGATGTACAATTTATAGGAGGCTTGTAAAGGGGGAATGGTTGGGGATTACACATAGGAGATTTCGGTTTGAGGGGACATAATTTGATTGGGGCTTAATCCTTTAAGGAGGCCATTGAGCCCAGTAGTTAAACCTGAATTCTACGTTTCATGGATATGGAAAGAATCAGAGTTATTATAGTTCATTGTGAGTATAATTTTCCGGGTTCCATGATTACCACTAATCTTTAAGTCCATATGAGTTATCCTCAGTGTAATTAACAAGAAATATAAATAAATTTGGTAAGCCACACATTTTTTATTTCTCATCTGATGATGGACGACAATAGAGCCCAAAGGGGGAGATGGAGAAGCTTTGAATTTACAAATTTCTTCCCTTATTTTTACATATAGAATTGTATTGTCTAGAGATCTATCAAGATACATATCAGGCTAATGGAAATAGGCGGAATATCACCACCTCCCATAAGAATGGCTAGGGGATTACCTTAGGGGGAGTGACCTGAAATATCTAGTTTCATGGGGGAAGGGTTTCATTCCTTATAGATGATAAATTCAAGTGTGATTCCTTCATTTATCACTGAACCTCAACAAAGTAAAAGTGCATTAATCATGATAAATATTGATAATGGGGAGGTTCATGTTAGCACCCCCATGTTTGACACCTAATTACCATGTAAATTTAAACATAGGAACAGTCTGGTGGTCCATGTTATCAAGGGTATTGCCCATGTGACACCACTAACCATGGGATTGTAAATTCAGAAGGGAATTCTAATGCATGCTATGGTATTATCATATGATTCTAGTGGCATTGGAAGGGGCTTTTCCCTACCACCCCTAGACTAGTTCCCAGAGGGGCTATGGATAATGTGATATGAATGGAAAGAAATGAATTGAGCCAAAGGATTGAACCCTTGAGAATACCTTATTCCGAATTCCATTTCCTCATGCAAGATGGGGTTTCCCCCATATATAATATTGTTATGTGGGTGTGGAATTCATCTTCATATTATGACTATACACGGACATGGATGTGGTTAGTGTATAATTTCCCTATGTGGAGAAAAGCATCACCCGCGTAGTGTTTTCATACATGAAGAAAATATTTTTCAACACAATGTTTCGATACATTGCACTGAGTTCCATCTATATAGCGATTCTTTCCGTAGTGCAATGTTCCACCCACATAACTATGTGGTACATGGGATGAAAATTTGATGAAGGTTCCTTCGTTTTGTGCCTTGAGATGATTTTATCTGCGGATGAATTTGGGTTCACAGTCTTCCATTGATTATTTTGTTTCCTTCTTTAATACTATGTGACAATTTATACCTTCATGGAATTATCGAAAGAATCCATCTTTTGTAGTGTTGTCTTCAATTGTGCATTGTTTATTACTCTCCAAAATATAAAATTTAAGTACATTGTATGTTATACCTCCTTACCTTCACTCCCTTGCTGGATATTTATAGTGGGATGGATGATTTGGATCAATGGGCCGCATAGAATCTTTCATGGAAGCCCAATAAAGAAACACATGACACATGGATGAGTCAGTCAATTGAGGAGGAATTAGGCTTCCAATTTATGGAGGCACATATATCTTCCCTGGTCAAACAAATTACAACATTAGTAGGATTCCATAGTTTGTACCGCACTTGAAAATTGTTTAAGTCCATGGAATATAGAAACTTGGAGAATTTCTACACCTTCATTATTATAATTAAACCATTTGTGGCATGCTAGAACTATCACCATCATTCTGTGAACTATTTTTTTTTCTCAATTTTTTAATGAGGCCACAGACCACCATTCAAATATGCTCTCTTTGAAGGGTTTATGATTCACATTGTTTCTTCTTCCCATTCCAATTTTTTTGTCATTTTCAATATTCTTCTTTAATTCTCCATCTATCTTGATTTCCTTCCATTTCCGAATTTATAGGATTATTTTACATCCTATAGCCAAATTATTAGGAACCAAAAATAATATATTCAATAATAATTCCAAAAGAACATTGAACAATAAATTGTTTAGTTAGAAATAAAAAAATATAAATGAAATTGGACTGAATATGTTCATAAATTAGGATTTTGAAACAGGGATGCTAAAACACAATTCCAATTTAAAGAATTTTCATTTCACCGTGATTAACGAACAATGTGTTCTAAAAATTCACCTATGTAGAAACCATGTGAGAATTAGGGTTAGATCCAAATAATGAATAATGGTATGGGGAGTAATTAGGCCACACCAGAAGCACCACATAGAGGAGTTTCAACAGATAATGGGAGGGTGAATGGTTGGAGGGGTTGATGATGGGAGGCCTATAGGGGGATCAACAGGAGTGCATGGATGGAGGATGGGGGTGGGAGGATGGGGCTCATCGACCTGGAGAGCAGGGGGTGTATCACGTTCTAATGGAGGGGGGATGTAGAATGTTTCACTAAGGAGGTGGGGGAGGGGTCTTGAAATTTGGAATATTATGGTTATGTAATAGAGGATCGATTGTTGTGGGGAGGCAGCATGACATAACGAGTATGTGGGTAGGGTGTTAAAAAGGGAAGGGGTGGGATGTGGGAACTATGGAAAAAGAAAATACAATAGTTTGGGATGGAGATGTATTGGTGTGGGAGGATGGGTTTGTATTAGGGAGGGGTGGGTGTTGATAATAATGATGTACTAGGGATATTTTTGTGGGGAGGTACAAATCCCATTGACCACAATTTTGGTTATTCTATAAGTATTAATTGTGGCCACCAAATGGTTGTCTCTTTAATTACACCTCCTTGAAAACCCATAATTCCTCAAGTGGAAGTCTGCCATAAATCGTATTCAAAAAAAATAAATTTTCACCAGTTTAAATTATCCATTGAAAATATTTTAGAAAATTTTTTTTTAATGAATTGTATGTATGTCCCTTTGGGACATGGAAACATACCTTCTGAATGATTTTCAATGCACATGTTCTATGATCATCAAATGGATATCATTTACAAAATTTCTCTCACTTCATAAACTAAAATTTTATTTTAAAATCTTTTCTCCACTCTTTTACATGTCATGCATTCTCTTATATCATTTCTTATTATATATTTATGATGATCCAAAAAATTCCCAATTTTCATTTATTCTAGTAATACTCTTAGTGTTTCTTCTATTTACTATTTTGGTTCATTCTAACCTTTAAATTGACTAATTTACATTTCATTACAGACACAAAAAAAGAACATCTAATACTTCTATTTGAGTAACTATATACACAAGTTAAAAAAATATGGTTTATTATAATACCATTCATGCTATAAAATTTTAAAAAATAATATTTTTTTTGTTATCATGGATATCTTTAATCAAATTTGACTAAAAACCATCATGTAATTGGAATAAGAGGCCTAAGGGTTCATCAACGATCATTGGCCAAACTCTATTATAAAATTTTGTTCTTTACAATACTTTATCCTTTCATGTTTTTATTTTTTAATACCAATGTGCTTATACATTCATGAAACAATATGTATAATTCATTAATTTCTTCTATGGTCAACTACTGAATCTTTGATTCTCTTTCACTTATATGATTTTTCATTCATAATTATATATTTTTATTCAATTTCAGTTTCACTTATTCTCCCACCACTAGGAATTGAACATGTATATGTGACACTAGATATTCGTATATATTAGTATGTGTAATGGTCCATATACTTTGATATTATTATTAATTATTTCCCCCAAATACATAGTTATATGTACAGAGTTAAAATATGGTAGAATTTGATCGTGGAAAAGATGGGTACCATGGGTTCATCGTGTAGACTATTTTATTAATGAATATTTCGAGGATGTATTTGTCACTATATATCTATGGATTTTGATATAACAACCCTCGGATTGGATGAAAATTTTAAAATAAATTCCATGTCCAATATACCGTTGAAGTATTAATTCTGGATAATCCAAAATTTATATATCAACCATTAATGTTTACTACACAGGTATATAACATACTTGATGTTATATCATGAATATAAATAATAATACACCATGTTCATTCCATTATGGTTGTGTTGTTGATATAAAACATCATTATAGAACCCCCAGTTTGAGGTATCTGTCCTTTTTTTTATTTTATGTTGTTAATGTTTTTGGGAAATGTTCGGGTGAGTTGGGAAGGTTTTGGAAATGATTGGAAAATTTTAAAAGGGTGAATGGTTTTATAAAAGTTAGTGGAAATGGTGCATGAACTCTAGGTAACCGTGCAAGGTGACACATTGTTTTTCACAAAATTTCACTCAATTTTTCTAGCTATGTGTGTAGGCCAAGCTTGGTTCCCTTTGAGATAGTAGCAGCAACATGAATAGTCAACAATTTTACAAACATTGTGAGGTAACTATGCGTAGTAATTAAAATAAGAGTTTTAAATCTGTGTTTTGTCAAGATTTTCCCAAAACCCTCCATTTTTTCTCCCACTAAATCCTCACTCGGGATTTTTGTTTCTTTTGGGTTAGAGGGGCTCTCCCAATAAATTGGGATGCAATCTAAGGATTTTCTAGGTGTGGTAAAGGTGATTATCATCCAGTATGTCGTTTTTAATGGTTCTTTCATGGATTTTCATATATCTACATCTCTCCCATATTCAGTTATATAAACATATAGTTACTTCATATAGATAAAGCGGTTTTGTTACATAAAAGATTAAGGGTTAAGCTTTTTTGATATTTGGAAAGGAGATCTAAGTAGGTTTTTTAATTTTTTACCCAGATTTAGTGTGCGGTTATTCGTCGGTCAATTTCCCTGGATCCATAGGGTTGGTTTCTTCACTCTCATCTCTAATTTGATTGAAATAGAAGGATTTAATTACAAATTAATGGTTTATTCTTGAAATTGTTGATGTTTGTGATGTACGAAGCTTTTTTCGCACCAATTTTGTGATGTTTTATGGATTTGGGGGGAAATGGGTAATTATTTTGCAATGTGTTAAATATATGATATTGAACATGGTGACTTGCGAAATTTTTTTTCAATAAATAAGGTTGTTTTTTGGAATGTTAATTTGAATGAATATTGTTTAAGTGTATTTTTATGAGATGGGGATTTTATTGAAATACTTATGGTTTGTGTTCAATATTTTTGATTTCTTGTTGTAGTGGTTTGGATAAATGCCATAGATTATTTATTATTTGATTAAGTGGATGATGATCAGTAATGAGTGATGTTTAGTGGCTGTGATGAACCACCATCAAAGGGGATGGTTCATGAAGTTCCACTAAAAAAATAGGATGTGTTTGGACATGATGTTTCACCTTCAAGTGTAACACTAAGCTCATGTGGGTGGTTAGGATGGTGTGCATGAAAGTTGGGCACATGGCCGAGATGTGTGTCCAGCCATGCTAGTTTAAATTTTTTATGACAAAGTGAAATAGGAAATGATTCATTTGGTTTCATTCCATGAAATTTTCTTGTTTTGGGTGAATTGATTTGGGTAAGTTGTGTTTTTCAAATGGTGAATTGTAAAATATTTATTGGATTTATAATTTTTTTATATAAATTGTGTGCATGGTGAAATCCTAGTGGCATGTGTAGGGAATCCATTTAGGGAGAACCTACTGAGTATTATTACTCACCTCCTACTTTTGAAATTTTGTACTTTTTCAGATATTATATGTTGGGATACATATAAAGCAATACAATCTCCTTCCTTTTGTGATGATTTTTGATGATTTGGAGGTATTTTGGTGCTGGAATCACAGAGCTTGATGTGGATCTATGGAGTTAGGTAATAGAATATTTGGATTTTGTTTTATAGTCTTCGTATTGGTACTCGGATTTTGGATTCATGTAGTTGGTTGTATTAGTCCCTTGGGATTTTTGTGTGACTGATTTGGTTATATGGTTGTCTCTTGGTATTTTGTTGCATTGGTTAACATTTTTGAAATATATCATGTAGTTGTGGTTAAATATAGATCATTAGTTTGGTGGTTCTTATTATAAAGGGAATTCAATAGACAATTGATCTTGAAGCCCTCAACATATATTGGCAGCCTTTGGCATTTTGGAATGTCACCGAAGTCCAAGTTGCATTCCGCCGCCCTCTCAAGACAATGATATGGGACAATATATTACATGTTTTATCAGCATGTTCGGTCTTTGACGTATAGGTAATGTCGATCTTGTTTTGTCTTAACATAAATTTTCCGTATTGAAGTTTGAATTCGTTCTTGGTCTTTTACTTAATTTGGGGTGGTAGTAAGATGTTGGATTGTCAGAACATAAACTTTATAGCATAGAAATATGTCACTAACCCTTTTATGATAAAAATCCTGTTACTATGGAGTTGGGTACATAACTGTTTTGAAGACACTTAAGGTCATCATAAATCTCATTATCGTGGGCATAGCCAATGAGATGAGCATGGAATTATTTTTATAAATGAATTCCCATTAGGATGCATATTTCATTTGATAAAGTGAATTATGTTGGGATATAAATGTGTTAATTTTGGAAAAAATTTATTGATTTTCATATGTGTGGATTTTGAAAAGATAATTGGTGTTATATTTCTAAAATGGATTGATTTTCAAAACATAGTGGATTATTCTGAAGAGATGAACACAAGAAGTGTAAAAATGTTGAAATCATGATTGTGATAGCGGAAATGTAACTGAATTTGAAATTTTATGCCTCCAATTTTTGGAGAATGAACACTAGAGTGGTTCTAGTGTTGATAGAAATGGAACTAAGTATGCATCAAAGTGACCAACCCGTGGAGGATACATAAAATGTGGTTTCACCATAATCCTAGTTGAACTAGTATCTAGTACAAAATATAGTGCATGATTTATTGGCTGTGGAACGTGGGGATATAAGTGGTTATCTCAGGCATGTGGATCACTCTATTCAGTTTCAAAAGCTTAAGAAACCCATTTTTTGTGGTGTTTCAGAGCAAGAATGGGTATAAGCATGGTTGAACAAGATGAATTGTATATTTTATTTCCTAGGAACACCTATAGAGTTGAATGTAAATTTAGAGATGTACATGTTGGATTATCTTGCACGTTAATGGTTGGAGTTGGCGGTCCATGATGAAACGGACCAAGGTATGACATGGGAGGGTTTTGAAGAATTTATTAACAAAACATTCGACCTCATATGTTCTAGATACAAAACACAATGGATTTCTAAATATTGAGGGAGAAGAATATGATGGTAATGGAATATGAAACTATTTTCATGAAAATAGTGTGGTTTTCACCTGAGGTGGTGGTTAGTGCGTTCTTGAAGGAAAAATCATTGAATCAGTCATAGGAAACTAATTTTTTTCCAAGATTGTGGTGATATTTATAAATGATTATATGGAAATGGTGAATATCCCATATGGGGTTGAAAGGGATATCTTTTGGGCTATAGATAGGGGAAACATGTTGGTACCCATAGGGAGTGGGGGGAACTCTAATGTGGGGATCAAGAAGAAGAGGGACACTTATTTATAGGGTGTGCATATGGCTCAACATTCGATGGTAGAATTAGTGAGTCCTACTCAAAAGCCTTAGAGTATTCCACGGCGTGTTTAATGTGGTTTTATGGGCCACATCAAGTTGGATTGTACGACACAGTTTCTTCCATGTTCTAATTGTAAAAATATGGTGAATATTAATCATTCTATTCATAATTCGATGAGGTCGGGTTTTTGTGACACTCCTTATTGGTTATAGTAATCATATTGCATAATAGGATGGGGAAAACAACATACCCCTTGTTAGTAGATAAAATATAGTCATGGTGATTCTCATAACACCATGACTCCTCAGTATGGAAATAAAGAGAAATGTGTGGAAAACAAGAATTTGATTGGAGCAATGAAGGTTGTGATGGAGGATCTGTGAAGACCATCCACAGTACGAGGTATGATTATTTTGAATTACACCTTTATGAAGGATTTTTTTGATATGTGTGATTCTCATTCATTTGTTGCCTCTCGTATTATTGATTTTCAGGGTTCCACTTTGGTGACAATCCCATCTGTTTTGAAACATCAAACTACTCTAGGTGAAAGAGAGTGTCGACCCTTCCTATGTAAATCATGTTGTATAGTTGTGGATGAAGTTGAGTTGATATGGGACTTCTCATTTCATGAGATGAATTCATATGTGGTAATCCTGTGTATGGATTAGATGATGATTCTTATGGCCCATATTAGCTATTATGCATGAACAATTAGTTTTACAATGGGAGACGTTGTCAAACATCTCATTATAGGGGAGAATGATGTGAAGGCTAGTTCGTCCTGTTTGTTGGCTCCATCAGTTCTTATGAAATCATATCATTTTTAATCCTTGTCTATGACATTTTTGGAAGAGGCTGGAAGAACTAGTTTCCTAGTAGTGGTTGGTTATTTTATAGATTACATTACAAACTAATTATATAGGTTTCCACCTATATGGGAAGTGGAGTCTAAGATTGATTCTTTATAAAGACCACCCCTATACCACTTCCATCTTACCAAATGATAGTGGAAGAATTTTGGGAATTTATAGTATAGTTGGAGGATCTAGAAAATAAAGGGTTTATCTAGCCTACCATGTCTTTATGGGAAACACCTATGTTGTTTATTGAAAATGCAGATAGAATATTACAACTATTTTGGATTATTATAGTCTTAACCATCTTACAACATGAATCAATATCTACTTCAACACATTGATGATTTGTTCGATCAGTTTATGGGATCTCAGTGGTTATCCATGATTGACTTATGTCCAGGATATCATCAGTTGTGTGTGAGGAAGGAGGATATTCCCAAAAAAACTTTTAGAAGTAGATATGGGAATTACTAGTATGTAGTTATTCCATTTGGTATTAAGAATTCACCATCAATGTTCATGGAATTGAAGAATCATATATTTCAGAGATATCTGGATTCTATCATTGTGGTATTTGTAGATGATATACTAGATTAATCAAGGACAAGGGGGGTCATGAGAAACACTTGGCGATGGTGTTGGGAATCATGAGAGATCATCAATTATATGATAAATTATTAATGTGTGACTTTCGGATATAGGAGGTTCATTTCGTTGTCCATTTTATTTCTGAGAAGGGTGTTTTAGTTGATCAGGAAATGATAGATGTTCTTATTTCATGTAAACCAGCATGGAATGTTTACAAGATTCTGAGTATCCTTGGTCTAGTTCTCAACTATCGAAATTTTTTTCATGATTTCTCATGAGTGTCCTCACCAATGAATTCTTTTAAAAGGAATAATTTTCTATTTAAAAGGAGTTAATAGTGTAAGGAATCATTTGAAGAGATTAATGGTCACCTTATATCAACACCAATCTCGGTTTTTCCAAAATTATGGAAAGGGTATGTGGTGTATTGTAAAACATTTGGGTCGGGGTTAGGGTGATTTCCCATTAAAGTGGGTCATGTGGTTGTATATCGCTCATGATAGTTTAGTTTTCATGAGATGAACTGCCCAGCGCATGATTTGTAGTTGGGGGATATTGTCTATGATTTGAAAATGTGGCATCATTATATCTTTGGTGAGAAATTCACAGTGTATACCAATCATAAAATCTTGATCCATATTTTCTCTCAAACCAATTTGGACATGAGGCAATAGTGATTTATGGAGTATCTCATGATGTTTGAATTTGAATTGATGTACATATCGGGTAAGAAAAATTTAGTGGCAGATGAATTAAGTGGAAATTCTTGTGCTCATGTGGTGAAACAAACATAGAATTAGAGGAAGATGATGTTGGATACAGACATCATGTTGTTGGAATGTGATGATCGTGTTGATGTCATGCCTTTATTTCCCATTTCACTAGTTCATGACTTGGTTGGATTGAATAAAGATGGAAAAGTGTTGATTCAATGTGCAGGGAGATAAAGTCGAAACATAGTTGTGAGGAGACCATTGAGGGAATAGAGCTAATGGGGAATTAATTTTTCTGTTTTTGGAATCAGATAGAGTTACTAGTGGATTGATAGAAGGAAATTCTAAATATTATCATCATTCCAAGTGGGTTGTCCATTTTGGAATCCAAAAAATGTAAAAAAACATTGAAGGTGCAGTTTCGGTGGGCCGATATGAAAAGGAAAGTAAAATCGTTTGTTTTGAGATTATTGAATTTTTTGCAAGTAATGTTAGTTAATCAGGGGACAATAGGTATGTTTCAATCATTACATATCCCTAAATGGAAGTGGGAACAAATAGTGATGGTTTTTGTTACCGGTCTCCCAAGAATAGTCAGAAAGCATGATTTCATATTGGTGATAGTGGATCGGCTCACAAAGTTGGCCCATTTGATCCTTATTCTTGAATATCATATCATCTAAGATATATCAAAAATAAATATATATTATGTGGTAAATAATCATCATGTACTAGTTTCTATTGTATAATATAGAGATTTGAGGTTCATGTCTCCATTTTGTAAATCCTGATAGCGAGGTGTTGGGAATCAGTTGCTCATGAGTACGGTGTACCATCCTCAGATGTATGGGAAATCGAAGAGAATAATACAATCATTGGATGATATGTTTTTGGCATGTGTGGTTGATTTTTAAGAATCTTGGGAGGATCATTTACCATTGGTGGAGTTATCATAAAATAATATTTTTTAGGTCTCTATACATATGGTTCCATTTGAAGCATTGTACGGACGTCTATGTAGTTCTCCACTATGTTGGGTGGAAATAGGTGAGACATAGATGGTTTGGATGACCCTCATACAATAGATGACAAATAAGATAAATTTGACCAGGAATAGAATGGAGATGGCTCAATGTTGTCAGAACTCCTTTGTGGACCCACATCGGTGACCGTTATCATTAAATGTGGGTAATCTTCTGTTCCTGAGAATATCTCTGAGGTTGTAACTTCACCAATTTTGAAATCAAGGTATGTTATCTCAATGTTATGTTGGTACTTTTGTGATACATGGGAGGTTCATATAGTTGGAATATTATTTTGATTTTCCACCATGGTTTTGTGCGGTGCCCAACATGTTTCTTGTGTCATAGATGAACAAGTTTTAGCCAGATCATGACCATGAGATTCATTAGGAAAATGTTGAGCTAGATCCGGATGCTTACATGGTGCAAGTGTAAGTGAAGATTGTGAATGCATAAGATAATGTATTGTGTGGTAAAAGAATAGGTGTAGTTAGGGTTTTTTCAAGCATGGTTATATTCTGGAGGAGCATTGGAGCGGGGAAAATAGATGGCAGACCAATGGCCCAGGCTCTTTCGGAAAACTGATGGTTCTATACTTTCTAACGATAGAAATTCTAAAGGATTGGAGATTTTATACCCTTGATTTGAGTCATGTAAGCTTTTTATGCATTTTTTTGTGGTTAACGTTCTTGGGAGAGTTTTGAGAGTTTTGGAAGGTTTTGGAAATGTATGGAATTGTTTTAAAGTGTTCTCAGTTTGAGTATGGTTAGGGGAAACTATGTTGGATCTCTAGGTAGCCATCAGACATGAGGTAATGGGCTTCACATTCATCATTCATGTTTTATAAAATCATTATATTAGGTCATGAGGGGGGCCCTTTGAGATATTAGTTGCAACATGATTAGGCCACAGTTTTCCTAACCATGTGAGCTAACCATGTGGGGTCATAAAAAATTGGGGTATTAAATCTAATATTGGTCTGTATTTTCCAGAAACCCGGAATTATTCCTCCCACTCAATGATCACCCACTATTTTTATTTCCAATGGGTTTTAGGGTCACTCCCACTCATTTAATCAGTGATTCGAAGGGTTTTCAAGGTGCGGTAAAGGTTATTCTCTTCCGGTAAGCCTTCACTATTGGTTCTTTCATGGGTTCCCAAAGATGTAAATCACTCCCTCTTTTGATTTTATAGATCTACACACATATAATGTAGATGTAGTGGTTCTATTTTACTTAATGATATGGGTATGGCTTGTTGATTCTAGGAAAAGAGATTTGAATAGGTTTTGTGGATGTTTTGCCTTTATTCGATGTGCAGTTATTCGTTGGTTGATTTCTATAGAACCCTAATGTTTTTAGAATCACTATCATATCCATTTTGATTGAACTAGATAGAATAAAAATAATATTAATAGTTTATGATTTAAATTGAGGATGTTTTTTTTTGTACATAGATTGTTTGATACCCATTCTGTGATGTTTTATGGATCTGGGGGAAATGGGTTATTTTTGTTCAATGAGCTAAATGTTGAATTTTAAAAAGGGAGTGTTCTAAAATCCTTAGTATAGTGGGTTTTTGGGAAATGGTTTTTGAAAGTGACATTAAATAAAGATTTTTGTATATAGGAATTATAATTGGCATGAATTTGGTTTAGGGGGATTTTATTGAAATGTTTATGATTTGTGTTAGAAATTGTTGATTTCTTATTATAGTGGTTTGGATAAATGTCTTGTCTTGTTTTTTTTGTCTTAAGTGGTTATTCATGGGTTATGAGTGATGGTTAATGGGGGTGAAGAACCACCATCAAATGGATGTGGGCGTGAAGTACCACTACAAAAAGATGATGAGGTTGGACATGAAGTTCCACAGTCAATGGTAACACTGAGCTTGTGTGTGTAGTCGGGTATGTGTGTATGAAACTGGGCTATATTTCAAGGATGTTTGTGTATCCATCCTAGTCAAAATGGATGATAAAGGGGGAAATGGGAAATGGCATTTTTGTTTATTTACATGGAATTTTGTTGTTTTGGGTGAATTGCTTTGGGTATGTTGTGTTTGGATTGTGGCAAAAAGTAAACTGTTTATTGGCTTTATTAAATTGTTTTATATAAATTTTGATAAGGTTTCCATCAATTTGGATTGTGTAGTGATGTCCTTTTGGGAGAAAATACAATGTATTCTTACTCACCCATACTTCCGCACTTTGGTGCTTTTGTAGATCTTGTATTTCAGGACATAGGTAAAGCTAAAGAATCTCCTTCATTTTGGGGTGCTTTGTGAATATTGGGTGGAATTTTAGTGCTTGGATCTAGGATCTTGGTTTTGAACTATTGAGTTATTTCATTGAATATTTGGATTTCATTGTTTAATATTCCACTTAGTACTCTAATTTTGGATTCTTGTAGTTTGGTTGTATTAGTTCTTTGGGTTTGTTGTGAGACAGTTTGTGTTGTATTGCTGACTATTGGAATTCATAACATAGGTTTAAATTGTTAACATACATCATGTAGTTGTGGTTAGATATGGATCATTTGGTTTGTTTTTTATTTAAAGTGTAAATCATTCCCAAATTGTTTTTGAATCCCTCGACATTAATTTCCAGCCGTTGGTATCTTGGGAATGTCTCCTAAGGCTATATAGCATTCCACTGCCCTCTCAAGCCAATGGGATGGGGTAGGATGTTATATTATTTTTCTATAAATTCCACGACATGCTCTTAGATGTTAATATTACACATCAGGAATGATTTACTTGTGATAATGTGGAAGAGGTATAGAGGTTCACACGTGATTACTTTCTTATTTTAAAAAATATTTATATTCATGTATTAGAATAAATTTTATTCTCCCATACATACGTTAATATTAATTCAAATATATTAAATGATCACTAATTTTAAAAAAATATTTATTCGTAATCTAATTGTTTAATTATATAAACAGAAAATATTTATTTATCACATTTTATTCAAACTATAATATATAATGAATTATTTAATAAAAATATTTCTTATGTTAACATTAAAGAATATTGTTTTCTCTAATTTTTGAATCAAATATTTATTTATTGAATGTAAAAAAATTTATAACAATATTAATTTAGGATGTCAATAATTTTCAAGGATGAGTGGACCAATTATAGTACAAATGATAAATATTTTTATAAATGTTCATTAAAAATATTTACCGCTTTTACAGATAGAGAACCCCATTGAATAAAATAATAATATTATTTTATTACATGAAATGGGGTTTTTCAGGGTTTACTAATTTATTAAAGGGGACTTTTGGAATTAATTAAATATTAAACCATAACACTCGGTCGATAAATTGACAACTATCACATTATAAATGATGATAATAAATTTAGACAATACATTCCTAACTATATCATCCTCCTCCAGTCATCATATAAGGAAATAGAATATTAAGAGATATTCACTCTACATTGAAGGAATGTGATGTGAAAAAAGGTCAATAAAACAATATGTTCAATTGACTATTCTAACCCAAGGTGATTCATTATAATAATTTGATGATAAATGTAGCACATGTGGATCACAACTAGATGGAATTTATTTTGTCTCCACACAATACAACAACACCACACAAATCATCTATAAATAATTAACAACCTAAATAAATAATGATACCATTATTAGGGTAATCATTCTCCTTGTCCTTATATTAATTAGAAATATTACAAGAGAATATACTGTCATGGATATGGTGTTTTATTTGTCATTATTATTTCAGAAAAGATTCATTGTTTATGAAATTTATTTCCTTCAAATTGTGAATGTTGCTTTATATCCTAGAAAAGTTGAGTTTTCCATCATTACAATAGGAACATCCACTACATCTAAAACTATCATGTTGTATTAGAGTGGTCTCTTTTAAATTTATAATTATTATTTTCATAGTTCTTCAATTATGTATCTAAAAGTTAAATTTCAGTTCATGTTCGATTCGTTATTTATCTGATGGTCAAGATCTCTTCCCCCACAATTTTTTTCTTACTTATATAAACAAGACAGATTAATAAATAAGGATGATCATATTTGAATAACCCATAAAATTTTTCCAAGAACTCTGGTTGGATAACAATTTTACAAGGAATATACTACTTTTTACACGTTATGTATCTTTGTTAATATCACTATGACCCCTGCATGGACTATTGGTCTTAATGTACTGAATAGAAACCATGAAAATTGAATACACCATATGATATTAGACTAGGGTAAAACATGGTTTTTCGGGACTGTACACCTCATATATTTCAAACATGCCTTATTGGTTGCATACACATTGTGTATTCCATGTGTTTTAGCTACTAGAAACAAAGATTCATGATGTGTAGTATAATTAATAAAAAATGTATTTAATATACGATGCATATAGGATGGTTGTCATGTGATTCTTGGTGAATTCACTGAGTTTTTAAGAATTTTTAACAGAGTTTTACTAATTATTTTAACTATGTATATTATTTTTTATTTCCATAAATTTATAGTGTATTTATTATTTTTATAATTTTTTGTTAATTATATATTAATTTTCATAATTTTTATTATTATTTCTTTATATTTTTTATATTGTAATAATATGTCTTTTTTAACAATATATTATTACTATTAGTTTAAATAATATTAGTTTTATTGTGAATTTTTTAATATTTATTAGTATATATATTAATATTGTATTTTATTATTATATATTATTTTATATCACTATAAATAATACTATTATTATTAATAGTAGTATTCATATTGATTGATTATTATTTTTATTTTTATTGAATTAATTTTTAATAGTTTCATTTTTTATTATTTGTATAATTATATTAATTTAATTTAACGTGTATGATAACTATATAAAATTTATATTTATATAATTATAAATATATTATTAGTATTATTATTATAATAATTTATTTCATTTGAGAATGATAAGTTTGATTTTTCTATTTTTTAAATGTTTTCCCTCTATTTTTGATATAAGAGGGATCCAACAGCAAATTTGGTAGGCTCATGTGCGGAAGGAATCACTCTCTCTCAAATCCATAGAATGAATTATCTAATCTAAGCCCCCCTAAGGGGGTATCCATCTCCAAGAGAATCCACTATCACTGCCACAGTCCTCTCCTCCTACTACAGGCCCGCAACCCCTCACTCTACAAAAATCAACCTACAAATCCTCCCCCATCAACCTCTACAACCCCCTATCCTCATTTTCCCTCAATAGTTCAGCAATGTAGTCCATATGAACACCAGGTTCTCCGCGGCCCTCCAAATTTAGCATAAATGTATTTCACCTCCCTTGTCTCCACAATCACTAGATCATGCCACACCTCAAAAGAAATCACTAGGGGTGTTCTATCTAATCCATTGGTCATCGTTGCACACAGCCAACCACACATCCTCCCTCCCCAGACTGCATAGAAACACACCCACTCTGTGTGTCTTAGTGTTCAATGACTGTGGTAATTCATTCTGCCTAGTAGATCACATTGTGATCATTTAATTCTTCATTATAGAAAAATGTTACGTAATGGCTTGTAGTTAAAATTTCGATGAATCAAGAACAGAGTTGTCTTGGGTTTATTATTTTATGTGGTGTGTTTTTCTCTTCCTAGAAAATGTTCTTGGTTTCAGAGTAATGATGAAAGATACAGTAATTTCATGACATTAATTTTTTTCTATGTTTGATTTCTTTTTTATGTAAACATTTATTGATTTTTTATTTATTAAATTATATTTGAATATTGCCTAATTTTCTTATGGTAACCGCACATTATGTTTCCTGTACATGGGATACCTATTTATTCAAAATTAAATTGTTTATGTGAGATAATTAAAAATCACCCATGATCAAATTAGAAATAAATAAATATATTAATTCAAAACTAGTACTCTTTTCACTTCCAAGATATATGTGTGATACTTAATAAGGTATCTCATGCTATTGAACCTAAAACATATAGACACTTCAAATTTATGAGAAACATGATTTTGAATATCATAATGTTATTTGATGCAAGAATTGCACATAAATTATTCATCAAATCATAGAATGAAATGATATAATATTTGTGAAAATAATTATAATGTTGTCTAATAATAGAGAATTATTCCAAATAGTGTTTTAATTAGAATTGTAATCAGTTATAATAAAATTAATAAATATTCATATCTGAGTATTAATTAATTAGTAATTTATGCACATAAATAGACATCACAAGTCTAACACTTTCAAAACTACATGTTTCCTCCATAGATTAGTTCATGTTGATATTTTTAGTTAATTTATATAAATATTATTAAATAGTGGTATAGTCATTAGAATCTTTAGTTTAAATCACATTATGTTTTTATCTACCTAAACATTCCTTCCAGAGTATTTCCCTATATTTTTTGTCCATTCTCTCTGTTGTTCGACCTTGCACTCAACATAAACTATAATAAGTTGGTTAATAAATTTGAAACATTGGATGCATTGTGACCAAAAATCCAAATTTATGGTGCCATTTCCATGGATAATATTAACATTAGGGAGTAATTAAAGAGTTATTTAGCTCTTAAATTAATAAAATGTTAATTTTTCTACTCTAGGAATTTCTGATTCTAGGTAATTTCAAGACACCTAAAGTACATACTGTTGTGTGCAGCACCACACAGTCTTATCCAATTCCAACCTACCCACCAAAAATTTTATGGAATGAAAAATTACCTTACATTGCACATGAGATTTCTATGAAACTCTATTAATTATATTGATAATTATTTTTATAAGTGTCATGATCTATGTGATTATCCATCACCATATTATATTGCTAGAACTAATCATGAGTTGGTTAATTTCATTGTCAAATCATTACTAAAAATATTGAAATTAAAAATTGATGCTCTATTTCTAGGTTACAAGAGACATTAGAAAACATTCAACTCATAACTCCCCAATCTGAAGAAAATATGGTTTACAAATATTAATTCATTCTAGAGGAACACATGCAACTTAAAAAACTACCATGTAGATGATATTATTTTATAATTGGACACATGTTTTTTTTGATATCACCAAGATAGATAGGATAATTCAAAATCATGATGAACATCATAATAAGTCTATTTACTAAAATATTGGTCTTGAAATAAATGAATAAGATATAAAATCAAATTACTCATCTTGTTCAACTAGTCACATCAATACCACATTATGATACAATTTAGAACATTTATTTTCATGAAAGTGTATTATAGGTTCTCTTTGAACACCATACACTTTTAAATTCATTAATGATGCTACATTGAATAATAATTACTCTTCAACAACCATTCAATAATCCTCTCCATCAAAATTTATTCCTTCCAGTCTAATAACATTATAAATATTTGAAATCTTATCCTTACACTCTGTTAAATATAATAATACCTTGTAAAAGTTGACTATATATCGTTATTGTAACACACCATGATTTCATAGTATTTACTTCTTCAAAACAATTCAATAACTTTCACTACACGTGACACCGGGTTCAAGTGCACCATGACTTACCAAAAAAGTCGTTCAAAAGAGGTTATGAATAGTATTAACTAAATTTTGAACCTTATATAATGCTTATAATTTTAGAATCCATATTATTAGTTTCTTAGAATTAATGTAAGAACAAATTCTTTTTTCAGATAAAAGAAGTATTTTTCAAAAATGCACTTTTACCAACTTTAATAGTGAACCATTTTTAGATCCAATATTTTAAACTTTTATATATTCAATTTGACTAAATAAATTTATGGGGACATAAATTTTTTTTTACAATATAACACCCCAAGCTTCCACTGTACGCTTCTCTTTGAATAATACAGTAGTGTGTGTTGTACGCAACTTCAAGTTCTAACAGAAACTACAACCAATCAAACTAGCCGTAATGAATAGTAATACCTACTTTTTAAAATTTTATAAATTTTATCTCTCAAAATGGACTTCATTTTTGGATTCGTAATATCGAATTTATCCTAGGGTTAAATTTTGGTACTTTTCAGATAACTTGTATATTTTGATTAATAGTGAAAATTAATAAATTTTAATTAAAAACAACTTTTTTAATCAAAATAATTGGTAGTGATAAATTATGAATTTGTGTGGTTTTGAAGTATATTTAGAATATGTTTTTACCATTTACTACAATTTTGTTAATTGGACAAAATTTCACAATTAAAACGTACATAAAGAAGTGTCAATCTTTTGATAGCTATTATCTCTTAAAAACACGCTTTGTGTTTTAACAACGGGAATTAGTTTTAAATTAATTTCTGCCACTTCTTTATTATGAATTTGGAAAAATAGATTCAATATTTTTGAATCAGGATGTTCAAATTGTGTATATAGGTATCTTTTATTTGTAGACATTTTGAATAATTACTTTGGTAAATATTTTATTTACCATGGTTAAAGGGTAAATCAAGTAAATAAGGGTTAAAAAATAATATTATAAAAATACAAAATTACCCTAAAACGTGTCATAACATTATTGGTGGATACATGTCCGGCCATGGGCATGTTTGGGTCGATTTTGGGACCCCATGGAGCCACATGTAAGTGATAGGGACACTTTAGTTTAATTAAGATAAAATGAATAAAAAAATGACACATGCATATATCTTTTATAAAAACAATTTTTAATTAGGGTTATATAAGTTTTATTTTTGAATATAAATATTCATTAGAAAGCTAATAATATTTCCTAACTAATATTATTTTATTTATAATTTTGATACATTAAATGAGTTAATTTAGTTATGACAGAATGGTGATGCAGTAATTACCATAATAGTGAAAAATTAGTATAATTGATATTATAAATACTCAAATAAATTTAATATGATACTCTTTATAAATATGAATAATTTTATTGGTTAATATTTAATTTTAGTATTGATTTAATAAACTTTTTTTGAAGTAATCATTCGGTTATGAGATTTAGAAAAATCAATTATTGAATAGTGTCAAAATTGTCATAAAAGAGTTTTTAAAATAAATATTATATTATCAATTCTTATTAAATTCATAAAAATCTAAGGTTCTTACAAGAGACTCATATAATCATATTGGTATCATTAATGGACCACTTGGTGGTGTCTTGGATGTATATGGTATGTTTATTAACTATATAATATAAAAATACAAAGTGACATGGTAATTGTTTAACTAATTAACTAAGAGTTAAAACTAATATATAATGTTAATATAGTGACCCAAACCTATCTAAAACCTATTGTATGAGTGGTTTTCGAACCATACCCCTCTTAAATTTTATATAATACACTTTTGATCCATTATAAACCAAATATGAATTTATTATAAATTAATAGTTTTAGTTTTTCCTAAAGAGCCCCTCTTCCCCCTTATAAAAGGACCCAATTCTAACCAATTCCTCACACCTTCAAAGCCTTTAGGATCACCCATGACCTGCTCAAATACTCTCTAAAATTTCCTAAATTCATCCTATAGGCCTTATATTGGTCAGAAATCCATCCTAGAGGGCCATTCTGATCAAATCAAAAGGAAGAACCCGAAGAATAGGTAACGTCTTCACCACCCTCTTTAAAGTTCTTTTCTTCATCAACTTCTTCATTACTTGTTATTTCCATTATAAAATAATAACTGTAGTATATTATATATACTGTGATGTTTTTATAATTATGGAACAATCATATTCACTATTTTATCCATCCCTTGAATGACATGTCACCATACGTGCGTACGTACGACCTACCGTCTCCATGTTGTGGTGTAATTATTATTCAATATATTATTATTTAGATGGTTATAATAATGATGTATAATTCATGTAAATAGTAAATATAACATGATTATTATTCTCTATATATGATATACCATCCAATTATGTATTATTTTAATATCAAAAGAATGATATTTTCGCTCGTGCGTACGTACGAATTACTGTCTACACGACGCGATGAGATTCATTTCCAAGTTCACCATTCATCGACGATTATAAAAATATATATTACTACTAAGTATGTAATATATGACATAATAATGACACTTGAGATGTATATTTTCATTTATATAAGTATTTATGTACTTATATATATCTTATTCACTTACTTCCGTTCAATACTATATGAAAACAAAAACTGCGTTTATGCGTACGTACGGACTACCGTCTCCATAAACGGTGCTTTCCATTTCATATATATGTCTATGATACATATTTATATTGTAAATATATATTATATATTTATCATTTTTTATATTCTGGAAGTATTTAAATCATGATCTATGTGATACAATGAAGAGTAACATGTTAAAACGTGTACGATAAAGAAAGCGATTATTACCCGAAATATTAATTTAACATGGAAATTCTTATTAAATGGGTAGTATAAAGTCATAAATGAATCATGTATGATATCATAAATATTAATATGGTTCTGGTATAATTTAATAACATACTACGATCTTCGTACATGAGGTTAAACATACCCTCGACTAAAGGAAAGTGCAAGGTAAAGGGTTTTCATATCATCCCTTATTCCCGTGAGATTCATGCCATATTACCACTATTACCTTTTGTGTGGTGTATGTACTACACATAATTGTATTATTTGTGTAATACACTTTAATTTATGTTTATTTACATATTCATTGTATGATACCTCTTTCATGGGGTGTATGTTTTGTAAGTTACCAAATTGGTAAGGGTTATTTTCACAATCTCTCTATTATCCGAGGTTGTTTTTACATAAGCATATATTGGTAAATATTTATTATCCATGACCATGTTTTATGAAAGAGTTTTCAAATGGATTATTTTAAGGTACTTTTTACTAAAACATCATTTCAAATGTTTTTAATATTTATTCTTCTAAATCATTGTCATTTATGTCCATGTCTTCAAAATGGGTTTTAAGGATTTATTTATATGGACATGAATGTTTTTAAAATGGTAATTTCTTTCAAAAGTTTCAAAGTGGTATGGGACACTTTGATTCAAAAATGTATTTAAATGGCTTCTTTTCCAAATTTTTTGACTTTTAAAAGATTTAATGAAAAAGGGGTATTTCTCTCAAAGGGTTTTACAAATCATTTCATCAACGTCAACATCCATTAATGGATTTTAAACTTATTTTGATGTTGATTTATCATGATAAAAATATTCCATAGTCTGTTGAAGGTTTTTTGATATGTTTGAATGTGGATGTGTTATTTTTATACCATTCATGGTTTATGGGTAAAGTATTTACATTTCTTATGCTAGTTTTAATACGAATGTTTATGTTATGTTTAGACCTTTTCATATGAGGAATGCATTGGACTAGTTAAGTGATGGGTGGAGCCCACTATAGCTCCTCGATGCATCGATAGGTCTCATTAGACAAACTAGTGTCTTGGCACAAGGCCTTGACAAAATCATATTTGTTGTCTTGGCTCGAGGCCTTGGCTATGTGGTTATGATAGTCTGGAATTATGCATTCCATCATTATGAAAGTGGTTATTGATATTGCATGTGACAATTAGACTAGTATAATATCCATGTGAATAAGTAAATGGAATTATTTCATTTTATTTTTGCCATACTATGTCGAAGATTAAGTTTAAAAGTATTTTTTCTTATTTATACATTGCCTTAAATGATTTTTCTTATCTATGAATGTTTCCGCTGTATTGCATACCCTTAATGAGCGTTTGAGCTCACCCCTTTCAATGTTTTATTTTTCCCAGGATTCCAAGAAGTGTATTGTGATTGATATGCTGGGTTAAGCCAAGAGAATAATGGAGTTCATAAAAATTATTTATGTTGTTTTGTATTTTTTAAAGTGCAATGTAACATTTATGTATGTAATCTATTTTCCAAGACAGCTAAATTGATCAGTCTTTCAGGACTTCATTCCTTGTAATCATGCCAATGTATTAAAATTATGCACCGACTCTGGGTAACTGGGTTTGGGGCGTTACAGTTGGTATCAGGGGGAAGTTTAGCAATAACCTTGGAAACTAGATTTTGATAAACTCTGATTAGAGAACATATCCCTAAGATAGTCTTAGAGGATTAGTATAGAAAAACATCCTAGAATTTTGGTATTGTAGAGATTTTGTGAGTTTTCCAAGAAATACATCCCTGTCTGGATACGAGCAGGTAGAGGCGGCTCTGGCACATATGTACCTAGGTGTAAACCCCGAAAACACAGCTTTGAGCTATAATCGAACGGGAACTAGTGCACGACAACGGGCCATACTGCACTCTTGGTTATGACACTCCTTGGAGATATGTATAACATCTCGCCTTTTTATAACATAAACTTTCACTACATTACACAAAACTAAGGATCTTTAAGGTCTAGTGTCTTGGAAACCAGGAACAAAATACATGAAAACAACATAAAGCATTTATATTAAACACTTGAAAGGCTTCTCCTTAAGTTCATCCTAGGTTCATTACTGTATCTCATAACCTAGGGACATACATCAAAAGAAAGGGTGAGCAGAAGGCCCAGTAAGGGAAACAAGAAGAACATATTACATGTGAACTTGAGATACTTCAATAAGGACATGAAAATAACTTTAATGCATGAGAAAGAAATCATGAGGCATTTCATAATAAAAATAACATTTTTCATAACATGCATATGTGGCTACATCATTTAACGTAGACAATCATGAACATATCACCAAGTTCCATCCCCAAGGTGTCATTTGAAAATTACCAAGGTTATTCACCAAGGTATTGTGAAAATTGTAATCTCTAGTGGTTACATCATTACCCAATTCATTGGAGTTCTATTAGGGTGCACCCTTAAATTTTCATTTATTATCATGTGAGCCACATATATCATCATCAAAAATTTCATAAATAACCCATATAGCATAAAATAAATGTGTTTCATTTCATAATCATAACCTTTTAAAAACTGCTTTAAAGACACGATCTTTACGTCACTTTAAACCCACGGAAAGGGAGAGCGGGTTTCATGTATGTAAATCCCAGAATTTAAAATAGAACATTTTGGTATATATGTGAATACCCATAATGAAATAAGAGCTTTGAGTATTCACTTTATAGAATAAAATAATTTTGAGAAAAGAGAGAGGCATTTTGAGACGAAAACTATGCAGCATAACGACTATGATACATGGTTTTAGAAAACAATGAAAAGAGAAGGGACATGGGTCACCCACTCAAAAATGATTCATAAAACAGTAGGGGAATAGAATATAAAGTATTTAAGAACATGGTAATGAAATTTTAATGATATACCATATGAAATGAAGAACTTGAAAGGAAGACAAAAAAATAAGATCCCTCTTATGAGAATTCGGCAGCCTAACGACTTCACTTAAAACTTCCAAAAATGGATTGATGAGACCAAATAGGGTCTCTCATCATATGAAAATAAATTATCAGTATGATAGATATAGAGATCATACCCCAAAATAATAAAAAGGAACTTGAAAGACTTGACATGAAAATAGATCTTGAAAACGAGAAGGGTGAAAAAATCCCTTAAAAATTCGGCAGCCTAACGACTCCTCTTAAAACATCAAAATACTGAATTGAAGAGATCAAATGGGGTCTCTCATAATATTATCATAAAATATCAGTATGATAGATATAGAGATCATACCCCAAAATAATAAAAAGGAACTTGAAAGACATGATAAGAAAATAGAACTTGAAAATGAGAAGGGTGAAAGAATCCGTTACAAAAATTTTGGCAGCCTAACGACGCCACTTAAACATTCATAAAATGAAATGATGAGAGTAAGAGGGGGTCTCTCATCATATGAACATAAAAAATACATTATAATGAATATAAAATAACATCCTCCAGCATAAGAACATGGAGCATAAAAGGAATGACATAAAAGGGATTACTTAAAAAGAAAGAGAGAGGTCAGATCCCTTACCTTAAAACGTAACTCTTAAAAATCAAAGGTTTGGACCTTGAGGGCTTGGGGGAACCTTGGGAGGACTCCATGGGAGTTAAGGAGACCATAACATCGTTGGGGGAGAGTTGGGAGTGAAAAATAAAGGAGGAAAGGGTGGGTATTTATACGGAAAGTGAGAGGACAAGGCATTAATGGCCAAGGGACACCTCACAAGTGCTTTTCTCAAAACCATGTGCTCTCCCTTGGCATTTACCATGGAGTTAGGCCACATGGGTCCCCCAAAACAATACTTCATTACCCTTGTCCGAACAACCCTTAAAATATCTCATGACATCATCATGAAACTGTTATGATGTCATTAAACATACCGAAACCCAAAAACTGCATTTTTACTATCCACTAAAAAATTCATCTTTCTTAGAAAAATCCCAAAATTTCACCTTAACCAAATATCGATGCTCTAATTACATTTATGAACTCCATTTTATAAAAATAATTTTCTAAATATTTTTAATTTAGTTTTTAAATAAAAACACTATTCATCGATAATTCATTTTTTTCAGAAAATTCCCCAAAAATTACCATAACATAATATCGATGCTCTGAGTTCAAAAATAAATTCATTTTTATAAAATTAATTTTCTAATTATTTTGAAGTAAATTTTTAATTAGAAAACACTATTCATCCGAAAAAACTAATACATGGCTAATAATTTATGAAACCGTTATTTACCCATTTTATTGATTCACATTAATTAATCTAGGTGTCTAAATTATATTAAAACTTTCTTTGAGCAAAATTACTAATACATTTGGTCACATTACTAATCATAAGCATAAAATCACAATACATAATTTACTATTCATCAAAAATCAAGTTGATCTTATTAGACTCTAAATTTCGTACTAGACATAGTTGTAGAAGACCATTTTTTGAATATCATTACAAGTTTTTAATTATTTAAGGTTTACATAAACATTTTTAAAATATACTTTTTCTAAAATTCATCAAAAATATGCATACTCTATTTATCCGGTCATTTGAAGATTCATAAACTTCATCATAAGAAGAAATCCCAATTTTTTATTTAAAACAAAGGATTACACAAGGCAGTTACGGTCTCCTTACCTAGCCCCTTGTCACACCAGCATAGGACCTAAGTGTAAGTTGTGCTAAGGTGAGAGAATCCGAGGGAGGCTCGGCCAACATCGCATGAGTAGTAATTTCTATCAGTTTGAACTTCTCGTGAAGGAAATTTTGTTCTAACTTCACACGATGAAGTTCGGCTTGGGTTTGGTCCAGAGCAAAGCCCAGTGGTGCTACCTCCTTCCCAAGTTCTGTTAGATGGGCTTCGATCGGTCCAAGACTACTGGGTGAGGCCATCGAATCTTCTTTCTATAATAATTAACCAAGATTACTTGTATTTATGGACAATAATCAAAATGTTTAGTTTCCAGGGGTCATATTTACCAATGGTCATATAACAGTCAAAACCCAATGGTCTCATTTTAATTATACTCATGTTATCAAATGAATCATTTTTGTTGAGTGTAAAAATAAAATAAAATAACACATAAAATTAGGAAACAATATTTATTCAAAATTTCGAGTCGTTACAATCTTCCCCCCTTAAGAAATTGCTTCCTCGCATTTTTTTAAAAACTGGGTTTTGAAATTTCATTGAAAGTCCCACATTGGAAAAGGAGTCAGTAAAACTATTACTTTAAAAGAAATAAAGGGAAGTACAAAGGTCACCTGAGTTAACCCACACTAGGATTCCATGTAGGAAAACATGGACATGGAGGAGAAAACAAAGGGTCAAGTTCTGAGGGAGATTGATAGAGAACATGATTAGGAGAAAGTTAACCATAATAAAATCCCAAACTTATGATGTGTTTAAACGGTCTTTGATTACCTAGTAGGAAACGTAAACAACAATGTTTTTGTTTTATGTTTATTTTCATAATTTTGAGGGATTCATTTACTACATAGAACAAAAATATACGGCAATATACCTACCTTCATGTAGAGTTTCATCCTTTAATACGTTTCTACCAAAACTAATATTTTCTCCAAACGATGAGCATTCAAAACTACTTGGTCTCATCAAAACACAAGAATAATCTTCTAGAAAATCACGTATTCCGCAAAAGAAAAACTATCTATCTTTAAACATTTATCCCAAAAATAGAAAGGGTAAGATAAAAAAACACTTCAAAAATAACGATTCCCAAAGGAAGGGAAACTACTTTTAAATCTTCAAAGTTCCACAGTACTACCCAGAGTTCATCATAGACCATTCTGTAAGTAACTGTCCTTAAAATTCCTCAAAATAACCCAAACTAAAATTGAAATCCAATACAAGAAGGACTTGATGACATAGTCTTCCAGGATAAACTTTATCGTTCATCTCCAAAAAACATCAACCACTCCTAACATCTTATAACCAAAGTAACTAACCTAAAAATATTTTCCCAAGATAGGTCAATCATTCCCATAAGTAACCTAAATTACTATAAGTCCACCTTAAATTCATTGATTCTTCAAAATATAAGTCAACCTTACTCCTCAATGAAAATACCGTTGTAATCTATTTATGTCGATCATATAGAGTCCCCAAAATAGTGAAAGTCTTCCCAAATAATAATCATTTTTTAATCCCCTAATCATCTTTGTCATATTAATATGGAAATCGTCGCATTTTCTATCACATTGGTTTTTGGGACATGTTATTCCATTTCCCACAATTAACTAAGAAGAGAAAGTATAATTATGGGCTTAAATACTTAGCCAATAATCATGAAAAGGAACTTAAATCATATGAGGATAACTTGTAGAAGAAAAGTATACCCTAACTTGTGATCCCCTAGGTATCAAACTAGGTTATCCATGATCATATATCCTTATGTGAAACTTTATTTTGTTTTTTCATTGTTCCTTTAACAATGGTTCATAATAATCTTATGAATTTACCAAAGTATATCCTCCGGGAGTGTTGTAACCAAGAGTGCAGCAAGGCCCGTTGTCGTGTACGAGTTCCCGTTTGAGTCTAGCTCAAAGTGATGTTTTCAGGTTTTACCACTTTAAACATCGGTTCTAGAGCCACCTCTACCTGCTCGTATCCAGACAGGGATGTATTTGTTTGGCATACCCTTACTCAATACTCACCAAAATACCAGGAAGATTTCCTATATATAAACATTTCTATAGGATTCTTCCTAAAGTTTTCATATCATAATTTCCACAAATTACTAAACCATTCTTTGATACCAACTGTAACATCCCGCCTTTTTATAACATAATCTTTCATTACATTACAAAAAACTGAGGATATTTAAGGTCTAGTGTCTTGGAAACCATGAACATAATACATGAAAACAAAATAAAGCATTCTTCTTAAACACTTGAAAGGCTTCACCTTAAGTTCATCCTAGGTTCATTACTGCATCACATAACCTGGGGACATACATCAAAAGAAAGGGTGAACAGAAGGCCCAGTAAGGGAAACAAGAGGAACATTTTACATGTGAACTTGAGATACTTCAATAAGGACATGAAAATAACTTTAAGGCACGAGAAAGAAATCATGAGGCATTTCATAATAAAAATAACATTTTTCATAACTTGAAGATGTGGCTACATCATTAAACATAGAAAATCGTGATCATATCACCAAGGTCCATCCCCAAGGTGTCATTTGAAAATTACCAAGGTTATTCACCCAGGTATCGTGAAAATTTTAATCTCTAGTGGTTACATCATTACCAAATGCATTGGAGCGCTATCAGGGCGCACCCTTAAATTTTCCTTTATTATCATGTGAGCCGCATATATCATCATCAAACATTTCATAAATAACACATATAGCATAAAATAAATGGGTTTCATTTCATAATCATAACGTTTTAAAAACTACTTTAAAGACATGATCTTTACGTCACTTTAAACCCACGGAAAGGGAGAGAGGGTTTCATGTATGTAAATCCCAGAAATTAAAATAGAACATTTTGGTATATATGTGAATACCCCTATATAAATATGTGCTTTGAGTATTCACATTATAGCATAAAATAATTTTGAGAAAAGAGAGTGGCATTTTGAGACGAAAACTATGCAGCATAACGTCTATGATACATGGTTTTAGAAAACATGGAAAAGAGAGGGGACATGGGTCAACCACTCAAAAATGATACATAAAACAGTAGGGGAATAGAATATAAAGTATTTAAGAACATGGTAATGAAATTTGAATGATATACCATATGAAATGAAGAACTTGAAATGAAGACAAAAAAATAAGATCTCTCTTATGAGAATTCGGTAGCCTAACGACGTCACTTAAAACATCCAAAAATTTATTGATGAGATCAAATAGGGTCTCTCATAATATGAACATAAATGATCAGTATGATAGATATATAGATCATACCCCGAAAATATAAAAAGGCACTTGAAAGACTTGACATGAAAATAGATCTTGAAAACGAGAAGGCTGAAAGAATCCCTTAAAAATTCGGCAGCCTAACGACGCCTCTTAAAACTTCAAAATACAGAATTGAAGAGATCAAATGGGGACTCTCATCATATTATCATAAAAGATCAGTATGATAGATATAGAGATCATACCCCAACATAATAAAAAGGAGCATGAAAGAATTGATAAGAAAATAGAACTTGAAAATGAGAAGGGTGAAAGAATCTGTTACAAAACTTTCGGCAGCCTAACGGTGCCACTTAAACTTTCATAAAATGAAATGATGGGAGTAAGAGGGGGTCTCACATCATATTACATAAAAAGGACAGTATAATGAATATAAAATAACACCATCCAACATAATAACATGGATCATAAAAGGAATGACATAAAATGGATTACTTAAAAAGAAAGAGAGAGGTCGGATCCCTTACCTTAAAACGTAACTCTTAAAACTCAGTGGTTTGGACCTTGAGGGCTTGGGGGCACCTTGGGAGGACTCCTTGGGAGGTAAGGAGACCAGAACTTCGTTGGTGGAGTGTTGGGAGTGAAAACTAAAGAAGGAACGTGTGGGTATTTATAGGGAAAGTGAGGGGACAAGGCATTAATGGCCAAGGGACACCTCACAAGTGCTTTTCTCAAAACCATGTGCTCTCCCTTGGCATTTACCATGGAGTTAGGCCACATGGGGCCCCCAAAACAATACTTCATCACCCTTGGCTGGCCAACCCTTAAAATATCTCACAACACCATCATGAAACAGTTATTATGTCATTAAACATACCGAAACCCTAAAACGGCATTTTTACTATTCATTAAAAAATTCATCTTTCTTAGAAAAATCCCAAAATTTCACCTTAAACAAATATCGATGCTCTAATTACATTTATGAACTCCATCTTCTAAAAATAATTTTCTAAATATTTTTAATTTAGTTTTTAAATAAAAACACTATTCATCGAGAATTCATTTTTTTCAGAAAAATCCCCAAAAATTACCATAACATAATATCGATGATCTAAGTTCAAAAATAAGGTCATTTTTATAAAAATAATTTTCTAATTATTTTTAATTAAATTTTTAAATAAAAAACACTATTCATCCGAAAAATCTAATACTTGGATAATAATTTATGAAACCGTTATTTACCCATTTTATTGAATCACATTACTTAATCTAGGTGTCTAAATTATATTAAAACTTTCTTTGAGCGAAATTACTAATCCATTTGGTCACATAACTAATCTTAAGCATAAAATCACTATTCATAATTTAATATTCATCAAAAATAATGTTGATCTTATTAGAATCTAAATTTTGTACTGTACATAATTGTAGAAGACCATTTTTTGAATATCATTACACGTTTTTAATTATTTAAGGTTTACATAAAATTTTTTAAAATTCCCTTTTTCTAAAATTCATCAAAAATATTCATACTTTATTTATCCGGTCATTTGAAAATTCATAAACTTCATCATAAGAAGAAATCCCAATTTTTTATTTAAAACAAATGATTACACAAGGCAGTTATGGTCTCCTTACATAGCCCCTTATCACACCAGCATAGGACCTAAGTGTAAGGTGTGCTAAGGTGAGAGAATCCAAGGGAGGCTCGACCAACATCGCATGAGTAGTAATTTCTATCAGTTTGAACTCCTCGCGAAGGCAATTCCGTTCTAACTTTACACGATGAAGTTCATCTTGGGATTGGTCCAGAGCAAAGCCCAGTGGTGCTACCTCCTTCCCAAGTTCTGTTAGATGGGATTCGATTGGTCCAAGACTATTGGGTGAGGCCATCAAATCTTCTTTCTATAATAATTAACCATGATTACTTGTATTTAGAGACAATAATCAAAATGTTTAGTTTCCAGGGGTCATATTGACCAATGGTCATATAACAGTGAAAACCCAACGGTCTCATTTTAATTATACTCATGTTATCAAATGAATCATTTTTGTTGAGTGTAAAAATAAAATAAAATAACACATAACATTTGGAAACAATATTTATTCAAAATTTTGGGTCGTTACAATCATCCCCCTTAAGAAATTGCGTCCTCGCATTTTTTTAAAAACTGGGTTTTGAAATTTCATTGAAAGTCCCACATCAGAAAAGGAGTCAGTAAAACTATTACTTTAAAAGAAATAAGGGGAAGTACAAAGGTCACCCGAGTTAACCCACACTAGGATTCCATGTAGGAAAACATGGACATGGAGGAGAAAACAAAGGGTCAAGTCCTCAGGGAAAGTGATAGAGAACATGATTAGAAGAAATTTAACCATATGAAAATCCTTAAACTTATGATGTGTTTAAACGGTCTTTGATTACCAAGTAGGAAACGTAAACCAACAACGTTTTTGTTTTACGTGTATTTTCATAATTTTGAGGGATTCAATAACTACATAGATAAACAATATAAGGAAATATACCTACCTTAATGTAGAGTTTCATCCTTTAATAAGTTTCTACCAAAACTAATCTTTTCTCCAAACGATGAGCATTCAAAACTACTTGGTCTCATCAAAACACAAGAATAATCTTCTAGAGAATCACATATTCCACAAAAGAAAAACTATCTATCTTTAAACATTTATCCCAAAAATAGAAAGCGTAAGATAAAACAACTCTTCAAAAATAAAGATTCCCATAGGAAGGGAAACTACTTTTAAATCTTCAAAGTTCCACGGTACTACCCAGAGTTCATCATAGACCATTATGTAAGTAACTATCCTTAAAATTATTCAAAATAACCCAAACTAAGATTGAAACCCAATACAAGAAGGACTTGATGATATAGTCTTCCAAGATAAACTTTATCATTCATCTCCAAACAATATCAACCACTCCTAACATCTTATAACCAAAGTAACTAACCTAAACATATTTTCCCAAGATAGGTCAATCATTCCCATAAGTAACCTAAATTAATATAAGTCCACCTTAAATTCATTGATTCTTCAAAATATAAGTCAACCTTACTCCCCAATGAAAATACTGTAGTAATCTATTTACGTCGATCATATAGAGTCCCCAAAATAGTGAATGTCTTCCAAAATAGTAAGCATTTTTAATCCCCTAATCATCTCTGTCATATTAATACGGAAGTCGTCACATTTTCTATCAAATTGGTTGTTGGGACATGTTCTTCCATTTCCCACCATTAACTAAGAAGAGAAAGTATAATTAGGGGCTTAAATACTTAGCCAATAATTATGAAAAGGAACTTAAATCATATAAGGATAACTTTTAGAACAAAAGAATACCCTAACTTGTGATCCCCTAGGTTTCAAACTAGGTTATCCATGATCATATATCCTTATGTGAATCTTTATTTTATTTTTTCTTTGTTCATTTAGTAATGGTTCATACTAAGCTTATGAATTTACCAAAGCATATCCCCTGGGAGTGTCGTAACCAAGAGTGCAGCAAGGCCCGTTGTCATGTACGAGTTCTCGTTCGAGTCTAGATCAAAGCGGTGTTTTTGGGTTTTACCCCTATGTACATCTGTGCCAGAGCCACCTCTACCTGCTCGTATCCAAATAGGGATGTATTTGCTTGGCATCCCCTTACTCAATACTCACCAAAATACCAGGAAGATTTCCTATATATAAACATTTCTATAGGATTCTTCCTAATGTTTTCATATCATAATTTCCACAAATAACTAAACCATCCTTTGATACCAACTATAACATCCCGCCTTTTTATAACATAAAATTTCATTACATTACACAAAACTGAGGATCTTTAAGGTCTTGTGTCTTGGAAACCTGGAACATAATACATGAAAACAACATAAAGCATTCTTCTTAAAAACTTGAAAGGCTTCTCCTTAAGTTCATCCTAGGTTCATTACTGCATCCCATAACCTGGGGACATACATCAAAAGAAAGGGTGAGCAGAAGGCCCAGTAAGGGAAACAAGAGGAACATTTTACATGTGAACTTGAGATACTTCAATAAGGACATGAAAATAACTTTAAGGCATGAGAAAGAAATCATGAGGCATTTCATAATAAAAATAACATTTTTCATAACATGACGATATGGCTGCATCATTTAACATAGACAATCATTAACATATCACCAAGGTCCATCTCCAAGGTGTCATTTGAAAATTACCAAGGTTATTCACCAAGGTATCGTGAAAATTGTAATCTCTAGTGGTTACATCATTACCCAATGCATTGGAGCGCTATCCGGGCGCACCCTTAAATTTTCCTTTATTATCATGTGAGCCACATATATCATCATCAAACATTTCATAAATAACCCATATAGCATAAAATAAATGGGTTTCATTTCATAATCATAACGTTTTAAAAACTCCTTTAAAGACATGATCATTACGTCACTTTAAACCCACGGAAAGGGAGAGCGGGTTTTATGTATGTAAATCCTAGAATTTAAAATAGAACATTTTGGTATATATGTGAGTACCCCTATAGAAATAAGTTCTTTTAGTATCCACATTATAGCATAAAATTATTTTTAGAAAAGAGAGAGGCCTTTTGAGACGAAAACTATGCAGCATAACGTCTATGATACATGGTTTTAGAAAACATTGAAAAGAGAAGGTACATGGGTCACCCACTCAAAATTTATACATAAAACAGTAGGGGAATAGAATATAAAATATTTAATAACATGGTAATGAAATTTTAATGATATACCATATGAAATGGAGAACTTGAAAGGAAGACAAAAAAATAAGATCTCTCTTATGAGAATTCGGCAGCCTTACGGCGTCACTTAAAACTTCCAAAAATGGATTGATGAGATAAAATAGGGTATCTAATCATATGAACATAAACGATCAGTATTATAGATATAGAGATCATACCCCAACATCATAAAAAGGAACTTGAAAGACTTGACATGAAAATAGATCTTGAAAACGAGAAGGGTGAAAGAATCCCTTCAAAATTCAGCAGCCTAACAACGCCTCTTAAAACTTCAAAATACTGAATTGAAGAGATAAAATGGGGTATCTCATAATATGATCATAAAATATCAGTATGATAGATATAGATATCATACCCCAATATAATAAAAAGGAACTTGAAAGACTTTATAAGAAAATAGAACTTGAAAATAAGAAGGGTGAAAGAATCCGTTACAAAAATTTCGGCAGCCTAACGACGCCACTTAAACATTAATAAAATGAAATGATGATAGTAAGAGGGGTTCTCTCATCATATGAACATAAAGAGGAACGTATAATGAATATAATAGAACATCCTCCATCATAAGAATATGGAGCATAAAAGGAATGACACAAAAGGGATTACTTGAAAAGAAAGAGAGAGGTCGGATCCCTTACCTTAAAACGTAACTCTTAAAACTCAATGGTTTGGAACATGAGGGCTTAGGGGAACCTTGGGAGGACTCATTGGGAGGTAAGGAGACCATAACTTCGTTTGGGGAGAGTTGGGAGTGAAAAATAAAGGAGTAAATGGTGGGTATTTATAGGGAAAGTGAGGGGACAAGGCATTAACGGCCAAGGGACACCTCACAAGTGCTTTTCTCAAAACCATGTGCTCTCCCTTGTCATTTACCTTGGAGTTAGGCCACATGGGGCCCCGAAAACAATAATTCATCACCCTTGGCCGACCAACCCTTAAAATATCTCATTACATCATCATGACACAGTTATGATGTCATTAAACATACCGAAATCCTAAAACTGCATTTTTACTATTCACTAAAAAATTCATCTTTCTTAGAAAAAGCCCAAAATTTCACCTTAAACAAATATCGATGCTCTAATTATATTTACAAACTCCATTTTATAAAAATATTTTTCTATATATTTTTAATTTAGTTTTTAAATAAAAATACTATTCATCGAGAATTCATTTTTTTCAGAAAAATCCCCAAAAATTGCCATAACATAATATCGATGCTCTGAGTTCAAAAATAAAGTCATTTTTATAAAAAATAATTTTCTAATTATTTTTAATTAAATTTTTAATTAAAAAAACACTATTCATCCGAAAAAACTAATACTTGTCTAATAATTTATGAAACCGTTATTTACCCATTTTATTGAATCACATTACTTAATCTAGGTGTCTAAATTATATTAAAACTTTCTTTGAGTGAAATTACTAATCCATTTGGTCACATTACTAATCTTAAGCATAAAATCACTATTTATTATTTACTATTCATCAAAAACCAATTTGATCTTATTAGACTCTAAATTTCGTACTGGACATAATTGTAGAAGAACATTTTTTGAATATCATTACACGTTTTTAATTATTTAAGGTTTACATAAACATTTTTTAAATAACCTTTTTCTAAAATTCATCAAAAATATTCAAACTATATTTATTCGGTCATTTGATAATTCATAAACTTCATCATAAGAAGAAATCCCAATTTTTTATTTAAAACAAAGGATTACACAAGGCAGTTATGGTCTCCTTATATAGCCCTTTATCACACCAGCATAGGACCTAAGTGTAAGATGTGCTAAGGTGAGAGAATCTGAGGGAGGATCGGCCAGCATCGCACGAGTAGTAATTTCTATCAGTTTGAACTTCTCGCGAAGGAGATTCCATTTTAACTTCACACGATGAAGTTTGGCTTGGGTTTGGTCCAGAGCAAAGCCCAGTGGTGCTACCTCCTTCCCAAGTTATGTTAGATGGGCTTCGATCGGTCCAAGACTACTGGGTGAGGCCATCGAATCTTCTTTCTATAATAATTAACCAAGATTACTTGTATTTAGAGACAATAATCAAAATGTTTAGTTTCCAGGGGTCATAATGACCAATGGCCATACAACAGTCAAAACCCAACGGTCTCATTTTAATTATACTCATGGTATCAAATGAAACATTTTTGTTGAGTGTAAAAATAAAATAAAATAACACATAAAATTAGGAAACAATATTTATTCAAAATTTCAGTTCGTTACAATATGCTTAGGATAATTCTCATATTCATTATAAACCATTATGAAGGGCTCATGTGTATATACTTACTCAGTGAAAACATTTTTATGATTATGGATTATATCCATAAACTATTCAATTTGCATTAGGTATTTTACAAGTTTGGAATTATTCATTTCAATTCATAAACTGACCTAGTTTATGCTATTGTATAGAAATGGCGCCCAATATAAGGTATGTGAACTCCAGTAATACGTCTGATCCAAAGATTATTAAGGATCGTATCATTCATGGTATTATGCCATAATTTAGAAGGGAAATAGTCCCCCATATATTATCATCATATGAAGAAATAGTATCATGTGTGGATAAGATAACTAAAGAGTTTACTGAGTCCTATGGCTTTGAAGTGAAGCAAAAGAAGAAAAAAATAGAAGACAGAAAGATGGATAAAGGGAAGAGGGAAATGATTAATTTCCCCATATGTGATAACTGTTTGAAAAAACACCTTGGAACTTGCCTAAAAGGAATGGGAGTTTGTTATAAGTGTGTAGGAAAAAGGGCACCAAATACGTGACTGCAAGAGTAAGAAAATGTTTTCAATTGTACATTGCTTCATTTGTAAGGAGTTTGGACACTACGCGAACCTTTCAATAGACTATGCCGCAAATGATGCTATTGGATAACAATCATGTTATGATACTACCACAGATTAAGAGGAATGATTAGAGTTCTTATGTTGATTATGTCATTTGAGTGTTGTATCAACAATATACATGTTATAATAATTATGGAGTATATAAGGATTGTACTACAGTACTATTTCATTGAGGATTTGAGATTTTATGGTATTAAGAAAAGTGACTCTACATCAAGTTAAACTTTTTGGAAATTACATGGATGAAGGAAAGATAAACCTTAATATGGTCCTAATATTGAGGTACGTATTATGGAATAAGATATGGTTGATTTGGGTAAATTATATTGGATATTCATGAATGCCTTGTTACTGATTAATGATATGTATATTCCCACATTGTTGGGGATTACAAATTTTTGGGATTGAAGGATTATATCCATTATTCTTTAAGGAATAAGGGATCATGAATGTAATCAATACGGTTTTATGGTAATTCAGGGTGTTGTAGTGTTTTAAAATAATACATGATGAAGGTGTTCACATGTTATTACTAGGAAAAAAGGATCTTCATTGTGTTTACATTCCTTATAAATTTTTGCCTGAAGTATTTTGGATAGTTCTACTTTGGATTATTTTTGGATTTCCATAAAAGGACAACCCAGAGGTCAAGCGGCAACTCGTCGCATCCGGCAAGGCCGCGAGACTTGAACCCACAACCGAAGGGCGACAAGGGTGTATCTCCTACCACTAACCCTTGAGATGTCTTGGATTGAATAATGTAATTTTTTAATGGTTCTTCTAGATGAATTATAAATTCATTTTTTAACCCTATACGAATAGGATAAATAGAATTTTATTTTTAATTTCTATTATCTTTTAGAGTGAAAGAAGAGTTTGTGGTAGAACTTAGTTAAAGGATGAGACTCTACTTGTCAAGTATATATTTTTCTTCTTCTGTTATTCAATGAAGAAATTAATTCTTATACTTTATTTATGGGATACTAAAACAAAAAATGAGTTATCCTAATACCCTATGTTTTGTTGAACCGATGGTATTTCATATCATCATAGATTGATAAATTTAAGGTCCTCAATTTTGCACATGTCTGTGATTGATGACCTCAATCACTACCTATAAATATTTACGTTTTTTCTCCAATTAAATGTATCTAATTTCCTCCAATGTTCTCCTAATAGAGATCAAAATTTGGCGATGACCCTTTCATTTCTCTTTTCCTCTTATTAAGACTAAATTTTATTAACCAAATTTTCAATTTGGGTTTTCCCACAAAGATATTTTCTATTTCCAACCTTTATTTTCAAAGAAGAATATCAAATTGCGAGGACTCAATTTATTAATGGTGGGACGAATGTAACACCCCATGATTTCATAGTATGTACTTCTTCAAAACAAATCAATAACTTGCACTACACATGACACCGAGTTCAAGCACACCATGACTTGCCAAACAAGTCATTGAAAAGAGGTTATGAATAGTATTAACTATATTTTGAACCTTATATAATTCTTATAATTTTAGAATCCATATTATGAGTTTCTTAGACATAATTTAAGAACAAATTCTTTTTTTCAGATAAAAGGCGTATTTTTCAAAAATTCACTTTTACCAACTTTAATAGTGAACCCTTTTTAGATCTAATATTTTAGACTTTTATATATTAAATTTGACTAAATAAATTTATGGGGACATAAAAAATTTTACAATGTAACACCACAAGCTTCCACGGTATGCTTCACTTTGAATAATACAGTAGCGTGTGTCGTACGCAACTTCAAGTTCTAACACACACTACAACTAATCAAACTAGCCGTAATGAATAGTAATACAAACATTTTAAAATTTTATAAATTTTATCTTTCAAAATGGACTTCATTTTTGTATTTGGAATATCGAATTTAGCCTAGGGTGAAATTTTGGTACTTTTCGGATAACTTTTATATTTCGATAAATAGTGAAAATTACTAAATTGTAATAAAAAAAAACATTTTTAATCAAAATAATTGGTAGTGATAAATTATTAATTTGAGTAGTTTCAAAGTATATTTAGAATATATTTTTACCATTTAATACAATTTTGGTCATTGGAAAAATATTCACAATTAAACCGGACATAATCAAGTGTCAATCTTTTGATAGTTATTATCTCTTAAAAACACGCTTTTTGTTTTAACAATGGGAATTAATTTTAAATTAATTTCTGCCACTTCTGTGTTTTGAATTTGGAAAAATGGATTCCATATTTGGAATCAGGATGTTCAAATTGTTTAAATAGGTAACTTTTATTTTTAGACATTTTGAATAATTACGTCGGTAAATATTTAATTTACCACGGTTAAAGGGTAAATCCAGTAAATAAGGGTTAAAAAATAATATTATAATAATAACAAATTACCCTAAAATGTAACGCCCTGACCCCAGCTACCCAGAGTCGGTGCATTAATTACATAACATTGGCATGATCATGAGAAAGATCAAGTCTCGAAAGACCGATTAGTTTAGTAGCCTTAGAATAACTATATACATCCATAAAGTTTTACATTATATCATAAAAAAAACATCTTGTCTTCATATCCCCTCATACTATCCCTGCAGGTCATTCATAAATTACTTCTTCATAATCCTAAAGAAAAATAAAACATTGAAAGGGGTGAGCTCGGATGCTCAGTAAGGATAACATTATAGCAGAAGCTTTCATAAATAAGCATAAACACTTAAGGCAATTTATAACTAAAACAAAAGCCTTTTAAACTTTAACTTCAGCATAAAATGGCAAAGGTAAAATGAAATAATGCCATTTACTTACTCACATGGATATTCTACTAGTCGAATGATCACATGCAATATCAATAACCACTTTCATAATGATGGAATGCATAATGCCAGACTATCATAACCACATAGCCAAGGCCTCGTGCCAAGACTACAAATAAGATTTTGCCAAGGCCTTGTGCCAAGACACTAGTTTGTCTCATGAGACCTACCGATGCATCGAGGAGCTATAGCGGGCTCCACCCGTCACTTATTAAGTCCAATGCATTCCCATATGAAAAGGTTTAAACATAACGTAAACATTCGTATTAAACTAGCATACGAAATGTCAATACTTTCACCACAAACCATGAATGGTATAAAAATAGCACATCCACAGTCAAACATAATTCATTCGATACAATATGGAAGATTGTATTGTATCACATTAACCTCAATCAATAATAATGAAGGATGTTGACATAGATGAAAATAATCATCAAAACTATTTGAGAGAAATATCCCCCTTTTCTTGAAAACATTTAAAAGTCACACTATTTGTCAAGAAGCCGTTTAAAAGTATATTTTTGAATCAAAGTGTCCCATACCACTTTGAAACTTTTAAAAGGAGTTTTAATTTTAAAACATTAATGTCCATATAAATAAATCCTTAAAACCATTTTTAAAATATGGACATTAATGAGCATGATTTAGAAGAATAATTCTTTTAAACATTTTAAAATGGTATTTTGGTTAGAGTTTCTAACCAAAAGAGAGACACTTGAATACAAATAATTGAGGTAATCAAAACATTGTAATATCATGAGAATAAAGGAATTCATGATATACTATGTCAAAGTACATTATATACACCACATAAAAGTGATTTGGTGTATATCATCAAAGAAGTCTCAATGGAATGTAAATTGAGATGAAATTTCTCAAAAAGGTTGTATCCTTAGGTTAAGGATAAATCAATGACATAATTATGTGTGACAAATATAAATACACTAAATATGATTGGATATTCAGTGTAAAACAATCAAAGGACATTCACACATATTCTTGTAAAAACAATACCAACGAATTGGATGTTTAACTCAACAAATGGAGAATGAGTTAAAATTACTCTTATCAAATTTATATCAATGACTTGAGAATTACCAATGGAGTGATTATGTGTACCAAACTTCTATCCACAGGAAGGGGAGTGGAAATTATGACATAATCAAATGAATAGTGATTCCACACATAATCTTGGGGTAATATAATCAATGAAATATGTGTAAAGCCAAATGAGTGGAAATTGAAATCTCAAATTCCCTTATCGATTAGGTAACTTACGAAACATACACCCATGAAAGAAGTATCATACCATGATGATGTAAATACCCATAAATTAAAGTATATTACACAATGAATACGATCATGGGCAGTACACATACACCACATGCAATAATTAAGTGGTGATCAATGGAATTCTCACGGAATTAAAAGTGAGATAAGAAAACCCTTACATTGTACTTTTTCCTTGGTCGATGGTAGGTTTACCACCTGTATAATGGTGAAATAATTGTTATTGAATAATAAAAGAATCATTTACTTTAATATGATATCATATATGATCTTTTATCATTGATTTGTTAATAATATTTTAGAATTATCGTCATTTCGGGTGTTAACGGGTTCATTTTACTTTATATTCTTTTTTATGTGAGACATATTCGTTATTAATGGGATGTATATTATTCATATCCAGAATGGTATCAAGTTCTTAAACATCATTTTTAAATCAGCAAATTATACGATGGAGAATGAATCTCATCGCGTTCGTGGAGACGGTAGTCCGTACGTACGCACGAACGCTACTTCCATTTAATTTTTATTTTAAAAGAATCGAATCCAAATTATACATAGGTATATTACTATTAAATTATAATATAATATTTTATATATGTTACTTAAGTTCATTTACACCATCCTTTATACGTTCCATGTGTGGTATGAACGAGTCATATCATTTTAAGGGGGCGGTAGTCCGCACTTCCTCAAATGAAATTATCGTATGTATATACAACATGAAACGAATAATGGTATGAAATAAAATGGAATTACAGAAGCTTATATATAAAATATATATCATTAATATCATATTTAATTACAGTGCCATCCTAATGGCCACCATGAGAGGCGGTAAGATGTATTTGAACAATCATCGTTTCGTGAGGCGTTAGTTTGCCATCCACAGAAACATTATGTTCATCATCCATTAGATGGAGTTGTGTGAATGTGTAGTTTTAATCCTTCTTATAACAACATCCTAGTATATTTAGGATACTGGTGTTGTTACAAAAGAAAGGAAATAAAAAGATTTTGGGGGTTGGAGAAGCAAAATAAATGAAAATACTTTAAGAGAAATTGTTACCTTTAATTTAGGTAACTCACTTTGGTTGGAACCAAAGGACTTCTTGAAATGCTTTCTGCCTAAGGGGAAGCTTCAAGGAGGAGGAGAGGGATGTGGGGAGCTTAGTTGGGCAGAGTTTGGACGAGCCAAGTGGCTTGAGAGGTGTGAGGAATGAGTAGAAGTGGTCTCCTTTTATAAGGGAGAGGAGGGGCTCTTTAGGAAAGAGTGAAATTATTACTTTATAATATAATTATATTCGGTTTATAATGGTCCATAAATCATTGAGGTCGAAGATAAGATGACTCATATTCTAAATAACATCAACCAATAAGAATTGGACAGGTTTTAGATAATATTTTAATCATTATAATCTTATTTATTTAAATGATTTATTAATGAGGTAAACATTGCATCATTATTGTGTCATTAATAATTTAAATTATTTGATGTCTAAAAATTATAAATAAAATATCATAATGTAGGAAATCGTTTTAGCTTTCTAATGAATATTTATAATCTAAAATCCAACATGTATAACCCTATGTAAAAATTGTTCTTCTAAAAGATGTAAGCTTATGCCATTTTTATTTTTATTTTAACTTTATTAATATAAAGTGTCATTATCACTTACAAGTGGATCAATGGGGTCCCAAAATTGACCCAAAGATGCCCATGGTCGACCATGTATCAACCAATAGGGTTAAGACACGTTTTAGGGTAATTTAGTATTATTATAATATTATTTTATAACCCTTATTTACCGGATTTACCCTTAACCATGGTAAATAAAATATTTACCGCAGTAATTATTCAAAATGTCTAAAAATAAAAGTTACCTATTTTCAAAATTTGACCATCCTGATTCCAAATATGGAATCCATTTTTCTAAATTCAAAACACAGAAGTGGCAGAAATTAATTTAAAATTAATTCCCGCTGTCAAAACAAAAAGCGTGTTTTTAAGAGATAATAACTATCAAAAGATTGACACTTGTTTATGTTCGGTTTAATTGTAAAATTATGTCCAATGACCAACATTATATTAAATGGTAAAAATATATTCTAAATATACTTTAAAACCACTCAAATTCATAATTTATCACTATTAATTATTTTGATTAAAAAAGTTGTTTTTAATTAAAACTTAGTAATTTTCACTATTCGTCAAAATATGAAAGTTATCCAAAAAGTACCAAAATTTCACCTTAGGCTAAATTCGATATTCTGAATCCAAAAATTAAGTCCATTTTGAAATATAAAATATATATGATTTCAAAAAGTAGGTATTACTATTCATAACGACTAGTTTGATTGGTTGTGGTGTGTGTTAGAACTCGAAGTTGCGTACAACACACGCTACTGTATTACTCAAAGGAAAGCTTACCGTGGAAGCTTGGAATGTTTTATTTTAAATTTTTTTGATGTCCCCATTTAGTCAAAAGGTTTAAAATATTGTATCTAAAAAGGGTTCACTATTAAAATTTGGTAAAAGTGCAATATTGAAAAGGAATTTGTTCTTACATTATGTCTAAGAAACTCATAATATGGATTCTAAAATTATAAGGATTATATAAAGTTTAAAATTTAGTTAACACTATTCATAACCTCTTTTGAACAGACTGTTTGGTAAGTCATGGTGCGATTGAACTTGGTGTTGCGTGTAGTGAAAGTTATTGAATTATTTTGAAGAAATAACACACTATAAAATCTTGGGGTGTTACATTCTCCCCTCCTTCAATAAATTGCGTCCTCGCAATTTGAAATAGTTCTTCGAAAATAAAAGGTTGAAAATAGAAAATATATTTGTGGGAAAACCCACATCGGAAATTGGGTTACTAAAATTTAGTCTTAATATGAGGAAAAGAGAAATGAAAGGGTCACCACCAAATTATGATCTCGATTAGGAGAACATTGGTGGCATTTAGAGACATATAATTGGAGGAAAAATGTAAATATTTATAGGTATTGATTGAGGTCATCAATCACAAACAAGTGTAAAATTGAGGTCCTTAAATTCATCAATCTATGATGATTTGAAATACCATCGGTTCAACAAAACATAGGGTATTAGGATAACACATTTTTGACGTTTCAAAATATCTTAGTTGAAATCCCACATCGAAAAATGAATTAATGAGGACTCTATTTAAAATAAAGAGTCGAAAGTATGAAGATTACCGAAAATAACACATACTAGGGTTCCATGAAGGAAAATATGGATATGGAGGAGAAATCTAACCATCAATTATCTGATGGAGAGTGGTAGAGAACATGGCTATGAAAAGGCCAAAAATCCCAAAGCCATAAATTTGTGATGATTTAAGGTACCATCTAGGACAACATTTTTGTTCTATGTTTCTTTTATTAATGTTGGGGAATTTATTTATGAGATTGGATAAGAACATTATGAGATATACTTAAATTTTAAGTAGATTTTCATTCTTTAATAAATTTCCACCACTAACTCAATTTTTTTTTAAACGATGAGTATTCAAGAAGACTTGGTCACACTGGAAGAGCTAGAATAAACTTCTATAGAATCACATGATCCATGCGGGATAAACCATATATTAATCAAAACCAAAATGGTTAGTGAATGATCTAATGATCCCCCAAAAGGATATTCATTGAGATAAATATGCACTAATCTTAATTTCTAAAATTAAACCAACAATATCCCAAAGTTAAATAGATACCATTCAATAACCAATTGTCCTTAAAATCCTTTAATATAATCCAAACTAATATTGAAACCCAAAACATAGAAGAATTTGATTATGTAGTCTCCCATGTTACATTGTATCTCCAAATTACATCAAATACTCTTAATGTCACATACTTAAAAGTAATCATCACATATTCTCTGTTATAGGTTAATCATTTCCATAAATAACCCAAATCACTATAAATCAACAATAAAAATGTAGATAAAAATCCACCATTACTCTACAAATGAAACCTCATTGTATTCTATTTTCCTTGGGCATATAGTGTTCCTAACAAAACGAACATCTTCCAAAATAACATTTATCACTTAATCACCAAATCATTTTCCTATACCAAGGGTATTCATTTGATAAGACATAAGAACCCAAATCATCTTATTATTGATCAATAAAATCATTTAACAAAAAAAAGTCACACTAACCAGGGACTTCACGTAGTCCAGTGGTAGGCGATAAATCCCAATCGCACTTTGGTTGTGGGTTCGATTCCCACGGCTTTGTCCGACGCGATGGGTTGTCACACGGTCTACGTGTTGTCCTTTTTCAAAAACTATATTTTATAATATTACCAAAATGAGATAAATTCCTCAAAATAACATAATTTAACCACAAATGTTATATCATACTTTGCATTTTCATCCCAAATTATAATAACTTATCATTTTCTCAAACCCCAATGATCATATAAAACCAAATGGTTATTTATACCTATATCCACAAGAGAAGAGACAATTCTTCCTCAAATATCATTCTCACATGGAAAACTGTGGGGTTACAAATACAAGAGAAAATTATTCCAAAGTAAACCCTTCAACAAGGAGTGCTAATACTTTTTAAATTTTTTCTCCAGCCATTTATTTCCACATAGCTTCTTCTTTGACCAAGAAAATATCCTATAAAATAGGACATTCACTCGGGTAATGGCCAGGTCCCCTACATTTACGACAAATGACTGTAAATGGACTCTTGGGACCATTTTTATCTTCTTCCATAGTACTCTTCATTTTTCTTCGGCAATTCTTCACTTTATGTCCTTCCTTCCCGCACGTAAAACATTTCGTTGTCCCATTGAGACACTTTCCTGGGTGTCTCTTTCCACAATTCCTGCATGATGAAAATTGAGGTTTCTTTTCTCCATGGTCTCCATTGCTGGAGATCTTATCATTTATCACCTTTCTCTTCCTTGTTGAGTCTGGGAGTTGGTTAATATATATGTTGTTGATCATATTTTTGGAAAACTGATTTGGCATAAAGACGATATCTTTTACGCCTATCAACATTCCATTTTGTTGCTCATTGCCACCACCGTTCCCACCTTGTACATCATTCTCAAAGTCACTATGACTTCCTTGGAATACAGCCATTGACTAAAACCACAAACCTTTGTGTGAGTAATAGTAGTCGTAAAATCATTTAGAGATTAAAATGTCATCATATTCTCAATTTGAAACATATTAGGATTAACCAAGGTCATTTTCTCTCATCTTATGTATATATTACTTAAATCGGTTTGTAAAGAAAATGTAAATTATCCTAAGCATATCCCCCGGGAGTGTCGTAACCAAGAGTGCAGCAAGGCCCGTTGTCGTGCACCAGTTCCCGTTCGAGTCTAGCTCAAAGCGGTGTTTTTGGGTTTTACCCCTAGGTACATCTGTGCCAGAGCCGCCTCTACCTGCTCGTATCCAGACAGGGATGTATTGCTCGAAAAACTCACAAAATCTTTACAATACCAAAATTCTAGGAAGTTTTTTTTATACTAATCCTCAAAGTTCATCTTAGGTCTACGTGCTCTAATCAGAGTTTATCTAAATCTAGCTACCAAGGTTTGTACTAAACTTCCTCTGATACCAACTGTAACGCCCCGACCCCAGCTACCCAGAGTCGGTGCATTAATTACATAACATTGGCATGATCATGAGAAAGATCAAGTCTCGAAAGACCGATTAGTTTAGTAGCCTTGGAATAACTAGATACATCCATAAAGTTTTACATTATATCATAAAAAAACATCTTGTCTTCATATCCCCTCATACTATCCCTGCAGGTCATTCATAAATTACTTCTTCATAATCCTGAAGAAAAATAAAACATTGAAAGGGGTGAGCTCGGATGCTCAGTAAGGATAACATTATAGCAGAAGCTTTCATAAATAAGCATAAACACTTAAGGAAATTTATAACTAAAACAAAAGCCTTTTAAACTTTAACTTCAGAATAAAATGGCAAAGGTAAAATGAAATAATGCCATTTACTTACTCACATGGATATTCTACTAGTCGAATGATCACATGCAATATCAATAACCACTTTCATAATGATGGAATGCATAATGCCAGACTATCATAACCACATAGCCAAGGCCTCGTGCCAAGACTACAAATAAGATTTTGCCAAGGCCTTGTGCCAAGACACTAGTTTGTCTCATGAGACCTACCGATGCCTCGAGGAGCTATATCGGGCTCCACCCGTCACTTATTAAGTCCAATGCATTCCCATATGAAAAGGTTTAAACATAACGTAAACATTCGTATTAAACTAGCATACGAAATGTCAATACTTTCACCACAAACCATGAATGGTATAAAAATAGCACATCCACAGTCAAACATAATTCATTCGATACAATATGGAAGATTGTATTGTATCACATTAACCTCAATCAATAATAATGAAGGATGTTGACATAGATGAAAATAATCATCAAAACTATTTGAGAGAAATATCCCCCTTTTCTTGAAAACATTTAAAAGTCACACTATTTGTCAAGAAGCCGTTTAAAAGTATATTTTTGAATCAAAGTGTCCCATACCACTTTGAAACTTTTAAAAGGAGTTTTAATTTTAAAACATTAATGTCCATATAAATAAATCCTTAAAACCATTTTTAAAATATGGACATTAATGAGCATGATTTAGAAGAATAATTCTTTAAAACATTTTAAAATGGTATTTTGGTTAGAGTTTCTAACCAAAAGAGAGACACTTGAATACAAATAATTGAGGTAATCAAAACATTGTAATATCATGATAATAAAGGAATTCATGATATACTATGTCAAAGTACATTATATACACCACATAAAAGTGATTTGGTGTATATCATCAAAGAAGTCTCAATGGAATGTAAATTGAGATGAAATTTCTCAAAAAGTTTGTATCCTTAGGTTAAGGATAAATCAATGACATAATTATGTGTGAAAAATATAAATACACTAAATATGATTGGATATTCAGTGTAAAACAATCAAAGTACATTCACACATATTCTTGTAAAAACAATACCAACGAATTGGATGTTTAACTCAACAAATGGAGAATGAGTTAAAATTACTCTTATCAAATTTATATCAATGACTTGAGAATTACCAATGGAGTGATTATGTGTACCAAACTTCTATCCACAGGAAGGGGAGTGGAAATTATGACATAATCAAATGAATAGTGATTCCACACATAATCTTGGGGTAATATAATCAATAAATATGTGTAAAGCCAAATGAGTGGAAATTGAAATCTCAAATTCCCTTATCGATTAGGTAACTTACGAAACATACACCCATGAAAGAAGTATCATACCATGATGATGTAAATACCCATAAATTAAAGTATATTACACAATGAATACGATCATGGGCAGTACACATACACCACATGCAATAATTAAGTGGTGATCAATGGAATTCTCACGGAATTAAAAGTGAGATAAGAAAACCCTTAAATTGTACTTTTTCCTTGGTCGATGGTAGGTTTACCACCTGTATAATGGTGAAATAATTGTTATTGAATAATAAAAGAATCATTTACTTTAATATGATATCATATATGATCTTTTATCATTGATTTGTTAATAATATTTTAGAATTATCGTCATTTCGGGTGTTAACGGGTTCATTTTACTTTATATTCTTTTTTATGTGAGACATATTCGTTATTAATGGGATGTATATTATTCATGTCCAGAATGGTATCAAGTTCTTAAACATCATTTTTAAATCATCAAATTATACGATGGAGAATGAATCTCATCGCGTTCGTGGAGACGGTAGTCCGTACGTACGCACGAACGCTACTTCCATTTAATTTTTATTTTAAAAGAATCGAATCCAAATTATACATAGTTATATTACTATTAAATTATAAGATAATATTTTATATATGTTACTTAAGTTCATTTACACCATCCTTTATACGTTCCATGTGTGGTATGAACGAGTCATATCATTTTAAGGGGGCGGTAGTCCGCACTTCCTCAAATGAAATTATCGTATGTATATACAACATGAAACGAATAATGGTATGAAATAAAATGGAATTACAGAAGCTTATATATAAAATATATATCATTAATATCATATTTAATTACAGTGCCATCCTAATGGCCACCATGAGAGGCGGTAAGATGTATTTGAACAATCATCGTTTCGTGAGGCGTTAGTTTGCCATCCACAGAAACATTATGTTCATCATCCATTAGATGGAGTTGTGTGAATGTGTAGTTTTAATCCTTCTTATAACAACATCCTAGTATATTGAGGATACTGGTGTTGTTACAAAAGAAAGGAAATAAAAAGATTTTGGGGGTTGGAGAAGCAAAATAAATGAAAATACTTTAAGAGAAATTGTTACCTTTAATTTAGGTAACTCACTTTGGTTGGAACCAAAGGACTTCTTGAAATGCTTTCTGCCTAAGGGGAAGCTTCAAGGAGGAGGAGAGGGATGTGGGGAGCTTAGTTGGGCAGAGTTTGGACGAGCCAAGTGGCTTGAGAGGTGTGAGGAATGAGTATAAGTGGTCTCCTTTTATAAGGGAGAGGAGGGGCTCTTTAGGAAAGAGTGAAATTATTACTTTATAATATAATTATATTCGGTTTATAATGGTCCATAAATCATTTAGGTCGAAGATAAGATGACTCATATTCTAAATAACATCAACCAATAAGAATTGGACAGGTTTTAGATAATATTTTAATCATTATAATCTTATTTATTTAAATGATTTATTAATGAGGTAAACATTGCATCATTATTGTGTCATTAATAATTTAAATTATTTGATGTCTAAAAATTATAAATAAAATATCATAATGTAGGAAATCTTTTTAGCTTTCTAATGAATATTTATAATCTAAAATCCAACATGTATAACCCTATGTAAAAATTGTTCTTCTAAAAGATGTAAGCTTATGCCATTTTTATTTTTATTTTAACTTTATTAATATAAAGTGTCATTATCACTTACAAGTGGATCAATGGGGTCCCAAAATTGACCCAAAGATGCCCATGGTCGACCATGTATCAACCAATAGGGTTAAGACACGTTTTAGGGTAATTTAGTATTATTATAATATTATTTTATAACCCTTATTTACCGGATTTACCCTTAACCATGGTAAATAAAATATTTACCGCAGTAATTATTCAAAATGTCTAAAAATAAAAGTTACCTATTTTCAAAATTTGACCATCCTGATTCCAAATATGGAATCCATTTTTCTAAATTCAAAACACAGAAGTGGCAGAAATTAATTTAAAATTAATTCCCGCTGTCAAAACAAAAAGCGTGTTTTTAAGAGATAATAACTATCAAAAGATTGACACTTGTTTATGTTCGGTTTAATTGTAAAATTATGTACAATGACCAACATTATATTAAATGGTAAAAATATATTCTAAATATACTTTAAAACCACTCAAATTCATAATTTATCACTATTAATTATTTTGATTAAAAAAGTTGTTTTTAATTAAAACTTAGTAATTTTCACTATTCGTCAAAATATGAAAGTTATCCGAAAAGTACCAAAATTTCACCTTAGGCTAAATTCGATATTCTGAATCCAAAAATTAAGTCCATTTTGAAATATAAAATATATATGATTTCAAAAAGTAGGTATTACTATTCATAACGACTAGTTTGATTGGTTGTGGTGTGTGTTAGAACTCGAAGTTGCGTACAACACACGCTACTGTATTACTCAAAGGAAAGCTTACCGTGGAAGCTTGGAATGTTTTATTTTAAATTTTTTTTGATGTCCCCATTTAGTCAAAAGGTTTAAAATATTGTATCTAAAAAGGGTTCACTATTAAAATTTGGTAAAAGTGCAATATTGAAAAGGAATTTGTTCTTACATTATGTCTAAGAAACTCATAATATGGATTCTAAAATTATAAGGATTATATAAAGTTTAAAATTTAGTTAACACTATTCATAACCTCTTTTGAACAGACTGTTTGGTAAGTCATGGTGCGATTGAACTTGGTGTTGCGTGTAGTGAAAGTTATTGAATTATTTTGAAGAAATAACACACTATAAAATCTTGGGGTGTTACATAAAACGTATCCTATCCTTATTGGCTGATACATTTCTGGCCATTGGCATCTTTGGGTCTATTTTGGGACCCGATGGAGGCACTTGTATGTGATAGTGACACTTTATTTAAATTAAGTTAAAATGAATACAAAAATGACAGAAGCATATATCTTTTAAAAAAACAATTTTTACATAGGGTTATATATGTTGTATTTTCGACTATAAATATTAATTATAAAGATAAAACGATTTCCTACATAATGGTATTTTATTTATAATTTTTATACATTAAATAAGTTAATTTATTTATGACAAAATGGTGATGCAGTAATTACCATAATACTGAAAAATTAGAATAATTGATATTATAAATACCCAAATAAATTTAATTTTAGACTTTTTATAAATACCAATAATTTTATAGGTTAATATGGAAAGTTAGTATTTATTTAATTAACTTTTTTCTTAGTAATCATTCATTTATGTGTTTTACAAAAATCAATTATTGAATAGTGTCAAAATTGACATAAAAGAGTTTTTAAAACAAATATTATATTATCAATTGATATTAAATTCCTAAAAATCTAAGGTTAGGCCATGAGATTCATATCATCATAGTTGTATCATTAATGGTACACTTGTGGGTCTCTTGTATGTATATAGTATGTTTATTAACTAAATAATATAAAAATACAAAGTGACATTGAAATTGTTAAACTAATTAACTAAGAGTTAAAACTAAAATATAAGATTAATATAGTGACACAAACCTGTCTAAAACCTGTTGGTTTAGTGGTTTTAGACCCATCCCGATAGAAACATTTAAATAATACACTTTGGATCCATTATAAACTGAATATTTATTTATTATAAATTATTAATTTTAGTTTTTCCTAAAGAGCCCCTCCTCACCCTTATAAAAGGACCCAACTTCTAACCAATTCTTCACACCATCAAATCCTTTTGGTTCGGCCAAGACCTGCCAAAATACTCTCTCAACTTACCTAACTTTATCCTAGAGGACTTATTTTGATCAGAAATCCAACCTATGGGGCCATTTGGTTCAAATCAAAAGGAAGAACCTGAAGAAGAGGTAACATCTTCACCACCATCTTTAAAGTTCTTTTATTCTTCAACTTCATCTTTCCTTGTTATTTCCATTCTAAAATAATAAATGTAGTATATTCTATATACCGTGATGTTATTATAATTATGGAACAAACAAATTCACTATTTTATCCATCCCTTGAATGACATGTCACCATACGTGCGTACGTACGGCCTACCGTCTCCATGTTGTGGTGTAATTGTTATTCAATATATTATTATTTAGGTGGTTATAATAATGATGTATAATTCATGTATATAATAAATAAAACATGATAATTATTCTTTATATATGATATACCATCCAATTATGTATTATTTTAATATCAAAAGAATGATATTTGTGCTCGTGCGTATGTACGGATTACCGTTTCCACGACGCGATGAGATTCATTTCCAAGTTCAACATTCATCGACAATTATAAATATATATATTTCTAACAAGTATGTAATATATGACATAATAATGATACTGGACATATATATATTTATATATATAAGTTTTTATGTACTTACATATATCTTATTCACTTACTTCCGTTCAATACTATATGAAAACATAAACAACGTTTATGCGTACGTACGGACTATTGTCTCCATAAACGGTGCTTTCCATTTCATATATATTCCTATTATAGATATTTATATTCTAAATATATATGATATATTAATCATGTTTTATATTCTGGAAGTATTTAAATCATGATCTATGTGATACAATGAAGAATTACAAGTTAAAACACGTACGATAAAGAAAGCGATTATTACACGAAATATTAATTTAACATGGAAATTATTATTAATTGGGAAGTATAAAGTCATAAATTAATCATGTATGATATCATAAATATTAATATGGTTCTTGTATAATTGAATAACATACTACGATCTTCTTACAGAAGGTTAAACATACCCTCGACTAAAGGAAAGTGCAAGGTAAGGGGTTTTCATCTCACCCTTTATTCTTGTGAGATTCATGCCATATTACCACTATTACCTTTTGTGTGGTGTATGTACTTCACATAATTGTATTATTTGTGTAATAGATTTTAATTTATGTGTATTTACATATTCATTGTATGATACCACTTTAATGGGGTGTATGTTTCGTAAGTTACCAAATTGGTAAGGGTTATTTTCACAATCTCTTTATTATCTGAGGTTGTTTTTGCACAAGTATCTACTAGGACATATTTATTATCCATGACCATGTTTTATGAAAGAGTTTTCAAATGGATTATTTTAAGGTACTTTTTACTAAAAAATCATTTCAAATGTTTTTAATATTTATTCTTCTAAAACATTCTCATTTATGTTCATGTCTTCAAAATGGTTTTTAAGGATTTATTTATATGGACATGAATGTTTTCAAAATGTTAATTCCTTTCAAAAGTTTCAAAGTGTTATGGTACAATTTGATTCAAAAATGTATTTAAATGACTTCTTTTCCAAATTTTGGGACTTTTAAATGATTTCAGGAAAATTGGTATTTCTCTCAAAGGATTTTACAAATCATTTTCATCAACGTCAATATCCTTTAATGTATTTTAAACTTATTTTGATGTTGATATATCATGATACAAATCTTCCATAGTCTGTTGAAGGTTTTGTGATATGATTGAATGTGGATGTGTTATTTTTATACCATTCATGTTTTATGGGTAATGTATTGACATTTCGTATGATAGTTTTAATACGAATGTTTATGTTATGTTTAGACCTTTTCATATAAGGAATGCATTGGACTTAGTAAGTGACGGGTGGAGCCCGCTATAGCTCCTCGATGCATCGGTAGGTCTCATGAGACAAACTAGTTTCTTAGCACAAGGCCTTGACAAAGTATTATTTGTATTCTTGGCACGAGGCCTTGGCAATGTGGTTATAATAGTCTGAAATTATGCATTCCATCATTATAAAAGTGGTTATTGATATTGCATGTGATTATTCGACTAGTAGAATATCCATGTGAATAAGTAAATGGAATTATTTCATTTTATTTTTTCCATACTATTTTGAATTTTAAGTTTAAAATGATTTTTTCATAGTTATACATTGCCTTAAATGTTTTTGCTTATTTATGAAAGTTTCCGCTGTATTGCTTACCCTTACTGAGCGTATGAGCTCACCCCTTTCAATGTTTTATTTTTCCCACGATTCCAAGATGTGTATTGTGATTGATATGCAGGGTTAAGAGAATAGAATAATGGCGTTCATAATGATTATTTATGTTGTTTTGTATGTCTTAAAGTGCAATTTAACATTCATGTATGTAATCTATATTCCAAGACTGCTAAACTGATCGGTATTTCGGCACTCCATTCCTTGTAATCATGCCAATGTATTAAAATAATGCACTGACTCTGGGTAACTGGGGTCGGGGCATTACAATTATTATGAGAGTTCAAACCTGTCCAACCCAAAGGAAAAATGATGCATTAGATTACATTAAAATTACACATTTAGGGAATGAACCAAGAAGTGAACTATGGACCTTCATTATCATGATAGAGTCAGACTTTATCCAAGACACCATGGATATCCATACGAAAGTGGTCATCACATCAAATGACATTGTCTTAAATTTTTATAAAACACTCTGCATGACTGAAACATTTTCCAAAATGAAGACATGAGAATAATTTTTGGGCCATAAAATTATTTTGGGATAGTGTTAGAGAACACTCATAATTTTATAGAAAGAATGAATGGAACTAATTACCTAAAGGATAATGTGTTAGTAGTTCCACATGTTCTAATGGACAAGTATTATGATTGTATTATAGAAAAAACATTAGAAAAATATGTCATTCTTGATACAATGGAGTCATATACCTTAGTTAATCATGCACACCTACTACATGCATAGAGGTTAAATACACATTACAAGAAATTAATATAGATTCTAACAATACTCTTGACCTTGGTATAATAAATGAAACCACGGAGCAAGAATTATGTTGGAAACTATTGGAATTCTATGTGGTAGTAGTTTATGGTTAAAATAAATTGTGATACATCATCAAACCATATACTACATTGAAGTATATGATTGATATAATTCATCTACTAAAATAATATGGTATACTAATTTCTTCTCTATTGAAAATTCAAATAGTTAATGTTAATGATCTTCATGATGATTACTTTTTCACAGACATCAATTATTATGTAAGTATTTATTTATAAGAGTTGTATTGATTCACTAATGAGATATTGTATTTTAATTTAATTAAAAACATTAATTTTTCTACCATCATTTTGTGATATATTGTGTAATTTTCAGGATAATTTCCTCTTCGAGGAATGAATTCATTCACTCCACCAGTAGATAATTATATTAATGAAACACATTTCCTTTTGAACTAGGTAAATTATCCTAAATATTTAGGTGAATATAATGTAAACATATCTCGAATTGGGAGGAAACCTATCATTTGTTTTTTCATCGAATTTTATTTCAATTCATTTAATTTTTATATCATAAATTATAATTCATTTACAATAATATATTTTATCCTAGAATTACAGTTGAACATATTTCATCATATATGTTTTTACCATCCACATTTTTATCTGATTTAGCTGTTATCTTCTTAATATGGTGTGGGTTTTTGTTTTCCTTGTGTAAATTTTATATGTATATCATTTCTACTGCTTCATCGGATTCATGATGCCTTTCCACTTATATGTACACATACTTTGGGAAGTGCTCTATTATATATACTATTTTATGATTCCAAAAACATGATGTAAAATAATCAAGTAATATAAAATAAATTGAAAAAATATAAATTTTGAATCATTCTCAAACACACAAGAATTATTTTGTATTTTTCAAATATCAAAAGGCATACCATTTGTATCCCTATGTATTTTTTGCGAATAAATCCCATTTTACATGCTTGGATTTTAGATGTAATTAGTTGTGGGATTTTTGATATGATTACATTATTCAAAGGTGTTTCATTGCAAACTTTTTATTTTTTTGGACACTTATTTTCAATCTTCCTCATCTATACTATTGAAAAATGTATTTGCATACCCGTGAGGATTCTCACACATTTTTACATTATCTAATATTTCTATTTTTTATTATGATAATATCAATCATGATATGTCAACTTGAAATTATTATCTTTTTATATCAAATTGGTATAAATCTAGAACATTTCACCAAAATGAATGAGGAATTTTTTTCATTTAGTTAGCATTATTGACCCACTAAGCTACCCTTTAATTTTCTCAATCACATATCCAATAGAAACCATGAATAATCTTTTTATTATGATCCCAAAATTAATACCCTTACTATAATATTCCTTCAATATATGTATGATTATTTTCAATATATGTGTGGAGGAGAGATTTATTCCAGATAAGGGTTGTTTGATGGACATTGAGTCATTTGATGCACATTGATTGATAATATTCATTAATGGTTATATGTGTTATATTTCATATAAACCACATGAATTACATGTATATTGATATGTTAATATTTAATATTCATTTTCTCAATAACGATTACATTTGTGGTCATTACATGGTATCCCTCACCTTTTGGGATACCTATGAAAGTGATGAATCGTTAATCTAGTAGCTATGTTGTTTTCTATATTGCCTAATTTCACAAAGATTCCAATGAGTATGACCTACTTCTGTATGTTTTCATAGCATATTATTTAATTCATATTTCATGGGATGTGGATGATGATACTCCCATGCTTACATATCCATTATATTTGTGTGAGTTGTATCATTAAAATATAAAGAAGGAAAAATTGAAAAAAATTATCAATTTTTGGGAAGGGGTATTAGATTATCATATTCTTTGGAAAATAAACATTTTAAGTGTGGGAGAGTTTAATTTTGGAGGGATTCATTTTTATTGAAACAAGTAATGAATTTATGTCATGATTGAACCCACATATATATGTAAATATTAAAACAATTGTGGCCCACCATCCCGTAGAATTAGATACATTTGAACCTTATTTGATACCCTTGAGATTGGTGTATTATTTTTATTTACACTATCAGAGATAATATATTATTGGAATGATTATTGTAATTATGCATGTGTATGAGAATCAAGCATATAATTGATCAAATTGTTTCGAGTGATGAGAGTGATGGTGGTAGAGGTCACATTGTTTCATGAGTATAGATATTTGATTTTGGAAAACATTGAGTGGAAGGGCGTCTATTTTGATAGTAGAAATTTAAAATGAAACATGATATTGTATTTGTAAAAGGTATTGAAACATTTGGAACTTTTAATTTTGATGTTTTGATTATTTATAGGTCTAGTTTTGTAATCTTTTACATTTTTTCTGTGATAGTTCAAATGTTTAATTGTGGATGATTTGATGTACATGTATTTCACAAAAAATTTCATAATTTTTCTACATTGTTTTATTTAATTATTTCAACTATTTTTAGTTTATTTTATTTCCACATTTTTAATTTGTATTTTAAATTTTTGTTAATAGTATAATAATTTTAGTAATTTGTTTTTAAATATATATATATATAATTTATATATTGATAGAAAATATTATTAAACATTATATTTTTAGTAGTTCTTCCACAAATATTACTTTTATCATTAAATTAATAAATTTTAGAATATTTTTATATTAATTTTCTATATTAGTATTATGTATTATTTTATGTCATTATAAATAATAGAACTATTAATATTAGTAGTATTAATATTAATATTTTATTATCAATATTTTAATTTTATTATTATTATATAGCAACATTTTTTATCTATAAAATTTTATTATTTTAATTTAACTTGTAGACTTAGACTATATAATATATATTTATATAATTATAATCATAAAAAAATAACAACAAAAACAATAATATTATTTATCACATTTAGTTACTGTTATGTTTAATTATTGAATTTTGAAATTTTATCCCTTCGTTTTTCATATAGGTGGGCTATAAAACAACAAAAGGGGGGATCCAAGGCCTAGGGCCTCCATCTCCCTCATATCCACTGGAAACAAAATAAAAAAAACCCTATGGGGGTATCAACCATTGGCGTATTACCATTACACTACCACCCTCCCCTCACCTTGTAGGCCAACCACCCCACTTCTTAGTGCAGTTCACACTCTACAGCCCCCACCCACATCATTATCCATGAATCTCCCCTTCTCCCTCTCCCTCCTAATAATAGAACCAGAATACTCACAAACACTAGGTTTATTATGTCCGTACTAATTAAATAGTAGTGGACGTCGCCTCCCCTAAATCCACCATCATCGGTGCTAATCACCCCTTACTATACATCACCAGGGCAGTTCCACTTACTCTTCTAGAATTCATGTGTGTAGCCAAATTTGTTTCCTCCCTCCCGAACTGATAAAGTGACACATCCAAGGTTTTTTCTGTATCCTTCAGTGATAGCCTGCATGTATTCTATCTTGTGGTTCATATTGTGGCCACTTTCTACAGCATTACAGATACACATAGACCAATGACGTACACTTAAAAGTGTGATGACATGTACACAGTGATATGTTATTTTTATTATTTTATGTTTCATATTGGAGTGATGCCAGAATAATATTATTATTTTGAGAGTTATGATGAATGTGACAGTAATTTCATGCCATTATTTTGTTTACAAATTTGTTTCCTTTTGAATTAAATTTTGGTTACGATTTTTAAATAAAAAATTATATTCATCTCTGAAATTATTGTAATATGGGAACTAAAAACATTCATTGGTTTTTGTCTGTGTGATTCCATATAGGTGACCATGAGTTTTTTATTAGTAGATAATTTATTTTTTCCAAAATCCAATAATCCATATGAGAGAATCATAAATCTCCCATCATAGAATTCATAATAAATAAATATATTTATTAAAAAATTAATATTTTGTGTGATTTCTCTATTTAACATTGATGAATGATACTTCATCAGTTATCTCATTTGAATGAACCTTAAACAGATAGATTCATTGAATTTTTGAGAAACAAGTGGTTCTATTTCACCATGTGATTCGATGCTAAAATGAAAGGAAATTTATTCAACAAATCTGAGAATAAAATGATGAAATATTTTTGTATATATTTATATTGTTTCATAACAATATATAATGAGACCCAATAGTGTTTTAATTAAAAATGAATTTGGTTATACTTAATTGAATAAATATTTTGATGTATGAATTAAATAATTTGAATATCATACACCTAAATGGATATAATTACTCTGACACTTTTATTTATGCCTGATTCCACCATAGGATAATTTACTTCATAAAGAAAGTTTTAGTTAATATTAGTAAATATTTGAAAACATTGGTTCAATTTTCAGAATCATTAGTTTTTAATGACATTAATATTTTATCTTCCAAAACATTCTTTCAATAGTATATTCCTAGTGTCTATGTACATTATCCATGTGGTTTTACCATGCTTACCGATTATACAGTATTTATTAGGTTAATAAATTTTCCAAACTGGACGCCTTGTGATGAATGTACTACTATGGAAATTGAATTAAATATCATGTGTTGTTAATATATTCTATATACCTCATAAATGACCATGAAAAACAAAACTAATATCCTTACGTGTGTACTATAGACATCTAATGATGAAATTTAAACAACATATGGCTTTCTAGAACACTTTTTATACCATTCATATTTATATTATTATTTTAAATTTAATTAATTACAGCATTAATCATCATTAAACATAGTTTCATGGGTAATTAAGTTGATATTAAACATCTTCCATTATGTTTTTTATTATATTAAATTTCCTAATTAATTAATTTATATATTCAAATTTAAAAGACATGTATCATTGTTCCATAGCAATGACTAATTTGGAAATATATTTTTTATGAAAAAAAATTTCATGTGTTCTAGGTGTCATTAATTTTTCTGTACATGAAAAAAAAATTATGAAATATTCCATATAGAAAATATATTGTTTGAGTGAATTGTATACAACAAGGACCACATTGAGTATTTCAGACAAGTACTCATTAACTATCTTCCAATTACAAAGATATTATCTATTTTATTACATTTTCAATAAAATAAAATGATAAATTGTATTCATGATAAAAGACTATGAGAATATCCAAGAAAATTAGATGAGTTATGATAAAGTGTATTAATTGTTTAATAAGATAAATAGTTTGATTAATTTGTTCATGTTTGATCATATCTAATAATAAACAAAAAATAATTCTTGCAAGTTATTTTATAAGAAAAATAATTTCATGTGTATTACTGATTATGAGATTTGACTATACGTATTTATGTGATTATTTCCTATAATTTAATCTAGCACTTGGGGTTTTTAATTAATTATTTTTAAATTGAATTGTATGGATTCTATGACATCCCTCCATCCTCTATTATGTAGCACATACATGTCAAAAGTTGTTTCATATTATTCACCATAACCAATCACTTGTTTCTCTCATCTGAGTGTAATTTATTAGACATATGTAATTAAAAGAGTATATGAAGGTGCATGGAGTCCGTTCAAGGTAGAGATGAAGTGGAAATAATTCGAGATGTTAGCGAAATGAAACCAACATTGGAAACACATAGGTAGATATATGTATTGTTCCAACTCATGCCAATACTAGAACCATGAGTTTTACATAAGGTTATAGGTAGATTTATTTTTATTTCCATAAATTAAAAATTATAAAATCTCATGATAATGTCATTTATTAATTTCTTTTATTTATATATATGGAAAATTCATTTTATGGATGCAAGTCCACTATCACATAAATAAATTATGTATTTTTAATAGATGAAGTAAAAATTAATGGAAAATCATAAAATTCTATAATGTTACATGGTAATTAGTTTAATTTAAAACCAATTAATTTTATATATACATATAAATAACAATATATAAATATTACTACATAATAAAAAATATAATCAGGTTAATATATAGCCATTATTCCTTCAATTATTTGAATTAAAATAAAATAAATTCCAAGTGTTAGTTCATTCCATTATTAAGATCACTTATGATTATCCAAGTATTAACAATGATGATGGGTCAAAATCATAAAAAATATATGGACTTTAACATCATGTTATCTTTAATATAAAATTAGAGGCTAGTGTTTAGGAAATATGTTTTAGGGTTTCACAATTAGGAAGACAAGTAAATAGAATGAGTTATTTCATGCCAGAAAAGGGTAAACAAACCTCTCTATGCACCATACAATAGTTCTCATGTCCATATTATGGTTCATATAGAAGAAAATATTGATTCATGTGACTATAATTTCTATTGTTGTGTAAATTCCATGTTCAATGTATGAGGCTGTAGAGACATAGTAAAGTAGTGGGAGACATAATTAAACAAAAAATATTTTTATTATGTATAATATAATTTATAATAAATATAAGTACTAAACATATTCTCTTATTTTTTTTGGATAGTAACATGTTCATCAACCACTTATCCCTACAATAAACTCTAGAGGCTGATTGTCCCCTAACTCGTAGTAAATCCTGGGAATGGTCCAGAAGCCTACATGTGGTGTTTAACTAGGAAAAAAATATTTCATGCTTGAATTCTCAGTAATCAATTCGCCCTCTAAGGAGGAATGTGATGAAGAGTTTACATTTTTTGAAAAAATATCTGATCAATTTAGAAAATGATAAAAGTTTAATATATTCAATAATGCCTAGAAAATATATGGAGTTCTATAAAAACATTAAGACCTATAGCATAATCCACCATTTTCATGATCTATTTCAAGATAGAGAAATATATACATAGTTTAGTCATCCAAGGTACCCTTCATAAGAAATATTAGATAATGTTCTCAAACATGGATGCACGTAGTCAAAATTATCTAAAACATTGAGTGTGTATAGGTTCTAATATATAGGCTACCAGAAGAATAGTGCATTGAACTCATTATTTCATCACCCTCGTAGATCTTATAGAGTTCTTTTCTAAATTTAATTATTTTCAACATAGTATAGTCTCTCCAATAACTTATAAATCTACTTTAACAGGTGGAAACGTTTATGAAGAATGCAAAATAGTTTATCTTTATGGTGAATATAATGAATGTCTGGGTGAAGATATCCATGCCTAATCCCATGTTTGATGAATCTTCACAACGCCCATCAATGAAGATCAGTATCAGGGGGGAACGAAAATAAACATGTTGATATCTATTTTTTCATGTGAATAAATGTTCTAGTTGTATAAATGTTTTATCCAAATTAAGAATAAAAAAGTAACCCCAGGTGTTTTTTTATTTATTGTATTCTATCAATTTTAAAAATAATGGATATCAGATAAATCTTGTACTTCTCATATGTGAATTAAAATATAAGAACCATGTGTATTATATAATATTGTGTGGGGGCATTGGAGATCTATAAGAAGCCTAATGATATAGACATTCTATAGCGGCTATTATGAATAGCCATCAAATGATGATGACTTCAAGAATCATCGTTCTAAAATAACGTCATTATGTTCCTTTTAATACCAAAAATAAATTTCCTTTTCCATACTTGATTAAATTGTATTTATTTTTGAATTTTGAAATTAATTTATCTTCATTTATAGATAAATAATATTTCATGAGAATCATATTAAAATAATTGTCTTTTTGTGTTGGTTTACGCAAACCAATTATTAGAAATTGATAACAAAGATAATTAACATGATTAATACCACACCAAAATATGGAATCACTTTCTATGTTATATAAATGAAACCAAATTTACCAGGTTATAGAAAAAATATTTTCTACTAATTCAAACAAAAAAAGGATGTGTTTTACAATAAAATTTACAAAAAAATTGACTAAAAACCAATTTAGTTGAAAAGGTTAATGGTTCAAACCAATTCATGAGGTTTTTCATATCGTTGTGAGTGGTCCATTTCCAGTTGAATATGGGGGTAGGTACTCATACTTGAAAACATTTTCTGGGGACTTTAGTAGATAGGGACATGTCTAATTAATGTGGTAGAAGTCTAATTCTTTTGAAATATTAAAGGAATATAAGAATATTGATGGAAAAAATTTCATTATTAAGATTAAGAATCACCACTCAGACTATGGTTGATGTTATCTTCATAAAAATTCATTTCTTATTTTTTGGATTTTAGCGTTATGCCCAAACTCACTCGTCCATATAGACCCCAATGGAATTGTGTAAGAGGAAGAATGAACTACATAGATTTTTACATGGTGAGAATAATGATGATTCCATTGAGTCATCCATTTTCGTTTTTGGGATAGACATTATTGATAGATGAATATATAGTACACCAAGTGAAAATGTAAGTATAAATTGGTAATATATATCATCTTTGTTACGTTAATATAAACATGTTGTTTCAAGTACATGTGTGGTGTTGCGAAGTGGATGAAAACTATATTTCTAGAAACTAGATTACACATTGATGAACCAAGTGTATCTTTATAGGGTTTCCTACAAAAGCTAAATTATTATACCTATGAAATCACTCATATATAAAATTTGTACCCAATAGACATCCGACCATTTTTGAAAGGGATAAAATCTATAAATGAGATAGTGGGATAAATATAGATATTTATGATTTCATGGATCACGATACAAAAGAGTTGGAAAATTAATAATTTCAACAAAGCCTCATGAAATAGGATATTTTGGAGACACATGTACCGTTATGGATTACCCTTGTTATTGAAGATCATGAATAATATGGTTTTATAATCATTTAGTTTTGTGAATCTTTACTATTAAAATATAATGATATTTTAACCTAAATGGAAGATGTAAGTGGAATAGATAATACCAAATAATTCTATGATATGAATTCAATAAAAGATTCCATGTATTGGATCGAAGAATTGGTTTGAAATGATCCTCCAATGGATGATATTCCAATTATATATAAATGGATATTCAAGAAGAAATTTTAAATGGATAGAAAAATCACAATAATTAAGACATGTCAGGTTGCAAAAGGGTTCAAAAAACATCAAGTCAAAATCTATTAAAACCATATCACCTATTTATATTCAAAATCAATCTGAATTATAACATCCATATAAAATTACCATTACTATAATATTTTGTAGATGGATGTCAAAACAGATTTCTGAAACATGAACCTTTAAAGAAGATATATCTATGACACAAAAATAAGGGATTGTTACTGTAAAGGATTCCAAAAAATCATAAAAGTTATAATGATCTATTTAAGGTTTAATGAAACTTACATGGTCATGGATTATTTGATTTTATCAATCCATAATGGAATTTGGTTTCATAAACAAGTAATGTAATCCATCTATCTATAAGTGATTTTGGGGAGTCTGGTTGTGTTCATGATACATTATAACATTAAAATGAATCTCATTTTTCATGACTAATATCTCTAATATGTACCTTATGTGGGATGAAAATGATAGAATGTAGATGGTGATAGACCGATTCCTTACTCCAATAGGCCTCAGGTTGGTGACTAGCACTGAGGGTATTATAAGGATACATATGGGAGGTGTTATCCTCTAGGTGAACATGTAGAATAGAGTGATAAATTAGATAAAAAAATCAAAAGCAAATCCGATATATATATATATGAAATGTCTAAACATGAAGTTTCATACTGTACAATAACAACTGAAAGGAAACTACAATTACAAAAGGTTATATATGACAGAAACCATAAATTGAAAAAAAATCTATCAGAAACACATGAAAGTAATATCCATCCCAAACTCCAAACACCTCTAACTGAACTAATAACATTTTATATATTTTTATGGTGATCATAAGAGAATATTCAGTAGGATAATTCCTAGAACATCTCATTTAAAAGATAATTAAATCATAATAAAACACAGAAAACAATTGTGAAACTGACTCATCACATAAATAGGTATACTATCTTCCATACTCACCATGGAAATCACTCACCTCGTATAACATAAAATAGAGCATATAATATAATAATGAAACATCAAGGGTACCCCTATCCTGCATCCCCAATAGTATTCTTCTCTTCCCCATTGTCACACATCCTAAGCCATATATCATCAAAATAGGCCAACTTAAATAAAATAAAAAAAGAAAATAAATTATTCTCGTGAAACATATCATCACATTTACTCGTCCACATATCCATATATAATAACTGAGTAGTTGTCTAATGACTCCATATCCTGTTTGGAATGTGTCATACATTAGGTATTACACCTAAAGGTATTACATCCCATACACCAAGTAAGTACCATAATGAATCATAACATATACACATTATACCAATAATAATCATAGGGATACTATATATAGAAATAAATGTGTGTGAATAAATATAATCTATCACATCCCTGTAAAAACATATTTAGGGAAACTATCCAATTTGGATACTTGGAAAAGTAACTATTAAGAGAAGATATTGGGGCCAAATGAGGTAGTTGGCCCTTTATCATCCCACTAGGTTGTTGGGGAAAACATCCCATAGAGACAATGATATTTTAGGTCCCTAGATCAAACTGGTGGGATAGAATATGAAAACATTGAATATACTTGTTTAATATACATCACATCCACACTATGGACATAACCAATTCTTAGAATCAACTACATCTAATGTTTCTTGGATTCTAGACTCCCCCTACTAAGACATGATATCCTATAAGTACACAAGCATTTAAAATAGCTACATTAATTACCTATTTAAATTTTCATCATTTCCTTATATTAATTTATACATAATCCACTAATTAAATATTAAAAATATTCCACATCATGATATATTAATAATCATTTTAATGTAAATGCCCTCTAGGAATAATCCAAACTGAGTGCACAATTTATCATGATTAACATATTTTTTTAATTTTCAATAAAATAACATCAACCCCACATGTTACAAACAATTTACTCATTATTAGTATTATTCCATAATCAATATTATAAAGGAAAACCATCCTAATATAATAATATGTGAGAAAATTAATCCAATTACATGCATAAACCTCTTGTAGGGGGGATGTGGATAATATAAGTATCCCTTCAATCATGAATTAAAAAGATTCATTCAATCAAGAATACAATATTAACACATCAATATATAAGCATGGATTCATCCCATTCCATAATATCTAGTTCCATCCATGAAACCCTCATCCAAATAATAATCCATCGCTCCATCAGAGGCATCAACCATTTCCACACCATTCGGGCCTCCCCGCTCACATATCACATCATCTATAAAAGGATCTTCCATTATAGGTACATAGAATCATACGATCCTCCCTTCCAATTATCACATCTTAAATCTAAGATGACATCCAAATAACATTATAAAATATCAAGAAAAAACCAGTATTGACAATAGATAACTAGGACTTCAAAACTAGGCATTTATACATCACATAAAACAAGATCTCAAGATACAAAAATCAAGGAAATATAGCCTTCAAAAGCTTATATGAAGCTAGGGAACAAAAATTTGTCTTCATCACAAATCATATTTGTATTCCATATCGAATTAACCGATTCATTATTAGTAGCTTAAAATTGTAGGATACCTAAGCCATCGATATATGACTATGTATAAAAGGGAAACACTATCCTAGAAATAAAACCATTCTCATTAATAAGCCTTTTATTATTGTTATCAACAGTAATTACCATGATTCACAGTATTTATCAATTCAATGAAATCATTTATGATCATATTTAATTAACATGAATATTACATATATTTGATAATTATAAAATTATAATGAACACTATATTATAACCATCTCACTTCATTAATTGTTCATAAGACTATGAGTAATCATATAATTTCTTCTTTAAATTATTTACAATATCACTCAATAAAAACATGATAATCCATATCATACAAAGACAAGATTACTAGAATAATTTAGATATCAAACTATCTAGAAAACCAAGAACAATACCATTATCACGATAGAAATAAACACAATGAAATCAAAATCCAATTCATTGTTAATTTAGTTAAATCATTTTTAGGTGCATTTCACATTAATATAGAGGGATAAACCATGAATGATCTATGATTACATTTAGAAAATTTGATAATCAATGATTCCACTAACTCAATGGTTTCAATGTTATTTTCATGAGAATAGTCCATCATTGTGGATCACAGTCACATTTCTTATAAGAATCTACATCCCCTTACGGATATCAGGGATTAATTGCACTAAAAAACAACAAGGAAGAGTTAATTAGAATCATGTAGATGATGCACCATCGCATGGAATGATGAAATTAGAGGAAAAAGATCCATTAATTATATGTCACGTGTTAGATAATGCAATAGATCACTAAGGATCGAAGACAAAAGGACAAGGATCGATCTCCATTAGAGGAATCCCAAAACGCATAGAAAGATGGCATCCAACTACATGGAATATGATTTAGGGATATTATTTTTGACAAAACCCAATTTTATAACAAATTCATATGCACTATTCAAAGGGGATTTACCTAGAATGAATCCCATTTTCACACATTTCAATTTGAGTTTTTATTTATTTCTAAAAAATGTTTCACCTGGAATTGTTTAATAAAAAAATTCACACAATGTATTACACCTCATTTATATGAATTATACAATCAATGAACTCAGATTACGTGATGAGAAATAATAATACACATCTAGTATTATACATACCTCCATCTCTTAGCATTAAAAACCTATAGACTCGCTCCAACAACCCTATGAGGACAACAAGATTTAGAAACATGGAAAGGTTATAACTAAATGGATCTAGATCCTTATATTTGATGAATATTATACAATTATCATCCTTGAGAATCTAAAAACAAACCCATAGAGAAAATGAGAAGTGTTCATACAAACAGCCATCATGTGAGATACCTCCTAGGAATCTATCATTCAAAATGTCATGACCACCTCACCAATGGAAATATCCAAAAACCACCCAAAATCAACAACCAACTCCTAGGGATGTATTATATGATTAAAGATAAACATAAAAGCCTTTGGGTACTAAATTAGTATCTTGAACAGATATTCCTAGGTACTCTAGTCCATGTCAACATGAAACCAAAATACCCAATCCAAGGGAACAATACAATGATGATATACCATCAAATTGTAGTCCTAGATCTCTAGAGGTATCTCCTAAAAAGTCTCATCATTTTCTAAATCAATATCTCCCTAATAATTGATAAGAGTGTAATCATTAAGACAAAAACAGATTTGTGAAACATGAAACACATTGTGTATCTAGAACATCTATAGGGGAAGTGTTCTCTAGTATACAATCACTCCTATGTGATGGAAAAACACAAATATCCAAACCAATAATTAAGAATGAATAATCACACAACCAAACATTCACTAACCCCCATGAGGATTCACCTTATAGAAAATGTAATTTATAACCTCGAACTGATTGGATCATCTCTTATGATCGGAATAGGATTTCGGATGATCATGTGATACCACAATCCAATATTGAATTACCCTTAGAATATCATTTGTATTTTTTTACTTTCTATTTCATGAGAATTTATGTCTATTTGACCCTAGTCTAGCTCAACATAGAATGAAAATATTGAAGATACTAATATTCAAATGGATCCATGCCAATGGTGGGATGGAAGGTGTTTTTTTATGAAAACACTATCTTGGCTAGTTGCCTCTTCCATGAACCTCCAAGATTTACGACACTAGTATTGAACATGTCTTCAGTATTCTATTGGCAAAGCTGTGTGGGACCATCTATCTGCAGATAATAATCAGTTATAATTTATATCTAAGAACAAAAATAATTTTGTAGACCTATTTACACCCAACTACTAAATTCTGGATCATGATCATTGATGTTTTTCCATGGGGGTCTGCGGAGTCACACAACCTTCTCTAGATACAACCTTGACATAAACATTACGATAACTGACTCACTGATTAATATACATTGGGATGATTTCATGAAATAATCTAATAAAACCCATATAGAATTATAACCTCCCTGAGCACAAGTAAAATAAGTAAAAATTCTATTGATATTTTATCCCGTTTTTACAGGGGAATATCTAATTGCAAGAAAAAATCAATAAGAATGAAATTTTAATCCTTCACCTTCTAAAAGATTCAACTTTTAGAAATATACTATATAACCTCATGCCTCAACCTAGTCCACCAAAAATGATAACTCAAGTCTTGGTATACCTCTTTTAGGTCATGATGTACCAGCAAAGGAAATATATCAAACTCTTAGAGAACCATATCATGCATTATCAATGGAACATTAGTATTTCCCTTGAACAATACATAGGATTGTGTATCTTAATACTAACCATCTGGGGCATTACCAAAAACATATCGGTCCCTCCAGGCATCCACCAACGAATCCCCCCAATCCGGAATTATCCACCTACTACACCAATATGGGTGATCTACCATCTCTAAAGGAAAGTAATTTCCTCAAACCTCTCCTATATCTAGATTTATTACTAAAATTTTTTCAATAACTTTATATGAATACCCAAATTCACACATGGAATCACTATTTGACATCCTAATCGGCACATAGGCTTCCACATTTCCCTTAACAATCATATGTAGATTCTGAAATTCATAATACTATGATAATTACATCCATTGATGGTGACATAATATCATGTCACTCATGAAGAATGCATAATTTAGCCTTTTATTATTAGTAAAGACCAAAAAAGGATACCTAATGAGGTAATTCTACCTCATCATCAATGAGAACACATCTTCTGTAAACTCAAGATAATGGGTGTCATAGTTACACTAATAAGGATGTATCTAATAAGACTCTTATGAAACAACTAAAACCCGTTGCATCAGAACACAAGATAAATCAATCACATTAAGTGTCACAATATCCTCAAACTAAACTCATTCTACTAGAAAACTAAACATTGGTTCATTGAAAAACATTTCGATCAAATAATAAAAATATACCTCAACCTAGTATGTCTACACAAAACATATCATCATTTCTATTCAAATATTTTTGTGGAGTTGAAACCCCTGTGAAATAAGCTACATACCCCCTTGTGATAGATTACAATACCAAGGTAATTCTTATACTCTTCTAATTTTGCGGGGGATTCTAAATACAAAACTTCCACTATCGTCAATCGATCCACCAGTACTGCCTTTTGGGACACAACATCACATAAGAATTTTATATCATGAACCAATAACCCACACATCAAAATCCTCCTGAACAACTACTCATGATGATGATCTCACAAAATGGAATGTAGATACTCAGTATACTCCTCCTTATATGTGGAGTACACAAGGATGTTTTTAATAAAATCAATAAAAAAAATCCATTAACATTGTAAACACTATATTCATCAACCCTGTAATCATATATATAGAATTCATCAAAACAAATTGCATCCCAAATAACACTTAATTCACATGAGGACAACAGAATGCAGTGTTCTAAATATCCTCATTTCACCGGCATCTGATGATGTCCTAACTGAAAATCAGTTTTCATGGACAAATCATCCATCATCATAATATGAATTAAATATTAAATACATGGAAGAATATTTTAGTTATTTTCCAGGAAATATTTCAAGAGATGGTAATTGATACAAATACATAAAACACTATCTACCATCATTACAAAAAAACTAGTACACCCTATGATGACACCATCCCCCAAACAAAACATCATTAAATAGATCATCAAGTTGAAATATATTATCTCATAACTCATAATTCATATTATGATACACATACAAGGATAATATAAACGCTTGGATATAGCTTAATCCCATATATGATCTCTCATTGCAGGGGTAATGCTACAATCTCCCTTGGAAAGTCATCAGTGTACACTTCTACAACCCTAGGTAAAAGATATTTCTTATCATCGAACGAGATTGAAATCCACTCATCCATCCAAGAATACTAGTATAGAACACCTCTATAACCCATCCAATTGTCTCATCCACCAATTAACATAGCTAGATCACCATAAACATCATGGAAAAAATATATCCTCAGAATAAATGTATCATACTCTATACATTATAAAACTAATCTATGCTGATTATCATATCATATGGATATTTCCATAAATATTGGTTGTTTCCCAAAGTGTGGTTCTCAACTTTTACATTATCATATTCACTAAAAACTTCATAAAAGGGATCCTGAACTCCAACTTGAATAGTAAAATCCATGGGCACTGTAGTTTACTCTATTGCAAGTCCCAGAGAATATTAGAGGGTAGGTGACATAAATTAGAGTGTCTATATTGTATCTAATAAATAATTAAAATAATTATAAAATAATAAAAAGGACGCCTTAAATGATGTTTTACTCACCTAGCTCTGGAAAAGATAAATCATGAAGAAAACAAAAAACTACTCAATGGTCTCTCTATCTATGCAAGAAACAACATTTGTGGTCATACTATACTCTTTGAGGTTAAGGAGTGTCTCTGGTATGCATTGTTCCTCTGTCATGTCTTCTCAGATGATCATAGACTAAACGATCATGGTATTTTTCTTTGACTAAAATATCTTCCATAGAGTACATGAAATGAAAAACCTAGTGCACACTGACTACCCAGAAATATTGGATAGTCTGGTTGCTAATGATATTCAAATCCTCTCATGAATCATGATTCAAATACCATGTAAAAGGTTAGATGGAATCTGCCTCTATAGAAATGAGTTGATGATGGAAGAGAACTACCCGAAATTGATCAAAAACTGTTCTACCTAAAAAACTGTGATACCTGGACCATAAAACCTATCTAGGATGATTTTTGATGAATACTTTCTAACGAAAATCTGACATGGTCTATAATTCCCTCAATAACCACTACTCTCACCAGCATATGAAGATAAATATTTAGAAAATACAGGATGACCTGGTACTGGATATCTAGATACAATGCCTATTTAACATGCCTTACCATAGCCTCCTTATATAGAAACATGCCTGATGCATGTTGCTGAAGGGTCATGAATTGAATCATAAACACGATCACTGGAAAAATCTTGTTGAAGGGTAAACATATAATGGTGACGAGATACCTTCATAGTTAGAGAAAGATTATCTTCTTGGAACTAAACTCATAACTTCTCTAATAATACTTCTTACTCATTACTATCTCTGAGGAAAAAGAACCACCAATTCCCCAATACTCCATGAAACATCTTCATTGTTAACAAAACCCATTAATCCTTCTGATCAAAAATAAAAATAAAAGACATATCACTAGCCTCCAACTCGTCCTTTATGACTTCATATGATATAGATCCATTATACTTTGGTAGATTCTAGTTATAAAACTAATAGACTGTCCACCTACAATTTTCATCATCATGGACCTCAGATCATTGATGAACTACTAGAACATACTGTTGAACATCATGGGTAAAAATCTGATGATGATGTCAATATGTAGCAATAATTGATAAAAAAAAACCCATACATATCCTTAACAATGAATATGTAATACATAAAATTAATTAATTCATTATTCATTATCATATTAATGATTAAACCTATCTCAAGGTATATTTATTTGAAACAATGGTGAATGTAAAAAATGATTCATGAATCATTCCTATTTAACTACCCTATAAGAAGTATCACTACTTTTAATAGTATTAGTAAACATAATTTTATGTTCTTCAGATCATAAGGGGCCAAAAATACCAGTGTCATAGCTGTTCTACTGTGTTTACATTGAATACTAAACATATATGACATTGTTTCCTTACTAACCCAATAAATCAAACCATTACCTAACATTAGACATCATTCTATTGTTCAACCTAAACATTCAACACTGCTCTATACTGACCAAATCCCACCAATGTGTAATGTCTCAACCTAGGTTCCACATAACAGGTCCCTGAAAAAGTTCTACACATTACCTTAGGAGCTCTTTCCCATAGTCCAGATGTTATTGACTAGTAGTGAGGGTATAATATGTATTGTGGGTAGGCGATTCCCTATTTATCAAGCATCACAATAGTGGATACCAATATAAAAAATCATGATAAGTACATTATCAATAATATTCCAACCTCACATGAATAAATCCAAAACATGTAAAATGAACACAAACCAACGTAGTAGATATTTCATTCCATATAAGTGTCATGTTTCAAATGAAAGACCAAAATAAATACACATTGACAACTCCCATGTGGTTATGGACATCATTTGTGGTTCCCTCATCCATGATCCATACCGAAACCCAACATAGCAATCTATCAATGGGATCATTCATTTAGATTTTCCTATAAACATGAAGTATATTTGGGTACATATCAGGCAGCATATGTACGATGTGAGTACAAATCAGTAGGCCACTATAGAGTGAGACCCAATCAATAACAGTGTATGATGTTATGGAAATATAAAGAGATATTGAAAAAATAAATATGTGTCACATTAAAGATTAATTAAACAACAAAATTGGCCTCCAAATTCATTGTGACACCTTTACCAATCATACATGCTTTGGCCCATGCTCTAGTCAATGTCATAAACTAAAGTGATATCACAATTCAATTTTTCATTGGATTATTTTATGTATTTAATTAAAATTTAATTTTTGGAACCCCATGGGTATTTGGGGAAAGATTTCCTAAACCAAAACTCATTATCAATCACATATATAAAAAATTTAAATTCATCCAATGGGGGTCTAGACCCATGTGTATTTTGAGAAGTAGTCCCTGAACCAAAAATAATTGATCAGTCATTCACAAATGTCACATATCATGGTTCCACATTCATTACTCATTTATAAACCATATTAATCATGGTGTAAAACATCATTTATCAAACTCTACCATGGTCTTCCAATTTTATCATAAGTCATAATGTAAACAATTTAACCATTAAAAATTTCTAAAAACATTTTTTTCATCACTCACTGACCATTCATAATAGATCTACTAAACCCATTAAGTCCCATTATCAACCATGAATAAAGTATATTTTTTCAATTCCATACTACCATTATCATCCTTTTAAAATTTCATAATTATCATTCATGGAAATTGGGAAATACCCATGGGTTTCCATCTCGCCCATATAATCATCTCCAATTGGACAAATGGTGTTTGTGAAGGTTATCACAATTTCATGTATTTAGTTTTACCATTTTAATTCAAAATCAAATGCACAAAATGGAAATGAAATATAACAATTTAATACTCTATAGATTAATCAATACTATGAGAATTAGAAATTACACCACAAACCTCAAGAATATTGATGAACGCTTTCCATACTAAAACCCTCAATTCGATGTAGAAAGATCGAATTCACAAATTTAGTGGAGATCTGGGATCAAATCCTAGGATAAACATTAGATGAATCATGATCCATTAAAACGTATATCTAAACTATCGACAACACAATAATTCATCCAACCCAAAGGGGAGATTAATACATGAGAGAGATGAATCTAATCAAATAATATATCACATGCCAAAGAGGTGTCGATCTTTCTAATGGATGCTCGATTCACAAATAAATGAACTCAAGGAGACTAGGAGTCCACATTGGAGATTCCAAGAGAATGGAAATAATGTATGGATGATATGGGGTACGTAGGGATATAAACATGGGGTTTTGGGAATTTTATTCTAATTTTATAATATTTAAAATCCCTTATTAACTATTTCCTGGGTAGGTAGCATGGTTTCAAAAAATATGTACCCTAATTGTGCACCCCTAATGTCTAGGGTGCATTGTTACTAGTAGCTATATGGATAATTTTGAAAACCATGGGCCAAAAATTAAAATACCATTTTTATGGTGAATAGTATGGGGAGGGTGGCTTAATGGTTTGGTCAAACTGTGCCCCCCTTCTTGGGTATTATAATTGGGTGTTTTGTTTCGAAGGGAAAATCATATAGTTTTATCTCAATGTTGTCCAACCCTGCACAACCCCATGGGCTTTTGAAATAAATAAATTCACCTAAAATAACACCATTGAAAAAAATCAAAAAAGGTTTTTCAGGACAATTGTAAAAGTATACTTGAAATTGAGCACAAGGAATCTCTAGAAATGCTATGATCTTACATCCTATACACCTTAAAACAATTCTTCCTCAAGTTTCACTCACCATAATAACTATTCATCGAAGATAAAAGTGTATGGACATTGAGGATAAATATCACATCCCCCCTTCCATGACTCATTAAAAAAATAGTAATGCATCCACAACACTCAGACCAACAATACAGTCTCCCCCCAACACATTCTAAATGTGATCCATAACAAGAATAAAATGTTCCTCAAAAGGAACATCATACTTCAGCTCAATATCATCATTATCGACCACATGAGAATAGTCTAGGAGATAATTCTAAATTATAGACAAGTGAAAAACATCATGCCTAGTACAATACTTCTATGGAAGATCCAATAGATATAAAACTTTTCTAATCCTATATCTAAAAAGTTATGACAAACCAGGTTTCCATCTTTCTGTGCTACATTATCTGATAGTGACCAATATTGATGATACCTAAAGGAATACATGATCTCCCTTTGTAAACTAAAGAGTTCAATTTATTCTATCAACATAGTATATATGTGTAGTTTAGGCTACATCCAAACCTTTATGAATCAACTAGACCTTCTCCGACATATCCAATATGAGAATCAATCCAAAATACTCAATCCCACCCTCCTCCATCCAACATAATGTTGATCTACAAGGACTACCATAAATTTCCCCATATGGTTCCATATGAATAGTCTCTATATTACTTATATTGCATGGTAAATCAATAAGTTTAATTTTCTTCCCATATGTACCACCAATATCATGCATGCATGCTCTCATCATGTCCTCAAGCACTCATATAGTATTCTATGTTTTCTCATTTTCCCATTGGGGGAAATCCAATCTAAAAAACACCTATATACCAAGATCATTTTGCAATACTCTCTCAAAGAGTGATGAAAATAATGGATTATTATATGAATAAATACATTGTGGTGCCCCATAAAAATAGACTATCTTCAAAACACCCATATATACTCTTTTATCAGTTGTTAATGTTTCTCGAATAGGTAATAAATTGTATAAATTCATCAATTGGTCTATAATCACCTATATCGCATCACTCCTCTTAGGTATCCCTATAATAAAAATGTAAAATTACAGGCAGTCATAACCCCACATCGATTATGGAATTAGAAAGAACTATAACGAACCTCTAAGCCATTGATGCTTTGCCTTCACCTGCTGATAGATGAAACGTCATTCCACAAAACTGACAATTTCATTCTTCAAACTATTCCACCAATACTATTGATGTATTTCATGATACATTTTGGTAAAAATAGGATGCTCCTACAACATTGAGTGATGAAACATAATCAACATATCTTCATTAAAATATATTGGAAGAACTAAATAGACTCAAATATATTTCATCTAATCCTCTTCTATGTTCAAATAAGATGAAGAATCCCCACCATTATATATTTTCCACAAGAAAGAAAACATTATATACTCATAATGACTATCCTGGATCTACCATTTAGTAGTTGTCTCAATGAATATGGATATGAGGTTCATCTTCTTATGGCCCTCCTAAACCTAATTTTTCATTTCAGCTAGAAGAGTCATCATCCTCCACTCATAACAGGACTACTGAAATACTTGAGTTTATGTCTCCTATATCGAAGGGTTAGAAACACTATTTCCATTCTCATGCATATAATACAGATCAACATCAAATTACTACATATACTAAACTCATATCCACAAAAAAAATTAAATTATTATTGTGAAAATATATACATTATGCTTTTTTATCATCAAACACAATAAAACATTCACAAAAATGGTAATTAGAAAAATAATTAAATTAAATATCTACCACGACCAACTGATGATCATATGTAGGATAATAAATTTTTTGTTTCCTCAACTATAAGGTTATTTTTGAAAAAACATAATTTATTTTCATCAAAACTAGACCATGTTTTATTCTGGATGAATCCTATAACATGGTATACTACTCAATTAGCTCGAGTATGATCAAAATCATGTCGTCTTAAAATGATTCTTCAACTCCTAGAAGAAATTATCTCATACTATGGACCATTAAAACATGAAATCTTTCTTGTTCATGCCCGAATATGGTGCTTCCAAACTAGATATGACTTGGATAAACCTCTAATATTAACTTACCGAACCAAAAAATCATAAAAAATCAAAAAAAATATTGGGTTACACCCAAGAAAAAAGAACTTGAACATTTTCTAGGTTCAATGAAAACAACTTCATTGATGATGTGAACCAAGAAGTAAACTATTTGGATTTGGAATTTATACTAAGATAGCTCAAAATATATACAATACTATCTTTGTGTACACAGGATGTTTTCAAGGTGTTGGGTTTGATCTTCAAGAGTCTTGGAGTAACTAAGATATCATCTATAAAAGCAACCACATACTATTCCATGTATGGGTGAAATATAAGGTTCATCAAAACCAGAAACACAATAATTGAATTAATTACCCTGAAAAATATTAGGACAAACAGGTATGGCCCATAACTACTTATAAAATATTTCCATGGTATATTAAAAGGCCTCACTCGGAACTGATGAATCCCTGGCCTCAAAATGATTATTAAGAAAAAAATCTCCACATAACTAGTCAAAGAGATCATTAACATATGGGGGATATTGTTTCTTCATATTCAACCGATTCAACTTTTGTAAATAAAAACAAAAATGCAACCTCATGGTCAGAAAATCAAAAGGATAAATACATTTTCTATCAACTATTTCTGCTAATTCGTAATCTCAAGAAGCTATGTTTGTTCCATTCAGTATTGTGGAATAGAAACTAGTTTTGCTATATGAATTTGCTCAATTTTAAACTCAACATCTCTATTAGGCAGTAGCCCAATGAAGTCATTAGGAAACACATAATGAAACCAATACAAGTTAGGAATGACATTGTTCTTTAAACCCTCTTAATCCAACAAGATACACAAATCCTAGGTGGTGAGCTCCCTCAGGTTCTAATGAAATATGCTTGAATGGCCATCTTGAAAATTAAATTCTCTCTAACAAACATAATTCTTACCCTCATGAGACATAATGGTTATTATCCTATAGTAAAAATCTTTATGTGGATAGAATGATACTAGCTAGTCCATTCCCAATATTGAGTAAAAACCTATCATATAATGTATGAGAAGATCCCTAAGGTGATTAACCTCTCCAACATCGAGAAACAACCATGCATAGTTATATTCCCATTGACCATACACACAAAAATGTGTCAGTCATCATCATCCCACACACATACTCCATCATCGGAATCAAACCATTCCAAAATTGAATATATATAAATTATTGTGACATCCATTTATCAAATAAATAACTAGAAATAATAGTATCAATAAGAGTAATACATATGACTGTCGATGGTACAACTTAATTATACACAAGTAGAGGTTAAACTATATGCATTTGACATTCCCCTCTTCTCTATGGTTCTTTATGAGTCTACTGAGTAGCACTACTCTTTTGATATAGGAGCTCTGACTCTAAATTACAACTTCTAATTCCTAGACATTGATGATTATTAGAAATCCAATTTCTCGATTGGTTTAGGGTAGTATACCCATTATAGTAATATGATTCATCCCACATCCTCTATCACTACCCATCTATTGGGGGTTTGAGTAGAACTTTGTATTTTTCATATCCTACCAAAATATCAATATTCCACCAGTGGTCGGGGACACTAACTATGAATGTGGCCTAAACTAATGCATTGATGGAAGTACACTTGATTACCACTTTGGGTAACTGATCCTTCACCCTATATGAAATAGTTTAAACTACTCTAGATGGTGTTCTCAAAATGATGATTACTACACCTAAAAGTCCATAATCCTGGTCATGTAGTAATAACCACATATACTCCACTAGAATCATCATCCAAATTCCCCTTTAAAATTATATCCTGGTTTACGAACTCAACAAAATTATTGAAATTGAAGTTATTATCTTGGGATTTAATCCCACAATTATATCCATCTTGAAAACATCTTTGTACATTTTCCATATTACGTGCTAGTTGCAGAATAAAGAAATTAAAATCATTGATGTATCCATCATATTTCTTCAGATCATCCTCCACTGGGTTAACCACATAAACTCCACCATCCTCAACTTCCTATGAATCTCTGGGTAAAAGTGATATAGGAATTTCTCTTGAAAATACATCCTTATCATTATTTTTTTACTACCCATCGCTATTATGAATATCCCTCCAATACAATACTTGAAATCATAACATATAAGAATAAATCATGACTCTTTTATCAATAGGTGTTACTAAATGGTTAAGAATTAGCTAGATTGACACAATCCATAACTCTGTTACCTCAGGTCCACCGTCTTAGGTGATGTTCAGAGCGTGATGCAACTAAAACTCCCATGTCAGACCAGAAATATTTTTCATATCCATCCCTCAATCACTATCCAAAAACATTATAATGATAGTAAAGTTTCCACAAAACAATCCTCCCTCTCCTTTTATCAGAAATTTCAGCGCCTCTAATCCCAAAACTGTAGGTTCATTTCAATCAATGTCCTCCAATCATCCAATAAAAAAATTTGTTTTGGAGACATGCCTCTACAATAATAAACACATTTATTAGGACATATAACACATTATTAACACATTTACATAAGAGAGACTATTATAATGCACTAACAATTCATCCTCATGAACAACCCCATAGTCAAAACTGTGGCCATATCACAACAATATACCACCAATAACATAGCCCTTGAATAATACATGGTATATATTATTTATATCATAAGGTTCCTATTAGACACAAATTTTTACCCATTTTGAATTTCAACATTTAACATCTCTTTTCCAATATAAACTCGTCACTGGGAACCATTTATTTTAAATTATTCAAGAAGGAAAAAAAGTTTTTATTGCCAAAAAACCGACCCATAACCTGATTTTCCATGAATTCCTATATTGATTCATGTTAAAACTATTCTTGAGTTCCTAAAAATATGCATCCATACTCAACTATCATGTAATATCAGTCCACGAAGAAAATATCATAATACAGTAACACCAAACAATATGTCCATCACCCCATGTGATGTAATATCTAACTATAATTGCAAGCGTAAAGAAAAACAATGCCTCCCTGGATACTTGGTTTTTTAGAAACACATGGGTTAGATATTCCCATGCATGAGATGATGCCCATGGATTGAATCATCCTTGTCTCATGTATACTATTCCAAAATAATAATATAACTGAAAAGAAAATAAAACCATTCGATACCACTTTATGGCATCCCATGATGTGTACCAAATACTACTTCCTTGATATGGCTCACCACAAGACCTCAAGTACACCTCCTCATATGCTTGAGGCTACCAACTATTAGTGAGGGTTTAATATTTAATGTGGAGATACTATATCCACTTTTTTATGTAGAACAAGAGATGAAATAAATGTTAAAAGAACTAATATATCACAATAATCATTAATCTACCAACAATACATGAATATATCAAAAACATAGAAAATGACTACAAACCAAAGCAGTAGATATGTCAGATCATATAAGTGTTATGTGTGAAATCATAACTCATGAAAAGAAAAAAAAGAAAACTCCCAAGACGGTCCCAATATAATGTCTGGATCTTTTATTAGTTATCCCTCCCAAATGTCTACGTAGGAATATAATAAAGGGATCATTCCCTTATTATGTCCCACAAACATGAATCATATTCTTTTACTAATCATACAGCCCAAGTAGGGTTTGAGAAAAATTCAGTAAGGAACCACTAAGGAAATATATAGAAATATCTAACCATTAACAATGTATTCACCTATGTAAAAAATAAATAAAAATGAAAAAAAATTAGACATGAGTATAATTATAAATTCTTCAATAAATGACATAGTAACTGAGGTTCATAGTGATACTTGAACCAATCGTACCTTCTTCATACCTTTACAAAATCTGAACCATAAACTAATGGGACATCACAATTCATTCATTAATGGTATTTCATTATTCATTTAATTATATTTTAATTTTTGGTATCTTATAGAATCTATCAATGTACCAATTCATATATATGCAACGAGGCCTAGATCATCCATTTGGCACCCCATGGGTATGTGGAGTAGTTTTCCCTAACTCATAAATCACTTATCAAAGACATATATCACAAATTCTCATACGTACAATGGGGTCCTAGATCCCCAGTTTTACATTCCATGTGTATTTGGAGTCTAAGTCCCGGAACAATAACCCATTGTTGAATTATTCATCAACTTCACATATTATGTTTCCACATTAAAAATAACTTATTAATCATTTTCATCATGGTGTACCAATTATGTTAAAAAAATCAACCCTAAACATCAAATTTATCACATGTAACAATTTAAAAATTTTACCATATTAGATATTTCATCATTTAGTTTACAACTCAATATCCCTTCAAGGATTATACAATTAACCCTTTATACGCCATTATCAAAAAGAGATTAATGGTTTTGTTTAATTCTATGGACCCATTATTTTCATAATCACATTTCATAATTATCAGTTGACTATAATTGGGACACGCACCATAGTTTGACCTCGAGCTATTGTCCTCATCTCCTACAAGTCCAACAGGATCCTCGAAGGGTCTCACAATATCATTGGTTTATATTCAACATTTTTATGTAAAAGAAATTTCAACACGTGAAAACACAATTTAATAATTATATACACATGATTATAATCATTACGATGTAAATTATAAATTTTTCCACCTACCTGAAGGAAATTTAAAAAGCACACACAAAACCGTAGAACTCAGTTCAATATATAACGATTGAATTCAAAACAGTAGTGGAGATATAGAAGAAACCCTAGAACCATGATCCTAGGAGATGAGATGCATTAAAACGTAAAAAAACCATAAATAGATGTTAAAATAATCCCTATAAAAGTGGATATATATATTTTATAGATAGTATTATATTTTTTTAGTATATCATATACCAATCAGGTGTTTATTCTTCCAATGGATCATCGCTTTTTAATGAAATGTGTTCAAAGAGTGAAGGAATCATCATAGGAGTCACGAAGAGAAAATATAATCATATTATGTGTAACCATGGTGATTAGGGATATAAACCTCGGGCTTATGAATTTTTTATTTAATTTTTATGTGTTTAAAATCATGTGTGAATAGTTTCCTAGAAGGGCCACACAGTTTAAAAAACCATGCTTCTAAATCATGTGCCCCTATTTTTTGGGGTACACAATTACTCCAATGTGGATAAATGGTTTTCTATACATTTAATACCTCCCATGTATGAGGGTTCATGTGTTGGGGATGTTGTCTCTATGATTTTCTTAAGTCGTCTTCCACTTAGTTTGGCTCAAAATGGGATATACGATTTCTAAGAGAAAACTGCATGTTTTGAACTAACCATGCACCAACTGTGCAAAAACCCATTGGAATCTAAAATTATCCAAATGAAACCAAAATAACGCAAAGCTAAACCCAACACTGTTATGGTCAAAATAGGGTAAAAGATTTCCTAATTTGAATGATACATCTACAGAATTGATGGGATCATACACAAAGTGTACACATGTTGGGATGGAAATGAGGGAAGGGAGATGGTGACTTCCCAAGTCCCTCCTCTAGTAGTCCCAATGTTGGAAAATAGCACCAACTGTATAATGATAATACATATGGTAAGAATTAACCTATAAGAGAACATGTTGTAGGGATAAATAAGACATATACAACAATGAATATATTAATAGGTATATATATATATATACAATTAAATTCCTATTGTAAACATGCATGGTAATACTATACTGTAACTACTAAAAGTAATGTATATATACCAAAAGGTGAAGATGATAGTGGACACAAAGCTAAATAATAGTGAAAAATAGTTAAACTAATTGATCACCTGGACCAGTATATTGTGTTTCTAGCATCACCATGGATAACTGTGACAATGTATCCAATTGATGACAGAATATAATATAATAATGAATCATCAAGGGGACCCCTCTCACACATCCCCAATAGTTTTCCACTATTCCCCAATGACACACTTCCCAATCCAACTCTCTCCAAAATAGTTCAACATGAAGGCACCTAGGTATGGTATCACAACCTGTACACATGTATCACATCATCACATCATCCCATCCACATATCTATATATATTAACCAATAGGTTTATTAATCCACCGTAGCCCATATTAAATGTATCAGACATCAAGTATTAATCCTAAAGACATTATTTCACATACAACTAGTAAGTACATCAAGCCATCAGAGCCTATAAACGTTAGAACTATAATAATCCTTTTGATAATATATTTGGAAATGCATTTGTGTGTCTAAAAGAAAGCCATCAAATCCCTCTACAGACATATATATGATAACTAACCATCGTGTACACCATAACAAGTAACTACATTGTAATGAGGGCGGAGATATTAGGGGTGTTCAGACATCCATACTACCACCATTATGTTGGGGAAAACACCCTCTCAGAAACTATTATGTATTAGTTTCCTTAACCTAAATTGGTATGAAAGCATATTAAATCACATAATATACATTTTATAATTTATCTCACCAACACACTTTGGGAGTAACCTCATCATATACTAAAAGCATAATTCACTCACACTCCCTACTGCCACTACTAATACAAGATATCCTATAATCACACAATCATTTTAATGTAGTAAATTAATTCCTTCTTTATATTATATAACTTCCTTACACTAATAAATTAATTTTACATTATTTGACCTTTAACAATTTTACACGTTACATTACATTAATCATTACAGTAAAGTTAATTCCTTTCTGGCATAATACAAACAAAGTCCACAATTTTTCAATATTTTCATCAAATAGCATACGTAATCCACCATCAACATCGCCAGATGTTAATAATTATTTATTCATTATTAAAATCATTCAATAATCCATGTTATCAAGGAAAACTATCCTAATCTACCACAAATATGAAACATTCAACCAATATCACCCATATTACTCAGGAAATGGGGAAAGGAATGCTGGTAAAACAAGTTATGCATGTATCAACCATAAAATAGATTCATTCAAGAAAGAATTTTAAATTATCACAATTATAGTAAGCTTATATTCCACCCACTACACAATCTCTAATTCCATCCACAAAACACTCACGAATATACCAATTCATCTATCCATTATTGGTGTCATCTGTTGCCATATCATCTGGTCCTCCCCTCCCATATATCACATTAGCCATCCCAGTATCATTACATCGTATCAGCCTCCCCACCTTTTGCGAAATCCTTTATTAAAGATCAAATCTTGAGAAAATCACAAAATCAGCAAGAAAAAAACAAGAATAGTCAATAGGTAAACACGAACTTCAAAAAAAGGCATTTATGCTTCACATGAAAAAAAACTCTCACAGCTCTAAGATCACGGAACATTGGCCTTCAAAAGAAATCAGGAAATACAACCCCCCCCCCCATTATCATTTTCACACAACTATTTATTATTCCATCATCAATTATATAATTCATTATTCACAATCTCCATTTAGGTTTTAACTAATGGCCCAAGATAAAATAATCAATAAAAATAAAAATAATATCATGGCATTAAAACCATTCTCATTAACATGAATATTATATTATTTTCAATAAGAATTGACGTTATGTATTTTTTTCGAAATTCCATTAAAACATCGATGTTCAAATTTAATGAATATGCATGTTAATTAAATTTTATCATTATGAAATTAAAATAATCATCAGATTGCAACCATGCATATTGTTTAATTATTATTAGGATAATTATTTATTAATAAATTTTAGATTTATAATCTTTACCAATTTCAATCATGGAAAACATGTTGATATATATCATATCTAGTCATGCTAACAAGAATAAGAAATATATTACAATATCGTTAAATTCAAGAGGCAAACGTAATCATGGTAGAAAGAAACTACATGTGATCTTTAACCAATTTAATTTTTATCTGGTTCAAAAATTATTAAGTTAATTTATGTACCATTCAATGGATAAACCATGATCAAACTATGATTTCGTGTATATAAATAAAGACCCAATTAATCCCCCCCCCCATAAAAGGCCACAACTTTCTCTACATGAGAATGAACTAATATTGTGTTTCCTGATCCCCTGTCCTACAAGATGCACCATCCTTCAAAGAATAATATAGCACAACCGCACCACCAAACAACAACAAAAGGTCAATTAAATAATAGATATGATCATACATATCATGAAAAGTTTAAAGAGAAGGAACCCAATAAATGAAATACAAGAGAATAGGTTGAACATAACTTAGATCACCATATATTGATGATCGATGGACAAGAATCGATCCACATTGAAGAATCAAAAAACATTTAGATAGGGGTTCCCCGTGCACATGGAAAATGATAGAAGGCCATAGGGTTGGCGAAAAACCAATCCTCTATAGAATTTATAGGTGAACAAAAGAGGGTATTTACATGATGTGAATCCAATTTAATACATTGTTTGAATTTCGGCCTTCATATATCTCCAAAAACAAATATGTATCCTTGTTTAATTTAATCTAAAACATTTACAAGTCACGTGACACCCCATGAACCGGCCTTACACATGTCACGAAATGTGAGTACAATGAGTGAAATGAGAATTTACATCATGTATTACCCCTATATAAATACTTTTATTTCCAAAACCTTCAAGAGTCATTCCAAAACCTCGTATAGGAACGATGAGATTTGTAAGCATGTAAAGGGTTAGACTACATATATTCTAGACCTTATATCATTGGAAATGAAATACCTGTGTTACAATTAATTAAATAATTTTTTAATACAAGATTATAATTTAAAGACATAGGTGGATCAATATATATTATTGGGATCATGATCTATCATGATAGATCTAATAGGTTTCTTGGACTAAGACAGAGCACATACACTAACAATATTTTATAGAGATTTGATATTGAAAAATCTAAGAGAGAATTGTTACTAGTGTCACATGGAATTCAAATTTCCAGGATAATGTATCTAATGACACATGATAAATAATAGATGATGACATTGATTTTATAAGAATCAATTATTGGGTAAGTCATATATGTTATTATATGTACAATAATAGATGTCTCTGAAACCTTAAGCGAATTTGAAGATGTTAAACTAACCTAAGTGACCACAAGTGGATGGAAGTCAAGACTATACTTAAGTATATGATTCATAGTAAGGATATGTTCATATTTCATTGAAAATATGATGAACTATTTAAAATGGGATATATAGATTATTCTTTCCAAATAGATTAATATTATCACATATCATAGTCTGGATATTTATTATGACTCAATAAAGGTGTTGTGAGCTGGTAGAGCTCCATGAATTTTTTTCAATGATTAGAAGGCTAAGTCATGGTATATTGTGTCATCTAAGGTATCTAAATAAGTAGTTTTGATTTACAAAAACATTTAACAAAATTATATGTTGTCTATAATTAAGGACACTATCACACTCTATTGTGACAATACTATAAAAATTGATATTTATAATGAAATAAGGTCACCTTATTGTATGAAACAAATACATAAAAATTATCACCTTGAGTGTGTGTTTTTTCATAGTATATCCATCACTGCCTGAAAATTTCACATAGAATAAAATGTATAAACACCATAAACAAATGACATAACTCAATAGAAACAATATCATCATGTGTGAATTAGTAGACTGAATGTCATTGAAAGTTGGCTCATGTCCATGTGGGTATCTGTTATAGTCGCTTTCCAATAAAGAATCGTTTATAGCCAATAATAAAGGTATATTTAAATAAGTGAATATTAATACAAATTTATTATTTTTCATTCATAATTAATCTTGACCTTAATGTCAAAATTTATCTATGTATCTATCAAATTAAATGGGTATAAAAGTCCCACACATTGATGGAATCCTTGAAATTCAATGATAATATTCTTAAACCATCTTATTTTTTCAGATAAAATTATATAATATGGAACACATCACGTTGATTTTCAATTGTGAGTATTTTAAAAGAATATGGGGATTCATCTAACAAATGATCATAGTTTGTAATCTCTATAATGGGAGTTTCATGGAACTGACCGATTGATAGTCATTCCAATTGGTTATGTGTCCTTGTATATTCTTGTATATGAGCGTGTGGAATGGTCCATATATATTATGATTATTGTTAATTCATTTCATGAATCAAATAATTACATATGTTATTGTAAATCACGGTAAAATTGGATTGTGACAATGATAGGTACATTAGCTGCATCATGAATGATATATATTAATGAATATGTTGAGGAAATATTTTTCACATCCATCATTATGAATTTTGAAAATCAACCCATAGATTTGAATGGATTTGTTGAGATAACTTCCATGTACAAAGTGATGTAGAAATTTTCATTCATGATAATTTGAGAAATATATGTCACGAATTATGGTAACTGAAAAAAATGCATACAACCGATATTATGAGATATAGTGAGAATTGTATTAATAACAAAGAGAATATTTTCATTGTGACATATCTTCTTCCCCTATCGGTGACATTATCTGTTGGAATAAAATAATATGGACTTTATGAAAGAATTCCAAATTACATAGAGGAATATGTTATGAGGGTCACACAAGAACTTCTTCCATTGATTTTCATTAAAAAATTATAATATTTAGAAATTAGGATAAATATTATCCTCCATATTAAGATTTAATATTTATTTTGATATATAAATTGAATGAAAATTAAAAATAACTATTTATTATAAATAAAAGTTTTCAATTACACAAATATAAAATATTTTTTTATCATTTTTATTCATAACATAATAAATAAATATTTATTTATTAAATAAATTGTTTATTTAGTTAATTTATTGTTAAATATATATTTATTCATCATTATTAAATAGTATATTTATTTTTCGACTGAATAAAAAATTAATAAAACTATTTATTTCTAAATTTAGTAAACGTTGAGTAGGAAATGGGTGATGTGTTTATTTCCTATGATAAATATTAGTTTTCTGGTCAGTAAAATAATAGTTATCACTATGGAAGTTAGTAGTCACCATTGAATAAAAAATATTTTTATTTTATTATATTTCTTAGGTTTTCTCAAGCCCTAACATTTAATTGTTGGGACCTTATGAATTTAATTATATATTGAACCATAAAAATATGTTTATCAATATATCTTTTTATCACATTATAGATAATGTTAATCATTTTTATCAAATGATTTTATTCCAATATTCTCTACCTCTCATTATCTCATGAATGGTAGGAACATGAGAGATTCCCCAAGATGAATGTAATGTGTAGAAATGGGATGTGGATAAGAAAATAAAATCAATTGGTTAAACTAGAAGACCATGATTCATCATCACCTTTATTATATTGATGGAGAATATGTGGTCACTACTATAAGGGATTCATTATAGGACATAAAAATTCAATGAATCTACACCGATAGGGTTTGAATAATCTCAAGGACCCAAGCGCAGTGGAAGATCGTGGGTGGATGTGCCCACATGGATTTTTCTCATTATCAATGATCAATCCAGGATCAATACGATGAAAAATGCCAATTTCCACAGATCGAATCACGGAAATAGAAAAAGAGGAAGAAAAGTCCCGAAACCATAAAGGAAAGATCATCACAAGTTGATTATTATTAATTTAAATAATTGAAAAGAAGTACCTTTTATAGAGTTCTTTATTCATTGATATTTTCGTTCACGCTCAAATTTGATTTGTTTTTGCGTCACAGAAGCCACGTGTAGACCACCTCTAGGAGTGATACACATGTGCACCATGTATCTCTGGACTTCGCCAAAGGAATCTATAAGTGCTAGCATAGATAATCCTTTGCTTGAGTTTTCCACCATAGATCACCTTGATCCAATGGAGGTGTATCTCTCTCGGTCTTGAGAGTGTTCCTGGAGGAAGGAGTTATTTCAGTCATGAGAGAATTCTCCAGAATTGTTGTGCACAACGATTCTATGGAAAAGTGTTGGGGTTGTGAAGATATTTATAATTGGGTTGAAGTTATAGAGTTGTGATAATAAATATACGCATTAATCATTTTATTTATTTCATTAACTCTTATTGAAAACCTCCATGTTGAATAATTATTTACTTGACATGCGCCCGCGATGATTATAATAAAAATCATTTAATAAAACAATATTATATCCTGCATATCTCGAATTGAAAACTACACGGTGTGTAGTTGTTTTCCATAAAACTACAGGGCGTGTAATTGTTTTTCATTTCCTTTCCAAAATGTAAACTACACGGCATATAATAATTAATACACAGCATTTAGTTGTTTTCAATGAAAACTACATGGAGTGTAATTATTAATACACGGCGTGTATATCTTGTTTTCATTTTATTATTCTTCCAACAATAAAACAACTTAGAATACCTTGAATAATTATTAAACCACATACGAGAATAATCTTTGTTCTTCTTGAGATACTTGGATACACTTAGTGTGTGACCCTCTAGGCCTATTTCTCATTGGCATTAGTCGGGCTTACCTAATTTCCAAGATTACTGTCTAGCAACGGGTCAAGGAACCCAAGAGCAAGAAGTTGACGCCACATTGACGTGTCACCTCATACAAATGCTTACTATGTAATTTAATCTCTTTTTCACAATATCTCATCATGTAGGATTCATGGAAGTGTCATAAACCTATATGCTTGATCTGTCATTCATTGACTTCCAGAAATAAACTCGTTGTTACACCATGGCCATGTAATTTGAGCGACAGTTATATTTCAATCAAAGGGCATGGGATATTTACTTCCGTAAATATGGAAGGTATAAATCCTTAATCAACTTATACATTAACAATATGACATTTTTGATGCACCCAACGTACCCTACTTCCTGTCAACGGTCTTCGTGATAGTTTTTGTTAGAAAATCTACGTTCGCAAGTCATGACATGACTTAATGATAATATTCTTGTCTATGAACCATTAAAAATGCTCATAGATTGCAATGTATGATGAAACCAAAACTTGCGGAATTGAAATTGGTGGGTCTGTTCTCATAATCTCCCATCTTGGAGATTACCATGTGCGAACTCCATGTGAGAGAGTCTCGTCTTCATACGAGTACCCACAAATGACGTTCTATATACTATGTGTCCTATCATAGTATTTCATCTAACTGTAGAACATTATTTATCAATATAGTTATATAATTTCAAGGTTCTCATAATAGCGGGGATCTTCCATGACCTTATCAATTCAAAAAATACTCTAGGACATTATTATATTATAGTAATGCAGAACAATGAACAATATATAATAAGTGTACATTTGTGAAATCAATGTACATAATTGTTGGTTCTCAAGGGACCAGCCCTTACAAACTCCCACTTGGACAAGAGCCAACTTCCTACCACTTTTAGTCCGCTAGTCCTCACATGATGATCATGTTTCTGCTGAGTCAAGGCTTTAGTCAAGGGGTATTCCACATTGTCTTTTGTGGAAATAATTCTCATTTCAACTTCACCTCTCTGAGAAAAATCCCTCAATAGATGGTACTTCTGAAGTATGTGTTTTGTCCACTAATGTGATGTTGGCACTTTTTCAAGTGACACTGCTTTAGTATTACCACAATAGAGTGTGATAGGATCTTTAATGCTAGGTACTACATTCATCTATTGACGAAGATTCACATCCATATAGATTTTTTATCTTCTTTAGATGTTATGATATACTCGGACTATATTGTAGAATTTGTGACCACACCTTTCTTTGAGCTCTTACTGCTCACTGCACCACAATTCAAATGACAGATGTATCAACTCTTCAACTTCATGTCATCATGATCAGTCTGGTAACTAGCATCTACATGTCCACTAATGACTAGTTCCTCTTCTACTCCATAAACCAGGAATATATCCTTAGTACACCTCAGAAAATTAAGGATACTCTTGACTGTCATCCAATGGCGGTCTCTTGGATCATCATGATATCTTCCTATCACACTTATTGCATAATCAACATCTATCCTTATACATAGCATACCATACATGACTGACCCAATAGAAAATGCATAAGGGATCCTTTCCATTTTCTTTCCTTCCTTATGTGTTTGAGGACACATTTTCTTAGAATTATGAATGCTATGTGACACTGGAAACAATCCTTTATTGTACTGTTTCATATTAAAACTCTTCATTATCTTGTCAATGCATGTATGTTGACTTAGGTCCAACATTCCCTTATATCTGTCATGATGGATCGTGATCCCAATAATATGTTCTACCTCACCCAATTCTTTCATAGAGATGCATTTATCCAACAATGCCATAACTGATATTATAACAGTTATTTTGTTTCCAATTAGTAATATGTCATCAACATATACTATTAGGAAAAAAATTCAATTCCACTAAACCTTCTGTATACACAAGGCTCACATTCATTTTCAACAAAGGAAAATTCCATTATGGCTTCATCCAAACGAATGTTCCATGACCTTGATGCTTGCATCAATCCATAAATTGATTTCTACAACTTGCATACTGTGTTGGAATTCTTTGGAGTCACAAACCCTTCAGGTTGTGTAATGTAGACATCTTCCTAGAGGTTTTCATTAAGTAATTCTATTTTGAAATCCATTGGTCAAATTTCATAGTCCTGGTAAGTAGAAATGGCCAATAGGGTTCTGATGGATTTCAACATCGCAACTGGTGAAAATGTTCTATCATAGTCAATTCCTGGATGCTGTCTAAAACCTTTTTCAACTAGTCATGCCTTATAGGTGATGAATTTCTCCTCCATGTCCAATTACTTCTTGAATACCCATTTATTACCCACATGCTTTACATAAACTAGAGGGTCTACCAAAATATAGACTTGGTTTTGGTACATGGAATCTATATTAGAATTTGCGTCTTCTTCCCTCTTGTAAACAAGTGTGCCTTCAGCTACTACCTTTTAGTTTAGAGGATCTTCATTGTCAACCAATAATGAGTCGCCATCCTCGATGATAAGAAAACCATATAGTTCTAGTTCTCTCACCTCTCTCGTGCTCCTATGCCATTCTTGTGTCACTGGAAAAGATTGTTCTTCCATGGGGCTTTGTGGAATCTGTTCTTGTACCAACTCATGTGTATTTTGAGCCTTCACTTCATCAAAGTCTATCTCTCTCACACTATCTCTTTTGGATATGTGTTACCCCTCAAGGAATATGGTGTGTCTTGCCACTATAACATTTTTATCTGAGGGGTTGAATATTTAATATCCCCTTGTTTCCTTGGGATATCCTATAAAGATACACTTTGGGCCTCGGGGTGTAAGGTTTTTACCTGAAGTGGCCTTAAAAAATGCATTTCAACCCCACACATATAAATTTGATAACATGGATTGGTGCCCACTGCATAATTCTTATTGAATACCATTTATCGATTTAGTGGGTACTTGGTTTAGTATGTGTGCTGCTGTTTGTAATTCATATACCCAAAAGGATAATGGAAGAATCGCATGAATCATCATTGATCTCACCGTGTCCAAAAGGGTGTGGTTCCTCCTTTCAGTTACACCATTCCACTAAGGCGTATAAGGAGGAGTGAGTTGTGATAGAATCCCAAACACCCGTAAGAAATCAATGTACTCCTGATTAAGATATTCTCCTCCTCTTTCTGAGTGGAGTTTCTTAATCTTCTTAAGAATATGGTTCTCAACTTCACTCTTGTATTCATTGAACCTATCAAAAGAATATGACTTATAACTCATTAAGTAAATATATCCATATCAACTAAATTCATCAGTAAAAGTTATGAAGTAAAAGAACCCGCCCCTTGCTTTAACTAGAAATGGTCCACATACATCTGGGTGAACTAATTCTAGAAGCACTTTATCCCATTCACCATCCCCACTAAATGGGGAATTGGTCATTTTTCATTGTAGACATGCATGACCTACACCAAGTGGTTTTAGTACGAACAAATCTAAATACACTTCTTGATGTAATTTTGTCAAACGTTTCTCATTGGCATGACCTAGTTGGTGATGCCAATGTTTGGTGTGGTATGAGTCATATGAAATAACTTTTTCATCAATTTCCATTACTTGGATTGTGTTTTCGAACACATAATGGCCATCATATAAATGTTCCCTAACAAAACAAATGATATCATTATAAAAGAAGCAACATTAATTTCCAAATTTGAAGATGAATCCATCAGTATCTAATATGGATATGAATATAATGTTTTTGGTTACTGAGGGTACATAATAACATCCTATTAAAACAAAGACCATCTTAGTAGGAAATGTGGGGTGGTAGTCTCCGACAGCTACAGCATCGAGTTTGGCTCCGTTGGCTGCTCACAGATCCTCCTCACCTTGGTCAATCTTTCAGAATCTTCATGGTTCATGTGTTTAGATACCGATGTTATCACCATAAGAAGCATCTAATAAAAAATTAGTAGAAACAGATAGATTTCATTCGATAACAAAATCACATGAGGCATCCCCTTGCTTCCTTGGAAAGTTGTAGTTTTCCATCCAGTGGCACTTCTTTCCAGATGTAAAATAAACAGTCTTCTATTCTATCACATCCTCATTGATCTTCCTTTCCATGGAAGGACTTGAATAATATTTGGTCTTAATTCTCTTTGCCTTCCATTTCATTTTATTCAACATAAGGACATAATGTTTTTCACGCTTCATATCATTTTCCACTTGGCTAATAAGATTATGAAGATCATATAGAGAATTTTAAATGTTTTTCATGTTGAAATTTACAAAAATGTTAGAGAAGATATGGGGAAGAGATGAAAGAATGAGATCTATACCTGGTTCATCAGGGAATTTCAACTCATGAACCACCAATCGCTCAAAGTATCCAATGACCTTGAAAACATGAGGACCAGGTGGGGCTCCCTCTCCAAGATTTCTCTAAAATAGAGCCATGGAGATCTCAATTCATTCCTATCTTTCTCACTCCTGATATAGACCCCGGAGGAGCTCGGGAATTCTATAGGCATCTATGTCTTCATGAGACTTCATGATATCACTAGACATTGATGACAACATCAAACATTGAACATCGAGTGCATCACTCAAATTTTGATCATAGACCAGGAAATCTTCATCACTCACCCCATGGGTAGGAGAATCAGGAAGTGAGGAAACCATCACGTAAAACATTCGTTCACGGTGTAGGATAACCCAGAGGTGCCTAAACCATTCTTGAATGTTACTGCCCGTGAGGATATTGTCATTATCCAGAATTGATTGCAGAGAAAATGTGGTTGATGAGTTTTTCATTTTGATTATACAAATTGAAAGAACATATTTATAAGTACATTCTTGATTACAATTTATGAGAAATAATAAATTTTATTAAGACTCCGACTATTTTATCATGTCCCAATGGCCCTCACCATTGAACTCGGAATGTCCTGTTTTTTTGACATTCTAGTTGCAAGGATCCATATTACCCTTCACATAACCCCGTCATGGTTTGGTAAAGCTATTTGAATGTATTTATGTAGGAAGGTCTTTTCCAAGTGTGAGATTACCGTTCCTTGATTTTTTGAGTGGACTCCGCAATCCTGAAATCCTAACATCGATTTCCTCAACACTTGCCTCCATATTTCATTATGTCTAGAAAGCGATACACCTATTTCTGTAAAAAGATTAAGTCAACCTGAAACATTCATAATAGAATTCTTTATAAATTTATGTGTCTCAAAAGGGTTGGTAAAAACATATTTTATTGAGTCTTTACCTTAATCAAGTAACAAAAGGCTTGGTCTAACATAATAGGGTATTTTAGGGATTTTATTCTTTATGCATAGTATTACATTATCACATGCTTTTTAATATTTTGTGATTCTTGCATAAGTGAATAACCATGTTCTGATAATGTTTGCGCATAGTCCGGTTTTTATTTTATTCCATCTTTGCATGCTTGTTTATTTCATTAATTATGTGATCACGACAACAGATACATAATAAATAAACCATGAAATCAGACAGAAATAAAATAACATTGCATGATCATGAGCTTCCATTAGTCAGCTTATCTAGAAATTTGATAAGATAACCAAGAGCTGGGGAAAAACACCTTGAATTTATGGTTCGTGTTTTACAGCTCCCACCGATCTACCTTTGTATCTTTTGGGTTGGTTTCTCCTCAACTTCAGTTTTTGAACCGTCTCCTCTGGCTTGGGAGATCATCCATTACATGGTGTTTACATTAAAGAAACCATGGGCATGCAGGCCCTACATTTTATAGGAACAAGGCTCTTAGGCCAATGAATTTAAATTTAACAAATTTAAATGAAACCATACACACATAAAAAGGGTCGTTGGTCTAGCTCATGATCATCCATAGCATGCAACGACATTTACGCATATTTCGAATTCAAATTCATTAAATATTTCAATTATTTTAGATATTTCACGCTTAAAATTAATTAATTATGATGTTATAATTAATCAATTATTTATCTTAAATTCCTTTCTTAATTTCCTTGAGATTCTTTTCATCCATATTCCCTTTATAGGTCTTTGTAATTTTGGAGGAAACCTAGTGAAATTCTATATCTGGAAGGTACACGGTGTGTATGAAATATTAAACAGTGTGTATTTTTCACCCTTTATCCAAAGTACAAGTCGAGGGCTTTGGCGTGTTTTCATTAATTTTGAAATATTGGAGTACACAACGTGTAGATTAATCTAAGACAACGTGTAATTTCTTGTTATGCGGTTACCGGACTAACAATCCCGTGTACGCGGTACATGGATTCTCCCTGTACACAGTTTAACCTGGGTTGGATTGGACTAAATGGCATGTTGATTTAGCATACATGTCGTGTATTCCAGTTTCCACATGCCGTTCAATTTTGGTCAACATGGTGTAATTAAACTCAGGTATAATCAATTCACACAGCGTGGTTTGGAAGAATAGTACCGGTTCATTGAACCTAAGTACACGGCGTGCATTTTTCAGTACACACCCTATATTCTTGTGTTTTATAGACAGAAAAAGTGGCACCACTAGATGAGTTCCTTGTTTATAATTTAATCAAAATTAAAATTAAAAGGTCATTTCTAGGATGTGAATCATGAAAAGATGGAAGAAGAACATATCTCATTCATTCAATTTTATGGAATGATTTATCTTGAATTGAATCAAATATAATTGCGTAAGTTATCAAATTAAATTAAATAACTATAATCAATGTTTTGACTCCCTCTTATGCCAATTGAAGGTCTTGGGAACAGTGGAATAAAATGGGTGGATGTTCCCAATAGTATTTTTTTCATTATAATTGATAAATCTTGGAACAATATGGCAATAAACTCTAGTCTCCATGGATCGAATCACAAAAATAGACAAAGAGGAAGAAAAGACCCAGAACCATAAAGGAAAGAACATCACAGGTTGATTATAATTACTTTAATTAATTTAAAATAAGTACCTTTTATGTCATTCTTTCTTCTTATATATTCATGATCACGTTTCTGTGTGATTTTTCATTGCGTCACAGAAGCCAGGTGTAGGCTTTCTCTAGCGGTGATCCACACGTGCACCACGTATCTCTGGACGTCGCCAAAAAAATCTCTGGGTGATAATAGGTAGAAGCCTTTTCTTGCTTTTACTCCTCAGATCGCCCTGATCCAATAAAGGATGATCTTTCTTGGTCTTGAGATCGTTCTTGGTTGAAGGAGTTATTTCGGTCTTCAAGAAATTCTTCAGAATTGTTGTGTACGATGATTCTTAGGGAAAGTGTTGGGGTTTTTTGGATATTTATAATCGGGATTGATGTTATAGAGTTATGAAAATAAATATAAATGTTACATGTTTTATTTTTTTCATTACCTCCTTTTGAAACCCTCCATGTAAAATGATTAATTCTTTGACATGCGCCCATGCTGATTATAATAAATTTTATTTAATAAAATAATATTATATCCTCAAAATCCCGTCTGGAAAACTACACAGTGTGTAATCATTAATACATGGAATGTACTTGTGTTCCATTAAACTACACGGCGTGTACTTGTTTTTCATTTCCTTTCCAAAATGAAAACTACATTATGTGTAAAAATTAATATGCGGTGTGTAATTGTTTTCAATAAAAGCTAAACGGCGTGTAATTATTAATACATGACATGTTTAAATTATTTTAATTTTATTATTCCTCCATCATTAAAACGACTTAGACTAACAATAATAATTGTTAAAAAAATTACAGGAATAATCTTTATTCTACTTGAAATATTTGGATACACTTAGTGTGTGACCCTCTAGGTGTATTTCTCGTTGGCATTAGGTGGGCTTGTCTATAGTACAAGATTACTGTATAGTAACGGGCCAAGGAACCCAAGAGAAAGAAGTTGATGCCGCATTGACATGTCGCCTCATACGAACGTTTACTATGTAATATAATCCATTTGTTTGAATATCTCATTATGAGATTTTCATTTCAGTGTCAAAAACCTATATGCATGATCTGTCATTCTTTGACTTCCATAAGTAAACTCATTGTTACACCATGACCATGGAATTTGAGTGACAGTTCTATTTCAATCAAAGGAACCAAGATATTTACTTCCATAAATATGGAAGGGACAAATCATTCCTCAACTTATCCATTAACAACATTTAATTTGTGACACACCCAACATAACTTACATGATCCACATCCAAAATAAATAATGATCTCAAGACTGAGGTAATCATTCTTCATATAATCAAATATATTATATAAATGATTTGATAATATCCTCTCATTGTTCTGGAGTGTCATTTTATAATATTTATCATAAAAATTATAATTGGTATGGATGTTTATGTCTTATAAATTTTGAATGATCCATCAAATATGACAAAATAATGAGTTTTATATTTGGCCAATTCATGGTTACATTACGTGCTCAACCACAATAAAGAACATGGCTCCAAATTAGATCATCAGACCACTCATGAAATAACATATAACAATAAAAATAAAAAAAAAGGAGAAGGAGGTCAAAGAGACACAAAATAAAATTGCATCCTAGTAAATCAGATATGTTAGATGGGCCCATAATGGATGACGCCTCGTGGGATATCTTAATTAGGGTTTTTACATGATCTTCCCCCTCTGTCCCCTATCTTCCTCTACTGGTCACACCATCATGGGTTGTTCCATGCAGCGGGGTGTGAGGGGGTCGATTTCCCAACAGTTTAATGGATTAAGAGATTTTCATCCTCCTCTGATGTTCTGGTTTGTAGATCTACACTTCCACTCCCACGACGGCCTTGACCAATTTCTCCATTGTCTCCCCAATATTATGATTGGTTCTGCTCTTGGTTTTTCTCCATGATCGGGTGTTCGACTGGTTGGATTCAATGGAGTCTTAATGTGTAAGGGCCCCTGTCTCCTTCTTGGGTCACTACGAGGCCATCGATGGTGGACTAAGGAAAGCCCTGGTCTAGTGGCATCCCCATCCCAGTTCTCCTATCGATCATTTAAATTTGATTCACTGTATTTGTGTTTGATATTTGGGCTCAAAATTTTGTGACTTCCTTGTTTATTGGTTTATTGGTTTTGGGTTAGAGGGAATCGGAATTCTGGTTTATCCGTAACCCTACTACGACATTGTTCTTTCCCTTGTGTCTTTCTCAGTTAGGTGATGGTCGGGATTGGGTAGATCCAACGATTCAGTGGTCTAACAGTCATGGATGGGTATTCCCTGGTGTGTTCACGCTGCATCCCATGGAATGATGACATGAGTTCTAGATTCGATGTGGACATAGTGTAGAGTGTTCAGTGATTGACATGTTTCCTTCTGTTGGTTTTAGGTGGGTCAACCCTCTTTGGCTGTCCTATTTTTGGTTTTCCGTCTATTTTTGGGGGTTTTGTAATGTTTTATGGGTAGGTCTTGTCCTAGAAACAGTTCTTTTACCAGTCCACTAATGGCTCCATGTGGTGGTTTTTTATGTTTTATGGTTCCCACTTTTGCAGAATGTGATTTATTTTATAACACAATAAAAATGTGGTGGTCAATAAAATCAGAAAAGTCACCTCCTCATGAGACCATGACATTTCTCATCACTCGAATAAGATTAACAATTACATGAAAAAGAAATTATAATTTTCATTCTATCATAATTGAAAATCATAATATATAAATTTCTAGATATGTTTCCAAAAATAAGGTTCCAAAAAATCTGTATTGTCCCATGAATAAAAATTTCTAATGTCAAGAAGAAAAGAAAGGAAGCAATAAAAGATTCAACATTTAGTACTAGGAATGAATCTATTTATATAATATCCCAACATTCTATTGATATTTATTGATCTCATTTATAGGTACTATTTTTAATTTAATTTTTTTATCTTATTTTGGTTTTAACGTGAGTTATTTTTTCATGAAATTTGAAATTATTGGAAAGATGTGGGGCAGTGCATGGTCGACACATGGTTTTCCCAAACTGTGCACATAGGCCAGCAAATCATGAAAACCCAAACCATAGTAACTCACATGGTTGGTGCATGATTTAATGTTCCATGAAACTTTCTAGTTTAATCATTTGTGTCTCAAAGTGGAGCCACACAGTTAGGTGCACAGAAAAGGAAAACCATGAACCTCATACAGGAAATAATGCACATAATAAATTTTATCCCATAGGAAATTATAATAAAATACTGAATCCTATAGTATTAAACCCTAATCGATCCACTAAGTAGTAAAATAAATCTTATGAATTTAGGAAGAACTTGGGTGAATTACAAGGCCTTACAACCTCTGTTCATGAAGAATTGAAGATAACTTGATTGATCTGAACAACTCCTGCTAAGATGTTTTCTTCCTGATTTCATTCCTCATTTTCCATTTATATCTCATCTTTAAAAGGTATATTTTCCTCTGATGTTTAAGGATACGTATACATGATTTGGTAGTTCTAATGCATTTGATCTTTTATTTATAACTCATTACTTTTCATGATCTTGGTAAATCCGCTTCAATTGGGGATTTCAATTGGTGAGTGTTCCTCAATGATTTTATGGTAGGTGGTAAAATTTCTAATCCACTGGCCTTGATTCAAATTACGTTAAGATAATTGAGAAGATAGAATTTCCATTAATGGGTAATTACATGTGGGATTGAATATAATTAATTTAATTTCGATGTTTTATTGAATTGGGTTGAAATTGGGAGATTGGGATTTGTGGAATTGGACTAATTAATTGTTTAATTAAATAATTGAACATCATGATAGTGGAATACATGGGATATTGTGTTTTTGAAATTCGTAAATAAAATGGTATTGTGTAATTGGTAAAATGATGAGATTTGTAATTGATTGTTAGTGGGAATAAGGGGTGTTTGGGTTAGCAATTAATAGTGAATGGGTGATGTGGATTAATTTTTATAATTGGGATATTAATGGTTTTTCAAGTAATTTCCTGTTATTAATGCAACAAATTATTTTTTGTGATAACGTGAAATGATACACTTAAATGTGAATTTTTTTTAATGATGCATAACCATGATGTGTATGAAATTTTACTTTTTATGATATTGTGATTATTTTTATATATGTGATAATTGTGTTTAGGATATGGAATGTGGCTCCAAATACCCATTTGTGGTAACAAATGTTGGATATGGACAAAGGCTCCAAATACCCATATGTATGATAAATTTGTTTGGGATAGAGACTGAGGCTCCAAATACGCATATGATATAGTTAGTGGGGTATAGGGATAGAGCCTCCAAATACCAATGTGACATTGAGGTGTGGGATAGGGAAAGATATTACAAATATCTATGGTGTGTTAGACATGATGTTCTATTCCCATGAAATGGAATTGGACAATTTTTCAAAGTTTCCATGTTATGATTTTTTATGAAATTGATAATGAATGTCTATGGGTTATAATTTATTGTGAATTGAATATGTGATATGGTTCAGACTATAACATGGTCTGAAGTAGGTATTGATTGTGCGAATTCCCTTGGGAACAAAAGGATTTATGTGGATAATTGCTAATCAGATTGTCGTCATGTAAATTACATGTATGTAATTTGGAATTTGTAATTAAAATTACTGGGAAATTGAATTGAAATTTATATTTAATTAATTTAATTTCCATGTTATAATTAATTGGGTTGAAATTGGGAAGTTGGGATGGGTGGAAGTAGATTAATTAACTTGTTGACTAATTAATGTAATATTGTTATTGTAGAATTGATAAGATATTGTGTATGTAAAAATGGTCATTTAAATGTCATTTTGAAATTATGAATATTTTGAGACATGGAATGGATTGATAATGTGAATAAGGGGTGTTTTTCATACCTATGAAGGGTTCGTGTGTTTTGTGATTAAATGTTGATAATTGGTTTAGTAATGATTTATTCATGTTATTCCATGTGATTAAAGTAATGGTTAATGATTTTTTGTGATATAGTGAAATGATACACATTATTGATGATGTTGAGAAGAAGTTTAATGTTGCACGACATTAATATTTATGGGACTTTGTTTTGTGTGATATTGTTATAATTGCGACATATGCGATAAATGAGTGTGGGATAGGGACTGAGGATCCAAATACACAAATGAGTTAATAAGTGGGGGAAAAGGGCTGAGGATCCAAATACCCATATGTGTGATAAATATGTGTGTGACATGGAATGATGCTCCACATACCTATATGAGATAGGGACTATCTGACATGGAACTAGGATCTAAATACCGATTCGATTTTCAGGTGTGGGATAGGGACAGATGCCTCAAATACCCACGGGGTGATAGACAAGACATTCTATACCCATGAAATGGCACTGGAATATGGTTCCAAGTGGTAATGCTATGAATTTTAATTAAATGGATAATTTAATACTATATCTTATAATGATTATTGAATTGAAGATTTTATATTGTTCAAACTCCATTATGGGCCGATGCAGGTATTGATGGTGTAGGTTCCCTCGAGAACCCATGGATTTATGTGGTTAATTATTAATATTGAAATGTGATATCTATTTAATTTATTCATTGTAATTTATTATTTAAAAAAATTATCCCATAATTTATAATATGTTATTTTAGACTCCATTGGTTATGGCCTACTAAGTTGCAATCACACCCTACTTGGGTGACCTAATCGGTACCCAAAAAGAATTCTTATTTTCTTTCTAGAATATGGTCTACATCACTATGTTAGATGAATGAGTTGGGAAGAAGAAGGGATGAAATATATTTACATGGTTTTGGGTCATTCATATAGTATTCAGTGTATTTATTTTAGGTTTTTTAATAGACACATGACACTTTTTATGGAAATACATATCTACTATTTTGATTTAAATTTTTTACACCATTATTGGTTTTTCATGTGACGTCATATTTTTAGATACGGAATTTTGTTTCATAATTTATTTCACTTCTATTTGTATACATATGTTGTTATGCTACCCTGATAAAGAGGTAATATTCTCCCCATTAGCGATATTAGTCCCTCACTTCTAGTAGATAACCTCTAAAGTACGGAGATGTGTGCTCGAGGACATGTGTTAGACTGACACAGGGAACTAGTGTGTGGAACTTGAGTTAGGAAGTTACAAAGTGGTTTTATAGGTTTCATTGTTTTATTTAATGTTTTATTACATATTGGGAGAGGTAGACATGATAGTATGATGAGGTAGGGCTTAGTTGAGATCTTGTTTATGGGAGCACCTAACCCATGTATATGTGTAAAATTCATGTACCGAAGGTGGCATTGTTTTCATTTACATGTATTGTTAAAATTGAATTTTAGTTCACATCAAGTGATGTGCTTGTTTTTTGAAGTAGTTATTGATTACGTGACATTATGATATTTGATTCATGGTCCAGACTGGAATGACAGTTAAGAATTCATTCATCATTCTAGGATATTAGAATTATTATGTGACATGAATCATTTTTTGAATGCACGAGAAAAGAAGGATATTGGGAATTTTTTAGGTTTTGTAATATTTTTCATTACATTTTAAATAAAACTGAAAAGGTTCCTTATATGAGATAGAAATTGGTAAAATGTTTCAAAATGAAGAAATTTGTAGTCTAATGAGAAACATTAAATATGATAATGTGTTTAACCTCAGTTAACCTAGACCTTGATGTGGGAGGGATAAGTGTACTGACAACACCATGGTTTTGACATTGTGGTATAGAAAGTGGGATGAATTGCTATAGATGTATGTAAATACCTCTAGTTAAATATTTTAATTTTGTTTAATTCTTTATTAATTTTTTTTGGAATTTGAAAGATATGAATCTACAACAACAATTGTTTATAGAAAGACCAAATGTTATGGCTTGAAATTGTCCACTAGTAGTGGAACACGAGGCACCGATAGTGCAATGTGAGGAACCTAGAGACCATTTTTGAGAAAATTTATTACTTCATAGAGATTATAGAGAGATAAACATAGTAGGTTTTGATGATTATGAATGACCTGACATGAGAGTTTTAGTTACAACACCCTTTGAATTTCAGTAGAGAGAGATAACCTAAGGTAACTGAATTTAGCATTGTTTCCATCTACAATATAATGAACAATTTAGGTTCTTATACTAAGAAGAGGCTAATGTTATCTGCTTATATGATATGAGGACCAGTGAAGAACACGTGGGATGTACAGACCAATATTGCATCTGATGATGGAATGGAATGGAAGGACATATCGGGGATGTTCCGAAAGAACATTTATCAAGGGACACTTAGACATGTCAGGGTAAAAGAGAGTATAAGGCTGAACTAATGGAGTATATCTTTGATGGACTATGTTAGTTTCATTATTAATGTACAATGTGTCTCTCTAGATCTAGAAGGGGATGAGACATTTATGGAATGATGTTACTCGAATGGACTTAAATGTAATATTAAGTACCAAGTGAAAAAAAATCTTGTTAAATATGATTGTTGATGTGGTGGATCAAGCTCTCATATTTGAGTGGACTAAGATGAACGCTTCTAGTTGGGGACATGTGGTTTCTATGGGATTGTCATTAGGTATGTAGTCTTCGGTTAATTGTTGTTTCTATGAATATTTTGACCAAATAATTGGAAGGAAGATTGTCTAGGGAGAAGGATTAGTTAGTCAAGATCATACTTGCATGAATTTTCACTAGTGCGGTGGGTCTGGCCTCATTTATAGTCATTTTCCCCAAACAATTGTAGAGTGTCATCCTTGTGGTGGGATGTGACACCTATAGTGGTTCTGAAGGAACCCAAAAATAGATTGATAGTGACTAGGAAGAACAAACATGTGGGAAGTCGATCTTCTACACCATACTAGGATGTCAGTTTGAGTTATACTAGTCATGGAGATAAAGTAAGTGGACATGGTACATATAGGAAAGATCACCGATATCAGTAGAGTGGATAGCTCAGAGGACTCTGACTGAAACACAAGTATGAGGAGAAGAATACATTCATGCATCATTGCCTACACATTTGGATAGTGTGGTTGGACCATCTATTTTTAGAGATACTATTATTATTGATTATATGCCATATAATTCCACTTTTGATGCAGGTGCCTCTAATTATTTTGTTTATGTGAAACTTGTGTATAGGTTGAGTCACGTAGTATTGTATATGAGTGGGTGTATAATGATAGATACATTATTTGGGGTATTATATAAAGGAATATACTTTTGAAAGTGGTTTTATCCTGAGGTTGTAGGGTATCGTTTTGGTTTGGATCTTTATATCCTTGGCATCACAAGATTTGACATAATTATGGATATTGAATGGTTACTATCATACTAATATAACATTTATTGATACCATAGTATAGTTTCCGTTATGTCTCTATAGAGAGATATTTATGTATGCAATATAGAATAAGATATCATGGAAGGCCGTGTAGGGTTAGTTCATCTGCCAGTGGGGGAGCTCAACTCCCAACATGAAAACCTATTGTTAAGTGATGGGGATGTGAGTTAAGAATAAATTCTAATGCTAGTGGACTTATTTTAGTATACTTTTCCTAAATTATTATCTAGGATTCAACCTGAGTTGGAGATTTGGAATTAAAATTGAGCTCATGCCTAAGTCTAATATAGATTCTATTCCACCATAAAATAGGAAACCAACAAAACATAAAGAGTAAAAGACTCAGCTAAAGGAGCGGGTGGAGAAGGTATTTATCCTTCCTGGTATGTTTCCTTGGGGTTCCCTTGTTTTGTTTGCAAAGAAGGATGATGCAATGTGGTACTTTTATGTTGATTATCAGAAGTTAAACCTGGAGATAGTGTAGAAAAGGTGTCTACATCCTCTTATCTATAATTTATTTGACCAATTGAGGGGAGCATATGTTCTCTCCAAGGTTGTCTTGAGATGTGGATATCATTAGTTGAGAGTTACACCATATGATGTACCTAAGAGTACATTCAAAAGCATGTATGGAATTTATGAGTTCATCATGATGTCCTTCGGGATAATTAATGCACTAAAAGTGTTTACAAACATGATAAATAGAATCTTCCACAGGTACTAAGATCAGTTTGGGGTAGTGTTTTTAGATTGAATGTTGATTTAGACTAGGACTCATGACTATGATTCTAAACATATTTTTATCATCTTGAGTACTCTATGGATTAATTTTCTATAACATAATCTATCTACGATTCTATTTTTGATTGAATAGAAACATTTCTTGGGACACATAATTATAGAGGGAGGTGTGTCAGTGATCCTAGATAATGATGAGGTCGTGGTTTATTGGTTTCTTCCCATGAATGTTATTGATAACCATAGATTTCTGGGGTTATCTAGTTCTTATAGGATGTTCATCTAGGACCTTTACCATTTTGAAGAACAACTTTTGGGCTTGACCAAGATGGGGATAAATTTTGAATGGACTGAAGCATATGGTAATTATTTCCAGGATTTGATCAAAAATTTTACTACTACACCAAATCAGATCCTAAGTGAGCAAGGTGAGTTGTACATGGTGTTTTTTGATGCATCTAAGACTAGTATTGGAGATGTATTGGTGTAGGGATATTGAGTTATGGAATGTGGGATAGAAAATTTGAGGACACATAAATAGGATTACCAATGTATGATCTTGAGAAAGGTATTTTTTTAAGATATGATGTATTGGAAACATTATCTGTTGAGAGGAAAATTTTACATTGTATACTGATAACATGAAGTAGAACTATATATTTTTACTAAAATGATTTGAATCTTTTGTAGTTGAGGTATGATGAGTATATACACTCATTTTATTTTCAGTTAGCATATAAACCTAGGAAAGGAACTATTTTGGATGATTAAGTGAGTAGGAAAAATTAGACATATACATTCCAGGAGCCTAGTTCTTAGTGGAAGACGTTGATCCTACTATATGAGATTCATGTTGTGGTTTATGAGATCCATGTGCATTTGAATCTCAAATCAGTTTCAATGGAGTCTACACTTTTGACTTAGATTGGTGAAAGAAAGTATCATGATCATGAATGTTTTTTCTTGAGGGAAATCAACGAAGGTGGGGAGACCCCTTCATATTGGACTATAAAAATAGATGACATCATAAATTAATGAAATAGTTTTTTGTGCCTTTGATTATAAGGGAGGAGCATATATGAAAATTTCATCCGTCAGAGTCAGTGTTCCATCCGAGTTTGACCAAATTGTATAGTGACCCACATCAACAATATTTGTGGCAGAGCATTAAAATTGATATTTAATGGTTTATGACAGGATGGTACACCAACATATAAGTGAAGAATTGGAATAAATAACCTGGTGGTTTGCTACACCCACAAGCCAATCTAGAGTGGAAGTGGAACAAAGTTACTATGGAATATGTGTTGGGTCTCCCATGGAAACATTTGAAGAATGATTCCATTTGGGTGTATTTTGGTCGACTAATGAAAGTGGGGAATTTCATGATGATAAGGGATAATTTCCCAGTGTACCGATTGAGATAAATGTATGTTTGGGTGATAATACATCAATATTAGGTTCCCTGGCATATTTTTTCAGACGACGACCGATGTTTTACTTCACACTTACGGATGGTATTATAGAAAGTTATTATTACACATGTTTTACTAAATATGAATTTCCACACATAGATAGATGGGAATTCAAAAAGTACAATACATGCACCTGAGTATATGCTATGGGAGAGTGTCATAGAAATTGGTGGGTCTTGGAAGAAGCACATATCATTGGTGGAGTTCTACTATAAGACAGTTATCAGGAAACAATTAAGATAGATCCATATTAGTCACTTCAGGGTAGTCCATGTTGATCATATCTATTTTTGATTAAGGTGGGTGAGTCAAAACTATAGGGATTGAGTCTCATATAGGATACATCAGAGAAGCATCAGTTGATTCTAATGTATATGGATACATCTCAGAGTATATATAATTCGTATTTTGATGGACATTGACAAACCCTATAGTTTATAGTCAATGATTTTTTATTAATTTAGGGATCCTTTAGATCAATCCAATAAAAGATATAGAGATACAGAATGTTGGTGTCTAGGTTTGTTAGACGTTTTAGGTTGTGAAGAGAATCTGACTGGTGGTGTACCGATTGAAAATTCCATGAGGTATAGTGATATGCACAATGTTTTTCAAATGAAACATATTCAATGATATATAAAAAAGACTTAATATATGATGTATATAGGTGATCTTGAGTTTGATATTGATTCATCCTTGTCGGAGAATCCAATACATGTGTTGGATAAAAGTGGAAAATTGTTCTAGGGAAAGACTGTGCTGATTTTTTGGGTATTATGGGAACATTGGAATGTTCGTGATGAAACATTGGAGTGAGAAGAAGATAGGTGGACTCAGTGTCCAAAAATTATTACCTCAAATTATTTGGGATATATAGGAGTGAATCTCGAGGAAAAGTTGTTATAAGTCGGGGAGACTATAAGATCACAACATTTTCAAGACATGTATTGAGCTAGTTTACATATAACCATTTTTCCTTCTTTTGAGTATATCTTATTTTCATTTTATCATGGGGTCATTTTTGGTGATAGTGGATAATTTTTTATGTGGGTCTGTGTGTAGTTCATAAATTGATTTACTAATCTATGCGCTATGTCTAGAAAACTATGGGGACCTAAAATATGGGATTTAGACTACTAGTTCATAGTTCGTCAGACATTGCGCCTTTCTAAAAGTAACTATAAAACACCATTAGTGGAGGACAAAATTTAGGAACCTGGTTAGGGAATACCCTGTTCCCCATCCTGAAAAATATGTGTGCAAAAATTTAATCCCCTAAATAAATAAAATAAAATACTCAGCCCTATTAACCCCCAATCACACACACTAAGGACTAAACTCATTCATATGAATTGTAGAGGATCCCAAAAAAAATTTAAAGTCTTCAAAAACACCATTCATGAAGAATTGGGGATCTGTTCCCAGATCTGCACCTCTATGTGTAATAGATTATATTTTAAATTAGTTTCCTCCTTCTATCCCGTCATTATCACAAAATTTTAAGGGTTTTTTCCTATGTTTATGATGGATGATGATCTCATTTTTTGTACGTAAATTATGTTATATATTCGATCTAGGGTGGCATTTAGATCTCATTCTCTATAATGATCTTGGTTTCTCTTCTTTTATTGGGGACTTCAATTAGTGAGTTTTCATCAATGATTTTGAGGTATGTGGTATAATTCCATATCCCACAGTCATCATTCAAATTACATGTGTGTAATTGTGACATTAAAACGTCCCTGATTGAGAAATTGCATTAGATATTTAATTGAATTAATTCAATTATCATGTTATATGGAATTGGGTTTAAATTGTGAAATTGGAATTGGTGGAATTGTATAAAATAATTGGTTAATTAATTAAGGTCATATTTTAATTGTGGAACTAATGGGATATTGGTTTTTTAAAATTGGTCAATTAAATTGGATTGTGTAATTGTTATGATGCTGAGATATGGAATTGATTGATAATGGGGATTTTGAATGTTTTACATAAACATTAATGGTTATTGGGTTACGTGGATAACTGTTGACAATTGGTTTAATAATGACTTTTTATGTTATTACATGTGATTAATGTAAAGAGATAAGATCACTTGTTTCAAAATGAAATGATACACTTTAATAAGAATGTTGAGAAGAAGGTAAATGATTCATGACCTTGATGTGTAGTAATTTTTGTTTTGTGTGATGTTTTTATAATTGTAATAAAATTGATAAATGAGTGAGGGGTATGGAATAAGGCACTAAATATAAATATTAGTCAAAAAGTGTGGGATGGGACTGAGGATAAGAAAACCCATATGTGTGATAAATGTGTGTTGGATAGGGACTGATGATACAAATAACCCTACCATATTGTGAGTGTGGGACATGGATTGAGGAACCCAAAACCCATGTGACTTTGCGATGTGGGATATAGATATATTCTTCAAATAACCATACAATGTTAGAAAAATGTTTCTATGAAAATGAAATGGAATTATATTACGGTACTAAGTGTCCATTGAGAAAATTTTTGTGATGTGGATAATGAAATCCAATGTGTTATAATGAATTGTGAATTGAAAATGTGATATGGTTTAGAATCCGGCCTTGGCTGAAGTAGATTTTGATGGTATGAGTGCCCTAAAAACCCATTGATTAATGCGGTTAGTTGAAAAAACCATTATATTAATTAAAATTAATTATATGTAATTATGAATTTGAAATCTACATGATTGGGAAATTGCATTGGAGAAAGAATTTAATTAATTTAATTTCCATGTTATATTGAATTTGGTTGAAATTGGGAAACTATAATTGGTTGTATTTCATTAACTAATTTATTAATTATTAAATGAAATATTATTATTGTGGAATTGATGTGATATTGTGTTTTTAGAATTGGCATATTAAATGGTATAGTTTAATTGGGATACTGTTGAGATATGGAATGGATTTATATTTGGAATAATGTGTGTTTGAATTATTTCAGAAGTTTTAATGGGTTATGTGAATAAATGTTTATAATTTGTTTAATACTTATTTTTTATGGTTATTCCACGTGATTAAAGTAAAAGGATAATATTTTTTGTGATAATGAAAAATGATAAAAATTAATGAGAATGATAAGAAGCAGGTTAATGATGCATAAACTAGGTTTTCATTTAATTGTGTTTTGTGTGATATTGTGATACATTTGATATATGTAAAAAATTAGTGTGGGTAAGGGACTAATGATCCAAATAACCATTTGTGTTAATAAGTGTGGGATAGGTAATGAGCATCCAAATACCCATATGTGTGATTTGTGTGTGCGTTATAGGGAATACGGATCAAAATACCCATATGAGATAAGTGATTGTGGGATAGAGATAGAGGCTCCAAATAACCACATGAAATTGAGGTGTGGGATAGGGATAGATGCTCTAAATACCCTTAGGGCATTAAGGAAAATTTTATACACCCATGAAATGGCATTGGACTATGGTTCTAAGTGGGTTTGCTGTGAAGTGTTATGAAATTGATAATAAAATCACATATGTTATAAAGAGTTTTGAATTGAATATGTGACACGATTTTGACTATGACATGGTCTAAAGAAGTTACTAACTGACTGAAAATTGAATATTTTTACTATAAGGGGATGAAATTGGGACCTATGGGGTAACCCATACACTAGGGCATCCAGGGGCATAATGTGTTGAATTCTAAGGGAATCCACAAGAATAATGTTATTAAAATGTTTCATAAGAGAACCCAAAACAGAATAAACGATTAAAGGTCCACCTTTACAACCTCTTCTCACTATCCCATCAGTTGGGATGTTCATCTCCCACCAAATATGTCTCACTACAACTCCAGGTGCTAGGTCCATTTTGCATCGCCGGATCAGATACAGGAGGTCCCAAAGAGAAACCACCACCCCCTAAATCATATTCATCAACACATCCAATTCTGAATAAACCTCTTTGGTTTGAAAGTGGTGAGTTTTTCACAAAGCTATGCCTACCTGCATAGCTCTCGCTTCCACCCCAATGAATTTTCTGGTCCAAAATGCATGCAAAAAAGAAAGAGTGACAGACCTGTGGAAATCCCTGACCAAACCACCACCCCTCATCAAGGCATTTATGAAGTATCCATAATCATTGAGATTAATACCATTACGAGGAGAGGACCAAATCACCCACCGACTCATGAGAAGAGGGACATACAATAGATGGTTGAGATAGTTACAAAGAACCTGGGAAGATGAACCCCATTTGATTAAGGATCAATGATCCCTCAAACTGGATTGTGCAGTAATCTATAAGAATATTATAGAATGCCACAATCCCAAGATGGCCTGATTCCAAGCAAACCAGATGGTCCAAAAAATCGAAGAAAAGATGATGTTGTAGTTTTATCTTTCCATATCCCACTACTCCTCTCCATGAATCCTAAAGTGGATTTCCTCCTGTATAGAATCAACCTCAGAAATGATGCTAGAGCTACAATTAAAGATCTACTAGAGACCACTTTTCTAGACATTCTTGATGAAGTCATGCAGAACAGACTCATTCCTCCACTGGTCGCAACACCAACATCTCAATGCCATGACAATGCCCCTCTTTTGAATATTTATGTCTATTGAAATAGTATGATTTCTCATTCTCCAAACAATAAATTTCATCTTAGAGGGAATCTCCTTGCACCACAGAACCTCTGGCCAAGCCTCTCGAGCGCTCTCTATATGCATCAGGGCCCTGAAGCATTTTCCAGAAAAACTGCAAGAGATCGATCCTTTAAAAATTCACTTTTCATTCTCCTTCATATGATAATATTATCAAACACTAACTTCTACTCACTGCCCAGGATTGTTATCATTAGATAAGGGTGTGGGATAGCCTTCGTGAAAGTGAAGTCAGAAATTGGGCACCCATGAAAGAAGATCTTCTCACCTTACCAGTTATCATGCAATGAATTAATATTTCTTTCTTCCAGAACCCATCTAATAAGGAACTCCAAATCCACTAATTTCTTGCTCATACATCTTTCAAGACTCAAGAACCTTCTTCTTCGAGTCCCACAATCTTCAATGAATTTTCCACATATAACATTGAGGAATGAATTCCATAAGGAATCACCTTTCAAAAAATCACATGCAAGTCTTCCTTGTATAGATCACATCATATCATAAATATATTAGATGTCAACCACACCTTCCTCAATTGGTTTCACCATTATCTTCATGGAGGCCCAGTGGTAGTGCCCTAAAAAATTTACATCCTAGAAGAAGCTGGTGAGACACAATTATTGAATTTATATTGTTTTAGATACCATTTGTGGTGGCCTACTAAGTTTTACTGAGACACTACTCTGTCTTCTTTCTCAATACCTCAACAAACATCATTTTTTATAGATATGGAAAGGGAATTATCCCAATGTTAGATGGATGATTTGGGATGGAGAAGGAATAATGGAAAAAAACTTGTTGTTGGGACCCACTTGGAGTAGTCTGTGTATTTTTTTGGATTTTCATCAGACTCGAAAACTATGTTATTATTGGAAATATATACTTTTTTATTTGATTTTTTTTGATTTTTAGTTTAACATATGAAATTTACCTCTGAAGATTGGGAACATAGTTTGGTTATTAAACTGTATTTTTTTATTTTCATCTTTTATGTGATAGTGTGATAAAGACAGTATAGTATCCCGACAATCAATATTAGATCCTTGATACTAGTTGGAATCCTCTGACATATAGGTTGTTATGATTGAGGTCACATTACCGATTGAATCAGGGAATTGGTGTGTGGCACATGGGTTTATATATTACATATTGGTATCATAGAAGGTTTTCCTTTCTTTTATTTTGTATTTGTATTTGTTAAATTTAGATAGGAGAATTGGATGAGTCAAGCCTTGGTTATGAGCTCATGTATGTGATTAATTAATCCATGTACGAGGGTAAAATCCATGTACGCATGGTGGTATAGTTGTTAGTATTATGTTTTGTTATAGTTGAATGACATTACACCTCGAGTTATGCACTTTATTGTGATGTGATTATTGTTTTTGTGATTTTTTTATTATATGAATCAGGTCCTGGAATGGAATAAGATTTGACTATGTGTGAATCATTTTTGTTTAAGAAGTTTAAACAATACCAACATACCTATACCAATGGTTATGAAAAAACTATATGTTTATGTTGATTAAACAAACAATATACCAATACCTTTTCTAAAACCATGTGCATAGGAACATTGTTCAAACCCTATAACGATGGGAGTATACAAACATTATATCCACAGTTTCGGAAAAAATATTGGTATGTGTTACCTCTATAAAAATAGTTTTAAAGAATTCATTGGTATATGTTCCTTATACAATGCCTATACCAAATTTTTTCTAAAACTATTTGTATAGCCCCAAAAAATATAGAAACCTATACCAACGACTCGGAAAACTATTGTCAAGGATATATACCAATAGTTTTAAAAACTATTTTGAATAGTTTCCCATGTTTTTTCTGAATTTTTTTGTCAGAAATCATTAAATAAATCTAAATATAAATTATTTATATATTTCAAATTATATTTATATGGATATTAGTAGTCGTATACCAACTATTGTTACAAAACCGTTGGTATATGACTAAAACAATTGCATAATACCTAATAGACCTCAAAACCATTAGTATAGGCTATTTTTTAATAGTGATTATCGGCCCTCAGGATTATTTTCTGACGTGCATTTTTTTAGGCATGCATGCGAAAATCAGGTTTTGGTAAACATGTTGGTTTTGAAATGTGTTTCCTTATTTTTCAAATTTAACAAAAAAGGGGCATAATATGTGTTGTAAAATTGTAAAATGATGAAAAATGTAGATAGAGGTTGTCTAATGGGAAATATGAAATATGAGAATGTGTTTACACTTTGTTAACCAAGACCGAGATAAGGTGTGGTTAATAGTAGTGATAAAGCCTTATTTTTGAACTTATAGAGGAGGAATGCTGATGAATTGTTATGGATTTATTTAAATACATCGTGAAAATTTTTTAATGTCGTCTAATGTGTCCTGAGATGTTTGTTCCACACTGTTTAGATATGTCTCCATGATAATGACTGTTGATGTGATGAATGGATGTTTTGGCTAGAAATGTTCCATATCCAGTGGATCACAAGGCACCGATAATGTCAGGGGAGGAATCCAGAGTGCAGTTCTATGGGATCTTTTCCCAGTTCACATAGTTTGTGGAGAGATACTATAAAATATTGTAAATGTTATGTCTTCCCATGAATAGTTGTTTCAGGTACATTACCCAACATAATTTACTGGAGCGGGTGGACCTAAGGTAGAAGAGTTCTTGATTGAGTCCACCAATACTATACTCAGCCTTTTAGACACTCTCACTAAGAAGTGGATCAAGTTGGTTGCTTATATATTACAAGGATAAATGTTGAGCTGGTGGGATGTTCAGGAAAAAGCAGTGCATAAAGATGGTATGTAGTAGTAGTACATCCCAGAGATGATCCTAGAGAACACTTATCTAGAGACACTAAGATAAGAGTGGGTAGAAACATTTATGTGTCTAACCAACAGAAGAATATATACGATGGACTCTTTTGGTCACTATACTCACTTACATTGTTTTTTCTATAGTGTTGGAATGGTACGATATGACTATGGAAAGGAATTTATAGGAAATAAATATATGTGAGATTACGTCCCATATTAACATATTCCAATTAATGATGTTTTATGATGTGATGGATCATGATCTCATATCAGAGGGGTCTAGAAGGAGGCACCTTGTAGAGGATAGATAGTTTTTTCGATGATTAAGAGGCTCTTTGTCCAATGGTAGGAAGAGACACTATGATAATATTGACCCATGAAGTTGAAATAAGAGTGTCCAAGGGGGAAAGATCAACTACCCCAGATCATACCCAAGATATTTTCTACCAGTGTGGCAGGACATGCCATGTTATTTGTCATTTTCACCGAACACTAGTAGACAACAAATATTACGATATAGTGGGAAAACTAAAAAATGTTTAGTGATGGGGAAGCTGTAAGAACTAGATCATAATAAGGGAATACTCTACACCATATTGGGCTCGTATTTGGAGTTTTATTAGCCTTAGTGATATAGGTTTAGATGTGGAACATCTGGAAATAAGTGCCCATATCAACAGTGTGGTGAAACTCATGGTACCAAGACTACATCATTGGGATAGGGGATATAAAGTTTCATTCAGTTCAACATACACTTATGGATAGTGAGGTTTGACCATCAATAGTTATAGGTACTAGTCATGAAGCACCTATTCTACATGGTTCCTTATTTGATATTTCATCCCCACATTCTTTTTTATCTATGATAAAATTTCAGTGGTTTTAATGTAGATTTAGATTTTGTGAGAAGATTCTTTATGATAGACATTCCATTGGGACTACATTCTAAAGTCCAATGTTATTGAAATGGTTGTTTTCTCAATGTTGGTGGGTATTATTTATATTATGATCATTCCATACTTGATATACCATGATTTGAAAAAATTATGTTATGGAATGGTTAGTGTAATACTGATCTGAAATTTATTTTTACCAAAGGAGAGTGACCATTAATTATCATTACGGTTATATTTATGTGAAGCATGGAGAATGGGATATCTAGGTAGTCCATGTAGTTAATGTTCATCAGCAACTTGGGGAGCTAACCTGCCAAGTTGCATTCCTGTTATAGGATGATGGGGATGTAACGAAGGATGAATTACCATCAATAGTGGATAGGTTTCTGGATTGGTTTCTTGAAAACATAGCCATGCTGCCAACTGAGAGAGATATGTAATTTACAATTGATCTCATGCCTTGGTCTAATCTAGTTTCTATTCCACCATACAAAATGGAACAAATAGAACATCAAGTGTTAATGTGTCACTGGTATGAGTTGATGGATAATGGGATTATCTATCTGATTACATCACCTTGGGGTTCTTTGGGGTTGTTTGAAATGATATATGATTCTATTTTCCACTTGTGTGTTGATTACTAGATATTGAACTAGATTAAAGTGAAGATGTCATGTCCACTTCGACATATCGATGATCTCTATGAACTATTGATGGGTGATTTTATTTCTCCAAGATTGAAAAGAGATCATGGTATCATTAGTTGAGAGGTAAGCCTTCTAATATGTCATGGTCTTCTTTCAGATGTAGTTATGGCCTTTACGTGTTCTTCTTGAGGCTTCTTAGGTTGATGAACATAACAATAGTTTTTACGACCTTAATGAATAGAATCTTCCACTCATACCTTTATTAGTTTCTGGTAGTGTCTGTGTATGAAATCTTTCTGTACTATAATAGTCATGATGATCATTCTCAACATCATGAAATCAGCTCGAGTAACATAAGAAGAAATTAGCTATAAACCACGCTATCTAATATTCAATTTTTGATTGAACAGGAACAAATTTTGGGTCATATCGACCCAAAGGAAGGTATGTTAGTGGACCTATATAAAGTTCATGTAATAATATATTAGGATTAGTCAAATAATTTTTTTGATATCCATTACATTATGAGGTTAGTGGGTTATTATCGAAGGTTTATCGTGGGATTTTCCCATTTAGATGAGCCACTTATTGTCTTGACTAAGAAGAGGATAATTTATGAATGTTATATAGAAACTATAATGATTTCTAGGATATAAAAAAGCAATTGAATACTATATCGATCATGATCTTACCCAAGCCAGGTGAGGATTATACCATGTTTTTTGATTCTTATGGGGTTGATATCAGAGTAGTGTTGACATAGGATAATCGATTTGTGGCGTATATATCATGAAAATTGAGGACACATGAATGGAATTACCCCACACATAATCCTAAGTTCGTTTTAGTTGTTGATTCTTGGAATTATAGGTGACATTACCTATTAGGTAAAAATTTTACAGTGTATACTGATTAGAAGATAAAAAATCATATATTTTCCAATCTAGATATGAATCTCCAATAGTGGATGTGGGTTGAGTATTTGAATTCATTAAATTTGAGTTAGTATATACCTATGGAAAGGGAAACACTTTGTCTAACACTATGATTATGAATACTCAGACACAAGATGTTCAAGAGTCTAGTTACGAGTTAATGATGATGCCCCTACTATTTGAGATGTAAGTTGTGGATCATGAAATCTTGGATCATACGAATCTCATATCAATTTCAATAGAGTCTAATTCTTTTTTTAATCAGGGAATCCTAGTATCACGATCTAGAATATTTTTTCTTGAGGGAAAGACTTGAAGGTAGGGAGACACCTTCACATTGGAATATTGATTAATATGAGATTATCTATGTCAAAAATTAGGTTTTTGTACCTACTATTATGCAGGGGAGATGATGTGTGAATTTCATTCCTTAATGATGGAGGTACCACCATGTTTGACCAAAATGTATGATGACATACGTCTATAGTATTGTTGGCTCTGCATGAAAAGGGAGATTGAAATGTTCATGAAATGATTATACACCTGGCTATTGTTGAAGGTCGAGCATTGATGATCAGGTGGATATCTACCTCAGTTTCTTTTTCTATAATGAATGTTTAATGAAGTTAAAAATTACTTTTGGTGGAATGTCTATGGATTCCTCAAAAAATATTATTCCATTTGGGTGGTTGTGGACCGACTGATGAATGCGGCACATTTTTTAATGATAGAGTAGACTTTCTTATTGGATCATTTGGGAAACTTGTACATTCAAAAGATATTCCATCTACATGGGGCTCTAGGAGTATTGTTTCAAACCATGAATCTTGTTTTACTTCACGCATATGGACGGGCTTGTAGGAGGACCTTGGTATGTAGGTTTCAATGAGTGCCTCTTTCCACCCATAGAAAGATGGGTAGTCGGAACATACTATACAAATGCTTGATGATTTGCATTGGGTGTGTGTACTAGCCTTTGGTGGGTCTTTTTAGAAGCACCATGATATTATGGAATTTTTATATAACTACAGTTATATGGAATTTTTTACATGACACCATATTAGGCACTTTATAGTAGTCAATGATGATCACAACTATGTTTAATAGAGGAACATGAGTCATAAAAGTTGAGATAGGTTCTCATAATGTAGACACAGGATAATGTAAAGATTATTCAAAAGCGTATGGATATTTCTCAAAGTAGATATAATTCATATGTGGATTGATGTTATTGACCCCAATAGTCTACAATGGGTGATTGTGTATTCCTTCAGATGCCACATAGATTGTATCACTACAGGATATAGACAGAAGGTATGTTTTTTCCTAGTTTGTTAGACTATTTGAGGTTGTGGAGAGAATCAGGATACTGGCATACCAATTGGCTCTTCAATAAAAATATAGTTCCACTCACGAGATTTTTCATTTGTGAAAGCATCTGATATATCATTCAGACCCTTCCCATGTGATTGGTGTAGATCATTTTGAGTAAGAGATTGATGCGTCCTTTGAGGAGCATCGAATACATGTTTTGGAATGTAGTGATAAATAATTTTGGTGAAATTTCATACAGATAGTTCACACATTGCGGAAATATATGCATGATTAGGAGGAAACATGGAAGAGATAATTATAAATTCAGGTTCAATGGATAATCCTTTTTACATCGGAATCAAAGATACTCATGGGAGTACAAATTGAGGGAGATATTTAATAATGTAAGGTGGTTTTAAGATCAAAACCTTTTTTAGAGATGAGTCAAGCCTATTTAAAGGTTCTATTATTTCATTTTTTTAGTATACTTTTTTTTGGGTTTTACCATAGGGAGTTTTTTTAGTGAAATTTATTAATTTTAGAAGGAAGTGTGGTAGTTTAGAGTTGGGGAACTGTTTTTCCAAACTGTGAGCCCATGCCAGAAAACCGTGTGGACCAAAAAATGGGGATTCACATGACTGATGCATGGTTTTTCAAACGGTGTTCCCTTCTAGTTGTAACATTTTTGAATCCCTAAGAGGGGGTGGGGGTAATATAAGGTGCACAGTAAGATAGAAACACGTTCCCATTATAGTAAATAGTGAATGAAAAAAATTAATCCCACAAAAAACAAAAATAAATTCAAAAACCTCCTGATATTTACCCCTAATCACCCCAGCATAGGGCTAAACCGATTCCATAAAATTTCATAGGAACCCTTATGAATCTCAATTCATTTCAGCCTCCATTTTTTATGAGTCAATTATCTTTTGAGGGATATGCACCTCTCTCAGTAATATATTCTTATCCAAATTGTCTTTCTCCCTATCTCTCGTCATTATCTTATCTTTTGAAGTGACTTTCCCTTTATTTGTGAATAATCTAGATCTTGGTTTTTTATCATATAATACTTTTGATCTTGGGTCTTGTTTTTTGATCTATATCTCATTATTTTTCATGATGTTGGTGGTTTTGATTCGATTGGGGATTTTTGTTGGTGTTTATTTATTAATTATTTCAATGTATGTGGTATAATTTATAATATTTTAGTACTGATTTAATTTTTGTTTATGTAATTGTGATGTTCCAACTAACATGATGTGGTAATTGAATTATATATTGGAATGATGTTTTTTATTTTCATTTTTTAATGAATTGATTTAAAATCGGGAAATTGTAATTATTGGAATTAGATTATTTAATTTATTAATTAAATAAAGTAATATTGTTATTTATGAATTAATGTAATATTTTTATTGAATAATTGGTATATAAAATGGGATTGTGTTATTGGAAAAATTTTGGGAAATGTAAATGATTTATATTTGGAATAAGGGGTGTTTGGATAAACCATGAAGTGTTAATGGATTATTTGTACAAATTATGAAAAATTGTTTAACAATGATTGTTCATGTTATTCAATGTGATTAAAGTAAAGAGTTATAATTTTTAGTCATAAAGTGAAATGGTACACATTAATGAGATTTTTGAGAAGAAGGTTTATATTGAATAAACATGATTTGTATGAAATTTATTTTTTTGTGATATTGTGATTATAGTGATGTATGTGGTAAATGAGTTTAGACAATTGAATAAAGCTCCAAATACTAATATGTCTTAATAACTGTGGAACATGGAGTAAGGCTCCTGATATCCATATGGGTGATAAATGTGTTTATTGTTGGGTTTAAGGATTGAATTACCCATATTATATAACAAGTGTGCGATAGGGAATGAGGATTTAAATACCCATGTGAAGCTAAGGTTTTGGTTAGGGAGAAAATCCCAAATACCCATGAGGTGTTAGATACGACCTTCAATTCACGTGAAATGGAATTATACTACGATTTCATGTGGATGTGAAATGAATTTTTATGAAATAAATAATGAAATTCTATGTGTTATAATGTAATGTGAATTGAATATATGATATGGATTATAATCTGGCACATGCCGAAGCATGTACTAATCATCTGGGTTCCCCCAGGAACTTAAGAAATTATGTGCTTAATTAAAGAATGATGAAATGTGATAAATGTTGAATTTATGCTTTGTAAGCTGTTATTTATACAATTTCATACACTATTATTGACTGGATATTGTTTTAAACTTCATTGGTGGTGGCCTTCTGATTTTTACATAAACCCTACTTCGGCTTCCTTATTGGAAACCAAATATATTTCATGTTTACATGACATGATAAGGTAAATACCCCTATGATTGATGAATGAGTTAGTAAGGGGTAGTGATGAGAGAACTAGTAATGATTTCGGGACACTCTTAGAGTAGTCAGTGTCCTTAATTTTGGGTTTTTATTTGAGAATTGAGAATTGTTATGGAATGAAATATTTGTTTTTTTGTATGAATAATTTAATTCTGTTTTGGTTGTGCATGTCACATTGAACAATTTAGTTTTGGAATCCACTTTGGTTATTTGGTTGGCACTTTTTATTTACATTTTTTCGTTGTGTTACTTTGATAAGGAGGGTATAGTCTCCACATGATCAATATTAGACCTTTTCTTCTTGTTGTCTTCCTCTGACATATGGGGAGGCGCCCTTGATTTATTATGGCTGAGTGGCTTGGGGATCTTGTGTGTGGAACCCATGTTGGGATGTTACACATTAATACTCAGAATCAAGAAAAAATGTTCTTAGTGAGTCATAATGAATGATGAGATCTATAATGATGAAAATTATGAATATTCTAATTTCTTCTCTTCAACTTAACCTAAAACTTATTTATTTTATAAATATATTTTTTTATACTGGAGACCAACATCCAAATTTTTATTCTAAACATTTTTCAAAATTTACAAATCTTAAAAAGAACTAATGTATATCTCTTTTTGAAAAAGATTATATTATTGAAGGAAGATATCATTTTTTTTTTGAAAACATAATAACCAAACATTGAGAATATATAATCTCAAATTAATTATATTACATAAAACACATTCTCAATTAACCCTTTTGATCAAAAATTTAATATTATTTTGAGGTATCAACATTATTTTAAATAAACTATGGATTTTTTTAAATAATCTAGTTTTTTCAAAATAAAGTAAAATTACTACATTTTTAAGGGGACATCAATAGATCAATTTCAAAAATGTTTCATAAAATTTGGGAATGAATTATAGGATTTTTTTTTGAAAAATAAATATATATTAGAAAAAAACTTATTCCAATCTCATCCTATAGTTCTAATGGAAAAATAGTCTATAAATATAATGGAAAGGAAATTCATTATAAGATAACTAAAGTGCACCAAATATATGGGTACAAATAACATTTCTGAATTAATCTCCTATTAATATTTTTTTGATGGAAAATTTATAATAAGTTACTTTTTTTATGGATGGTTTTACAATTAGGAACATGTGTGGTGTTATTTTTAAATTCAATCACCTCGAAAAAATTAACAAATGATATGTCATGTTTGGAGATGATAAAAAATGTAAAACATTGGAATTTCATATGATTAGTTTCTCCAAATCACATATGACTAATGATGTTTTATTTTTTATTGTTATAAATAATAATTAATTAGTATTATTAAATTATATAATAAGTGTCTTAGAATTACAATTGAATATGTTTTATAAAATTTTTTAATATAAAATGAATCCATGATAGCACTGATTAATAAAAAATGAATAATTAAGATCACATGATATCACTATTCCATCAAATTTTATATATTATTCCGACATGGAAATGTTTTAATTCTATGATGGCATGTCTCAAAATCAGAATCAACACTCAATACTGTCATATTATATGACCTTCTTCCTTGATGCATCTAGAGGATTGTATGACTCGTTATGAAATTGATACATAAGATCATGGTAATATCTTCATTATATATAATTCTGACGTTGTTTATATAAAATGATAAGGAAATCATCTTGGAACTGTAGGAAGAAAAATTTACTGTAAGTGTATATCATTTATTCCACATCCCCTACTATTCTGTCTCCTCTATTGATGGGAAAACAGAGTCCCCTTAATTTCTTGGGATCCAAAAACTTTTTAAAAAAAGTGTTGAAGTCATGATAATGTCTCTGTACAATATTACATGGTTTCAAGACCACCCCTTTCATGTATTGTTATATGTGATCCATCATAACCAATGTCATATTTTCATGGACCATGATAATAACTAAACATGTGCTAATTATGCACCATGAACTATATATTGTAATTTTCACCTTTTTGATGTCCCAAACCCTCTAGATTATCTCGAGGACATCCCTTATACATGGTAATAATTCCATAACTCATTTATGAGGGGTTAACCAAGAATTAAACAAAGAGATACCACATAAAATTTTAGTAACTTATATACCACTTATATAAATAAAATATTATAAAGGTGACTCTATATTTGGAATCATCACGTCAACAATTTATAGTAAATACCCTTTATTATTTTTTCATTATGAATAGAAAATTTGGTTAAAATATAGTTACCAAATTATGATTCAAAAAAGTATTAAAGGGTTATAACTAAATATAAATGGTTTAAGTGAAAAAAATTATAAATCCAATAGGTTGGTCATATTTAATCATATATCCTCTCTTCTTCGAAGATGAGTCATTTTGGATCTATTTGTCTTGAATAAGACATTTATAAGTTTTTATATTTCAAAAAATACAATTAATTTCTCTCCGTACCTAATTAAAGTAAACCGGATATCCTCGCTAATCAAAAATAAATATCCCCTTAGCATAACCCATACCATAACAAATCCAATATTTACACTCTTAGTACTCTAGAGGTCCTGGTTTAACTAAAATTCGATCCTATAAAGAATTAGTTATAAACCTAAGGATATTTTATAATGAAGAGGTAGGGTTCTTAACCATACGAATTATAACTGCTAAAAATATTGTAATGCCACAAGATTTACTATTGGACTTTACTAGTTAGGTAAATGTTTTTATCCATAACCCTTTAAAATAGAGTTGATTTTACTAAATCCATCAAAAATCATATAGTGTAAACTAAACCATGAATTTTCTATGTAGACCAATCAAATAATGGTTAAAAGAAACTAACAGGGAAAATATATAAAGGTCACTAGGATTTCTATGTCGAGGTAACCCCACACTGTTAACCAATAATTACATAAAATATATTTCCCATGTAAAGGATGTTTGAACTGTTCCCCAAACTGTGTGGCTTATTGGAACTGACCAAGAACCAAGGTAATAATTCACTAATTTTAAATTTAAATAAAAATTATAAAAAAATAAAATTACCCAAAAAGTAAATTATTATTGAAAGGACGCCAATAGTGACACGGTGGTTATCACGGGTAAAAAATAACATGGATGTTAACTATTCTTCGATTTATTTAAGAAACAATTGAGTATCCCCCTGCTCAATATCCTCCTCTAATTCAAAAATCTTTGATGTCAGAGGGTTTTTTTCACTACCTTCTATTTAGTGTTTAGTGTTACTAGTATATATATTGGTTCAAGAATAGATTCACAAACACGTTTTCATTGAGTCATCCAATTATATGAATTTTCCTCAGTCATCTAGTTCTAATGGAATATGACATATTGTCTTCTAGTCAACTTCTCCTCCTTTTGATTCAAAAACATGTATCTGAGATCATAATTTCTGTATTATATTATGATTCATGGTGTATATATCTTATTATTATTTTCCTTTTGGTGTCTATGAAAATGAATAAAATATAAATACTAATAAATAATATTATGATTAATTCATTCTGGAAAATTTCTACTTTAGAATCTCGATATTCATATTGATTTATGATGATCAATTTATGGGAATACATGAAACCCAAAAAGATTATCCCTATAAAATCATTGGAAACTCATCCAAAACAAAATTTCTCCTAATATTATTTATTGTTTATGGGTCTATCATTTCGGTAACTCTACTATTATATGGGTTTTGATAGACCTTAAACACATTTTGGATTCCCTAATTCCTCTAATTGATATGAAAATCCATTGATGTGTACTATCCTGTATTATCTAAATGATACAAACTTTATCTTCCATTTACTTTTACAACACACTATGAGTTATAGTATCTTTATGTTCACATAATTTGGCCCTTCATTCATAAAAATAACACCCACACCTTGGATATGCATCTACAATAAGTTTTGGAAATTTGTTATCTCCCAGTGAATTATATAATCTTCTTCTGAAAAACCCATTTTAATTTATTAAATTAAATTAATTTAAGGGTTTTCCATGAACTAATTCCATTCCTCCAGGTGTTGGTACTCATAACAATATAAGAAATGTTTTTAAGGTAATCCAAACTTATCTATCCCTTTTTATGAATCATTCTTATATATATCCATATTTTCTATACAGATTCAAGAATCTTCATCTCTATAAAGAACTGATTGTGAATGGCCATTTTCAATATTATTTTACCATTTTAGAAATTAATAAAATGGAATATGCATCATGTATTTTGTATAAGACACATTTAACTCCCTTTACAAAAGTGTTATTTTTTTAAAAATTTTATCAATTGAATTATTTTTATAAATTTTATATTATTTCTTCATTATTAGTCCCTCCATTACAAGATTCCAGGGTTTTAAAATTAATTTTTCACCATTCTATGAATTTATTTATTTTATAAAAAATTATATGTATATTAGTTTATTAAATATTTTGGAGTGGGATATTATATCACATAAGTATATTTTTTACACACTCGACATTTTATTACTTCGGTATATTTTATTTTTGAAGAATCCATTATTTTAAAATATTTTATAAAAACGGTTTTAAAAATATCTGTAATAACTCTTGAATTTAATTTTTTAGGTTACTTATAAATTTATTTCTAAAACCACGTTAAAAAAATTTTATGAATGTTTTTTCTAATACATCTCTTAGAATTTACACTCCAATTCTCAAAAGAATATCTTTCATCATAAAACCATAATTTTTATTTAGGTGGTGGTATTACTTCACCTATAAATAATTTATTATTTATACCTAATTTTTCTCGAAGTGATTTATTAACAGTTCAATCACTAAATTGTAAATATGATCTCTATCACTCTATACATCTCATTTGACTATATGGTTTTTAATACATTTTCTTATTCATTATTATCATGGATGTATATAAAATCATTTCTATTATTTAAGTATGCATTCCCATTTCCCTTATTGTGTAAACAACTTATTTTATATAATTTATATCGAGAGTTTTTGCCAAGAAAGATATCTCATTTATTTATTGTAGAAATACTAAAAATCCATATTCTTATTAGATCTATAAATTTGTTTATTTAATTTTTAGGTAGGTTAATTATATATTGTGGAATTTATTGAAATTTTCTATGCTTTTTCAAATATGGATTGTTATTAAATACTTTGGAATATTGAATATTTATTTTTTATTCACTATTTTCTTCTATTGAATGCATTGGACTTATTATGTGATTGACTAGTCCCAATATGGACCCATTATGAATCTGTATGTTGCATCAGACAAACTATCCTTAGTATTGTATGTATTTATTTTCTTTATTAAATATTTATTATCACAATAAATTGATATTATGTTTAACGTTTTTTACATTTTTTTTACTTTACAGTGAAATCAATTATTTTGTCCATTTTTATTTAATATTTTAAAATTGATCACAAGAGGATGCTGAAATTAGTCGCTGATGGACTTTAGAAACCTCTATCCAACTTTTTTTTGTATTCATAGTTTCCTCATCACTAAAAAGAAATAGTGAACACAAATAGCGGTCCCTATAAAGCCCTATAGAGGACCACACTGGTGGTCAATGGGTAGGAATTTAGCATCTTCCATAGTCGGAAACTAAATATCTATATTATAATAGCCTCTATTGGCATTTTATAATGCTCCTAGAAAAAAAAATTAATTGGAAACAACAATAAAAAACCATTAGGTTGATTTTTTTTAAAAATCATTATATATTAAAAGAAGAATAAAAAAAATTAATAAAGCAGTATACATATAGAATCATACCATTCCAATATTCATTATCAATAAAACTAATGATATGATAAGAACAATTAAACAATTAACATGGTAATTAATATGATTAATAGTAAGATAATATTAAGTCCTTTAATATATTTAGTTTTAGAAAAAAAGTTTATGCTATGTTATGAACTAAATATTTATATATATCTAAATAATACAAAGATAATATGAAATATCATATTAAACAATTTAATTATTAGTTAAAAATTACTATTAAAAAAGAAAATCATGTTTTCCACATACCATCTAATTTGGGCATTTAATTGAGACAATGTTTATTCGAATAGATCAAATACTATTTTAGTACTTCTCTCATAGATCTTAAAATCAATTAGAAGTCATTTTATCAATTTTGATCCCATATAGGAGGTATATAATTTCATTAAAGATAGATAGTGTTAGCCAACTTTTTCGATCATATCAGATTACATGAGAATCTTATGGATGCAGTGTTGATTCCAATAGATCAATAAAATCCTAGGTAACATTATCCTACAATTTCATGACAATATAAGTGATTTCAATTGTTATTGACCTATTTTAATTAATTTTTATCTTAACTCCATATCTAAGGGACAAATACCACTTTTGATAAATCAATGTAATTAATGTTTCTGATTAACTAACAGATTATTCCTACAAATTCTATAGGACATAATTTTTTTAAAAAACAATCATGTAAATTTGATCTCTTTTAGTTAGTTTATCTCCTACACACATGAATAATCTATTATTAAAAAAATGGTAATAATTTCAAAGTATAGTATAATAAATACTTAACAATTTCTTCATTATAATGATGTGTTGTTGAATCCATAAAATAATAAATGATTCGAGAATGTTTCCCATAGTTTTTTACATCTATCATAATTATTTTATTGTTATTAACATCTTGATAAGAGATGTGTCATTTTGAAAATACTATACAATACTACACATTATCTTCCATTGTATTGGGTGGAACAAGCATCATATGAATGTGGATTTTATTCCTATAGATCAAAAATAACATGGTGATCATCCAACCAAGACTTATAGTCATCCTGATTTTTTTTCGTGGTATTGATACAATTTATTTGATTTGTCACTTAACTCCAAATATGAGGGATAAACACAAGTTTTTATTATATCATGAAATTTATGTATATGGTCGATATATCAAAGATTCCAATAGATTTTAAATGAAAAAACTATCATTTACTTATGATTTATAATTAGTGTGAGCTCGTTTAGTAAATTATTACCTAGACACAAATGAGTTTTTCATTATTTCAAAGATGGTAATAATATCAAATCATACCTTAATATATAAGTTCAATCCATGTATTGTATTTATTTTTGATTTATTCCAAAAGATCAAAACATTATTCGAAGAGTTATCTCATAGGTTTTCACATAAATAAGAATTTTTTTCCTTTTTTTCCAACTAACTGTATATATGTCATTTTATTTTACAATGAAATTTTTACCCATCAATTTAATGTAGAGTTGGTGACATAATAATTTTATGGAAGTGTTGTTGATTCCTATATATATAAAATAACATGGTGATAATTATCCCATGGGTTTTTGGAAATCCAAGAGAGTTTTCTCTCAAGGGCCTCTTTTGAGTGATGTTTTACATAATACAAAATCAAAGGTAAAGACACTATTGTGGATCAAACTAAAAAATTCATGAGTATGATTGACTTAATGATAAATCCAATTGATTTTAAATTACATAATTTTTGTTTTAATATAAATTTTTTTCAATGAAAGAGAATTTTGTTAGGTTTTACCCATACACTTGTTTTTTATATTATTACCCAAATGTTATAAACATCAATACAGATCTCAGTCCATAAAGATTTATACTTGAATAAAATTAATGTGTAGTTGATTCAATGGATCAACAGTGATTCTAATAATTTTCATCTAGATTTTCAAATCTATATAAAGAAATTTTATCAATTTCAGTCAGGGATGTTATATGTCTTTAATACAAAATCAGAAAATGTTATGCAACATTTTCCATCATACCGAGCTACAAAAAAATATTCTGGATATGAAATTGATTCCAACATATCATAAATTACATTTTTATAGATATCCTATGAATTAAGGAAAATAATGATATTTTATCTATGTATTATCCCCTTTAATGTGATCTTCCTCTAAACTCAAAATATGAGGGATAAATCATACATTTAATTATATCGATAAATTCAAGTGTTAGATCATTGAGTTTGTGATTCCCAATGATTTAAAATGAATTAAATATCATTTCACTAATATTTAATTTCAATCAGAGCTCATTTGGAATGTTTTCCCCTTAACCCATTGTTTTTACATTATTACGAAAATTGTAATAATGTAAAATCATAGATTAAGACACACCCATATATATGTACATTGAATTGATGATTATTTGATTTAAATAGATCAGAACGTTTTGAAGGAATATTCTCCCCAATTTTAGAATAAATCAAAATCTATTTAGGCATTGTTTACCTGATGGTATATATTTCATTTTAATGACACTATACACTGTTACCCACCATTTTTCATAATACCAGGTGACACAAGAATGTGATGGAAGTGTAATTGCTTCCTACAGATCAAAAATGACTTAGTGATCATTCTCACATCACTTTTTTTTCAATACAATTTGTTTCAATGGTATTGGTCCCTTTCATGTAATTTTATAATTATCTTAAAATATGTCATAGAAAGGAAAAATTGAATCCTACTGAGAAATTTCTATATCTGACTAACATTACAATAGTTTATATAATTTTAATGATATAAAGATAGTTATCCTATAATTTTCGGTAAAATAGAGATGTTTTGGTCAGTTTTGAAAACTACAAAAATTAATTTCATATTACTAAAAAAATGGAAACAATTTCAAATCATACAATAAGATATACAGATCAATCAAGGCTTTAGATTGACAAATTGTTTATTCTAGAAGATCGATAATGATTCAGGCCTTTTTCTCCCAGATTTTCACATCAATCTGATGTTGTATGCTAATTTTCTACCATAGAACATGACATATGTCATTTTAATAAAACTTGTCAATGTTAATAATCAATTTTTTTCACACTGGGGGACAAGAGAATATAATAGATGTAGTGTTGATTCCTACAATAAAATGACTCGATGATTATTTTCCCATGATTTCATGGATATAAAAGTGTGTTTTTCTTTGTATGGGATCATGTCACCACATTTCTCACTTATCACTATATCTGAAGGATAAATTTCTCTATTGATCATACCAAAAAATTCAATTATCTAACAGAAATATTGATAACTTCTATAGATTTTAAATATCATAATTGGTGTTTTGTAAAGATATCATGTCAATCAGAGCGTGTTTGGTCAGTCTTGACCCCCAAACACAAGATATTCCTATTATTAAAAATTATACTACTTTCAAATCAGATTGTTAGATATATAGATCATTATTAGGTTCATATTAATGCGAGGATGATTATAACTGATAAAAACGTATTCAAGAAATTATCTTCTAGATTTTTACATCAATTAGAAGTCATTATCTCATTTTTAACCCATGATAGTATATATTTCATGTAACTAAAACTAGAAAATATTACCAATCATTTTCCATAAAACCTGGTGACATGAGCATCTGATGGATACAACATTGATTATTAAAGACCAATAATTACATGGTGTGTGTTCAAACATGATTTCATGTAATCATTAGAGTGTCTTCTTGATATTGGCCTAATTTTACATGATTTTCACATAACTCCAAAATTTAGGCACAAACACCACTTTCAATAATACCATGAAATTTAGTCATCTAGTCAACATGTCGATGAGTCTTATAGATTTTATATTACATAGCGATCGTTATAATAAATTTAATGTCAATAATATCTCATTTATCTAGTCGGGACCCCTAGAAATAGGACTTCCCTATTATAAAAAAGGTATTAATTGTGAAAATATACATTAAATTTGATCAAAATTTATTATAATCTAATTGACATGCGGTTGAAATCATAGTATAAAAAATTATAGTATTTTTATTTTACAATTATTTATAATCAATATAATTTTATTTACATGATTTACAATCCCTACAAGGTAAAATTACATTTTGATGAAAATTTAACAGTTATTTTTTACTTTAAAAAAATATGATTTCAAAATTAGACATAAAATTTCAATGAGAAGCCCAAATTATTAAATAAACACCTTTAGAATATGACAGATCTTGTATGACCATTGATGCAGCCTATTTTAGGCAAAGTAGGGGCATAAGAATATAAAATACAATTATAAAAATAATAAATTTAAAAAATAATAATTAAAAATATAAAATATAATCATGAGTCATTGGATTCCATGTACCTTCAGAATAGTGCATATACTCTCATAGTGATCTACCCTCGTAAAACAGTTACATAATTACCTCCTCAAAAGAAAGCCAATATGAATCTATATAATTTAAATTATATGCCTTCTGAGATAATATAAAATTCACTACCATGGCATGTTAAACTACAGAATGACCAATCCCTATTTTATATGTCGATATATATCCATTACCATCAAGAACAATGATGTGATGAAATATCTCATCCGTCTGCATGGAATTATTCTTTACCCCTCTTGTAGTTGTGATAAGTAAACCTCAAATTGTTCTTTTGTTATAAATATATATACTGATAATTAGTACTATAACATACTATCATCGCTCAAAATTCAAAATCATGTTGATCATAAACCATCATCCACAATGATATGTTTTCAGTCAGTAGACCTTATTCCCATAACTTTATACCAATCAGATGTATTTATTAAATAGAAAATCATATTTCATAATAAATAAAAAATATAAATGATAAATACATCATGATGAATATGGACATGTGCTGAGACCCAAGCCTGTGAGGTGGTCCCTGCAATACTTAATTCTTGAAATGACCTACTTACACTACTAATATTAAATGAATTCAAGTTTTTAACATATAAAATACTAAAACTACATCAAAATATGTTAAAACGATAATCAAGATCACAATAACATCCTATATGGAACACAATTTAGTCAATTAATGCCACTAATATGAGAGAGCACATATAATGAAATTGTCAACAATATCTATGTCACCGTCTATTAGTACCCAATACTCATAGTTCACTCCATTTTTTAATCATTCCCTATTTTACCATATTTTCCATACACTCTAGATAAACCTCATTGGGGTAAAATCTCATATTATTCAATTTTATGGAAACAAATATCATAAATGTATGTTTTTATAAAACACCACAAGGAAACCAAAATGACCATCTTAACAAAACTCCCCTCTATAACTGATCAAAGACGTCATAAGAGAATTAATCCTATACGTGTGTATTAAATTAAAATAATTTGGGTCTCATATGATATATCCCAATTGGAGAATAAATTTAAGGAAACCATATCCCATGAAAATAAATGTTTCATTAAATGATATATTAAGGGTCCTATCAGAATTCCCAGATGAAATCATAGGAACATGGCCCCTCCTACCAGATGGAGAAGTAGTTGGGTTGGATTTTGTTTAAAAAAATATCATATATAATTAAGAAGATGTGAATATATATGTTTAAGGATTAGTTAAAAACAAAAAACACATATATAGTCACACATACCTCAACCCGTAAATGGAGATTCCTCTCAAGATGGATTTGGATCTTGTCAATGTCTCCCTGACATGTTTTATTCATATAATGAATTAGTAGTGAAACATAAAAAATCTATATATCAAATAAAGTCATAATAAATACTCAAATAAAACATTTAATAAGGTGAAACAGTAAAAATATTTTCATTATATTTTAATTTTTTTTGTTTTAATCCATGTCCCCTTATAGTGATCACAATTTAAGTTATCATGCTAATTATTTTTTAAATTAATTAATCAAAAACATATATAGAAAAATGAAACTATGGTGTCTATATATAAATCATGATCATATTTGAATTGGAATTATATTTTCAAATAATCTAATTTATTATTATATTTCTAATAATATTTTGAAACTAATTATAATAATGACATATATAACATATATATATATGTTAGTATAAAATTTCTCCTAACTATCTATCCGAATAATATTTATACTAATATAATTCATAGTCATAGAATTATAAAATTAAGTAAAGTTTATTATAGTCGAGTATATAATATATAGTCTAAATATTGATAAATAAAGAACTCAATTGTGTGCCTAATATTAGAAAAAATTATTTCATATAAAAATGAATATTTCTATATGATAGTGTAATAACAAACCCTAGTCAAACTAGAAATAACAATCACTATAGTTAGTTTATTTTTAAAATAATATTCTTATATAGTCTATGGAAATGTATATTTTGTTATATTATTTAATAGATTATAAGGTTATATTGATACACTTTTTCATAACATGAAATCAATTATACAAAATGAATTCAACATATATATTTTTAGGTTTCCAAAATTATTGTATATAACTACAAAAATTTCAATTCAAATGGTTTTCTCTAGTGACATATTTTATAGATGTGAAGTTTCATCCCATAAAACTATTGCAACATCCAAACCTGATTTAATTGAACCATTATAAAATACAATGAAAACATTGAAAATAATAGTTTTATATACTTAAAATGAATCACAAAATGATAGAAAATATGAAAATTAATAGAATATAAAGAATCAAATTTAGAATTCAAAACCAATAGGAAACATAGTATAATTCCAATTTTAACATCATATTGAGTTTTAATCCTGATTTTTAATCCATTGGAGTGTATTTTAGTGGTGATAGATCTTTTATAAGAATTTTTGTGCTATGTTGGGGATAATGTAGTGTACACAATGGTATTTTTACACATTGTTTTGTGGTGTAAAACCCATTGTCTGTTTTCTAGTATTCAATTGTAGTTAACACATCATGATATGTATGATTCTAACCTCAGTTTAATTTCAATGGTGTCTCAAAACACATCATATAATTAATTATATTTTTACATAATGAAGGGTTTTCTCACAAGGTTGCATTAAATAGAGAACTAATATGAGGATGAGCTATCACTTCAGTTTCAATGGAGTCATAATATGAATGCTACACTAATTACATAAACTCATCCCATAAAATGAAATTATAATATTGAAATTAAAAAATAATATCAATTATCACATGTAGTAAAAAATGGCTCTTCATCACACTCATAAAAATCCATACATGAAGACCCATCATGAAATAAGTGTAGCATGCATTCTTATTTCAATATGTATAACCCCTTTTCTAAAATATTTTTATTCATATGTATTAAAATTTATTATTTAACACAATAACCATATCACCTATAATTTCAATTAAATATATTGAATAATATAGATTTCCTTCATGAAAATTTATATTTTTCCCTATGTAGAGAACATCATTTAATCTAATGTATTCTTAAATACATGGAGATTAAAAAAATAATATAACTAGTGGAAATTTACTACACAAATTAGATGTAGTATATAAAATAAAAAACACATAAAAGATAATAAATTCAATTTTTAGAATTATTTATTGCATCTAGAGGATTTTTTTATTGAATCTATATAATTTATTCGTGGAACAAAAATATATAGTCATTTTAAATAAAAATCTAGAATATAAGTTGAAAATATGGTTACCTCATAAATCACAAGAGTAAGGGAGAACAAAGTGAAAGGGGGTGGCCTTAGTGGTGGGATTGTTCATGATCGACTTCAGCTACAAGTGGATGAATGAACGATGGTGGGAGGTGATTGATAGTAAGAGAGATAAGCAGGAATAGTTTTAGGATCCATGTAATGGCCACGATAGGGGACTACAACTTAGGAAAGATGATGAGGGAGGGAATATGATTTGGGGAGGATGTCACAAGATGGATGTTGGGCGAGATTGGAAGCGGGAAGCAGAGGTGTGGTGGTGAGATACAATGTTGGAAATGGGAAGAGGGCAGGGGATCCTCGAGATAGGGTGTGTGTGAAAGGGGGAGGGGTGGCATTAGATGGGTGGTGTATTTGGGGTTTTTGAAATATGGTAATTTAATTTTATATTTGGTGATGTGAATACCTAATGTGGGTTTATTTATCATCATTATGGACAACCATAGGAGGTCGCCCATGTACATGCCTATAAAAACTAATTTTCTAATAGTTCATGTTATGTTACCCATGGTAATATTTGAATATCATGTTCTTATTTATATTGATTTATTTGTGTATCATTTATTCATGACATATTATTCATAAATTTTTTATTATTTGGTAGATTATATTATATACTACACCTTACTGAGGTTTTAACCTAACCCATTTTATATTCTTATTTCCTCTTTTTATAAAGAATAATATAAAATAGGATTTGTTTAGAATAATGTCATTTAGGGAGAATTAGGTGGGACATGTTGTAGAATAATAAAATATGTTTTCTTGAATGTTTTCATTGGATGGGAATGATATGTATTTTTATAGTTAATGGTATTTATTTTCTCCAAAAAAATTATTATCAAAAATTGGCATTGAATATTTAAGTGACTCATAAAATACTATAAACATTTTATATATGGATGTTTATGTTATGGGCACTTTAGTTGTTTTCAATTTAAGTATGTAATGAATATGTTCTTAACACAAGATCCAGATGCACAGGTTTGAGTTGTCTTAGAGATGAATCTATCATCATTTTCATAATGTGTTCATTTATAATAGGATAATGATTATTTATATTTTTATGTAAATATATTGTTATATTATATTAAATGCGTAGTAAAATTGTAATCATTATTATCAATTTAAATCAATAGTTCCAAAAAAATAATTCATGTTATTTTATAATAAATGATATTTAATTAAATTTTTAAAAATACATAAAAATATAATCTTCAATCAAGATAATGGGATATAGTTTTAGATATAAAACCTATTACATTTACATATCACTAATTTTAAAGAAACATTCTCGAACCATAAAGCGTAACAAATTAATATCACTATAATTGTCAAAAGGTATAATGAGGGTTAAAATATAGAGATAATTGTGAAAACATCACCTCAAATTTTCCTAATTTTATTTGATGAGATTATTTCAACTCAACCAAACATTATCTATATTATTTGCATACGGTTTTCTATTAACAACAATTTATTTTAATTTATTACTCTATATAATTGACATAGTTCCACTCTCCGCACTTATAAAAAGGGATCCTTCTATCTTCTCATCCTCACACATTTTGAAAACAACATCTAAAAAACCTACCAAATTCACTCCTAAAATTTATCCCCCATGTTCTATAGTCCCTATATTCTTCAAAAAAATAAACCTAAAATGGATTTAGGTTTAAACCTAATGGGGATGTCTGAAGAAGTGTTATATTATTTAACATTGAATTTTTCATTCTATTTTTTCTAAAAATTCCTTAAAATATTCTTAAATATAAAAACAATTATATATTTAATATGCTAAGGTGTTATTATGTTACTCTAATAAGATATATCCATCTTCTTCTTTTATTTAATAAGAGACAATACTATCATTTGTTTGTACGACATACTAATGCCTTGTAAAATGATGTAATTCTTCCTCAGTCGCAACCTCTGATGGTTGATTATAATGATGTATTTATTATATATATTTATATTATTTGAATTAAATATTTATAATTGTAGAAATTTAATATATCATATAATTTCATACCATTCCATCCATTGAAAAAGACAACATCATGCATGTGTATCTTTGGATTACCATCTCCATGAAGTGATATGATTCATTTTTCATGAACACACCATATGGATACAATATATAGGTATATTAAATAAAAAATTTATTTTTATGATATAAAAATTATCAGGGAAAAAAATTATACTTACATACTTTCCATCATGTTCTTTTAACAATTTAAATGTTACTCGTGTGTATGTATGGTAAACTGTATCAAATTTGTAACATAATATTGTTTTTTATAATAATCATTAATGATCAATTTTAAATGTGTATGTATTGAATTAAAATTAAAATATTCCATTATTAATATTTTTTGGAATATTTTATAATGACCACATTGACAATACTGAATACACCAAATTTATTTTGGATATATGATCAAAATATCATTAAAACATATGACGTAAACGTAATTAATCTTATAATTGTATATATCATGTTAAAAAGACTAATAAACATGAAATGTGTTCTCATGAATTTAAATAATTAAAAAAAAATATTATGGGAGATAAATAATGTACACGATGAGTTGGAATCGAGGTAAGGGACTCATTTATTTAAAAACATCATTTTTTATATTTTATTGATTTATTTATTAATCATTTTCCTCCACGTACATGTTCATAACATTAGTTTATAGATTTATTTTTATGGAAATAAATAAATCATATATGATATTTTATATCTATTTTTAGTTGTTTATGAATGGTTTTTTTAAAAAGAATCTTTTTAAACTTATTTTTTGGGATCATTTTTTTCTTTCATTACAAATGGAAAATAGGAATATTCTATTTACAATAAATGAAAATAATGAATTTTCTCACTTGAATAAAAGTTATTTGGTGATTACATTCATTTATATGTCGTCATTTTTTCGTCAAATAGAAACCCTATTTCCAATTATTCTGAGTATTTTCTTAATGATTTTTTATAGAATTGATATTTCATTATCAGAAAATATTTTTCTTATGGGTGTAAAGGTTATTTTTTATAATAATGATGATAGAAATGATACATTTATTGTGTTATGATTATTCTATAGTCATTGTGAATTTTATGTAATGATGGGTGTCTCTGTGTTAAACCAAGGATAACTGGCGGTTTTATAAACCATAGATTTGAAGCTTGATATAGCTCTCTAATGCAATGGGTAAATGAATGGATTTTACCACATAGATTTCTTCTAAGTGTCTATTTAAATTTACTAACTAGGTTATACTATGTATAAGGACGAATTGTATAACCCTTTTTGAGGAAAATATATATTTCACCGAATTTCAAAAAAAATTGCCATTTTTATTTTGACATTAACATTTTAAATCATAATTTTTTTTAAAAAAATTTTTGGGTTCAGATGTTTATTTTTTTTGTAATGAAAATGGTAATTATGAGTTCTAATTTTTTTTTGAAAATGGTAATATTTTATGAGAAATCACAAACTAGATAGCTTATTTCATTAATTCTTATTAATTTCCTTTACATAGATTTTTTTTCTTATCCCATATTATCTGATGTTTTTCATTATGTTTTAATGATGAATAGTGATAATGATGAGGTAATGATAAAAATTGAGAAGAAATGTTATGAAATAAATATAGTTTATAAATAAAAAAAATTATATGTTAGGTGAATGGATACGAAGTGGATGTACCCACATTGTGATGTTATATTTATCAATGTAACAGTGCTGACCTAATTTTTTAAGATTTTAATCCTAAATGATCTTTGAAATTGTAATATAATGAATAATTTCCTAAAAGATACAATTTACATACTCTTTAAGGTCAAGACCATAAAGACTATATCAGATTGGTGTTTTTGAAAAAAAAATTAGGATATGATCATCAATGTAAATACTCAAAAGATATTCTCATGTATGGTTATCTTGATATACAATTTGAATATTTCAATGTTTCTTCTTATAATTTATGTATATTCAAGATGATTTTCTAATGAGGAAACATTATAGACTATGTTTTAAGGAATATAGTGGAAAATATCCATCCAAATTAGCAACCTTTAATGGTTGGAATTGGATCAATTCATTTTATTGGTATGGATTTGTTCACACAGGCAATTAACATTGGTATAATATATGATAGAGAACATCCTTGTCCACCATTTAAGAACATTTTATTTCCTGAAACAACACCCTCAATAATTTAGTGGATCTTATGATGTAGTGGTCACAAGGGGTTGAATAAATAACTAACAATTTTATTCAAATTAATTAGTCATTAGGATTGTCAAACGGTATCTCATCCTATTTATCATTTTGAAGGGGAATTCGTCCAATGGTGTTTAATGGTTAAGAATAAAAGAAAAATAGAATAGATTACAATGTGAAATGTAAAAAATCAAAGAATATTATCATCAATAAGTATTTTTAAAGAGTTATTAGACATAGTATAAAATAAATCATCAAATTGAGGGAAGTGAATAAGATTCAGTGGCCGCATATAAATATTACATCCTCAAATTAGCATGGTTTAAACAAAATTGTATCCAATATCATAGTAGAAAAACAATTTAGTTTTACCTAGGATTAAATTCATGATATTGATAAAATGTTCCATCTCAAGAATTTAAATTTTTTGAGAAATTTTTATTATTATCTATGAATATTGAAATAATTTTTTTTATAATCTTGTATTTTATGGAAAAAAATTGAAAAATAATTCTAGTTGGAAGGAAAATCGGATGAATCTTTCAATAAAATTTAAAAGTATGAAAATGAAGTGTTTTACTTTGTGAGGATATTGATGAAAGGATCATAGGGGAATGTCTTATTAAACCATATATGTAATTTTGATAATTTGATTTTGATAGTATGGATCTTGAATAAAAATAATAATATTTATGTAGTGTTTAAATTTTTTTTATATAGGATGTTAAGTGTTTTATGAGTAATGATATGGGAAATTATTTAGATGTGTGTTTGATGAAGATAATAAATGATGTGAAGAAGAAACACTATAAGAATATTATTATTTAGAAATAATTTAGAACTACACTGAATGATGTGTGACTATCATACTAAGTGTTAATCGGTACATTATAGGTTTATTTAGAATGATTTATTATCATTCATGATATGAGGTCCTTATGTTCATTCAAATCAGATAAATTTACATATTAAATGTATATTTCACATCATTAATTGATTTTGATCTTCTCATAAAAACACATGGGGTAATATTAAGGAAAACATAATTTACAAACATCTTTTAGTTACCATCTGTGGATGGGTTTTACATTCAATTTTTTATTCCCATTATATAATTTGATCTTAATAAATGTATATATTTTCACTCAGATTATCATTATTTTAACACCCCAAGCTTCCACAGTATGATGCTCTTTGAATAATACAGCAGTGTGTGTTGTACGCAACTTCGAGTTATAACACACACCACAACAAATCAAACTAATCATTATGAATACTAATACCCACTTTTTGAAATATTATAAATTTTATCATTCAAAATGGAATTCATTTTTGGATTCGGAATCTTAAAATTAGCTAATGGTGATTTTTTGGTATTTTTTGGAAAACCTTCAATTTTGAGAAATACTGAAAAACATTGAGTTATAGTTTAAAACAAAATTTTTATTTAAAAAATTTATTTATTTTATTTAAATTACTTTAGGTCAAAATAGATACATAATACCTATATATTTTCAATGTAATTAATTGGAGTTAGTTTAAAAAAATTATAGATATATAAAAATTTTATTGAACTTTTCACCGTCTTTTACCCATCTTCTAGAAGAATTTGAAAATTCACATAAAACATAATTTTACCGCTTCTGTGAGTGGAATTTTGATAATCCTGGAGACACGGTCAATATAATAGAGTAAAATGTGGTTCAATACGATAAAAATAATTTTTGGTGAAAAGCAACTTTTTTACTTTTATTTACCACTGTTAAAAGTAAATACGATAAATAAAGGTAAAAATGATATTAATATTACCCTAACACATGTCATAATTATATTGGAAAAGTGTATGTCGACGAAAAACAAACATAGGAATAAAATATTATAATTTAGGTACCCTTGGATTATATTAGGACGTTTATTATTATTTAAGTCAAAGAAGAGTTAAAAGAGTTAAAATCAACATTTAATAACTAAAACATTTTTAATATTGGGTTAAAAAGAGGATAAATTAGATTATAAATATTAATTACGAAGATAAGAATATTTTATACTTAATGGTAATTTAATTATAATATTTATACATTAAATAATTTAATTTATTTATGACACAATGATGATGCAGTAATTACCGTATTACTAAAAGATTAAGATAATTGATATTATAAATAACCAAATAAATTTAATTTCAGACTTTATATGAATTAAAATAATTTTATACGTTAATATGACATATTAGGATTCGTTTTATGAGTTTTTTTCGAAGTAATAATGCTCTTATGAATTTTTCAAAAACAAAATACCCAATTGTGTCAAAATTGACATAAAAGTGTTTTTAAAACAAATATTATATTATTAATTGATATTATATTCCAAATATCTATGGTTCGGCCAAAGTACTTGTATCATGATAGGTGTTTCATTAATGGATCACTTGGGATGTCTATCAGAAGTTTATAGTACGTTTATTGACCATATAATATAAAAATACAGAGATACATGGTAAATGTAAAACTAATTAACTAAGAGTTTAAACTAAATGATAAGGTTAATAATGTGACCCAAACCTATCTAAAACATATTGGTTGAGTGGATATCGCCTCATCCCCACCTTATCCTTGAAATGAATCAATTTTGATCCATTATAAACCGAATATGAATTTATTATAAAAATAATATTTTAAGTTTCTCTTAAGTTGCCCCTCACCCCTCTTATAAAAGGGTACTAACCCTTCTCTCTAATTTACACCATTAAAACCTTTTGGCTCAGCCAAAACCTAAACAAATATTCTCTCAACATCCCTCACTTCAACTTAGAGGCCTTATTTTGATTAGAAATCTACCCTAAGGAGCCCTTTGACCAAATCAAAAGGAAGAACCCGAAGAAGAGGTAATGTTTTCACCACCCTCTTGCATGTACCTTTCTTTTTCAACTTCTTCTTTCTTCTCCAATATATTCTATATACTGATATATTATTACAAATATGGTTCAACCATATTCAGTCTTATATCCATACTTTTAATGACATGTCACCATACGTGCATACGAACGCCTTACCGTCTCCACGTCGAGGTGTAATTGTTATTCAAAACATTACTATTTTGATGGGTATGATAATGATGTTTAATTGAAGTAAATATTAAATATAAAATTATTATTATTATTTATATATGATATATCATCCAATTATATAAATTTTTAACATCAAAATAATGATATTGTCACTCGTGCGTACATACGGACTACCGTCTCCACGAACGTGATGACATTCATTCCCCATCGTATCCATTCAAGAATAATTTTCGTTTGATGATTTAAATCAAAGATCAAGGAATTGATATAATTTTTTATTTGAATAAGATACAACCTATGGGTAATAGATACGACTTATGTAACAATGAATATAAAGGAAAATGAATCATTTAACACCCGAAACAATGATAATACTAAAATATTATTAACAAAAAATATTAAAAGATCATATATGATATCATATTTATGTATATGACAATTGTATAATTTAATAACAATGATATAACTATTATATAGGAGGTTAAACTACCCTCCACCAAGGAAAAGTACAAGGTAAGGGTTTATTTCATAATCTCTTCATTATCCGAGGTTGTTTATACATAATTCTATATTGGGACCTTTTTATCATCCACATCCATGTTTCGTAAAAATTTATTTTAAAAAATTCCTACTATTTTACAGAATATGGGTTAAATTCATTTATACCCTTGTTTGACATTGTATAAGATGTTTATAAAGGAATATTTCAATCATTTTCCAAACAAGGTCCTTTTTAACCATTTCGACAGAATTAAGGTAAGAATGTCTTTTTTTAACATATAGGGCAGGTGCGGTTATTTTCTGCTGTTATAAAGTCATTGAATCATACCTATCATGATTATAAGAATATTTTGAAATTAAATGTTTTATTTTATAATTATGTGACTTTTAAATGATTTCAAAATGAATATTTTAAAAATTTGTGAAAGGTACTCTTTATCAATATCAGAATTTTAAATGATTTAAAGATTTAACTTTCGAAATCTTTTTAATTAATATCCATGTTTTCAAAATGATTTTATGGATTTATTTACATGGAAATGAATGTTTTGAAATGATATTTCCTTTCAATAGTCTAAAGTGGTATGGGACACTTTGATTCAAAAATATCTTCTAAATTACATCCTTTATAAATGTGTGACATTTAAATGATTTCAAAAAAGAGATATTTATCTCAAATAGATTTGATTTCATCTATTTCATCATCCTTTGATGGATTTTAAGCTTATTTAAAGTTGATTTATTATGATACAAAACTTCCATATTGTATTGAAGGTTTTGTGATATGTTTGATTGTGGATGTGTTTTTTTTATACCATTCTTGGATTATGGAGAACGTATTGACATTTTATATGTTAGTATTAATATAAATGTTTCTGTTATGTATAAACATGTTCATATGAGGATGAAATTGGAGTTAGTAAGTGACAGGCAGAGCCTGCTATATCTCCTTGATGCATCGATAGGTATCATGAGACAAATTAGTGTCTTGGCACAAGGCCTTGAAAAAATCTTATTCGAAGTCTTAGCACAAGGCCTTGACTATGTGGTTGTGATAGTCGGAAATTATGCATTCCATCATTATGAAAGTGATTATTGATATTTCATGTGATTATTCGATTAGTATAATATCCATGTGAATAAGTAAATGGAATTATTTTATTTTATTTTTTGCATGTTATGCTGAAGTTCAATGTTAAAAGGCTTTTGTTTTTGTTATACATTTCTTTAAATGTTTTTCTTTATTAATGAAATTTACCGCTATATTTATATCCTTACTGAGCATCTGAGTTCACCCCTTTTAATGTTTTATTTTTCCCAGAATGTGAAGATGTATTTTATGAATGACCTGTAGGGATCGTATGAGTGGATATGAAGACATGATGTTGTAGTAGTTTTTTTACTTTATAATGTAATGTAAGACTTATGAATATATTTAGTGTTTCAAAGGCTACTAAACTAATTGATCTTTCGAAATGTGATCTTTTGTGATCATGCCAATATTATGTAATAATACACTGACTCTGGGTAACTGGGGTCGGGGCGTTACAGTTGGTATCAGAGGAAGTTTAGTACAAACCTTGTAATCTATATTTAGATAAACTTTGATTAGAGACCATAGCCCTAAGATAGACTTTGAGGATTATTATAAAAGAACATTCAAGAATTTAGTTATTGTAGAGATTTTGTATGGTTTCTGAGCAATAAATTCCTGTCTAGATATGAGGAGGTAGAGGAAACTCTGGCACAGATGTACCTAGGGGTAAAACCCGAAAACACCGCTTTGAGCTAGACTCTAATGGGAACTGGTGCATAACAACGGGCATTGCTTCACTCTTGGTTACGACACTCCCAGGTGATATGTTTAGGATAATTTTCATTTTCTTTACAAACCATTATAAAGGGTTTATGAGTATATACTTACTCAAAAAAATATTTTTCTGATTATGGATTATATCCATAAACGTTTAAATTTATGTTAAGTGTTTTACAAGTTTGGAATTATGTATTTTGATTCATAAACTAATCTAGTGTATGACATTCTATCGAAATGGAGCCTAGTAGAAGGAATGTGAACTCAAGAAATACATATGATCCAAAGCGTAAGAAGGATCATATCTTCCACGGTATTAAGCCAACATTTAGAAGGGAAATAGTCTCTCATGTTTTCTCAACATGTGATGAAATATTATCATGTGTTAATAATATAATTAATGAATTCTATAAGTCCTATATATTTGAAGAGAAGCAAGAGAAGAAAAGGATAGAAGAGAGAATGATGGATAAAGGGAAGAGGTAAAAAAAAGAATTTTCCTATATGTGATAACTGTGGGAAGAAACACCCTGGAACTTTCCTGAAGGGATTGGGAGTATGTTATAATTTTGTAGAAAAAGGACACCCAGTACTTGAATGATAGGGTAAGAAAAAGGTTTAAAATGTACAATGCTTAATCTGTAAGGAGATGGGACACTACGCGAACCAATGTTCAAATCATCAGAGTATTCCTCAAATGATTCTATTGGATAATAATCATGTTATTGTACTACCTTAGATGAAGAAGAATGACTAGTTTTCTTATGTTGTTATTATAGGATTATTTCATTTGAGTGTTGTATCAATAATATAATTTTTATATGAATTATGGAAATTAATAAGGAGTGTATTGAGTACTATATTATTGAGTATTTGATATTATATGGTTATAAGAAAGGTGACTTAATAGTGAGCTACAATTTTGGTAAAATGCATGGTAGAAGGAAAGGTAATCCTTAATATGGTCCTGATAACGAGGTAGTGATTTTGGAATAAGAGATGGTTTATTCGAATAAATTAGATATTCTTGACTACCTCGAAACTGATTAATTATTTTTCCTCATTGGAGTTTAAAAAATTCTTGGATAGAAGGAGTATATCCAGTATTCTATAAAGAATAAGGGATCATGAATGTAATCAATAAGTTTTTATGGTCATTCAGGATGTTACCATGTTCTATAAAAATACAAGATGAAGGTGTTCACATTTTTTACAAGGAAAAAAGGATATTAATTGTGTTTAACTTCCTTAAAAAATTTCGACTGTGAGTCTGGATAGTAGTATTATCGATATTTCTAACGGTTTGATTGGATTATGTTTGAAATTTTATTTTTGTATTTTTATAAAAGGACAACACGAAGACCGTGTGACAACCCATCTTGTCGGACAATGCTGTTGGAATCGAACCCAGAACCATAAGTGCGATTGAGATTTATCGCCTACCACTAGACTACGTGAAGTTCCTAAATGGTAAAATGTAGTTTATTTTTTTAAAGGGTATGATATGTGAATTATAAGTTGTTTATATTTGTAACCCTATAATATTAGGTTAAATATAATATTTTTGAGTTATATTCTATTTTGGAGTGAAAGATAAGTTTGTGTTAGAAATTTATTAATGGATAAAACTCTAATTATAAAGTAAGTATATCTCTTTATGATCTTGTCTAATCTCATAAATAAATTCCTCCACATTAATAAAAGGAACATAGAAAAAAAATATTGTCTTAGATGATACCTTAGATCATAAAAAATTTATGGCTTTGTGATTGTTGGCCTTTTCATATCCATGTTCTCTACCATGCTCCATCAGAAATTGATGGTCATATTTTTCTTCCATATCCATGTTTTCCTACATGGATCTCTAGTATGTTATATTTTCAGTAACCTTCATACTTACCACTATTTATTTTAAATATAGACCTCATTAATCCATTTTTTGATGTAGGATTACATGTAAAATATTTTGAAATGTCAACCCCAATTCTGCAAAACTGAGAATAAATTGTGAGGACACAATTTATAGAAGGATGGGAGATTGTAACACTCCAAGCTTCCATGGTACGCTTCTCTTTGAATAATACGGATGTGTGTGTTGTACACAACATCGAGTTCTAACACACACCACATCCAATCAAACCAACCGTTATGAATAGTAATCCCCAATTTTTAAAATTTTATAAATTTTAACTTTGAAATTGGACTTCATTTTATGATTTGGAATATCGAAATTAGCTTACGGTGATGTTTTGGTATTTTTTTGAAAACATTTAATTTTTGATTACTAGTGAAAAACATTGAGTTATAGTTTAAAACAGAAATTTTATTTAAATAATTATTTATTTTATTTAAATTTATTTTAGTCCAAAATAGATAAAAATTACCTATATAAGTTCAATTTAATTCCTTGGAGTCAGTTTATAATAACTTTAGACACATAAAAATTTTATTGAACTTTTAACCTTCTTTTACCCATCTCCTAGGAGAATTTGGAAATTCATATAAATATAATTTTAACACTTATGTGAGAGGAATATCGAAAATCCAAGAGACACAGTTAATATCCAGGAATAAAATAGGGTACAAAAAGATAAAAATAATTTTTTGGTGAATAGTACTTTTTACAATTATTTACCACGGTTAAAAGTAAATAGGGTAATTAAGGGTAAACATGATATTAATATTACCCTAAAACATATACTAATTTTATTGTACAAGTGTATCCTGACCAAATACATCCTTAGGAATAAAATATTATCATTTAGGTCCACTTGGATTAGATTAAGACATTTATTATTATTTAATTCAACGAAGGTTTAAAAGAGTTAAAATCAAAGTTAAATAACTAAAACATTTTTAATATAGGGTTATACATAAGATAATGTCGATTATAAATATTCATTGGAAATATTAAAATATTTATTACATAATGGTATTTTATTTATAATTTATAGACATTAAATAATGTAATTTATTTATGATACAATTATGATGCAGTAATTACCATATTGATAAAAGATTAAGATAATTGATATTATAAATACCCAAATAAATATAATTTGATACTTTGTATGAATTACAATAATTTTAAAGGTTAATATTAAATAATAGTATTGGTTATTTGAATTTTTTTTGAAGGAATAATGGTGTTTTTAATTTATCAAAAACAAAATACCCAATAGTGTCAAAATTCACATAAAAGAGTTTGGAAAACAAATATTATATTATTAATTGATATTCTATTCTCAAAAATATATGGTCAAGACAATGGACTTATATAATAATAGGTGTATCAATAATGGACCACTTGGAGGTCTAATGGAAGTTTATAGTATGTATATTAACCATATAAAATAAAAATACAAAGAGACCTGGTAAATGTCAAACTAATTAACTAAGAGTTAAAACTAAATGATAAGGTAAATAAAGTGACCCAAACCTGTCTAAAACTTTTTGGTTGAGTGGAATGCAATCCATAACAACCTTATCCTCTAAATAAATCAATTTGAAGCCATTATATACTGAATATGAATTTTTTTATAAAATAATATTTTATGTTTTTCATAAGGGGCCCCTCACCCCTCTTATAAAAAGGCACTCCCCCTTCTCTCTAATTCAACCATAAAATCCTTTTGAATCGGCCAAAAAATTCCAAAATATTCTCTTAACTTCCCAAAAATCTACCTAGAGGCTTTAGTTTGATCAGAAAGCCAACTGAAGGAGCAATTTTGATCAAATCAAAAGGAAGAACCCAAAAAGAGGTAATGTTTTCACCACCCTCTTTCAAGTTCCTTTCTTCTTCAACTTCTTCAATATTTTTTATTTCCATTATAAAATAATAAATACAGTATATAATATATATTTTTATGTTATTATTAATATTGTACAACCATATTCATTATTCTACCCATCCTTTGAATGACATGTCACCATACTTGTGTACGTACGACTTACCGTCTCCAAGTCATGGTGTAATTGTTATTCAAAACATTATTATTTTGATGGGTATGATAATGATGTGTAATTGATGTAAATAATAAATATAACATTATAATGATTTTTTATATATGATATAACATCAAATTATATATTATTTTAATATCAATAGAATGGTATTGTCACTCGTGTGTATGTACGGACTACCGTCTCCACGAAGGCGAAGAGATTTTTTCCCCATCGTATCCATTCAAGACTAATTATCATATAATGATTAAAAATAATGATTAAGGACTTGATATCATTCTGTATATGATTAATATACAACCTATGGATAACAAACATGTCTTATGTAACAAATAATATAAAAGAAAATCAAATCAGTTGACACCTGAAATGACGATAATACTAAAGTATTATTAACAAAGCAATATTAAAAGATCATATATGATATCATATTTATGTATATGATTATTTTATAATTTAATAAAAATTATATAACTATTATACAATATTTTAACCTACCCTCGACCATGGAAAACTACAATGTAAGGGTTTATTTCACAATCTCTTGATTATCTGAGGTTGTTTATACGTAATTCTCTACTCAGACCTCTTTATCATCCACATCAATGTTTTTAGAAAATGTATTTCAAAACATTCTTACTATTTCAGAGAATATGGGTTAATGTCATTTATACCCTTGTTTGACTTTTTATAAGAAGTTTATAAAGTAATCTTTAAATCATATTCTAAACAAAGTCCTTTTTAACCTTTTTGACAGAATTAAGGTAAGAATGTCTTTTTTTAACTTATATGAAGGGTGCAGATATTTTCTGCCAATATAAAATCGTCGAAGCTTCCCTTATAATATTATAAGAATATTTTGGAAGTAAATGTTTTATTTTTTAATTATGTGGCTTTTAAATGATTTCAAAATTAATATTTAAAGAATTTATGAAATTTACTCTTTATCAAGATCTTAATTTTAAATGATTTAATGATTTATCTTTCTAAATCTTTTAAATTAATGTCCATGTTTTCAAAATGATTTTAAGGATTTAATTACATGGACTTGAATGTTTTTAAATGATATTTCTCTTCAAAAGTTTCAATGTTGTATGGGACACTTTGATTAAAAAATATCTTTTAAATTAATTCCTATATAAATGTGTGACTTTTAAATGATTTCAAATAAGATATATTTCTCTCAAATAGTTTTGATTTCATCTAGATCAACATAATTTGATGGATTTTAATCTTATTTGAAGTTGATTTATTATGATACAAAAATTCGATATTGTATTGAAGGTTTAGTGATATGTTTGATTGTGGATGTGTTATTTTTATACCATTCATGGATTATGGAGAAAGTATTGACATTTCATTTGATATTTTTAATATTAATGTTTATGTTTTGTTTAAACATGTTTATATGAGGAATGTATTAGACTTAGTATGTGACAGGTGGATCCCGCTATAGCTCCTCGATGCATCAGTAGGTCTCATGAGACAAAATAGTGTTTTGGAACAAGGCCTTGAAAAAATATTGTTTGTAGTCTTGGGATAAGGCCTTGAATATGTGTTTATGATAGTCTGGAATTATGCATTGTCCCATTATGAAAGTGGTTATTGATATTTCATGTGATTATTTGACTAGTAGAATATCCATGTTAATAAGTAAATGTAATTATTTCATTTTATTATTCCATTTTATGATGAAGTTAAAGTTTAAAAGTCTTTTGTTTTAGTTATATAGTTCCTTAAATGTTTAGGATTATTTATGCATCTTACTGCTATATTGTTATCCTTATGGAGCATCTGAGCTCACCCCTTTCAAATTTTTATTTTTACTAGGATGTGAAGAATTATTTTATGAATGACCTACATGGATAGTATGAGGGGATATGAAAACAAGATATTGTTGTAGTTTTTTTAATTTATGATGTAATGTAAGACTTATGAATATATCTAGTGTTTCCGAGGCTACTAAACTAATCGATCATTCAAGACTTGATCTTTTGTGATCATTCTAATAATATGTATTAATTCACTGACTCTGGCTAACTGGGGTTGGGGTGTTACAATTATGACACAAAAAATATTTTCCTTTTATAATATTAATACTATATTGATTTACTTCGCATAAATTTTATACTTTCCAATCAATGCATTCAAAAATTAAAACAAGCCATATTTTATTCAATTAATCATTTGGAACAATTACATTGCAACAAGGTCAAAGGTCCATGACTAACATTGACTTTATACAAGTAGACCAATCACCATCACCAGAATACCCCAAAGAACCATGAACATGGAAAGAAAAAAGTGTATTTCTTTTGGATCTTCAATGACTAAGAAAATTATAACTAGAACCGCAACAATCGTACTCAGCGTTAGAGGAATGAAGATTACCATATTCTTTGTCTCGGTGTTTGAAGATGGATCACCCTGAACATGTTTTTATATGGCCTTTAAAATATTTCAACTGTTTCCCCTTTAAGAGGCCAATGAATCTCTAATGGATATATGACCTTATAGCCGTTGGGAGTCCTTGTTATTTTATTTTAAATTATTTAGAAATATTGAGATTTTCGAGTGTTTTTTGTTAAAGTAATATCTTTTAAACAAATTTGTAATAAAACTCCTCTTATTATTTTGAAAGGATAAATGTATTATAGTTTAAAATGGATTTGAAAAAGGAACACTTGTGTTTTAATGATAATACCAAGCGAGGTAGGAATTTTGTTTTTGAATTTGAAAACATGTTTATGAATACATTTATTAACTAAAAGTTATACTATAATTTGTTTATTTGAAACATCAAATGTTTAAAATAATGCGGGAATTATGTTTTTATAAAATTAATTATATTCATTATATTATGAAACTAACTATGTGTAATTTTATTTTACATTATTAGATTATATAGCTTATTTTGAAAGTTGGTTTAATAAAAAATAAACCCCATAGGGGCTTGCCCTATAGGTAGGCTAAAAGAGGAAACATGCGCTAGGCAGCCGAGCCTAGGCCCGTATCTTCAGCACTGGCCAGCCCATTGGCATATGCGAGTGCCTCAAACACATAGAGTGGAACCTAGTACCACGACACCATGCATGGCGTCACGACAGCAGGGGTGGGAATAGAGCACGTTCGCAGAACACCAGTATGGGGCAGTACAGGGAGGGAGGGAAGGAGAATTCAGAGCTTAGGCTAGGAGCTTCAAGGTTATAAGGGTGCCACGAGACTCATTTCGTTTTGATGTGGGATGGTGTTTTTTAGGTGAAATGCGATCTAGGCCATCCGATCATGCCGTCCGCAATCTGGATCATCTGATTGGTCTAACCTTTGAGTCTCCACAGTCGCAGTTTCCCTCTTCATTTTTCATGGGCTTTCTGATCTACCTCTAATCTAATCCTGGCCATTCGTTCTATTTTAAAACACCACATCACTCTAGGCTATCATATAAAAATATGATTGAATCCCATCTGTTTATCTTTTGTTTTAAATGCCACGTTTCACCATATCCATTTGATTAGACCCATTGGATCTGGACCATCCTTTTCTCTCCCAGATTTCTTCTTCGCATCTTCTTCTTCATGCCAAACCAGTGGCCTCCCACTATTCTTCCTTCTTATTCTTCGTTTTTTAATTCCACCAGTTTTCCCCACTTTTCTCTTTATATTAACCCATTACTTCTTCCCATAAGCTTCTCTTCTATCTCTTTTCTTTATTTTAATTTTCTCTGGATTCATTTTTTGTTTCCAAAAGCTTCATATATTTATATATATATTGAAATCACCAATTGATATTGAGTTGTCTCATTAAGTAAAATATTGGTTTTTGTTTTTTCAAGTTAGGTATCAAGTATTTTTTTATAATATATGTATGATTCATATAATAATATATATATATATATATAGCATATGTAAACCCTGATGCATCCCTAATTTCATCGGGTTTCTTCTCCTCAATTTGCAAATAACCCCTACCCAATCCTATTGCACTCTAGAATCCAGGTAAGGGATAAAGTTTCTATGTTTTTTTTGTAAAACTCTTTTGTCATTGTGTATATATGGATATATATATATATAAATATACATATAAAGCTTCATATTACTTCTATACATTTACTCACATTGGATTCTCAAAATGTATTTTGAGTATATAACACAAGCATGGGACTTTATTCTTCAACAACAACATGCAAATCCTTCTCAACAATATTCATGTTTCGTAGATTATATAAGGTTTTCCTAACCCATTTTGGAATTTCAATAATATATAACACTTATATATATATTATTTCATTGTATAACAATCCACATAGTGTTTATGATCTTGGAATGGTGATCTTATGTTTCTTAGTGAGTTTTTCTAAAACATGAAATCCATGTAGGGGTTTAGTTCATCATGTTTTTAATATGAAACACCTTTATTTACAATACATACATGTATGGTTATGCGTAAAAGTATATATATATATGTGTATGATTATAACTATGTTTTCATAAAACATATATTTATTAATTTTAATCATGTTTATGAAGAATTCAATAGTTGTATGAATTTATTTAACCTAGTTTTTGGGTTATGTGGATCCCAAAAATACACTTTGTATATATATAAATATATATAGGAGATTTTTCCATGATTTTGAAACCCACATGAATACATATATGTATTCCTATCTTGACTCCCCAATAATGTGTGTTATGGTTTTCAAGTTTAAGTATAATAATTCACTCATGCATGGGCACATATGTTCAATTCATTCTTTTGTGCACAAACACTTCAAATGAAATAATATATACCTTGTGTCCCAATTTGTCACAAAAATTCCTCTGATTATTTAAGGTTATGTTTTAATATTTTATATAACAATTAACATTGCATGGATTAAAAGGGTATCCCAATGTCAAAACATGTAAACACGGATTTCGAAAAAGGTAACATTCTTAAGGGTTTAATGGAGAAGTTTTTATTTCATGTGACTACCCATTATTTTATATGTATTATTTCTTAAAACATGTGAAAGAGTTTTTTGTTTTATATCATGCACGCCACTTGTAAATCTAGAGCGAACACATCTAGTTAATTTTACATTTATGGAATGTTCCACCTTAGTTATGAAAATCTATGTAAAGAGGATTATAGATTAAGAATTTAAGTATGGGAAACTATCAATATAAGAACATACAAGTCATTTGAGGAATGAAATGGACTTAAATGATGTGACAGGTGCACCTAGAATTATATAGAGCTCCAATGCATTGGGAAAATTTAGGTCTCATGAGACCTTATGTGCGATGGCCTTGGAAGTTAGCCATAGCTTGTGCTACTATGGGTAATGAGTTTGGAGGTTAGCCTTAACACATAATATTATGGAAACGGGATTGGTGGTGACCCTTGACCCATACTATGTCATGTTCTATGGTCTTGCCTCAAGGCCTTGAAAATTTCTAGAATTATACATTCCCTCATTAGGTGTTGGTAAATTATCAATCAAGGGATTATTATACTATTAGAATAACCCATTGATGAGAATCTTCTATGATAATGCAGATAAATGAATAAGCAACAATTAAGTATGAAATGGAATGTTGTATAATGAGGGGTAACTAAGGATAAGGTGATATGAATTTATTTTATGTTCTAATGAATCATGGTATGAATGTTTATGTTTATAGTTATGCATTTAGAGTTGGACTGATCAATTTATGGTCTATGCCCATATCATTTCTTTTTCATGTATGCATACTCTGATTTAAATAAGCTCAAATAAGTCTTGTATAAAATTTCTTTCTGAATAATGTTTTCAAGTAACCTTTGATGATATGAATGATGTACTTCAAGAAGTAATGTTTTCCTCCTAATAAACCGTTTTATAATTATTTCAAAGGTTTTTGTTTTAAAATAAATCTCTCCAATTGTTTTAAAAACCCTTACTGGGAATTATTATGGTCACCCTATGTTTTAATATTTGTTTTACATGATTTAGTAGATTATTCCATGATTTGATTACTTTTATGAGATGTCATCAATATGTAACTTAACCTTGTCATTTTTTTGGAAGAAATTTTTCCGCAGCATCTAATTTTCTAGAACCTAAATTCAACGATCCAATGTATTGGAATAAGATGTGTCATATTTATATTCATGCATCTATGAAAAAATTGCACACCATGTCTTAGGCACCGATTCCGGACTTCTGGGTTTGGGGTGATGACAATCACAATAAAAATAGATTACATATCCAAAGAAGTTATTATTTGATATTAGTTTTAGTTTGTATATATGAATAAATTAAAACCTTTGAAAACATATCACGATTCTTATAATCTATTATGATATAAAAATGAAATTAACCGTTATCATAATGTTTAGAATATAGTAACTGTTCAGATTAATGATTTTTTGTCTTTAAAATAATTCAACGATATTTTTCCTGATGAGATTCAATATATTACACCTAACCAAGAAGTTGAATTTACTATTAAATTATTTTAAAATGCTAATCAAATTTCAATACCCCCTTATAAAATATCTCAATTAGAACTTAAATAATTTAAAAATAAGATACAATTATTACCTAAAATTGGTTTCATTCAACTAGGCACATCACTATGGTGTGGTTCTTATTTTTTATTAAGAATAAAGATATTTACCTGAGGGTTATCATTGATTATATAAATTTTTTTTACATAACTATTAAAAATATGTATATATTTCATCATATCAATTATTTTTCTTATCATACTTATGTAGATCATTATATTTTGATGTTTGATCCTAGGTCTAAGTACTATTAAATAAAGGTGATCCAGGATGACATCTGTAAGACAAAATTCCATTCTTGTCTTTGAAATTATCAATTTTTGGATATGCCTTATGGGTTGATGTATTTTCTAGATATATTCATGGATACTATGAGTTGAGTTTTCCATAATTATTTTGATTAGTTTTTGGTTGTCTATATTGATGATATATTTTTTAATTTTAAAATTAATGAGGGTCAAAAAAAACTAGAGGGATTGTTATATAAACAATGAATAAAATTAATTTATATCTAAAATTTAGTAAATATTATTTTTTTTATAATAAATTTAAATCCTTAGGAAAATAATAAATAATTATGGAGTAGTTATGGATCCTATTAAAACTGAAGTGGTTTATTAATGGACAAGACCTATAGATAATACATAGGTTCATTTTTATCTTTGAATATTAGGCTTTTAATGGTGGTTCGTTAAAAAAATTTCAAGAATATCTAGACTAAATAATGAATAGGTGTTATGATCATATTTGTACTAGAATGAGAAAAAATTTCACAGAATTGAAATGTAGATTAGTAAATAATCAATTATTGGCCCCTCCATACTGAAATAATGACATTGTTTTCTATAATAATTATTTATTGAAATTAATGGGTTTTATTATAATGATGAGTGACAGGGTAACATCGCATGAATCATGTTAATTAAAACCACTTCAGAAAAATTATCCAGCACATGACCATCATATTTTGGTAGTAGTGTTTTCGTGAAAAAAAATTGAGATGTTTTTTATCAGTATTAATGTGTAAAATTTAAACAGATTATAAAATTTTTTAGTATATATTTTATTATAAAGATACGAACATGTGGTAGAGGTGATGGATGGAATTGATAAAGGATTACGAATGCATAATAATATACCATTGAGTTAAAAAATTGTATGTGATGATTTCAGTCAGAAATATAATGCATCTCCAACTACACTACATCAGGAATAGGATCTATTGGTTAATTATTTGATGAACATTTGCAATGAAATTGTTTCTAAAGGAACACCATCTATTTTTCCAGGTGTTAGTACGATCATATATTTCGGATAGGATACCATGAGGTCAGATGTAATACATTAAATTGTTATAAATATAATAATTGGTGTCGAAAGATATTTTAACTGACTTACATAAAGAAAATGATGGTGTTTTGGGATTCAATAAAATAGTTTATATTTAAGAGACCTCTAATTTAAGAAGGAACGTTTTAGTGGGGCTTATAGATCTCTATTTTGGATTCACCATGGTAATATACAAATTTCTATAGACATTAAAGAACATTTATAGAGGTAAGAATGAAGAAAAATTTTAAAATATTTAATATGAAATCTTTGAAATTTTAACTAGTTAAAGAGGACTGAAAATAAGAAAAGTGGAATATTTATCCTTTTATAGTGATGGAAGGGAAATGTGAGAATATATAAATATATTCCATGGTGGGATTACAAAATAAATCCACAAGATATAATATGATTTTTGTTATTGGTGATTGATTATCTAAATATCCTTTTATTATCCCACTTAAAGATAGTATTTATTTGGATTAACATTCTTGATATTATTTTAATGATATAATTATTTAACATGGAGACTATATTTACATTTCACTTCATCAGGATCCCATATTTTCTATTAATTTTTTAATGTAAATAATGTGTAATTTGGGTATGGAATTAAATTTTCATATAGCCTTTCTTCAGCAATCTGATGTATAGTCAGAGTGAAACATTTAGAATTTGGAGGATATTAATCAATCTTGGTAAATAGACCGTTATGGATGTTTGGATTAAAATTTGACTATGATTTAGTTTTTTTAATAAAAATTCCTTTCCATCATAATGATAAAGCCATTTTAATGATTATAATGAAGATGGTTCCAGACTAAAACTAGTTTGAATGAAATCAGGGAAACAATGTTGTTTTATCCAAATTTTTTTAAACGAAACGGTTGAGAACGTAATGTTGATTCAGTACTACATGAGGTTAGAGTGGCGCATGTTGAAAAGTCATGAAAATAACCTTAGAAAATATCATTTGCTTGAGGTTAGGGTTATTCTTTTCTTAAAGTCTCTACATGGAAAAGTGTTACATGTTTGGTAAAAAGTGAATATTGAGTCCCTAATTCATTGGGAATTATGAAATTCTAGATTAAATTCTAAAAGTTTCTTATTGAGTGACATTGACTCTAAGTTTATCCCTAGAACAAGATATGTTTAATGTTTTTCTATTAAAAGAATAAGTGCAATATGTATCCCATTTTTGGATCCGTGAAGTATTACAATTATAAGAGAACCATTATTATGATGAGTAGGCTATTTATATTATAGAAAACAAAGATAATATTTTTTTGGAATAATATATTTCACCAAGTTATGTTTTTGGGAAAAACCATATGATTGATGAAGATGAATGGTAATAAAAAAGTGCTCTAATGAAAAAATACCTCCATCTATTTACATATAATGGTTTTAGGAAACTATTTCAAAAGTGGTGAGATTGTTACAACCATGGGAAAATTAAAATATAACATTATCATGACTTAATCATATTAATTTATTAGTTATTATAGATTTATATTTTCCATTAAAATATTTTGTAAATTTCCTACCAAAATGAAAAGTTTTTTATTAATATAGGATTAGTTGATATAATTTAATGGGATTAAATTAGAGGATTTATTTATAATATTTAAAATTTATATTTCAGTAGAAGTAACATCATTTTATAAAAAATCATATCAATATTCTATAAGGGTTACTTTTTTTTATTTTTCAAAAAAGATTTAATTTTCTGGGAATAAGAAAAAACCTCTGTTTTTTATCATTTATTTTTATTAAAAGGCCCATTAAAATTGTCATTTTATCTCTAAATTAAAAAAATGCGTATTCTATTTTATATTATCCTATCAACTAAATTTTGATCATTATTATTCCATATTATTCTATACATTCATTTTTGAACCTAAAAAAGTTTAAAAAATTTTATTTGGTTCCATTCTGTGTTTTAATATTAAATTATTTTTTCCACATCTCAAAATTGAGTATTGAATAATAGATTTTTCATTTAAATTTAGATTGTCAAAATTTGGATAATAGGTTCATTTTATATTTTTTTCATAATGAAATGTAATAATAATAATTTTTTTTACAATGGTAAATGTATAATGGGTGAATTAGTAATAAAAATAATATGATAGGGCTTTAAATTCATTCAAAAAACTTCCATTATTTCATTAGATGAGTCTATATTGTATTTAATCATCCAAAAATTTAAAAAAAATATGACAATTTTCATTTATCTTTGATTTATAATATTATAGTATCTATTTAAAGGAGAGTATAAAATATCATTCTCAATATTTTAATATCATTTATATTTTATTATCCGGATAAATATAACATATATCTAGTTATAAATATTTCATTTAAATATCAATGATTTTATTTAATGTTGATTATTTTTTTCCTATTTTAGTGATGAAATAATTAAAGAAAATGATTACAAAACTCCAATATAGTGATTTTAAATATAGTAGAAAAAATATAAAAATATTTAATGAAACTCTAAATGTAGTATTATTTGGGTGATTTATAGTGTACCACAAATTTTATAGATCAATTTAAAATAATAGGGATTTTGGAATGTTTTATACTCTATTTAAATTTTTTCATTATAAAATTAATGTAAAATTAAATTTATACTTGAAATTGACATTGATTATATATTATAATAAAAATTGTTTTATTAAATGATTTAAAATTCATAAAGACATTATATTTATAAATTTCAATGTGATATGGTTAAAGATATCAAATATGGTCCATTTATAAGTGAATTATTCTTTTATAGTATCTTTCTGGTCCCCTAATGACTAAAAAAATTATTTCAATGGAAGTTTCAACTGGTTTAATGAGGGGCCCAAAATACTAATAAACATGACATAACATTAATTATCAAAATTATCAATTGGAGGTTAAAACAGAGTGATATGTGTGAAAAAATCACCATATATTAACCAAATTTTATTGTATGTGAGGATTTTGAATCATACTAATCCTATATTTAAAATAATTAAATTTTCTGAGACTTTTTCATGAAATAAATTTTATATTTATTTTGTGAATTATGTAATCCCAAGAGTTCCCCTACACTCACTTATAAAAAAGCCCCTCCTGTCCTATCTTCTTCAAACCTACTGTGAACTATTGTATAGAAAATACCTATGAAAGTTTATCCCCAACATCAATTTAAATGTATAAGACTCTATGGTTTGATCATAAAACAAACATAAATAAGATTTTGGTATAAAACTAATGATGTGTCTTGAAGATGAGTTATAGTTTTTATCATTGAATTTATGTTTTATTTATTCTTATACCTCTAAATTGTTTTGATTAACTATGATTGAATAATACCATCATTATAATTCATATACTAATATGTTATTATGTTATTGAAATAACCTATATCAATATTTTTCTTTCATTGATTTGGAAACCAAAAAAAGCATTCATCTGTATGAAGGACTACCATCATGAAAACTGATTTAATTCATTTTCCATCACTTCCCCTTAAAGATGGGTATATTGATTGATTTAATACATATATTTTATATTGATGAACCACATATCATTTTGGATTGATTATATAACATTATATTTCTTACCCTTCTATACATTGATAAATGATAATGTTGTTCCCTTGTATGTGTGGATTGCCAACTCAATGAAGAGATATTATTAATTTTTCAAGGCCACATCCCATGATAATAAAATTGTAAAATTATATTTACATAAATAATAATATATTTATGATAAAATCATAATTATTTATTGTTAAAATTATTCATACATTTTTTTAATCATGTTCATTGAAAATTGGAATGGTTACTCATGTGTATGAAAAAACAACCCTCTCAATGTTGTAACATCATTAATTATTCATAATAATCAATAATTGTTGTATTTAAAAGTATATATAATATAAAAAATTATTATTATTTCATGGTTTTTATTTTTCAGTATTAATGAATAATTTACTCATTTAAAATACTAATCATAATAATGAATTATTTGACATCTGAGTCTAGTATAGGAAAAACATTATGCATGAACTCAATTTATTAATCAATGGTATATAACACGGTATATATAATAATAAACATTAAAATGGTTATTTTTATAGTAAATAATTAACAATATTTCATTATTTATAATGATAATGATTTTATGTTTCAATTTAGACTCATGTTAAGGGACACTTTTATCTAAATATAATTTTTAATGTTTTAATGTTTTATTTTCAGAATTTCATTTTTTCATAACTATTATATTCAAATTATTATATCGAAGAATACATATTGAAATAAATGAATTATAGTAGAGATTTTATTTACCTTTTTAATTTCTTATAATAAATTTCTAGAAGAATTCATTTTAAATATTTTATTATAAATATGTTGACATTCATTACAAAATGAAAAGGAAGGAATATTCTATTTTAACATATACTAGGAAAACATATATTACCAACACTACAAAATTATTTTATTATTGTATTACATTATATGCTTTCAATTTTTTATCAAGGAAATCCCCTCTTTCCTTTTTTTATGTTTAATTTCAAATTGTTTTTAATATAATGGATTTTTAATTTTTAGGTAATGTTTTTCCTATTTGTGAAAAGAATATTTTTTAATAAATATTATTATTTAAATTCATGAATTTATATGTTATGATTATTTTCTATTTAATGGAAACTGATTATGTTGACAGGCGGTTCCATTATAATCCATGGATAGGTGGTTTCATTTTGAACCCATAACCAGTCACCCAGATATAGATCAATAATATAATTGGAATAGGGACATAGATAACCAATTGGGTTACTCCTAAGATATTATTATATTTTAATGATTTGGATCCACCCTTTTGAAGTGTGATTTCAAGAGTGATACATAAATTATGTAACAAGTTTCCTATATCATTATCATATTCCAACGTTGGTGTTCTATGTAAACATTATCATTTCACAAGGTATTCTATTGAGATTTTATTTCGAGTATAGTATATGATACATCATATGGATGAATTGTATAACATTATTTTCAAATGATATTCATGAGTTTTCCATGATTGGAAAGAATAATTTTAAGTTTTATTTTTCATAAAAATTTTATATAAATTATTTTATAATATTTATTGAGAAGATTAGTTGGACTCTTGTAAAAGGAAGTTTCTATTTTAACCTCACTGTTTAATTTTAAAAATGAATTTTTTTTTGGAGTGTTAGTAAATAAAAACTTTTCATTCTTTATTTTTATTGTCTTTCTCTTACATGGATTTTATCACATACCACATTTTCAAATGTTTTCCACAAGGTCTAAAGGATGTGTCGGTCCAAGGATTATGTCAATATAATTGTTTTAAGAATTTTCATTGAAAAAAACCTGTCATAAACTAAATTTTATTTATTGTAGTAAATTGGGATACTTAGTCAAATTCTACACTTTTTGATGTTATATTAATTTGTGGAAGGGTGATGAAAAATTCTATAAAACTCTATACAAAATATTTTTGAAAGACATAATGAAAATGATATAATTATTGAATGTTAAAATTTATGAGTTTTTTAGGATGATTCCTTAAATTTGGAGCATGTAGTAGAATGTGATGCTTACAAACCCAAAAAAATTATGTTTTATCCCACCAATTGTATTATAGTCTCAAGGTTCCTGGGATTTTAATTATGAACATAAATAAATTATATACCCCTCTGTTTGGTCCGAAGACTTCCATGAAATATTTCTAAAAATATTATAATTAAATTCCATCAAATAAAATGTATTTAAACATATATGGATATTTTTCTTACAAACGGCCCATTGAGCGAGAGTTACAACAATTTTATATATGGTTTTGTGAATTAATAAATTATTATCCTATAAACTAGAACATCATAATAATGTATATTTTAATGTTTTCGAAGAAAGAAATATATAAATATAAAATAGTAAATAGAACAATTTTCAATTCCTAAAAATGAGAAATAAAACAAAAAATTCATTGACCATTTTCTAAATTAATAAAAAAACATATATATTTTAATTGAATAAACATCAGTATTTAATGAATGAATTAATGAATTAAAATAAGACATAATTATATGAACTAGTAAATGATAACAATGTTCATAAGAAATATTATTTACTAAAATGAAGGAAAAATTAAATAAAAAAATATTTTTGGTCAAAAAATCAATAAATATATTGAATTAAAGGATGATATAAAGAACATATAGAAAAAATGTTCTCATGTGAGATGATGAATCAACGGAAAAGTTAGATCTTATATTATCCAACATCCTTTAAATTCCATATATTCATTCCATACAGATATGTTTTCAATATAAGATATATGTTATCCCAATAATAACAAAAACTATTGACTTTGGGGAGAAATAAGATAAACTAATTAGGAATCTAGAAGATATCATGATATGTTTGGAAATTGATACACACAAGTGCTATAATGAGTCATTTATACAGTATCACAATGGTATTAAAGCTTAATTATACAAGTATATAATTTTTCATGAACAAAGAAAAATTTACTTTGTGTACTTCTATTTTATTCCATAAACCCCACCCATTATAATAAATGTAATATTCTAATACTCATAATTCCACCAATAAACTAACACCCACTTCCACTACATTATATTCTTCCTCACCTTTTTGTTTTATAGTCATTTTCTTGGTAATTCCAAACATACATTGATCTTATAAATTAATTCAATTCACCACTAAATTCTATTATTGATACATGGCCAATGATAAATACTTTTTTTGAATTCAATCACTATAACAATAAAATTTTATGATGTAGAACTAGTTTATGAGAATGTGATTAATCCTTTGTATCAAAATCATAAATTTTTATACATCTATTTTAATAGAAATGTGTGATATTTCCCCAACATAAATGTACTCCCATTTACTTGAAATAAAAACATTGAATAATAACACATATGTTCCATTATGATATTTGAATTTACCAATTAATATTATCATTTTGGAAACTCACATAGTTTGGAAACACAGATTCCGAAATTATGAGTAAACAAAAAAGATTACTCTAGATAATAATGAAAATATGCATTTTTTGGAAAAACAATTCCCCAAAGCATGTTGTATGAAAAAAAATATAAATACAAAAAATTAAAGCAGTATCTTTTGATATTCACATGGGTATTGCTAGTCATAAACAATCTTTGTGACATTAGCCATTAACATAGATTATCTAAATTTATTTTCACAAAAACAATCAAGATCTAAACTAGAGCATTCACATCCCGTAGACACCAAACCATTCCCAATAAAAAAACTACAAATGAAACTATGTAATGGTAACCATGAAATCTATGTAAAGGTAACACCACATGGTTAAAAAAATTGAAAATAAGGAATTTACCATTTAAAGGTAATCTACACGATTCAATAAATATTTTGGTTCCTTGGTGAAAACCATAATTTGAGGAAACCAATATTTAATTTTGAAATTCAGGAATAAAAAATCACAATAATTTAAAATAACTAAAAAATGTAGTAAAATATTATTTAATAAAATAAAAAATTGACACATGGGTTATTAATTTTGCACAATCAAAAGGATTTTTTGATGTTTCTTCAACATATGGTAGAGATGATTGAGTCCCCAACTTCACAATATCCTACTATATTAACTCTTTTTATACTAGTAATGGGTTTTCTCGCACCACCTACGATTTATTAGTTAGTGGTACTAGAATAGATTTTGATCAAAAATTGAATTTATGAATCTTATTAAATGATATACTTTGGTATTTTTAATGAAATTCATCATTTAGTTGTTATATGATAGTACTTATCATAATCTTTATGCAATCACCTCTATTGGGTATAGAATCCTTTATATTAAAAGCTAATTTTCATAGCTGAGGATGATTGATGGATTAAATCAATTTTAAATTTTTATCATGAACTAAATAGATATATAGAGAACTCTTAGAATATTAATTCTTATAAATTAGAGTAATATAAATGTTTAACACACCATATATTATTTCATATATACAAACTTAAGGGGATTAATGATGTTTTATTGATGACGAAATATGACACTCAAACAACTTTTCCCCAGAATGTATAATTTCCCTTTTACTAACATACCATTCTATTGACCTTATTCACGATAGTTATGTTCATTATTGTTTCACCTTTGTTGGGATTTGGTATTCTTTGGAGCTTCCTCCCATGTTATATGCATTGAATCCTGTAATAAATATAACACCCAAAAAATGTGTACATTCATCTATAATCTAAATGTAGGATATTTAGCCTAGTTATTTTATTAGAATCCTCTATCCAGTTGAAAATATTGATGTAATCTATCATTTGTATTTTTATTTAAAATGGTAATATGAATTCCATTCAATATACATAATAAATAATGGACAGAAAATATTTTTCATCTCATAGGAAAATATATAATCATACATTGTTTTGTTAGAAAAAAATTTCTCTTAAATATAAAAATTTTATATATTGATTAAATAGTGTTTTAATGTATTATTTTTAAGGAAAATAGTAAATAATATTTTTAATTTTAAAAATGTTTTAAAAAGGAATACTTTTATCATTTTCTATTAAGGAATCTATTAACACTCTTTATAAATGTTTAAAAATAATACTTTTCAATAATTACATATTTACCTATTTTTCCAAATATTATCTACGTTCATTGTCATTAAGACATAATTATAAGATTGAATATTTTAACAATGAAAATAAAATTTTAAATATTCTATAAAAATTTAATTTATTCTAAATGAAATGGATATTTTATTCATAAATGTTTTGAAATGTGTTATTATTTTAATTTTTTTTATTTTTATAGTTCACTCTATATTATATTTGTTAAGAATATATTATTTTTCAACATTACATTATTGTAATTTATTTTAAAAATAAGTTTTAAAATGTATTCATGAAAACAAATGAATATTATTTCAAAAGTGACATTTAACATGGTTTATGAAATTAATATACAAATTTTTTTATAAATTTTATTTTTTATGATCACCTCTATTTTCTTATCAAATTCTAAAAAGACATTATTTTTATAAAACTCATTATTTCATATGAAATTGTGGTATTTTTTTCCCTTATTTTTTTATAACATATTATTTAAAAAATTATTTATTCTCTATTCAATCAATTCCATATAAATTTGATCTCTTTCACTCTCCATATATCATTTATCTATATGATTTTATTTAATTATCATTTTTTTATTATCATATATGTATTCATATTTATTAATACTATTTATATAGTTTTATATTCATTAAATTATTATGTGTAAACACCTTGTTTTATATTATTCATATTTGGGGTGTTTAATAAGGATGATAACTCATTTATTAACTGAATAAATAATAATAATCCATATTCATGTTCGTTTCATTTGGATGATTATTGAGATATAAGTTTGGTTGACAATGTGTAATGGAATTTAAAGACATTATGTATTCTATTTTTATAAATATGTATAGTTTTAAATATATTAATAAGGCATTATGATAATGTATTTTCAATTCAGTATTTGTCAATATTGAATTCAATTTTCAAATTAAGTGATGAATAGGGATAGAATATTCCATTGATATTTCAGTAGAACTAATTAGAAAATATATCAAGGTTATCCCAATTATTTTGGATTTCATAGTAAAATTAATTGGTTTTATGGTTAGGATGGTTGATGTTATGCATTCAATTATGAATAAACCAGTTGTTGATATAAATTTATATTACAAGGTTACCCATTGATATGTTGTGAGAATATGTAATTATTTATATAGAATTAATTGACAATAATGTTTCCCTTCTATATCATTTTTTATAATATGATAACTTATAATGTATACTACCACTTATTATGCATTTTACATCACCCTTTTATTTTTTCAATTTCCCAATGTTATAAGTAAAATATATAAAATTGAAAAATTCAATAAACTTTATTTATTATATCAAATAGGATATTAATATGAAGTTGATAAAAATTATATAATTAATGTTTTAAAAAATTAAAATATTTGAAAATCAAACAAAATGATAAATTAGAACATTGAAAATAAACTTGCACGATCGTCATCAAAGAAATAAATATTTAACAAAAAAATTTAAATTTATTCTATTAACATGATATGATGTTGGATTCTATTCGTGTTGGATATAAATAAATTATAAATATAAATATTTCAAGGTTCATGGGACCAAGAAAAAATGTAAATACGAGATGTCATCTTTTACACCTTACATCAAATTCCAAATATTCTTCACCCATGGATAAGAAAATATATTGAAACATATCATATCATCCAGTCAGAATGAAATCATTTGACTGTCAAGGTATTTGAAAAACCATATTCATATTTCAAAAGTATCGTGTGACTAGTTTAGGAAATGATACACAAGTGGGTTGTAATATGTCCTTTATAAACCACTAATAGGGTATTTTTAAGAAATTCTACGTTAAGATCATGTGAGCTATAGGAGGTTAATTTTACTTCAAGTTCATGTCTTTAATTCCATACACTCCACCATTTATGGTTAACATAACTATCTAATACCCATATTTCTATGAATAATTTCAAAACTCCTTCACTACATTACCATCTTCCCCAACAAATGATTTAATCTCATGTATGATAAGGAATTCCAAAATCACATCCTCACTCTCCCAATGCACTACTAAAACACATCTTTTATACATGGAACATGGAAACATCCTCATTTAAAATCTCTCTCCATACCCATCAATGGTACAAAAGTGGAACCCAGACAACATCCTTCTAGTAAAATACACTAGATAGGGTTAATCTTCTATATCAGTGGATATTTATAAAAAAGGGACTATATATCAAGATATTCCATTTTTTATAAACTGAGTCATTTTTAAAATACTTGTAATTATGATTTACTGAGGACGTTGTAATTAATTTTCCATGAAATCTCTTATGGGATTTCGTTTTTCAATAAAAAGGCTCTCTGTGAATGTTAATTGTGCATGAAATTTGGGGGGGAAACATCAGTGAACACTTATGTTTTTAAAATTCGTGGAATTTAAATGAGTAGATTTCAATTATCTAGTCCCATAAATGAAAATAGAAAACACTAATATTAAATATATAGATTCGTCATGGTCACCATAAAATTTTATCAATATTTTTAGACCTCATCTATTTGTGACATTACAAATGATCTATCAAATATAATATTTTCCATTGAATATAAGGTTGTAGTAAAAAGTCTCCACCTAAATTATCTATCACTGGTTTTAGTTATCCATAACAACTCAATATAAATTAAATTAAATTAAATTTAAATAAAAAAATATAAATTGAAATTTGTGAATATAACCATTGGGGATAAGGAAACATAACTTATCAATGATTAAATATTACCACATACTAAGATCATAAAATTTATATTATTATTCAATGTTTTATCAATTATAAAATATTGCATACATTTATAAATCGTTTCATTACTCATCTACATCTCTTCATTTATTTCAAAGTTCTTTTTATTATCGCTTTATGAAAACTAAGACCATGCCCAAATAATATTTCTTCTAAAAATACATTCATTATTTTTTTCATTTAGTATAACCATTCACCCTCCCTTTTAAATTTAGGGATTATGGTTTCATTCCAAAACTAAAAAAATTATAGTTACTACATCATTGTGCATATTTCTCCTATAGATGTTAAAATTATAGGTTTTATTTTTAAATAATTTATTTTTATATCAAATTATAGTGAAAGTGACTTTTAGTATATTTATTACCATTAAATACATGATACTAACTCCCTAAAAAATCATGTAATTTTTATTGGAGACTTAGGGGTTCATCAATGAAAATTTTATGAACTCTACTATAAATTTGTGTTATTTTGTTTATTTTATTCCTTCTCCTTTTATCTTTTTAATAACACTATTTTATAGATTTCATACATCAATTTTTATAATATTTTATTTCCACTAAACTCCGTAATTTAATTTTTTTACTTTATTTTTTACTTTTCATTCTTTTATGATATTAATTTGTTTTCAAACCACTACAAAAAATTGAAGAATTGTTTATTTTGAAAATGGATATCTATCATATGGTTCTTATAAACGAAAACCTTTCATCGATTCCCCATTTTATAATTGTACAAATAATGGATACTATTTTACACATATTTCCACACTTTTTAGAAAAATTTATTATCCCATATGAAAAATTGGCATGTAGGGTTATACTCCTACAAAAAAAATGCAAAAACATTGAAAAACATGGGTGATTCGTGTTTTCAATTAATGGTAAATTTATAAATTCATTGAATTTTGGTGTACACAATAATTAATTTAATCAAATTTATAAATGAAAAATAGATCCTCAAATAATGAAACTCCTAGAACAATATCTTCAAGGAACAAAAAAATTAATATATATACTTGTCTATATGTATTAAGTCAAGATATTGAGAGTTTTTATGTGAACAAAATCATTCAATTACTATGATTTTTACACGAATAACATACATTTGTAATGATAAAAACATTCTTGAGGATAATATTCCAACATATACTTTAGTTAATATAATCCTTTGTGTATTACTATTAAATTGGTATCCAAGAGTCAGTACAATAAGAGAACCTAAAGGCAAAATGTGCTGGAGTTGGATTCCTAGAACTAACTATTTATACTAATAATTACATGTATATAAAAATTAGATATTATTATTTAAAATATGTTATTATGAATCATTAATTAATCTATGTTACAATAATGAAATATTTCCCCTAAGAATCAAATTGGAAAGTGCATATCAGTTCCCCACTGTGATGGGAACTTTGAAGATCCCTAAATATATTCCTATTCAATGATATATAGACAGATAATATTCTACGATGGGGCTCATATTATGTTGAAAGTCTAGTGTCAGTACTCATAACACAATGAGACTTCATCTCATTCAGTTCACACTTGGTAATATTTATAACATTTATTATGTGAATAGACTCGCCTGTATGAGTTCCAAAAAAATTATATGCCATTGGATATACATTTTTAAGACCATACATAAATATATGAGGTCATTAAAATTATTAATAATTCATGTCTTCATGTGATCACTTTGATGTATATCTATCAAACATGATGAAATATGACCAAAATTAATTTGGGTAACTAAGGTACATTATGATGGTTATGTTTTTAATGGATAGAGAGAAACTCAAAAGTGAAAATATTAAAAATTATCAGGATTATGCTGATGTATATATCAAAACATTTCCTATTATCCCCTTGAATATTAATTTTGAATTTTCAATAGAACTTATAATTGGTGGTACACCTATATAATAGAATCCATCTTGAATATTCCCCATTGAGTTGCATGAACTAAAAAAAGAGCATGATAATGTTGATAAGGGATTCAAACTCCCTAGTGTGTCACCTGGTAGTGTACCGATTTTTTAAATAAAGAATAATGGTTCAATGCATATTTGAATTGATTATCGAGGAAAAGGGTTATTTACACCACACTGATTTATTGTTTGATCAACAATGTGGAGGGTAATAATTTCTAAAAATTATCTATCATCCTTGGTATCAATATTTGAGGATCAAGAAGGAAGATATACAGAAGAAAACCTTTTTAATGAGGTATTTATATTATAAATTAAGATAATTTACCTGCTTAATTACCATTTCTCCCTCCATCATCGTGGATCTAGTGAATTTAGACTTCAGATATTACATTTATCATGTATTATATTATTTATAGATGATGGTCTTATATATTAAATAGAATGATTATAATAAAATCAATTTTATGATTTTGTTAAAGTTAATGAGGGAAAAATGGTGTTTACAATTTACCATGTGTGAATTATGGAAAATAAGGTTTTATTTTTATTTCATTTAATCTCATATGAGGGTATATCCGTTGATACTTCATTGATAAAATTTATTACCTAATGGTACATGCCTACCAGTGTAAATAGAATATTTTATTTTATGGGATTAGATGGATATTATCAATCCATAATGAATAATTTTTCATGGATTCTAATTAACTAAACACGTTGACATATAAGGGAGACATAATTATTTGGATAGATTAATGTTAGGAAAATTTGAATGAGTTGAAAAGAAGGTTATTCAGTTCATCAGTTCTTACACTACTCTATAGTGGAGATGGGTTTCGGAACTAAAATGATGAATCACTGATGATAATATGTTTATTCATCAAAAATAATAACTTGGGGATATATTATTTCAATATTTAGCTGAAAATGAATTTGAAAATTTACCAGACTCTTGATTCAGATATGGAGGTCGTATTTTTTCATTGAAAATATGTTTGAATTATGATTATTTTGAACTATTTGATATATATGGATCATTAAATCCTGAATTACATAATCACATTAAAAGAGTTTAATATGTGGGAAAATAAATTGTTACAATTGATTTAGGATTATTACTTCTCTATAAAATACCACACAGGGAAGGAGAACATGGTGTTCCATTCTTGAGTTGGAGCGGTGTTACTAAATTTTCCGTGAAGAGAATATAAATAGATCCAATATATATTTATTCTAAGTATCTGTATCATTTTAATCATATAGAAGGGAGAAATATCGTATCTTTCATTGATTATTTCCTAAGGACCCATCCTTGTAAGAATTAATGCGGTGAAATTGAAAGATACCGAATAGTAGGGATAGTGATTAATGATCCAGAGTTCAAAAAATGATTTTTATTGAATTATATTACATAAAAAAATTCATATTTCCCTTATGTAAAATACATAATGGTTGATAATTTGGGTTAAGATTATAGATCATCATTTTCTATTCATTTTGAATGTTAAATAGTGTATGGAGATCTTAAAGTGTATTTACAGAGAGACTATATAAAATGAGATTTTGTATGAGGTGTATCTTGGTTTCAGGTATGTTAGTATGTTTATAATGAGAGATAGAATTAAAAGGTTCGTGTTACATAACTTTATAATACAATAATAGAAATGGGAAACCACCCCTCTGTATTTCATCATTTCACTTCCAAATACATCTAAATGGGGTAATACTATTTAGTTTATAGTATATGTCATTTTGAATTCCACACATTTAATTGTAATATGAGATAATTTCTCTCTTAAAAATTTATCTTGTAAATTCACCAAGTATTTGGTAAGATTTCATAGATAAACATATTCTATACTATATTATTGTAATTTGAGGTTTACTTCAATATTTTCGAGTATTCTTAAACTACCATCGAGTTTGTGGTTGAACATTTTCATTTAATATGATCCACAAATAGATGTTGATGTTGAGATTACCATTTATACCCTATAATATTTACTAAGGACCTAATATATGGATATTAAATTTGGTTGGGATCAACACAATCCTTCTCTATAATTTCTAAACAAGAATGGATTTCACATTAGTATTCATATAGATCCTTATGACTACCTTAATGGTTGAAAGTGCATAACTCCATCATAGTGGGATAAAGTTAGATGAGTAAATCCATTTTTACATGATATAGATAAGGAAATTCCAATAAATTTTAGAACCATTCATCCATAGATTAGTGTAACTTATAGATGATTTCAATATTTTACTGACAATTATTTTTGAGATATAGAGTTATTTTTAGCACCAAGATATTCTTATAAATTCCTCTTTATAAAAAGGTTATATTACTTGAAATAGAAGGAAGTATATTTACCTGATATATCATCACATTTTTAATTATTGACTGTATTAGGATAATTGATTGTTACTTTAGGCTCCCACCAAATCTCACTGAATTTCACAATGTTATATGCTTAAATCACTTCAGAAAATACATAATTTTTCCTTTTCATGTACTAATCATAGAGTTCATACGACTAGATTTTGATCTCTCTATAGAGGAATAACCAATGGAGATTATCTATCAACGAGTGAAATTTATACACATTGAGATCGCTTATGTAGTCATTGTTTTCAAGTGAAACCCTAAATTTGATGAAGCTATGTTCATACCAGAAGATGTGAGGAGACAAAAGTGTTATTATTTCTTTATATCGGACTGATGGAAAATTGTGGTCAAAATTATTTTATGGTGGGTGTAAAGATTAATTCATTGAGTTTAAAATATATGTTTTCTTTGAAAGACAATCCTGATGTATTCGATAGTTTTTTACATTGAAAAATTAGTCTAAATAAACATTACTATTTTATACCGTTATAACCCAGCCATTAAATTAAATGAATGAATAGTAAAAACTATAATTCCAAAAAATAGTTAGAAATATTATATATAATGAAAATTTATTTATTAATTTATAATATATAACTTGTCAAATTTTTGTATCTTATTTCCATGCTTCAGAAATATTTTTCATCAAAAATAGGTTTTATTTCATCTTCATAATGGATATTATAATTAATTTCTTATAATATTAGAAATTTATGATCTATAAAAAGGAAATTACTTTTTATATCACCATGACCATGTTTTTATAAGGTGAAATGTTTCTTATTTTATAAAAAGATTTATTTTTTATTGATTTTGGAAAATATATTTGTTTTAAAGAAATCAACCTTTCTTATTAATATATTTAAACATTACTATTTAATTTAAAATTTTTGCACAACTTTAATTAGTTTATTATTATTAAAAATATTGAAATCTATTTAATTTTATTTGAAATCATGCATAATATAGGTATGAAAATAAATTACATAAAATAAATTTTTTTGAAATCCTTTTTACATTGTGTATTATTGTTTTGAATTTCTTTCCATATAAAAAAATTAATTTTGAAAAAATGGGATCCATATTTATAATCTGGATTGACAAATGTTTTAATAAATCCACTTTCACTATTGTTTATTTTGAATAGTTACTTTTGAAAAATAATTGTTACCATGGTAAGAGATATAATAGGTTAAAACGGTTAAAAATAAAACCATAAGGGCATAAATTATCCAAATACTTGTCTAAATACATCTTTTTGGTCCTATTTTAAAAAAATATTATCATCAAATAGAATATCGATAATTTTGGAGACATTTTTCTTGAATATGTCTTCAATATATTTTAATATTTTGAAACATTCCAATTGCATCTCGTCCAACACATATAACAAGATTCCTCCTCTAGTAACTTTTCACCACTTCAATATTATCTTAGAATGGCCTATTCTAGCCCAAATCCTTTCATAAAATCCCCTGACATATCGTATTTGAAACAACCCATAAATTTCTCAAAGGAATCTCCATTATTATTATTATTTAATAGAGTATAAAGATCTTACATCACATAGAGAAACCCCAAAAAAATTCTCATAAATGTAGATTGATATATCAATTATCATGTAAACCATTATAAATTTTTAATATTATAGTGGGACAATAAATAGAATATAAGATAAATAGAATTGGAATGTTTGGGTCTGTTCAATCCACCAGAATGACTGTACTCCTGAATAGAGCTATATAAATAAAATACAATAATAGAAGTATTACATTTAAGATTAAATTATATATTCGTATATATTTAGCCATCATATTAAATTATAGTTAATGTGAAATAAATGAATTAATCTGTTTTTATAGAAGTTATGGAATGTATACTGATGGAATAATAATCTGATTATTGGAATAATAATTTGGCCATTAGGAATCGTAATCAAATCATTATAATAATATCCTAATCTACGAACATATATTTATATATAACTTTGGTATCTTATAATAAAAAATATGATATATTTATATCATGGTATAAGTGAATAAATGTTTCAAAAATGATAAAATATGTGTTGGTAATTTTCTAAACTATTAGGGTTTATTAAACTTTTATAATTGATGAAATAATATGTAATTGAAGATATGTTACAAAAATATATTAATAAATTAACATTATTTTGTATTATAATTATAAAATAAATTTATGAGAACATAATTAATTAACAGGGGTCAGAAAATCGATTATAATATTAAATTTTTTATTCTTAGAGTAAATTATGATTTTATTTAAAAATTAAATTCCTAATAGCTAGAAATTTATTTTCAAAAATTTATTTCATTTTCTAAATATAGAAATAGAAAAATGGTTGGGGTGGATGTTTGATTGTTTTCTAAAAAAGTTGATTTTTTGTTGAATACTGAAATGAGGAAATTTATGGTTTTTAACATTATAAGGTATGAACATGCATTTTTGAGTAATATTTGATGAAATAAACCATTTTTTTAAATAGACATACCCAAAATACTATATTTAGTCTTAATAATCCACACTATTTATTTAATTAATTCCAAAAAATAAACAAATAAATAAAACATCCAAAAAACTCACCTTCCCTTCACTACAAATACAAATCTCGATGCACCTTTTCCTCACACCTTATATAATTTTTAGTTTTTATAAAATCATCCCAATTAACACACCAATCCTCCTCCCCATGTAAAATAGATTATGGTCTCAACAATAAACATAATCCATATTCCACCAGGAGGTTCTCATGGGGATGATATTAAAGTAGTAAAATCCTCATTAATTTTTTTTATTTTTTTATTTTCGTATTATTTTCTATCCCCCCACTCTAAATAGCAACACATAAACTCTAGTTTCACATATATACTGTAATTTTATTATTTTTATGGAGTATATATCACCAAACAACTTATCTTATACCTTTATTTTAAAAATGAAAGCAATGTCTTCAATATGCAAATTCACAGCCTCTATAGACTATAAGTTATTCTTTTCCATCACCAAATTCATGGCTTTCCATAAAACCATCATTATGGTTAAATAATATCATAATATGTATATTATCACTTTTTCTTCTTTTGTAACCAATATATAAGAATATTAATATATAAAATGACACTTTATCATGATGGCCTTATAAACCACCAAAATTATATTGAACAATTCTCATTAATGTTTTATACGATGAAACATACCATGCCCAATAAAATGATATATGGAACCATTTTACTTATATATGTAAACTAATACCATAAAATAGTATCTTTTTAGAATTAATTAAATTTTTTCAGAGCATACATAATTTTAGAGAGGAGAACCGACCAAGGAACCAGGAAATAAGCACTCGCAATATGAAAATAATATTCATTCTTACTGATACAAATATATATAAATATACATAATAAAAGTGTTATAAATCATATATATATATAAAATTTTATGAATTATGTAATTAATTAAAATAATTTAATTATACTGTATATTATGATCAGGTACGGAACACCTTCCGATATAAGGTAATAGATCTCTCCAAAAATCAATTTTTCTTATGTGTTTTACTTTCTCTCTCTACCACAATGTATTTTTTATTTTGTACTATATTTTTCTTATAAATTGAGTTTATATGATATAAAAAAATTCAGGTTCAATTAATCCTTATTTTATAGGTAATTACATATTTCAAAATTTTCCCTTCTCAATTCATTCCAATACGCTATCCAGATTAAAGTGAACATACAAATTTTTTACCCATTTTATGGTACATTCCATAATAATTTTTAATCCATCATTATTTTTATAAATTCATTAATTTCATCACAAAAAATAATCTTATTTCATTAATAAATTTAAGTAATAAATTACACCTATGTGCTCTTTAAATACTCTTTAATATTTTTCCTTAATCGGGAGTAAATTTGTTCATTTATAAAGTTTCTTAGACACCATTTTTACATTTTTTTACTTAATATGGATAAAATATATCATTTAAATTCCAATATTCAATTTTTTATGTCCAATAATTATTTAAATTCATTATTTCTTTTACACGATTGTGATACTCCAATTGGTTATTTCATGTGACATTATTATGATATCAATATCTTTCCATGGGTATCCCATATGTTTATTACTTATGTTTTTATTATTTATGTGGCACACATATGCTTTAACAAGTTATGAAGGGTGCACACAGATATTAATCCTCTTAATTGGGTAATTTTTAGTCTCAGGAGATGTCATTTATGGTATTAGTGAGTAATCCAAATATATTTGGGGACCTTTTCCTCCATGTCATATAGCCCTAATAGTTATCCTTGAATCATGTTTATGTCATGTTTTATGTTGTTTCCCCATTCAAATAATGTCATAAATAAATGATTCCATGTTCAAGGGATATGATTGAATATGTTTTTTCAGAATCATTTTATTCTTTGTTAATATGTTATTCCTTTCGAACTTATGTGATATGATTCATTTACATGTTAATTTTCTTACTTGGATTTTTAGCTCATCCCTTTTGTAAATGTAATCCACAAGTTATCCTATTCAGATATAGGTGATATATAGAAGTTATGATATCATTATGGTAGTATAACTAATATATGTTTTATTTTATTTCATATTTTTTATATTATGTACCTAATCTCCCTATGGTACTATACGTTATGATCTACAGTTTGTATTTAACAGATAATTTTTCTTAAAATCATGTAATAACATGTGTAAAAGGATAGGGTCTCTATATTTTGTATTAGAGGCATGTCTAGTTATTTTTGTGTATTTGGACAAGAAAACATTAGTAATAACCCTATGGATAATTATATCAGCATATATAACCAATATTGAAATATAGGGAATCACAATTTAGTATATAGATTTCATTTTAATTTTAATCCTTTTATGTTCAATGTTTTCATTTTATAATATATCACCATTGATATTTTATAAAATAAAACATCCTCATACCATAAAATAATGATATATAGAACCATTTATCCATATATTAGTTCTTTAATAGATTATAATTTCACAATGGTATAATTGTTTCCATTTTAAAATAAATTACATAATTATATAGAAGTCAACCGACCATGAACACCATTAAACAAACACACCCAAACTGATGAATTTAAGCAATATAATTCACCTAAATGTCCATAAATGACATTAATAAATTTATAAAAATTTAAATTTATTTTGAGGAGGTTCCCAATTAAGCAAATTAATGAATCTATTTTGAATATCCAAGATGATAAATGCATGCGTCGAATCCTTGTGGACAAAGGTAACAAATCTCTCTAAACCACAAATTTTCATTTGGGTTTTTCTTCCTCGCTATCTAACATGTTTTATTTATTGATTACAATGATATTATTCTTGTAAATTATTTTTATATGTTCTAAAAAATTAATCATGTTCAATTCATCATTATTTTATTGGTAATTATATGTTTTAAAAGGCCACCTTCTCAATTTCTTCTGATAACCTATCCCGATTTAAGGGAACATCCCAATTTCTTAAACATTTTATAGTACACTCTGTAAAACATTTCAAGACGTCATTATTTTATATGAAATCACTCATTTCTTCACAAAACAAACTATCTCATTTAATTTCTATTTTTAATCAAACAATCATTCATGTGTTTTATTTAAAAAGTCTTTAATGTGTTCTTGTAAACTGTACTAAAGTGGTTCATTTCTAAATTTACTTAAACACTCCATTTACATGTTTAGACATAAATTGGACTTAATTTATCATGATATATTAAAATTTTAACCTATTATTGTCAATTTTTTTAATCCATCATTTCTTGTAAACCATTATGATATTCCCATTGATTATTCTATATGGCTTGATTATGATACACATTTAATTCCATGGGTAACTGTTATGTTTATTCCTTATGTTTTGTTTAATTATGTACAACGCATATGCATGAACATTTAATGATGGGTGTTCCTAGTTATCACTCCAATGAATTGGTTAATTTTTTATCTAATGAGACATTATGTATGGGATTAAAGAGTAAACATACTCAATTATTGGAATTTTAAAACCATGTGATATAGTATTGGAAGTTACCCTTGAATAACATTTATGTCATGTGGAATGTTATTTCCACATTCCAAAATTTTATTATCATATGAATCCATGTTCTAAATATTTATTTTTTATCCACTCCTTTTATGTTATAATCTCATTTCTTTTTGAATTATTTTCGATGATTGATTCCACGATTTATTACCTTACATAGCTTTGTGGATCATGCCTTTTTTCTATTAGTTTTCTAGTTTATCCAATTAATATATAGAATATTTAATGAATTTGGTGCACATTTTGTATGATTAATTAAGATATGTTTTCTTTTAGTTCATTTTTTCAATTTTGTATACCATATCTCCTAAAGACTCTACAATTTACAATCCATGATTTTTATTTGATGGATAAGTATTCTTAAAATCATGATGTAATATGTGTAAAAGTATAGGTTCACTATGCTAGTGGATATAGTTTCATAAAATTCTATCCAAATAAGAAATTAGCTGTAAAATTAAGGAGTTGTCCAGATAATAAGAATATTTACTAACTATACAAAATAGAACATTTAAAAAATAACACATTATCCAAATATTGTGACATAGGTTCTATATGTCTTGTGTAATATATTTTATGACACATGTACAAACAATTAATAAATCATTATTTCCATTGAGACACCCATGGTCTGAACTAAACCATTAACAACCCATTAAATCCAAATTCTGTGTGAAAAAAATATACTATGGAACATACATAAATAAAACTATGATATATATGTAGTGATAACCCCCAAACAGTTCATGAAATCATTCATTAATTGAATTTCCCATGTAATTTTTGTCTTCATGGTTCATTAAACTACAACGGGACTAGGAGAATACCATGAACAAAGAATAAATTTGATAAATCATTAAATCCATGAAAAAAAATCAAAATAAATTTAAATTAATCCCTTATATACTAAAATATTATTTCTAGAAACACAACATTAGCATTGGGATGTTATAGATTCACCATAATAATGTTCATTTTATGGCTCTTCTATTTCTAGATGAGAGGGTTGAGTCTTCCTCTTCTCAATAACCAATTTTTTTCTACAAGTTATTCTATTGATGGTGTATTTTTCATTATTTCCTATTTAGTTGTAAGTGTTATAAGTACATGTGTTAGAGCATGAATTAATTCACCAGTTCATTTTCTTTATAAAATTCAATGTTTTTGAATTACCTTGGTTATCTTATTCCAATGAAGCATGAAATTTCTTCTTCTAATCACTATATTTTCCATTGGGTCCAAAAGCTGGAATTTGAACTCCTAATATCAATGTTAAACAATTAATCACCAATTAAATCTATTATTACATTTTTTCATTATCTCTTTCCATACATAGTAAAATTTAAAAAAATATATGTAAGTAATGATCAAGGAGAGTAAGAAGGATGATTAATAGGCCAACAATTTTATATATTCTCAAAATTTAGTGGTGTTTATTGTGATCTATTTTTGATGAAACAATAAAATTAAACATATTATGAAAATAATTTCATAGGTATGTTATTATAACTCAAACTTTATCTTACCTTCTTCATGGTGGCTGTGTTATCCTTTTTGAAACATTATTCTCTAATAGGATTCTTGGGTCCTTCCACTTATTATAGATGCCCTAAATCCAGTAATTACCATAAAACCCATAGATGTGTAATCTCCTCTCTTATCTGAATGTTTTATCTTCCTATATTACATATTTTTCTATTTAAAATTAAGTGGAACATCTTGATGTAATATGTTGTTTGGCACCTCATTCATAAAAATAAATTCCACATATTTCATGATCCACCATCAATAAAGGATTCAAATTATTTGTTAAATTCTTGTGAATTGTCTATTCATTCTATCATAGACACTATATATATTATTATACAATAGTTAATATATGAAGAATTTGGGAATAATTCCAACGCAACCCACTTTCTACTCATACCCAACAAAATAATGTTTATAAAAAAATACATCCTTACTTATCCATTTTTGATCATGAATTGTTCTCTTCCATATCGATATTGTGTATATTAATTCAATAAATGATCTTATTCATAATAATAATATTTATATAGGTTATTTCCAATGATCCTTTTTGTTATTAGAAATGTCAAAAATGAATATTCTTAGCATTGTTAATATAAATACCTTTTAATTATCCATTAAAATTGTGAAAATATATGTGTTTTGAATTTACTACCCAACCCCATCTTCTATCATTCATGATCATTCTTCTTTATTATGATTTAATACAGTATACCATAGTTTAAAAAATAAAATCATATTTCCATTATTCTATGTGTTTTCTTGTTTTATACAAAATTGTATGGAAATTACTTTCATTAATGTTTTGAAAATGGATTTTATTTCCCTTATTTATTTTTTTATCTTCTAACTGAAATATTCCTACTTAAATATTTTTTATTTTTCAGGATTCCATTAATGTAAATAATTTTCCCAAAAAATGATTTAAAATTGTCCTTAACCACTCTTAAAAATGACATTAGATGTTACTTTTTACATGATTTTTTAAACTAAGTTACAAATTTTTTGCACAGTTATCTTTTATGGTTCCCTACCATTTTCCATTCCAATTATCAAAATCCATTATTTGAATACAATTTCATCATTTGAAATGAATTCATTTTAATAAATTATTATTTTCTAATTTATTATTTATTCCTCATTTATCACATTAGGATTTATTCTTATTTTTATTACATCCTATTTAATATTATCTCAATTACTCTATATCTATCATTTCGGTATATGATTTCCCTTTATATTCACGTTATTTATTATCATGTTTATATTCTACAACATTTATTTTATTTACTTTCTGAAAACCACTTACTATATATGGGGTAAAATACTAATTTTATATAATTTTGCATTATGGTGTGTACCAAGGAAGATATCTTAACTATTGATTGAGGAAATACTAAAATAATATAATAATTTTTGTTTTATATAGATAACTATTGACTATAATGTTATGATTCTTGTTAATATTTTAAGTATCCACATTATGTATGTTATTTTTTCTAATATTAATTTATATTAGGTTTTACAGCAAGATGGTTATATATATATATTATTATTTACTATTATCAATTCCTTACTACATAGGACTCATTAAGAGTTGATGGTGGCCCAAAATAGTCCATCAAAGCATTGGTTACTATATGAAGATAAACTAGCTCTGATATTTTGTGTATGTCTACAGAATTATTTATGTTTTCTTCACCCTAATAATTGATGTTATGATTACTATTTCTTAAAATATGTATTCCTTTACTAATAAATCAGTTTCCTTCCAATCATATTGTTATGATTCCAAATGAAATATCAAAACCTTAGATAATTATCTGTATAAAATTATTTTGATATATCTGAGTCCTTAAATATTATTCATACCTTGTTTATAGATTCTACAAGTATTGTGGATGTTTCTGAAAGGTCATGGCCAAGTTTGTTGTTTTATAATATATGATTAATTTGATATTTACATAAATGATAAAAAACATGATAAAAATAACAAAATGAAATATTAATTAATGATATAATGTGAGAACCATTTCTTAGGAGCATATCATATTGTTTATAATTTATTTAAACACTTATGATTTAACTGGTGATTAATTATTTCCTCATTGATAAATATGAGAATGCCTTTACATAGTACTAATTTCTCACCATAGGAATAATGATTAGATTCTCCCCTATAATGATCCACATGTACACCATGAACCTATGAACGTCACAGTAGAAATCTTTTGGTTATATCACTATTGATCTATATACATTCATCATTTTTCTTTGATCACCCCAAGAATATATACAAGGAATGCTTCTATTCAAACTCTATATAATTGACAGTAGTGGTGGATGAGGATTACTCTCTATTATTTAAAGAGTTCTTAGAAATTTACCCCTCTAGTTCTTTGAGATAATTATTCCAAAATGTAGTTTTGAAAAAAAGTTTAATTTGCAACCCTTATGAAAATAATAAATTGGTGTTTATATACATATAGGCCCAGTAAATAATAATTGTCCATGAATCCGTTCTATTTTCCATAATTCATATGGATCCCCATGTTATAAAAATAATATTATTATTATTTCATAACATGTGAAATAATCATGAGATAACTTAAATATTATTTTATTAAAATAATATTCAATGCATATATTTATTTTCCTTAAATGAAATTCGATCCTCCATTCCTCAAAAATATTTATCATACCTTGAATAATAATTTTTTTAACTAATACTTATCAATATATTATTCTCTAATATATAATATATTTAAAAAATATAAAATTTCTATCTATTAAATGTTCTTCTCAAAAAATATTCTATCAGATAATTTGGAACATATTTTGTGGGAGTAATTAAAAATGAATGTTTATAAAAAGAATATGTGGGAAAAAATATTTAATCAACTTGTAAAATAATAATTGATACTATTATTTAACTAATGTGCTGGATACATATAATGTGTGAACCAATGGTCCACTTTTCCTATGGAAGTGGGAAATGAAACTCAAATTACATTGTTAGAATATAATAATTTAAAAATAAACCCATAGATAAATAATTTAATGTCCCAAATCCATAAAGACTCATTTAAATTATTACTATTTAAGATAATGACCTTTTTATGATATCTATAATCAAGTGGAATGCATGTTGGCACCATCAACCTATGTTCTCAATGTATCATTCATTAATACTATAAAAATTAGACATTCCTATAATCAACCATAGTCATGGTTTTATTTAGGAAGTAATATTTGCATCAATGGATAGGGAATATCAACATTCATTAAATAACAACATCAAAAAATCCTATCTAACATTGTTGATCAATAAAATATTACTTTTGATGCACCCAATTTAACCAACTTCAACACGGTAGAATTTCATCATAGTTTTCATAATTCATCATGGTATGTGAACCTTGATATCCATTAATAATAATAATATATTTTAATGAAAAAATAATACATCCATAGATAGGAACATTTGCATACATATATAGAAGTAAATTTCCAAATCTCGTCTCTCGATCTCAAAACTTCATACAAAAGAAATTATCAAGGATTTACACCCTTATAAGGTGACTCAATGTAAATTTAGTATGCACCCTAGAAATAATATAGAATTGAGGTCCCCAAAATGATTTTATCTGGAAATAGAACATATATTTACAAATACCATCGTGATACATATGGGTTCTCATCCATACAAGTAATTTCTATGACCTTTAAGTGAAAAAACTACTCTTATAAAAATGTCACATACAATGTAAATAATTATAAAAATAATGATGTGAGAATAAGTTTAGTAATATTCAAAATATTGAATAAATTATATCATAAATTACAAAAAAGATGGTTCTAGAGAACCATATCCTACAGACAACCACATTCACGAAATTCAACATCTAATAACCTTATTTATTATATCTATCACATGATACTCATGGATCTGTAGAGGTGATACTTTAGTAAAGGTGTATACCATGTTTTCCTCTATGGATAATCATCTTACTCTAACTAAACCACTCTATGAAAAATACCCTAATAGGTCATACATCCAGAGTATGTAATTTTCTTGTTAATGTGATCGTCTCTTATATACAAGCTCAATCGATGAGGTATTATCATAAAATAATTATTTAGAGACATTACATAGATGTAGTAGATGAATATATATATAAATTGTTCATAAAAAAATATATCATTCACTATTAGAAGCCTATATATACTCGGAATCCATTTATAATCAGTGACAACTCGCTTCTTTTAATTATTCCAACTCAAAACTCCTCTTTTGATATTGAAGAAATATACTGACTATGAGTTAAAAACATTATGATCAATTTGAAAACATGAATTTTTATATCCTAGGATGACTAGCTCTTAATCTCTTACATACACCATGATCATATCAGTAGTTCATCTATGATATTGATGTATTGACTTAACATGATACCAATGTTGTTCACCTTGATTATCTTGATATCTTATTATTGTTATTATGTAGGAAAAATATGTTCTTGTACATAACATGGCATACATTATTGATCATATCCATAAAGAATAAGCAATCTTACTCATTTTCTCTTTCTCCATCTATATATGAGGGTAAATTTTCTTTTAAGGATATATACTATGTTTCATTAGAATCAATCACTTATTGGATTTCTCCCTACTGAATCTCATTAGAATATGGTCTGTTTATCTACCTTATATTAGTCAAATAAACCTCTTGGATCTATCAAAAGTTATCTTGATAACTATAATGTAGGTAGATTCACCTATGTCCTTCATGGAGAAACATTCTTTTACCAATCATTAACAGAATGTATGAATGGTATGTAATTTCCAATATGTAATATGTCATTAACAAATAATACTATGATAAAGAACATATTTACATTAATCCATTTATAAACACAAGGATCACTTTCATTCATAATTAAACCAAATTATTTTATGGATTCATTGAAACAAGTTTTCTATGTCCTAGATTATTGCATTAATCAATAAATGGATCAATGTAACTAGAATGTATTTCTTCCACCACTATAGTGAAAAATGTTTCTAGCTATGTCATATAGTAATCTTCTAAATGGTTCCCATTGAGTGATGTTTTCTGATTTCAGAACTCCAAATTTTATATTCATTGTGAGCTTTTATTGAAATATTAATTCCAATGTATTTAAACATGGTGACTGGAGAAAAGGTTTCATTGTAGTCAATTATTTGACACTATTCAAGTCATTTTTCCATAATCATTTCTTTATCAGTACATACATTACCTTCCATGTGTTTTTTCTACTAAATACCCATTTTCAACAAATATGATTTAACTCAACTAGTAGATTGACCAAAACACAAACATGGTTATGATACTTATATCCCACTTCAGAATTGATGGATTCATTCCATCTTGCATCTTCTATGATATTTTCTTTCTGTATATGTGAGATAATTTCATCATTTTCAACTAATAGTGAGTCACCATCATCAGTTAATAGATAACCATATCTCATTGGTTACCTTACTTCTCTAGTTCTCATATGCATTAATTGTGTTTTCGGAAAAACTTCTTCCACTTGCTCATGTGGAACCTGTTTCAGTAGAAATTTTTTTGTATCATGAGAGTCAAAATCAGAAAAGTCAATCATTCTCACAATAACCGTTATTAGGATTTTATACCTCTAAAAAATGGGTTTTCTAGAAATACTCAATTTATTTTCTAAGGGTTTGTATCGGTAGTATTCCTTTATTTCCATAACCTTATGCACATTGTGTCCTAGTCTTCACCTTTGTTTCTAGATACGGCCTTAACAAGTGCATTATAACCCAATACACGTTTATGTTACAAAAAGGTTTTTTTCTCTACATTGAACAAAATAATTTTTTTACCCACATTTCTGGGTATTCTATTTGATCTGTATGTCTTATTTTGTAATGTATATCCCAAAAAGGAAAATGGAATTTCCCCATGACTCATTGATGAACATAGCATGTCTACTATGTTACAGCTCGTTCATTCACTAATTCCATTCTACTACGGTGTGTCGAGGTTGAGTAAGTTGAGATAGAAGAAACGAAACTCATAAAAGTCTAGTAAACACTTGGTTAACATATTCACCACCTTAATGTGATTTATGATTCATTATCTTCATTGTAATTTGATTCTCAGCTTCATTATTGAATTAATTTTATTTCTTAGAGGACTCAAACTTATACCTCATCATGTATAAATTTTCCATATATACTCATGTTATCAGTCGTATTTGTGATGAATTGATACCCACCCATAACTTCTACTAGAGTTGGTATCCAAAAAAATAGTGTTTACCAATCATTGAAGTTTTGTGTCCCATTCACCATGTCCACCAAATAGTGGTTTAGACTTTTGTTCATGTATAGAAGCAGGAAATATTTCCTGTTTTTTGTATATCAAAAGAGTAATAACAACCATATTGATTTTCCTTTTTCAAAAAAAAACTTTCTTTACAGGATCTGAATTGTGATGTGATAAATTAGTACAATATGAATTCCACAGACATTATTAATTATAAATTTAAAAAACATGTTTCTCTGTAATTAAATACATATATAATTTTATTTAAATTCACCATGCCTAAAATATTTTGTATTTAAAAATTTTAAAATTTTTATCTAAAATTTTAGGATAAAACCATCTCTATCATGGAAGGATACAAAAATATTATCCTTCTTAGCTATCTGTACATAATAACAATCTCTTAAAAATAACATCGATCCTACTAAAAATTAAAGGAGTTAGTCCCTATTAGCTAGAGCTACTATCCTCGCACCGTTGGAAGCTCTATATTTCACATATCCTATGAAATGTTTTCTTAATATACATGGTTCTTACATTAGGATAATAATAGGAGAACCAAAATGACTATATAATACTAAATGAGTAGATGTTTTATTATTACACTCGAAAATGAACACACTATTATATTTATCTTTCTTGTAGGTGCAATACCTCTTCCAGTGGTCTTTCTTTCCACATAAATAATCGTAATTCTTTGTTTTCATCTCCCTTCCTCGAGATGATTCTCTTATTGGAAATAAATTTCATGGATACTTTATACTTGTTATGAGTCTTAGGACCCTATTATATGTGCATCCCTTTCATATTCACCATAAATATTGTCTTTTTTTCAATCCTTGTGTCCTTTTCCACTTGAAAAATCTCAGTAATAAGTTTTGAATTAACCTTCTCTTTAATAATCATGTAATAATTAATAATCTAACCATAGATGGACTTGGGTTGTGAAGAAATTATGAGATATATGTTTAAATAATCTAGGAATTTGATCCCCCATATGTATAATCATTCAATGTATCCAATATGAAGGACTACATGAGGCCCTTCTAGCACTTACTCTCAAATCATGGTTTTGAATAGAGAATTGGAGATCATGTATCTCTCTTATCTTTCCTTATCATGATATTGATACTAAATGTGATATATAAATTTATAAACATCCTTGCACCCATGTTCATTTATAAAATCTTTATTCACTGATAGAATAATGAATCAATGGACATTTATTTCATATTTAAAATGTATTTCATATAAAGACACCTCTTTATCACTAACCCATTTACCAGTCACTCATGTAATTGGTGATTCCATCTCATAAAATCTTTTCATGGTGTAGGATAACATGTAATAACCATATCCACTCATGGAAATATGTTTTAGTGAAAAGTTTACCCTTCTCATGTATGTATCAAATGGATATTTTTTAAATCATTTTCATTACTATTTTTAGAAATAAGATGATCAGAATATTAGTATTTAATAGTATAAAAGGTACATAAATGAATATTATTATATTTTATTAATCACCCAATATATTATCAAAACTTAATATCACTAAAAATTTTCATCATAATAATTTTTTTATAAATTATAGTTTCAAGGATCTATATTCCCCTCTTCATCCCCTAAATATTTTTTGTTCAGGAAAATTGATGAATTTTGTATAGGAATTAAAAATTATTACATCATAAACTCAAAGTTATTTGATCTATTGAGTGGATTTCACAGTCTGGAAATCCATGAAATTTATTTCCTTAAACTTTTCCACATTGTTACACCATGTCATGTTTTACTAAATAACCCTTGATTTCAACTAAGATAATTTAACCTAAAACTTCACATTTGAATTCACTATAAACTAGAAAAACCATTACATTGTGTGATAATGTAATTAGATGTTTTGGTTAATTTTAACATAAGTATTGGATGTTTATAAAAACATAGTTTATATAATTTTTGTATTTTTTCTATATGTTTATTTTCCCCATTTTCAATATTTTTAAATTTTTTCTAATATAATATGGAATATCATAAGTGAATTGAATTGTCCTATATAAATTTTATACATAAAATTATTTATTTTAGTTTTATCTTGAAATTTGGGTAATTCATTAATTCATGTGAAAATTTAAGATCATCCATAATAAAATAACCATAAAACATGTTATAAATAAAATAATATTGTTTCATGGTAAAGTGCAATTTATAATGGTAAATTTTATCTAGTGGATGAAAAACTATCAATTCACATAGGGGAAAACAATTAACAATTTTAATGGTTCCTTTTTAAGATTATCACCTCTACACTTATGTATCCCTATTGTATTTCATTAACAAAATAATCAAAATAGAAATAACAACACTAGTTTTATAGTTTAATATCTTACATATGATTTTAATCACTCTCAAAAGAGGGGAACCAATGGACCTGGTTAATTGGTTTAAAAAAATGAATCCATGGTATTACATTCCCTTAAATATTGAGAGTAGTATGACATCCATGCAATCAATTTAATTAAAAAATAAATTAAACAGAAAAAAACACACAATTGTTTATTCAAATATGATGATCATTGACATATTTGTGTCAAAATATCTATAAAATAGAAATAAATTTCAATTATAATGGTTCTTCATTATGTAACATTGAACTTGAATTAATTAATGATATTTTTTAAATGAGAAATTATTTATCATAACTCTCATCCAAATTTTTGTTGAAATCACTTCCCTTATAATTTTAAAAAAATAAAGTTATTTAAAAATAATTTTGTACAAAAACATAGCATGGAGGTAATACAGTGACGGCCCATCCAAACAACCTAATGTATATTATATTCATATAATATTTACTCAAATTACATGTGGCATACATTAGTTGTCACGTCATTTCATGTAATTTAATATTAACTTAATTATTGGGAAGAACACATGGTATTTATGTTGAAGTTGATTTCCTGGAACGCGTAGAGTAATGACTAGATTACTACTTATACATGATTTTAGTTCCAAACATTACATAAAAATTGTTTTTATATCAAATAGATTTATATATATAACCCATTACATGGAATGTACTATCATCTTAATGACCAAACAAGATATATGTTGATATAGTTTGAACAGTATAATAAATTAATTTATATTTCTACATAATATTGTTTAAGAAGCCTATCATTCACTTAAGTATGGATCCTTTAATTTATCAATCTAATTCTTTATGTTAGACCTAATATAAATGTATACTGTGTTTGAAAAGGTTTTGAGGACTTTGGGTGATTTTTTGGAGCTTGGAAAACCACTTTTTTGGAAAACATTCCTTGTCGCATGGTTTGTTCATGGTTAGTGCATGGTTTGATCAAACCGTGAAAAGGATATTGTTTTAGTCAGAACCGTCTTACAGATTTTGTGCACGGTTGGAAATATTGTTCATAGGTTAATTTTTTTGGTAAATTTCTATATTTTCCCTTAATGATCTATTTTTCCAACCCTTCTACCAAAACTCATAAACCAGTAGGATTTTACTTATTTTTCACCCATTTGGTGATTTTGGAAGATCTACCCTTGGAATAAATAGATCTCTATCATCTGGAAACCGATCAAGCTTCTATTAATCACAGTGGATGTTCAACGGTAAGTACTCAAGTCCTCTTGAGCTGTTATCATTCTCTTTTTCTCTCAACCTATATATCGTCATGATAGAATTTTTAACCTTTTCATAGATCTTCTCTGATCTAAGCCACATCAGGGGCCAATACTGGAGGATGAGAGCTATAAAACCCTATGGTGGGTGGCCTATAAATCATCCTTAATGTTTGTTGATTTTTGAATATTCTTGTGGGGGTCACTGATTTCATTGGGAACCGTTTCTTAAATTTAAAATCCATGATTATACTTGTTAGAATCATAAGGTTATGAAATTTACAAATATGTGATTAGTTGTTAGTGGTTACACCCAAAAATCAATCCTCCAATTGTAAAAGGTCATGCAGTATTTTGGTTTTAGTTTTCTGGCACGTTTGAACCATCGTTCAAGTTCACCCTTACTTGACCTCCATAAAGGTGAGTACTCTTATAATAAATGGATGATTATTAATGAGAATTGCATAATGTCATGTACCATGTATGCTCTCCACTAGACCTGACTATGGTATGTTCTTCAAATTAATTAGTAAACTTTAAATGAGAATTTCAAAGTGCACTATTTATTTAACATAGCTAAAAAATGATATTGAATAAATGATACATGTCTGCAGCACCCCTTTCCATATTGATATAAGTTAGGGGAGTAAACCTCAGTAAATGAATATGCCTTAATGGTTAATTAAGACTTTATTAAATGGATGTAATTCTACTTGGAAAATCAATACTAATAGAAGAAAAGGATTGAACCTAATGAATTATTACATCATTACAATATCAAATTGGAATGGTCTGGCTCAAGCTTGCCTTGGATTTTAAGAGTAGAGTACCACAGGTCTCAGGAACCTCATTTTGATTCAAGGATGCAGTTTCCATAGGTTGAAACACACCTAGACTCTAGTTCATTTCTATTCTTGGGATTATCGGTATTATACCATTGTGTCCTCAACATTATTACATGATTCCTCAGATACACTCCTTAGATCCAAAATTGACTAGTAGGTTCCATGGTGAAAGACCATAGGGCCCAATCATTTCTTATCCCCTTTTTAACTTGGTCGATTACCTTGGACTCAGAAGGAACTTTATTATGGAATTCCTTGGATTAAAATCCATGGATTACAGTCTTACCTTTTATCTAGACTCATATACTACAATGTTATGGTACTAAGAGCCATATATTACCATGTTTGTTAGCATTGAACTCCCTAAATAGATATAATTTTCGGGTAACCTTGTTATATATTGGTATCAACACTACTTGTATTATCACGAGGGGATGTTAGTGCTGGATATGGATAACGTAAACTATTAACATTTTATGGTAATTACATAATTAAGGATCTAGTTACATGTCAAATACCAGCCGAGGAATGAAGCAGGTACTTGGGTATTTAGTTGTATTCTTTTACTTGCATTAATTTATATATGTATTCCTGCACACTGTTATATTCCATTACATGGGCTTATGGTTATAGAAACAGTTGGTGGTGTCCCATTGAGATTTATCTCACACAATCCCTAGGCTCCATTTGGCACAAAAAGTCGAGTATATGGTTGCAGGTATTGACAAAGGGAAGCATATGACTTCAAACACTTGATTGTTTATTGTTTAGGATGGAGCATGATAGTTGATGGATAAGTTGGATCTTAGGATTCTTGGAGTAGTATTTGTTTTATTTTACTTTTTGGGAAATGTTATTCCTATTTTCCTGTATCCATGTTTTTCAGTTTTCTAGTGACATTGCATTACATCATTATTGTTCCAGTTGTTCTAGTTATTATAATTCTCATTTATCTATTTCATCAGTTTTCTTATGGTGTTTATTTATATTTCTTTTGATTTTTATTATTTAATTATATTCATTATATTGTGTTACACTCTAATAATGAAGGAATTGTCTTCCTACAGACACACACTAGGCCCCCGTTTCTAATTGGCATCCTCTGGAATTCGGGGAGATGCACTTGAGGCAATGTGGCCACTGGGCTCGGGGAACCCATTAAGTGGCTTCCAGGTCCAAGACATCTGAAATAGGTATCAGAGCTTGATTTGTTTCATGAATTACTATTTAGGTACAATAGATTGGATATAAGTAATTTTTGAGACTTGTTCATAAGTCGATCTTGGGTGTTAGGAACCCACGTCCAGGCTAAAAGCCAAGTTACCTAAAATGATATTGTTGTTCTATAATGTCTATTTTAGTTGATATTATTTCACTATTGGGTGAAACACGTGTTATGTGGTGTTGTTGAATAATATTATAATTAAAGATTTATTTATCTCCAATAAAAATTATATGAGGCCATAGAGCATTTCTACTTGCATCATTATTGGCACAAAAAATTCAAATGGAATTCATATTCCCGTGCCATATAGGTGAATTTCACTACTTTCATTTCTTGGTATGTTTGTGATTATTGAGAAATGATGTGATTGTTTTATAGTAATTTTGTTACTTTGGTTTTGATTGACTGATTTCATGTCTCAATTCAAGAGGTGTAGGGGTCCTCATGGGTTGGGATGAATAATTTTTCGTGTCAAGCCCTAATGATTTATGTAAATGGGTATTGTTTCTTGTGACAGGTGTATGGGCAGTGATTAATTTGAAATGGATATCCATAAAAAAGTGAATCCAAAAATTCAAAATGAATTGGTTGCAAATACTTATCCCTCCTTTTCCTGTCTATGAAATGTAATGGAGTGAACATATAAATTTGCGGAAAAATAACATCAAACATATACTTGAGAATATACTGTTACCTAGCTGTGTAAGTGGGTATTTTCAGGTAGTATGCCTTGGGTATTTAGCTTTCTTCCATTTACCTTCCTCTAGTTACTCTATCTTATTCTTCTAAGCTTGTTATGAGGTGTTTTTTTGGAATTAGTAGACAAATGTCTCCATGACATCCTCATGTCATTTTCCAAGAGTGTGGTGAAGACTATGCTTCAGATAAGGGGGCCCTGAGCCTCTAGTATTACCTTCAAGAGTGCCAGTTGAGGTACCACATGATGCATATGATATGGGAACTATTGTCCAAGTCCATGATTGTTTACTATGTCTGGTGTTTTCCTTTCAGGGTGCTCCATAGGTTTAACCTACAATGGTTTATCTTACCCACGAGTTCATGCAGTAACATCCACATACTTTTTCAAGGGATGCAGGATCTCAGGCTGTTGATTCTTGGTTATAGGCTATGATTTCAATCTTTTATCATATGAAAACGCCCATAGAGTGGAGATTCAAGCTTGATATATACATGTTTGGGGTTTCAACGAAGAATTGTTAGGATGTGGTTTCCTAGGACAGTCATCATAAGTACATGTTAGGGGTTGATTTCTATACTTCCTTCTATGATTAGATCCTTCCATTTGCATTGAGATATGACTGAGACAGAGAGATCATTCTTCTAGAGTACTGTTCTATAGATGTTATGGAATATTAAGCACATTTCATTGATTTATTTCCCTTTGGAATTATTCTAGCTGGTGATGAGCTTTCATGTTCTAGATTTTTTGAGGATGGGATAAAATATTCCATATGAACTCAAGAGAATGTAATTCTCCATCCCACCTTTTCTACAATAACTGATCAGGACTGTATCACTATGCATAACTTGAGGGAATACATGAGTACCATTTTTAAAGGATCAGTGCAGTGTCAATCCAATAGTTCTTTCTATGGTAGGAAACGTTCCCTCAAGGTTTATCGTCAGGGTAGTGGTAGCCATAATATCCAATTTTATAGCTCTATGGTGTGTCATCAATGTCGTAGACTAGAGCATAAGAAGCACTAATACGACAGAGACTCTATGGAGTGTCAAGCTTGAGGCTGTATGGTTCATCTTCCACATTTCTTCAGGACCTTTCCACTAGCTTCAAGTAAAAATGGATCAGCATACACTCCAACTTCAAGGGCAGGTTCTTTTTTTCTATGTCAGATGAGGAGCTGAAATGGCACTGGTAGGTCTAGCTGAGGAGGTGGTCATGTTTGTGGTTGTCTGGCCCCTGATCACCAGCAGTGCTAGCAGGGAAATCATGATCATGGTTGTCCATCTATTTCATAGGTCCATGGATGAGTTTAGTTGCATGATTCACAGCCGATACTAGGGGATCAGGTAGTGGGACCATCAATACTGTGATGTACTATTCTAGTAGCCTCCACTATTATCTTTTCATTATTTGATATAGGTTCTTAAAAAGCATTTATTATGGTATCAATTAGGGAAATTTATGGTCTATTGATACAATATCATTGTGGTGTAGTGACCCTTGATACATCATTGGAAATACAGAAAGAGGAAACACGCCAGTGCGGGGACTGTCCCCTTGAGGTATATAGTTACCCATTCTTGTGAAATTTCTTTGTTCTTGAGAAGATGGGAATCTATTTTATTATCAGGATAGACTGTTTAGTCCACTATCATTCCATTGTAGATTGATATCACCACTGGTTATTTTTTACATCACTAGAAGGAAATAGTTATATTTTAAAGGGTGAGTAGGATGTTCAGGCTGGTAGAGTTGCACCGAAGCATCATGGGCTAGGTGAGGTGATTTCCCGGATTGAAAATCATTTCATAGAGGTTCAGAGATTACATCAAACTGATTTCCCTCTAGTAGTTAATTTTTATAGGGATGTAATTCCTAATAACTTTTCTATCTTACCTCATAAGGGAGATGTATAGTTTACAATAGAGCTTTTTCCAAGAATAGCTCCATCCACTCCTCCACATAGGATGAATCCTATTGAGCTTCAACAGCTCATGTGGAAAATAGATGACCTAGAGTCCAATGTATTTATACGTTTTTGTACATCCTCATGGTTTTCAACAATGATTTTCCCCATGAAGGTGGATATAACTTTATGTCTATGCGTGGATAACAGAAGGTTGAACCCACTTACGGTCAAGAATCAGTATCCACTTCCTCAAATAGATGATCTATTTTACAAGCTCCGAGGTGAGAATTTTTTCTATTAGAATGAATTGAGATCGGTTTATCATCAGGTGTGAGTCAGACTATCAGACATACCACATACAACATTACATAGATGGTATGGTCTATATGAGTGACATGTTATGTTGTTAGTTATTACGAATAGAACTTTCATTTTCATGACGTTGATGAATACGTTTTCCACCCCTATTTGAATTATTTTGTCATGGTCTTTGTGGACTACATCTTGGTGTCTTCTCAGAATCGTAACAACCATGCCAATCATCTTGGGATCATTCTGAGTACATTGAGAGAGCATCAAATTTATGCCAAGCATGCTAAGTTCCACCTCAAGATTGACAAGGTCCACTTCTTGGGTCATATTATTTCATAATTAGCTGTATCTATTGACCCAAAAAAGGTTAGTGATGTAGTTTCCTGGGAGTATACCTAGAGCATGTTTGATATCCATAGTTTTTTAGGGATCTCTGAAAATTACTATTGTTTCATACAATACTTATAAAATATTTCTACACCTCTTAATAGAAATTACAATAAGGGTGTTTAGTTCATATGGTCCAAAGCATGTGACAAATAATTTTAGGAACTAAAAGGGAGGATTGTCGTGGCACCGATTTTGATTCTTCCAGAACCTAGAATAGGTTATATCAAATTCTAATATGCATCAATAATTGTCCTACGAGTAGTGATGATGCAGGAAGAAAATCTCTTTTACATACATATCTTGAATGTTGAGGCCTCACAAGAGAAATTACTAGATTCACAAACATGAGATAGCAGCAATTGTCAATGCCTTACGTTGCTGAACCCAATATACATTGGGTGAGAACTTTTTGGAGTCAAAATATCACAAGATCCTCATGTATAACTTTTCTCAATGTGACGTGAAACTCAAATAGTGGATATTGGTCGAATATATACAATCCTTCAATTTTTGAGCTTGCCTATACGCAGGAAAGGACAACACGACCACTTATGCACTAAGTCAGAAAACTAAAAAGCATCCCATATAGGAAGCCTATGAAAAATGGATGTTAATGGACCTATTATTTGAACTTCATCTAGAATTTAATGACAGTCATAAGTAGTCTTACCTCTCAGTTTTAAAAGATATCTCTTCTCTCATTAAGAAGGTGAAGAGTATGACTTTTTAAAATCATGAAGGTTTAGTTATCCATGAGGGTATATCTGAAGGTAAACCACCTCCAGATTAGTCTGTGGATGGAGATGACGTCTTGAATCTATGTGGACAAATCTGGGTTCCTACAGATATGACAGAGGAGTTGATGAAATATTCCCATGCTTCTAAGTGGTAAGTTCATCTAGGTATCTCAATGATGTATCATGATATGGGACACCAGTATTCCTGGTCTGGAATGAAACATCTTATTGTAGGATTCATCACTAGGTGTTGCACCTATTAGCAGGTGAAGTTAGACCACCAATTACCTGGAGGCTTGTTACATCCACTTTAAGTCTCCTAATGGAAATGGGAAGATGTTGGTATGGATTCTGTAGTCGCCTTACATAAGTCGTCGAGGGGTATAGATGTTATCTGGGTTATCATTGACCAACTAATGAAATCATCCCACTTCTATACTATCTGGGAGACTATCTCAGTTGATTAGGTGGGAAGACTATATGTCATTGAGATCAAACGGCTGCACAATGATCCACATACAATTGTTTTAGAAAAGGATGCTCGTTGCACTTCATGGTTTTCGAAAGGTTTTCAGAAATCTATGGGAAATCAGTTTTATTTAAGCACATATTTTAACCGACAAAATAATGGAAAATCAGGATGTACAATATAGGTTCTAGAGGATGTGATCCAAGAATGTTTCCTTGATATCATTGGTTCTTAGGATAATCATATCCCCCTTGTCTAGTTCTCTTATAATAATAGTTTTTAGGTGATGATTCAGGTGGATACTTTTGGGTACTTGTATGGTTGGACATGTCGTTCATCCATGTGTTGGCAAGAGGTAGGTGAGGTTTCCCTACTTGGTCCTTGTATCATTCATGAGAATTTAGAATAGGTCAAGCTGATCAGGAAGTGTATGACTATTGCTGAGCCTAGAATGAAATCTTATGCTGATCACCATCGATGACCTCTTAAGTTTGAGGTTGGGGATATTTTTTTTCTTTGGGTATCAACCAATCTTGGGCATTTATGTTTAATTAATAAAGGAAATATATATCCTGATTATGTCAGGACATCTGAAATTCTAGAGAGATTTGTGCTAGTAGCCTATTGGTTTCTAGTACCTCAGAGGTACCATTCCATACATGGTGTCTTTAATGTGTTATAGTTTGAGCAATATCTCTCTAACTCATTTCATACATATGATCCTGTGGAAGTTGAGTTAGATGATGATTCTACTTCTGAGGAGTATCGAGTACGCATTGTCGATCAGAGCATGAAGCCTCTCTGTGGAAAGTCTATCCCACTCATATGGGTGCTTTGGTATCACATCCATTTACAATATCTGTCTTGCGAGCAGGAAGCTGATGTAACTGCTATGTAGCCATAACTGTACTCAGAAATCATTTCTTTACATATGGATGGAGAACTCGAGGGAATATTATTTTATGGGGGAAATACTATAAGAACCCATTTTTTCACTTAGTTACGGATCCTTTAATTTATTTTTCTAAATTTTTACATTGGACCTAATATGGATGTTTAATGAGTTATCAATGGTTGTATGGTTGTTTAAGGATATATTTGAAATCAAAAGATCTCTTTTATTGAAAACATTCCAACTCACATAGTTTTCATGTGTTTAGAACACTCATTGGTCAAATAGTGTGACGGATGTTGTTTTGGGAAGAACCATCCCATATGGTTTGTGCACTATTTTACAAATCATTTGGACACACCATGCAATGGTTAAATTTACAATTTTTCCCATAATGATCTTTTAAGTAAACCATTCTTCTCCAAATCTTAAAACAGTATGATTTTACACCATTTTCTCCAATTTGGAGATTTTTGAATATCTAACAATGGAATCCAGAGATCTCCTTCATTCGAAAACCGATCGAGATTCTGTTCATCATGTTGGATGCAAAAAGAGTGTGTACTCGAGTCTCCTTGAGCCACTCTCCTACTCTTTTTTGTAGACCTAGATATCATCGTGTGAGTGTTTTACACCTTTTCTATGATCTACTATGATCTATATGAAATCAAATTCAATTACTGGAGAAGTAGGGTCATACAACTGTAAGGTGGAATTCCTATAACCCATAACTAACATTCATTGATTTTGGAATATTTTTGTGTGGACCGTCGTTTTCATCGGGAACCATTTCATATATTTTCATGACATGATTATACTTTTTAGAATCGTATGGTTATGTTATTTCCATAAATGTGATTATTTGTTAGTGGTTATACCCCCAACTCAATCTTCCCTATGTCAAAAGTTATTAAATTTTTGGGTTTTAGTGTTTTGGTATGTTTGAGACACCGTTCAGGTGTGCCCTTGCACAACCTTCCTAAAGGTAATAATTCTTATAATAAATGGCTTAATATTAATTAAAAATTCATAATGGCATATACCATGTACGCTCACCACTTGACCTGCCTAAGGTAAGTGATTGAAATTGATTAGTAACTGCGAAATGTGAAATGTAAAGTACACTAAGTATATAACTTCGACATAAAAAAAGTATATTTAATAAATGTTACATATCAGTATCTCCCCTTTCCATATTGATGAATGATAGAAGAGGGAACCTCAATAATTTAATATTCCTTAATGGTTAATTAATACTTGATTAAATGGATGCAACACTACTTATCCTATCATCAATAATGGAAGTCAAGGATTGAACCTAATGAACAATTGCATGATTACAATATCAAATAAGAATGGACTGAATCAATCTGGCCTTGGATCTTGAGTGGTGAGTACCTTCTATCTTGGGAACCCCATTCCGATTCAAGGATGTGGTTTTCTTAGGTTGACACCCACCTAAACTCTGGTTGTTATCTATTCCTTGGATGCCTAGTGTACTACCATAAGGTCTTTTTCATTATATCGTGATACATCCGAAACACTCCTTGGATACAGTATTGACTACTAGGTGATATGGTGAATCCCCATAGGGCCCTATATTTTCTTAGCTTCATTTTACCATGGTTAATCACCTTGGACTTGTTAGGTTCATTGTTGTGGAATTCCTTGGTTTACTCTCCATGTATTACACTATTAACTTTTAGATAGACTAAGATACTTTTGAGTTAGTGTTCCATGAGACCTACGTAACCTTGGTTGTTACCCTGGAACTCTGTCACTGGATATCATTTTTCACCTTATCATGTCATGGGAACTTCACTGCTTATACTATTGCAAGGTGACGTCAGTGATGGCTATACCTTACGTGACCTATTAACAATTAATTATAATTACTTAATTAATGAATTGTTTACATGTTCATCCACCAGCTAAGGGATGAAGCATGTACGTGTCTATTTAGTTATATTATTCTTCTTTTATTACTTTATATAAGTATTCCTACACACTTCTATATACCAATACACAGGTCGGATGTTATAGAATTCATTGGTGGTGACCTACTAATATTTATCTCACAATATCTCTATGTACCATTTGGTACCCAGAGTAGATTACAAGGTTACAGGTTTTGACAAAGGGAAGCATAGGACTTCGAACACTTTATTGCTTGCTGTTTAGGATGGAGCTTGATAGAAGATGAACGAGTTGGATATCGGGATACAAGGAGTAGTCTTGTTTTCTTTTTCTTTTTTAACATTTTATTACTATTGTCTTGTATCCATGTTTTATAGTTTTAAAGATAAATTTCATTACATTATCAATGTTTCACTTGTTACAGCTATTGTTATTCTCATTTATCTGTTACATCATTTTTCTTCCTCAATTTATTTATATTAACATTTCAATATATTATCCAATTATATTCCATCCACTATTCTACACTCTGCTAATGGGGGCATGTTCTTCCCACAGACACACACTAGGCCCTCACTATAAGTCGAGAGCCTCTGGTGTTTGGGGAGATGCGCTTTAGGCCTTATGGCTACTAGGCTCAGGGAACCTGTTATGTTAAAACTAGGTATGGGACATCACTTATGGTAATATTAATGTCACGTTCTCTCTAGCTACATGGTTTGTATATTTTTAACCATCTATCTACAACACACACCGATAGATTCAATGAATAATCGTACCCCCCAAAAAACATTGTATATAGTGGATACAAAGGCTAAAATTAATGTGTTCTATATTCTACAAGGTCACTATCCATGTAAGGAACATAAGAGAATACAAGTACTCTCCTTGTAAAAATGGGCTACACATATTTTACATTTGTTACATGCCTTATAGTTCAACTGACCATGCACCAGAATATCCAAATCAACGCATAGTTTCCTTAAATTCACACCACATGTATTAAATTCACAATGTTTGAGTTGGTTGGGGATTAATTTGTTTTTCATTGAACATGGGTGAATTCCTTGTACCAATAAGATACAAAGAGTCCTCTCTTTTGAAAACCATCCAAAATATATCGAACCGCTAGATGAATAATGAAGATGTATTCTATTAATAAAATTAATTAATTAGATTTTATTTTCAATAATGGATAGGAATAATAGAATACCTAATGATTGGAATTAAATATTGACTAATTTAGAATTTAAAATCAATGATTAATATATATATATAATTCAATGTTATCTAAATAATTATAAATAAACATGCAACCCCTTTGATACCATGTGAAGATTCGGGGCATAGTAGAACTACCAGATAAGTAATTCCCATCATGTATTTTTTTGTAGTCAATGATTAATTAGATATTTACATCAATAATAGCCACTATGCTCAGTAAAAGTTAATCAAGGAATAATTTATTAGAGAATGCTGGAATCAGTGAAATGGTTCTTAACATATTATTTATAATTAATTTGAACAAATAATAATTACCTAATGATATATTATTTCATTTTTGATTAGTATGAAAACATCTCTATATCATAAAATCATTTCAACATAGGAATAAATAGTATATTCCATCTAGTGATGATCCATATTCCCTCCACTAACATCTAAAAATTTAAATAAAAATATCATGGTGCTAGTGGAATAGATCATAATTAGTTGGTCATCAATATTTTATTACTATGAGAATATCTATAAGTAATATTCCTCATTGAACTCTATAGACTTTTGAGCTGTGCTGAAATAGTATATATCTCTATTATTGAGAGCATTCATGTAGATATGGCACTAAAGGTATTTGAGATAATTCTCTCTGGATGTCATTATTTCCAAAAAATAAATTGCGATCCTATATGAAAATAATGTAATTTAGTTTATATAAAACGTTGTTTATAAAATAACCATTTTATTTCATCCCTTTTTAACTTTCTTAATTCTAGGGAAACACGTTGTCTATAATTTTAATAATAATATCATTTCCAGACATTCACTAAACATGTGAATTAAATTAATATTTTTTTATTAAATTATTATTCAATATATATTAATTCTCAACCATGAATTATAATTCTTTTAAAATTCATCGAAAATATTTATCAAACATTGAATAATGAAAATTTGTTTGAAAAATAAATATCACTGTGTTATTATCAAATAAGAAAAAAATATATTCACTAAATAGAAAAGAAATATTTATTAAATATTTTTCTCACACAATATTTTATTGAATAACTAATGATGGAATATGTGTTATCAATAATACAAGAATAAATATGAAACCGTGTGTGGGAGTAATATTTATTCATCTTATAAAATAAAATAAAATATATTTTCATATTACTAATGATCTAGATATTCTTAGTCCATGACACTCAATGCCTCTTTCTCAATTCGAATAGATGATGTATGATAATGTTAAATGTTATCAACTAGAAACAAACCTAGGAAACCATCGAGAATGAAGTTAATGTTATAATGGAATAAAAACATAAAAATAGACATACTATGTAATATAATCCCTTTATCTCGATATCTCTAATCATGTAGGTTTCATGCTGCTGCCATCAACCTCTTTGGTCAATGTCTCTTTCTTTTAGACATTCTGAAAATTGAACATGCTTATAGAACACTATAGATATGGTATTATTTAGGATGTATGATTTCCATTAAAGGAAATTATAATTCAAAATCCATTAAATAACAGAAGGAAAAAATCCTTTATCAAAATATTCATCAATGAAATATTTCTTGTTACACACCAATCATATCAATGTTTTTTTGAACATATGTCATCATGGATTTCACCAATACATAAATGTATGAGATTTATAATATTGATTAATAATAATATCAATGTCTTAGTCTTAAAACACACATATTAAAATTAGAATATCCAATAACAAATATTAATATAGATTTCATTTTGGAGGGTCTCGTTCTCAGAATTTTCTATACTAGAAATTACCAAGGTCGTGCACAATTAGAAGGTTCTTCAAAGAACTTTTATCCTCCACATAATGTCCCACCTCTCTCCCATTTTCTAGGGAATAAGAATTTGTGTTTTATTACGCCTTAGGTGATATCCCCAAGATACAAAAAAGATAGTAACACATTATAAGGGATTCATAAAGAGTTGGGAGTGATTTTCTATTTGAAAAAAAAAACTAAAAGAAACACATATAACCAAATAATCCACTATATGATTCATGAGTAAAATGTAATACATATCAAATGTAATAAAACAAACACAATATAATAGTACAAAGTGGAATCCACAATTAGAAAACACAAAGGCCCCAAGGAAACAGACTCAGCCACTCGCAACCTTCTTAATCTCCATGTCCCCAAGCCATGCCATGGTATCAAGGCTCATCATTAAAAAAAATTAGATAGCTTGACATTACTTACTTCCCAATATACAATATATGAAAATTCCCCAATGTTACAAATGAGGGGGTGAGTATAAACTATCAGTAGAATTTCTCTAATGACTTCCCAAACTCATTCCACTATGATAGAATATGTTAAAACATATATATATATTAGAAATTATACAGTAGTTTAATTCAAAACCAATATAGTTTTCAAAACCATACGATTTTTTAAGGAAAACAATCAATAAAAGTCTTTCAACCATTTGACATTTTCATTTGGCATACCCACACCTCTTTCACCCAATCACATACACACCCACACCCACACAAGTAGGGTGTTATATGTGAGGTCTGAACATTACATTAATACTTTATCCAATTGTTGGTGGTACTTTATGACCATAATCCATCCCATTTATTATATTAATTTTTTTCCACCATCATGGAAAATCATTTCAACAGAAAAATTATATTATCTTAAATAATTTAAAAAAAATAAATTACATTGGTCAAACCCAATTCATCATTTTTTATTCATCGTTTATGTACCATAAACCACAGGGAATTTTTCATAAAACCATAAAATTACAATATTTCTCAGAACCACCACATAAGAGGATCCCCATGAAGAATAATAGATTAAATTAAATTATTTTTTCACATAAAATTCAATATATATGAAAATAATCTGACTGGTTCTAATGAATAGTATTTGAGAGTGAAGACACCTTTCTCACAAACATATGTGAAAATGATGATTGGCTCAAATTCTTCACTGAACATAGAATAGATCTTCGAAACCCCCTTGATCTTATTATGTATCATCCAACACAAAATATATCAACATAATTGTCATAAAAAAATTGGATATATCCTTAATAGATTATATCCATGTGTCCAAGAGAGGTATGAAGAAAAAATATGTGTAAAACCACAAAAGAGAATACTTACCATGGAATATGGGATATCATCGCACAAGGAATAATAAATGGGTTTATCCTCGATCTAAAAGCAGGGTCTCCACATCCTTTAGGAAGAGTGGAAATTGAGTTAGGGTCCGATTTAAGAAAAATCAATATATTAATGGGATAACCTGCATTAGATCCACAAAATTGAGATATTATATTTAACGGCACCTGGTTATGGTTTATGGTTAGGAAACCCGTGCACAAACTATGCTTAAGGAACTACCACAAAACAACCCCGCGCAATTGGCCTACATGTTTAGAAAAACCATACACAATCCATATTTTATCCACCATCTAAAAACTAATTTTTTTATCTAGGGTGGATACATGGTTTGGAAAAACCATGCAACTAATGAGTCACTACTATTTCAATTTCACAGTTTCATGAGAGTTGCCTCCCGGTTTCTTCTAACCTTGTTCAATTTATGAACCTCTATAAAAGCCACAAAAACATCATGAACTCCTCAAAATAGTCCTAAACAATAACCAATTACCTAATTTAGATAATGTAAATTAGTAGATGGTTAATAACCTGAAATATAGAGTAATAAATTATCCCCTCCATTGGCCATTTTTTCCTAAGAAGGTAGAAAACCAACATTGGCTAGAAAGACTTCTAGCCAATTCACAACCTTTTCTTTTTCATGTTCCATCATTTGTTCTATATTCTGGCCATGTTGTCATAAAATATACCCTAGACTAATTCATTTACCATGAACGTCTTTATCATTCCTATCCATAATCCATATCATCACATTAACCAAAAAAGAATCTGTCTCCAATTTGAAGTGACACCATTGAATAGAATGGACTATATTAGGCGGTTAATTCTTTAATTGAGAAACATGAACCATAGTATCAAATCCATGGGATATTCCACCTCACTAACCAGTTCATGTATCTCAAGAGTTCCTATCAGGGATATAAAATTTCTCTCATACCAATATGATGTTTCCCTTGCCCTAGAGAGATTATAAATAATAAAATACCACTCACCTCAAATGACAATGTCCATAGACGACGATACTTATATGAATTAGATTGAATATTATCTATATCTATACTATTCTTGATCAAATGGATTTATTCCATTGTCTCTATAAGGATCTGGCCATATACCTTACATAATATTGAATTAATTTAATAATTCACATTGAGTATCTCTTCATGTTTAGAGTATTACAGAATTAGGACATAACTATTACATCTCAAAAGATTACAATGTAGACACTTCTACATAGATACCATTTTTTTCATAAAATAAAAAATCATGAAAAAAAGAGTCATGTATAGCTCTATGTATTAGACAACATGACTTTTCCTAGATCCCATCCTTGACCCTATTCATCTTTATGTCCGGTAAAAACATTTCAAAACTTGGGATGAGCATAAAAAGATCAGTAAGGGTTATAAATCAATAAAAGACAACATTTTTTAATTAATACATAAAAAACATAAACTCTTTTACTTACCTCATGAAAACATATGATTTATTAATAACACATAGAAATCATAAATCGTAAAAATAACTCCTGGAATCCATAACATACTTACAATGTAGCTATCACAGCTATATATGGATTTACATTGGAATACCCATCACAGAATATTCCCTAAATCTCTTAGAAGAAACATTCATGTTTACCTCTGTCACGTTACCCAATGCATTGGAGAGATATCTCGAGCTCACCCGCCCAAGGATTATCACGGAACCACATTTATACGTAAATAATTCCCTTAAACCATAACATGATCATAACACATAACATAGGAATAAATGAAAGATAACAATTACAAATTTCAATAACAAAATATTATTTCAAGATATTGAAATAATAAATCCATTATAAAAATCATTTTAAATACCAAAATATGTAAAAAGAGTATATGGTATTTATTTTTCCTTTTAATAACATTATTGCTTATTAAGGAATCCAGAGATCAAATAATCCTCGCAGCGGCGGAAAGGACGTTGTCACCACATATGTAAAAAACATTCCTTTTTGTCATTTAGTAAAACGCTTCATATAAAAATATTCCCTTTGAATGAAATGTAAATTAAAAGGGGTTTATACACAGTAAAAAATAAGTTGTCTATAAAACGAAATAGTCCTCAATTAAAATAGATTGACACGAAGTCAATTACCTCGTGTCCAACTTGACCTGTTCATTCCTTAATATCATGAATAATAAAATAAAGTTAATTTCTACTTGAATAAGAACCATTTTCAAGTTTATTATTCCTTTTATATAACTTATTACCATGTTATAAGAATTATTTATTCTTTTAGTTAATAAAGTTCATTTTGTATATATTTGGTACTTGAGTCAAAAATGAAAACCTTATATTTACTAGTTGTCCATGTGGTCAATAATCCATTATATCTAGAATTATATTAATTATTTAGATATAATATATATAATATATATCCATTATATACCTGTATTTATAATATTACATATCATTTGGTGGAAAGAAATGAATGGCACTCTTCATGGAGACGGCAAGTCGGACATACGCATGAACGCTACATTCATTTCTATTTCTTATTTTAATGGAATTAAAACATAATGATACATATGTATATTATAATTCCAGTATAATTTCATATATAATTTCATATTTAATATCATTAACTGCATCTTTTATACGTCCCACATATGGCATTAATGAGTCATATCCCTTTGAGGGGGTGGTAGTCCGCACTTCCTCTAATGAGATTATCGCGTTTACCCATAATGGAAACCATAAAGGCATGGTATAAATGGGTGTTACAGAAGAATAAAGAAAACATATACAAAATATATATCATATATAAATACAGTGCCATCATATTGGCCACCATGAAAGGCAGTTGGAGATATTTGAACAATCATTGTTTTGTGAGGCGTTAGTTTTCCATCCACAGAAACATTAAGTTCTTCATCCATTAGATGGATTTGTTTGTAAGTGTATTTTTAATCCATCTCATAACAACATCCTATTATATTTATGATACTGGAATTTTTACAAAATAAATGAATAAAATGGGGTTAGGGGTTGGAGAAGTAAAATAAAAGAAAACCATTTAAGAGAAAAAATTTCCTTTAATTTGGGTAACTCCCTTTGGTTTCAACCAAAGGACTTCTTGAAGTGCCTTCTGCTTAAGGTAATGCTTCTAAGATGAGGAGAGGGATGTAGGGATATTAATTAGGTAGAGTTTAGACGAGAAAAAAGGCTTGAGAGGTGTGAGGAATTGGTTAGAAGTGGTCTCCTTTTATAAGGGAGAGGAGGGGCTCTTTAAAAAAGTGTGAAAATATTATTTTATTATAAACATATCTTCAGTTTCAAAAGGTCCAAAAATAATTATATTAGAAGATAATATGACTCATATTCAAAATAAAATCATCCAATCAGAATTGGACATGTTTTGGATAATATTATAATCATTATAATTTTATTTATTTAAATCAATTATTAATCAGGTAAATAGTGCATCATTATTATGTCATAAATAATTTAATTTATTTGATGTCTAAAAATTATAAAAATATACCATTATGTAAGAAATATTTTTAGCTTTCCAATGAATATTTATAGGAAAAACTATTACTTATATCACACCATATAAAAATTAATTCACTAAAAGTTTTTTGTTTATATAATTTTTGCCTTTGCATTAAATTAATTAATCTAAAGTGTCATTATCTTTTATAAGTGGCTCCACGGGGTCCCAAAATTGACCCAATGATGCCCATGGTCGGCCATTACTCATCCATTAAGGTTAAGGAAAGTGTTAAGGTAATTTTAAATTATTATAATATTTTTTTACCTTGATTTTCCCTATTTACCTTTAACATAGGTAAATAAAAGTCAAAAGTTACTATACACCAAAAATTATTTTCATCTTATAGAACCACATCTTACTTCTTGATAAAAACCATTTATGTCGTATTTTTTAAATTAAATTCACAGATGTAGTAAAATTTCATTAAAATGAACAAGTCAATTTTTAACTATTACTATGTGGTTTCACTATTCATTAAAAATTGATGTTTTTTAGAAAAATACCAAAAAATCAGCCTAAGATATTTTTGATATTCCAAATTCCAAAATGATGCCTATTTTTCCAAATTCAAAACATTGAAGTGGAATTAATTTATTTTAAAAATAATTCTAGTTATCAAAACAAATAGCATGTTTTTAAGAAACAATAACTACCAAAAGATTTATACTTGTTTATGTCCAATTTTAAAGTGAAATTAATTCCATTGACCAAAACTGGATTAAATGGTAAATATTTATTTTAGTTTTACATTAAAAACAATTAAAAATACAATCTAACCATTTAAATAAATTAGATTAAAATTCACTTTGAATTAAAATACAATATTTTTCACTATTCATAAAAAAATGAACTTTATCAGATAAAAAACAAAATATTAACCAAAGTAAACTTTGATGTCCACATTATAAATAAGGATTTTATTTGTTCAATTAAAATGTATTAAAGTAAAAAAACTATATTTAATGAGGGTTCGACATGAAAAGGTGGTAAATCAACCTTTTAATGTAAATTATGCTTAAAATTAGATTCATTAACATTTTTAGACTCTTACTTTTTATTGGATAAATGTAAATACATTTAACAAACATGTATAATCATATTTTAGTTAGTTTTGTTCATTCCCACCAATACAACGGAAAAGAGTTAACTACCATTTAAAATAATAATATTATATTGTTATTGTGTAGTGTAAGATTTCAAGGAAACCTGTTGTTACATATCAGGTCCTCTATCGAGCATAGAAACCCCTTTAAAGTAAAATTATTATTTAATTCACAAATATTAATAAATTTGAAATATGTCTTATTCTTCGTTTACTTGGGATGTTACATCCTCCCCCCTTTTTGTAAATTTCATCCTCGTAATTTTATTCACTTATCAAATAAATGGGGGTATTTATCCCTCATATCATTTTCAGATTCCCACATTGCTTCTTCAAACATATGGTTTTTTCACTAAACCATTACCTAGTGAATTACCTTATTCCGCAACACTTTCTCTCTATAGTCAAGAATCTGAAATTGTTGTTCTTCATAAGAGTGATTCTCTTCCAACTGAACTACCTCTAGGCTCAAAACATGAGATGGATCTGGCATATACTTTCTCAACATCAAAACATGAAAACAAATTGTGTAACTCAGAAAACTTGGAGGTAAAGCCACTCTGTACGCAACTAGTCATACATTCTCTGGAATTTCCTAAGGTATAATAAACCTCAGACTCAAATTTCCCTTCTTACCAAAATTCCTCACACATTTTCATGTAGAAACATTGAGAAAGACATGATCACCTGCTTTAAATGAAAGATCCTTCCTACGGTTATCTGCATAACTTTTATTTCTGATCTAAGCTATTATGATGTGCTTTTGAATCAACTGAACTTTATCTGCCATCTCTTCTACCAATTCTAGTCCCATTAGCTTCCTTTCACCTACTTCATCCCAAAAAGTTTTAGTTCGACAACACTTTCCATATAATTCCCCAAATGAAGACATTTGTATACTGGAATTAAAATTGTTATTATATGAAAATTCAACCAAAGAAAGATATTGGTCCCAACCTCGTTGATAATCCAGTGAACAAGCATGTAGCATGTCCTCCGTGGTCTGAATTTTTTTTCTGACTCTACATCTGATTGAGGATGAAAAGCTGTACTAAAATTTAATTCAGTACCCAATGGCTTCTGAATGCCTTTCTAAAAGGTACAAGTAAACCTGGGATCATGATCAGATACAATAGAGAGGGGAACTCCATGCAACCTGACTATCTCTTTAACATACAATCGAGAAAATTGATCTACAGGCAATGTATCCTGAATAGGAAGGGAATGAGGAGAATTAGTCAATCTATCAACAATAACCCAGATTGCATTATTACCTCGATATGTATTTGGTAATCCCACAATAAATTCCATTGATATATTTTCCCATTTCCACTTTGGAACTAGTAAAGGCTGATAGATCCCTTTCGGTAACTTCTGCTCAGCTTTAACCTACTGACAAGTCAAAAAAATCACAGTAAAATCATCGATATCTCTTTTCATTCCATCCCACCAGTAATACTCTGAGATATCTCTATACATCTTAGTACTTCCATGATAAACTGAAAACAGAGAACTATGAGCTTCACATAATAACTCATTCATTAACTGTGAATCACAAGGCACACATAATCTCTTCCAAAACCTCAAAACACAATCCTTATCAATATTAAAATTAGGCAACTTACCCTTCTGAACCAACTCTAAATTTTTCTGCAACTCACTATCTTCTTTTTGCGCTTGCTTTATTTTGTCTGATAGAGATGATTTCACTGACACTTGAAATAAAACAGAAGAATTTCCTACACCAACAACTTCAATGCCAACGTTTATCAAATCAAAAACCAAAGGATCTTATTCTAAATGTAACATGGTTAATGGAGCATTAATTTTTCGACACAAAGCATCATCCACTTTATTTTCTTTTCTTGGATGGTAGTGGATCGTGCAATCATAATTATTGATTAATTCTAGCCATCTCCTATGTCTCATGTTCAATTGTTTTTGAGTGAATATATACTTTATCCTTTTTTGTTCAGTATATATTTCTCATTTTACTCTATACAAATGATGCCTCCAAATTTTTAATGAAAAAACAACAGCAACTAATTCTATATCAGGTGTAGGGTAATTTAGCTCTTGAGGTTTGAACTGACATGAAGCATAATCAATTGCCTGATTATTCTGCATTAGGACACAACCCAGTCCTTTCAACGAAGAATCACTGTATATAACAAACTCACCATTTCAGGATGGCAATGAAAAAACTGGAGCATTCACCAATCTCTTTTTCAATTCCTGAAAACAATCATCAGAGTCTTTTGTCCAGATCAACTTAACACCTTTTTGAGTTAACTTAGTCAATAGACGAGATAACCATGTATAACATTCAACAAACCTCTGGTAATAACCTTCCATACCATGAAATCTATGAATCTCAGTTATATTTGTGTGTCTTGGTCATTCTTAAACAACTTTCGTTTTCGCAGGACCAAAAATTATGCCATTTTTTGATACAATATTTCCAAGGAAAGAAATTTGTTATAACCAAAACTCACACTTCTTGAATTTCCCAAATACTTTCTTTTTCATTTATGGTTTTCAAGTCAACCCTTAAATGACTTTCATGTTCCCACTTTCTTTTGGAATAAACCAAAATATCACCAATGAACACAACCACAAACATATCCAATAACTCGCGGAAAATTCTATTCATAACATCCATGAAAACAGCAGGTGTATTGGTTAAACCAAAAGTAATAACTACAAATTCATAATGGACATATCTCGTTATAAAGATGGTCTTTGGAATTTCTTCTCCATTTACTTTCAACTGATTGAACCTCGATCTCAAGTCAATCATCGGAAAATATTGAGCTCTGTGGAGCTGATCTAACAAATCATCGATATGAGGCAAAGGATACATATTATTAATAGTGATGTTATTCAATGATCTATAATCAATGAAAAGTCTCATTGAACCATATTTTTCTAAAAAAGAAAGACAGGAGCACCCCATGGTGATGGGCTATATTGAATAAAACTTTTATCTAATAACTCCTGCAATTGCTTCTTTAACTCTAAAAGTTCAATTTGAGCCATTCAATAAGGGGGTTTTGAAATTGGATTAGCATCAGGAACTAAGTAACAAATTTTATTCAGCTTCGCGGTCTAGTATAATACCAGCGAACTCATCGGGAAAAACATCAAGGTACTCATTTACAACTAGAACATCATTAATATGATCAGTTCCTTTTTTTCAACAATATGTGCAAGGCAACATTCATTTCCATCATTTACTAGTTTCTCAGCTTCATGATATGTTATCAAAATAAAGGGTTCATTTTTATATACAAACTAAAAATCATTCTGAAAATAAACCTCTTTAGCACTACAGTGAATCATAGCATGATTAATAGGAATCCAATCCATACCCAAAATAACATCAAACTCTACTAGAGGAAAAACAAAATGGTTTGCAGGTAGATTCTATCCGCACACAAGGACAAGAATGGTCTTATGTTTTTTATTTGTCTCATCATTTCCTCCAGGTGTTTTTAACATAATATCTGTATTCATATCTTGAGATGGAATTCCTAATTTACTAGAAAACATATCAGAAATGGAAGAGTGTCTAGATCCTAAATCAAACAACACATTGGCATATTCTGAACATACAAATAGTGTACCTGATATTACTTCATTTGATGGCACAACGTCCATTGAAGTAGTTGAAAAGGATTTCACCAACCCTTTCGGATTGTAGTCTGGCTGCTTCCCTTCGGTTGAGTTCTTTGTTAGACACTCATTTGCATAATGTCCCATTTAATTAGACTAAAAACATTTTAGTGACATTAAATTATATTTTTTCTCATCATTACCCTGATCTTTGTCAGTGAAATTATGAGCCTTATGTCCCATTTTACCACATTGGTATCACTTACAAGAATTCAAAAGACATTCTCCAGCATGTTATTTACCACAATTTTAACAAACTATAAACTTAAGTTTCTTACCATCAGACTGTTTTGTTTATTTCTTCCCTTTCGCCTACCTCCTCGACTTCTTATTCTGTTGTTTGTCAATGAATACATGATCATCGGAAAACTCCAATTCCACCTTCTTCGCACAAGGAACATGTTTTTTATAACTTTTGATCTCATGATAAGATAAATCCCTTCAATACATTGGCTTTAATCCTAAGTAAAAAACTTTTAATTTTATTATAAAGATCTCGTATTAAATTTAGAGCATACCTAGCCAGTCGAGTGAATTTTTCTTCACAAGCAGCCACTGAATCCTCCTCCTGCCTCAGTTCCAGGAATTGTTTTTCCATCCTAAGACGAACCACCTTCGGAAAATATTTCTCAAGAAAAATACCTTTCAATTCATCCCAATCTAGATCATGAATCTCCTCACTATCCCTTTTGATGTTGTGAACAACCCATGACATCTAAATTATTTTCCAGTGCATTAATGCACCCTTCTGTTAGCACTGCATCAGATGATCCTATGAATGATGGGGGTTGTTGGCTCATGAAATGCTCCACTACTGACATGTTCTTCTGTGGTTTATCAGGATGATCTTGTACATGTATACCACCACCATTTATAGCCTGATTCAACAGTTCCATCACTGCAAAGAAAATCAGTTCTAATTCCAACCATATCAGGTTGCTGATTTGGAAGGTTTTCTTCCTCCCGATGTCATCCCAACATAGCTTCCATGTTACCACTGCGGAAATTCATTTTGAACACAAAAATATCTTAGGCGATGTTACATGGTTATCTTTAAATGTTATATGATCTGAATATTAACATAAATTACTTTATGGATATTAATTTAACAATACCCTAACTCCTAATGTAATCTAACCTAACCTCTGATACCAACTATAAAAACCTGGCCTTAAACCATACATAATATTGAATTAAATGAATAATTTACATTGAGGATCTTTTCATGTTTTGAGTTTTAGTGAATTTTGACATAACTATTACATCTCAAAAGATTACAAAGTAGACACTTCTACACAGATTCCATTTTTTCATAAAATAAAAACTCTTGAAAAAAAGAGTCATGTCTATTTCCATGTCTTAGACAACATGACTTTTCCTTGATCCCATCCTTGACCCTATTCATCTTTAAGTCCTGTGAAAACATTTCAAAACATTTGATGAGAATAAAAAGTTCAGTAAGGGTTATTAAACAATGAAATAAAACATTTGTTCATTAATACATATAAAACATAACCTCTTTTACTGACCTCCTTAAAACATAAGATTTATGAATAACACATAGAAATCATTTATCATAAAGGTAACTTGTGGCATCCATAACATACTTACAATGTAGCTATCACATCTACATAGGGAGTTACTTTGGAATACCCATCTAAGTATATTCCCTAAATCTCTTAGGAGAATAATTCACCATTACCTCCATCACATTACCCAATGAATTTGAGAGCTATATCGGTCTCACCTTCCATAGGATTATCACGAAACTACCCATATAAGTAAATAATGTCCATGAACCACAACATGATCATAACACATAACATAAGCATAAAGGAAAGATAACATTTCGACATTTCAATAACAAAATATCATTTCAATATATTGAAATAATATATCTACTCTCAAAATCATTTTCAATACCAAAATACGTAAAAATAGTATATGGTATTTATCTTTCCTTGTAAATACATTCTGGCTTGTTAAGGAAGCCAAAGATCAAATAATACTCACAATGACAGAAATTCCATTGTCACCGCTTACGTAAAAAAATTTGTTTTTGTCGTTTTGTAAAACACTTCGTATAAAATGATTCCCATTGAATGAAATAAAATGTCAAATGGGTTTATACACCGTATAAAATAAAGTCTTGTATAAAACTAAATATGCCTCAATGATAGGAGATTGAGATGAAGTCCCTTACCTCATGTCCGACTTGACCCTTTCGTTCTTTAATATCATGAATAATAAACTAAGTTTAATTTCTAATTTCTTAAGAACAATTTTCAAGTTTATTATTCCTTTTATATCACTTATTACCATGTTATAATCATTATATAGTCATTTAAGTTAATAACATTCATTTTGTTTATATTTGGTACTTGAGTCAAAAATGAACACCATATATTTACATGTTGTCAATTAGGTCAATAGTCCATTATATCCAGATTGATATTCAGGATTTAGGTATCACATATATAATATATATCCAGTATATACATGTATTTATAATTGTACATATCATTTGGATGTTAGAAATGAAATGCACCATTCATGGAGATGGTAAGTCGTACGTACGCATGAATGCTATTTTCATTTCTATTTCTTATTTTAATGGAATTAAAACATAATGATGAATAGGTATATTTTAATTACAGTATATTTTTATATATAATATCATATATAATATTATTAACTATATCCTTTATATGTCCCACATGTGGCATAATGAGTCATATCACTTTGAGGGACTGTAGTCCGCACTTCCTCTAATGAGATTATCAGGTTTACCCATAATGGAAACCCTAAAGGTATGCTATAAATGGAAATTATAGAAGCATAAATAAAACATAAACATAATATATATCATATATAAATACATTTCCTTCATAATGGATACCATGGGAGGTGGTTATAGATACTTGAACAATCATCGTTTCGTGAGGTGATAGTTTTCCATCCACAGAAACATTATGTTCTTCATCCATTAGATGGAGGTGTCTGTATGTGTAGTTAGAATCATTATCAAAACAACATCCTAGTATATTGAGGACACTATTTTTCTAATTAAAGAAATGAATAAAAATATTTGAGGGTTTGGAGAAGTAAAATAAAATAAAACAATTTAAGGGAAACAATTACCATTAATTTGGGTAACTCCATTTGTTTTGAACCAAAGGACATCTTGAAGTGACTTTTTCCAAAGGTAAGGTGTCTAGGAGGAGGAAAGGGATGTAGGGAGTTTAATTGGGTAGAGGTTGGGGGAGCCAAAAGTCTTGAGAGGTGTGATTAATTGGTTATAAGTGGTCAACTTTTATAAGGGAGAGGAGGGGATCTTTATGAATGTGTGAAAACATTATTTTATTATAAACATATCATCAGTTTCAAAAGGCCCAAAAATAATTAATGTCCCAGATAAGATGACTCATATTCAAAATAAAATCATCCATTAAGAATTGGACATGTTTTGGATAATTTTTTTATCATTATAATCTTATTTATTTAAATTATTTATGAATGAGGTAAATACTACATCATTATTGTGTCATAATTAATTTTATTTATTTGATTTATAAAAATTAGAAAAAAAATACCATGATGTAGGAAATATTTTTATATTTACAATTAATATTTATAGGAAAAAATAATACTTATATAACAACATATAAAAAATATTTTACTAAAATATTTTTGTTTATGTTATTTTTGGAAATAAATTAAATTAATTAATCTAAAGTGTCATTATCTTTCATAAGTGGCTCCATGGGGCCCCAAAATAGACCAAAAGATTCCCATGGTCGGCCATTAATCATTCAAAAAGTTTAGCACAAATTTTACTGCAATTTTAAATTATTATAATATTCTTTTGACTTTAAATTACCCTATTTACCTTTAACCTCGGTAAATAAAAGCCAAAAGTTACTATTCACCAAAACTTATTTTCATCTTATTGAACCAAATTTTACTTCTTTATAACAACCATTTATGTTGGATTTTTGAAATTCAATTTATAGAAGTGGTAAAATTTCATTTAAATGAAAAAGTCAGTTATTTTTTCTACTATTACGTGGTTTCACTATTCAACAAAAATTTAAGTTTTAAAGAAAAATACCAAAATTTCAGCCTATGCTATATTTGATATTCTAAATTCAAAAATGATATCTATTTTTTAAAATTATTAACATATAATTTTCAATAATTTATTTTAAAATTAATCCCCATTATCAAAACAAGTTGCGTGTTTTTAAGAAACAATAACTATCAAAAGATTGATTTTTTTTATGTCCAATTTTAAAGTGAAATTAATTTCAATGACCAAAATTGGATTAAATGGTAAAATTATATTTTAATTTCACTATATAACCAATTAAAATGTTAATATAACCATATGAATAAATTATATTAAAAGTCACTTTTGAAATAAAATACAATATGTTTCACCATTAAAAAAATGATCTTTATCAAAAAAATACCAAAAAATTACCCAATGTAAAATTTTAAGTCCCCATTCTAAAAAAGGATTTTATTTGGTCAATTAGAATGTATTAAAATGATAAAATTATATTTTATGGGGGTTCACCATTAAAGGGAAGTAAATCAACCTTTTAATGTAAATTATTCTTAAAATTTGATTCATTCACATTTTAAGACTCTAGCTTTTGTTGGATAAATGTAAATACATTTAACAAACATTTATAATCATATTGAAATTTGTTTTGTTCATTTATTCTAGTAAAACATCTTGGAGTTAACTACCATTTAAAATAATAATATTATATTATTAGTGTGCAACATACGATTCCAAAAAAACCCTATTGTCGCGTATCAGGTACGCTATCGAACATAGAAACCCCTTTAAAGTAATATTTATATTTAATTATCAAATATTAATAAATATTAAATTTGTATTATTCATCATTTAAATGGGATGTTACAGTCTCTTTCACATTGCATGGTCTAAATAGTGAATCTCGCCTGTTTTCACTTAAAAAGTTAAGATTGAAAAGGACACCCAAAGAATTCATCAAAATGAACAACAAGTATAATTCATTGATAAATTATTTTATATGAGAAATCCCTTAATGGTATGTTCTTATCCCAAAATCCAAAGAAATATATTACAGAATCCCTAACTATGTCTTCCATCATTTGTATTATCCTTTAATATTTTCTATCTATCTGTGGATGTTATGTCGTGCTCATAGTAATCTGATTTACATGGTATAACTATAAGTAATTACAAAAATGAGTGTTAAACCCCATATCATGGTCTGATACTATCAGAAATGGTACACCATGCCTTTTTTACTACGTATCGGATATAGATTTTGGCAAACTTCTCTACCATATGAGTTTCACTAATATAGAAGAAAAGGTATGAAATTTTTATTTATTTTTTGACTGTAACCCATTAGATATCATGTTTCTAAACCATCCATGGGATACATGTCATAAAACTCCAACCAAGATTCTTCAATTTTCACATAGGAATTATTGATCATTGAAACATAATCATTTGATGATGGTTCTCTTCATTTTTCTACTAGTATATGATGCATATCAAGACAAAATTAGCCAATTTTAATTTCATTCCAAACAAATAAAACTATTTTTTAAATTTCTTTATAAATATTTTGAATTCTTGGATTAATAGACCTTCTATAATTGAGGTATGCATGAGGAATTTGTTCCTTACAAGCCTTAGGCACATCCAACATATCACTATCCCACAATACTGAACATCTATCGATCTTCCATGCCCCAAGGGTCTCCCCACCATTGAGTTTTGACCTCCTGATTAAAAATATAGAATGGATGTTTGTTCCTCTTTAACCTTTTCATCAAAATAAATAGTGAATGAAACTATAATGAAGATAGTATCGATACTCAGTATTCACATTCCATGTGTATACATCTATAACCAATATGAGATGCCCCTGATTTGAACCATTTGTTTCTATTCGAACATTTACAATTATACTCAATTCATCCACGAGCAAATTTACAATACCTGGTGTATAGATAAAGTAAAATGAAAACATTTTTAAATACTCCATCCACCTTATTAATGCCATATTGAAATATCATTGTGACCAAATATGTTTAAAAATATATGATCATTAAACATCATTAATTTCTCACCATAATGTTAATACACCCAAGTCTTTAGAGCATGGACTATAGTAGCTAATTCTAAATGGTGTTTTGGGTACTATATGTCACCATGTTATAAAACTCATGATCCATGAGAAACCACTTGACCCCCCTACATGAGAACATGCCCCAATCATGATCATGAAGCATCACAATACCCCACATAACCCTATCATGATTATGGAAATAAAATTATCAGTATTGATATATGGTTAACATTAATCTATTCAAAAGACATATAACATTTATCTTTACACTATAGTGGAAAATTATTCCCTTTCAAAGAATTAATTTGTAATACTATCCAAAAAAATTTGAGGAAAAAAACATAAGTAATAACCAGTTTGACCATGAAAACTATGTATCTCAACAAAATGCTTTGTTGATTCCAAGATATTACCGCCAGTATCTTTTCTGGATCTATATAAAAATCTTTTTCATTGATTACATGATTAAGAAAATTAACCCTCCTATCAAATTTTTTTTTGATAATTTGGCATGTACAAGATGATCTATAAAGATAACCAACATTATCTCTAAGTGTTTATCATTCAAATACTTTTTCCTATATTAAACCAATTTAATATCCACAATCAACACCAAAAAAATAATCCATATATCATTTACATATTCTATTCACCAATTATATAAATACATATAGTGAATTCATAAGAATGTTTGGAAGAACCACATACTTGTAATGGATATATCTACTCCTGAGAGTTGATTTCTAAATATCCTCAATTCGATAACGAAATTGGAAATATCCCAAATTGAAGTAAATTTTTGGGAACCACAAGGATCCCATTAATTGATCAAACATATCATCAATGTATGTACGTTGATACTAATTCATTGACAAAACATGGTTTACTTGACTATAATCCACACAAATCCAAAGAGTTCTATCTACCATTTTAATAAAACCCCGTTACATCCTATGGGGACATTATATGCCAAATAAACCACTTTTATTTATCTATTCCAACTGGAAAATAAATTATATTAATTTTTTGGTGACATCTAATAATATTCAAGTGAGATTGGTCGACTCCCTAGTAATATATCATTATGAAACTCCACATCTCTTGTGCATATAAACCCTATTAAATCATCAGAAAAAATCCAAAAAACAAATCTACTACGGATTGAAAATATATACTCCCAATATAATCAATAGATAACAATGTCCAAGCTATTAACTAGTAGGAGATAGATCTAACATCTCATGCCAAAAAAGTGGTAAGACATGCCTTTTACAACCTTTTATCCACAAAATAGATGATTGATCGCATCGTTGGTCGTAAAACTGGAAATTTTTGTATAAGTATCGATGAGAGATTTGGACATAGTCAGTTAATCCATAGAAAAGATTATTTTATACACATCCATCTCAAGAACATAAAATTCCCATATAAATTCAGCTCCATCAGTAGATATAAATTTTTTTGACATAAAAGGTTACTATTCTCTTTGAACAAGAAGATTTTTAAGTTTCAAACTAGACGGAATCATATCAAAATGAAAATCAAGAAGATAAACATCATGATAGGATATAAATGAATGGGATTCACATGTTGCAAATAACGATTTAATAATTTTTTAATTCAAAAGAATCATCCCCTAAATATCAAAGGTCCAAAATAATCATCCATAGTCACTTTATCATATTCATAAATCTCTTTACACACTTTTTTATGGTCCTTACTACTATGTTGATATTGTACTTGTTTTGGAGTCATGGTATCCAAGAATCACTATGCATTACTTGGTATTTTTGATAATAAATATTCTACTTCCCTCACCCCATCGATGTATATGACATCTGTGGAATATGAGATTTCTCCCATGAACCCGACCATGGAGCACTATGACAATAGGGATAATGATTCCCCACCTAGATACAATTTTTACATCTTCTAAGTTGTGTTGTACAATCTTGGTTCATTTATTCTAAATAAAAACATGGAAAACATTAAGAATTACTCATTAGATTATATTGGAGATTCAATGATCCAACTATTAGATTATAAATCATTCCACATCCAATGAAATAGGTGTCCATCTTATGCTTAGTCTTAGCATTAGTGTTTCCACTATTTCCCATAAGTATCAACATTTTTCCCTGACCCATAGTTTTGGAGATGTTGTGTTCTACCACTGCCTCTCTATTGAACATCTATGTATAATCCGTTATACAAATAATAAAAATCTTAGAGAAAAATTGTGTCCTCATCCCCTATTCCAAAATGTGTGCCAATGTGGATCCTCTTGGAGAAATATTCAGTGAAAATATGACAAAATTAATGAATTTATCCACATACTCTGTCACAATGTGTTTCTCCTACTACATGATTAAATTATCTAATGTTAATACATTTATGAAGGTGTGAGTATAGAATTATTTGTTTAAAATTATTCAAAATACTCCCATGCTATTACTTGGACTAATTCAACCGTAATTGCTAAATCCAAAAACATTCCTTATGGATAATCCAACATATATGCTTCCAACTAGAGCTTTAGCTCAACTATTATTCCTAGGAAATCAATGACATTATTCATTCAATTTAGCCACAACTCCTTTCTAGTTCTGAATCAACCTAAACAATCAATGGATTCTAATTTTGGAATGGAACAAAACGATCAACATTACATTTTTTCATATATATTCCCTAAATAAATGTCCTATAATTACTAGAAACACTCTGAACCTACTAGTTGGATTACCATTGTCTCAGATGAAACCACATTCCTGGTATCCTCTATAATTAGGTTTCTATGATGACTAATCGGTTCAATTTTCTTTAAAAAATTCCATTTAGTCTCTCTCTATAGCAACTGATGTTCAAAAAATTACAAATTTACCTCAATAATCAAATCACAACAAGGCTTTTCAAAATTCCAAAATATATTTTTTCAAATCAATTTTTACAATTGCATTATACTTTTGAAAATAATTTCATTTGGAAAATATCACCCAAAATCCTATTCCAAATCTCAGGTTTGACACATTTTTAAGAATTTTCAAAAATAAATACATTTTCACAAAATCATTAATCATTACTCAAATTAAATATGCACAAATAGTGAGATGTCATTTCCAACAATGCATGACATGCTCTTCTAAGCATCTAAACCCCTGATGTTTATATTTTAACTACTATAAGTGTCTAAAAACACTCATGTTTCCAACACCTAGGTAACCTGTTTTAATAAAATAGGTTATATATGCTATTCTATGTTCCACATTTGATGTTTTGAGAAACTAATCTCCTTGATACCAGCCAAACACATGAACTAAACCTAGATGATTTTAAACTCTATGACTAAATGAACTGAAACCATATGTAATATCTTGCACCTCACCATTAATCTTGGTAAGAGGTGGAGTGATGCTACTAAGCCTTAGCTAATATCCCCATGACAGATAAAAGATAGAAATAAATTCCAAGGGCTTCATAAATAGTTGAGGGATGATTTTTCCTTTTCAAATAATAAAACCAAACCAAATTCCCATAACAAATGAACCATTATATAATTATTAATTATAATATAATACAACACAATGGTAGTCAAAGGGATTCAACATCTGAGTATAAAATGTAATCCACAAAAATAGAACATAATTACTACAAAGAAACCTACTCAGTAAATCCAAACCAAATATTCAACTTTTCTTTACATGTCATTTTATTATAGATCATCACTAATGAAATGATATTAATTGCCTTTACCTATGTCTCAAAAAACAATATTTGCAAATGCAACATAGTGTCCAAATAGTGGGTGAGTATAAAACTCAATATAATTTTTTCAATGACATCCCTACTCATACCAGTCAAATAGAATATGTTATCGCATTTATAAAAAAAATATATAATAAAATTTATATAAAACAATTTAAAAGTAGTTTACATCAGATCCGTGATAGTATTCAAAAACAATCGTCTTTTTCATTGAAATAAATCAATAATTGTCATTCACACATTTCATATTTTCGTTTGGCATACCCATTCCACTTCTACCCACACACAGACCCATACACCCACTCAATATTGGTTTCACCATAGATGGTGGAACATAACATCCACACTCCATCCCTTTGATGGTGGTACTTCATGACCATTACCCATCTCATTCATCACATACACATTTATGTAAACATTATGCCATATAATTTCAAAGAAATTTTTCTTCTATTTTCTAGTCATTTCCACAAATAAATTACATATGTAAAACCCAACCCTCTATTTTAAAATCATATAACCTAAGGCATTTTCCATAAAACAATCCAATTATAGTATTTGCAAAAACATCCACATAAGTGATTTTCCATCTATAATCACATAAGATATTCATAAACAATTTCCAGAAATTAAATCCCTTTTAAACTAATCCATCCACTTCAATTCAATAGAACTTTAGATTTAATCATCCAACCTTGGTTAATCAAGATAAAATGATGAATGGCAGAAATTCATCAATAAACCAAGATTAGATCGTCTAAAAACCACCTTAAATCGTGTTACCTATCATACAAACCAATATATATCATCATGATTAGAATAAATCAACATGGATCTATCCCCAACAGATTAGACTCATTAGTCCAATAGAGGGAATAAGAATAAATAAAAGTAAAACCACCAAGAATGAGGACTCCCCAAGGTATTTAGTCCACCAATGAAAAAATTATCACAATGGGATCCCTCATTGATCAATAGGAAGGGTATCCATAGCCATTGTGAGGATATGGAATTGATTTAGGATTATATAATGTAAATACCATGATCTATAAATGGGATAAATCTTGTTATATCTACAAAATCTGGATTTTACATCTAACAACGAATAGTTATGGAAACCATGGGAAAACTATGCGCAAACAACAACCTCCAAAAACCGCTCACATGTCAACCCCCATTATTAAAAACACATAAGACCACAATGATTTTACCACTATCTAAAAAAACATGGTTTCTCCATAGTTTCCACATTGTTGGACAAACTATGAACTGAATCGTGATCCTAACCAGTCAACAGTGATTCAGTTTCAGGGTTTCTTTGGAGGTGCCGCACAATTTCTACTAACTGTTCTCAAATTGTGAACCTATAAAAAATTCATAATGACATTCCAATAATCCTCTAACCCTTACAAAATGTAACAAAAAAATCATAATACTTTTAACTAAATGAATAAATGGTTAATTACATAAAACCAGGTGTGCTACAATCTAGTCTTAATAGCTAACATCATTTGTCTCATTAAAATTATTTCATCCATCTAAATAAAATATATTTAATAATATGGTAATGGAACTTCCATGTTCTCATCATTGAATGGGATAACTATGACCATTTAGTTTTTTAGATACTCTTATAATATTATCACAAACTATGTCACACATAAGATCAATCATGACATTATAAATAGTTCGTTATAGTTCAAAAAAAATAATTTAAAAATTATATAGAAGTTTTATTTCTATCACCAACTCAAATAGAAAATTATATTAGATCTTATAATGGGCACTACCCCTTAATATGCATTTGAGAAAACCGTATTTATGTTTCCATTTCCCAATATTATAAATAAGAATATGACCTATGATATGTTTATCAGAATATAATGTCTGATGAATATATTGGGGGAATGATGATTATTTATTATTGGATAAGAAAATCTAGTTATACTGGAAAAAATATCAATTGGATGGGAAATATATTTTTTCCATTTAAGGTTTTATCTAACTCGCTTAATCCATAATCATAAATATTGTGGGGAATTTAAGAGACTTGAATGTTTTTATGAGCATTTTAATTTTGGAATATTATTTCTTTTTTCATTGGTTGGTATAAAATCCGTTAACTAGTTAATGGTTTTTTAGAATTAGATCCAGTGGTATTGATTTGGGTTATCTTTGGGATGACCCAATCAACATTTTATTCATGTGGAAAATTATAATAGGATAAATCTTATTTGTAATGTTTTTTTCTAAATATAATGTTAAATTTAAATAATATCTTAGTAAATTTTTAACCATATTTTGAAAAATAAAAATAATATTAGGAATATCATATAGTTATAATCTATATAATATTATATGAAATTCTATATCATTTATGTTATATGCACACTAGGGAAATCACATGAATATGTTCATAAATCAGAAATAATCTTGCATGTCTTTGATGAATGTGTAAAACTAGAATATATAATTCTAGAGAAAAAATAGATATATAGTGAATAAAAAACAATCCAGAATGAACATGTTAATGTATTAAAATAAAGAAGAATCATATAAACCAATCCTATATAAGACTAAATATAAATTAGAATGATTGTCATAAAATAAATAACTTTTAAACAAAATAATTGATTTTTTTTCTAATAACATAACAGAAAATTGGATTTGACTCAAGGTTTATAAAAGGAAAATATAAAGACCAAAATGGCATGGATGATGGGATAATGAAAATACGTCCAAATGAGATTGCATCTTATCAATATTCCAATAAATGGTCTATATTATTCTTACGAAGAAAGGAATGCATCTGAATAGTGCATGGATCCCAATCAGAATTAAATATCATGACTTCATGGTGTATTACTATATTCCTTGATATACCAAGTGTATTGTGTGGCCGTTTGTGAAATATAACCACACTAGTTTTTTAATATGTCTATTTCACACCAATGCAAGGGTACTTCCATACGATGCTATGAGCTGCTTCTATGTGGTGAATGACATGGAATTTACTACAAGTGCATTGTATTTTTTCCATAACCCCCACCCATTATGATGATCATAATTTTTAATTAACCATAATCTTATAAAAAACCATTTCCCCTCCTTGATTACATACTCTTTTTCCCCACATATAGGTTTAATACTCAATGTGAGAATGTAGCCCTACATCCCTTGGTTTTGCTCAATCTGACTATGCATCACTAAATATCACCCATGATACATGGAACATGGAAATAGATGTATTTTAATGTTCTCACTATACCATCAATGGTCATGATGCTGAACCCAATGATTATTCAGGGAATGATCACTCTAATAAAAAAACCAAGTACTTATTCATTCAATTGGATGTCTGCATGTGATATTTACCTTGAATGCATCCAATCACATTTATTTGGAATAAAAGAATTGAATGAAACATCACTCAAAATGGATGGAATGGATAGTATGATTTTATATTGAAAGGGTATTGTTTCAATAAATCCATAGACTATGAATCTTTTATTAATCATTTTATTCATTTTATTTATTTAAAACTATATATTCAATATTTCTGGGTAGACTGAATGTTGAATTGAAATTTACTCTAATCATGTACAACAAAATTAATATTAATATGGTCATCATAAGATGGTACATCATTTTGAGGTTGTTTGTAATGTATCGATCTATTTATCAAATGTTGTGACATTTTAAATCAATAGAAGTATGTGTTCAGATCTTATCTTCCAAATTCCACCTTAGATTAACATTTTGTCTAATAAAATATTTCCAAATTCTGTATATGGTTCTTTTCAACTGATTTCATATAATTTAGTAATGTTCGAACAAGTTTTACATTCCATAGGCTTGTTTTTAAAAGGCTTCAATGTCAAGATTACTTTCCCCTAATTGTTGGACATCCCATATCAACAAATAACCCTTGAAAGCCTCCATCCTGAAACCTATTGGGTGATAGGTGGAATTTTCCATCCAAAAATAAATCCTAGAAACCATTATATTTTAAATAAGAAGTAGGAGTTGGATTTTACACCAACAATCCTCCAATTAAAACAAAAACCACACAGTTGAGTCACTCCTCAACCATAATCTAGCAGATCCAACCATCTTGCAATGTCATTTTCTCTACACCAGGACTCACGCTTGACCAATCCTTTCATGAGGACTATTGAAACAAGTATTCATAGAAATATATGATTCAAATGAGACAATTTTATCCTTTTCATATGAGTCTGGGGAATATTTCACCCTAAAATACACATAGGGTGCACTATTGATAAATACAACTTATTATGATCATTTTCATCTGGCCCACGGTTTTCAATAACAAACACATAATTCCATATAAGTTTCTATCATAAAATCCATTGAATGATTTGAGGAATTTCCAATCCATGCTTATATTTTATTCACTATTATATACAAAATATATCATAGGACTTCAGTTTTCACCCAACAGTCAAACCATTAAAAAATGAATATGCGGTCATTTCGGATAGGCCACATGTTCTATTGATGAATTATTTATTATTTAACATGAAAAACAATAAAAAATTTGTCTTATTTTTATTTTCAATAATTTCAAGGTAATTGATTATGAATTTTACTATTAAACATGTGTTTTTTATTTTTAAAACAACAAAAATTTGTTATGGATCATCTTAAGAAAATGGAACATATGATTGACACTTTATATACCTAACCATTTAAAAAATTCTATATACAATTTTTTTTTCTCGTTACACTTGATTTATAGGTTATTCAGATGGTTTCGACACCCCTGATGCATATTTTTAATTGGATTCATCCTTTAAAACATATATTTTTCCATTTTGGTTAGATCCAAAGTCATATTGACATATTTTATAATTATACTCATCAAAAATAATAGAAACATGATTTTTTATGATTTCACATATTTACAAGGATGTTTGATATGGATATGATAGTTAAACACATGTTTTGGAATTTTAAAAAGAAAAAAGTGTGTTTGGATTATCCTATGGAAAAGCCACATAAAATGAAAGTTTCATTGGCTTGAAAATATCGCTTTAATGATCCTCCTTTCATTGTGTTCATTGTTGAATGATTGCCAAATCGATAAAGTATTTTTTATCTCAATGGTTTATCTGTGAGATACATACCTTGTTATTTCCCTATATTTTTTATGGTTTATATATGCTACCATTTCAAATGTTATATTATGAACATATTTCTCTTCATGATATTTTCAGTATCATATAATGTTATACTTTCATGTAGATTATGATTCAAATTTACCAAATTAGTAATAGTTTATAGAAACAATTTCACTGGTTATCAAGATTGTTGATGATTATGCTTCCATTGATGAAATATTATGATCCAAATCTATTCAAATATCATGAATTGTCTTGTTCTATAGTTATTCATAATATCTCCATGTATTGGTACTATTCGTCCACTCTATTGCACTTAATATAATTAAAATTTTGTTTTTAAGATAATCCAAAAGTATCTCTCTCTTCATTTTTAAATCTATGTTGTTAAAAAAACAAGTTTTGTAAAATGATTTTTATTAAAGTTTTATATTTAAAAATTGTTTGTTTATTACAAGATTGTTTTATGTTTTTTCTAGTAAAATGGGTTTTAAAAATGATTTCAAGATTCTTTTATATGTATTCAATTAAATAGTTTTTCAAATAAAATAAATAATATTTTATATTTTTTCATGGAAATAGGTTTTCAAAATGTTTTCATTCATAATTTATACGTTTTCCAGGAAGAATCTTTTCAAATTTTTTAAGCTTCTTTTATATGTTTTTGAGGAAAATTGATTTTTAATTATTTTTATTCCCCTTTTATAAGTTATCAAGTGTATTTTAAATGAAAAATATTTTAAAAATGTATTATTATATAAAGAATGTTTTACAAGATTAAAATAATATTTTCTTCAATAAATTTATTAATTTAAATAATATATAATTATTTAAAATTGGTTTTTTAGAATTCATTATTAAAGGTATTTTCAAAGAAAGGCTCTTTCCCTTAAGAAATGTTTCATGTGATCCTTTTAGATCATTCTCCATATAAGATGAAAGACATTGTTATTGTTAATTATTATAGGGGATATAATCCATGAATTTAATTCATATTATGTTTATAATTGGTAATGTTTTGATGGAATGATGTTTATGACACTCTTTCCTCTTCCACATGTTATATTCTTAGGAAACCCACATCTTTTAATGGTTCGTGCTATTATGTAACTATTATAAGACCTATCTATTTCCCATTGGTTATTATATGATGAAATATTGACGATACCATTACATTACAGGATTTATGATATGATGTTTATTAAACCCATCTCTTTTTGTGTGCCATGACATGATTTTTTTTTATTTTATTATAGCACATGTATGCAAGATTTCATTATATTTATGTTGGGGTCTATATCTCCCTCTAATCAATTAGGATATTATAAATGGTAAATGATATCAAATGGTATATGGGAGGGAGTCCAAATCCCATAATTAGAGTGTACATTGGAGGGAATCCCATACCTAAAACAAGAGGGTACAAAAGAAAAAATCACAATAAAATAACAAGATAGTAAAAAATAGAGAATCCCAAGCTCGAAACATGAGGGTACTCTAGAGGGAATCCCAATCCCAAAACAAGAGGTTACACTTAAGGGAACCACATAACAAAAACAAAAGGGTTCATGGGAGGTAATTCTAATTCCAAAGTATGTACATAGGTGATTAGCACAAGCATTACATTTTATGAAGGTCCTAGTAGGTATCCATAATGTAGGGTTTTCTATGTTTATGAGTATGCCAAAAATTCCATGTCGTATTCCTTTGTTACGATATTAGGGATTATTATCTTCAATTATATATTATTCATGAGTTATGAACTTCATGTATTTATTACATGATTCTTTATTAAAATCCTTGATATTAAGGGTACAATAATCGAATGATATGGTCATGTTTCCATACCCTTATATCATGTTATGCTTATATATCTCCCTTATTTAACATAACTGGGCATCGAATACCTCCCCTTTATTATGTTTTCCTTCCCCAAGTTATAAAGAATGATTTTATTTAGGTGTACTAAAGGAGAAGATCGTTAAGGGAAATGTTTAAGATGTTTCAAGAATGTAGAATATTATGTTTATGTGTTCCTAAAAACAATAAACTATTACAGAACTACATCATTGAATTTTTTTCATGTGGTGAATATTCATATAAAATGATTTAATATTGATATATGTTAAACATGGCTATCTATATATGGTTTTGATGATTTTTTTTCATCCATTGGAAATGAGGATGATAAAACTTTATTGAGATCCCTAGATATAGTTATAATGATTTGTCTAAGGATGTATAAATGTTATGGAAATAAAATATGAATTTTCGTAAAGGATAGATTTAGTGGTTTCCTAGAAAATATCCATATATGGATACTGCAAGTGGATTTGGATGTAGAACAGATGTAGATAGAGGTAACAACCCCAAAAAAATCGTATTGAGCTATACATGATTGAGAATTAGAGCACAAAAATAGGCCATGTGGCACCACTTGTTTGAAACTCTCAGGTATATTATTTGATAATTAAAAAGTACTTTACAAAACAACATGAAGGATATAAATATAATATGATAAGGAATAAATTGGGGACAACTGGGGGTTCTATATATAAAAAACTCAGAATCATGATTGAGATATCATATATGTAAATTTTTATGATTATATGGTTTCCCAATATGATAAGTGCTTCTCACACTACGCCTTATAGTTTTAGTCAATGTTTGGAACATCAAGGAACTGGGATAAAATTGAATGTGTCAAATTTGGAAAGTATGATAATGTTGAAATTTGATTTCATAGGTGGAAATATCATGATGTAGAGTCAAGGTAATGAAACAACTCTTCATTATACTAATAAAGATAGATATCATGAATGAAATGTGAAAGGAACAGGATGTTTTAACATAATGTTTTTCGTTAAAAAACAATGCATGACTATATTTAGGTTGAGGAACCACAATAAAATATTTATATTTAATATTTTACAAAAATTATACTTTTGAATAATATGAAGAATCTTACATAATATTTTTATAAAAATGTAGGTTGAATGATGTATTTACGTTTTGGAAATTCAATGATTATGATATATGAATAATGAAATATATAAAAATATTTTTATAAAATTTTCAAAAAGCATTGAAAATGATAGTTTTAATGTTTATGAATAATTACAAAATTTATATTTTAATTAATGTAATTTACCCCTAAATCCATTCCTAATGTTGAGAAAATATTGTTTAGCTTAGACAAGGGGATGACAAATTTTGATAACGTAAATTGGATAGTATTGATAAGAATGGAACTAATTTTTTATTTGTTGAGAAATTAGAATATGATATCATTGATTAAGATTATAACTTCTTCGATTTATGGAATATATCCAATAATCATACTGATAAGGAAGCATTCATGTTTTCCAAAAGGATTTATGGTAATTTAGGTTATTATGATGTTTCAAGAGAGTACAAGATGAATTTATTCAAATGTTTGGAATGTGGAATCCATGAAATACATTATGATATATATATGTGGGATCAATATTAATATAATTTGGTGTCCTTATTTCTAAATTTTTCTATTTTATTCTTTGGATGGGATATAAGGTTAACCATTTTATGGAATGGTTAATGTTAAACCTCATATGAGTTCTTAGAGATTCATGTGTAATATCACTATATGAGGATTTATTCATATTGTATATCATGTACTATAATTTTTTGGTGATTTTAAATAATGATAGATGTAATAAACCATCATTCTATTTAAGGATCTCATGATCTATTTGTGCTTCAGGAGTGATGAATTCACCTTTATTTCATGGAATAATATATAAAGTGGATATATATCAAGGCATAACAAATGATAAGAATATTCTGAAATAAATTATGTATAATTCCTTGTGAATGTTTTTAAAAAATTGGAAAGCATATTGAAATAAAAGGTTTTCATATTATCATCATTTTTGATGATATCCATAACCTCTTTCACGCAAAATTGGTTTTCTTTTTGGGATTTTTAATATTCTCTAATTTACATACTTTTGTGTGACCCATGGTCTTTATCAAGGTATAAAATTATTTATAACATTATTCTACGTCCAAATGATCACATATGATATCCTATGTGGAAGCATAGTTATGTTCTACTTTGGGTAACAATTATTATTCCAACAATTCTTTTTAAAATAGGTTTTAATATTCATCATTATGATGTGAGTCTATATAAATGTAATGTTTATGTATTAAATATTTTACGACATAGAACAATTTTAGGGAATAAATAATTTTTAATTGTTGTGTAATGTAACACCTTGACATTTTTTGAAACATATTTTTTTGAACTAATTTAATATTTTTGATATTTTTCTTTTCACAAGACACTGAATATATATTTTGTTATATGAAATCACTATGTTTGGAATTCATTATACATGAAACCATGTTAATATTTCACTGCATATAACACTTATATTAACATGTGGTACACAAAAAACTATATTTTACTTCTGTTACAAATAATATTGATTTTCTTCGATATCATGCTTTATATGCAAGGACGAGTTTTGCTAAACAAGAACATACTATTAATATTGTTATTGATATATTATAATAGTTACTACCTAGCTATTGGAATGGGATTTATAAATATTATTAATTAAATTATGAAAATATGGATTAAACATGTGAATAAAATTAATCTTTTGGTTATAAAATAGAGAGAAAATAATGTGAGAACTATTTGGAAATAAATATACATCTTATCTAGTAAAACTATTTTTCTATATAAAACAGAATATTGAATCATAGTATATTAAAAAAATCACTATTGATGGATATTTATACAATATTTATATATTATACATTCAATAATGTTTTTCAATATTCATATAATATTTTTTCTAGACATAAGAGAAGTATAAATTAAAATTTGTAAATAAAAAGATGTATTTTTTCTAACATGAAAATTTTACCAAATTTTTCTAGAGAACAAATTCTAAATATACTAGTTGAAAATTTTATATTATTTTTTAAAAAAAAATCATTAGTAAAATTCAAATAGAAAAATTTACTTTGTGTTCATTTTTTTTGTTTTTCTGAGAATATTCATTAGTTGAGGAATTTTGAAAAAACACTGAAATTTACTTCGAAATAGCTTTTTCATCTAATTTCATTACAATGTTAAATTATATTTTTATTTTTTAAATAATAATTTTATGAAATATAATAAATTAATAAAATTTAGTTCATTGTAACCAATTCCCTAATGAAATTGGATATATAAAAATTAATTTTTCATAATTTCCTCATTAAAAACCCTTTATTTTTTCTTGTCTACATGATTAATTTTAATTTAAGTCATGATACTTATATGATTATAATTTATCAAATTTTATTAAACATTTGGCATAATAATATTGTATAATCTCTTATCACTTAAAAATAGTTTTTAAAAAAATATATTAATATTGATAATTAAAATTAGTTAATGTGATTAATGTAAAACATTCTTAATTAATGAATGAACATAGAAAATAAGGTTTAAACATGACACTAAAACAATATTAAAATTATTATATGTATATATTTAGTGCAATAATCCTATTTTAATCTATAATAATCCATTTTCAACTCTTTTGAGAAAATCAAAACATGGGAATATCCCAAATTGTGTCAATAATACCCAATGTATCTTTTTCCCCAATTATAAAAGGCTACCACTCCTCCCTCTGTCTTCGCACCTATCACTAATTTTTTGATTAGTAAAAACCTAAAAAGAAATAAAAAATAACTTAAATTTATCCAATAATGATCACATTACTAGTAAATCCATTCAATGAATCCATTTGGTGAAATCCAATAGGATTTACCCAAAGAAGAGGTAACATCCTTCTTCAAGATTTTTTATTGTCATTATCCACAACATAAATTATTATGTTTACAATATTTTATAATAAAATTATTATCCAATATATAGTAGATGTTTATATTTGGGATTTACAACTACACATATACACACTTCCATAAAACAGGTAACAAACTTACAGTTCGTGTGTACGGAGGACTACCACCACACAAAACGATATCACTTATTTTTCCTTTAACGACTCTCATGGTTTAGAATTATGATGGATAATGTCACAACCCCTCCCTCAGGGCTCGGGTTGTGACTACCTTAAGCCCTCCTTCCATAAGTAAGGGGCTCGCAACGTGCACCAAATGCGTAAATCCCTATAACTGGGAAGAAATTGCCTTTATAACCTAAAAATGCACAGAACAGAGTACAAGAAGGACGAAAAACACTACGAAAAATAGTATAACAATGTGTAATGAAATTAAAATGGTGACTGGAAATACAAGCCCAACTTTAAATTACAAGGAAACAGAAAATAAATCTAAAGAAGAGATAAGATGCCGATGGGTTTTCCTCCAAGGCTCATACCTGAAGGGTAGGTAAAGATTGCCTCCTCAGCACTCCAAGTTCATCCGTCTCCTCCGTGTATCATCACACTGTATGGTCCACCTCCAGATACCATCTCGTCCTGGTGCTCTCAGACTCAATCAGTGATATCTTTCATCTATATCCAACATAACGAGGTACAGGCATAACCCGTGTGGGGTGAGTATAACGATACTCAGTAGGGACCCGGAGACTCTCAAGGTCTCACAAAATCTAACAAGGATAAATCAAAAAGTATAAATTCAAAAAATAACCCCACTTAGGTATATTCCCATACATATTACTATGTTATTATGTAATCCACCTCAATCAAGAGGAAAACATAAATGTTAGTGACTCAACTCACAAAGGTATACCACTTTTGTTGAGAGTTAGAGATGACTAGATGTATCCACTAAATCATATATTCTGTCAAACCCACACATGATCCAAGTACATAAATTAGAGCTATCGGACCCACACAAGATAAAAGAATAGCTATCAGAACTGTCAAACACACACATGATCCTAGAACAGTAGTCAGATCTATCAAACCCACACATGATACAGGAATAGCAGTCAGAACTGATGAACCCACACTGGATCTAGGAATTGTAGTCAAAGTTGTCAAACCCACACAAGATCCATAACACCGTTTAGAACTTTTGAACCCACACAGGATCTAGGAACAGTAGTCAGAGCTGTCGAACCCACACAGGATCTAGGAACAACGGTCAAAACTATCGAACACACAAAAGATTTAGGAACAATAGTTAGAGTGCAGCCAGCCACAAGGTTTCCGTAAAAATCACGCTTGATTACAGGAGGGTCCACTCCTCAAGACAAGAGTCGATACATCAATTTCCACGAAGACCCATGAAGGAGTATCTCAATGGTCATGCCTTTTCATAGAGCGAAAAACAAAACAATTTGTGTCTAAGACATAGAGGATGAGATGACCAAACCATTTCCCAAAAAAGTACATGATGTGTTGGAATAAGGTACAAGTCATGTACTCAGTCCTTGGGTAGTACCTATGTGCAACGACCCATAACAAAAGTTTGGTCATGTAAATAAAATAAGTACATAGAGTGTGGTATGGTTGCAAGTCGTGTCTAAGAAACTGAGGTAGACTCTGTGTACGTTGTCCATGAGCTCGTACACGGCCTCAACCCATGTTTTCCAAACCGTGTAACTAGTACACGAGGTAGCCAGTTTCATTGCCATTGCCTTTCCATGTGGTGGAGTACATTCATGTGTACTTAACCCCATGTTTGTGTATCCCCTGAATACACGCTGAGTGTAACTTAGCCACCTATACCAAGCTGTGCGAGGAGTACAGGTCGTGTCGCTAGGCTGTGTAATTCTTCCCTTGTCCGTGTATTTCTCATAATACACACCGAGTCTCATGTAGCCTCCTATTCCAAGATGTGTGAAGAGTAACCGAAATATGACAGGGGTCACATGCCATGTTATGTGTGTCTGATTCCCATAACCCTAACCATTGTACACCCATACTACAGGGCGTGTTCTTCAGAAGAACACTACGTGTATTCCATAATTTTTCAGAAACGTCGCTTCTGGCTAGTGTGCCTCCTATGATGCCCATTCATCATTTTTATGGTCCGATCCCCATGAAACTACAGACTCTAGGTCACCCTGAAGATTTGAAATCAATACTGGCATTTTCAGGCCTCCGACCAGCTCCAAAAACACGTTATGATTCACCCGCTTTAGGAACTATCGAAGAACGGTCTTCCCGGTCCAGTCTGACCCAACACCCGCTATCATTGTCGCACCAATTCTTGGTCTTCATGATGTTGTTAATTAAATTGGGAATCATTGTGTCACACAAAGAACCTGCAACGTTCCATAGTTCATCACCCAAGAAGAAGGTGAAGAACACAACACAAGAAATACAACGGATGAATCAGGCCGTGTTAGTTTGGCCTGGTCCCTCCGAATTAGTTTGATAGAAAGAAGTTCAAGAGGAATAAAAACAACTGATGAGGAACATGAATAATGTTAATAAAAACAAACATACCCCTACCTTTGTTCATTGATCGTCGATGTTGGCGCGAGAAGGCAGACATTGATTTTTTTTGTAGAAAAACACATCCTACATTGAAGGTGGTTCCGAATAAGGAAATCGAAGACAATACTCATCGGCGTTCTTAGTTCTCCGTTCTTCATTCTTCGTTCTTCATTGGTATATGTGGTTTTCCATTGGAGAACATTATTTTTCCCAAGCTCTCCTCTCCCAATATTCCACCCAAAACCAAAAGTGATATGATTTCCCCAATTTTATTGTTGGCACAATATTCAAATTTCGGAAATTAATTACGTAGTTTGGCATATTAAGGGTGGTGTGTTGGAAGAATTAAAGTTAGAGGAGGTCACGAGTCTCTCCCTCATTAATGGGGGGTGTTGAGAGGTTTTCCCCTCCTCACATTAAAAGGGGTCGGGTGGTCCCCACCCATATTATTCAAAATGGGAGGTTATGTGGTCTCGGGTAGTGCCCCCAACATTGGCATCACATGGGAGGTTGAGGTGTGATGGTCCCCACTTCCATAACCTCTCATGAGAGGATATGGCCTGGTGGTCCCCACACCCAAGCTACACATAGAGGTTATAGTTCTAGTTGGTCCTACATCCCAGCACACACATGGATGTTGGTAAAATAAAAATAAAGTGTCGCCCACATTTATTTTTATTTTAATCATTCACGTAAAACCCAAAAACTATCATTTATTCTCGAGCCACTACCGATGAGGTGAAAGTCTTCTTATGTTAATACTGGCGCTATGAGTTCAACGGTGCCCTCTAAATTCAATTCCGAGCACCGGTTCAAATGTTATAGAAACTCAATCATACTTTTACTGAACGTATCTAAAAAAACATCAAAAATTGTTTCCAGGCACACTGGGCCTTGGAATAATGTTCCGTCAATTTTAATGGACTCATAAAATTACCATGTATTTAAGAACAAATTTTCCATGGAAATTCCGAGTCATTACATTCTCCCCACCTCAGGGATCTATGTACCCATAAGTCATAACTAATAACTAATGAACCATGTGGGGTACTCATCATACATCTGAGCCTCCCGCTTCTATGTGCACTCCTGGAGGTTCCCATAGTGCCAAATAAAGCGCACAAGAGGTATCGACCGTACACGAAGGACCCACTCATATTGATCCTCAATCTACACTGGAACCTCAATAAATGTTGCCCTATCTTTTACATATAGCTATCTATGTTCGATGATGTGAGAAGATTCATGCACGTATCTCCTCAAGTGAGATACGTGGAAGACGTCGTGCACCTGGTGCAACTGAGGTGGAAATGTTTAGAGGTAGGTCACCTCGCCTACTCTGCGGAGGACTTGGAAAGGTTTGATGAATCATGGAGATAACATTATTCCTTATCCACATCCCCATAGACCTCTTAGAGATGAGGCACATAGAAATACATTTTCGCCAACCTCGAACTCCAGATGCCTCCATCTCCGATCAGCATAAGACTTTTGTCGGCTCTATTCAGTCTTCATCCGCTCTTGGATGATCTTCACCTTCTCTGTGGTCGCCCGTACCATCTATGGTCTCAATAGTTCTGACTCCCTAGGTTCAGTCCAAAACAAGGGAGATCTGCAAGGTCACCCGTATAATGCCTCAAAAGGTTCCATCCCAACGGTGGAGTGATAGCTGTTGTTTTATGAAAACTCCACCAAAAGTAAGTGATTCTCCCAGCTACAACAGATGTTGAGGACACAAGAACACATCATGCCCACGATGGTCTTAATGGTCCGCTCAGTCTGTTAATCCGTCTGATGATGGAAGGCGGTGCTCAAACGAAGCTGTGTCCCGAAAGCCTCATGAAACTCCTTTCATACCTAAGAATTAAACTGTGCATCCCGATCAGATAAATTTAAATAAGGTACTCCATGAAGCAGAACAATATCCTACACATATATGTGTCCCATGATCTTTACTGAATGTTGCTCTCTGATCGGTGGGAAGTGGGCCGACTTCGTGATTCAGTCAACGATCACCCTAATTGAGTCATGACCCATGGATGTTCCTGGAAGACCCATCATGAAGTCTATGGATATCCCATCCCACTTACACTCTGGGACTACTAAAGGATGAACCAAGCCTATTGGTATCTGATGCTCTGTCTTCACTTGCTTACAAGTGAAGCATCGAGAGTCAAAATCTGTAACAACCATATTCATCACCATCCAACATTGCTATCACTTGAGATCGTGGTACATCATCTCCACTCATGGATGTACCATTAGAGGGGATGTATGGAATTACCTCACCACATCCTCTTAAAGTGATACTGGCACCATAGTACATCCTCTGATGAAGATGGTGTTCTTCCTTCATTCAAAAAATTCATCACGTGCCTTCTCTATGGATATCTAAGCATGTCGTGTCTCATAGTCAGCATCCCCACACTGCGCCTCCCTGACTCGCTGAAGGAGTGGGGGTGTGACTATGAGAAAACTACTCCATCTCAATCTACAAAGGATATCTGCGAAGCAGCTAGCTGCTCTGTCACTTCACCTAACAGCTATATACCAGACCTCCTGCTGAGTGCATCTACAACAACGTTCCCCTTCCCAGAATTATAGACTATCTCAAAGTCAAAGTCTTAGAGGAACTCAAGCCATCAATTTTGTCTCAGGTTTAGGTTCTTCTGAGAGAAGATATACCTGAGACTTTGGTGGTCAGATTACATAGTAAAATTCTCACCCATCAGATAGTGTCACCACATCATCAAGGAAAATACCAATGCTGCTAACTCCAGATCATGGGTAGCATAGTTCTGCTCAAGTTGTCACAAATGTCGAGAAACATATGGTATCACTGCTTTCTCCTGCATCAGGACATAGTCGAGTCTGGTCCCCGATGCATCATAGTAAACTACGTACCCTACGCCTTCCTCTAGAAGCCTCAAGATTGGGGCACTAGTCTGCCACTACCTCTGCTCTTGAAAGTTCAGATGGCATCTTTCCGACCACACAAAGGCTTTCCCCTTCATTGGAAAGGCTAATAGTGGTGCTGAAACTCTGGAAAAGTCAGGAACAAATCTCTGTTAGTAACCAGCCAAACCTAGGAAACGTCTTACCTCTGTCGCACTCCTGGGTGGCTCCCAAGCATGTTCTACCTCAATCTTCATTGGATACACTACAACTTTATCCTCCGAGATGACATGCCCCAAAGAGTGAACCTCTCGGATCCATAATTGGAACTTTGAGAGTTTACCATAATACGGGTGCTCTTGGAGTGTGTCCAGTACTACCAGCAAATGATAGGCATGATCCTCCTCAGTAGTCAAGTATATCAGAATGTCATCGATGAAGACTACGACAAAGTGATCGAGGTATGGATGCAAAATCTTGTTCATGAGTCTTATGAACATTGTAGTAGTTTTGGTTATGCCGAAAGGAAAAACCAAGAACTCGTAGTGGTCATACCGACATCTAAATGTCATCTTCTGCACATCTTTGTGTCGAACTCTGAGCTGGGGATAACCTGATCTATGGTCTATCTTTGAGAACCATTGCGCTCCCTTCAACTGATCAAAGAGTTCTTCAATCCTCGGGAGTGGGTACTTGTTCTTCACAGTCACTTGGATTAGGAGACTATAGTTGACACAAAACCTCAAGCTCCCATCGACCTTCTCGGCGAATGGAATTTGGGCTACCCAGTGTGAAACACCGGGACAAAATAATCCCTTCCCCTGAAAGTCCTCTAGGTATACCCACAGCTCGTAAAGCTCTACGATAGCCATTTGATACGCTGGTGTAGATATCAGTACCGTCCTATGGTATAGGTCAATATATAATTCCACCTCTCTATTAGGAGGTAGAACTGGGACATCATCAGGGAAAACATCTGTGTATTGGTCTACAACTACAGGATTAGTCAGACTCTCCACATCAACTGCTCCGAGGGTAAGGCAACCCAAATGATTAGTGATTGGATGTACTCTCCACCGGGAAAGTCCATCTTGTACTGCAAAGGCTCCCATCTCACCGGTGAAGGTGAACCTGGTCCCATCTGTGCGGACAGACAACAATTTACGCCTAATAGAGTCAATCTAAGCATGGTTAGTATATAACCAGTCCATACCCAAGATGACGTCGTAAGGCCTCGACACTACTATGAGTAGATCCTAGCTGATTCTCTCCCCTCCTAGAGTAATCTCACACTCTCGAAACCAGTGCTTAATCGTCATGTCTTCTCCCCAAAGATTCTCTAGCCATATGGATCGATCCAACGACTCTTTCGGAATCTCTAAGATCTGAACGTGGGAAGTGGAAATGAAAGAGTGACTAGCACCTATTTTTATAAGAACTGCATCTATGTTGGAGTAGATAGAGACCATACATAGAATCATCCCCAGAGCACAGTGATCGTAAACATCAGCTTCCTAGAGCTGAGCTCTCTCCTATCCACCTACTCCCTATTGTCGGGGTGGCCCTCCTGGGGTGGTCGCGGTAACACCTCAAAACGTCGTTCACCGCCAGCTGCCCGGTAAGCTCCTCTACCACGTCCGACTACTCCCTCCGGACCGCCTCTATCGAACCTATGCCTCTTCTTGAGAGGTCCCTCTACTATTTTAAGATCATCCAAATAGAGGGTCGGACAGTCACGATCCATGTGACCCTGCCTGCCGCATGACTAACACTACCCACTCCCGGCATGTACGGCTCTGTCTCCTTTTCCCCGTACAACTGATCCTGAGTTGTGAGGTCATCCAACTGTGGGTCTGGTCCTCTTGGACCTTTGTAACATCTGTCTGCTACCTGGTGTAGAAGACTCTGCTACGTGTCGACTAGTGGTGGATCTCACTGCTAGAGATTGCTCAGCAAGGAAACCCTCTACTAGGAGGGCTCTCTCTAGCAGCTCGCCTGCGTCTGGATGCTAAGTGATATCATAGAAGACCTGATCTATCTCATGACCCCCTTCACGAAGGTCTAGACCCTGAAGAATGGTTCATGCACCATATATGTGGAGTAACGTGATAGGTCGGTGAACTCGCTGAGTACTGTTCCACCTTCATGCTGCCCTGCTTCATATAAAGTATCTCCTACATCCTCACAACATGTAGGGTGTCTAGGATGAACACCTCCCAAAACAGGATCTCGAAGACTTCCCAAAGAAGTTTCACCTTGTCATACACTTGGAGCATCAGGCTCTACCATCTGCCTACTACTTCGTGAAGGAGACTCGCGACAAGGATCACCATAAGGTAGGTCGCTATCCCTATAAGTCTGAAGACTCTCACCATAGCCTCCATCCAATCCTAAGCTTCCTAGGGGCCCGTCTCACCCCTAAACCTGTGTGGCCTCTGATGATAGAACAAGTCCAACACACTCTGGCAGCGTGCACTCTCTACTGCTAGGTCCAGTGGCATCAGTGGACCAACAAATAGTGGTACCACTGGTGCCTCCGCTGTGATAGGGCCCTGCACCAAGGCCTCGTCGCTCGGTGGGCTTCCATCACGAACAAATCTCGAAACCCTAGCTGGTTGTCTACGTGTAGACATACATAAATGAAATAGGTGAACCACAGTTGAAAAGTTATACCTGGTGTTCTAACCAAAAGAATTCAAAGAAAACTCTTCAAAACACACACACAATCAGTGTTTTCATGCAATGAGTGGGAAATTAGATGTTAGGGTCCTAATGTATGGATATGTCGACCGACACACCATCAATGGACTTCCTAAACAGAAAACCACACTGAATACCCTTAACACTATTTCTAAAAAAAAATATCAGAGTCCTATGCTCTATAGTAGTACTGACTCCTCTGATACAAATTTTTCATGACCCATCCCCTGTGGCCCATGTCGTGACTACCCCAAGCCCGTTTACCATAGGCCAGGGGCTGGGGACTAGCCCCAAAGACGTAAATCCCTAAAACTGGGAAGGCAATGCCTTTATAACATGAAAACGCACACAACAGAGTACAAGATGGAAGCAAAACACAAAGAAAAACTATATAACAATGTGTACTGAATGTAAAAGGGGGTCCGGAAATACAAGCCCAATATTAAAGTACAAGGAAACAAAAAATAAAACTGAAGAAATGAATAGTTTCCACTTGTTTTTCCTTTGATGATCCCACCAGAAGGGTAGATACAGATCGCCTCCTCGGTACTCTAGGTCTGTCTGTCTCCTCTGTGTATCATCACGTCATATGGTCCACCTCAGGGTACCAACTGGTCTTGGTGCTCTCAGCCTCAGTCAGGGATATCCATCATCTGCATCCATCACACTGAGGTGTGGGCATGGCCCGTGCAGCGGTGAGTATAAAGATACTCAGTAGGGACCTTGATACCCTCAATGTATCAGAAAATCCAACAAGTTTAAATCACAATGTATGAATTCAACAAGTAACCCCACTTAGGTATATTCCCATAGATAAACCTATGTTATCAAGTAACACATCTCAATCATGAAGGAAACACAAAAGTTGTTGACTCAGCTCACACCGGTATACCACTTTTGTTGATTGTTAGAGATGATTAGATGTATTGACTAAATCATCTATTCTATCGAACCCACACTAGATATAGTGAAAAAATAAAAGCTATCGAACCCACATAGGATCCAGGAATACCAATTAGAACGATCGAACCCACACAGGATCCAGGAATAGTAGTCATAGATGTCGAACCCACACAGGATGCAGGAACATCAGTTAGAACTGTCAAACCCATACAGGATTGAGGAACAGTAGTCAGAGCTGTCAAACCCACATAGGATCCAAGAACAAGAGTTAGAACTGTTGAACCCACACATGATTTAGGAATAGTTGTCAGAGATGTCGAACCCACACACGATCCAGGAACAACAGTCAGAACTGTCGAAACCACACAGGATCCAGGAAAATTAATCTGAGAGAAGCCAAACATTGAGTTTCTACACAAATCATGCTTGATTCCGAGAGGGTCTACTCCGCATGCCAAGATTCGATACATCAACTGACAAGAAGTCCCGAGGAAGAGTATCTCAATGGTCCTACCATGTCTAGAGGGAAAAAACAAACAATCCTTTTCCAATACACAGAGGATGATATGATCAATCCATTTACCCAAAAAGTACACGAAATATTGAAATAAGGTACACATCATGTAGTCAGACATCGGGGTATAGCCCGTGTGCAACAGCCCGTGTCGAAAGAATGGTTTTGTAGAAAATAAAGTACACAGCCTGTGTTATGGTCACACACCTTGTCCATGATACTAGTGTCAACTCCATGTACGCTGGCCATGTGCCCATACACGGCCACAACCCATGTTTTCCAACCCCTGTAACTGGTACATGGGGTAGCCCATGTCACTAGCCGTTCCTGGCCATGTGGTGGAGTACATGCCTGTTTACTTCACCCCATGTCCGTGTATCCCAAGAATACACACTGTGTTTTAGGTAGCCACCTTTGCGAAGATGTGTGAGGATTACACACCGTGTAGTTAGTCCATGTAATTCTTCATGTGTCCATGTATTTCTCATAATATACGCTGAGTCTCGCTTAGCCACCTCTACCAAGCTGTGTGAATAGTACACACCATGGGATAGGGGTCACACTCCATGTGATGCACATCTAACTCCTGTAACCTGAACCAAAGTACTCTTATACTACACAGCGTGTTCTTCAGATGTACACACCTTGTATTCTAGAATTTTCCAGAAACGATGATTCTGGACAGCACGCCTCCCATGATTCCCATTCTTCATAATGATGATCTGATCGCCATGAAACTAGAATCTCTAGGTTTCCCCAAAGTTTAGAAATCATTACTAGTATTTTCAGGACTCTGATCATCTCTGAAAACACATTATGATTCACCTTCTTGAGGAAAGGTCTTCCTAGTCCAGTCTGATTCGTCACATGCTATCGTCATAGAACCTCCACTCGGTCTTTGTGATGTTGGGTCTTTAATTCGGAATCAATTCATCACACAATGAACCCACAACGTTCCATAGTTCATCACCCAAGAACAACGCAAATAACACACCACAAGAAATACAATGGAGGAATCGGGCCATGTTAGTTTGGCCTGGTCCCTCCGCATTAGTTTCATAGCAAGAGGTTCAAGAGGAATAAAAACATCTTATGAGGAACAAGAATAACGTTGATCTAAACAAGAAAAACATACCTTTGTTCATTGATCGTCAACATTGGCATGAGAAGGCGGATGTCGATTCATTGTAGGCGAACACGTCCTACATTGAAGGTGGTTCTGAAGAAGGATGTCGAAGTCAATCCTCACCGGAATTCTTAGTTATCTATTCTTCATTCTTTGTTCTTCGTTGGTAGATGAGGTTCTTCATTGGAGAAATCTATTTCCCCCAAGCTCTCCTCTCCCAATATTCCACCCAAAACCAAAAGTGACATTAATTTCCCAATTTAATTGTTGGCACAATATTCAAATTGGGGAAACTAATAAAATAGGTTGGTGTATTAAGGGTGGTCCATTGGAAACATTAAAGTTATTGGAGGTCAAAAGGCTCTCCCTCATTAATTAGGGGAGTTGAGAGGTTTTAATCTCCTCCCATTAATAGGGGTCGGGTGGTCCCCACCCCTATTATTCAAAATGGGAGGTTATGTGGTCTCGGGTGGTCCCCACCACATTGACCTCAAATGGGAGGTTGAGGTGTGGTGGTCCCCACCAACATAACCTCTCATGAATGGTTATAGCCCGGTGGTCACCACTTCAAACATCCACATGGTGGTTATAGTTTCAGTGGGTCCTACCAAACCAAACCCACTTGGTTGTTGGTAAAATAAATAAAAGTGTCAGACACATTTATTTTTATTTTAATTTTTTGCGTAAAACCCAAAAACTATCTTTTATTCTCGATCCACTCCCGACGAAGTGAATGTTTTCTTAAGCGAATATTAGCTCTGTGAGTTCAACGGTGATCTCGGATATCAATACTGAGCACCAGTTCAAATGTTATAAAAACCCGCTCATACATTTACTAAACACACCCAAACAAAACTTCTTAAATTTATTCCAGGAACAACGGTCCTCGAAATCACACGCTGTCAATTTTCACGGACTCATAAAATTCCCATGTATTTTAAAAAAATTCCCTCAAAAATTCCGAGTCTTCACAGATACTATTTTTTTTATATAATAAATAATATATTAACGAAGTATTTATTCTTATTTAGTTATTATAAAATACATACCTTCATTATTACTATTTTGTGTAAATACGATAACATCGTTTTTACACGTGTAGATTGTCACCTCCTCAAAGTGATGTAATTCGTTCACACATTAAATTGAATGTATTAAAAATATGTTTGGTGGACATATGTGAAATATATGAAATAATAATTCTAATATAGTGATAATATATATACATATACATAGAATTAATTTAATTACATTCTTTTAACAGGACAAAAAAATGGAAACAACATTTATGCGTAGGTACAATCTTCCATCTCCATAAAAGGTGTTTTCCATCTCATGTTTCTATCTTTTAATGAATGTTAAAAATATTTATATTCTGAAAATATATGATATATATATTTATAATGTCTTAAAATATTAAAATAACAAATTCAAGATCTTTTTAAGTGGATGAAGATTAAAAATTCAAAACACGTATGATAAACAAATAGGTTATTACATGAGACATTACTTTAACAAGAAATTTGTAATAAACACTAATGTGAATCCATAAATGAATAATATATGGTATTATATATATATTAATTTTATTATGTGTTAAATCTATTATAAAAATTTATTTATTATACAATATTGTTGATCGTGTATGAAGATATTTAATACTGTGGGTAAGGGTTTTCTCATCTCACCATTATTTATGTGAGACTTATTCTTTATTCCACACTCATTTATTTTTATGTGGTTTATGTACTGACCATGAATGTAATATAAATTTTTAATCCTAAATTTATGGTTTTTTTTATATTAAATTTATGATCCTTCTTTAATGAGGTTTATGATTCAAAGGATCTTAAATCAGTAAAGTAATTGTTCTCTCGATTTTCCTACATTGATATACATCATATGTTATGCACCGATATTTTTATAGGTGTGTATATACTTACATTTTCCATGTTATGTCATGAATATATTTCTTTTGATGTTATTTTATGCTTCATTTATTATGGTTATTTCATGGGGATTATGGTTAAATGATACCAAATTTGTAATAGTTTATTTCTATAATCTCATCATTTATCAAAATTATTTATGATTATTCTTAAATTGATGAAATATTTTGAAACTTCTATCAATAAAACTCATGAATTTTATTCTCCTATATTTATTCAGGATATATACATTTATTGGTATCATTATTTTAATATATGTTACTTAATATAATTAAAAATGTGTTTTTCAGTAAATTTGAATTTACCTCTCTCTTTGATCGTAAATATGTGTTCTTTCAAAACCTAGTTTTTTAAATATTTTTTCAAAAAAGTTTTATTTTTAAAATTGTTTTAAATATTTTCATGATCCTTCTATATTGGTTCAAATTAAAAATGTATTTCAAAATTTTCTCATGTTTATTTATATGTATTGAAGAAAAAGGGTTTTCCAAATGTTATCATGAATCTTTTATTATTTTTCACATTAAAGGGGTTTCAAAATGTTTTTAAGAATACTTTACATGTTTTCAAGGAAACCAATTTTCAAAATTTTATCATGTTTCTTTATATATTATTAATGAAAAAGATTTACAAATTGTTTTCAATATTATTTTGTATGATTTCATTGTTATTTTTAAATTAAAATATTAATAATTTTTTTCATTTTAAATGTGATTTTCATTGCAGGAAATCTACTTTACTCGTGTAATGTTTTAAATTAAATTTCAAAAATAAATTATAAGAAATGGAATTTTAAAATTTTTAAATGAAAGGTATTTTTGAAGAAAGTGTATTTTCCATAACAAATGTTCCATGTTATCCTTAATAATTATTATCCACATAATATGGAAAAATTTGTTATTGTAAATTATTTAATGAAGATATGATCCAAGAATCAATTCATATTCTTCATTTAATGGTTCATGTTTTCTGGAATGTTGTTTATGATGCTCATAACTCTTCCATGGGTTATATTCCTTTGAAATGTATATCATTTTATAGGTTATGTTGTGATGAAATAATTTGAGTCCAATCCATTTTCCCTTGGTTATGATATCATTAAATATTTATGATACTGTTTAATTTAATGGGTTATGGTATGATTTTTATGAAACCCATCATATTTTATGGGTTATAAAATGATGAGTGTTTTATAATCTAGTGGAACATGTACATATGATGTTATTATTTTATCAGTAGGACCTATATATCATTATAATGCATTAGGTATTGATAAATGTAATATAATCTCAAATATTACACTAGAGGGCATCCAATGCCAAAAATAAGAGGTTAAGTAAGAGGGAACCCAATGCTTGAAATAAGATGGTTCATGGGAGACAATACCAATACCTAATTAAAAGGGCACGTGGTAGGGAATTCCATGCATGGAATAGGAGGGTACATGAGAGGATATCCCAATCCCCAAACAATAGGGTACCTGATAGGGAATCCTAAGCCCATAACTATATATTATAGCTGTGAGCATCCCAATCCTGAATCAAGAGGGTACACATGGGGGAATCCTAATCCCAATGTATGTATAAGGGTGAGTAGCCACATCCTAACATGTTGTGAAGGACTTGGTAGGTATCACTAACATATGATATTTTGATCATATGTGTATTCCAAAAATTACATGAATTATTCTTATTGTATTATTTCATTTCTTTTCTCATTAATTACCTTTGATTATTTTCTCAAGAATTTCCAATCATTTTCCACGATTTGTGATTATAATATTTTATATGTAGGGTATAATATTGAAATGATATGATTGTGTCATCATACCCTTATTACCATGTTATTCATTCATATCTCCCATGTTTACCCTTACTGAGCATTTGAGATCACCACTTTATCATGTTTACTTTCCCAAGGTTATGAAAAAATTATTTATGTAGGAGTACAAAAGGTGGATATATTTAATGGAGATGTTTGAGACCCTTCACCGAGACAAAATGTTATTTTTCCATGTTTCCAAAGAGACTATTGTATTATAGTACTTGGGAATGACATTTTGTAATATGATGAATGTTCATTTAAAATGATATTATATCCATGTATGTTAAGCCTATGTCTTTATAGTTCGTATCAAATGAATGGTTTAGTCTAACCATTGGAATATAGGATGAAAAAACATTAGTGTTATACCTAGGGATGTCTCTAAGTATATGTATAGGGACATCTATAAGGATAAGTCTATGTATGAGTTAATGTTTATAAAAATGTCCTGGAATTTTGGTAAAGGTTTTAGTATGTGGTTTGATAGAAATAAATCTGTTTTTTTATACTGCAAGTGGATGTGGATCTACCATATATGTACATAGGTGTGTAAACCAAAAAAACCATACTGAGCTAGAATAGATGAGGAGATAGTGCATAATAATTAGACTTATTTCACATCTGGTTTGACAGCCCAGAGGGATATGCTCAGGAAATTCAAAAACACTTTACAAAACATCCAAAAATATTTAAATTGAAGATGACTATTAACAACCTAGGATAATCCTATGGTTTTGTAGATTAAAAATTTGGTGTCATGATTTAGACATCCTAAAAGTAATTATTCAAAATTATGGGGTTTTCTATTAGGATAAATATTTCTCACAAAATTATTTCTAGTTTTAGTCAATGGAGGGACATACATGGAACATGGTAAATGCTGAATGTTTCAGATGTGTAATGTATGGGAATTTAAAATTTTATTTCCCATATGGAAATCAAATGAAGAAGAATCAGGATGCTGATATGTGTATTGGTTATACTATGGAAGATAATGTGACCATGAATGAAATGTGAATGGTATAGGATGTTAAAATAGTATTAATTATATTAAACTCTTGAAGAATGATTAAATATATGTTTAGGGTCCTTTAGAAACGATTTATATTTCATATTTCATAAAACGTGTACCATGGAATAATATGAAGATGCATGTTTAATTATTTTGGACTAAAGTAGGTTGAATAAGGTATTTAAATTCTCTAAATTAAAATATTATGTTACATGAGTCATGAATTGTATATGTTTCTTAGTAAATTTTTTTCATTATAGATTTTAAAGGATATGTTGAATGGTGATGAAAAAAATAAAAGGGATATTTTTTTAATGGAAGGTGATATTTAATGTGTTCATGATGTCAAGATAATTGTTTTAGCAATGATAAAGAGGTGAATGATTTAGATAATGTAAATTATATAGTAATTATTTTTTAGAAATGATTGTTATTATTTTTGAAACATGTTTTATTTTATCAACGGCGTTTTTTACAAATACTTGGATTTAAGGAATATATCAAATAATCCTAGGAATAAGGAAGAATGATATTCTTCAAAACAGATTTATGGTATTTTAGGATATTACCATGTTTCAAATGAATACATGATTATGTTATTCACATGTTTGTATTGTGACAATCAGCATATAATTTATGATATATTGGGGATCAATAGTAAGCTAATTTAGTGACCTTCTTTATATAGTTTTTTTTTCATTTTTTGGTAGGGTTATAAGGTTAACAATTTTGAGAATGGTTTTAGATAAACATTAGTTGAGGTGTTAGATATTCATATATTATCTCTCTATGTGAGGATTTATTCATATTGGATATCATGATTTTTTTTTTGAGATTTTAACTAAAGACATATGGAATTACCTATCATTATATTTGGAGATCTCAAGATCTATTTGTTCTTTTGGAAGGAATAATTCCCCTTCTTTTATTGAAATAAGAGATAAATTGGAAAGTGATCTGGGTAAAAAAGTGTTATAATATACTGAGATCAAGAACATATGTGTCCTTTTGAATATTATTAAACATTATGAAAGGGTATTAAAATAAATGGTTTCCCTATTATCAAAATTTATAATGATATCAATAAACTCTTTCACACCTATTTGTTTTTTGGTTATTTGATTCTTAACTTTGTTTGAATAAACCTCTTTCATGTGAGTGGTTATCATTATCAATATCTACAATTATTTATTATTTTTCATAGTTTTCCATATCTTCTGTTATATTATCATGTATTGAATCATTGTTATGTGTTACTTTGGTAACAATTATAATTCCCACATTTCATTTTTAAAGAAGTTTGAAAATTCGTATTTACTATGTGGGTTTCTTTGAAACAATCATTCAGATATTAAAATGTTAATACCCCATATTAATTTTGAGTCTGAAAATCATTTTAAGGGGGATATAATGTAACACGTCGAGATTTTTTAAAATATTTTCATAGAATTATTTTAATCTTTTCAATATTTTACATTTTACATTAAAATAAATATTTATTTTGTTTATAAAAAATCACTATGTTTGTCTTGAATTTTAAACTAAATCCATTCAGTGTTGCGCTACACATAAAAATCAGAAAAACATGATTTACATGAAAAAATATGTTTGTCTTGTGTAACCCACAATATTGAGTTCCTTTGATATATTGTGATATATGGAAGGCTGAGTGAAACCAAACATCAATATTCTATTAATATTTCAATTAAAATATTATTATAGTTACTAACATTCCATTAGAATTGGAGTTAGTAATAGGATTAACTAAATTATAAAGATTTTGTTTAAACATGTATATAAAATTAATCATTTGGTTATCAATTATCTCAATATTAATTTAATAACTATTTGTAAATAAATAAATTTATATTCTAATTTTTTTTACATCTACAAACACAATTTTTATCATTGTAAAAAAACCCCATTTTTATTGATTTGTTAATTAAAATTATATATTATATATTCAAATTTTTTTGACACAAATACAATAGTATTTTCATGCATAAGATAAGAATAAAAAAAATTATGAATAAATTTTTTTAATTTTTCCTTCTAAAAAAAATTTACCGCCATTTATTAGAGAGCACATCTTAAATATAATTTTAAAACTATTATAATTTCTATTTACCAACCTAAACATGAATTTTGATATAATAATATAAAAAATATTTTGGGGGAATTTTTGGTATTTCTTTAATAAGTTTCACTTTTTGATTAATAATAAAGAATACTGAATTTCAATTCCTAATTCCTTTTACTTATAATTATTATATATATATATATATTATATTAAAAAAAATTAAGGTATAATTATTAAAACTATATTTAAATTAACCAATACGGTCTTGGTACTCATATCCCAATGAAATTGGATATAAAAACATTTCAACTTGTGGACTTTTTCTCTTTAAAATCTAATCATATCATCCAGTCTGCGAAATTAATATTATTTTAAATTCTTTAACTTATTTTATTAATATTTGGAATAATGGAATAAATATTTGGAAACTGTATAAATTATAATTTCAAATAATGTAACCATAGTTTCTGACGAATAATATTAGTGAAGGTAATCAATGATAATTACAATGATAATGGAAAAAAAGTATAATTAATGAAAAAACATTGAAGATAATGTGTCAAAATGTGCCTTAAATTGTATAAATATTTTTATGACCACATTTCGGCCCTTAAACATCTATGGATCTATAATATTTCATTTAAAGCTGTTGGTGGACTAGTAAAATGGTAGTAGCACTCAAATCATTTAAAGAATACCCAATGCGTCATTTCGACATTATAAAAGTTCTCCTCTACTCCCCCTACTATAACACATCACAATATTTTTTTCTCATACAAAACCATCCCAAATATCCAAAAAATCCCCTAACATCATACTAGATTCCTAAGATTTCTAATAAATTCATCCAGGTAATCCCTTTGGTGAAAAACAAAATGAGTTACCCAAAGAAGATGTAACATCATTCGTCAAGCACTTTTGTTTTATTTTTCATTTCACACACACAATATTATTCTTCATCTATTATAAAATATTAAAATCATAATAAGTAATATTATATGATGTTGATATATTAATTGTTTGACATATAGTTGCACACAGCTCCATCAAATGATTAACTTACGTACCATTTGTGTGTACGACAGACTACTGCCTCACGAAACAATGTCATTTGTTTTTCACATTACCACTTATCATGGTTGGGAAATAAAATGGAAAATATTTTTTATATGGTATTTATGATATTTATGATTCCTTATGAACCATTAGTTATTATATTAATCATACCTTCATTTTTCAATTTTTTAAAATACACAAACATTATTTGTGGATGTGTGCACCGCCTCCTCCATAATGTGATGTGATTCATTCACAATTTAAATGGAATGTATTAAAGATGTGTTTATTAAACATATAATATATATATTACATAATAATTATTATTTAATGAATATATATATATATATATAATTTATGTTATTTTTTCAATATGATAAGAAAATGAAAACAACATTCATACGTATGTACAACCAACTATCTCCATGAAAGGTGTATTAATATTAATATTTCTATTATTTTGGATAGTTATAAATATTTATATATTGAATATATATGATATATAAAAAAATTATTTCATTCTCGAAGTCAATAAATCTTGATCTATGTAATAGGATCAAGAATAAAGTGTCAAAACATGTATGATAAAACAGGTGATTATAACTCAAAACGTTACATTAAAATGGAATTTATAATAAAAATGTTAAATGAAGTTATTATTGAATCATATATGTTATTATATTTAGGTTTATAGTTATTTTATAGATTTATAATAATAAAATATTTAATATATTGTATGCTTTGATTTGTATTAAAAAATTCAAGACTTGGGGTAAGGGTATTCTCGTCTCACTTTTATTTCTGTTATACTTATGCCTCATTCACCACTCATTTAATTTGTATGGTTTTTTACTACACATGAATTTTTTATACAAATATTAAAATCACATTTATTTTTATTTACATATCTATTTTAGTTTCTTTAATTCTTGGGGATTATGGTTCAAATGTTACGAAATCTAGAATGTGATTTTTTTCTCCATTTTCCTTCTATGAGATTCATAGCATGTAATGCACCTATATTTTTCTATGTGGTGTATATAATTTAATTTGATATGTTATATCACAGATATCCTTATTTACATTATATTTAATCATCATGTAATGTTATCCTTTTATGGTTATTATATTTCTAATTTACCAAAGTGGTAACAGTTTATTACCAAAATCTCATCATCTTTCTTGATTTCTTATTATTATGCATCCATTAATTAAATATTATGATCTATATCTCAATAAATCTAATGAATTTTCATATAATATAGTTATTCATAATAGTTTCATGTATTAGTACCAATTTTCCATCCTTTTTAACTAAATATAATTAGAAAAATAATTTTTAATAAAATATAGATTTATATCTCTCTTTAGTCATAAATCCATGTGTATAGAAAACATTGATTTATAAAGATGTTTTCAATAATTATTTATTATTAATCATTGCTTAAGGTCTTTCAAGATTATTTATGTTTTTTTATGAAAATGGGTCTTAAAAATATTTTCAAGCTTCATTTATATGTTTTCAAGGAAAACGTTTTTCAAAACATTATCAAGATACATTTATATGTTTCCATGAAAAATGGTTTTCAAAATCTATTCATGAAAATTTTATAAATTTTCATAGAAAAATATTTTCAAAATTTTTCAATCTGCATATATTATTTTTAAATTTTTTTCAAAGAAAAATGTTTTCAAAATGTCTTATGCATTAAATAGTTTTTTCAATGAGTAATTTATATTTTCATCAAGAAATGTTTTAATGGAAAAAATAATTCTTAGACCTCTGGGATTTTAGTAATATGTTGAATATTCATCCAAAAAGATTTAATATCCTTATATATTATGTTTGGGTAACTTTAAACAAGAAATATATAAGGAAAATCATTAAAAATGTAATTTTATATCATTTAAGAATTGAGTATCAAAGAAAGGAATACTCACCAGCAGGTTTATGACAAGAATATTTGTGTTTGTGGCTATAATTTAACTCATTTTTACACTACACATGATCTGATTAATGTCAACATATACTGAATTACCATGTTTAATAGGATTAAAAAACCCAATTTAATTTTTATATCTATATCACAATTCAATTATAATGTAAAAAAACCACCAATACATCATTGACTTGTACTAATATTAAATGTGTAATGAAAACATAAAAAAATTGGTTACCTTATTTTAAAAACATTATTGGTTAGAATATTTTCAAAACTAAACAACCCTTGATAAAAATGGAAAATAGAAGATATATATATATATATAATAAATTGTGATTGTTAGTATTATTTAGAAGAAACTAAAACATTATTGAAAACCAATCAGTAAAAAATTCACTTTTCTAAACCCATCAGTAAAAAATCACTTATGTCACATTTTGGACCTGCAATAGTCACATGAAAAAAAATAAAAATTAATTAACGTATGAAATTTTACGTTGATGAAAATAGGAACCCACAATAAAATACAAATAACAAATTATTTATTTACAAGACTAATCATCTCAATGATTCATAACATAACAACAATAAGAATGATATAGAAATTCTTTTTCCCAATATACATAATAATATTTAATATGTACGGTATAATGGTGTCTATAATAATTATTCAGTGAGTTTTTACATCTTATCATCACCCACAAAAATTTATTGTATACTCAATGATATTTACAACAATTTATTTTTTATATAACAATGTTTGGAGAATTTTTTCTGGGAGTCAAAAAATTAATTGTATTATTTAATAAAAGTTTTAGAATATTTATATTTTGATAAGGTGTAATGGTGATTATGTAAATACAACCAATAATAATTTTTCTTGATTAGTGTAAGATTTTCAACCTATGTTTCAAAAATAATTATAAGATATTTTATCATTATTATTCGTAATTAAATGTGTTATGTCATAAACAATGGTATACCATCCCAAAGAATGCAATATGCTATAATTCAATAAGATGGAAAACGAAACCATGATATAATGAGAACTAAAATTAATCATCTTATTCCATAGAAGAATGATTGGATATGATATGTAATATATATCCCTAGAGAAATTTAACAAAATTTACTTATGTAACCATGTTAGCATAGATGAAAATGGAATTAACCTATTAGCTCTAAAAAATAGTATCAAAACTCGGAGTAAATGATGTAAAAGAAGCCCTAATCCATACATTAGGGATATGTTAAACGCCTTTTATGTTAAATAAAAAATGAATCAAATCAATAATTGGGGAAAATTGTAAAAGGGATAATGCCATATAAAAAGTAAATACATAAATATGAATTGAAAATTTTAGAAAAAATATAATTTGGTAAAATGGTAAATTAAATATGACAACAATAATAATTGATGGGGTAAGTCAAATAAAAACTACATAAAATATTAGACTAGTTATAGAAAAGTTACATTACAATGGAAGAAAAATTAATCAATGGGAAGAATGATTCAAGGTATACCCAAAATTTAATAAAAATTAATACCAAAAAATACTTCCCCATAAAAAAAATACTTCTAGAATAACATGGAGTAGAATTAAAAAATACTTCTAGAATTACATGGAGTACAAATTTTTTCAATTTTAAATAACAATGATATATAAGAGAATTTTTAATGAAAAAATTCATACATTAGTTTTTTTGAAATTAGGAGGCTAAATAAGAATTTCAAAATAAATGATTAACATCACAGATTTATCATATAAAAAAATATCACAATGGAAATAGGAGGAAGCCAACTAAGAATAGGGGTTAGAGCAGTAGTAGAACAATTGCATGAAAAGGAAGTTGGTATCCCCAACAACACCCTAAATTGGAAGTTCAGTAGTCAAAAGAATCAATAATGGGTGTATTGTAGGGGGATCTACAGGGTAGGAGGGATAGATCATGTGGATGGGTTTGTGGGGGCTCGAGGAGATGGAGAGTAGTCGGTGGATTGGGTCTCAATGGATGGGGGAGGCATCACGGTGCGTCAAATGTGTGGGGGAGGGGGATCAATGTTAGGAAGATGAGGGTGGTGGTATGGGGGATCAACAATAGAGGGAGGGGGAGGCATCATAGTGTATAAAGGATTTGGGGGACATGTTCAATGAGAGATTATTTGTGTGTTTGTGATGGGGGGTTACTGTTGGATGATAACACAATGGTGGATGAAAGGACTGAGCATGGTGAGAGAGGAGGGTGGAACGATGAGGGAGGATGGTTAGGGGGTTGGTACTAGTGATGTAGTGGTGGAATTTGGGATGTGGGGTTGAAATAATGTGACCACAATTTAATGATAACTAACAATATCAATAATGACTAGAAAATAGCATTTTCACGAATAACCCCTCCTTGAAATTTTATAATTATATTAGTGGAAGTATGTTGTTAATAGTATTCACCTAAATTATTTGTCACTAGTTTAAATTATCCATTATAAATAAATTTAAAAAATTAAAAATTTATTATTTATGATTTATAAATAGTTCTATTGGGTTTCTGGAAAGTGTTCCGTATAATCGATTCACTATATACATGTTTTGTGATCATCAAGGTTCATTTCATCTTCAAAGTGATGCCACTTCAATATGTGTGATTATATTTGTAAATAATTTATAAATTCTTCCACATATATCTGATTCCCTCCATGTTATTAATATTATCAAATTTTGAGAATGGAGATCACTACTAAAAGAGATTTCTTATAGAAATTATATTTTTCACTCATCCATTATCCATCCAAATTCATGTTTTCCATTATATTCAGTTATTCAAGATTTATTCCAAAACGAATCAATGAATAGGTATACATCTATTTGAGGATTTAAGATACTCTTGTTAAAAATATATGGTCGATTTCATTCCTATTTAATGTTATGACCAGTTTAAATGAAAAGGATTTTTGAAGTCTTGGCTACCATAAATTCCAATTGAGTTGTAAAATAAACTGTCAATTATGTGGAATGGGAGACATAAGGGATCATAAAAGAACATTAACAAAACTCTATTATCAGTTCAGGTTCATTACATTATTTTATGCTCTATCACGTTAACTTTTTTAATATCACTACTCTTATAAATTCATACATAAATTTTTATAATCTTTTTATTTCTATAATGTTAAATCATATAATACTTTAATATCCTTTTCTGATAAAAATTTTCATTTATATTCATATATTGTTATTTTATTCCACTTCCACTAATTATTATGCTTGTAGGAATTGAAAATGTTTCTATGAATCTAAATATTCCTATCTACAAGCATGTGTAATGGTCCTTAGTCATTAATATTATTTTTAATTCAATCCATAACATGAACACAATTTTATATATTGTCAAACTATGATAAAACATAATCGCGAGATTGATGAGTTCATTTCATGCCTCACAAATATATTTTTTATTAATGAAATGTCGATAAATTAATTGTGCCTCTATATTTATAGATGTTGAAAAATAAAACCTTCAATAGGAATGAAATTGATGAAACAAATCTTTGGCAAGGATAATGTAGACATGTAACATCCAAAGAAACTAAGAAAATATGCCAATCATTAAGATTGATAAAAAAAGTATGCAACCTACTTGATGAGATATCATGAAAATTGAATTATATTTCAAACTAAGGATTCGTATGTGGTTATGATGTTGTGGTATAAATTCTTCATCTGTGGGTTCCTTGAATCGACTTTAGATATTAATGTAAGACTATAGGGAATCCCGCATAGTGCAACTATGAATGAGGCATTGAGTTTCACCCACAGATTGTTTCCATTGATATTAATTAAGTAATACTTGTACTTAATATTTCAAGTAAATATTATTCACCTGGACAAGAGTTAATATTTTTTCATGATTAAATAGATGCTTTTAAATATAAACTAAATATTTTTTTATATGGTAATTTTTTAATTACATGAATATATAATATTTTTTTTATCAATTTTGTTTCACTCAATAAAAAATATATATTTATTAAATAAGTAATTTAATTACTTATGTGAATATTAGTGAAATGTCAATTAACAAGTTTTGTAATATAATATGTATTTATCTATTGGGTAAATATTCAATGACAATATTTTTTTGTATTCAATAAATGAATTGTAGGATGAGTGGGATGAGTTTATTTTATATGATAAATATTTATTTTCAATCCCATAAAATAATATTTGTCATTGCACTAATTACTACATTCCACTGAGTAAAATAATAAAATTATTTCATTACAGGGAATGAGGTTTCTTGATGACTAATGTTTTATTAATAGTCCATGTGAAATTGATTAAATATTATACTTTAATGCTCAGTTTATAAATATATTTTATCACATTTTAGAGGATTTTAATATTTCTTCACAACTGTTTCCTATCAAGATGCTTCTCCACTCAAACTTTCATGAATAATAATAACAAGATAGATTCCATCAACCCTAAAGGAATAAGAACTGATGAAAGGTGAGTAACATAACACAATCATTCAGATATGCTAGATCCTGAAAATTCATCAGCTCCATTTGGAGATCAATGAAGTATATATGGATCACTATTATAGAGGCTTTATCATGGGTCTTAAAAATGAAGAGATGTTATGTTGATCAGGTAATAATGACTAACATCCTCATTAAAGGGAGATATGAAGAATGAGTAAATATTTATTCTATCTTATAAATAAATAATAAATATTATTTTATAATATATACATTTGGTTATGTAATTTTTGGACAATAATATCCTAAAAAAGTTTTATTTTTCATGGAATTTATGTCTTGTATATTGTGAATGATCCATCAAATATGACAAAAAATGAGTTTTCTATTAACCAATGGGTGTTTCTTCAATGTATTTAACAATCATAATGAATATGATTCTTAAGGGGATCATCATATAACTCATGATATATTTTATAACTATGAAAATACATGATGAAATGGTGGAAAAGGAGGCCAAATAAACTAATATGACTATTGCATTCAAGGAAATTAACAAAGTTATCTCCAAAAGTAGCAATGACTTTTCTCATCATTCTAAGATGGTGCCATGTAAATGAAAACTAATAATATCTTCTCATTTCATCGAAAATTAAAATCATGTAATTTACATTTTGTGTTATGGTTGAAAAAAGTGGGGCCACATCAAGCTGGATTTTCCCTTGAATAAGACAATGTTTAAATAAAAAAAGAGAATTAGGAAAACACAAAAAGATTCAAAATGGAGTTTAGGAAAATAATTTATTTTATTCTCTTAATCAGGAAGAAAAATTTATTATTTCTTCATAGATTATACTCAGGTATGCAATGAATAATAAACATCATTCTCTTCCACTTATTCAACCACTTATTTAATATATAATGATCTCATATAGTTTAGAGATCATCATAAAAATGGTCTTTATGACCATTTTTTAAAATTTAATGATATTAGAATGAATTGTAGTCAATCTATATTTTAAAAGATCAACATATGGATGAAAAAGACTATTTTAAAAAAATAAATGAACAATGAAACATTATGAACATGGAATCTCAAAATAAGGATTGTAAAAACACTCTTTCTCAATAAAAACATGCTTATGAATATTTTTATATGATTTTTGGGTCTCAAAAAGATGTTAAAAGTACTTATAGTATTAAATTCTCAATATAATCTAGTTTTTCCACAAAAATCAATAATGAATTCTTTTTTAAAGGGGACATCAAGAAAAATAATTTTTAATGATTCATGAAATTTGAGAATCTTCTTTATGAATAAAAATGATAATAATTCTGGAACTGGTAATCCAATATGTCTTAATCTCTACTGTTATATATCTAATTGAAAAAATTATCTAAACATGATTGAATTTAAATGTATTTATTTGATAACTTGTGTGGACCCAAGATGTAAGTATAAAAACATTAGGTAATTAATCATTTATTTACAATTGTCTTAGGGAACAACCGTAGTTGTTAGTTAAAATATGTGTAGTGTATTCTCTAGGAACATGTGTGGTCCCCTATAATTCAATGATCTCAAAGTTATAGAAATAATATGTGTCATGTTTGTTGATGATTCAAATGTAAAATCAACAGTATTGGTAAGGTTGGTTTCTCTATATATACTTTAAATATAGACGCATTAGTGATAGAATTACTTTTAAAAAATATTATTTAATTTTAATATGAAAAAAAAGATGTAATGGATGAAAAAAATAGATAAAGATATAACATATTATCTATATTTCATAATATTTATTATATTCTTCCAATGTGGATAGGAATTTATTTAAAGATGGCATGTTTCCAAAAAAATTGAAAAATCATTATTTTCCAGGTATATGACTATATTCTTGGATGAATCTAAAGGATTTTATGTCCAGTTGTGAAATAGACACACAAGTGCATTATAGTATGACCTTTATACAAATTTGGGAGTTTATGGACCTAGGACTATCTAGTCTGACCCTTTTTGGGTTCCTACATATCATGCTTCTTAGAGGAGCCCTAGTGTGGGTCTGGAGTTGTTTCCCTATTAAAGGATTGAATCAAGGATAACTTTGGATATATAATTTCATGAATTTTGGGTTCATAGTTTTGTGAAGAGCTTAGTATATGGACATTTGAATTAGCACTATGGATCCACCATCCTTTTGGAATTGGCAATATGTATGAATAAGTTATGTTTTTCCATCAACAATGTGGCTGAACTGGCTATGTGTCTAGATTGACTATATAGATTGGCTATTTGAGTGATTTTTTATGTGGTTGGATCAATTATGTGGACTGGATACCTAATATATCATCTAAATGAGTATTCAGATATGTGAATACACAATGTGGAAGGATAAACTACATGAGTCAAGTACATTTAAGGATAGATTATTTCAATTAGGTACATGGACAGATTAGATACATGAATCAGGTTTTTATAAGGATAGGCTATGTGGGGTTTTTTCTATTTTGGGAATTCAACTATGTGAGGATTTTATCTATTTAGATAATTCCACTATGTTGGGATTTTTGCAATGTGGTGATTTCAGCTACAACAAATCATATATGTGGTGATTTCATTCAATTTCTTGAAAAAAATATGCAGACCATTAGGTAGTGAAAATGAAGAGACATTAAAGGTCTATTCAACATGGAAAATTTTTTACATGATTTTTCAACGTTACCAAGGATGTAAAAAATTAATTCCACACTGAGATTAATGAGAACCACAATTATTGGATTTTAATTTTTATGATACATTATATCTGATCATCAGGTATTTTCCAAGTCCAAAATAAGTATATTTTAAATTTTCATCACTACATGACTTTTCTCAATATTATATATTCAAGAACTCTTCCCTTGGAGTCATGGAAGCCTTATTTTGTTTTATAGATTTCTCTAGTGGTGATTACATCTTATGTACATCAACTTTTAGTGTATAGGGTTTTGTGGAGATTCCTTTTTCTAGGTTGGAGATTCATTGATCCTCTAATTAATTTTTGTGAAAATATATGGATAGTATTTTTATCCCTTTGGATGAAAGTGTAACTAACCAAAGTATTATTGAAGTAGATAATTGTTTAATTGGATCATGACCATCTGTTGTTTCTTTCTAAAGTTATAATAGATTTACACTTCATATGCATGATAGTGTGAAACCTATGCTATGTCTACGTATTATGAAGTTACTATATTTTTTCATTTTTTAATTAGAATAAAATGGTATGGAACTTAAATAAAAACATAAGTGATAATAAAATTTCTAATGAATAAAAATCATGTTTAATGAATCTGGTGTTTGATGAAATTTTATTGTATTCTAATTGATGTATGTTGAGTGACTATTTAAATTTTTTCTTCCTTGTTAATGGAATTAATAAATACTGTGAATAATAAAAATTCATTTAGATAATATTAAAATTAAATCACATATCAATAGAGAATGTTACTTCACTATGATTGTTGAAATTGGATTCAATGATAGGATCATGTTTAACTTTTGATAACTTCTTATAGATTGTTTTCATAGGTTTCGCATAGTTAAAAACAATGAGAAATTAATCAGTTTAGTCATTTTGGAATAAAAATTGGATTTGTGGTATATATAATTGTCAGGGAAAGAGATTACATTACTATTGAGAAGGCTTAGTTCTTTGTGTTTGGAGATGTGAAAATTAGTTTTAGTGTGAAGGATGAATTCATTGTTTTAGAAATTTTATTTCCATATTGAATTTGTTTTTTCTTGTTCCCAAGTAATTTTTTATATATTTGATATTCACTATTTTAAGATTCAGGTTCCTAAGATGGTTTATCCGAGAATGGATGTTCTGATATGGGGTGGGGAGGACGGGATGATGTTACAAATGTTGACACCTCTGATGGAGATATGCATTGGGATATGCATGTGGGTGTCCGGGATAGAACCAATGATAATGGAAAAGGTTGGAGCTCGACTTACATGTTGATTTGTAAAAGATAAACTATTAAATTATATTGTTTTTGGTTAATTGTTGATGGTTGGGTTTCTTATTTTATCTCCCTTCTATTACCCACTCTTTTTGGTAACTGGGAGATCATAGTTCCATGATTCCTCTTAGTGGTAACATAAGATGGTTTTCCAAGAGTACTTGTATTATGGAATTATTCTAATAATGAATAAACCATTTTTAAAAAAAATTGTTAGTGTTAATGGAATGGATATGATAAAAACTTGTAAAACATGTGAATATGTTGACTGGGTTTTGATTATGCCTTGAGGGAATGGACATTATGATTGTGGTTAATGCATGTATCTTAAAATAAATATAATAGTAAATTTAATAGATAATAAATAAATTAAAAAAAGAAAATAATAATAAATAAGATAATTATATTTCTCTCTAAATTCTTGTGTTCTAATGGGATATCTTGTCCCTAGGTATAGAGACTAGGTGTCAGAGTGTTGATAGATGCAGTTGATCATATGACTATGTTATTCCATAGTGTGATTTTGAGATATATATATATATATATATATTTGTGTTTTATGTTATTAATATACTACCACTCCCATATCAGCTTGGGAAAGGAACTCCCAGTTGAATTTGGGAAGGTGTTTTCCCCAACATCGTTATTGGAAGGATGGATGAGTACCCCCCCTATAGCCCTGCTCACTTACGTTGGTTGTAACATTTGCTGGAATACATGAAGGTCAGTTTTCCCATATATGTTTATAGTGGTATATGATGTCTTCTGTTTATTAATGCACATGTATCCCTAGATATAAAATAAAAATTAATATTATAGGTATGACATGTATATATTGTGATGGATTGAGGTACTTACTCAGTGTATGGGATTTAATTGTCTGATATATAATTACTATGTATGGTAAAAATCAATCGAGAGGTGGTTTCTCCGGCAAACAAATTGGTTACTATATAAGGTGAAATGATGATTTGATTCACAAGGATCATTTTTTGATTTGTTTCTTAGGTTTATTTGAGATGGATCATTTTTGAAAGAGATGGATATAAACATGTGATATTTGGATAGAGAGGAAAATTATTGGGGACACGAGACATAGGTACCCTTGTTGTTTCAGTAATATATTATATGATCTATTTTATACAATACATAGGGAGAGTTTGGCTTGGTGAGGTGGGAAACATATTATAACTATTTTGGTGATGAGTTTGTTTCACGATTGTTCCTAGTATTTATCATACCTTATTTATCTTTTTCATTGGAGTCTCTATGTAGGAGCCTACTGAGAATACTATTATACACACACCATGTATATATAAAATATTTATTAGGCCAGCTAAAGATGGTTGGATATTGGGTTGAGAATTTCATCAACATGGGTTTTAGTACATATTTGGGCTTCTTGATCGGTTTTTGTCATTAACTTTTGGTAGTTGTAGATTTCATTTAGATATTTATTATCATATAAAATTTATATGCTTCACTTGGGATTTATTTATATATATGTTGTAGTATTTTAATATTGTTATATCCTTCTTATATCACCCTTTCACCTATTCTATTAGAAGTAAATGTCTCCCTTATGTATTTTTATTATACCATCAGTATTAGTGGCCAAACCTATGCCTACTAGAGTTGTGAATTTGGATGTCAGCATCTCCCATCAATTATTATCGGCCTTAGAGTGGTACTATTGGGTGTTCATGACAGTATGTTATTAGAAGTTTATGATTATTGATATTACAGAGTTTGGAGTTAGGAATAAGGGAGATTTCATGGGTTACTAGGGAAGCTGTTTCATCTTTGATTATGAAGAAATTTAAACACAGAATACCATCTCAGAAATGGTTATTTAAGGCCCCCCTTGGAATCTGTTCCATGAATTGTTAAATTTTATGATCCTAGTAATTGAAGTGATACTAGTTATAGGGTAGATACCTAGGAATGGATCATGCATCATTCCTCTTTTCACCTGTGTTTTGAGTGTGTATACCATGGTATATGTTTAAACTTTAAAAAGAACAAAATTAATTAATTAGTCAATTAATGTTATGTATTCCATATTCTATGTTTACAGCCTCAAATGATTATTATTTTTTAGTAATTGATTGATTATGAAATACTTATTAGGTTTTTCATGAAAGTTATGAGTATGATGTTCCATCAAATTTCTGCATATTAGAGGTCAATGATGAAGGATAATTTACGAGTAAACTCTGAGTGCTTTATTGGTAGAGTATAATGAAGTGTGAGGAATCTATTTTTGATTTAGTAATAGAAGACTAATTGGTAGAGGTTGAGATAGATCTCAGTTCGATCCATTTATAGAGGGAGAACTAGGTTTCATTATCCATGAAAATTCAATATGGAGTGATGAGGTATGAATGGTTATTTTACCTTATGGATCATGATGAGTCTTTAGTGTCATGGTAGGCATCCTCAGGCTAATTCTGAAAAACTTTCAATTCCTTTAAAGTGAAGTAGGCTAGACTCTAGGAGATTTATACCCATTAATAGGGGAGCTACTAAATGTGAGATTTTGGAATCTATTTCAGGACCCAGTTTTTTTATGCTAAATATCTATTTCCAAATGAGGAAAAAAGAGAGATGAATTTCCTATAGGCTATGAGTCTTGTGTTAAAATTATGGATCACCTAATTTTTCCTGATAGCGTATCTACAAGATATAGGGAAATAGTAATCCACTGAGGGGGTTCTAGTCAGAACCAGATTGTCATGAGAATGGATTATTAATGTTTCATTATGAAGTAGATTCATGTTTTGAGGTTTCCAATTTTATGGACATAATAACCATCATTTATCCATAAACATGTCTTTGTACATATAATCTTCTTTCTGTAGGTGTGGTAACTCTTGGACCTATTTTATGGTTTCATATGAATGTATTTATTATGGATTCTAGGGTAATCGGGGGAAAGAGTTACAAACCTCTGGTGGTAGATACAATGTTTTAGGTGTTTTGTAACATTTTTTAGGTGAGGCAGGGGAAACATGGTGTTCTAGTTTAGGATTAGGGCAGATGAGATAGTGTAGGAAGAGAGAAACCTTGATACAATCCTATTCCATAGATAACAGAGTGCTACTGAAGAGGTGGTTTTAAATATGGCTAAAGAGGATTTCTACCATGTCGTTGTCATCTTCCAGCTATAGAATTTCTAACATTAGGAAAGCCACACATTAGAAGATGTACCATTTTCATTTTTCTGTATGAGAAAATGTTTTTTAAATTTTGGAGAATCACAATTCTTTAAATCACCTACCCTCATTAATTATTTAGAACAAGAGGTAGAGAGGCTTCTAGAGGCCATGGAATTGGATATTCTACTTAGTGGTCAATCCTACTTGTATGATGTATATAGAGAATAGGACCCAGTGCTTGGTAGCACCGCTCCTTATAAATTTCCTATGTTAATTGATATAGCCATGTGACATCATACTTGGAATTGTTTCATTTTATTTTTTGTAGTATATTGTGGATCTTGGTTAGAGGTATCTTGTGTTCATTGTTATTGATTGAATAAAATCAGTGCTCTTTAGTGAGAGATATCCCTAGAAAGTTATGAGACATGTTTTTTCTTTTCTAAATTCATGGTCAAGCTGGTGTGGATTTCACAGAATGATAAGCTATTAGTGTTTTATAGGGTTGTAAAATATTATCGTGTTGTATTTTTATTGGAGGCTATATAATTACCTCCTCTGTTGGTGATCGATTTGGGATCAGAAAATACTTTGGGTATCCCTTATCTTGAAATATCAATATACTATGGCACCTTCTGAGTTTCCACAACTGTGAATTATGATCGATAATATTTGCAGTGATATTTTGTTCCGCCAACTGTATCACCATGGGGTGTTCTAATTTTGTTCATGAAGAGGAACAATAGTGGTTTGTGGATTTTTATTGATTAAAATCTCTTGAATCAAGTCACAGTGAAAAACAACAATCCTGATGGAACCCTGAGAGAATACACCTATCAAAAAAGGATGGAGAAACCCAAACTAGATCACATATTCTTATTTTATGTTGCTTCATGAAGCGAAAAAATGTGTAATTTTCATGTTGATATAATGATTTCGATGCACATTGATCCGATGGAATATCTCCACAGGGGGCTCAATGTGATTTATTTTTATAAGGATGAGGTCATTTTACTTAATTCCAACCAATGATTTTTTATTGATTGGAAATTTATCAAGAATAGGCCTTCCTTATTATTCCTAATAATGAACTTGGAAGCTCTTGGTTCAATAGCCTCCCTTTTTGGTCTTTTGAACTAATTGTAAGTTGTTTTCTTTCATTTGTCTAAAAATTATTATTATCGACTTAGGATGAAGTGTTCACGTTCCATAGGTGGCTGCTCCATGAATGTCATTAAATGGACCCTGGATTTTCAATGGGAAATCAAGCCTCCCATTTCCCCAATTTGGTTGGGGCTTTCAGGTCTCCCTCTCAATTTCTATAAATAATAGCCCCTTTTACTAATTGTTATTCTTCTTAAGAAACCTCCAAATAAAGATACTACTAATAAAAATCTTTTTTGACTCTATTTTTTTAGAATCTCTATAGAAATTGATATATATATATATATATATAATTCATCAAATTAGAATAAAAATTGATGACACTAGATTTTTCCAAGAGTTTCTATATAAAAATCATCTAGATTACGACACTATCTTCCTTAAAATTGGGCTTCCCGCAAAATAATTCGGTAGAAGATCTCTTGTTGTACATCCCCTCAACCATTAAATTTGGATTAAGAAATACAAAAATAAGGGGATGGATTCCGCTTCCATAGAGAATTATGGGGATCCCTTTAATAAGGATATTATGGATAATCAACATAATTCTCAGTCCCTTAATAATAATATCTCTAAAGATGAAATTTATTTGAATTTTTTTTAATCATGTGATGAAGATAAGGTGAAACATAATGGATCATTGCATCCTACTAAAATCAGATATGACACTGAACCATTTTATGATCTATAAAATAATTATCATTATGATTCTAGTGAATACCTTCAGGAAGATCTTGACCATGCATATAAAATTGAGGATTCAATCATTAAGTGAAGATATAGGAATGGGAAAAACCAATGGTTAGCTTATATAGTTTCATCACTCCATATAACAGAAATAATCAGAAGCATAAATACTATTCTTACCTTGGGACAAAAATAATTACAAGATCTTAGAGTCATATTGCATGGAAGAATCATTTATTCCTACACAACTGGGATGCCCCCCCCATGAAAACTCATAATAAAAATATTTTGAATGATACAAACAATGATGAGGAGGAGGATCCTAGTGTGAGGTATTCTTATCAAAATAATGATTATATGAGTGATAAATTGTATGTACATATGAAAGAGTAAGATTAGATAGTATTTTAATTATAAAATAATAGAAAAGTTTCCAAGGAGACTTACTTTGAAATAATAATGTGAATTTTCTTCACGATGGTTGGAAAATTTAAGAAAAATAAAGATTTTGGTTTTAAGAACACTCCTTTAAAGTGATTCCTATTTTTCCTACATTCATTTTCATTAGAAAATCACAACCACTGTCCCTTGGTTGGGTTTTCCTAACTCATGAAAATGTTTTGTTAATACTTAATAGAATATATACATGAGAGATTATGGTCTCATTTAATCTCTATTCTTTCTGGTCTAATGATCTATATTTGCATATTCCCTCCGGATATTGATTCTGTAGCTATTTTCCCATGGATTCAGTTCCATTATGGGGTTATGTGGCTTTGTGGTGATCCATCGTCATGAAATCATTATAGGTGGATTAATTTATGAGTCTGTTTTGATGTTTGATAGATCTTACTAGTATTCTAGGGTCAAATTGTTTTTCTTCTTTTAATGGATTGCTTTAACAGATGTGTTAAATTTGTCCAGTTTTGGTTGGTGGGGACATTGTACTATTTTTAAACAGGGGGTATGAATCCATATTTTACAATGCCTATTTATATATTTCTAACGATTATAATACCAAGTAGATACATCACCATACTTTTTTTCTGGATCAGCAACACTTCATTTCTAGAATTCTAGTTTACTTTTTTCATTTTTTTTAATTGATTTGGTAGATTAAACCCATACTGGACCACTTCATTTCATGATCAATATATACATTATCATGATATATTTTAGTTTATATTCCATTTCATGTCTACTAGATGACTCTTTTTCATTCTTTTAAGGGGATTATGTCAACTTTGGAGTGGCTTCTCTCACAAGATTTTGTGACTCCTGGGTTGTTTGCAGTTTGTCTTGAAAAGTATGATATTTTGTGTGATTGTTTAATTTTTTATGATACATTCTCATGAATGTCCCTCAATTCTCTATTGGTGTAATCTTTTTACACATCATGCATGCTTTGTGACTTTTATCATGTTTAATATCTTTTTCTTGGACATTCCTTGGGTGAAAAATTCATGTCTCGGTTAGGTTGATTAAAAAAAATGATCTGAAATCCTATTATTAAAATTGATTATTTTCATCATTAACTAAGGGAGAAATTTGGATCTATAGGACATACCAACTATCATGATATCATCAGATTTAGGTCAAGGTTATGGATATTCAGAAGACTGATTTATATTTTCATCAATGAAATTATGGGTTCATTATGATTATATTCATGGTGATGAATGTTTTAGTCATGTTCATGGGTTTGATGAATGTTGTATATAGAATTTTTATTGGATAATATTGTGTCTTTTTTCACCGATGAAAATATTCTCTACTCTTCCTCTGTGGACGAGCATGTAGAGCATATGCATGCTATTTTGGGAGTTCTTCGTCCAGAGAATTTATTTAGGAATCTGTTGATGGTTTTTTTGGATTGATAAGTTCTTTTACTAGGGGATTTCATGTCCTTATTTGGAGTCATTAGGGATACATTTATGAAGAGGTTTTTGTTTCCTGGGAAGACCTACAGGTAATGTTAGAGGTGTAGAGTTACCTTGGCCTTAAAGGATATTATAAGAGATGCATAATTGATTTATATTAACTTATAAAAACTCTTAAATCCTTGACTAGAATGGATAACCTATTCTTAGGGGTTTATCAATGTTAGGAATATTTTAAGTACATAATGGGGATGGTGGTCAGTGCTCCATTCCACTGTTTTTTAGTAGAAGGATATCATTTTTTGGTTTTAAATGAATTTTTGTCACATAGTTTGGGTTGTGTTATTATTTTTCAAAGATTATTTGTCTCTAATGGGTCTCAAGTGTTATATACCAATGAGCATAAATATTCCACAAATGATATGAAGTTGGAATCACTTGTTTTTTTATTGATTTTTTTGTGAGATTACCTCATTGATGACAGTTTGGTGGTGTTTAATACCATATAACCAGAGGTACATATTTTTCCTCCTTATCATGAACATGAATCAATATGTATGGATAGGTTTCATGTAGGATAATGAAATGGATGTTTCATATATTCTATTATTGGGAAATGTTATGGATAATGTGATAAGAAAGAAGTCATGTAGTGATCCTATGTGTGATTTTTGAGATTCCTAGAGTGTGATGGAAGAACCCTATGTGATGAATATTGATATAATTTTTCTTGGAGATAGAGGCTTTCTTTTATTGATAATGTTTCAATATTCTAGGGTGATTTGGGGGGAGGAGTCCTAGTTTAGGGATTATAAAGTGGAAGTATGGATAGACCAGGATTCATTTCACGATTCCCTATATTGATGGTCTCATGATGGAAAATAATAGGTGTTATTCTAGGGATGACATTACTTCCCATCAGAGATGCCTGGGTGTTTTCTCTATTAATTCCATACCTAAAAATTGTATGTACTTCCAATCATTGAAAAGTAGTACCATGATTTTAGATATCAGTTCTAGTAGCCTAAATGAATCATGATGTTTAAGATTTTGTTTAACAGTGTTTGGTCTTGTAGATTTGAAGGATGATCATTGTGTTCCCACTAGTTTTCTCCAGCCATTAGATGATCCCTACTGGAATTATGATTACATATCGATATAATTAGTTACTTTTTAACTTTATTTTAGAGATCCTATGATGTTTCGTGGTTGATATCGGGTCATTTGAAAAAAACATCCTACTTTATTTTAGTCACGGATTCAATATCATTAGAGGTATTTTGAGGTAGTATCTGGAGGAGGAGGTGCATCTCTAAGAAGTCTCATTGATGATAAAATCTAATTGGAATACTAATTTTACCTCTAGGGTATCAAGAGGTATCATAATTTTGTTGATATCTTAGTTAAGAATGACATGTTCTTTTCATATATAGAAGGATGTTCAGATAGAGCAGACTATCCATACTCATAAAGAAATGTTCCGTTCTCTTATTCGGGATTTTGGACTTTCATGGATAAAGAAACTTTCCTTGGATTAGATTTCTTACAATAATTGATTCCAATCTACCTTTGTTTTGTCTCTATTTGATGAATTATATGGAAAACATTTAGATGCTCTATTTTGATGGAATGGGGTCATATAGGTATCAATTCTCATGATGGAACTAGTATATTATACAACAGATATGGTTTAGTTAATTAAAGAGTGGATAAATGTAGTGAAGATACATCCAAAATTCTATTTTGATTATAGGATAAGACCTCTATAGTTCAACTTTGGTCATCACATGTTCCCAATGGAGACTCCTCCTCATGGGTATCAAAGGTCTAGACATGATAAGTAATCATTATCCCAAGTTTTTAAAGCCGTTTTTGGTGTTGGTTATTTTTTTTGTCATGATGTATTAGATATCACATCCCATAAAAATGAGAATAATATGTGATAATCATCATGTTTGGTAGTAGCACGATTGTTTTCATGATGACTATCATGGATTCCACTAGGGAGAGATTGATGTTTTTGATGTTGTGGCATTTGAGGATCATCCTGTATAGATTCAATACTACTGGATGAAGGTATTGGTCGATCATTATTTATCTTTTGATCATGTATTACAGTGGAATGGTGTCTTATAGGAGTGTACATGGGAATGTGAGCTGTATATGCACACATATTACTCGGAGTTGTTTGATTATTATCTCTTATATTATAAAATTGTTTGATTTATTGATTTTGAACATTTTATAGTATATTATATGGTTACCCATTGTTTCTTGTTCGTTAACATGATACCACTTGAGAGATATCTCCCCCATGAGTGTCATTGAGAAATTTCTGTTAATATCACGTGGTTTTACACTATTTCTTTGATGAGGTGGTTCAGCTCCTTTAATGCCCAGACCCGTGAGAGGTATCTCAAAGGGAGGCTCTTCAAATGTTCTATAATTATTTTCTCTCTATATTTGGGTTTTCATTCTCAAGGAAAAGAATCATTTGAGATGTATTTTTTTAAGGGACTACATCAATCTATTTTGGACCTATTAATATTACATAAGATTATGGTTCTTAAAGAAGTCCCAATGAAGTCCTTGATGTGTTTGGATACTAAAATATAGGTGTGTGGATAATTAATTATGTGTAACACTAGGAATATACAATTCAAAATTTTTGTGATGGCCTAGTTCATCGTCAGTTGAATCGGCAATGTACATCCATTAGCTATTCAAAATCAGCTACATAGATGAATCATATTTGTGGTTCAGTGACTAAGTGGCTAAATCAGTAACATGGATGGATTATCTACATAGATTAGATACAGGAGTGATCAAATATGAGAGAGATTGGTTCATGGCTAGATCATCTACATTGATCAAAAACATGACTCATCTGCTATATTACCAATCAACTATGTGCATTGGCTACTTAAATGGATCAGATATCTGAATCTAATGTGTAGATGGATCAGTTATGTGAATTATCTATATTGAAATGTTAGAAACATGGATTAGATACATATATTAGTCAAATATATACGTTTTTTGGATACCTACATAATTTTTCTACATGGGCCTTTTGAATGAAATGGTATTCAACTACTTGGGGCTTTTGTCTATGTGAAATCTCCAACATGGTGACTTCCTCTAGTTTCATGTAAATAGACATGTAAAAATTTCATCAATTCAAATCATGGGCCTTCAATAGAATAAAACTAATGGATAACTATATCCATGATTTATTGAGATTAAAGAGCTAGTAAACAATTAGTTCCACAAGATGTTTAATAAGACCCAAAAAATAGTAAATAAATCTACCATGATCTACAAAACTCGTTCATCCCATAACTTTTATCTTGGAAACAATGATCTTTTCATTAATTGTTACATAGTTTCATTATACTCTAAATCTTATTTCCAAAACCCTTCCCTTTGAGTCATGTAATGTAGCACCCCGAGCTTCCATGATACGCTTCTCATTCAATAATGCAATAGCTTGCATTGTACGCAACTTTGAGTTCTAAAACACCGCGACTAATCAAAGTAGCCATTATGAATAGTAATAACTACTTTTTAAAATTATAGAAATTTTATATTTCAAAATGGACTTCATTTTTGGATTCGGAATATCGAAATTACCCTATGTTGAATTTTTGGTATTTTTCTGAGAACTTCTAATTTTTTATGAATAGTAAAAAATACTTAAAAACTACTTTTTTAATCAAAATAATTTATAGTGATAAATTATACTATTTAGTGGTTTTAAAGTATAATTAGAATATATTTTTACCATTTTATCCAATGGTGGTCATTAGAATTAATTTAACATTGAAATTGGACATAAACAATTGCCAATCTTTTGATATAAATTGTTTCTTAAAAACACGCTATTTGTTGTGACAGCGGGAATTAATTATAAAATTAATTAATGCAACTTATATGTTTGGAATTTTGTGAAATAGACATCATTTTTGAATTCGGAATATCAATTATAGCTTAGGGTGAAATTTTGGCATTGTTCTGAAAAACTTCAATTTTTGATGAATAGTAAAACCACTAAGTGGTAGTTAAATAACTGATTTTTCGTTTAAATGAAATATTACCACTTCTGTGATTTGATTTTCAAAAATCCGACATACATGGTTGTCATTAAGAAGTAAAATGTGGTTCAATGAGATCAAAATAATTTTTTGGTGAATAGTAACTTTTAAGTTCTTAATCGCGATTAAAGGTAATTAGTGTAGTTTAAGGTAAAAATAATGTTTTAATAATATGAGATGAGCTTGACACTTGTCCTACTCCTATTGGATGAGTCATGGCCGACCAAGACAACCCATGGGTCAACTTGGGGACCCCATGGAGCCACTTTGGTTGGAAAATGACATTAATATATATATATATTTAATGTTAAAATTAAATTGACACAAACATGAGTTGTTTTACTAAAATAGTTTTTAAGTGAGGTTACACAAGTCCAAATTTTGATTATAAATATTCATTAGAAATATAAAAAGATTTCCTACATCATAGTATTTTTTTTATAATTTTTAGACATTAAATAAATTAAATTAATTATGACATCATGATGATGCAGCGATGACCTCATTATTTAACGATTTAAATAAAATGTAAAGATAATGTAAAATCCAAAGCGTACACTTTTCAAAAACCTATTGGATGAGTAGATTTCGAACCCTTATCATCTTATCCTCGAATTATATAAGTGTGGGACCTCTAAAATCCGAAACTCATTTTATAATAAGGTGACTTTTCTTTACTTTCCAAGAGTGCCCCTCCTCTCCACTTATAAAAGGCCCCCACCTCTCCCACCTCATTTACACCTTCAAGCCATTTGGCTCAGCCAACCTCTGCCCAAATACTCTCCCAACATCTCTCCCTTACTCCTAGAAGCCTCAATTTGGGCAGAACTCTTCCCAAGGAAGCCTTTGGCTCAAATCAAAAATAGTTACCCGATTTTGAGGTAATGTCTTCTCTAATGTTGTTTTGTTTTATTTTTCTTCTCCAACCCCCTAAACACTTTTTATTCAATTATTTTGTAACAACAACAGTATCCTCAATATACTAGGATGTTGTTATAAGAAGTATTCGAGCTATACTTACACAAACCTACATCTAATGGTTAAAGAACATATGGTTTCTATGGATGGCGAATTTCTGCCTCACGAAACGATGATTGTTCAACACTCATATAACACCTTCAAAGGTGGACATTAAGATGTCACTATTTTTATATATGATATATAATATGTTTATGTTTTACTTATGCTTCTGTATTTCTCATTTAAGTCATAATTATGATTTCCATTATGGGTAAAACGCGATAATTTCATTTTAGGAAGTGCGGACTACCGCCCCCTCAAAGTGATTTGAATCGTTAATGCCATATGTGGGATGTATAAAGGATGGAGTAAATGGTATTATACACTATGTTATACTGGAATTATATTATACATTTATATCATTATGATTTCATTCCATTAAATATGAAATTGAAATGAAAGTAGTGGTCATGCGTACGTATGGCTTACCGTCTCCATGAACGGTGCATTTCATTTCTTACCTCTAAATGTTACGTAATATTATAAATGAATGTATATACTGGATATATAAGATATATATGACATCTAAATCATGAATATAATTCTGGAGATAATGGATATTCTACCACATAAACAACTTGTAATTATAAGAAGTTTATTGTTGACTCAAGTACCAAACATCGACAAAATGACCGTTATTAACTTAAATAATTACATAATGTTCATATCATTGTAATAAGTGATATAATAAGGATAATGAAATTGAAAATGGTTCTTAATAAGGTATATATTAACTCTATTTTATTATTCCGGAGGTTAAAGAACGGTTGATTCAAGTCAGACATGAGGTAAGGGAATTTCTTAACCCAACTTCCATTCTTTGGGTTAATCTCCTACTTTCAAATTATGTCATGATATTATTATGTCCTATCTTGTATTTTTACATTATTTATGTGTAATTATAGTGATTACACATAATAGACCTACTTTATAAAAAAATGATCTTTTTAAGGACTTCGTCTCAATCCCCTTTCATTGAGGCATATTTGGTTTTATACACAACTTTCTTTTATACGGTGTATAAACCCCTTTGACTTTTACGTTTATTCAAAAGGTTTTCTTTTATAATTATGTGATTTTTAAATGATTTAAAAAAAGTGATATTTCTCTCCAATATATGAAAATCCAGTGAAAATGTATACGTACTTAACGCAAGCTTAAAAATGTTTTCAGAAAACCCGACTCTCAAGTGTGTTAGATAGGAAGGGATTGGGAGTGGACCCATCATGGCCTGTAATTAGTCGAGCAGTCTCAAAATTAGTTATTTTGTTTTTAGAATCTTGCACAATGTTTTCAGAAAAACACTGGAGTATATGTGAGAAATTTTAAACGTAAGTATCTTCTAAAAAAAATTGCATCGGTAGGTCTCATGAGACAACTAGACAAGGAATTGGCCGAGGCCCTTTCCCAATTTGATTTATGGTTTTGGCCGAGGCCTTAATCATTTTAGACTTCTTGGCCGAGGCCTCGACAAAATGTTTCAGAATGTCTGGCATTATACATTCCCTCATTATGAAAGTGGTTATTGGTATTTCAGGTGATTATTCGTCTAGTAGAATATCCATGTGAGTAAGTAAGTGGCATTATTTGATTTTACTTTTTCCATATTATACTGAAGTTCAAGTTTAAAAAGGCTTTTGTTTAGTTATACATTGCCATAATTGTTAGTTTTTATTTATGAAAGCTTCCGCAATATTGTTATCCTTACTGAGCATCTGAGCTCACCCCTTTCAATGCTTTAATATTTTCCAGGATGTGAAGAAGTATTTTATGAATGACCTGCAGGGATAGTCAGAAGAGGATATGAGTGTGAACTATGAAGACTTTGTTATTAGTTTTCCGCTTTATGATGTAATGTAACATTTATGAATGTATCTAGTGTTTCCAAGGCTACTAAACTAATCGGTCTTTCGAGACTTGATCTTTTGTGATCATGCCAATGTTACGAAGTAACGCACCGACTCTGGGTAGCTGGGGTCGGGGAGTTACATGTAACCCTTCTCCCAGTTTCATTATTTCATCAATAGTTATGACATCTTTCACACGACCCTTGTTTTTTGTGCAGGAAGTATCCTAGATCTTCTTTATTCAAGATATGGGATTCATTGAATCTCATTTTTATTTACATGAAATCATATATTTATCTGGGATTATCCAATAGAATTAAAATAGATATAAACTAGTGTTTACTAATCTATATTAATAAATAATTGGATCATAATCACATATTGTTTTTTTATTCCCTGATAACAGTTTGCCTCTTGATTTTATAGATAGTGTGAAATCTACCCTATTCTAATATATCATGTTGTTATTCTTGTTTTATCTTGTTATTCTTGAAGTTAAATGGTAATGAACACAAATCCAGAATTAATTGATAATTATTGGAATGATATTAAAGAATCATGATTAATGAATCCAATGTATTTTTTTCTAATTTTATGGGAATCATGTTGAAGAAATATCCATGATTAATTAAATGTTTTCAACCAAGTTAATGGAATTGATATTGAATATGAATCATTTTTATTGTTTTTCATAATGATCAAATGAAAAGTCATGTTAATTTATAATAGTTATTCTATAAGATTGCTGAAGATAGTTATCATTCTAACAATGTGATTATAATTTTATAGCTTGTTATATTTTGATTCCTCTGGTTTACTATAGTAGGAACCACTAAATAATGAATCTATTAATTAAATATGGAATAAGAAATTTTTTTTTGATAATGATAATTGTTAGGGAATTATTTTCTCATCATCCTCATTAGTTCAAGTTACTTGTGTTTGTAATAGTGCGAGCTTGTTTATGTTTAGTGGATGGATACTATATTTTATGTCGTATATTACCATGTTGGCTATGTTGTTTTCAATTTTTTCCCTTTGATTTACATTGGATGTGATCTTCATTATTCACTGTGTTATGAGTGTGGGATGAATGTTCCTAGAATAATTGAAGTGATATGGTTCTAAGAGGCTTGGAAGATGTGGCAGAAGATGACGCTTTAGATAGAGAGATACATTGGGATATGCATGTGGGTGTTGTGTATGGAACAAGAGATTATGTAATGGTTCTAAACTAGTATTTCTCATTTATTTTTTAAATATATATACATTATTGATTTTTTTTTATTAAATGATGGTTAGGTTACATTTTTATGGATATTCCATCCCCAATTTCTTGTTGTAGTTGGTTGTGTTTTGTAAAATGGTTCATATTATTGGTATCTTGGTATGGATATTACAGAGTAACTAGACTATGGAATCATTATAATAATTAAAAAATAATTCTTAATCCATTGTTTTCATATTGATTGATGGATGATTCTAAAAAGATGTTAATCTTGAAAATTTGTGTACTCAGTTTGGATTATGCCTTGAGGGCATGGACTATATGATGATGAGTAATTAATGTATCATGAAATAATGTAAATGGTTAATTTAATGAAAAATAAATAATTTAAAAAAAAAGTAAATGATAAAAAAAATATGTAATAAATTTATATCTTTAAATGATTTTGTTCTTACAGAATATCCATTACCAAGGTGTAGAATTTGGGTGTTCAATATAGCTATAGTTGATCTTAGGTCTAGGTTATGCCTTTATTGTGGCGATTAGTTGTTTTCTATCTTTTATATTATTTGATTTAATGCACTACCCCATTCATGTTGGTTAGGGTGACTAAAAACAACTGGACTCTAGGAGGGTGTTTTATTGAACATCCCAATGGGAGGATGGATGGATGAATATCCCCAACTAGAAACTATCTCTATTATTGGTAGTAAATTATTCTTGTATTAATGATAGTTAGTTTCCCCAGATATGTGGATATAGGAATATGGTGGATTTTGTTTATTCAAAATCATGTTTCCTTAGATATAATATAAAAATAATTATTATATTTATTACATATATGGTTATCATTGATTCTTGTACTTACTTAGTTTATGGGTTCTGAGGGCATGAGGTATAATACTCGTGTTGTGATACACATCATATAGGTAGTGGTGGGTCCCAGATAATACTTGGTTACTATATACCGTGATTTGATAATGTGATATAGAAATTTCATATATTGATGCCTTTCCAATGTGTCTTTAGGATATATTATTTTGGATAGAGATGGATCAGGATGTGCAAGGATGCGGCCGAGATGAAAACTGATGGAGAAGCCGGTGTGGGGTACCCTATATGATTAATTATTATATTATATTCTATATTTTTTGTGATACCTTTTAAGAGTTATCCATGGTGATGTGTAAACAATAATATACCAAATTAAAAGATGATTTAGTTTCCCTATAGTCCACTATTCAATAACATGCTTTGTTTAACTTATTCATGAGAGTATCAGATGAAGATCATACTAAGTATACTATTATGATCACCTAATGTATATATACACTATTATCTAGGTTAGAAAAAACTAATTGGATATCTTAATGGGTAATAATTTCTCATGGTTTTGCATATTTTGGTTGGACATTGTGTTTGGTACCATATTTATATTTTGGTGGCAGTAGTTTCAATTTGAGTTGTTTATTACTATATAGAGTTTTATAATTTCACCAGGGGATTCAAAAAATATATTTTTTTTAGTTTTATAATTTCTTAACAATCTTATATCTCTCTTCTATACATTCCCTTAGAGGGAAATTCTAACCACATGTATGTTAATTATACCATATGTAACAATGGCCTACTAGTGGAAAGAATCAAGAAGTCACCGTCTTACTTCTCTAATTTATTTCCCAAGAGATTTTCCCTTGGGGAGATATTAAATATAGTGAGGGTGTTTCCATGAAATATAGATGGATCCTTTTTTCTGATAAATATGAAATTTACTGCAAGTTCTTGTATTTTTTTCAATATTCCTAATCATGAAGTCTACTATATTTATGGGAAAATCAAGTTTCACTGTTTTCTAGGTCACCTGAATTGTTTAGAAGACCATGTATACGCCGCATGAATGTATCTGTCCAATATTTCATAGTTTCTAGTCCTCCAATGGATCAATTTTTACAATGTGCTCCATCCAAATACATTTTTATGATGGTGGTTCACAATTACCAGTAAAAATGAGCTAACCAAGTTCCATGCACTAAATGGTCTATTTACACTATCTTCAAGTCCTGAACAACCTATTATTCTCTTGTCTCCATCCCTATTACTAGGAAACATTCCATTAGAAATTTATAGGATGTTTATCAATATTAAATAAAATTAATGCCTCGTCAAATTGTGGGGAACTTATATACAACTTATAAGAGTTTAATTTTCTAAAATTTACTCAATTATTTTAATGATCATTTCCAAATTTGGTAATGAAACTGCATTCATTATTTTTCATTACGAATTGTAACTTAGGTAAAATTTTATTAAACATAGTAAGTGATAATCTAGGAACTAGTTTTAAAATTTAAGGGTGTAAAAGACTATAAATAATTCTAAATCCAATTGGTTTGACATATTTTGACCATATCTGCACTCTCCTTATAAGAGGAGTCATTTTAAGTCCATTTGGATTGTATAAAACATTAATATATCTTATCATTTTAAAAAAACCCATCCCTGATTTCGCCATAACTTATAAGAAAACACCTCCATTGTCTATTATCCGTACATAAATAGCCTCATAGCTCATCCCCTACCACCCCACATCCATTCCTAACACCCCATATCCTATATTTTATAGTCTGATAGGAGTTCCATCGTAAAAAATAATTTATTATAAAACTATAGGGGTTTTATGAAAAAACAGAATAGTTCGTTTCCAAAAAATGGAATTGATCATCATTATAGCACTAAAAGACATGATTGTTGAATGGATTCATCTATTAATGTACAATTTGTGTGCCATATTCTTTATACACAAGGAGGATTGAAAGGTTTCCACCAAAAATCAAATTGCATTATCTAAAATATCCACTACACATGTATACCCAACCATGAATGAATAAAATAATCTAATATGGAATAAATTTGAAGATGACAATGAAATATATGTAATGGTAATCCCAAAAAGTTAGATAAACCATCCATAGAATGAATTTCCCAAGGAAAGGTTTCCTACACAGTTCACCAAACAGTGTGGTAACTAAGAGATGATCATTCACTATGGAGGAAATTATATATTTTTTAAATGCAAAGAAAACATCTACGAATTCTAATCACCTTAAATAAGTAATATATTATTGAAATATTAACAACAGTGACACAAGGTGTTATCTTAGTCACACCATCTCTTATATCCAAATTTTTCTTCTACTTGTAGAGGATATGGTTGAGTCTCCCCAAAAAAATACCATCATCTAGTGGAACATGTTTTTCTATTGGTGGGTCTTCTTTTCACAGCCTTATAAATATAGGTTAGTGGCAATGGTATAGATTTTGGTTCAGGAATTGGTTATCCAATAATTTTTATTTTGGACATTCTATGATTTAGAATGACCTCAATCATCTGGGTACAAAGAAAAATTTCATATCATCTCTTGATCTCCTTCGTCACCTTTGGAATAAAAATTAATTATCTAAACATATATTATGCATAGTATATCATGATTAATAGAGTAGATTTATTATAATATTTCCCATTTTGATATGTTGGAAAATTCTAGAAAACAAAATACTCATTAATACGAGTATTATTGATGTTTACAAGAAGATTTCATCTTTCAAATCTCTAAATTTAGAGGGTTTGATGGTGTTTTATTGAAGAAGAAACCTGAAACTCAAAAAACATCGACCCATAATATTATTGTTATCTTAGCTAAACTCATCATACTCCACACCTTCTTCATTATGGTTATGTTTATCCTTTTGGAAACATTCTTGTGTTATGGGATTTGTTCTTCTATCAACTAATTTTGGATGCCAAATTCCTAAAATTGGAATTTAAATCCCTTGATATGTACTCTCCTCTAAAATTTATATTTTTTTAACATTATCTTCCTTAAATTTTCACACTTCACGATAAAATAGAACAAAAATACACAATCCATCATCTGGCCCTTCTTTTGTAAAAATAACACCCACCCCTTTTGAGATGCATCATCAATATAGGGTGGAAAACAATTTTTATCTTCAGTGAGTTATATAATCATCCTCTCTTAAAACCAATTTATATTTCCCAAATATAGTAATTCTATGGTTTTCCAATAAATATTTATATCCACCCTCTTCTGAACTGCTGACAACAAAAATATTCATTATAAGAAAAGGTATAATAGTTTATCTTTTTTGGAAGGAATCATTTTATTTCATAAAAATATTTTATATGTTGATTCAATAATCTTCCCTCTGACAGTAAAATAATTTTTAAAAAAAATTAAAATGATAATTTAACATTTAAAAAAATCAAATGGGAAAATGTTTCACGTATTCCATACATGACCATATAACTCCCTTTACACAATGGTTAAACTAATGTTTTTTGATATTTATCACCCAAACTCATTTTCCCTTTTTAATTTCAATTCTTAATTATTTTTATTCAATTAAATGTTACAATGGGTTAAAATACCATTTCAATTATTCTATAAATTATTTTGTTTTATATTTATTTATATTGATATTATGTAATATAATGTTTGAAATGGGATTTTATTTCCCTTATATATATTCTTTCATCCATGTGAAATTTTCATACTTTATCATATTGTCTCATTCAATATTCAATTATAATAATTTGTTTTATAAATTTCTTTAATTCATCCTTTGCAAATTCTAAAAATTATTTATTATGTTACTTTTAATACAATTTTTAAATATATGTAATAAATTTTTTATGAATTTTTTAAAATGGTTCACTTCTATTCATCTATGTAATTATTCAATTATATTCCATAACCAAAACTGTCATTTATGATTAATTGGTGGTGTTATTTACTTGTTTATTGATTTATTATTTATACCACATTTGGGAAAATGGTTTTATACTCAGATCAATAACTAAATTCTAAATATGATCTATATCACTCTCTATCTCAAAATTGACAATATGTTTTTCCTTCATATTCATGTTCATTATTATCAAGGATTTCTTCTGTATAGTTAATGATATTGAATTCTTGTTTACCCATTTCTATATATTGTGTAAACAAATTGTTTTATATAATTCATAATGGGGGGTCTTGACCAAATAAGACATCTCATTTATTGAATGAATAAATAATAATATCCCATATGTTTTTAGTTCTATAATGACATTAATTTAATTCTAAGGTAGGTTGATTTTTTACTATAAAATGTATTGACATTCATTAAGATACTATTTTTCAATATTGATAGTCAAGGATTACTATTTCCTATTGATTATCTTTTTTTATTCATATTTTTCATATAATTGATGCATTGAACATATTATGTGATTGAAATTGCATGAAATTTTCCCTTGATGCATTAGTAGGCTTCATGAGACAAACTACCGTGGGTATTTTGTGTACGTATCCTAGTTATTTAAGATGTATTGGATATGTGCATTGATGTTATGTTTAAAATGTTTGAAATTATTTATTCCTTTTCCATTAAATTTGTTATTGTAGTTTTTTAATAAAACCTATTATAACATTGGACTTTAAAAAATTCCAAACTAATTTCTAAAGGACCATATAAACCTTCATCTATAAACTTTTAGCAGTTATCAGTATCTCATAAATAAACATAATAGAAACCATAACTAGTTATCTCAATATAGGTGTGATAATGACCAAAATGGTGTTCACTTTGTATGGATTTAGCATCATCCATATGAATCCCCTTAGTCATTATATTATATCACGTGCCCATGAAAATTGGAAATGCTCCGTGGAAGAAAATTAGGGACCAAAAAAGGCATCCACTAGCCTAGAATTTTTTTTATATTCTAATTTTATAATCTATTCTGAATATAAAAACATAAAATTAAAGAAACAAATACCCAGGGTGATTCATATCCTTCATATATTTTTTCTCAACCCACAATAAAATTTGGTATAAATTAAAATTGAACTATGGGAATAAAAATTAATATTTTTAACATTTCAATCAAATTTATTCATTTAATACATATATATATATATGTATATATATTCATTATACAGTGTTTCAATCATAAAGATTCCTAAATAAATAAATGATTCAAATCCAATCTAAAAATTAAATAATTCCTACAGGGTGAAAAAAATAAATTACTTATAAAACTCATACAACCTACCTAAAATATTAGTATCAAGAACGATAAAGTGTGAACACAGAATGACTAATTGTATGTTCTAAAATAATTAATGAAATTAAAAATTATTTTTTTGATTTGTTTGGGAAAAGGGAAATCAAGAGAGATACATTCCATGTTTAGTGATAATCAAGTTTGTGCATTAGGTATTTAACTAATAATGAATTTTTTAAGGTTTAGTATTTAAATTGGTTCATTAAGGATACTTTTTCTTAGTATACTTTCTTAATATTTTTATTTCACCTTTGGATTGATCATCTACATGGTGAAAAAAATAGGAAACGAAAAACCCAATTTAAACATATCTATCCTAGATTGCATAATGTTCAATGAAAAACTAGGGCAATGAATTGATGAATTAATATAGTACTCCTTATAATACAGAAATTTTTTTGAAATATGAAGTGAAAGAGATTTGGAATTGATAATATATGATACAGCATTCCAAAACAATAATATAAATTAGAATGAAACCATAGCAGAACATCCCCCATATAATAACATCACTTGGGAAAAAGAAATATACTCACTCATGCTAGGTATAATGAGAACAAGCAACAATGATACCCAAAAAATAAGGGAGGTGAATAATGGTAGAAAAGAACATGCTCATGTTTGTCAGTCCATGCATGAAATTCTCCAAAAATCATCTTCTAGCTGTATCTAGTTACATATGTCTCAATGATGGGGTCAAGGGGTGAATATATAAGAAATATCTCATAAAACCTCAGAAATATTAGCATTAATTTTTCTTCTTGAGGACACTGAAACAACATGTAAGGTAATATCATGTCATTTAATATTTTGGATTTCATTCCATGAGAAGGATTCATAATTCTCAGTATAGTCTTCAAAAACTCATCTTGAAAGATGTCACATAGTGTAATTGGAATACAATATTTGTAACATCCTTTCCCCCGAATTTCTAGCTGCATGCCTCCTCAAATATCTGTTGTCACACTGTATGTGATGTTAGGTAGTGCAAGTGTCTTTTTTTCATAAATTCTCCACCTTTTGATCCATTTTATAAAATATAATTTTTCCTACCATAAAGCATAAAACAAGTAATTTTATTCTAAAATTGGAACTATTATTCTATTAAACAAAAAAATGAACACATTACAATACTCTAAAAGAATTGCATAGAATAAAACTATTAAAAATGTCGTTTTCCATATAATAATAAATTGGAGAATCACATATACACATGAATGATTCTGAAAACTGATATGGGGAATTATCTCATAGCTTTTCTCATAATTTAGAAGTCATTTACTCAATTTTAACCCCATTATACGAGATATGTCATTTAAATAAAATTATATTACATTACCCATCATTTACCATCTTATCATATGACACGATAATATGATTGACATTGAATTGATTTTTATAGATCAATAATGACTCAGTTATCATTCTTGCATAATAAAATGAAAATACATGTGTGTTTGATTGATATTATCTATTTTTACTCAATTTTCCACTCAACTACAAATATTAGGGACAAATGAAACCCCCGAACATATAATGAAATTTGACCATCTGATTGATATGTCAATGATTTCTACATATTTTTTATGAAATAAAAACCATTTTCTTAAGATTTCATGTTAATCATAGCTCATTTGGTTGGCTTTGGACCCTACACAAATAATTTCCCCATTATTAAAAAATGTTAATAATGTAAAATAATAACATAAGATGTATCTATCAATTTTGGTAGTATATTAATGTATGATTGATTCCTACAAATCTCCAATTATTTATAAAATTTTCTCCATGATTTTCTCATCAATAATAATTTTTATACTTATTTTTAAACCAATGCTTTTAGATAAGTCATTTATACAAAACCAGACAATTTAACATTTATTTCCCATTATATTAGGAGACATAAGAATTTGATCGATCAATATTATATTCCTATAGGTCAAAAATGAATACATTATTATTCCTCAATGATTTATTTTCAATCTAGTTGTGTTTTTTTGTATTAGAACCTTTTATGTGATTATTAACTAATCTCTAAATCTATGGGATAAACCCAACATTTGATCATATTGTGAAATTCGAGTTTCTAATTTACATGTTGATGCTTCATATAGAACATTACTCATCAATTTACATTATACTAGATCACAAGATCTCCTGATGGATGTGTCATTGATTCAAATAGATCCAATGTGAATTGCTGATAAATATCTCATGATTTCATGCCAATCTAAATGAGTTTTCTTATTATTCTCCCATTTTATGTGATTTTTCACGTAACTCCTACTCTGCTTTAGAAATTAAATTTTCGACTATAACAAGGAATTCAGGTATTCATTTCTCATGATGATTCCTAAATATTTCAAATTAATTATAGATTTTTTCCAAATAATTCATGTCAATCAAATCGTGTTTCATTTGTTTTGACCCCTACACTTAATATTTCTCTAATATTATAAATACATCAATATTTTCAATTCAAACCCCAATCCATATAGATAAATCAATTCATAGAATTAATTTGTTGACAATTCAAATAGATAAAAATGATTTGAGGAATGTTGACCTACAATCTTGGTTCACTAAGAAGTTGATTTCTCATTTTTGACCACATGAAGGTATATATTATATTTTAATAAAATAGAAAGGTTTTACCCATCAGTTTTCATCATACCCAGCTACAGAAGAATCTGATGGAAGTGATGTTGATTTATTAAAATAAATAATCACTTGAGGATTAAGTCCCCATGAATTCATGTAAATGAAATTGAGTTTTCTTGGTATTTCCCCCATTTCAGTTTTTTGCAGTTAACTCAATATTCAAGGGATAAACACCAATTTTGATCATATTAAGAAATTAATGTTTTAGATCAATGTGTCTATAATTCTGTTATGTTTAAAATTTATTAATGTCAATTTCCACACTAATTAATGTTAATTTTAGCTTGTTTGTTCGGTTTTGACCCCTAAACACAAGATTTGATGATTATTATAAAAATATTAATACTTTCAAATTATATCATAATCCATAAATATAATTATAGAAATTTGAACGATGAATGATTTATTTGAAAGGATAAAATTTTTTGGTATATTATCCTTGATTTTTAAATAAATAAAAAATATTTTACACTTTTAAACCCCTTAATGTAATATATGCCATTTTAAAAAAACAATACAATGTCACCCATCATTTTCCTCATACCAAGAAACACAAGAATCTGATGGATGTGGCATTGAGTCAAATAAACCAAAAATGAATTATTGATCATTTGACCATAATTTCATTTCAATCAATGTGTGGATGATTTGAATTCCCCCCTTTTTCATAATTTACCATTTAACTCCATATATAATATATAAATTCTACTTTTGAACATACCATGTAATTAATGAATATGATTGACATTCAATTGGTTCATATATATTTGAAATGACATAATATCATTATCCTAATATTTCATATCAATTGATTCTTTTTTAGTAAGTTTTAACCCATACATGTACAATTTTCCAATTATTATATAAATTATAATAATTTAAAACAATATGTTAATATATACCAATTAGACTTGGAATTAAATTGAAATGTGGTTGATTCCATAGTTCAAAAATAATTTGAGTTCTTGTTCATTTATTTTTTCAATAATATGACGTAGTTTTTTTACCACCAGATGTCAAAATCCATTTTTATAAAGCTAAACAATATTAACAATCATCTTCCATCATACAAGGCAATGCCCACATCAGATGAACACACCATTGAATCTTTAAAAAAAGGAATTTCTAATAACCCACCCAAAAAATCATGTCAATATAAGTGCGTTTTATTTTTATTGACCTCTTTTACATGGTTTTTAACTTTATTCAAAATATGATCGAAAAATTTCACTTTCAATCATACATATAAGTTCAGGTATCTGATCGACCTGACAATCATTAATATATATTTTAAATGACATAATTATAAAATTCATATGATTTCATGTGAATTAGAACATATTTCGTCATTATTGACTCCAACACAAATTATTTTCCCCATTTTTACAAAAATTTAATAATGTAATTTCAAACCATAATCAATACGGGTAAATTCAGGCATTGGATTGCAGAGCATTAAATTATAAGAGATCAAAAACATTCAATGAATATTCCATTTTATATTCACATCAATCAAGGAGATGTTACTCATTTTTTCTCCCCTGATGGGATATATATCTTGTTAATGAAGCTACAAAACATTACCCTTCATTATACATTGTACTTGGTGTCAAGAACATTTGATAGACATGATGTTGTTCCTTACATATCAAAAATGACTTAGTGATCAATCTACCAAGATTTAATGTCAATTTAAGTTTGTTTTCAAGTTATTTTAAACTATTGAATTATTTTTCACCGAACTCCAAATATGAGGGAAAAACACAACTTCTTATCATACTAGGAAATTTGGGTTACTGGTAAATAGTTCGATGATTCATATAGATTTAATATGACTTAAATAAAATTCACTAAATATTTCAGGTCTATAAAATATCATTGGGTAGTTTTTTAACCCTACACATTGGTTTTCTTTATTATTAAAAAATAAAATTAATTTTAAAATGTACATTAAATTTCACCGACCATTCCAAGCATTTGGTTCATACACTGTTGAAATATAACGATAAAAAACATAATTATTATTTTACAATATTTCATCATAAATATATATTCCATAGTAATTTTTGAATCATTATCTTCTCAATTATCATTTTAATAAAAATGAAATAGTGATTTTTTATATTATTAATAATAGGATAAAAAACGAGACATTTAATTTAAATGGAATCTAGAAATTCAATATGAAGCATTAGTAGGATCTGAGGCCTCATGTAAGGCTATGGTAGCTGCCTGTGTCTATTGTGGTAGGGGACTACAATAAATAATAATTATAAATATTATAATAGTTCATTTAATACATAATAAATAAATAATCTAATATAATCATTTATCATATAATCCAATGCACCATCACCTCGGTACATACACATTCATAGTGCTCTGACATAGTTATTATCTGCCAATTTACATACTCAGAAGCTCAAAACAGTACCTAAAAATATGTCACCTATAATGTCATCCCAAAAATAATTGGAGCCACTACCTAGGTATGTGGATATATAGAACAAGGAAACCAGATGCCATATGTTATATTATATACATACCCATCACGACCCAAGATGAGATGAAATATCTCATCCCATTACATGGAATGGTCTCTCTGGTGCTCTGGATGTTTTTCTAACACAATCGTGGATTTTTCATGTTTTATATATTTATATATATATATATATAATTAGTAAAATAACATACTCTATGATCTGTAAATTCATCACCATTTCGATCACAAGTCATAATCCAAACTAATCTTTTATCATTCAGTGCACCATTCCCCTATAAATACATACAAATAATATATATATAGTGAAAATAAAACTATATTATAATATAAATATAAATAATAAATAATAAATACATCTTGTTGAATATGGGACACATACTAGGACCCAAGCTAGTTAGGTGGTCCCTATAACATGAAATTCTCAGAATGGCATGTTGATAATGCCTACATTCAATTAATGAAAATATCAAAAATGGAAAATAAAAAAAAAATATTCGAAACTTATGATCCAAAATACACAAATTCACCTTCATATCCTCATTGAAGAAATATGAAAACAATATATTCCACTATGATGGGAGAACACCACTCATACTTTAGTCTATTATGTATGGGGCACCCACAATTGGTAGACAATTTAGCAACATCACATGAACATTAAAATATTTACACATTCTATAAAATTTGACCATGCACAACATATAAAATGTGATTGGTAACACTCTCATATTATTATATTTTAAAAATGTAATAACACAAATGTAAGGTTTTTTTAAACATAGGAAAAAATCTAAAATTATCAACTTATCAGATCATACCTTCATTGTTGAACTAATGTATCCTAAGGGAATGAATATGATTCATTTTTAGTCATAGGAAATCAATTTCAGTCACATATGATATTACCAAACCAGTGTCTAAATATAGTTGTACCATCCCCCACAATATATCATGTCTTTTCAAATTATATATCACGGGTCATGTTAGAATTCCATAATAAAATCCCATGACTAGGACCACTCCATTGAGGGGAGAAAGTAGTAAATTTATATATCATTGAATAAAATTTCATAAAATATTATGCATATTCATATATATATATTTAAATATTATTTTTTTTAAAACCCATTTATATCCATACATACCTTTACCCATAGTTGGAGATGCATATCAAGATTGATTTGGATCTACTGTGCATTCCTCTAACATTTCTATAGTATTAGAAAAAATTATTAGTAAAACGAACATAATATATATATAAAAGAATGTGGGAAAAAATTAAAAAGGAAAAAACTTAAATAGTTCATGGAGTTAAAGAGTAAAAAAATAGATTAAAAATAGGTTTTAAACCATATCCCATTATAGTGATCACACTTTCACTGACAATGCTAAAAAAATGAATTGATTCATCAAAAATAATTATAAATACATTCAATTGTTGTGTATATATGTACATCCTGTTCCCATTTACCATTTAATTGTGTTTTTAAATTTATTAATTTATTATTATATTTCTGATACTATTTTTCTCTAATTATCATAGTGATATATTTAACGTATAGATACACATGTATAACATTTCATTCAAACTATACATCCAAATAATCCTTATATTAATAATATTCATAATAAAACCTTCATCCAGTTTAATAAAGGTCATGGTAGTCCAAGTTATAACTTATAATCAGAATAGTAATAAATAAGAATTTGAAATTTGTGTATACTACTAGATTTTATTTTGTTTATATAATGAGATTTTATTCTAACGAGAGATAATGTATTTTTAAAATATTATTGTCATATATTTTGTTTAAATCTATATTTTTATATATTATTTAATTAGAATATAAGGTTCTATAAACACACTCAATCAATACATGAAATTGTGTATCAGAAATGTATTTAGAATATATATTTATCGTAATTCAACATAATTGTTTTTCATTAGTAACATTTCAATTCGAATGGCAGTCACTATTATCTCATGTAGTGACTTATCACCGTACAATAAAATTGTAACTTCTAAAGATCATTTAATTTGAATATTTAAAAAATAATTGAAACATAATGAAAACAACATTGGTAGTTACTAGAAAATAATCACAAAATTCCAGAAAAGTGGAAATTTAAAAGAATATAATTAATTAAATAACATTCAAAACCACTAGGATAAATAGAATCATAATTCTCTACACAATAGATTCTGTTTGGATAATAAATTATAATCGATGTGAATGTAATGAAATGGTGATATATCATTTATTGGATTTGTTGTTCTATGTTGGGGGAGAATGTAATGTGCTTCATGGGATCTCTACAACTTATTTATTTAGTATAATAATCAGATGGTATGCCAATATTAAATTGGAGTTCACATATCGTGATTTTTTTGATTCTCACATCAGTTTCAATGGAATATTATCTCAACACACATCATTGACTTTATTCAGCTATGAATTAATATAGGGATTTATCAAAACGGTGCATGATACATGTGAATAATTTGATGATTTGTTACGTCATTAATTTTACTACAGTCACAACATATATTATGTAATAATATATTACACACAATTGATAAAACAAAATTATAATATTGTTAATATAATATAATATCTATTACACAATGTTGTAGAAAATGACTCTTCATCGCCCTTTTAAATATCTTCCCATGAAAGAAGATCATGCATAAACTATTTCATATATTATTAATTCATAAATAATAACCCATGTGTCAAAATATCAGTAATGGTATGCATTTTAATTGGTCCTTTTACACTATAAACTTATAACCCATACATGATGTATAATATTATGAAATATAAAGGCACCCTTCTTGAAAAAATAATATTTTTCCCTTTTCATGTAATATCATATAACCTAATTCATTATTAAATAAATTTATATATATAAAATATAGAATTTAATTAACCAAAATTTACTTCACTAAGAAGAATTTGTATATTATCAAAGATATAGACTTCTTATAATCCAGGGCCTCACAAAGTGGGATGGTCACTTATGATTCTAGCTTGGGTTTTATACAACATGAATGGGCTGACCTTTCCAGAGGGGATTCTCTTAGGTTTCATTATTTTAGGCACCCATAGATTTTTTCTTACGATTTAATACCCATATAATTCATCTTGAGCCTTGAATAATATAAAATAACATTATTAGTATAATAAGAAGACTATAAAATAAATCCCAAAAATAAAACCTTTTTTAAGATTTTAAGAATTATTATGTGAGAAAAATGGTTTGTCTATAGAATCTACTCATTAAAATCTTGCAATCGTATAATAGATAATTTTTTCAACCAATCAAGAATAAATATTCAAATTAGGGTTACTTATTGAATAATGAGACTATAAGATGCAAGTGAAAATTGAGGTATCCATAATTGTGGGATTTTCCTCAATTAATTTCAACTACAAGAATGAGAAAGATATATGGAAGGTAGAGATCGAAATAAAGGGGAACTATAATGATTAGTAGAATCATCTGATAATTTTTCCAGAGAGGTAGTAGAAACTATAGAATGAGTGTAAGGGGTCCAAGGGATATAGTGTGCGATTAGGGGAGGAGATCACAAGCATAGTTGTTGAATCAGTGGCACAATATAGAGGTGTTGTGGAGAGAGACATTAAAGGTGGTGGGAATAAGGTGACCATGCCTTTAAAGAGGGTGCATGAGAACAGGGGATGAATTTAGATTGGTAGGGAAGATAGGGGTGGGATAGGGTAGTTTATTTTTCTCCTAGGCGTGGAGACTGCCTAAGTTTGGTTTATTTATCACTATTAATGACTGCCATAGGTGGTCACCAGTGTTCACAGATGAAAAAACACTACTTATTAGAAATTATTATAATATTACAAAATAAATATTTGAGCCTCATATAAATAAGTATATGACCTTATTTGATTATCATTTATTCTGGACATATAATTCCTACCTTGTTTATTCTATAAAATCATATAATGTTTTCTACCCCATACTAAGGGTTTTAGATTACAGATTCTATTTTCCCATTTCCCATGTAGTAAATTAGAATATAAAATATTATATTTTTAGTATAATATCATGTGTGATGAATTTTTGGGACATGTTGAAGGATTACTATACAATAAGATAATCTTGGTATTTTCTGAGAAATTTCCTTTAGATGGAAAATAAATGTGTCTTATTAGTTAAATGTTTTTAAAAAATATGTAATATTGTAAACATAAATGGTATTTTATGTTTATGTGAGTCAATAATTTTTATCTACATTTTTATTATGGAAGATTAGGTTTAGATCGCTTCAATTATTAACAAATCTAGAATGTGTTAAATATTCTTTCATGACCAGCTCCAGGAGAACGTGTCTAATTTGTCTTATAGATGATTCAATAACAATTTTCATTATGTTCAAAATAATAATAGTTAAAATTTGATTTTTAATTTATAATTTAAAACTAATTTTATATTAAATTATAATCATAGTAAATTTTGAATGATTTTGTGAATAATAAATTATAGATTAGGAGAATCGTATAGAAACTCTACATATAATTTTCTTTTTATGTCCATTTTATTTATTGTATTTTTAAAGTCAGGAAATAAAAGTACTAGTTTCATAAATTTGAATCAATCATGTAGTTATAGGATTATTTTTTCAATATAACTAATTCAAATGCCTTCCTTTTTAGTCATTACAACTTTTCTCAAACACTCAACTCCTATATGTCAATTAATTAGGGTTATATTGAGTTGACTTACTTCATTTGAAGAGTTAAAAATAAAAATATTTGAAGTGGTAAAAATTTAACGAAATGATTTGAAAATGTTATTCATGGTTTTGTAAAATATCAACTTCCTATCATATCAATCATACCATGTGATTACTTTATATTGTGTTGTTTTTAAATAATAAAAAATTTATTTTTCACAATCCATAAAAAAATATTTTATTACCTAAAAAAATCGATAAATAGTATTTGTAATACTGATCAAGAAATAGAAAAAATATTGAATTAATGTAATAAATAATTAAAATTATTCACATTCATATAAACCAATTCAGGTTAATATTGAATACCAACTACCATTATTTTGATATACTAATGGGAGATCTAATGAACAAATTTAAACTAGGGAATCTTACATAAGCTAAACTCTTGTCACATTCATGAGAGATATAGAGAGAATATTGAAACCAAGATATCATGGATAGGTAAATTGATAAATTAGAAAATTATAATATGTCTACTATACACCATAAAGAGCTTGATTCCATGAAATTGTCACGACCCGTCCTCGGGGCCCGTGCCGTGACTACCCCAAGCCCGCCTTCCATAGGCCAGGGGCTGGCGACTAGCACCAAGGTGTAAATCCCGGTAAAAAGGGAAGGCATTGCCTTTGTAAAGTAAACAAACAACACAGAGTAAGCAAGCGGAAAAGTAAACACTAAGTAAAAACAGAGTACAACTGAAAGTGCATAAAAGTAAATGGGCCAGTATACAAACCCAAAACTGAAAGTAAAGTACAACTCAAAGGGAAAACAGCAACTGTAAAGTAAAAGCCACTACACCGAGATGTCCACTGGAAATCCCACCTGAAGGGTGGGTACAGATAGCTCCACTGCTCCTCGGGTCCCGTCGTCCACTCCGAGCACGTCCCGCCCAGTGGTCCACCTCCATGTACCGTCCTGCTCTGCAAGCCTCAACCACGGTCAACGCTGTCCTTTGTCTGCAACCAACACAACAAAGTGTAGGCATAGCCCGTGCAGGGGTGAGTATAAGCTACTCAGTAGGGACCCCGAGACCCCCGAAGGTCTCCCAAAATCCACAAAGGATAAACCAAAAAGGAAAGATACAAACATGATGTAACAACCGACACTACTTAGGTATATGCCAGTACATATTCCTAAGTTATCAATTCCAATACGCTCCACCCTCCAAGCCAAAGTACAACTCAGTCCATACAGGAAAGTATACGTATTCCACACAGGAAAGAAAAACGTAATCCACACAGGATAGTACAACAAAATCCACACAGGAAAGAAAACAGGATTCAGCTCACACAGGTATACTTCTTTGAGGATGATAGAGATGATCACTGATTCATCTATGTCGTCGGACCCACAAAGGATCGATAGGTACTAACCCCCGCAAAGACCCACACAGGATCGAACCCACATAGGATCTGTAGGCGCTGGTTCACACAGGACCGCTAAGCGCTGACCCACACAGGATCAGACCCACACAGGATCGGTAGCACTGATCCACACAGGATCGCTGAGTGCTGTAGTCGTCGTCGTCGAATCCACTGAGGACCTCTGCACAGCCGTCATCGCAGTCACAGTAGCAGTCGCAGCTAGCTCTAGGGTTCCCGCACACAGCAAGCTCATTCGGGAGGGTCCGCTCCACGAGTCGAGAGGCTGATACATCAATGGTCACATAGTCCAAAGTTGATGTATCAAAAACTTTCATATCATCAACAGGAACTCAATGCAACAAACGGCGCGTCAATCGGACGCCCGGCCTGAGAGTTATTGGCCTTTTCGTTCTAGGGGCCCATTTGGTTTTTAAGGCAAAACAAATCCGATCGTACTACACCTGCGTCCAAAAATCGGGCGGAGTATGCCAAAAGGTCTGTCTCACTAAGAGAAACTCAACAAAGCTGACGGCACGTCTATCGGACGTCTGTAGCTCAAGATATGAGTGTTTCCGCTCCGAGGGCCCGGTTGGTTTCGTGTACGAACCAACCCGGCCGAACTCATAGTATTTCAAAACCTTGAGTTCAATATACTGAAACGACCGTCTCGATCCAGGGATCGCATCGCCGCTAACAGCGCGTCATTTGGAGGTCTGTAGCCCGAGTTATGGTCTTTTGAACCTAAACAGTTCGGTATAGGGGTTTGCCCCCCCCCCCCCGGCTGGCCCGAACCGGGTCGACCCGCCCCGGACAGGGTCGGCCCGGCCCGGAACGGCCTGGCCCGGCTGGGCGCGGCCCGGCCTGGCCTGGCGGACTGGCCAGGCACCGGTCCGGCTCAAGGCAGCACGCTGGGCGCGCTGCCAGCTCGGCATTTTGCCGAGCTGATTGAGAAAACGGGGGGCGCCTACCCCCCTTTGTGAAACTGCGGCACGCCCCCTCATTATGGGGGGCCGTTATGTGCTGGCCAGGGGAATTTAATTCCCCAGGCTTCCCCATTTCCGGTCGGCCCGACCTGGCCGGCCGGCTCCTCCTCAACGGGACCGGCAAGGGCCGGTCCCCTTCCGGCTTCCGACATCGGCGGCCCGGCTGGCTGCCGGTCACCTTATTCTGCCGCGGCTCGGACTGGCCACGGCCTATGCCATCCGGCACGGTGTGACGGCATCGCTCCCCTCCACCACGGCCCCGCTTCGGCCGCGGCGCCTTCGACTTCCTTCGACGCGACGCGACGACGTCGCGCTCTTGGATTTCTTTCCATGGGGCGACGTGACAGCACCGCGCAATACTTGTCGTAGGATACCTGTGTGGTGCGATGGAACCACGCCATCTCGTTCCATCCACAAGAAATAATCATGAAAAAAGGAGGGGGGTTCGGCCGTGTTTGTGAGGTCCATCCCCCTCTCATTAAATGATATCATTTATTCGATTATCCACGAAGTTTGACATGCTAGAATCAAGAACGGAATAATTAAATAAATAAAAAAATTCCCATACCTCGGTTTCAAGAGCGTATCACGCCAACAAGCCACAGAAGACAAGAGTCGCGGAGGTCAAGCATCGTAGTAATCGAACGTCGATTCCGTTGACGTCAAGGTGCGTCCGAAGAGGTATCGTCGCTGGAGAAGCTTCGTAAGCTGACGAAGAAAGTCCGAGGAGGAAGCGGCGTCTCCTTTTGTTGACACAAGAAGAAGATCGAAAGAAGTGGCATCGTCGATCTTCGGAAACACACCGGCTGCGAAGAAGAGAAGAGACGACACGTCTTTCTCTTCTTATGGTGACGGCGTTCTTCGTCGGAGCCTAAGTGTTCTTCGTGTTCTTCGTTGTGGTTGAAGATGATGAAGAATGATTCCCAAATTCTCTCAAGGTGGCAAGAGAAAACTAACCAAAATAAAATAATCTTAAGCCTTATTTTATTTACACAACTTCATCCCTTTGAATTTCAAATGTTTGAAAAACAATAACTCATCTCAACTAAAACTCAAGTTGTCAAAATTAAATTTAGTGGAGTTATTGGGAGTTTAAAGGGGAGTTGAGGAGTTAGGGTTCGTGTGGGCCCCACCACACTTAATCCTCTCAAGGGAGGTTAAGTGGATGTGGGTACCACCTCTAACTACCTTTGGGATGATATAACCAACATGGTTTAAAATAAATCATGTTTCCACAATTTATTTTACTTCACTTAAATTTCCCCAAATCTAACTCTCAACCCGCAGAAAATGCAACCTCGGAAAAGGTCTCCTTAAGTGAATATCGGCGCTGTGAGTTCACCGGTTCCCTCAGAATTCGTTTCCGGGAACCGGTTCAAATGTTAGAAATTCCCGCTCATTCGTTCACTGAACGTACCCGAGCCAAACTTTGGAAATTAATTTCGGGCACACCGGGCCTCGGAATCCGGTGCCTTCAGAAACCGCGCTCTTGTAAAATTATAAATAAAATTAAGAAAAAATTTCCCTTGAATTTTACGGGTCTTTACATTACTCCCACCTCAAGGCTTTACGTTCCCGTAAAGATACATCAAAATTAGGGAAACAAATGAGGGTACTGAGCACGCATCTGAGCCTCCCGCTCCCAAGTGCTCTCTTGGAGATTCCCGTGTTGTCATCTGATGCGCACTATAGGAATCGACCGTCCACGTAGGACCCGCTCCTGTCGATCCTCGATCTCCACCTAGACCTCCGTAAAAGTCGCCCCATCGTCAACGTCAAGCTCCCCATGGTCAATGTTGTGCGTCGGGTCGTGCATGTATCTCCTCAGCTGAGACACGTGGAAGACGTCATGCACCCGGTGCAACTGAGGTGGTAGAGCCAGGCGATAAGCCACCTCGGCAATCCTGCTGAGGACCTGGAAGGGTCCGATGAAGCGCGGAGATAACTTGCCGCCTCGGCCAAATCTCCGTATACCACGTCGAGGTGAGACCCGCAAGAAGACGTGGTCGCCATCCTCGAACTCTAGTGGCCTCCGCCTCCTGTCAGCGTATGACTTCTGCCAGCTCTGAGCTTTCCTCATCCACTCCTGGATGACCTGGACCTTCTCTGTCGTGGCCTGGACCATCTCCGGTCCCACAAGTGCTGACTCCCCAGGGTCTGTCCAGCACAAAGGAGATCTACAAGGATGGCCGTACAATGCCTCGTACGGTGCCATCCCGATGGTGGAGTGGTAGCTGTTGTTGTACGCAAACTCCACCAAGGTTAGGTGGTCCTCCCAGCTACGACCAAAGTCGAGGACAATGCGCAGAGCATGTCCTCGAGAGTCTGTATGGTCCTCTCCGTCTAACCATCCGTCTGAGGGTGAAAGGTTGTGCTCAGACGTAGCTGCGTCCTGAATGACTCCTACAACCCCTTACAAAGCCGGGAAGTAAAGCGAGCATCTCGATCTGAGACAATAGAATATGGCACACCGTGAAGTCGTACAATCTCCTGAATGTAAAGTCGTCCCAAGCTCTCCACTGAGCCCTACTCTCTGATGGGTAAGAAGTGAGTCGACTTGGTGAGTCAGTCGACAATCACCCAAATGGAGTCGTGACCTCTGGAAGTGTGTGGAAGTCCAGTCACGAAGTCCATAGATATGTCGTCCCACTTCCACATCGGAACCTCCTAGGGTTGTACCAAGCGTGCTGGTACCTGGTGCTCAGCTATAACCTGCTGGCAGGTGAGGCATCGAGAAACGAACTCTGCCACAACCTTCTTCATGCCCGGCCACCAGTGCTGTCGTCTGAGGTCCTGGTACATCTTTGTAACTCCAGGATGTACCGCTAAAGGAGAAGTGTAAAACTCTCTCATCACCTCCTCCTGTAAAGCTACTGGTACCAAGGTACGTCCTCTGAAAAGGATTTCATGCTCTGCTCCAAAGGAGAAACCATCAGGTGCCTGTCCTGAGGATATCTGTGCACGCCGCGTCTCACAGTCAGCGTCCCCACGCTATGCCTCTCTGACTCACTGCAGTAGTAGAGGAGTGACTGTGAGAGACCGAAGTAAGGTTGCTCCATCTCTATCCATAAAGGATATCTGCAAAGAGGCTAGCTGCTACGTCTCCTCCTCGAGTAGCTGAATGCCCGTCCTCCTGCTGAGGGCATCGGCTACTACGTTTCCCTTCCCAGGATTATAGAATATCTCAAAGTCATAGTCTTGGAGGAACTCGAGTCATCGCCGCTGTCTCAGGTTCAGGTCCTTCTGTGAGAAGATATACCTGAGACTCTGATGATCAGAAAAGACTGTAAAGAGCTCGCACATCAGATAGTGTCACCATGTCTTCAGAGTGAAGACCACTGCTGCTAACTACAGGTCATGGGTAGCGTAGTTCTGCTCATGCGGCCTCAACTGACGTGATCCATAGGCGATCACTTCCCGCTCCTGCATCAGGACACATCCATTTCCGTTCCCTGATGCATCGCAGTAGACTATGTACCCTACTTCTTCCTCAGGCAACCTCAAGATAGGGGCACTAGTCAATCTCTGTCTCAGCTCCTGGAAGCACTGCTGACATCTGTCTAACCACACGAAGGGTTTCCCCTTCTTTTTCAAAGCTGAGAGTGGTGTCGAATCTCTAGAGAAGTCTGGAACGAATCTCTGATAGTATCCGTCTAGTCCCAAGAAACTCCGAACCTCCGTCACTCTCCTGGGTGGCTCCCAAGCTAACACTGCCTTGATGTTCGCAGGATCCACTGCAACTCCCGCCTCAGAGATGACGTGTCCCAAGAAGTGGACCTCTCCTATCCAGAACTGGCACTTCAAGAGATTACCATAAAGCTGGTGCTCTCGGAGTGTGTCTAGTACAACCCATAAGTGGTAGGCGTGCTCCTCCTCAGTCGTCGAGTATATCAAAATGTCGTCGATGAAGACCACGACAAATCTATCGAGTTATGGGTGAAAGATCCTGTTCATGATGGCCATGAACACTTCTGGAGCATTGGTTATGCCAAAGGGCATAAACAAGAACTCATTGTGGCCATACCGACATCTGAAGGTCGTCTTCTGCACGTCCTCGTCTCTAACTCTGAGCTGATGATAGCCTGACCTGAGGTCTATCTTCGAGAACCACCATGATCCCTTGAGCTGATCAAAGAGGTCATAAACCCTCGGTTGCGGATACTTGTTCCTCACTGTCACCTGGTTCAGGCAACGATAGTCAACATAATGTCGCAAGCTCCCGTCCTCCTTCTTAGCGAACAATATCGGGGAAGCCCAGGGTGAAACACTAGGTCGGATGAACCCCTTTCCTTGCAAGTCCTCCAACTGTACCTGTAGCTCTCAAAGCTCGGAGGGGGCCATCCGATATGCTGGAGTCAATATCGGGTTTGTCCCAGGGTACAGTTCAATTTAAAATTCTACCTCCATGCGAGGAGGTAACCCTGTGACGTCATCGGGAAAAACGTCTGCAAACTGATCCACCACTGCAGGAAAACCAGGACTTCGTACGTCAACTGCTCCTAGGATGAGGCTAGCCAACTGTTGAGTGATGGGTTGTCCTCCCCTCTGTGAGAGTCCATCCTATGCTGCAAATGCTCCCTTCTTGCCGGTGAAGGTGAACCTGCTCCCGTCAGTGCGTACACATCGCACCTTGAGCCTAAAATAGTCAATCTATGTATGGACCATAGATAACCAATCCATGCCCAAGATGACGTCGTAAGGCCTCGACGCTGCTACAAGAAGATCCCAGCCAAAGCTCTCGCCTCCTAGAGTAAGCTCACACTACCGGCACAAGTGCGTAATCATCGAGTCTGCTCCCGTAGGAGTCTCTAGCCGTAAGGATCGAGCCAACGGCTCTGTCAGAATCTCCGAGCTCCGAACAAGGGAAGCGGCTATGAAAGAGTGACTCGCTCCTATGTCTATAATAACTGCAGCAAGGGTGGAATAGACATAGATAGTACCTCGAATCATCTCAGGCGCACCGTGGTCGTAGGCCACTGCTGCCTGGAGTTGTGCCTGTCTCTTCCCGCCAGCTCCCTGTGGTCGGGGTGGACCTCCTGGTGGTGGTGGTGGTGGTGGTAGAGCCTCAATGCGTCGCCCACCACCTGCTGCTCGGCCATCTCCTCTATCTCGTTCGCCTCCTCCCTGCGGACCGCCACGGTCGACCCTCTGCCTCTGACTCGGTGGTCCCTCAATCGTCTGCTGCTCCTCGGCACAGCGAGTCGGGCAGTCACGAGCCATGTGGCCCTGCCCGCCGCACGAGTAGCACTGTCTGCCTCTCGAAAGACTGGCTCCACGCTGTGTGCCCCACACTTCTGAGCCAGTGTCTTGAGGTCGTCTACCTGAAGGACTGGTCTTCCTGGACCCCTGTGTCATCCGTCGACTGCCAGCTGCAGAAGACTCTGCCACGTGCCGCCCTGCGGTGGGTCTTGGCGCTGGTGTAGACTCAGCAAGAAAGCTCTCGATCAAAAGGGCACACTCCAGTACTCTCGTCTGAGTCGGTATGCTGAGGGAGATCAGCGATGCCCTGATCTCGTGTCTCAAACCCTGGTCGAAGGTCCGGGCTCAGAATAATGGGTCCCTTACCAGGTCGGTCGAGTAGCGCGAGAGATCGGTAAATCTCACCGAGTACTGTGCGACCGTCATGCTGCCCTGTCGCAGCTGAAGAAGCTCCTAAATGCGCACCGCGCGGATGGTGGCTGGGAAGAACTCCGAGCAGAAGAGGCTCTCAAAGTCCGTCCAAAGTAGAGATGCCACATCGTGCACCTGGAGCATCATGCTCCACCATCGTCCTACTGCTGCGTGAAGTAGGCTCACCATGAGGATCACCATGAGGTCTGTCGGTGTCCTCACTAGCCTGAAATCTCATACGACTGCCTCCAGCTAGTCCTCGGCTGCTTGGGGGTCCGTCTCTCCACGAAACCTTGGTGCTCGCTGGCACTGATACTCATGCAGTGCGCTGAGGCGACGTGCATCGTCAGCGGCTGGGGCTGGAAGTATCGGCGGCTCGGCGGGTAGTGATACCGCCGGTGCCACTGCTGACAAAGGGCCCTGCACCGAGGCCTCGTCGCTCGGTGGGCTGTTGTCACGCTCGACTCTCAGAACCCTAGCTGGCTGCCATCGTGGGGCCATCCTAAAAAGGAATCAGGTGCGCCACGATCATAACAGTATACCTGGTGAGCTGATACAAAGTAATCACAAAGAAAACTTGAAACACAAACGCAATCAATGTTTTTGTGCATTAAGTCGGAAATCAGAAGTCAGGGTCCTGGTGTACGGATACGTCGGCCGCCACACCAACACTGGACTCCCTGGACTGATAACCTCACTCAATACGCAAAACACTATTGCTTCACATAGAAAAGATCAGAGTTTGCGGTAGAACCGAACTCCTTTGATACCAATTTGTCACGACCCGTCCTCAGGGCCCATGTCGTGACTACCCCAAGCCCGCCTTCCATAGACGAGGGGCTGGCGACTAGCACCAAAGCGTAAATCCCAGTAAAAAGGGAAGGCATAGCCTTTGTAATGTAAACAAGCACCACAGAGTAAGAAAGCGGAAAAGTAAACACTAAGTAAAAACAGAGTACAACTGAAAGTGCGGAAAAGTAAATGGGCCAGTATACAAACCCAAAACTGAAAGTAAAGTACAATTCGAAGGGAAAACAGAAACTGTAAAGTAAAAGCCTCCACACCGAGCTGTCCACTAGAAATCCCACCTGAAGGGTGGGTACAGATACCTCCACTACTCCTCGGGTCCCGCCGTCCGCTCCGAGCACGTCCCGCCCAGTGGTCCACCACCAGGTATTGTCCTGCTCTGCAAGCCTCAACCACGTTCAATGCTGTCTGTTGTCTGCAACCAACACAACGTAGTGCGGGCATAGCCTGTGCAGGGATGAGTATAAGCTACTCAGTAGGGACCCCGATACCCCTGAAGGTCTCCCAAAATCCACAAAGGATAAACCACAAAGGAAAGATACAAACACGAAATAACAACCGACACTGCTTAGGTATATGCCCATACATATACCTAAGTCATCAATTCCAATATGCTCCAACCTGCGAGCCCAAGTACAACTTAGTCCACACAGGAAAGTATATGTATTCCACACAGGAAAGAAAAACGTAATTTTTTATGCTCCTTTTCGTCACAGAGTCTAACGACTGAAAAAAAGGAAATACCTTAGTCCAAAGTGATTCATCTTTTGAAGAAACATCAAAAATCGACAAAGGGATGAACAAGGAGAACATTGCCCATAGGTCACGCAAGTTCCCTCATGGTCGCGCAAGTACACTTGTGCGCCGCCTAGTGGTCGTGCAAGTCTACTTGCGCGACGCCTTATGGTCGTGCAAGTGACTTGCGCGACCTAATTGATAACTGTCTGGTAACCGTCTGGGGTCTTCTCCTGCCTATAAATAGACCATGTGGGCCCCCCATTCGAGAGGATCATTTTTTCAGAAATTCGGATTGAAGCTCCTGATGCCCAAGTCTCTTCTCAAAGATTCCGAAACACTTATAAGGTAATTTCTTACCTAGAACAGAAGATCTATAGAGTGGGAGGAAGGCCTAAGTGTTGAAACTCATCAACACTTGCGCGCCTAAGTGGCCAGCCCTTAAGGGAATTGGTCACACTTGCGCTCCGCCTTATTCTTTCGATAGAACATGCGCGTCCCTTTTCTGGGAGAACATCAAGAGGATTCTAAAGGCTTTAAGAAAGAGTCGCTCAAGTATTTTAATTCTGGTTGAAAATCGCGCAAGTACCCCACATGTCGTGCAAGTATACATGCGCGACCAATACTTGCGCGCCCATGCAAGACTTGCGCGCCTTTCAAGACTTGCGCGCCCATACCTTTTTGGGTGCCCATCTAGACCATTTTACCCCTCTTAAGCCATTTCACCTTTCCTAATCAAGATTTAGTCTTCAAGATACTCTTCAAAGCCATTTCTGGCATGATTTCATGATTTGGCTACCTTATCTGAAAGGAATTCGGTGGAATATCTCTCAAAACCTAGTGATTTACATATCTTTATGTCACCAAAGATTGAGAGTTCATTCATTCAACCTCATCCTTTAAGATGAGAGAATCCTTAACCTGGGTCTCCTTTTTAGGAATAATCCCCAGTTATAAGTCCTTTAATCTGGGCATATTCCTCAAGAGTAAGCCCCAAATTCTTAAAGTTCCCAAACTTGGGCATCCTCCTCAGGAGTAAGCCCCAAACCGTAATTCCTTAACTTGGGCATCCTCCTCAGGAGTAAGCCCCAATCATATTCCTTTAATATGGGAATCCTTCTTAGGAGTAATCCCCAAGTCCTCTAATTTTGGGCATCCTTCTTAGGAGTAAGCCCCGAGTCCCTTAATTTGGGCATCCTTCCTAGGAGTAAGCCCCGAGTCCCTTAATTTGTGCATCCTTCCTAGGAGTAAGCCCCAATCTCAAATATGGGCATCCTTCTCAGGAGTAAGCCCCAAACCTTAATCCCTAACCTGGGTCTCCTTTTCAGGAATAAGATTTAGTTATAATCTTGGGCTTCCTTTTCAGGAGTAAGCCTCAAGTCCCCTAACCTGGGCCTCCTTTTCAGGAATAAGTCCCAGTCATAATTATAGGCATCCTCTTCAGGAGTAAGCCCCAAGTCCCTTAATTTCTCTTAACCAGTCCTAAATTACGTTTGGTAAGGGATTCCTTCTCAAGAGTAAAACCCAATTATCAATCCTCTCTGAATTTGGGTTTCCTTTTCAGGAATAAGTCCCAAGTTAGAGTATTCAAATCCCCATAAAGCACATATACCTTTATGTACCATGTTCCTTGATTTTCTCCCTAAAAGTAAATCCTAAAGCTTCATCTATCTGGGTAGTCATACATAGATAAGCCCCAAACAGTTTCTTATGATTGCATCTTTCATGGCACAATTGTCTAATTTTTACCAATACCTCTTGTTTCTCACACCGAGCATGACTCATGTGAGCTTAGAGTGTAAAATTAATTATGACAACTTTCTTTGAGCCATCAATCATAAACGTCATACTCCATTACTTGAACTACGTGGGTTCTGATTCCTTTTCCAAAACAAAGGATACATAGGTAGCCCATTTATGGGTTTGATCCCAACTTTGAAATAATTCATGTCCTTCTAAATGACGATAAACTTCAAATGCCCCACTAAGTGGCTTTAAAACCAGCCTGGTCATCATAATGACCAAGAGACTTTTATAATTGTTTTTTCAAGGATACCATTGACCAAGAATCTCTAAATAGATACAGATGATTCTCTATTGATGAAGAACCTCGAATACATATAAAAGATTCTCTAAATTTCTTACATATTTAATCATTGATTGTTAAAACTAAAGGAAAGCTCATTTTATACTTGGTATTGTAATAAGGATTCACGAACATAACTTAAATCTATAAAGAGAGTCCCAGAGTAGACAATAATTCCCCTTAAAAAGGTGTGATGAGTCCGACCTCCCATCCTCTCGACCAATGAAAATTCCTAAGCCTCATCGGTCCACAAGCTAATGAGCGCCTACCTTTGGAAAGTAGGTCCAAACGGATGTGGAATCATTGGATGTTTCCGGTTCTATGAACAAACCCGTTAGAAACAGATCGGAATGTTTGAATCTCCCATCCAGGTGGTCATCCCCGAACTTCATGCGAAACAAAAATGGTGAACCTGACGTGAAACCTTAACCAAGTTGAAATGATGTTTTACCTATTTGTTAAAGCCCCTATTTAAAACTCAATAAGAGGGCTAACAAAAACAATCATTGACATGTGTGATCATCCAAAGGATGAAGTGGCTGAATTTCATCTTGATTACGTCTGTTATATTAAACAGGCACTCTTGTCTCAAGATCTTCTACAAAATGACTTTCCTTAAATTCACCCCTGTGAATACTGCTGCTGTGAACACCTCTAATGTGAGGTCTGCTGCTGTGAAAACCAATGCTGCTACTCCTGCTAGAACGTTGTCCGCTCTGAGGATGACATCACCAACTGAGTGTCTTCAATGCTGGGATTCTAATGCACTGGTTAAGGAGTACCGTAGCAACTGTACTATCCCAACTCTGGAAGCCGCTCGTCAATCCCTCCAAGTTAACAACTCTACCTGGTCGTCCGGACAATGGTAGCCAGCGATCAAGAAGCTGGCGGTGCTGACTACCGTCTCCAACCGTTTCGTGTCGTTATCCCTAGAACACAATTTCCATTCACTCCCTTACTCTGAGGAAGTGAATGAGCAGGTCCCTCAGGGCCTTAATTCAAAAAGACACGAGTCCTTCCCGAGGGCTCCCATCAAAAATCGCCGCCAGACTCGTGCGGTAGTGCGCCCTCAACATGATGAGGGTACCGACTCCAGGCATTCAGCTCAGGTTCCTCGAACCCGAGCAGGTAAGATGAACCGCCAGAGACGGAATCCGGTTAACAATTGGTAGGTTATCATCCCTGCCATCTCCGGAGAAGTCCACCAACCTAACTGGGTGGCAAACAACGAGCAGGCACACACACCTGCCCGTTTTAATTTCATTGTCCAGCAGACTCGTCTGGCAGCATCAAGCCAATCCCGCCAGGCAATTCCGACGGAGTACTATAGGCAGGAACATACACCTGCTTATACATCACCAGTTAGTCAGTAGGATCATCTGACTACATATAATGGATCACGTCAACCGCGTTTGGCGAAGTGTAATCAGCAGGAATATACACCTCCTAATACTAATCAAGCCTACCAACAGTCTCGCTTGGTAGCGCACGGAGAAGTCAGTCGGAAAGCCCCGATGACAAACAGGAGGCAGACTCAACTCTCTGCCCCCACACTTGAGTACTTTCAGGATTCACTGATAGGAAAATGAGGACAGGAGCAGGCACATACACCTACTCCAAACCCGGAATGGACATATATTCCCATTCTGGAGGCTGAAGTCACCAAGCATATTTTGTCAATGGTGAAAGAGCAGAGGCAAATTCCTGCTCATATTTTGGATTCTTGCTAGGATATAATAACAGCTTCAGCATCATCTCAGGGACAGACACATAAATCTATCCCTAGTAGTGGAGTGACACATCAACGATTCACTCCGGAACAGACACACACATCTGTTCAAGTCTAAGAGGGTTATGGGGCATACTCCCCCATATCATACGGACAACCAAGTCCAGCACATATACCTGATTTGAGTGGAGATCGTCAGCCTAACCTGACTATCTTTCCTGATCAGGCACATAAACCTTCTCCGATTAACCACTTTCGTCAACAAGTGGTTTCCAAAGCGAGTAAGAAGGCATCTAAGAAAAAGATCTGCCCAGCACAGTTAGGAGATCAAAGGCCAATCTACAACAAGGCTTTGCTCGATGCTGGAGTTATTGAAGCCCTCAGACATTTATCTGTTGGAATTCAAGGTTCTACTCCCTCAGTTCCCAATAACGGGAACATTAATTCTTAAGGTCTTCAATAGACACTTCCTCATGAAGGCTTGCTTCATGAAAATTCGGTCAATCTTGAAGTTTCTTCTTCTGATAAGAGACACATGAACCCTCTGTGTGGTCAGAAGACCAAGGAGCAAGAGATCTAATCTTTTGCTGTAACCCATTATAGTGGTCCTCCCCATGATGATGAACTTCTCTATGAAAGTCCTCTCCGCAGTAGTGATTCACATTTCCTGGAAAATACTCCAGTGGACAATGTAGTGCCGAGAAATCCCTCTTATCTTGAGGCACTTGCAAATGCGAAACCAGTCATGTCTGATGCTTTATCGCTAACAAGTGAAATACTTTCTCAATCAGAAGATAGCCTAGGGTGTAGGTCATTCTCCGAACCACCCCTAAGTCACGAATCTTCTAATTTGATCAATGATCTCTCTACCAATCTTGTTGAATCCGATGAAGCAACAAAGAAACACCAACTCTGGTCAAAACAGGTAGAAGAATCTTCATTTAATGATAAAGAGGAATTGCTGAACATGAGGAAAAAAATGGCAAAAGGTGAGGTACCAGTCATGTTTAGGCCTTTGGCTGACTCCTAGTACGACATTCCAAAGATGTTGACAGATGATGGAATCCATGATATTCGTCTCAACATATGGAAAACTCTTTGTCAATTGAAGAAGAAGGTATTATCTTATGATGAATATGAAAATCATCTTAAGATAATAGAAGGGCTACAACGTCAGATTGATTTGGCATCTCTATCAGTCTCTCGGTATCCGAAGGCTGAAAAGCAGCAGAGAACCCTTCAACGTTAATGCCTTGGCGCACTAAGAAAATTGCTTCAGTTAATTGCCAATGCTCCATCTGATGTTCATATCAGAGGATGGGGTGTTCACGGACCACTACGTTTCACAGTGCTTTCCAGTCAGCAAAGCCCGCCGAAAATGGTCTCATGCAATGTTATTTCCCATGGCCGGCCACAGTCAATGGGCTTTGTTCATATTCAAAAGCTTGCTCAATAACAGGCTTCAACTAGTTCCTCTCAAAATCAAGCATATAGAGAACAAGTTTTTGAATTGCTCCTACATCAAGCAGGCGAGAATATTGCACAAGACTCTCGTATGAAGCAAACACATCATCAAATGACAGAAGTCTCGGAAATCATCCAAAAGTCTGTCGAACCAGGTGATAAAAGTGGATACAAGCTAATGCATCCAGCTAATTTCCGAACTAAGATTCGCAAGATCAAGAGATCTTTTAAGAAGATCTCAGACATAGCATGTCAAGAGCCACCCCAGCTTGTCAGACTGGGGACTTCTTTAACCCAAACCTCAGAGTCAACAAACGGGATTCGAGGAGTTGAGCGGAAACAGCAGGAACATCCCCAGTCCTCGAGACTGGGGACTCTTTCAAATCATCAATCCCCTTCTCAGAGAATATCGGTCTTTTCTCAATTGGGGAAGAAGCCCCAAGAGGAACGAAGAGCCAAATTATCAGGAGATTCCCTCTAAATTATAGCTCGTCAAGAAGTTCCTAAAGGATTGAATCAACAAAATGAAATGTCTCATCAAAGACATGAAAGAAGTCATTATCATAGAAATGTTGATAGAAGGGATGTGATGCATTATGCATCAATCAATGTCATCAATGTCGTTGTTGCTAATCCACCAGAGGAGGTTCACTCAGGGGACTCAGATGAAGATCGTCCTGCTCAAGAAAATGTATGCACCGATACAAATGAAGAAGGTGTGCATACACGGAGTCAAAGGATTACTCAGAACCTAGGTAATCCACTTCCCTCTCTCCAAAAGGTATCCAACAAAGGGAAGGGAAAGAATCAGGTTACATATCCTTCCTCTGGAGAAGGTCAATTGCTCTCATTAGAGTAAAGGTTTTCACAACAGGAGGAAGAAATGAAAGAATTAAGAAGGTTGATTGCAGAACTACTTCAGAGTAGTCTTCTTCTGAAGAATGCTGAAGTCCGATAGCCGAAGGAATTTGTTGTAACTACTGAGATGGATCAGGAATATCCTCCTTTATTAGTACACCCTCAGAAGTCTAATCCTACGGGTCAAATGCAACAATGGTTGGCAGTACTACCATCAGTTGCAACACCAACCACCACGTCTGTCCAAGCTCCATTCATTGCACCTACCCAAAACCAAGTTCTACTTGATGTTTCTCAGGAGTTAATAACTACTATTGAGTCATTATAAGCTCGGTTAGAAACTATGGAAGGGAAACGGGCGCAAGTTCAACCTGAAAAGAATGTTTACCCTGAATGGGTAGATTCAATTTCTCCTCCATCCAGTTTTGGAAACCCTGTTTTCCCTACTTTCAATGGATCAGGTGACCCTGAACAACATTTGACGTATTACATGTCTTGTTGTGATCCTATGATGGGAACTCCAGAACAGCAAGAATCAGTGAAACTCAGATGCTTCGTACGAACCTTGCAAGGACCAGCTTTTGTTTGGTACACAAGCTTGCAATCCCAGTCAATCATCAGATGGGAGGATCTTCGTCAAAAATTCCTTCTTCAGTTCAGCTCAACTTTGCCAAAAACGACAGTTTTCGATCTTACAAACTGCAAGAAAAGGGAGAATGAAAGAGTCTCTGATTTCATTGCTCGCTGGAGGGGATTAACGTATTCCATGAGTTTAGCACTCCCTCAGGAGGAACTGTTGCCAATCTGTGTGGCAAATTTGTGTGACGAATTACGCACGCCATTGATCCCTGTGAAATACACAGGAGGGTTTCGAGACCTTACTTCAATCGCTCAGTAGATTGAATATTCCCTTATACAGGCTAAGGTTAAATCTCATGTAATTCCATCAGCTCCAGGAAGGAGAATGGGTAAAGCAGAAACTGCTACAGTTATGCTTAAACAAGAACCTGTACCTATTTCTACTTCAAAACCTTCATCTTCTCGAAGGGCTCCACCTCCTGAACGCCAACAAAAAAGGCCGTTTCATCCAAATGATCAAAAAGATCAACGACGAAAACAATTTGAGGATTTGAAGAGTAAAACATACTCTTTCCGAAGTGAGCATGTTCCTGGTTACTTCATTTCAGCTCTGGAAAATAATTTGGTTCAATTATCAGTGCCCAAGAGGCCAAACAAAGAAGAAGATGAAGACCATCCCAATTATTTTCCCTTTCATCAAATGTTGGGGCATCCCATCCAGGAGTGTTTTGTCTTTAAAAACCTCCTTCAAAAGATGGTCGACTTGGGAAAAGTCAAATTGAAGGGTTCTTCAGCTCATGTAGCATGTGTTACCGCTACAGATCCAGAGGAAGGAGGCGAGTGGCAGGAAGTCAAAAGCAAAAATGCGCAAAAATATGATGATTGGATGGTCAGAAAGACAATCAATCGGACCCATGCCATTTTGCGAACACAATTGAAGAATCCAATTGTGTCTCCTACAAAAGCTGCAGTGAAGCCTCCATCAAAAGACAAATCCTCAAAAGGGCAGCGCAATTCAAAGAAGAAAGAGTAATCAGAAGAAGATGAGTATGTATCGAGGCCTAAGTTGTCTTTGAATCTGGCAGATTTCATGCCATCTACTTCAAAGCCACGGGCACCGCCCCACTAAACAGCACAACCTAAACAGGCTAACCAGGTAGAGTCTTTATCAGACGAAGAGTTAATCTTCGGTTCTGTTAATATGATTCAATTAATAGATCTGTATTCCAGTCGTAATTTTGATGAGCCTGAATTCCCTGTATCAAATAAGGGAATCCGAAGAAGTTCCAGAGGTTCAGGATACAGGGGAAGACGTGGATCTTTCCGAAGCCACTACTCCAATCCTACCCCTGCTAGCACTGTATATGCAGCAGAAACTCGTGGTAGAGACCTTCAGCGAGCTCAAAAAGAACAAGCAAGTTCTTCTGCCAATAGTCAACTCAGTCTTGGCACAGTTATTTTGTAAGATCGATTGAAAATTCCATCTTCTTTATCTCAGCAAGTAAATGAATCTAATCAGTCTAATCTTCCAAAACCAAGGATTTTGCCAACTTCTATCCCAATACAAGATGCATCGGCTTCCAAAGCATCTGCTTCCAAGGTACCTGCTAAACCACATATTCCTGTTGGGAAACGCAGACCTTTAGATCAAAAGTATGATATATTGAAACACATGTCCCAAGTACCAGCCAAGATATCAATTTTTGATGCTTTGAATCTGTCAAAAGATCTTCGGGAAGCACTCATCGAAGCTTTGTCAAGTCCTCGGGAGTTTGAAGCTGAAATTGCTGCAGCTGAAGTCTATCACATAAAGAATAATCCTGTAGAATGCCATGCAGTGATATCTTTTACTGATAAAGATGAAGATGATGTTGTGCATGGGCACATAAAACCTTTGTACTTATCTGGAAAAGTCAATGGTGTAGATATCCGAAGAGCTTTCATTGACAATGGTTCAGGAGTCAACCTCATGCCCATTCGTACACTTTGTCGATTGGGCCTTACGGAATCTGATTTATCTACTTCTACCATGATGTTACAAGGATATGATAAAAATGAACAAGAACCACTGGGCGAAGTTACACTCAGAACTCAGTTTGGAGATCTTGTATCCAATTCGGATTTCATGATTGTTGATCAAGACTCAGCTTTCAACATCTTGCTTGGAAGACCCTGGCTACATCAGCATGCAGCTATTCCTTCATCAGACCATCAATGTCTCAAATACTATTTCAATGGTCAATTTGGAACATTGTATGGTGATAATTCCCCATTCAAGACTTGTGAATCTCAATACATTGAGGCAGAATTTTATCACATGAAGGGAAGAGAAAAATCTACAGTGAATGAAATTACCAAAGTTAATGCTCTATATGGTTTGGAGAAAATTCCAATAAATCCATTTACACATGTGAGTATAGATTATGTGTTACCTATCAGTCAAATTGAAAAAATAGGTCCTAATAAAAATACTCTTATGGAAAGATCCATAATGTCAATTACGGCAATCGAGCCAGACAACATGGGAGAAATTGGTAACCTACCAAACAGTGATGAAAGCCTAAGTAGTGATGTTTTAATTTCATATGCTGAATTCCAACAAGTATATACTTCGCGAATCAGGCCAGAAGAAGTTATAGCAATACCAGAGGTGAATAATGATATCGATTCTCAATCCATCATCTCCTCTTTATTTCCCAAAGAAGGCCCTTTATCATTAATAGGGTCGGAAATGGAAGATTCTTCTTCAAAATGTGAAAATTTTGATATCTCTTATGATCATGAGAATTTAGTTTTTTCATCTACATTGCAAGTAGAAATAGAAGAAATAACACATAATGAAGAGGAAGAGGAAGGTCTTAGAGATGCTCCTCCATCATTTGAAGAGGGTATCTCTACCACTATGGATGAACTCAAAGAAATAAATATGGGTACAGAGAAAGATCCACACCCCACTTTAATTAGTGCGGCCATGATCCTTGAAGAGCAAGAGATATATATTTCTTTTATAAAGAAAAATAAAGATATTTTTTCTTGGAATTATACAGAAATTCCTGGGCATGATCCTGATGTTGCTACTCATCATTTGGTTTTACCAAAAGAACATCAAGGATTTAAACAAGCCGCGAGAAGAACACACCCAACCTATGCTTCCAAAATTGAAGTTGAAGTGGATAAGATGATCAAAGCTAACTTCGTCAGAGAAGTTCAATATCCCATTTGGTTGGCTAATATTGTCCCTATAAAGAAGAAGAACGGACAAATTAGGGTTTGCATCGATTTCAGAGATCTTAATCGGTATTGTCCTAAAGATGATTTCCCAGTTCCGATTATAGAACTCTTAATTGATGCGACGGCTGGCTATGAATTACATTCCTTCAGGGATGGATATTCCGGATATAATCAGATCCGAATGGCCCCAAAAGATGAGGAATCTACAGCCTTCAGAGCCCCTCAAGGTGTGTTTTGTTACCGGGTGATGCCCTTTGGTTTAAAGAATGCAGGTGCAACATATCAACGCGCCATGCATCGTATCTTCAAACCTTTCTTAGGGAAGTTTGTTGAATGCTATGTGGATGATTTGGTAGTTAAATCCATACAACGTTCTAATCACTTGGCTGATTTGGAAGTCATATTCCACAAGCTTCGACAACATAATTTGAAGATGAACCCCTTAAAATGTGCTTTTGGGGTATCCTCAGGAAAATTTCTCGGCTTTGTTGTATGCCATCGTGGTATTGAAGTCGATCCTGAGAAGACCAAATCAATCCTTGGCAAAAGTTTACCCTTTACCAAATCATTGAAGAAAGGAGTAACTTACCAGTGGACTGAAGAATGTCAAGAAGCGTTTGATGTTCTCAAGAAATACCTATTGAGTCCACCAGTACTCATGACACCTGTCGAAGGTAGACCACTTATCCTCTATGTGATAGTTCTAGAGCGATCATTGGGTGCCTTTCTCGCTCAAAAGAATGATACTGGGAATGAAAATAGCCTCTACTATCTCAGAAGAACTATGCTTGAAGCAGAAACCCGGTATTCAAGTATTGAGAAGTGCTGCCTGGCATTAATCTTTGCAGTTCAGAAACTGAGACACTACCTGCAACATCATGAGGTCCAATTGGTATCTCGCAATAATCCGCTCAAATTCATCCTTAGTCGTCCAATGCTTACAGGACGTCTAGAAAGGTGGGTAGTTATTTTGCAGCAGTTCGACATTCAGTATGTGTCTCAAAAGGCAATAAAGGGCCATGCTCTGGCTGATTTCCTGGCTGAACATCCTTCAGTGGAAGACACGTCTTCAAATATTGAACTCCATGATGAGGAAGTTTTCTCTATTCAAGAGAATCCTAAAACATGGGAAATGTATTTTGATGGTGCTTCCAGAAGTCCAATAGGGAAGAAAATAGAAAATCCTAAATTCAAAAAAGCTGGTTTAGGAATTGTACTCATTTCTCCAGATAAGGCATTGTTACCTTATTCCTTTTTATTATGGGAAGGTGGTACCAATAATGAAGCCGAATACCAAGCTCTCATTACAGGCTTGGAGTTAGCGCTCCAAGCACAAGTGAATCACTTAAAGGTGAAAGGTGATTCAGACCTGGTAATCAAACAAGTCAATGGGGATTATTCCATCAGAAAAGAAGAATTAATCCCTTTGTATGATTATGTCAGAGAGTTAATGGAGGAATTCCCTTCAGAACCGACATGTTCTTATGTCCCAAGATCACAAAATGCTCAAGCTGATGCACTGGCTAATATAGACACAGCTTTAGCAGATCCAAATCGGGAAGAGAAAACCATCAGTATTGCCCACCGTCATGCAATTTCACCTTATGTTAAAGCCAGAACAGAGGAAATTAATGAAATTAGTCCCATTCCTGAACCGTATGGTCATACTACAGGATGGATGTCACCTATCAGGTAATACCTTCAAAATGGAACACTTCCACCTGATAAAGCTGAGAAAGAACAAATCCGGCGACGTGTGGTCAATTTTAATCTTTATGATAGTCCAAACCACCTAGAGAAAATTCTCTACAAACGTGGTTTTGATGGAGTTCTCTTCAGATGAATAGATGGTGAAAAGACAATGGCTGTCATGAAAGAAGTGCATGCAGGAGTATGTGGTGCCCACCAGTCTGGACATAGACTGTCTGATCAAATTCGAAGGCTTGGATACTTTTGGCCTTCAATGATACAAGATTGTGTTGATTTCACAAAGAAGTGTCATTCATGTCAAGTACATGCCAACTTCATTCATCAACCTCCAGAGTTTCTTCATACAGCTAAATACTCATGGCCATTTGCCACATGGGGAATGGATGTGGTGGGACCTTACCCTTCAGCTACGGCCAACCAGTTTAAGTACATTCTTACTGCTACTGATTTCTTTTCCAAATGGGTAGAGGCAGTACCTCTCAAAGAATTCATTTCTAAATTCATTGTTATCTTCATCAAGTATAACATCATTACTAGATTTGGTGTCCCTCATACCATATTGACGGACAACGGCACCAACTTCTGTTCTTCTGAGGTGATGAAATTGTATCAAGAATACAACATTAAATCCAACCATTCATCTCGGTATCATGCGGCGGCCAATGGCCAAATAGAATCCTTTAACAAGACTCTTTCAAATATACTACAAAAGACGGTGGATAAAGATAAGAGATCATGGCCTGATAAACTTTTTCATGCTTTATGGGATTATCGGACTACCACCCGCAATGCAACGCGGTCAACTCCACATTCGTTGGTATATGGAACAGAAGTAGTATTTCCAATTGAAGTTCAATTTCCCTCACTCAGAGTAGCCATTTGTGATTAGTTATCTAGAGATGAGAAATCCCAAAAGCGATTGAATGAATTGGAACAGTTAGATGAGAAAAGATTGTGCACTTTGCACCACTTGGAAATCTATCAGAATCGAATAGCACGAGCTTTTAACAAAAAAGTTCGTCTTCATTCATTCATTCAGGGAGAATTGGTATTGGTTCTCAGAACACCAATGATACCAGGAAAGAAACCTCCCAATCTTGAGTCAAAATGGGAGGGACCTTATTCAATACATCGGGTCTACTCCAATGGAGCTTATTCATTAATCTCAATGGATGGAGAACTCATCACAACTTCAACCAATGCCAGATTTCTGAAGAAATATTTTGTATAAACACAAAATATGGTCCACAGAACCAAGTTTCTTACAATTGGTTCATATAGCATTGGTCCAGTATGACCTTAAACTGCAACTTCGTCCCACATGACGTTAAACTGTGTCACATTCAATGTCCCCACAGCATGACACTAAACTGTGCGGCACCAGTTTGTCCTTGCTATATGACGTTAAACTATACAGCATTGGTCCAGTATGACCTTAAACTGAAACTTCTTCCAACATGACGTTAAACTGTGTCACCTTCAATGTCCCCGCAACATGACAATAAACTGTGTGGCACTAGTTTTTCCTTGCTATATGACATTAAACTATACAGCATTGGTCCAGTATGACCTTGAACTGCAACTTCGTCCAACATGACGTTAAACTGTAGGAAAGTCCCTTACGTCCGGAAAGACTTTAAACTACATAAGCACTTAATAGTCCAGTATGACATTAAACTGCAGCATCCACGGTCTATGCATATGACCTTAAACTATCTGAACATTCGTCCAACATGACATTAAACTGTAGAAAAGAACATGTCCCCGCAACATGACACTAAACTGTGCAGCACCAGTTTGTCCTTGCTATATGACGTTAAACTATACAGCAATGGCCCAGTATGACCTTAAACTGCAAATTCATCCCACACGACATTAAACTGTGAAAAAGTTCCCTAAACCGTCCAGCATGACCTTAAACTGCATCATCCCTGGTCCATGCATATGACCATAAACTATTTGCAAATCCCTTATGTCCAGCAAGACATTAAACTGTGACGTCCTAACTACATGACGCTAAATTGTATAAAAGTCCCTTACGTCCGGAAAGATGTTAAACTATATAATCATCACGGTCCATGCATATGACCTTAAACTATTCGCACTTTCTTCCAACATGACATTAAACTGTGGGAAAAAAATCCCCAATGCGTCCGACATGCCGTTAAAATGGTGCACTCTTTTGTCCTCACTGCATGACATTAAACTGCATAGTCCCCCTTTCGTCCAATTTGACGTTAAACTGTATTGTCCCCATCGTCCGAACTACATGACACTAAACTATACAGAAAGTCCTTGATATGTCCTACATGACAATAAACTGTTATTTTTTCCCTGCTACAGTACACTAAACTGTGCAGCACCAATATTCCTAACTGCAAGACTTTAAACTGCATAGTCCCTTTTTATGTCCTACATGACATTAAACTGTTATTTTGTCCCTGCTACATGACACTAAACTGTGCAGCACCAATAGTCCTAACTGCAAGGCTTTAAACTGCATAATCCCTTTTTTATGTCCTACATGACATTAAACTATGCATCGTTAAGGTTGTTGTTACCTCTTGTTTCTCACACCGAGTCTGACTCATGTGAGCTTAGAGAAAACCTCAACCATAACACTCTCTTTGGGATGCTAACCATGTGTAAGTCCCAACAACATTTTTTTTAGGTCGTTCTCCCCAAGAACAACATGATCATTAATTCATTCTTTAATTGAACTACACAGACTTTGATCCTTGCCCTCCAGGCTGGGTATGTAGGCAGCCTCCCAGGGTTTAAGCCCAAAAACAATCTCTTCACATCGGTTCACCACCATCTCATATGATGTTGATTCGCGAAACCGCCCCTGGAATCAATATCTTTACATTGATTCACTTTCGTCCTTGTTATATGACGTTAAACTATGCAACACTTTTTTCCAGTATGACAATAAACTACAATACTCTTTGATTTCCTCATTTGAGAGATAACTATTATTGACATTGATTTTTCAATCATGTTTTCATTTCAAAAGACTACATGCATACATGGTAATACCTAAAATTTTTGTCTCAGGTTTAACCATCATTGCAATAAAGTCCCCTTTCACCCTTCACATGTACGAACCAAATTTTTACAAAGGGTAGTTCTAGAACTACGTGGGCTTGATTCTCATCCTTATGGGATACGTAAAAATGTTCGAGTATCCCTCGAATCCAGTCCCAAGTCTTTTGGGCCTAACCCCAAATTTCACTTTCAATCCCTTGGCTGAAAAGTCCTCATGAAAACACACACTGTGTATTCATTATTATGGTCTGAATTCTATGACCCTAAACTAAGATCTCTCATACTTTCTTCCTGCACGACGTTAAACTGCATTTCAAGAACTACGTATGGCTTGATTCTCATTCTTATGAGATACGTAGTGAAGTCCAAAATTTCAATTCAGGACCCAACCACAACATGATTATTGTTATCATTGACCTATGTATCTCTATATACATTGGAAAATACCCATCTTTATGTTTTATAATCCTAACCTTAAATATTTTCAGATCTTCATAACCCTTTTCATGACTTCTAGTCACAAAAATGTCAAACTTCTGAGAATTCTTTTGCCTGACTATGCAGCACGTGCCCATAGGTGGCCTTGCATAAACAGTCCACATAACAGACTTGTTAGCTAAAAGATACTGTTTTAATTAACTATGCAGCCAATTCCCTTAGGTGGCCCTGCATAATTCAACCCCCTAACGGGTTTTTTAAATGATGGTAACTTCATTATTGGGAAGAATGCCTCTTTTGTCCTTATTTGTCTTAAACGACAGTATGTAGGGATCCAAAAAAAAATAGCCATCCTTAACATATTTGTCCCATATCCTTTTTCATGATCTGAAAGTATTCAAGTCTATGGTTTATTCTTCTTCCCTACGTTTGGGTCAGACCTTCGTGGGAGTGATATTCACCCAGTTCTTTGATAATCATGTCTGGAAATATCTTCTCCATATTCAAGTCCCTCTTTCCATACAACAAACTCTATACATTAGAAAATTTGAATCTCCATAAACTTTCACTGGCTTTTAGCACAAGGAAAGTAAATATCTGAGAGTTCTTTTGTCTGACTATGTAGCACGTTCCCATAGGTGGCCTTCCATAAACAGTCCACATAACAGACTTGTCAGCTGAAAGATGCTATTTATTTGACCATGCAGCCAATGCCCTTAGGTGGCCCTGCATATTTCAACCCCCTAACGGGTTTTTTTAAATAATTGTAACTTCATTCTTGGAAACTACTTCTTTTAATGCCTTTTAGCTCTTTTTCATATCATTCCTCAGAATCAAATCTTCTTAAGCCATAGTTTACATATTTTCTCTCATACTTGAGTATGGTAATATGTTTTCAGATAAATTGTCAAGGAATTGAATCAATTTTAATCCATTTTCGGTCAAAGCTATTTCGACCTTAAACATTAGCCCCTTTATGTCTGGCATGCATGACTTTAAACTGCCAGATTTCTTGTTTTTCTTTTCACCTCAGAGTCAAATCCTCTTTTCTCTCCGGATCCAACTCTGAGGGGGGACTTTTGTTGACGCTCATTTCCGTCACAGAGTCTACAGACTGGAAAAAAGGAAATACCTTAGTCCAAAGTGATTCATCCTTTGAAGAAACATCAAAAATCGACAAAGGGATGAACAAGGAGAACATTGCCCATAGGTCGTGCAAGTTCGCTCATGGTCACGCAAGTACACTTGCGCGCCGCCTAGTGGTCATGCAAGTATACTTGTGCGACGCCTTATGGTCGTGCAAGTGACTTGGGCGACCTAATTGATAACCACCAAGTAACCGCCCGGGGTCTTCTCCTGCCTATAAATAGACCCTGTTGGCCCCCCATTCGAGAGGATCTTTTTTTCGGAAATTCGAATTGAAGATCCCGACGCCCAAGTCTCTTTTCAAAGCTTCTGAAACACTTATAAGGTAATTTCTTACCTAGAACGGAATATCTAAAGAGAGTGAGGAAGGCCTAAGTGTTGAAACTCATCAACACTTGCGCGCTTGAGTGGCCAGCCCTTAAGGGAATTGGTCACACTTGCGCTCTGCCTTATTCCTTCGATAGAACTTGCGCGTCCCTTTTCTGGGAGTACCTCAAGAGGATTCTAAAGGCTTTAAGAAAGAGTCGCTCAAGTATTTTAATGCTGGTTGAAAATCACGCAAGTACCCCACATGTCGCGCAAGTATACCTGTGCGACCAATACTTGCGCGCCCACGCAAGACTTGCGCGCCTTTCAAGACTTGCGTGCCCCTACCTTTTTGGGTTCCCATCTTGCCCATTTTACCCCTCATAATCCATTTCACATTTCCTATTCAATATTTAGTCTTCAAGATACTCTTCAAAGCCATTTATGGAATGATTTATTGATTTGACTTCCTTATCTAAAAGTAATATGGTGGAAAATCTCTCAAAACCTAGTGATTTACATATCTTTATGTCACCAAAGATTGAGAGTTCATTCATTCAACCTCATCCTTTAAGATGAGAGAATCCTTAACCTGGGTCTCCTTTTTAGGAATAATCCCCAGTTATAAGTCCTTTAATCTGGGCATCTTCCTCAGTAGTAAGCCCCAAATTCTTAAAGTTCCCAAACTTGGGAATCCTCCTCAAGAGTAAGCTCGAAACCTTAATTCCTTAACTTGGGCATCCTCCTCATGAGTCAGCCCTAATCATAATCCTATAATATGGGCATCCTTCTTAGGAGTAAGCCCCAAGTCCTCTAATTTTGGGCATCCTTCTTAGGAGTATGCCCCGAGTCCCTTAATTTGGGCATCCTTCCTAGGAGTAAGCCCCGAGTCCCTTAATTTGGGCATCCTTCCTAGGAGTAAGCCCCAATCTCAAATATGGGCATCCTTCTCAGGAGTAAGCCCCAAACCATAATCCCTAACCTGGGTCTCCTTTTCAGGAATAAGACTCATTTATAATCTTGGGCTTCCTTTTCAGGAGTAAGCTCCAAGTCCCCTAACCTGGGCCTCGTTTTCAGGAATAAGTCCCAGTCATAATTATGGGCATCCTCTTCAGGAGTAAGCCCCAAGTCCCTTAATTTCTCTTAACCAGTCCTAAATTACGTTTGATATGGGATTCCTTCTCATGAGTAAAACACAATTATCAATCCTCTCCTAATTTGGGTTTCCTTTTCAGGAATAAGTCCCAAGTTAGAGTATTCAAATCCCCATAAAGCACATATACCTTTATGGGCCCTGTTCCTAGATTTTCTCCCTAAAAGTAAATCCTAAACCTTCATCTATCTGGGCAGTCATACATACATAAGCCCCAAACAATTTCTTATGATTGCATCTTTCATGGCACAATTGTCTAATTTTTACCAATACCTCTTGTTTCTCACACCGAGCATGACTCACGTGAGCTTAGAGTGTAAAAGTAATTATGACATCTTTCTTTGAGCCATCAATCATAAACGTCATACTCCATTACTCGAACTACGTGGGTTCTGATTCCTTTTCCAAAACAAAGGATATGTAGGTAGCCCATTTATGGGTTGGATCCCAACTTTGAAATAATTCATGTCCTTCTGAATGACGATAAACTTCAAGTGCCCCACTGAGTGGCTTTAAAACCAGTCTGGTCATCATAATGACCAAGAGACTTTTATAATTGTTTTTTGAAGGATACCATTGACCAAGAATTTCTAAATAGATACAGATGATTCTCTATTGATGAAGAACCTCGAATACATATAAAAGATTATCTAAATTTCTTACATATTTAATCATTGATTGTTAAAACTAAAGGAAAGCTCATTTTATAATTGGTAATGTAATAAGGATTCACGAACATAACTTAAATCTATAAAGAGAGTCCCGGAGTTGACAATAATTCCCCTCAAAAAGGTATGATGAGTCCGACCTCCCATCCTCTTGACCAATGCAAATTCCTAAGCCTCATCAGTCCACAAGCTAATGAGTGCCTACCTTTGGAAAGTAGGTCCAAACGGATGTGGAATCATTGGATGTTTCCGGTTCTACGAACAAACCTGTTAGAAACCGATCGGAATGTTTGAATATCCCATCCAGGAGGTCATCCCCGAATTCCGTGCGAAATAGTAATCCACACAGGATAGTACAACACAATCCAAACAGGAAAGAAAACAGGATTCAGCTCACACAGGTATACTTCTTTGAGGACGATAGAGATGATCACTGATCCAACTAAGTCGTCGGACCCACAAAGGATCGATAGGTACTAACCCCCGCAAAGACCCACACAGGATCAGACCCACATAGGATCTGTAGGTGCTGGTTCACACAGGACCGCTGAGCGCTGACCCACACAGGATCAGACCCACACAGGATCAGTAGCACTGATCCACACAGGATCGCTGAGTGTTGTAGTCGCCGTCGTCGAATCCACTGAGGATCTCTGCACAGTCGTCATCGCAGTCACAGTAGCAGTCGCAGCCAGCTCTAGGGTTCCCGCACACAGCAAGCTCGTTCAGGAGGGTCTGCTCCACGAGCCGAGAGGCTGATACATCAACTGTCACATAGTCCAGAGTTGATGTATCCAAAAGTTCCGTATCGTCAACAGGAACTCAACACAACAGACAACGCGTCAATCGGACGCCCGGCCTGAGAGTTATTGGCTTTTACGTTCCAGGGGCCCGGTTGGTTTTTAAGGCAAAACCAATTCGACTGTTGTCCACCTGCATCCAAACCTCAGGTGGAGTATTCCAAAAGATCCGTCTCACTAAGAGGAACTCAACAAAGCTGACGGCACGTCAGTCGGACGTCCGTAGCTCATGATATGAGCGTTTCCGCTCCGAGGGCCCGGTTGGTTTCGTGTACGAACCAACCCGGCCAAACTCAAAGTATTTCGAAACCTTGAGTGCGATATAGCGAAACGACTATCTCTATCCAAGGATCGTATCGCCTCTGACGGCGCATCGTTTGGAGGTCTGTAGCCCGAGTTATGGGCATTTGAACCTAAACAGTTCGGTATCGGGGTTTCGGGCCCGGGCCGACCCGGCCAGAGACCCCCCCGACTGGCCCGAACCGGGCCGACCCACCCCGGACAGGGTTGGCCCGGCCCGACCCGGCTGGGCGCGGCCTGGCGGACCGGCCAGGCGCCGGTCCGGCTCAGGGCAGCGCGCTGGTCGCGCTGCCAGCTCGGCCTTTGGCCGAACTGATTGAGAAAACGGGGGGCGCCTGCCCCCCAATGTGAAACTGCGGCCCCCCCTCATTATGGGGGGCCATTATGTGCTGGCCGGGGGAATTTAATTCCCCCGGATTCCCCATTTCCGGTCGGCCCGACCTGGCCGGCCGGCTCCTCCTCAACGGGACCGGCAAGGGCCGGTCCCCTTCCGGCTTCCGACACCGGCGGCCCGGCTGGCCGCCGTTCACCTTGTTCCGCCGCGGCCCGGACCAGCCCCGGCCTATGCCATCCGGCGTGGTGCGACGACACTGCTCCCCTCCATCGCGGCCCCGCTCCGGCCGCGGCGCCTTCGACTTCCTTCGACGCGACGCGACGACGTCACGTTCTTGGATTTCATTCCACGGCGCGGCGCGATGGCGCCGCAAAATACTTGTCGTAGGATACCCGTGTGGTGCGACGGCACCACGCCATCTCGTTCCATCTATAATAAACAATCATGAACAAAGGAGGGTGGTTCGGCCGTGTTTGTGCGGTCCGGACCCCTCTCTTTAAATGATAGCATTTATTCGATTATCCACGAAGCTCGACATGCTAGAATCAAGAACAAAATAATTAAATAAATAACAAAACTCCCCTACCTCGGTTTCAAGAGTGGAGCACTCCAAAAAGCCGCGGAATACAAGCGTCACCGAGGTCGGGCGTCGCGGTAATCGAATGTTGATTTCGTTGACGTCAAGGTGCGTCCGAAGAGGTATCGTCGCTGGAGAAGCTTCGTAAGCTGACGAAGAAAGTCCGAGGAGGAAGCGGCGTCTCTTTTCGTTGACACGGGAAGAATATCTAAAGAAGCGGCGTCGTCGATCTTTGGAAACACACCGGCTGCGAAGAAGAGAAGAGACGGCACGTCTTTCTCTTCTTATGGTGACGGCGTTCTTCGTCATAGCCTAAGTGTTCTTCGTGTTCTTCGTCGTGGTTAAAGAAGATAAAGAATGATTCCCAAATTCTCTCAAGGTGGCAAGAGAAAACTAACCAAAATAAAATAAGCTTAAGCCTTATTTTATTTACACAACTTCACCTCTTTGAATTTCAAAAGTTTGAAAAACAATAACTCATCTCAATTAAAACTCAAGTTGTCAAAATTAAATTGAGTGGAGTTATTAGGAGTTTAAAGGGGAGTTGAGGAGTTAGGGTTCGTGTGGGCCCCACCACACTTAATCCCCTCAAGGGAGGTTAAGTAGATGTGGGTCGCACCTCTAACTCCCTTTGGGAGGATATAACCAACATGGTTTAAAATAAATCGTGTTTCCACAATTTATTTAACTTTCTTTAAATTTCCCCAAAACTAACTCTCAACCCGCATAAAACGCAACCTCGGAAAAGGTCTCCTTAAGCGAATATCGGCGCTGCGAGTTCACCGGTGCCCTCAGAATTCGATTCCGGGCACCGGTTCAAAAGTTATAAATTCCCGCTCGTTCGTTCACTGAACATACCCGAGCCAAACTTCGGAAATTAATTCCGGGCACACCGGGCCTCGGAATCAGGTGCCGTCAGAAACTGCGCTCTTGTAAAATTCTAAAGAAAATTATGAAAAAATTTCCGTTGAATTTTATGGGTCTTTAGAGAAATGATACCAGAGACTCCTGTTAAGTACATGATATGAAATTTATTGCAAGTGCATTCCTTTAGTTCAATACCCCCACCAATCATGGTGATTGTAATTTTATAATACACATAACTCTGTCAAGAGTTTGGTCCCCTCCTAAACTATATACCATTATCCCCCACATTGTATTATTCATCATCTGTATGTGAACGTATCCCAATATCCCTTTATATTGTACAATCATTCTATTCATCCCCAAACCTTATCTTGGATACATTGAATATAGAAGACACCTCTTTTAAAAGCTCTAAATGTACCCATAAAATTTCATAATATGGGACCAAGATATTAACTACTGAACAATCCCTTAGATAAAAACCCATAGTACTGTTGCTCTCAATTAGATGTTTATATGTCATATTTCACCTACATGCATCTGCTCTTATTTATTTAAATAAAAAACATGGAATGATGTGTCTTTCCAATTGGATGGAAATATATGTATGATTTTATACACCAATGGGTTTCTATCAATAATCAAAAATGAAAAAATTCAGAATACTTGAACATATCATAGTTAGATAAGAGGACATACTACCATTATTTGTTGGTGGGATTATAGATACCAATGTAATGAAAAGAATAATGATATGTGTTGGGGTATAATAGAAGAACTATATCTAATTATTCCAATATGTGGATATCAAATGAATTAGGTTCCATGTTAAATGAAAAAACCCTCCATGTTATTGGACGTTGTGGCCGAGATGATGTGATGGAATTTTCCCAAAATTTCATACTAAACAAAATCCCTTAAAAGGGTTCATCTTTCACATGAGTGGATATTGATAATGGATGGATTTTGGATCATGATTTAAAATTATATGAATAAAAACATGTCCCATGTATAGTAATTATAATGAATGTTTATTGAGGATTTAGTAAATAATCTCCCTTGAAATATATTTCCTCAGTTTATACTACTCAATCACAATAATCTCTACAAACACTGATGGTCTATGTGAATGGATCAATATTAATGCGTGGATTGTTATATTTTTTAAGCTATTTAAAAATCTATTAGGTTAGGTTAAAATTATTTTACATTTTTCAAATGGAAAAATTATTTTCTCATTCATGCTTATATTTTAGCCAACAGTTATTTCAAAATCAGATGCGGGACTTCGGTTTTCACCCATAGTTTGATCCTTGAAAACCCACATTTTTTGTTCTTATGATAAGATTACATGTCTCATTGACATGGATAATTGTAGTACACAAAAAAATAGAAATAATATGGGTTTCCTCTGTTTTAGAATCTACTATGGTATTTTTCTATGTTCCTAGCTGTTAAACACCCAATTTGGAGTTATAAAACAACAATAATACTTTTCAAATCATCTTAGGGAAACAAATAATTGGATTGAAATTATTTCTAATTGTAAATTTTAGAAATAATAAAATGGTTATTTCCATTTAGTTAAATGGTATTAAAAGGTTTTTTGGTTGGTCTCATGTAACGAGCCTTACTTTTAGAAATAAAATTCCATTGGTGGTTGAATTAAATTCGATATTATGTATTATGGATATACAAAACAGATTCATTTATTTGGTTTCATTATACCCCATAGAATATAAAATAACATTAATAAATAAATATATTGATAATATATTCATTTAAAATTGATCATATGATTATTTTAAATATTGGGGTTTGATAAATAAATTGACACTCACAAAGTAAGTGATGAACTCGATGAGTATGATCCTACCCTATGATGTCCATTTAGATGAGTTTTCATTGGATATAGAATCATTGGGAGTTTACCTTGACCAAGAAGAATTTTAAATAAAAATCTTTAGGTATGATCAAAACTATTTATGAGAAATTTTCAAGCGCATCAAAATCATGACCCAAACCATATACGTTGGTCCACGCCATAAAACTATCACCAACAGACACAATACCCAAAGGGTGTTTTCTAGTGTAATAAAGGGATATGTATCAATACCCTATGAATATGAATATATATATTTTATTTTCAATACAATAGTAATTATATTTACTTCTTATTGTTGTAACATTATAAATGATTGCGATTTCGATTTGATAAGTTTTTTTGTTTAAGATGTAGTTTCAATAAAAACATCTATTTTGATAAATTAATGGATTTTTAAAAAAAATAGATTTTATTAAAAATATTATTGTTTAAAAGGATTATTACGTTAGAATTATATATTACTTTTTATAATGTCAAATGTAATTTTTATAATTTCTAGAAAAGTTATTATTATGTAAAAACATAAATTTGTAATAAATGATGATTATATTTTAAAAGTGAAATAAAAATAATTAGAAATATATTTTGATAAAATAAATATTTTTTTAAAAATAATAATGTCCAAATTATCCAATGGTTAATTTTAATTCATTTTCAATGATGTTGTAATTTTTATGGTAAAAATTGAAAATTGTATAGAAATATACTGTGTATTATGACATCATATTGAACTATAAGTGATGAATTAATTATATAATGGTTATCCATGACCATATATAAGGTTCCCATTTAAAAACAATTTATTTTGAGGTTTTTTGATTAATTTTATAAAGTGTTAATGAATCCTCCAAAACCTTTATTATATTTTATGGTTTTCAAATCGTTTCATTAAAAACATGACTCACTTCAGTATCAACAAGGGAAATATTTTAATATTTATTGTCCTTGTGTGTAAAAAATTATGAAAATCACTCATCCTTGTTAGTATCTTTCGGAAAATCCAATGATTGGGTTTTTTATTACATTAGTATATAGATTCAAAAACCAATGTTTAGGAAATTATAAGGAACCCCCACTTTTAATATAAATCCACCCAATGTACCATTACTCTTAACTCAATAACAATATAGATCTTCCTTAATCCAACGTCCCCTCTATAGAGTCCTCCAAAGGTTCCCCAATCTCTCAAGAATCCCCTAATGATGTTTTAGAATCACCCTTTAAATTTAATTGATCTTTTCCTTATACGCATTATTCTGTAGTCCACTTACTTTTATGTATTTTATGTCCAATTTCTTATGTAGTGATATGTATTTTCATGTCCCTAATAATATCCATTTTATGTCATATTTATGAGTTACCACTTTCTCTCCAATTAAACCATTTCATAAATTTTTATGAGCTATCATTATGCACCTGAAAGTTCATAATGATATTTCCATGACAAACCTTTTTATTTTGAATGATATTGTTATTTCCACCCATGGGTATTCAGTTATACTTACCATTAATCATTTGATCATTGAAATATGTGTATGTATTCCACACTCTTTTATGGAGGAATAAAATTTATAAAAATTTATTAGAGGTTAAATAATCTATGTGGGACACTTACGCATGTAGATGATTGAAAATGATGTTTGTGATTGGAATTGTATAGTGATTTAATGTAATCTGTAATTCATTTTACTCATGATAAATCATTTAAGGGATTCATGAGTGAACATAATCAACCAGGTTACTTTTCCACTATTTTTTATGTATTCAAGGTTAACCTTGACCTATATTTATGAGGTCATGATCAAAGTTGTTGGACATTTTCCATTTTGCCTCTATTTTATCATGATATATCATGCCTCATTAGTCATGTTTATGAATATATCTCAATTTATGTCTTATTGATATTCATATTTCTTAACATGCATGAAATTATTTATTTTATCCCATGTTTTTTCCCTTACTAGTCTTTATTACTCACCCACTTCATATGTTTTCCCTAGGTTATCCAATACAGTTTTAATAATGATGGAATGTTATTAGCATGTTAATGATGTTGTCAATAGTGGTGATGTAAAAACTGCTTTATATTTTTAATTAATTTACATAATTAACCAAAGACACTAAAATTATTGATATTTTGGGTTTTTGTCATCGCTACCATTATGTATTAAATCATTAATAATTGTCCAATAAAGAGAAGTGTTGTAACACTAAGACCCCGTAAAGTGGGTTTTTAAAGGGTGTAAAAAATTTAAAACCCATATATTTAGACATCACAGGTAAACCACACGTTTGATTGAAATTTTTTATGCTCATATATACAAAAAAAGATTTTATTAATATTTTTCATCATTAAAAGACCATTTCAATGGATCATACCCCTAAAGACATGATTTGGAATTTTAAAACAATAAAAGTGTGCTTGAGGTTATCCAAGGGAAAAGGAAAATCTGAAGAAGATCATTCTAGTATACCACTTCATATTCATTGTACGTTTTTTTTAACTTAATTTAATGACATTATAATGATATTCAGTTGTTGTTACCCCGTAATATACCTTTCTAATGAGAATAAATACATTAAAAACCACATGTTCAGTCATTTTCGTTAGACCAGAAGACCCATTTATATTCTTTAAGCACATACACATCAAAAATAATAATATCATGATTTTCCTATGTCATCAATACAATATGAGGACTTCTGATATGGTTCTAACTGTTAAATGTAGGTTATAATGATTAAATACAACAGAATTGTGTTTTGGATTATCTAAGACAAAAAAACACATGTTGATATTCCATGAAGTAGAAAATTCCAAAAAAATAATGTTAAATGTTTTAAATATAATTTAATTGAGTTATGATGTCTTGTATTAATTATTTACCACCTAACACATGTTTTTAAGGGAATCAAACCTATAAAACCCTCATATTCAGTCATCTTTGGTAGACTGTACATCTAATTGGAATGTTTTGTTATTATACATGTCAAAAATAATCATATAATGGAATTACTAGGATTTCCGATTATTTTGATGTTTTTTTCTTGATCTTATAGTTAAACTCACTTTTAAAACATTTTAAATAATCAAAAGTGTGTTTAGGGTCATCCTGTGAATAATAGACCTCAGATTGATGGTCCTTCTAATTGAAACATTGATAATTCCATTGATGGTTGTTTTTTTAGGATTTATTTCTATTTAGTGGTCATTTGGGTTTTCCCCATGACACACATTTTATAATTGTGTCAAACCATTAAAACCACATATTTAGTCATTTTGGGAATAAAACATGTTCTATTGATGTTTTGTCATCTCTTACATTAAAAAGTAATAATATCATGGTTCTCCTATGAATACAAATCATTTAGATATCGAATAATATAGTTCTAATAGTAAAATGCAGGTTTTGGTATTTTAAAACAATAACAATGTCTTTCATATCATCATGGGAAAACTGCACATCATATTTAAAATCCTTTTTATTGACCACTTCAATATTTACTATATGTTTACATTTTTTTATTTTATAGTATTAAATCATTTTTTGGTTGATTTTGATACTCTATAATGTATTTTTCAAGGGCATCAAACAATTAAAATCTACATATTCAGTCATTCTAGGATGATTTTAAATCTGATTAAAATATTTCCTACTCATACATGTCAAGAATCATAATAAATAATCATCCATATGTGTTGACAACTTTTTGATGAAATTTTATATTGATATTTCTATTAATCACACATTACTCCATTAAAAAAGTATCATTTTGGTTATCCTGAGAAATGGAAACCATTTATTTATTTTATGTCCACTCGACCATTTCAAAATTCACATTAAATATGTTGTAATCAGATTTCATCATATTCAGAGGTAGATTAGTTGGTTTTGACCCCCTGAAACACATTTTTATGGGTATAAAAACTTTATAAATTGTGTATTTGGTCATTTCAGATATTCCACAAGTTAGATTGATGTTTAATCAACTCATAAAAATTAGATATAATAATAACACTATAGTTATGTTATTTCACATAATATTATGTATTTTTTCAATGAATCTATTCATTAAGCACATATATTAGTGTTTTTAAATTATAAATGTTCATTTCAGGTCATCGTAAGAAAATGAAACCTCATATAAAAATTTATTCTATTCAACCATTTCACAATTCACTATATGGTTT